>CM075351.1:46880000-48130000 GCA_037693485.1 Kitagawia praeruptora
AAATAAAAGAAAAAGATTATCTAAGCCTTTGAAATAATTACAAAAACAAATGCATATGCATAATCATTCAGCTGAAAATCACAAACCTGGTGAGCCTCTGGCCCTGAAGCGTCAACATTGCCATGAAAAACGACATACTACATGTCTGTCAAAGTGCAAATAGCATCAAAGATAAGTTTAGGCCTATCCTTGCACCGGATGGTGACCACCGAGTAATCTTTGTCATACCAATTAACAACATTCACATCCGGCCTTAATTTGTCTTCACCCGCTTCATCAACATTTCGCTCATAGTCCCGATCAGCAAACATCATCTGATGAAGCCTTATTTCAGTGTGGGTGATCCCATGAGAGACTACAGTCTTAGCTTTCCTTGACTTGTTGCTACCATTAAGAACATTACTCAGCAATTTCTTAATCACCGATAACCTATCCGAATCATTAATGGCTGCCCTAGTTTCTTCGTCAGTTACTTGCATCACAGCCGCTGCCAGAGTGTTATGGGTCCACACTTCAGCACTTACCACATTACACTTGAGGTGGGTAAGAACAGCACTCACCTCAGAGAGTAGTCCTGGCCTATCACATCCAATTAATTCAATTGCAGTGTGGTCCATTGTAGATTTTACCCCAACAGATCTTCTCACAGAGTAGGCGAAATCATTATATACACACACGAACACAATATCACATATATTGACCTTCTCACAAATAATCACATCATATAATCTAAAAGAAAACAATGAAATTTAGAGTCTTATTGACTTTGGGCCCGCAGGGCTCATTTACTATTAAATGAAATTTAATACCTTATATGGTAGAATCTCATGTCATATATATCATTTAACATATGGAATCAAACTCAAATATATCAAACAACCTAAAAGAGAGTCACATAAAAGAAAACAAAATGAAAAGAAGAATCTAAAAAAAGCATATAGTCACATAGCATCTAGCACATATAACTACAATTAAAGAAACATAGAATCATTAACTACAACATTACTCCAAAAACAGGGCACAACAGAGAGAATGAAAATGAAGTTATTCTAGAAATCCATGAAGGGTAAATCAAATGTAGCCTAGAATCTTGGTTTATACACACACCTCAAATTTCAAGATATCTAATACAAGTAGCATACTGAATATGACAATCCACTTAAAAAAGGATAGATCATAGAGAGATTTTAACAAGAGACAGAGAATCTTGACTCTAACAAACAAATATAGAAACTCACATAGAATCTCAGACATATATCTAAAATTAATATAACTTAGAATCTCATAAAGCATCTCACACATATACTTAAATTCAAACAAACACATAATCTTAGATTCATCAAACAGTTACAATCAAACAAACTTGATAATTACTACAGAATGACATAGCATAGAATCTGACATAGCATCTAGCACACATACCCACAATAAAAAAACATAAAAACTCACTTTAACAGAAATATTTTACACACAAAAAACAATGTTTAAATACAACATGGAATCTCATAAAGCATCTCATACAAATATTTTACACACAAATAACACAAATCATCTCACATATATATTTTGGACATAAACATACATGCATTCACAGAATCACATAGAAACATGTATCAAACTGTAAAATAACAAAACGACAGAAAATAAGTATAATACCTGTTTTGGAATGCATTTTTCCAGCTCAATCGCAACTAGAATCTTAAATGAACACTAGCTTCTACCTGAAATAAGTTATCATTACATCATTTTCACATAAAATTGATACAAAATCGGAAATAAACACATTTTTCACATTCAAACCCTAATTTCATGTAATTTCATTAAAATTTCAATTAATCCAAGAAATTACATATATTGCCTCGATGAATTTTCGATTCTACAGTAGTTTCTTCATGTGAATCGAGCTCAAGAAGCTCAGAACGTATCCTTTCAATTAGAGATGCTCCGTCACGATTGTGCTCTCGACCTCGGGTACTGTGCTCTCGACGTCGTGTAATTGTATAACTGTAATTTTAATTTCCGTTTTTGTTTTGTCTGAGTTAATTATGAAAATGACCGTTATGTCCCTGATTTATCTTTTAATCCTGATCATTGGTTTTTTTTAACGGTGTAGATTGGTGTTCTTTATTGTTCTTTATTTAAAGTGTTTGTTATGGAGTGCAACTCAAATATATATATTTGTGATTCATTTATTGTAAAATTTTAAATAAAAATATGATAGAATTATTTAAAAATAAATAATAAAAATGTAACACATTTAAGGTGGTATTAATTTATTCTCAAATAACACTTTAATTATGCATATAAAAAGGATCTTATAAACACTTTGAGAGTAAAAAAAGGTAATCAAATGAAGTGGAAAAATGATATATATGTAACTCCAAAAAGCATGTTCGAAGAATTAGTACCATAAATATTCTCATTGAGTTTCTGTACAATTAAATTTAGTGACAAGTTAAGCTAATGATCCGACAGATTCTAAGACTCTTATCATATCAACGTCAATCACATTCTTAAATTTAAAATTTTAATATATATAAAAACACAAAACAAAAAACACAACATTACAATTTTTATAAAACATACTTTTCAATTTACAATATCAATTACCAAATAATTACTCTCTAACAAAATATTAATCGCAAATGACAATGTTTCAAAATATACAATTTTTAAATATTTTTTGCGTCGCATGTAGTGTGGCTTTGTTACCTAGTTATACTAAAAACTAGACCCGACAATTTGACGCGTGACACGTGAACACGACCCGAAACGACACGAAAAATACGGTTTTAGGTTTTGATTTTTGGTACACGAAACACGAAAGTACACGAACACGAAATTACATGAAATATTTAGTGTCGGATACGGGTTTTTTTTAAAAAAAATGGATATGGGTTTTCATTTCGTGTACACGAAATCAAAATGTTTATAATTTACTAGTTATAGATTTTATGTATATATTAATATTATTTTTGTAAAGATATATATTTTACACATGAATATTAGAGAGGTGCAGAACCCATGGGGAGGTTGTGGCTCTGATTCCCCACCAGAAATTGCTCGTCCAGTTTCTGACAGGTACTTCAAGCCTAGTGCAGCCAGCTTTCTCTCTTTTGCTTTTGAACTGAAAACAAGATGCTCGCAGAAAATCGTCATTATACGGTGCTCTTTGATGATATTAATAGATTCTAGATCTGGGCTCCTAGTGAAGTGCAGAAGGAGACCAAGAAGCCCTTCATCCATAACTGAGATGGGTCGAGATGTTCTTAAATTGGAGCTACGATGCTGTTCTTTAAGTGTAGCAACAATCCAGCCAACAAAACTAGGTCCGAGAACATCTTTTACTTCACTATCCAAGAAGGGAAGATTAGCAAGTATGCAGGCAGCATCCGACCTTTTACCATCAGTAGCTTGTGTATCCAATATCTCGTTTTTAATTAAGTGCAACTTGTTGGAATTTTTAAGTTCATTGGCCAGATCCTCTCCAAGCCTGTCCGAGAGCAGTCTAGTGATCTGAAAGCATAAGTTCTGTGCTCAACCTCTGAGTAATCAAGAAATGTTATAATGGTCTTGAGACCATCACAAAGTTTTATGTGAGCCATGACAGATTCTGCGGCAGAGATTAACTACGGTTCATTAGGTACAGTTGAAGTGTATCTAATAGCAAGAAGCAAGTACAGTACCAAACAAGATGGCATATGCTGATAGCAATGTTATACCTATCCTCTTATCAATAGACAGTAAAATCATAAAACCAGTCAAAATGGATACCACTTAACAAAAAAAAAACAGTACCTGATGCATGCGGAGATTGTGCAATCCCATGTAGAATCTGAAGAGTAGATAATTGGCATTGAGCAGATGAAAGAGTTAAAAGGCCAAGAAGACTTGAGATTATAGATGCCGATTGCAATAGATTTTTATCCTTGTCAGCTGATGCTAACTCCCATTGCCCTGGTTTAGAAACTAAATTTGCAATAACAGCCGCGGCCAGTTCCTTCTGCTCTGCTGATGAATCCCGAATTTTAAACATTATATTTGTAATAGCTGGAAATTTAAAAATTTTAAATTTTCAAATTTTTTGCTTATTATTTCTGCTATGATGGAAGTATTGTTGCAGAAGTAATGCAGAGCATCCATCTTGTGCTTCTTGTCTCATTTCTTGGATTTCGTGAGCTAGCAAAAGAAGAGCTGCAGCCCTTGATAGATGCTAGCACAATTAAGATACCCGACACCAAGCATCCAGTTGCTGACTAAGTTTTCCTGAAGAAGATTACCAGGGATCATGGCGCAGGAATTACCAGGGATCAGGCAGCCTCAAATGAGCATGAGGAAAAATAAGTTTTATGTCAATTTATATTTTTAAATGAGGTTTGCTACAATGAAAAGAAGCCTTTGTAATACGAATGATTTAATCATAAAATTGTCCATGAGAGACTTAAGATGCATACTATGTAATTTTCAGCATTTTGTTTTGAGCTACAACATGAAGCAGTTGACATAGTAATATAGTCAGTTATTTATTCTTTCATATTTTCCTGAGTCATTTCTCCAATAAATACTTTTATGATGTCTTCATAGTATTTGACTCCATCAACCTAGACATGCAGGTTCTAGTAAAAATTGGTCTTTCTGATCTGATTGAATAATCTCAGCAACCTTTCTGCGGACACCATGAATTCAGGTTTCGTTCAGATCTTGTAGCTTTATAGCAGTTAATCCGATGGAATGCAAACCTGGATCTAATCTGTTGATGAAATGGGAGTCGGGAATTCTTTTTTGTGCAGTTTCTGTAGCATTGATACCTCCAACCTCCTTGAACTTGCCTTTAAAGTTATTCATTCCTTGCAAATTCTTGTTTACCTAAATTTGTTTGAGCTAAATACCGCCCTCTTTGAATTTGTTATCTTTTGCACTCGTGGCAGATACTCTTGTATTGTTGAACAGGAATGCATATGCCTACTGAAGTCGGACATTTTTTAAGTACATATATATGATACAACTTAGGCAAGTTTATTTTTTTACAACAATGTCCATCAAAAGTTTGTTGTCATTTCAAATTTAGTCAAGTCAATTTCCTCATATTTCACACTTATTTCTTGCTTTGATTACTTCCATTACATCTTAACCAAACACCAAAATGAATCTGCAATATCAAATTATAAGGAGAAGCTAGTACTGAAATGCATGTCAACATTTTCATCTTACACAAAATCTCATCCAGTTGAACAAAATAGAACAAGCAAGCAAATGCTACAAAGTAATAGCAGAGCTAGCTAGATACAATGTGTATTGGTTACATCAGTAACAAAATTCCCAGCAAGAGTTACATCTCTACATACAAAGACCAAAACTCGCATATACAACTACTAGTAGTTACAACCAACACAGAACAGAGACTGCATCACAGGCCATGATGCTCGTCATTCAATTAATCTTTTGCTACTGACTAGCAGCCTAACACGGGATTTGTGGATCTGTCCGAGTGAGTAACCACCTAAGATATTCTACACCTCTACTTCTGTGTCATTTAACACCCTATAATCACCTTAAATTTTAAGGAACGATAAACTAACGTGCAGTGAAAGATCTTTACCAACCTACAATCACCTTGAATTCTACAAAATGATGAACTAACGTGCACTAAAAGCTCTTTGCTAAAAATATCTAATTCCGCTGCTGCCACTTGTAGAACCCAAATCCATTATTGCTAGTCTCAACAGCAGCCTCATAAGTGGAGTCTGATCCACTACCTAGTGATTCATCAGAACTTTCACTCTATCAGCATTCTTAACAATCCAATCTGTGAACTTGAGAGAGGATGCCCAATCGGCCAGAGCCTACCGTGTAGATTCCTCTGTAAAATCTTCCCATCCTTGCTTAGAGAACTTCTTTCTGTCTGGCATTTTGTGGAAATTTGAATAAAATTCTTGCTGATTTTTCGTCTTTGTTGATGGAGGGGAAACCAAACCTGAAACAGCATGATCAAACAAAAGGATAGGCCATGAACCATATTTATGCACATGGAGATATAATATCATTAATTACAAAAGATCTTTAAGACGACATACTGAAATTTTGCAGTTTACAATAAAATAAATGTACATATAAATTTTCTAAGGAAAAGGGACCTGAGAAGGTAAAAGGAAGACATGCATGTGGCAAAGTAATACCTTTAACATGAGAATCGATCCATTTAGTTGAACTCCTTGGACTATTCAGGCTGAGATTTTGATGACGATTCGTCGTTCCTGGCCTACTTAAAAATTCTGCACGACCATGTTTGCAGTTGCTCATCCACGAGTTGGCTCCTGAGGGCTTTTATATCCAGTAAATGAGAGATGCCTACAAGCACAATAGTGAGACTCAAAATCTGAAGACGGGATGATATCAGAAATCACTATGTATACTTCTAACTCAATCAAATCATATTAAAATTTATATTTTAATAATCGGCTTTATTTGGTTTACAGACACAGAATAGATATTTAAATTTCTATAATACGGCAAAAGATTTTAAACTGTCAAGCAATGAATAAATTGTTCAACTTCATAAACATGTTTAAACATACATCAATTCAAATAAATATAAACCTCACTATACCCAGAATCTAGACTCTAGAAACAATTAACTCTAGAAACACATTGTTACATTCTGATTTAGCTAGATATAAGATTTAAAGGAAAGTTGTATCCTGTAAATTAAAACAAGAGTATATCTAGATTTATGATTTAATTTTTTTTGTTAAATATCGTCGCATATAAAGTCAACAAGAATCTACCCTACTAAGCTATCATAGGTCTCCTATATCAGCTATGCTAATAAAAATAAAACCAACCATCATCCATGGAATCATTTACCTTGATTATTACCAATTTTATTAAGATAGGTGCCCCTGGCGGGGCCTATTGCATTTAAAACTGTAGAATCTATAATAGAATCATAGAATCATCGACGGAATCATTTTCACCAAATAAACATCTATTCCATGCACCAAAACTACCAAGAGTCTTGGTATGATTCTGAAGTCGGTTAGCAGCACGGTATGAAAGAGCCAAATAATAGCAAAATATTGAGAACATAAATATAGGATATATAATCACCATTCAGTATTACAACAAACATGCATCTTAGTAACTTAAGCTTGACAAATACTAACAATTAGTTAACTATAGAATCACATATTCACTAATAAAGCAACCATATATAGAATCAATAACAGAATCATTTTCAACTTAACTCATATAAAACGAGTCTAAAAAATACCAAACTTTATATATTATAATAAATGTACGGAATCACAAATTTAATAACAAAATCAACCACAAAATCACTTACAACTTCATATAACGAGTCCTAAATACATTATATAACAGAATTTCTAACAAAAATAAGCAAAGAATCATTAACTGAATCACTTGAAAAATCACTTTCATAAAACAATAGTAATACACAGCATCTGACATAGAATCTAATATGTGTACTTTCATTTAAACAAGCATCTGGCACGGAATCAAAAAATGAAATCTTCAAACCCTATTTTTATTAATTTCGTTAAAATAACAAGCAAGATGAGATGTAAATATCATTACCTCGAATTGAAGATGAATTTACGTCAAATTGAAGCTTTGATGAGTGAGAGTTTACAGTTTTCGCGGAATTTGAGCCGTAATTTCATAGATTCTGATAAAGAGAGAAGAGTTTGTAGTTCATCGAGAGAGATTTTGAGAAAATCGTGTTGAGAAAATCGTGTTGTATGTGGAGAGAGAGAGTTGCAGCTTGGCTGAGAGAGTCGTTACAGAGAAAGACAGAAGAGAAAGACAGACGATAGAGCGAGTACTAAGCCCATTACTAATTCTATCTTTTAATCCTGGCCGTCCAATTTTTATAAAAAAAAGGAACGGTTAAGATGGGTGTTCTTCTTTGTTCTTTATTTAAGGGTGTTCTGTATGGAGCAATGGCCTATATATATATAGGCCTTTGCTCCATACAGAACACTCTTATATAACAAACAATAAAGAACACTATAAAATCATTTATTCCAATAGATCCATTGGCCCCGCCAGGGGCACCCAATACAAAAAATTCATATTTTTTTAGGCTCTATCCATCCAGCAAAAAAAAAAATTTGAAAATTTACTGTTCATCGATGACGTCACTGATGACGTCATCATGACGTCATCGATGAACAGTAAATTTTCATTTTTTTTTGCTGGATGGATAGAGCCTAAAAAAATAAGAACTTTTTGTATTGGGTGGTCCCGCCAGGGGCAATGGATCTATTAGATATGAGGTGTTCTTTGTTGTTTGTTATATAAGGTGTTTGCTATGGAGTCCAACCCTATATATATATATATATATATATATATAAGAATTATTAACTTACATTTTCTTGAAATTGTAATAAATTTTAAAAAATTAAATAAAAACATGAAAATAGATCATATTCAAAATGTAAGTTTTTCTTTCATAATTTAGAATTGAAAAATATACTTGCCGATGAAAAGTATTCTATTTCGTATTCTCTAATTAAGTACTTAAAATAACTCCCAATATATAATTCAAATTCTCCCTATATTATGACAATATTACAATATATCAATATTTATAATATTAAACTAAAATTATGCTATACATACAATGTTACAGAAATCGCTTATCGAACTAAATCGACTGAGCTATCGATTTGTGATTTATCAAAAATCGACGATTTATCGGAATGATAAATCGGAAATAAATCGGATGTCTTTTAATAATTTATTTTATAATATTTATTAAATTAGACCATTATTATATACAAAATTAAATATATATTTAAAATATTAAATTAAATAAATTTTGTTTGAATAAAATTATAATTAAATCGGTACGTATGTGTTAAATGTAAATTGGGATGCATTACTATCATTTTTACATTTGTTTTTTTAGAGTATGATAGGACTAGGTTCTTTTGTCTCTAACTTGTACGTATATATAAAATGGGTCCGTTCTTTGGCAACTGTTTGCCAAATGACTGCTACACAACAAATGGTTTCTACACCGTTGGATCAACCATCCAACCAACGGTTCTGATTTTAAAAAAAATATACACTGTACCGTAGAAACTTTCTGCGGTACGAAAAAATTACAAAAATGCCCCCACTGTTCACGTACCCCAAAAAATTTCTGCGGTACGGTGAACAGTAGATTTTTGATGTAAAAAATGGGGAATTTTTGTAATTTCTTCGTACCGCAGAAAGGTGTATATATTTTTTTTAAATCAAGACCGTTGGATGGTTGATCCAACTGTGTAAAAACCATTTATTGCCAAACAGTTATTTGGCAAACGGTGACCGCCAGCCATATAAAATTAGTTAACTACTAAAGAAACAACAGGCTAGCACAATTTTGCCTCTGTCTAGGGCTGTTCACGAACAGAGTTGGCAAACTCATGTTAGAATCACAAATTCTCAGTCAATAAAAGCAGCAAACAACATGGTCATATATGGTAGGCTGCATAGTCAAATTGTAGGCAAAGGAAGACAAAGTTGGCATGTATTAACGTATGCCATGATGTAATGAAGTGTATCTAAAGCCTATAAATAGGCTAGTTCTATCTGTGATTAATACACACTAAGGAAGAGAAACACAAAAGCTAAAACCACACACTCTCACAATCTCTCACAATGTAAACTCCAAATTGTATTGTGTTGATAAACACCTTTCTATCTATATATATTTCAGTTATATAAATTCTACATGGTATCAGAGCCCTAAGATTTGATTTGGGATTCTGAATATTTTTTTTCCGGTCACTATTTCGGTCGGAAGTTACTGTTCACTATTCACTGTTCACTGTTCATCGCCGGAGACGAAGGCACTGTTCACTGTTCACTGTTCACTGTTCACTGTTCATTGTTTACTGTTCACTGTTCCAGAAACTACACAATGGCTGAACAACCAGAAACCACAACACAATTAGTCTCTATGGAACAAATGGAACAAATGTTCCGATTATTTCAGAAACTACAAAAAAATCCAAACCTCCCAGAAACCGGAATATCACAAACGGTGCGTGTTGCCGAAAAACTAAATTTCACTAATTACACCAAATGGTGTAAATTAATGCATATTGCTATTGGTGGTCGAGGCCGGCTCAACCATATCACGGCCAATCCCGTTCCACCAAATGACCCTGAGTACCAACAGTGGGCTCAAAAGGACTCGATGGTCTTATCTTGGATCATTGAAAATATTGATGGAGATCTTGTGAACCAATTTCTGGATTACAAGACTGCCCGGGAACTATGGAAGGGAATTGAAACTCTCCTTAGCAGTGGGAGAGACGAACTCCAGATCTATGATATAAGTTCAAAGGCAGCAACTATGAGACAAGGAAAGGACACTATAGAAATTTATTTCAGTAAACTCAATACTCTGTGGAAGGAAATAGACAGGAGGATGCCCAACCCCATGAAGTGTGCAGAGGACATTACTTTATTTAATTCCTTCATACAAAGGCAAAGATTGTACCAATTTCTGGCCGGAGTAAGCGATACTCTAGACAAAGAAAAGAGGGATATATTGTATCAAGATCCACTACCCACCATTGATACAGCCTATGCGTCCATAAGACGGGAGATCGCCCGTCGCGCCATAATGGCTAGCAACTCATCATTGGGACGAGAACCTTCAGAGATTGGTAGTGGGCTCCTCGTGAAACACCGGTCGGAACCCTCATCCTTCCAACGAAAGGATAAAACCCAGCTCAAGTGCAGTCATTGTGGTGGTACGAAACACACCAAGGAGGGGTGTTTCAAAATCATTGGGTATCCAGAATGGTGGGACGACCTGAATCAGAGAAAGGACACCTCCAAGGCTATAATTTCCAGAACCGGTGGTAAGGCCAACCTAGTTGTAGGTGGTCCGGATGGTAACGACGACAACCCCCTCACAACAGCGCTACATACTGATCAAATAACAGGTATAGTCCGTGGAAGCAAAGTCACCGGAAATCCAAATTCTTTAGGTCTTCTATGCAACCAAATATCCCATCCATGGATTTTTGATTGTGGAGCCACCGATACAATGACCTATGATTCTTCTGATATTGTGTCCTCCAACAACACTCATCGTACCCAAATCCAAAGTGCAAACGGAGAATATATTCCCGTTACCCAGGCCGGAACTGTGGATGTTACCTCTAATATCCATTTACAAAACTGCCTCTTAATTCCTAGTCTTACTCACAAGCTTTTATCTGTTAGCCAGTTAACTAGGGAACTTGACTGTACTGTTCTAATGACATCATCTGGTTGTGTTGTGCAAGATGCTCAGACGGGACAGATCATTGGTCATGGTACTGAACGAGGAGGATTATACTATGTGAATGAGGTGACTCAAAACGGTAACGCTTTGCTTGCTCATGGATCACCAGAACATCAACTCTGGATGTGGCACCGTCGGCTAGGTCACCCCTCCATAGGTTATCTCAAACGATTATTTCCCTCTTTAAAGAACATTGCCGTAGATTTGAACTGTGAAGCATATGTTTTAGCTAAAAGCCATAAACACTCATATTATCCTAGTATGAATCATAGTACTCAACCATTTGCCTTGATTCATTCTGATGTATGGGGACCAGTTCCAGATTTTACCCTACATAATTTTTCATATTTTGTTTTATTTGTGGATGATTGTACTCGTATGAGCTGGGTGTATTTTTTAAAACACAAGTCTGAAATGTTTGATGTCTTTGTTAAATTCTACCACATGATTTGCACTCAGTTCAAAGCTCAACCAAAAATCTTACGATCTGACAATGGGGGGGAATACATTAACTTAAACATGAAACAGTTCATTATTGACCATGGCCTCATCCACCAAACCACATGTTCTTACACACCTCAACAAAATGGTGTAGCCGAGCGGAAAAATAGAACCCTTCTTGAAATCACCCGAGCTCTTATGATTGAATCTCACGTTCCTGTTCACTTCTGGCCCGAAGCTATTTCTACTGCTACCTATCTCACCAACCGCCTTCCCACAAAACCCCTCAATTACGACACACCCCTCAATACTCTTGGGTCACACGTCCAAATTCCATCTTCACATTCCTTACCTCCTCGAGTCTTTGGATGCATTGTCTATGTTCATCTTCAAAAAGGGGTGCGCACCAAACTAGAACCCAGGGCTATTAAATGTGTCTTTTTTGGGTATGGGGTTAATCAAAAGGGGTATCAGTGTTATGACCCTATCAAGGACAAAATCTACACTACTTTAGACTGTGAGTTCTTTGAACAGTCTTACTACTATACCCAGCTTAGTCCTCAGGGGGAGAGTTTGAGTGATGACCTTGATGACCTTAGCTGGCTAACATATCCAGAAGTGATGAATCCAGATCCTACAACACAAGTAGGTAATACCACCGATGTTGCTCCTGAAGCATCAGTATCTCCTCCTCCATCAGTATCTCCTCTTATGTCCACTCCAGTTCCGTCTAATGAGCATCCTTCTGATGACCTCTCCTCAGTAGAGGTTAATTCTGAGAACTCTGGAACTGATACTATTATTGAAACTAATATTTTTCATAGTGATAGTGTTCCAAACAGGTATCAGTTACCCCCGAGAAGTACAAGAGGAGTTCACCAAGAAGGTATGATCCATAGTATGAGGCCCAACGATCTAAATATCCTGTAGAAAGAATCAGCAATGAGAACTTATCCAGCACAGCCATGGCTTTTACCGCATCTCTATACTCCACTGACATTCCCAAAACAGTGGAAGAAGCCCTTGGAAATGAAAAGTGGAAACAAGCTATGGAGGATGAGTATTCAGCTCTACAGAGAAACAAAACATGGGAAAAATGCATCCTACCAAAAGGAAAAAAAAAGGTAGGTTGCAGATGGGTATTCTCTATCAAATACCGAGCAAATGGAACTGTTGAAAGATACAAGGCACGATTGGTGGCTAAAGGATATACCCAGACATATGGAATTGACTACTCTGAGACTTTCTCTCATGTAGCCAAGATTGATACAATACGGGTCTTGCTCTCAATAGCAGCAAACAAGGAGTGGCCCATATACCAGTTTGATGTAAAAAATGCTTTTCTTCACGGAAGTATTGATGAAGAAGTATATATGGAGGCACCACCAGGGTATTCTCAGGAATTTGGAGATGAAGAAGGATGTAGACTGAGGAAGGCACTTTATGGGCTAAAACAGTCCCCTAGGGCATGGTTCGGTAGATTCACAAAAGCTATGAAGAAGTTTGGGTACAATCAAAGCAACTCAGATCACACTCTATTCTTGAAGAAGGTTAGAGATAAAATCACTTGCTTGATAATTTATGTGGATGATATGATTATCACTGGAAATGATGAGAAAGAGATCACTGACTTAAAGGAAAACTATTTCAAGAATTTGAGATGAAAGATTTGGGGACTCTCAAGTATTTTCTTGGCATAGAAGTTCTGAGGTCAAAACAAGGAATCTTCATTCACCAGAGAAAGTATATCCTTGATCTTCTGGTAGAAACGGGAATGCTAAACTGTAAACCAGCTGAGACACCGATCGTTGCTAATCATGGTCTTCAAATTCTTGAAGGAGCAAAACTGGCTAAAAGAGAACAATATCAGAAGATTGTGGGAAAACTCATTTACTTAGCTCACACAAGACCAGATATAGCTTATGCTGTAGGAGTGGTGAGCAGGTTCATGCATCTCCCACAAATACAACACATGACAGCAGTAATGAGAATTTTGAGGTACTTAAAGGGTACAAGTAGCACGGGAATTTACTTTGCCAAAAATGATCATCTGGATTTAATTGCCTACACAGATGCAGACTGGGCAGGAGATCGTGACGGCAGGAAATCCACTTCTGGGTACTTTACTCTAGTAGGTGGTAACTTGGTTACCTGGAGAAGTAAAAAACAAAAGGTGGTGGCCTTATCAAGTGCAGAGGCAGAATTCAGAGGAATTGCAAAAGGAATAACTGAAATCCTATGGATTCGGAAACTTATGCATGAACTTGGTTTTCCACAGAAAACAGAATGTAAGCTTTTTTGTGACAATAAGGCAGCTATAAGTATCTCAGAAAATCCGGTCCAGCATGATAGAACGAAGCACGTCGAGATAGACCGACATTTCATCAAGGACAAATTGGAAGATAAGACAATCAAACTTTCGTTTGTTAGATCAAAGGATCAATTAGCTGATATCCTGACAAAAGCAATCAATACTAAAGCCTTCGATGAGACTTTGCGCAAGTTGAGCATTCGAGCACCGACTGCCCAACTTGAGGGGGAGTGTTAGAATCACAAATTCTCAGTCAATAAAAGCAGCAAACAACATGGTCATATATGGTAGGCTGCATAGTCAAATTGTAGGCAAAGGAAGACAAAGTTGGCATGTATTAACGTATGCCATGATGTAATGAAGTGTATCTAAAGCCTATAAATAGGCTAGTTCTATCTGTGATTAATACACACTAAGGAAGAGAAACACAAAAGCTAAAATCACACACTCTCACAATCTCTCACAATGTAAACTCCAAATTGTATTGTGTTGATAAACATCTTTCTATCTATATATATTTCAGTTATATAAATTCTACAACTCAGTCCTCACAACCCAATTCTTTTCACTTCAAACTCACCTCAAACTTCACACACATAACTACTACAAACACCCCCCCCCCCCCCCCCCCCGAAATTCTCTAACTGTCTAATTGAGGTCTGGGTACAATTATCATCAGTCTATACGCAATCAAGTTCCTGCTCAGAGACTTCACAGGGAAGATCATTATAATTACCTTGAATTTATACAAAGGCTAAGAATAAATATTTTCAGGGAAAGTAATTAGACAGTGGATACCAAATGCTGCCTTTGCAACTTTTTTTTTACAAATTCTTGTTAACCATATTGTTCCTTCATAACATCTCATCGAGAAAATGATTTCATACTTAATATGTCTATGCAAGGACTCTGTGTTTAAGTAGTTTGAAAACTTCATTTGATCATCTTCCGCACCCTGCATTGTCTAGATTGTGCTTCCAAGTCAGGAAAATGAGTGAAGAGAAATAGAGAATAGAAAAAGCAAGACACTGTCGGAACTTTTTCTCCTAATCATGCTCTCGAGTTTTTCAACGAGGGAAAGAGGAGGCCAGCTTTCTTACTAGAATTTTCTTCGCAAAAATGGAAAGAAACGGAGGGAAGAGAATGCAAGGCCTATCAATTATCTTAATATTCTAAAAATGTCTGTACTCTGTTAACCAGTTCATACTCCGTTAACCACTATCGGAAGGTAAAACCGATTGTGATTATTATAAATTTCGCTTTCTTTTGAACTGAGTTTATTCTCCTGAATCATGTACATGTCATTAACAATGGTTGACATTAATGAAACATAATGTAATGTAGATTGTTTGGTGTTCTGCAGTCTGCACTTCAAAGTAAAAGATGATCGAGAAACATCATTAACTGATTGATTAATCTATTGGCAAACTTGGTAAGCGATTTGATTGACTGATCACAGCTTTAGAGTTCCCAGTTGATGATATGTCATGTCTTTTAAACTAGACTTCTGTATTAATGTCAAAAAGATATTAAAAAAATTTAATCTGGTAGCTTCTCTCTGCTGTTCCTTGAAGCTACTAAAATAAAAGTGAACTTGTACAGGATCTTATTATCAGCAAGCTGAATATCTATAATTTGTATTTGATGATGTTTTAAAACAAGTTTCTTAAAAACTAAATAGACACACACACATGAACACACACAATTACATAATCACAATTCATAAAGAAATCTAAAAACAAGAATTCCACAAACATCAAATTTATATTATCAACTTCCTCCCATTAACACTCACATATTTATTCAATCACTTTTACTACTGCCATTACATAATATTCCTCTACTTTGAAACATAAGTATGAAACTACCAATCGTTGTACAAGGAGGAGAGCCAGTACTTCCCATCGACACAATCCTGATGAATCCTCAACCTTTTAGCCGAATACTTATACGTCTTCCACGGATACGCATCGAAGTGAACAACATACTTCCCTTGAGACATTCCAGTAACCTTACCAACCCACCATCCATCTCTAGCAAAAGCATCAACCATCTCTCCCATATCAAATTCCATAGCAGGAACCTTGGGTGGCACGAGACGAAGCTCTTCTTCTTCAACAATCTCCCTCAACGGTATTTTAGATTCTTCATCCTCTACCAAATTAAAGTACTGCACAATGTACCTTCTATCTTCGAGTTGTTTGATCACTTTGGCTTCGTAATAAGAACCTACGAAACCGTCTTGCTTGCTTGCTACTTCAACTGCAACACCTTTTTCGAACACCATAATTTGATTACAAATAATGTTATGAGTTTTAGGATTGTGTATGGACTATGTGTAATGAAAAGATGAGGTTTAAGGGTTGATGGGAAGGAATATATATAGATGGGATTGTAAATTCTAATGGAAGTGGAAAACGTTAATTTGAGTTCATGTTGGAATCAGGTTTGTCCGAGTACACTTGTTTAGTAATTTGAGTCTATTTAGGAAATGTAAGTATGGTAAAAAAAAAAATTATTTATATACAGCTATTTACTATCGATGTCCAAGTTGTCCTCAGGTTACACACGCAAGGGTAATATGTAACTTCAGAAATTAAATTTAGGAACGACTCGAAATGGAATACAATACAATTATACAAAAAAATAGCTTATAAAAAACAAAAGATTCTGAATATCAAATAATATTCTTATAGGATAATATGGGGGGAAAATCACAGAATTTTTTGTCAAAAAATGAAAAAAAAATCCAATCCTACTCCAGGTATGAAAGATAAACAAGTAATGGGCTAAACCACTTGATCCGGGTAGGAGACTCTTGAACTTAGATCTGGCATCATGGGCTTAATTGTTCAGCCTTTATAACCCAAAATGTTTATTTCCTTTAATCCACACAAAACGGAAATTTATGGAAAAAAATATGAAATTGTTACTACTATTTTATATTGAAAGAAGCAATAAACATGTATTTTTAATTTAAAAATAAGTTGAGTTCAATAAAAAATAATAATGAATACTTATAACATACAATAATAATAATAATAATAATAATAATAATAATAAATACATTGATATTTATATAAAATAGAAACGTTTCTAAAATATTAAATATAATAATTTATCATAAATTATTAGAAATATTTTTTTGAAAGAACTATTAGAAGATAATAATGCATACGTAACATGCTATAATTCAACATGCCTTTCCTTCCTACAGATGAAGTTAAATAAAAAAAGGGAAATTATTAAAAATATCCATATTTTCAAAAAAAATTTGCAAAAATACGATAAAAGCTACCATGTGGTTGTCAAAATTATAACTTAGGTATTTTTGAAAAAAACTCAAATGCTTGTTAGAATATTATTGGCTATTTCTCATAAATGAGATGAACCTGGTGCATACATATGAATCCCACAAATTAAATATCCATATTTTCAATTTTTTGGTAAAAATACGATCAACAATTGCATTTAGGGTTGCAAATGAGATTACACCGTTTTTAAAAAAAAAAAAATTATAACTTAGGTATTTTTGAAAAAAACTCAAATGCTTGTTAGAATATTATTGGCTATTTCTCATAAATGAGAACCTGGTGCATATATATGAATCCCACAAATAAAATCACGCCACGTTTTATTCAAGAACATTTTCTGAAATTATTTCATTTCGGGTTATGTAACATTACTCTTAATTTTATTTATCAAAGGTGTGTAACATTACTCTTAGTTTTATTTATCAAAAAATGAAATTGATACAGGGCAGCACTACCTAAACTAATTGCATCTTCCATGATCACAACCACATCATCTTACTAGGTTTAAATTGTACTAGCGTCTTGTCCTTTACAATATGCAGATCTGATGAAAGCACAAGATTTTTCAATTCTTATGACACACACAAATCAATCACAACCCACCAAAACATTTTCGAACAAAAATGACGATTAAGAAATTTTTCCGGGTGTTTGTAAGTTAGATGTTTGAGAAAAAGTTAAAAGTTTGAGTTAAATTAGAGGTTTGATCATTTGAAACCTCTAATATTATTAGTGTATAATAGTTAACGGATTGAAATAGTTTTTTGGACTTAAAAAACTAATTTTCAAAAAGTTACTTGAAGGAGTTTTATCAATTAGAAGTTTGTTATGTGTCTAGTTAATATACAAAAAGTTAACTGAAACAACTAATTATCAAACAATTTGATGTAAAACAACTAACTCCAATCCGCTAGTCAAAATAACTAACTCAATCCTCCAACCAGCTAACAGCTAATTGCTTCATGTTTATATTTTCAATATGCTACTAATAATTACATAATTCGTTGCATAGAAAATGTCATATATATATATATATATATATATATATATATATATATATATATATATATATATATATATATATATATATAGGGTCTTGTTCTAATAGAAACTAACTTAGAATAGAAATTAGAAACTAAACCTAAATTAAATATTTCAAGCTAATCTAATGACCAAATTAGGGGTACCCCAATACAAAAAACGTTTAAAATTATTGGTTCTATTCAACAAAAAAATAAAAAAAAAGTTAATGTTCACGTGATGACGTGGCACGTGAACAGTAACTTTTTTTTTAATTTTTTTAATTTTTTTTAATATTTTTGTTGAATAGAGCCAAGAATTTTATAAGTTTTTTGTGAAGGTGCCCCTAGCGGGGCCATTAAAATAAATGAAATATAATTTATTTAGTGTAGGTTTCTAGTTTCTATTCTAAGGTTGGTTTCTATTTGAACGCTAGCCTATATATATATATATATATATATATATATATAGAGGGTTACTCTACTACAAACCAAATTAAAATACAAACCTACAAACCAGACCAAGCCCAAACAACTGTTTACGACCCAGCCCAAAAATACACATAGTCAATTTCAAACCCGCTTTGTTCAAATAAAAAAAAAATAGACACGATACATACAAAATTAATGCGCTAACAAACTACATCTTCTTCACTCTCGAAAAACTCAAAAATTAGTAACGGTAAATCACTAACAACTTCTACAAATCGAGCTCGGGTCTTCAATTTACAACAATTTTTTTGATCGATTGACCTCTCATACAACAATTTTAGTGATTTCAGGAACAAATCGAAGCAAAAACAGAGATATTTCGAGCTCCGAAGCAGTGTATACATTAATCGATCACAAAAAGCTCAAAAGAGGTACATTACTTTACATGCCTTCAATTTTTTCTATATTATATACTATATAAAGGATTTTCAGTAGATGCATGTTGACATTTTAGTGATTTCTAGGGTTTTATGTTGTACTCTTGTTAAATCTAACATATACTCTTAATATTTTCATGATACAGATACTAGTTAGTGTTATTATACGTTTGAAGGAAAAAAAATGGCTAAAACTAGATGAGGTATGACAAATTAGGGTTTTCACATGTATAATATCTATTCAATTGATATGTTTTGTGTGTTTTGAATTTTATTTTCTTATCATATGAAGCTGATTATTAGTGATTATTTACCTCTTATTCTACAATTTTTTTAATTATTGATTGTGTTATTTATGATTTTTTGAACAAGTTGACAAGTTGTTGATTGAGGACATTCTTAGTATTAAAATAACTGAATGTATGATTATATGTACCTGATTTAGTGATTATATGTAGCTGAATATACGTATTAATTGATTATATGTACCTAATTTTGTGACATATCTTAGTGATTTTTTAACTATATTTTATTAGTGTTTGAAAATAATATGTGTGTCGATGACTTGTGAACAAGTAGAGTTAGAGTCTGTTATAATTTATGATTGGTAATGAGCTGAATAGAGTCTGTTTCTAGATTCAAGAGGTGAGTATGGAGTTGAGATTGTGCAGGGAGATCTCCACATTGACAAAATTTAGTGCTCAATGTAATGTAACAAATAGAGCAAGTACAATGTAATGTTTCTGTCCGTTGTGTGTGCAAGAGATAAGTAGGTTTGAGTTAAGATAGGATTAGTGTTACTACCTAAAATGAGCTTTATAACATTAAAAATATGAGTTTATAAACTTTCTACAAATTACTAATAGCTTATATCTGTATTGCACATGAATTCAATTCCTTTTTTAGAATGTATCTATACTAGTAGTTGCAATTTGGATGTACTTTACTACTTTTAAGTTTGCAGGTCATACAAGTCAGCTGTGTAGAAGTTCAAGACTTAAAAATTTAAGTCGCCCAAAAAATACAGTTGTTGAGACAGTTGACTTAGTAGATAGCAGTGATCAAGAGAGTTCGATGGAAGGTAAAATTGTTATTATGAATACTTTTAGAATTACGGTTATAGAACACATTAATGTAAATTTATTACATTATGCAGAATATGAGAATAGCAATGCTCGAAGAATGTTTCGACGGGCTAACAACAAATACAAAACCACTGCAGGAAGACCTCCATTTATAGATGAGGAAAACTTCATGGAAGATGAACTTGAAAGTGAATCAGATCAGCAGGTAAAAAAATAACAAATTACTAAACTGAAATTGGTCTATCACTGAAATATGATCAGACGTGCTGCTTTTCTTTGTATATTTGTTTATAAACTGAAATTGGTATAACACTTGTACTAATATTTTTTCAAACATTAACAGGAAGATTATCTTGATGAAAATATGATGGAAGATGAACTTGAAGATGAACCAATGACTGAACAACATGAAGAACCTACTCAACAAGAAGAACCCCCACACAAAATTAAAGTCACAAAGTGGAAACGAAAGCCAGATCATCAGGTACGCTTTTTATTCATAAGAATGACTACTATGTAATAACTTAATCATTGATATGTGAAGATACTATTACAAATCTGTAATACACCAAATCACTGATATGTCAAAATGAAATTAGTCAAATGTGTTACCTAACTCAGTAAATTAACTTTTACACTAAATTGGTAAATTTTTTATTTTCTTCTAATGTTTCTTTTTGCTTTAAACAGGATGAACCAGGAAAAACAAAAAGGCCAAATGTCAAATTTTCAACAAAGATTCATCCAAGAGTATATGATATGGTAACTTAACTGCATGGCAATAGATACGGTATATATTTAGACATTTCTATTTATATTTTGTTGAATAGGAAATTCAGGGAGCCGCCAAGATTAATAAGAGAAAAGATGAAATCAAAATCAGGAATTCTCCAAGGGTATTTAGTGAAATAGTCTACTATCTATCAGATGAGCAGAAATAGTGGGTCAAAAAATCAGGATTTGAACAAGTTCTTGATTTCTGTTTGGAGATGATACCTGGAAAGCTGGCATATAATATCTTTCAGAGATTTGACAAAAATTCAGTGTCACTGAAACTTAAGGATGAAATTATAAAAATTACAGAGGAAGATGTGTATGATGTTCTTGGGTTGCCATACGGAGGAGAAACAGTGACACTAGGATCTGGTGCCGTATACGAACAAAGAACAAATGAATGGTTAGCACAATTCCCAACTAAGAAAGAACGTGATCAAATCACCACAGCAAAACTAGTTCAACTCATGAAAGGACAAGGGCTCACTCAAAATTTCAAATTTAATTTCTTGATTGTCCTGTCGAATGTGCTTGTTGGAACGTCAACGAGTTCATACGTTGACAGGCAGCTTCTCAAATTACCTGGAGATGTTGATCACTGGTACAAGTACAATTGGGTAGAATACTTGTTAACTTACCTAGTTACTGCAACAGAGAGTTGGAACGATACGGTATCAGTTTTCTTCAGGGGCTCCTTACTATTTCTCACTGTAAGAATATACAAAACTTAAGTACTAATATACGGTCACAGATAGTAGAAAGATCATTTATTGTTGTCCTTTAAATATTTTCTTATTGGAAAACTACTAATAATTCAATTTATTTTTAAAAATGTAGTTATTCTATGTTGATCGAGTAAGACATAAGGGAATAAAGTTGGTTGACAGACGCTTCCCTTGTTACAAAGGTTGGACTGAAGAACTATTGAAGAAAAGGCAAGCACTTGAACTATCCGATGGAGTTTTTGGAGTTGGATCTGTTGAGGTTCCATTGAGGGTATTCCTTTCCCAAAATAGTCAAGAAAGTCCGAAACAAGTATAAAAACAATCTTCTCAATATTTGTAATTCACTATATGTTATTTGCAAACTTATTCTGACCACAATTTGTTTTTAACAATCTCAAAAAGAATGGTGCTGATCAAAATTGCCAACAAGAAAATGGTAATGGCAATTGGAATGCTACTGATGATAATGACTGGAATAACTGCAATGATAATTGGAATGATGGCCAAGGATGGGATGATGGGGATAATGTTCAACATCAACCTAACAACGAAACATGGCAAAAGGCTGATCAAGAAGTACCAATTGTTGAAGAAAATTTCGAACAAACTGAAATGGACACTGAGGTATAAAGAACATTTAGTTAATACTATTGTACATTAAGTATTGTTTGTTAAGTATTTAATTTGGTTCAGACTACTAATAATTAAAAATACAGGGTCATGGCAAAAAACATGCAGAAAATGGTGAAACACCAAAGAAGCAAGATCATTCTATTAAAACACAAAAGGTAATAGTTCACTAATACTAGTTGTCGTAATCACTAATATATCATGATATTATCATTAATATATGACCATGTTATCAATAAAAAAATAATAGGTTAATTAGTAGTTGATAAATGCTTTTCAGTACTTAAACTAAACTATTTGCATTCATTACTGTTCTGACTTGAAAATAATTTTTCAGGAAATGGTGGAACATCTGCGAGGAAGGGCACATGATTTAATTGAAGAAAAAGTGTTGTTGGAAGTAGACCTGAAGATAGCATTACAAAAAGATCCAGATAATCAGGAGCTATTGTTGATTGCAGATGTTTTCAATGACGTATTTCATCCAAGAAAACAAGACAATGATCCTGTGACTAAGAATCAAACGTCTACATAGCAAAATCAGAATACAACTGTGATGCAAGATGAATATTTTCAATTGAGACGTGAAGACATTGAAGAGATGGATTTGGTTGGTTATGTTACTAGAACAAAGCAAATTACAGAAGATTTCTGTCCATCCTTCTCACTGGGGATTGATGATGACTTTAGTGATGAACAATGCGAGAATATCAATGCAGATGATGAAGCCAATCTCAATGCAAAAGCAATAGATAAAGAGATGTTTACTACTCCAAAACCAGCAATTAGAGAAAAAAGTACAAGACTTATGAAACTAACCTGATATGGCAAGTCACCATACATTGAAAGGGTTATTGACATCTCTCAGAAATTCACAAACCTAGATTTTGGTTTATGGAGATTTATGGTTAAACAAACAGAACATCTGTAAGTATTTAATTTTTTTCTTCTATATTTGAATAATTAGTTTCAATGTTTATTACACTATTAACAAATAAAAATATCTATTGATTATTGACAGGGATGTGTTATTCATTTGGAATGGTTTCAGTTGCATAGCAGAGAACATGCAAACATTGAAATTGAATACAAACCTATCCTATTCAGTTGCTGACACATGGGCTGTAATTTTAAATGATGGTGAAAATTACAAGGCAGACGAATCACCAATGCGTCTCTTTTGTACAATTGGCTGTGTGGTAATCTTAATGTATAGCTAAAATTTCTTTAATGACATACTACTGAATTTCAATTACTAATTTTTTATTTCTGCAATTTACAGCATCCAACTTTGGACGATACTAAAAGTCAAAGTTTAACATATCCAATATTTGTTCGAAACATGGATGAGATACTCGGAAGATTCAACAGGGAAAAACTGGAGAACATGGACATGGTAAAAATTAATAATAGTAATAGTAACATTTTATCTCTGAATTACTATTCTCATTTTGATAATTTGAATATTTGAAGGTATTTTTTCCCATTCAAGCATATGAGCATTTCTATTTGATTTGCTACAACTTCAAGAATCCAAGATATGAGCTGAGTGATAATGTAATGAGGGATGAAGATCCAAAATTTTACTATGGCGCTAAACCAAGGATTCTGGTATGCACTATTATATTACTCTGAATTTAATTTCCATACTTTTTTGTTTATCACTAGCTTACACACTTAATAGTTAACTTACATTTACTAAATTATATTATTTAAATTACTTAAAAATCATAATTTGATCACTAAAATGTAATTTGTAATTTCATAAACTTGTTATAAATGTAGTTCCCCTGTCTTCGTTTCCGACGCTGAGTTCAGTTACATTCAATGATCACTAAAATGTAATTTGTAATTTCATAAACTTGTTATAAATGTAGTTACCATGTCTTCGTTTCCAACGCTGAGTTCAGTTACATTCATTACCTTGAGCTCAGATTCTTGGCATAAACCTGTTTTGCAGTAGAATTATATATTAGTGGTTATTAAGGAAACTCATTATGTTATTTTTGAATGTAGAATTATTAATGTTTTCTATTATTTTGCAGCATTCTCATTTTACAAAATATTTGCAAGCAAAAGGTCATTCAAAGTTGGCAAATTCAATGAAAAAGCTGAAAGTTCAGTACATCGAAATGGATTGGCAGACTATGAATAATTCACATGACTGTGGCATATTCGTCATGAGACATATGGAAACCTATAAAGGTGATCAAAAAAATTGAGATACTCGACTGAAACAGGAATCAGTAAGAAAGCTGACTTATGTATCTTTTTCATATATAGTTTCTGTCTTTTTTATTTAAACATTATGTAACATGAATATATTACTTATCTTTTTGTATTTTCAATTTTAGTGTGCCCAGTATGCACAGCTTGTGAAACTTAGAGTGAAGTATAACAATGCTATACTCTCAGCAAAAATCAATGAAAAAAGAGAGGCAATCACCAAAGAAGGCTTGGCCTTGTATAATGAAGCAGCAGCAAACAAAGTTCTGAACTTAGTAATTGAATCATCTCAATCATCTCAAGGAGAACCAAAAAAGGCAGACAACAATCAATCTCAGAAGAAAAGGACTGTGACATTTGCCAAAAATTTGACAAAGAAGGAAATTGAGCCGAGAAGAAACAGTGACGAAATCGATCTATTTGTTTTTAGTTTTCTTAATGTGGCTAATAGTAAAAAAACATATTATGTTAGTACTGTTAACCTTTATGGATAGTGGTGCCATATCTTTTGATTATGTGGTGAACATAATGTGGCTAATAGTTAAAAAAACATATTCTGTTAGTACTATTAACCTTTGTATATTTCTATTGCATGGCTAGAGTTTTTGTTTCAAATGGATATGCTATTTATGTTATTCAAGTTGTATACACTATCCACACATTACAAACTTCTTACATGAGCAAACTCGTAAACATGTTGCTAAAATCACTCAAATATTTATACAAATCATTAAAGTGTAATACGGAATTACTAAAAAATTCTACAAAAATCACTAAAATATGATTACAAAAACTACCAAATATTTTTATAATTTTTATGATAAAAAACCACCAAATATTTTATGACAGGTTTTTTTTTGATTTCCTAGTGGGCTGTTTAAAGTCATTGGGGTACTAGGGCATCTCCTCGATTGCCGGGGTTCGGCTCACGACTACCGACTAAGAAAAACGGAGGTCGGGGGCCAAGTTGCATACGGCTGCCTTGGTGTGCTCGGCGCAGTAACTATTTTTTTCCCTCTAAATATGTATTAAAAAACTTATAATTGAATAATGAATTAAAAATTGTACTTGCATACCGTTTTCGGCGTCCTGATTTCGAAAAAATCGGGGGCCAGCCCCGATTTTTTCAAAATCAGGATAATTAGGGTTTAGGATCTAGGATTTAGGGTTGTAAACAACCCTAAATCCTAAATCCTAAACCCTAAACCCTAAGTTCGTATACGGTTATTTCGTCATTCTAAATATTTCGAAAACCCAAAATGGAAACATTGAACCCAAAAGGTTAACCGTTGAACCCCTAAGTGAAACGACCGTCCAGTGATGAGGTGATGGCAGGTTTTTTTTGATTTCCTAGTGGGCTGTTTAAAGTCATTGGGGTCCTAGGGCATCTCCTCGATTGCCGGGGTTCGGCTCACGACTATCGACTAAGAAAAACGAAGGTCGAGGGCCGAGTTGCATACGGCTGCCTTGGTGTGCTCGGCGCAATAACTATTTTTTTTCCTCTAAATATGTATTAAAAACTTATAATAGAATAATGAATTAAAAATTGTACTTGCATACAGTTTTCGGCGTCCTGATTTCGAAAAAATCGGGGGCCAGCCCCGATTTTTTCCAAATCAGGATAATTAGGGTTTAGGATCTAGGGTTGTAAACAACCCTAAATCCCAAACCCTAAACCCTAAGTTCGTATACAGTTATTTCGTCATTCTAAATATTTCTAAAACCCAAAATGGAAACATTGAACCCAAAAGGTTAACCGTTGAACCCCTAAGTGAAATGACCGTCCAGTGATGAGGTGATGGCAGGTTTTTTTTTATTTCCTAGTGGGCTGTTTAAAGTCATTGGGGTCCTAGGTCATCTCCTCGATTGCCGGGGTTCGGCTCACGACTACCGACTAAGAAAAACGGAGTTCGGGGGCCGAGTTGCATACGGCTGCCTTGGTGTGCTCGGCGCAGTAACTATTTTTTTTCCTCTAAATATGTATTAAAAAACTTATAATTGAATAATGAATTAAAAATTGTACTTGCATACCGTTTACGGCGTCCTGATTTCGAAAAAATCGGGGGCCAGCCCCGATTTTTTCAAAATCAAGATAATTAGGGTTTAGGATCTAGGATTTAGGGTTGTTTACCTAAGTTCGTATACGGTTATTTCGTCATTATAAATATTTCTAAAACCCAAAATGGAAACATTGAACCCAAAAGGTTAACCGTTGAACCCCTAAGTGAAACGACCGTCCAGTGATGAGGTGATGGCAGGTTTTTTTTTATTTCCTAGTGGGCTGTTTAAAGTCATTGGGGTCCTAGGGCATCTCCTCGATTGCCGGGGTTCGACTCACGACTACCGACTAAGAAAAACGGAGGTCGGGGGCCGAGTTGCATACGGCTGCCTTGGTGTGCTCGGCGCAGTAACTATTTTTTTTCCTCTAAATATGTATTAAAAAACTTAGGGATATTATGAATGGTACCCTTCTGGTATTGACTTTTCTAAATGGTACCACTGCATATTTTTGACTTACGAGTGGTACCATCAAGGTTTTGTCTTCTCAATAAAAATGCCCCTCCGTCATTAGAAAGTTAGTCAAACGTTAGTCAAATAGTAATTTTAATTAATATTCTGAATGGTACCCTTCTGGTATTGGCTTTTCTGGATGGTACCACTGCATATTTTTGATTTACAATATTTTAAAAATTTTTAAAATATTTTTAAAATTTTAAAATGAAGAGTATGAAATTACAAACACCCACATATTTTTGACATGAACAGGGAATGTGGTTGGATCATGCTTGTTTGAAAAGCTCAAATATGAATACTTAATTTAAATTTATTTTAGAACATAAATATTGTTCTTTTTCTATTTTTGGCCTTAAATATGTAGGACTTCTGTGTCTTCCAATTTGCCTCCACTAGGTTTGACTTTGAATAAAATTAAGTTACAAATATACATGTATAAGAACAGCATGCCAGTGTGTAATTGCATGCATCTGTAAGTTGAACAATGAACCAATAGACAGACGAAAATAATTACTGGACATCTGAATCTCTGAACATAGTTTATTTTCATTTAATTATTATTATCTTAAACGGTTCATCCTCCGACACTTTCATGCACAAGAGCTAGAGATCTCAGTTTTCTTCATAAAATTATTAAAGCTGAATTTCAATTCTTCATTTACTTTGTTCAACTATGGCAGTAACATCAAATCATGTCATGGTATGTACTTGTACCCACTAAATGGGTGCCCTGAAGTGAGCTTCTGATCCT
This sequence comes from Kitagawia praeruptora, assembly GCA_037693485.1. NCBI lineage: Eukaryota > Viridiplantae > Streptophyta > Magnoliopsida > Apiales > Apiaceae > Kitagawia > Kitagawia praeruptora. Next base: position 46,907,971 of record CM075351.1, read on the forward strand.
AAATTTTAATTTTTCACCAATTTTTCATTTAATTTCGATTTTTAGAAGTTTAATTTCGATTTTCAAAAATATGCAGTGGTACTATTCGGAAAAGCCAATACCAAAAGGGTACCATTCAGAATATTAATTAAAATTAATATTTGACTAACGTTTGACTAACTTTTTAATGACGGAGGGGTATTTTTATTGAGAAGACAAAACCTTGATGGTACCACTCGTAAGTCAAAAATATGCAGTGGTACCATTCAGAAAAGCCAATACCAGAAGGGTACCATTCATAATATCCCAAAACCTTATAATAGAATAATGAATTAAAAATTGTACTTGCATACCGTTTCCGGCGTCCTGATTTCGAAAAAATCGGGGGCCAGCCCCGATTTTTTCAAAATCAGGATAATTAGGGTTTAGGATCTATGATCTAGGGTTGTAAACAACCCTAAATCCTAAACCCTAAACCCTAAGTTCGTATACGGTTATTTCGTCATTCTAAATATTTCTAAAACCCAAAATGGAAACATTGAACCCAGAAGGTTAACCGTTGAACCCCTAAGTGAAACGACCGTCCAGTGATGAGGTGATGGTAGGTTTTTTTTTATTTCCTAGTGGGCTGTTTAAAGTCATTGGGGTCCTAGGTCATCTCCTCGATTGCCGGGGTTCGGCTCACGACTACCGACTAAGAAAAACGGAGGTCGGGGGCCGAGTTGCATACGGCTGCCTTGGTGTGCTCGGTGCAGTAACTATTTTTTTTCCTCTAAATATGTATTAAAAAACTTATAATTGAATAATGAATTAAAAATTGTACTTGCATACCGTTTCCGGCGTCCTGTTTTCGAAAAAATCGGGGGCCAGCCCCGATTTTTTTAAAATCAAGATAATTAGGGTTTAGGATCTAGGATTTAGGGTTGTAAACAACCCTAAATCCTAAGTTCGTATACGGTTATTTCGTCATTCTAAATATTTCTAAAACCCAAAATGGAAACATTGAACCCAAAAGGTTAACCGTTGAACCCCTAAGTGAAACGACCGTCCAGTGATGAGGTGATGGCAGGTTTTTTTTTTATTTCCTAGTGGGCTGTTTAAAGTCATTGGGGTCCTAGGGCATCTCCTCGATTGCCGGGGTTCGGCTCACGACTACCGACTAAGAAACAAGGAGGTCGGGGGCCGAGTTGCATACGGCTGCCTTGGTGTGCTCGGCGCAGTAACTATTTTTTTCCTCTAAATATGTATTGAAAAACTTATAATTGAATAATGAATTAAAAATTGTACTTGCATACCGTTTCCGGCGTCCTGATTTCGAAAAAATCGGGGGCCAGCCCCGATTTTTTCAAAATCAAGATAATTAGGGTTTAGGATCTAGGATTTAGGGTTGTTTAATTTAGGGTTGTAAACAACCCTAAATCCTAAACCCTTAATTCGTATACGGTTATTTCGTCATTCTAAATATTTCTAAAACCCAAAATGGAAACATTGAACCCAAAAGGTTAACCGTTGAACCCCTAAGTGAAACGACCGTCCAGTGATGAGGTGATGGACTGATGGCAGGTTTTTTTTTGATTTCCTAGTGGGATGTTTAAAGTCATTGGGGTCCTAGGGCATCTCCTCGATTGCCGGGGTTCGGCTCACGACTACCGACTAATAAAAACGGAGGTCGGGGGCCGAGTTGCATACGGCTGCCTTGGTGTGCTCGGCGCAGTAACTATTTTTTTTCCTCTAAATATGTATTTAAAAACTTATAATTGAATAATGAATTAAAAATTGTACTTGCATACCGTTTCCGGCGTCCTGATTTCAAAAAAATCGGAGGCCAGCCCCGATTTTTTCAAAATCAGGATAATTAGGGTTTAGGATCTAGGATTTAGGGTTGTAAACAACCCTAAATCCTAAACCCTAAGTATGATTGCAGACCATATGTATGATATGAAAGAAGAAAATACATGTAAAAAATACATATGTATAACCTATTCTTAATTCAGATTGCAGACCATATGTATGATATGAAAGAAGAAATTACATGTAAAAAAAATATACCTTGATAGGGAATTTTTGCAAGATATGCCATGCATAACCGATGCTTACTAGCAACCAAACCATTAACGGAAGAAAATGATGCAGGGACAGCAATCTTCATAGCTGGACACTGGTCAGTAATAATGAGAACAGGATTCCGTCCCATGGATTTTACAAGATGACCAAAAGCCCAACTATAATCGTTAACACTCTCTTGAGATAAAAGGCATGATGCGAACGTAACACATTTTTCATGTTTATCAACACCAGTGAATGGAGCAAATATCATATTATACCTGTATACACAAATAGTAACTAAACAATGAACCTTAAATAATTAACCCCAATTAACTACAATCAATATGCAGCAAACTAGAATATATGCTAATATTGGTTGAGGGAAAAAATAATACACAACAGGTTAATATAAATAAATTTAATTCAATCACCAATGTATATTACAGATTTCACAACATCTATATTAAAAGAAAAGACAGAACTACTTTTTACTTACTTATTTGTATCGAAGGTTGCATCAAACGAAACAGCATCACCATAAATTTCGAAATTCCTCCGACCAATTCCATCTGCCCAAAATAGCCTCAACAAGTGTCCTTCTGAATCAACGTCATAAGCATAATAAAATGATTCAGACGTCTCTTGCATGACCTTGATCTTTTCAATCATCATCTGCCCATCCCTTTCACCAATATAACATTTCAAATCACGATCAAAATTTCTAAAATCACGTAATGTAGCACCAACATTGGAATAACCACCCATCATTTCTTTAGCAAGGCTAAATGCCTTACTGCACCCTATATTAACTTTCGCAGCATCAAAAATAATGTTTCTTAGACCAAGAGTCATCTCTCTATTAGCTCTCAAAAATTGCCGTCCAATTTCAGTAGCTAAAGGGTGGTTATGTAGTTCTACAAAAGACAAAACAAAATATCTATTCATACTCATGTACTTCACCACCATTTTAGCTCTGCAACCACACCTCTGAGAAACAGTCCTCCTTCTCTTGACTTCTTTACTACAACTAACATCACTTATATCATTGAAACCTTCATGACTACATACAAAATGTTTAAGAACTATAGTGCATTCTCCATCCTTTTTCTCTGTTGACTTTCGGACAGTAAAACCAGACACTTGATCATACTGCTTGTAAAACTTGTAAGCTTTATGTAAGCTTTCAAATACCATATCTTTCACTGGAATGCAACTCAGATCAACACAATTTGGTTTGAAATAACTACTGCCACCAGGAGACAAGCTGTAGCTGCTCACAGAACCATCATTTTCAGTAGAACATACACAACTACTAACATCACTACTAACTGCAACACGAGATGAATCACCACAATAAGAACCTGAAAAAATTAAAATTTACCACAATTATCATTAATTTAAAGACAAATATGCACTAATTTACCAATTCTATCAAGAACGAATATGATTACACTAAACGACGCATCAAAAACAGTAATTGATAAAAACTAAACAATTAACTAATAATCAAAAGATGAATTCATTGCAGAGATGACAAAAACATAAAACGAGCATCTTCGTATAAATACGAAGATAAATACGTACATAAAGAGATATCAAAATCGAATTACTACACTGAATAGAGCATAAATACGAACATAATAACAATTTCAGAAGATAATCACAAAATATTCAGATTATATTCGTATAAATACAAACATAAAGAGATAACATAATCGAATTACTACAATGAACAAAGCATAAATATGAAGATAATCACAAAGTTAGAAGGTAATCACAAAATATTCATATAAACACAAAATTTCAAACCTATAAACTTCATAAAGCTCAAATATTCACAAAATATGAAGATAATCACGATTTAAGAAGCAACATATCAAAATTTAGCACATAAACATATGAAAAGCTCAAAAATCATTGAAAGTACCTTGATTGTCACTAATTTTAGCCAAATCTGTTGTAATCATGATGAAAATTGATCAAAATTCATTTTTAAAAAACGGAGAACAAGCGACGGAGATGAAAATTAGAGAAGAAACAAGAGACAGAAACGAGTCGGGAGAGAAACGAGATGAGAGAGATGAAGATTATCGAACAAACAAGAGAGAGAGAGAGAGAGAGAGAGAAACAGGAAACGGATAGAATTGAATATACGTAATCTTTGTCTTTTTCTTTTTTTTTAATTCCACCAAATCAACGGCTGTGATTAAAACATAGTAGAAAAATTGTAATGGTCCAGATTGGTTCTTAGTTTGTATTTTAAAAAAGGTTTGTATTTGATCATTTGCCTATATATATATACTAAAATTTAGAATTTGACTATAATGATGAATTTGGATTCTGTTATTAATGAACAAATATAAATAAGGTAATGATCACATTCAAATCATGTAATTATATTTAAGTCAATATTTAATAATGGTAACTATATAATGACATTCAATTCAAGATATACTATAATTTAAAACAAGATGTTACTGATTATTTTGTGTACACTTATTCTAATATATTTGTATCGATACTATACTTTGAATTTATATTAAATATTTCATTAATACTTTTAGAATAAAATTAATTCTTTAATTATTTTTTAATAAGAGATACTCTTATAATTATTCTTTAGTAAAATTAATTCTTTAATTCTTTTAGAATGAAATAATTATTCTTTAATTATTTCATTAATATATTGAACTAAATTATATTAAATATTTCATTAATACTTTTAGAATAAAATTAATTCTTTAATATTTCATTATATTCTTTTAGAATATAATTTAATAATAAAATAAGAATTCTATTAAGTGTTCTATTAACTACATTAGGTGTTAAATTAGTAGCGATCTACTAAGATCTACAACCAAATTAATTTTTTATTTTTTAAAAATTTGGGAATATCACTAAATTAGATATATCTTGACATCCGTACGGTTGGATCGTCGAGAGATATTTTTTAAAAAATAGAAACAACAATCCGTGACAAAGCACTAGTTACTAGCACTACTTAGAATAGTAGTGATCTACTAAGATCTCCAACCAAATTAATTGTTCGCGAACAGCTCGAGCTCGGATCGAGCTCGGCTCGGCTCGAGGCTGTTCGTGAACAACTCGAGTTCGGCTCGATTCGATCAAAGCTCGGCTCGGTTCGTTAAGAAATCGGCTTGGTTCGTTAAGATCAAAGCTCGGCTTAGTTCGTTAAGGTCAAAGCTCGACTCGTTTCGGTTAAAGCTCGGCTCGACTCGGTTCGTGAACAGCCCTAATTTTTAGTATAAATTTTAGAATCTAATAAAGTCTTTGTTCAATATAAATATAAAGCACATAAATCTTAATAAATTTCAAGGAAAGATTATCTTTCTACGAATTATTTATAGGAATTACTAAAGAACACTTAATTAAATCTTAAATAATTTCATTTTATTTATCGAAACACTTAATAAGATCTTATAAGTGTTCTCATAATTGTTGTGTTAGGTATTCTACTAATTATATTAGGTGTTCTACTAGATGTATATTAAGTGTTCTACTAATTATATTAGGTGCTCTACAAGATGTTCTCTATATTAGATGTTTCTTTATATTAGGTGTTCTACTAGATGTTCTCTATTATTAAGTGTTCTCTATATTAAGTGTTCTACTAGATGTTCACTATATTAATAAGATCTTACTAAAGAACACTTAATTAAATCTTAAATAATTTCATTTCATTCATCGAAACACTTAATAAGATCTTATAAGTGTTCTCATAAGTGTTGTGTTAGGTGTTCTAATAATGTGTTAAGTGTTCTACTAATTATATTAGGTGTTCTACTAGATGTTCTCAATATTTAGCTAATATTACATTAAATATATCATTAAATAATTCATTAGAAAAAGATTCAATGTATAGATATATTCTACTAGGTGTTCTATATATTTAACTATATATTAAATGTTTCACTCTTACTTTTAGAAGAAAAATAATCTTGATTATTTTTAATAAGATTTCACATATTAAATTATACTAAATAATATATTTGCAATTCTTTTAAGTTATTAAGTGTTCTACATATTCTACAATACAGTTGTTTTGTATCTTTAGCTAAAATTACATTATCATTGATTAGAAAAAAGATTCAAGAGATAGATGTTCTTCTATATATTCAACTAAAATAATATTAAATTTTTCACTAATACTTTAGAATGAAATTAGTTTTTTAATAAGATATAATATAGTTCATTCTACTAAATAATAAATTTACAATTCTATTAAGTGTTCTACTAATTATATTTAGGTGTTCTACTAGGTGTTTTCTATCTTTAGCTAAAATTACATTGAATTTGTCATTAAATAATTCGTTGATTAGAAAAAGATTCAATATACATATATTTTCTACTATGTGTTCTATATATTCAACTAAATTATATTAAATTTTTCACTAATACTTTTAGAATAAAAATATTCTTTGATTATTTTTTATAAGATTTAATATATTAAATAATAAATTTACAATTGTTTTAAGTGTTTTTATAATTACACTTGGTGTTCTACTAGGTGTTTTGTAACTTTAGCTAAAATTACATTTAATATTTCGTTGATTAATTTTTTTTTTTTGAACATATAGATATATCTTGGTAGGTTTTTTGCTAAGTGTCTACATATTCAACTAAAATTATATTAATTATTTTATCAATATTTTTAGAATCATTTTAATTCTTTAATTAATTTTTAATATAATTTAATGTAGTTCTTTTATTAAATAATAAAATTACATTTCTATTACTAGGTTTTCTTTATCTTTTAGCTAAAATTACATTAACACTTTTATTGATTAAAAAAGAATTCATTGAATAGATAGGCGTTCAACTTATTGTACAATTAGATGTTCTACTAGATGTTCTATATATTCAAAAAATATGTTATTTTAGAATAAGATTCAAAATAAACAGATGTTTTGTATATTTCAAATAATAGTGCTAAGATTTTATGCAACTCCTTTTATTAAATAAAGCATATTGGGGTTCAAATTAAATGAACAAATTTTTTATTAGAATTGTAAAATTATTTTTTCAAAATCCTATTTATATTCTCAATTTAAACTGATTTCATTGACAAATAATAATAATAGCCTATTAAAAATTAAATATTTATAAAATATAATTAGATAAAAAAGAAGCGATTGTAGTAAGTTACATATATTTATAGTTATTACAGAAATGTATATAAATTATATTTTCTAGAAAAAGAGATTAAATATTCTATGTAATGATTTATATATGGAATGACTTTGCATTTATTACAAAATAAATAAGGACGATCATGTTATAATTGGCAGGTAAATTCAATGCATGATTTAGGAATTATTTCAAATCTAATGAGTAATTCGTTTCCTTTTATATCATTTTCATTAAATTGTAGTAAATTTGATGGAATAGTATCAACCGTTAGATTTATATAAAATCAATGGATAAGAAAGGTACCTTGTTTTCCACAAAAAAAGAGTTTTCTCTTGAGTAATTCCATATATATATATATATATATATATATATATATATATATATATATATATATATATATATATAGAGAGAGAGAGAGAGAGAGAGAGAGAGAGTAAGGCTCTAGAGAGAACATGCTTAAAAAGAGAACGAGAGAACAACTTAAAATATTGATTTTTAAAATTAAAAAAAATTATAAATATGTTTATATCATTAATACAATTCTAAAAAACTCAATTATGAACAACAAATATATGTGTAAAAAACTATTTGTGAGATTCTAAAAGAGATTCTTCAAAATTTGTGAGATTCTAAAAGAGATTCTTAAAAATTTGTGAGATTCTAAAAGAGATTAAAAAAAACAAAATTCCCATAAATATTTTTTTCCACAAAAAATTATTCAAGTTTGAGAATCATAAAATGCATCTAAGAATATTTATAATTTTTTACAATTTTTAAATTAATTTTTTTGAGATGTTCTCTCGTTCTCTTTTTAAGCATGTTCTCTTTAGAACCTTGACCTATATATATATATATCCACTTCGTCCTAGAGAGTAACTAGGACCAATTTAGTCACGTTTTCATGTTCCAATTGAACACTTTCCTTTTTTGATTATTCTCAAACTCAAAGGAGAAGATTATTCTCTTTACCAAACATATGCGTATCCAATCACGATCTTATAATAAGAACAAGATATCTTTCTCGATCAATCCCTTTGCACCTCATTCTTCGAGAATCAGAAAGATCCTTTTCAAGTTTGAATTTGTTCATTTGGAATTTGGGTTCTTCTATATTTACTTAGTTTACTTATTATTTTCTTTATTTTTTGAATATTTTTCCCTCTCTTTTTTATATCATTCCTTAAGTTCCATAGGTTTGATCCTTCCTAATTTGACCCATTTTCTCACGAGTATACATAACCATAAGTTGAAACCAAATTTTGTACTAAAATACTATTAAAAGAGAATTTCGCTTATTATGAAACAGTAAGATAGATATTACTGTCTAAAAAAGGGTGAGAATGATATGTTTCTACGCGAGTACATGCCCACTAGTTGTATAAAGAGGAAACAAAGTACTTCTGATTATTCCAATCTTGATGAACTCGTTAAACTGCTTGTTGGATACACACACTTGTACTCTGGATACAAATCAAAGTAAACCTCATAAGTACCTGGAGATTTTTCAGAAACTACTACACCAACCCACCATTCATCTTTGTCGAATGTATCGACCACCTCCCCTAAACCAAACCCCATTCTAGGAATCTTAGGTAGTGCGGGGCGAAGCTCCTCTTCCTTGACATGCTCCAACAATGGTACTTTCGAAAACTCCTCCACGAGATTTTTGTACATCACTTCATACTCTTTTCTTAAAACTTCTTTGATCACTACTCTTCGTAATAGGATCCTAAGAAACCATCTTGTTTGATTTATACTTCAACTCTATCATCTCTTTGAAATCCCATTATTATTTGATATATAGTGAAATATTGTGAGCCTGGATGGTTAATGTGACGAGGATATATAGGAGGAGTTGGTAATCCTAGTGGATATAGGAATTACATGGCACATCGCCCATATACAAAAATGCTAAGTCGAGTCGATTTAGGAAATGACATTAATCTAATTTAATTAGTATACGGGGTTAGTCAAGTAAAATTTGGAATGAGTTCAAAGATTAATTGTTCAAAAATACTATTTTTTATACTATATTTGATAACTCCCACAGATGATTAGAGGCTTCCGATCACTGTTCCGGGGTACTTCACCTGAGTTTGGGTATCTGCAAAACAATGCTTGCCCGGGGGTGGTGGCCGTCAAGCACCTCCGGTGTAAGAATCAGTAATCGGAAATAATAATAATCAAGCTGGTAAGAGTGTATCTGATGTGAAGGGAGAGAATATGTAGAGAGCTTTTGTATTGCTAAAATTGTGTGTGTTTAGCTTATGTGCAGAATGGGGGTATTTATAGGCTAGGACTTCCAGTCACTGTAGGCCACTTGGTAGCCGCAAAAGCTATAGTGAGCCGCTAAATCTACAGTGAGCCGTAAAAGCTACAGTGACCGGTGTGACCCTTCCTGACATGTCGCCATTCTGCGACTGCGCGCCGTATTGCTCAGAGTTTGTCTGCTACAGTTGGATGTCCTTGTGTTCCCTTGAATAATTTATTGTCCCCTGTCTTATAAAGCAAGATATTTTGCACAAGAATATTTTTCTAATGATATTTATTGTCAAGTTGAGTATTTTAGGAAAGATAATATCTTATGACACGTGCATGGAGTGACAAGTGTTGTGTTGTAGGCGGGCACCTACTCGCGGGCGCGTGCCCGGCTAGTGGACCGTCTCTACAGCAGGTACCTATCATTGCCCCCCACTCCCTCTATGCGCTTTTAGTGGATAGGGGGAGGAGAGAAACTGAGACAAAAGAGATGATGATAAATGCTTGAGTAGTTCTAGAATTTTGTGATATGATGCCCCCCAAGTGTTGGCAGACAACACTTAGGAGTTAGGAAAAAATTTTGAAAATCTGCCCCCCCCCAAGTGTTGGCGGACAACACTTAGGAGTTAGAAAAAATTTTGAAAATCTGCCCCCCAAGTGTTAGCGGACAACACTTAGGAGTTAGAAAAAATTTTGAAAATCTGCCCCCCAAGTGTTGGCGGACAACACTTAGGAGTTAGAAAAATTTGATGGTGGGTGCCTAATGTGTTGGATCATGGTGCTTGACGGGCTTGTAATTTGAAACGCTTTTGTTTGATATGCGTAACTGCTGTGAAATAAATGCTATTATTGCTAATAAATGAAAATTGAAATAAATGAAAGGATAATATTAAATGCCAATAATATGAAAATGATAAGTGCTGGTGCGTATTAATGAGTGAAGTGACCTTTGGGTGGAAAGAGAATGTACTTTTGTGATGTAATATGAAAGGAGAAGGTGGGAAGTTATTACCAAGTGGGTAGTTGATGTTTTTACCGAGGCAGTTACTGTTTCACTTTTGACGTGGCCCAATCATATGCTTCCACGTTTTGGTATGTATATTTTCACCCTTTTTACACGCGCCTCACGTAATAAAAAAGGGGGGTTGTGTCTTTTTCTTTTATCTTTTTATTATCTTCATAACTTTGCTCTCCGTTTTTCTCTTGCTTCTTCTTGGATTTCTTCGTTGCATTTTTTCCGGTGCTCAACGATCTTTCTGCTATTTGAAGCCATTGTTATCTCCTGATTCGAGGTATACTCTTGCTCTTCTCTTTATGTTTACTGTTTTGGGTTTGTATGTGGGTCTTTGTTGGTTTAGATTGATTTTGTAAAGGGATTTTTTGGTAAGTGTGTCCTGTGAGTTTTGTTCGTGTATTGTTTGTGGGGTTGTGATTCATGACTTTGAATCTTGTGAAACTGTGATGTAAAGTGTGTTTATGTGAATGAGGGTCTGTATATATGTATGTATGTATTGGGTAAAGTGTGTGGAATGGTTTGTGATGCTAGGGTTTTCTTGTTTGTGGGGGAAATGGAATATGAATCGTTTTCTTGCCAAATTGATAAAAAGAAAAATTGAAATTTCTTTGAATATCCACGTGTACCTGGTGTGGGTTATAGCGGTTTGTTTGTAGGCGGTTTTAATATTTGACTTACAATTTTCGTAGATGGGTGATGAGTTTACAGATGTCGCTACTGGGGAGAAGAAAGCGTTGATCAACGGGTATGGTCGCTGGGCGGATCCAAATCAATTGACCTTTTCTGCCGTTCTGGCGAGAAACCGATACCAGTACTTTGAGAGTAGTGAGAGTTTGTTCCGAGCAACCAAAGTACCACCGACAGTTTATTCTAATGCGGAGATGGATGCCACATTTGCTGGGTTTCCTCATCTTCAGCATGACAATACTTTTAAAGGCGATGATTGGGCTGAGCATGTTGGAAGGATGTTTCGAATCGAAGATGGTTATTTTTGGAGACGAGCAGAGGCTGGCGAGAGGCTATATCATCAATTTGATGACGGGTCCGTTTGTATGCCGGTTAGTCATTTGAAGTCGGGTTTCCGGGTGCCGCCGCATAAGTTCGTCGTGGATTTGTTTCGACTTCACTTTCGGTGCCCGCTAGCCCAATTTACTCCCAACTCGATAAGGGCTATAAATTGGTTTATAGCTAGTTGTGAAAGAAGGAGAAAGCATCCTACCTTTAAGGCATTTTTCTGTTTGTTTGATGTTAAGGCTAGCCGTTCGAAACCCTTTTATGAACTTCAGTTTGTCAAACCTCAGAGTCGTATAGGGTAAGATTTGGTTGGTCATCGTCCGTTTGTGTTTCCCAAAGGGATGGCGGGATGGCATGAGGAGTTTTTGGTTATTGGCGGTGGGGAGTTTGCTTGGCATAGGAATTTCGCGAAAAAGGTTGAGTGTAGTTATAAGGTGGACCGCAGTCGTCTTAGCCGTAATGAGATTGACGTCCTTGTTAGTTTTGTCAAGGCGTTGGGTGAAGTGTGGACGGAAAAGAATCCAGTCGACCCGGTCGACTTGAGAAGGCATTGTTGTAAGTTTCTGTGTTCTGTTAAGTTCCCTTTTATTATATCTATGTTCATTTTTTACTGCCGTATTTTTGTTGTCTTCGTAGTGTTGGATCCCCGTAAGCCGGATTTAGATATGCACCCGACTTTGGGTGTGAGCGAGGCGAAGCTACGTGCTGATTTCGTGCTTACTCTTCCTCCTAGGCCAAAACGAACTCGTGTTGGTTTGTTTTCTGCTGAAAATATACTGGATGCTTTTGATCTTTCCGGTGATGGTGGGGTGCTGAGACCTCTGGCCCAGTTGACCCTCCTGAAATCGTTGTTGAAGAGGCCACGTCTGAAGAAGAAGTTTCTGGGGATGATATAGATTCCAAAGTAGATTCTTTGTCTGAGGAGTTGCTAGGTGGTGCCACTGCTGGAGTTGAGAGTGAGGAAGCTCAGCAATTTGAGGAGTGCCAGTTTTGAACAGGACGATGAAGAAAGCCAGTCAAAAGAGGATATTGCTGAAGGTAATGTTGGCGGTGAGTCTGATGATGCCGCTGAGGTTGATGTAGCCGCTGAAGCTGAGACTAACAGCCCCGGTGCCGTGGCGAGGAGATATGCTGTTAGTCTGCAAGTAGATGATGATGAGCCTGATATTCTTTCGAGGGATTTCAGAGCTTCGATTCGAAGGGTTGAGCGGGGGTCGGCTGCCATTTCTGAGACGGGGGTTGCTACTGGGAGCAGAACAGTTGTGGATCTTGATGCCGATGAGGAGGTACCTATTGTTAACCCCACTGAGGGAGTGGCGGATACCGTCGTTAAGGATGTGATAGATGGTGTCCCACCTCAAGGGTCCAAGCGTAAGGCCGTGGATGAAGTTGGTCCTTCAAAGCGGAGACGGATTGAGACTGCCAGAGTAAGTGACTATGTTCCCGCAAATCGGGTGGTGGATGAACCCGTTGGTACCGTTTCTGATGATGGTACTGAAAATGATGGTGATGATGATGGCGGAGAGTAGGGCTGCTCATGGGTCGGGTTGGCCCGGTTTCACCCATTTTATTGACCCAACCCAATTAATTCGGGTTACAAAATATTAACCCATTTGTTTCAAAAAAATTATGCAACCCAACTCTACTAATTGTTTGATGGGTTGGGTCGGACCGGGTTGGGTTGATTGGGTTGAAACAAAATAAAATCCTGCCAAAATTATATATATCAAACTAACAGTAAAAAACAAAAACTTCAAACCAAGAAACAAAGTCTTAATCCAAAATATTACAATCATCCAAAATACATAATAAGTCTTAAATGAAACATGCCAAAGATAGTCTACATAATAATCTTTTCTGGCTCCAAATAAAAAACATAAAACTAGTGGACAATCAGTCATCCGTAAGATTGATAGTCTTGGTCCTGGCATTCTCATTAGCAGCAGCAGCAGTGTCCTTTTTGCCCATATTACCTACAATATATTAGATAATAAAAACATGGAATAAATATGTAATAAAATCTGCTTTAAAATTTTAATAATTTCCGTACCTTCAACTTCAAGAAACTCATAAGAAAAAGCTTCATCCAAATAAGTATTGGCTTTAATCCCTCCATGACTGCCCTTTAACCAACTTTGAGTACATACGAGTGCCTCCACCATTTTCGGACTTAAAGAACTCTGAAATGGATCCAAAATCCTTCCACTCGTACTGAATGCAGATTCCGAAGCAACAGTGGATACCGGAATAGCAAGTACATCTTTAGCAATCAAAGATAAGGTCGTATACCTGCTAGAGTTGTCATTCCACCAAAGTAATATGTCGAACTTATCAGTAATTGGGTCGAGTGGTTCTTCAGCCAAGTAGATATCAATATCATTTTTTTTCTCTGTTGTTCCCATTTGTTGTTGCTGCATGTAATTTTCCAGCAACCTTCTCTTTCGTGTTTCTTTTCCAGCAACCCTCTCTGTTGTTCTCATTTCTTGTTCCTGTTATGCAATAAAATTTCAATTTGTTGTGTCTACATATCATGAAAGCTATCCAAATTATAATTAAGATGTTCAAAATTTTTGTCAGTTGCCAGAAGAGAATACGGGGCTTCAACTTTTGTTCAATACAGATATGTATGTACACGTGACACACCCAAACACCTATATGCAAATATTATAAAAACATGAAGACAGGAATTTTGGAACAAGCACTGGTGGCCTGGTAACTCCTCTTGAATGTGCAACTAAACCACCTGCAAGTGACTTGTGACTTGTGAACTTTTTATATACTAATATTTATGTACAAGAATTGGATGGACCAAATGCAAGAATAGCAGATTACTTTTATGTGATATCTGGAACAAGCACTAGTGGCCTGGTAAAGACATTTCCCAACATGACATGTTCTACGTATGTTTCAAGATTCTTAAAACAATAAGAAACAAGGGATTATTACACAGATGCTACTGATCTCAGGAGACATGTGGGAAATTTGATATTTCAATCACTAAAATAGAACTGACCCAACTGCTTTCAAAGTTTCAGTCATATTATTAAATAGAATATCACATCATAAACAAATTGAAGCCGTGTCAACTGAAAATAAGGAACAAAAATACAGAACATAAAACCAACAACTCATGCATAAACAAGAGACACATGACTCTACGACCAACAGCTAACAAGGTCGAACACACAGCAAACATTGGTACATTCCAGCAAATTGCAGATTTATGTAAATAAAAATTGTGCTTCAGAGAGATTTACTAACCTTGGTGCAGACACCATCCACTCCACTGACTCCAGCATAAGCAACATACAGGCGCTGCAAAACTGACTACACCTTCACGACAATCCTAGCAACCATCTCAGCATCATAGACGGATTCAAAACAGTACCTTAAATACCTCATTTTGTACCTAGGATCAAGTACAACAGCCAAAAACAGTAAAGGATTTATGTTATCATCATTTCCCTAATATTTATCATACTTGCACTTCATGCTAACAGCCATGCTAGACAACAAGGGATCGCCCTGATCCGCCAATTCAGCCAGTAAAGTATGAATCTCACAAATTTCATGGTAGAAGTTATTTGAAGTTATGTGCAAAGTGCCACTAAACTTCAACGTAACTTCATAAAATGTAGACAGAAACTTCACAAAAACATTTGCTGACTCCCAATCAGTACTGGTGGGGGGTCCAATCCTCGTTTTACCATTCTCTTTTTCCATGAAGTAGTTCAGAAATTTGTCCTCCTCTTCTTCATACCATGTGAATGCTTTTTCAAATTTAAGAGTTGCATCTAGCATCAAATACGTGTTTTTCCACCTTGTAGTCACGTCTAAAATCAGCCCCCCTTGTAATCAATTCGTTCTTTCTCCACACACGCCCTGAATTTTATTAGTCGTGCAGGAGACGATCGAATGTATCTCACAGAATTGCGGATTGAAGCTATTGAATCATGTAGTTTAGTTAGCCCATCGTTGACAATTAAGTTTACGATGTGAGCACCGCACCTAACATGGATATGTTCACCATCTAGAACAGATCCTTTCCAAGCATTAACCCTCCTCCTTACGAAACCAACTACTACATCATTAGCTGTTGCGTTGTCAAGTGTAATGGACAAAACTTTTTCAATTCCCCAGTCAAGCAAACAGCCCTCGATCACCTTGCCAATGGTCTCGCCTTTATGGTTTGAGACTTGTCAAAAGTTTATTATCCTTTTCTGAAGCTTCCAGTCAGAATCTATATAATGTGCGGTGAGGCACATATAGGACATTTGAGTTCGGGACGTCTAGTAATCGGTTGTTAGACACACTTTTTGTCCAGGTGACGTTAATTCTTTCTTCAATTTTGATCTCTCGTTACAAAAAAGTTTGTATATGTCCCTAGTAATAGTGTGTCAACTAGGGACAACAAACCTAGGCTGCAACTCATTGATGAGATCCTTAAAACCTGCCCCCTCTACAACATTGAAGGCTTGTTCATCCTTCACAACAAACTTAGCCAGTGCATTTTGGCATCTCACTTTGTTAAATGTAGCAACTAACAAGCTTCCCTCTCCATCAAGACCACGTTTAAAGCTAAGTACCTTTTGCTTCTTATCAGACATGTTTTTTGGGTATTTCTTGCATTTCTTCAAATGACCCCACATACTACTTGTTCCGCATCTTGTGGAATGACAAGCATAATTGGCCCCACAGTAATTGCAGTTGCACCTAGGGTCATCCGGATCTCCACCGGGTATTTTGGTAAAATGTTCCCACACATCTGATTGTCTAGTAGGTTTTTTTTTGGTTTTGGGTAGAGCAACACCATCGTTCTCCTTTTCAGGAGACTTAAGCTCAACAGGTTCAATAGGATTGGAGTCCATGATGATCACAGGGGTTGGAGGGGTGTTTAAGGCAGGATTAGGAGTGGCAACTGGAGCAGTTTTTGGGACAGAATCAATCGGAGAAAAAAATGTTTCCATTTTTTGATCCTAGAAAGTAGAAACACAAACAAGAATACAAACATAAAAATCCCATATATAAATCATATATACAGTTGAAGATAACAAATCATATATTTCAGTTAAAGATTACATATATACAGTTGAAGATAACAAATCAATTAAAGATAACAATCATATAAATTATACAAGTTGAAGATTACTAAAGATTAAGCAAATATCGCGCAAATATTAATTGAAGATAGTATATACACAAGAATAAACTTACAAAATCAGATGAAGATTGAGTAAATATCGAGTAAAGATTGAATGTCGAGTGAAAATGGTAAGAAATTAAGAACTTGTCTTGAAGACCACTACGGTCTGCGACTGCGGTTGTAAGAAAGTAGTGCACGAACTCACGACATGAAGTGATATATGTTCTAGTATTTGTGTATTAGGTTTAGGGATTTAGTTGTATTATAAATGGGCTGGGCTGGGAGTATAGTGGACTGGACTATTACTATATAACCGGGTCGGGTTGGTTTAGGGTTTTTAATAGTTAAACCCTAACCCAACCCATTATATTCGGTCCAATAGAAAATAAACCCAATCGGGCTTCGGTCCAAAATAGGGTCGGGTTGGGTTGGTTATTTCGGGTTGGCAGACCCATGAGCAGCCCTAGCGGAGAGTCTTCTGAGGAGATCGTTTATTATACGAGTAGTGGAGATGAAGTAAATGATGCAGAGGTTGAGGTAATACCTGGTTATGGCTTTTTGTTTAAGTCGGGTCCTAACACCTTTACCGTTGACTCCATGACTGATGATGATCTGTTGAAGATGAATGGATTAAGTTGGGAGCGGATGTGCCGCCTTTCCCAGAAGTACGCTGCGCGGGTACGTATCTTTTTTGTAGTTTTGTTTTGACGCTATTTTTTGGTTGTCCCCGTTGTTGACTCGTTTGTTTTTGTGTTGTGTCTTGTGTAGAACCAATGCATGTATATGGGTTTGATGGCTCGAGGTAACCTGTATCGCAGCGGTAATATTTCTTTGAAAGAAAGGGTTAAACAGCTTGAGGTGGAGCTGACCGTTGAGAAGATTATGAAAGATAATGCTACTAAAACTTTGCACGAGATTGAGACAAAGAAAACTGACGCCAAAGCGAGCTTGGCGTATAGTTCAGATCTTCGAAGGTTCTTGGTGGAGGATAAAATTGAACTCCTGGCTGAAAAGGATGCTCTGTATGCAGAAATAAGTAACCTAAAAACCTTGCTAAGGTTCAAAAAGGAACGTGCCGAAGATGCTGAAGCTCATCTTGATTCTCGTCCTACTGAAGAGGATGCTATAAGAAAGTTTTAAAGTAGTCCTGAGTTTGTTGAGATTGTGAAAGCGGAAGTCGCCAAGGCCCGTGTAGCGGTAGCTGGCGATGATTCAGTCGGGGTTGTTCAGCTAAGGGAGAGGGCCGCTGAGAGTGATGCAGAAGTTGCCCGCTTGAAAATGAAAGTGTCTAAACTTAAGTCGAAAGTGAGGAAGTCCAAACGCGAAGTGAAATCTCTGAAAGCCCATCTTGGGGAAGTGGTGAGAGTAAGTGTTGGCTATCAGGTTGATGCCACTACACCAAATATGGCCTATTGCAACACCGATATGTATAAGTGTTACACAAAGTGTTACAATAGACACAAAACTTGGTAGTCTATTGCAATATTTTTTAAAATGTTGCAAGAAATACCAAAAGTGTTGCAAGCAAAATGATAATTTTGAATTTTTATAACAATTGCAACACTTTGCAAAAAGCGTTACAATACAGATCCAATATTGCAACACTTTGGGTCAACTTGACCGAAATTATGAGCGGGATTTCTAATTTTTTGTTCCCGGGCTTGCAAAATTTTTTCCGTGCCAAAACTATTATTACACAGAAATAATGTTTTATTACACAAAAAAATGAAACCTCACTCTCTCATCTCTCTCTCACAGACCTTATTCTCAGATCTCTCTCTCGACCTCACTCTCGACGACTCGACCTCTCCTCTCTCGACCATGTCTCCCTCTCTCATCTCTCTCACTTATCTCTCTCATTAATCTCTCATACCTCTCTCCCTCACTCTCTCAGATCTCACTCATCTCTCTCGACCTCATTCTCGACCTTACCTCTCTCGACCATCTCTCCCTCTCTCATCTCTCTCACTCATCTCTCTCACTAATCTCTTAATCCTCTCTCAAGCCCCTAATTCAAACCGCCAAACCGCAAAACCCCAAATCGATTAGATCTAGAAAAGTTGGAGTGGACTGTGGAGATTCAATTAGAACTTTAATTCAAGGTAAATTACCCATATTTTTTCGATTATGTTAGATTATACATGGATATATGTGTATGCATGTGAAAATCTTTGGATTATATGTTTAATTTTATATGTTCATAATTTTTGTGCGATTAAAACTAGTATTATATGTTGATTATTTGTTCAATTTGTGTATGTGAGCTAGTACGTCTTCTTTATATGTTAATTAACACCATTCAGTTTTTATATGTTAACTTTTTGGTAATTGTTTGTTAATTTGACATGATTTTATGTCAATTTTTGTATGTTGCATCCTTTGTAAGTTTTATATGCTTATAATTTCTGATTTGGCTGTTTGATTCTGATCTTCTTTGAGGTATTTTGTTACCAGCAGAGTAATTTATACTAGATAATGCTTATTGAGTACAGAGTATGCTTATAATCTTTGGTTTTTATGAGCTTGGTTTAATGGTAGAACTAATTTTATATTGTCGAGAATTGTCCACTCACCCTCTGTACTCTTTTAGTCAGATGTAAACATATACCGATAGACTTATTTTTTAAGGGGTCAAAATACATGTGGAATTGGTAAAAATTAGTGCTTTGTTCAGTAGAGAGTGCGAATTTACTGAGATTTCTTAGGTATGTTCTTTTTTGATGTATTGTGTTTTTTGTTTGAAAACAATTATGTAGAGAATGGATCTTGAAGGAGAGAAATGGATATCACTTCCGAAATATAGTGATAAACAAGGATCGAGATGCTTATTGCTGATGTAGGTCGGTTTTAGTTACCCAGTATGGTTAGTTTGCTTCTGTTCTTAGGTTTGTGGGCCATGTCTGTATGTCTGTTAAAGGCTTCAGCCTTTTATTTCTAATATATTGTCTTAATTATCAAAAAAAACTTTTATGTAATTGGTACTGAAATTCAATTAGTTTCTTATATTAGTTCATTGTGGTTCATTGTTAGTGTTTTTTTTTTGTAGTTCATATTTAATGCTTTCGTAATTTTCTGTTCAGTACTTAATTTCATATTTCTTGAATTAGTTCATTATGCTTTAACTGCATATTTGCTTTATTATTAATGCTTTTTTTATTTAATTCATTATCAGGGCCTTTCTTTATTATCTGTTCACCTAAACTGCATATTGACATTTTAGAACTGTACATGAATATTTCCATTGCTAATTATTTATCTTATTTGCTTGTTTTCAGGATGGCAAGTAAAGATTACATTCTGAGGTTCTTTGACAAGGGACATTTCTCAAAAACTGAATATCTAGGCGGCCGATGTACTGAGATTCCGGAGTATGTAGAGTCTGACAGATTCTCGTACACAGTTGTGATGGAGTACGTGAAAGATGATCTGCAGTACACAGAAATTGGCGGTGTTTATGTGAAGAACGTGGCGAGTGGCTGGAAGCTTATTGATAACGATCGTGATTTACAGGATTTTGTAAACACGGCTGAAGGAGAGAGGTTGGACTTTTATGTTGATCATATAATTGACAATAATTACCAGCCAAAGTCACAAATGCAGCCACATGTAATTATGCGACCAAGAACAAAATATTTTGAAGGTAACATAACATCCATTATTTTCTATTATTACTTAACATATAGGTAGTGATGTTAATATGTTTTTACATTCAATTTCACCAACAGCTTTACAAGCAAAGCGCAAATTTGTGACAATCGATGGGCTGAAGAAGCAGAGGGGCAATCGTCGATCTACTCGTGGAAAGGCAGCTACTGATCAACCTGAAACTGAGGCTGGACAAGTTGTTCCAAAGGTTAAATAATATCTAATGTTTAGTTGCTCAATTAAATATGCCTTGGGTCAAATTTGATATTTTTGTACATATTCTTTACAAATTTTAGGTAACGGATTATGAAAAGGGTAGGATGTTGAAGGTTGCAGAAAATCAAAGAAAAGTTGATGAGTTGGGATTAAAACAGCTTGCTTCCGGTTTAAATGTGAACAATGTTGAGGAAAAGGTTCAAGCGGACG
Source organism: Kitagawia praeruptora (assembly GCA_037693485.1). Classification (NCBI taxonomy): domain Eukaryota; kingdom Viridiplantae; phylum Streptophyta; class Magnoliopsida; order Apiales; family Apiaceae; genus Kitagawia; species Kitagawia praeruptora. The sequence goes on from CM075351.1 coordinate 46,928,649, forward strand.
ATGAGCCAGAATTTGATAGAGAGTACGTTCCTGGACATGATAGTTTGTCCGAGGCTGAAAAAGAAGACGAAGAGATCGTGGCGAAACAAGTTGCTCAAAAGCAAAAAAAGGGGAAGAAGGTGACCAATCCTGTCTCTAGGCCGAACACACGTTCAAGGACCACAGCTCCTTTATCTACACAGGTACATGATTTTAAGTTCATATATATTAATAACTGTTTAGTAATTCATATGTTGGTTTAGCAATTCTTTGTTGCATTAGGATGATAAAGCTTATGCCAACTACAACTTCTTGTGTAAATGCAGGCCTTGAGTATGCAGTCTGAACCAGCTAAACATTCATCCCCTGTCATTTCTGAGAATTTACCACCTCCCCCTCCACTGACTAAAGATTTACCACAAGGCTTACCATTATTGCAATCGGTGCCTGCAAAAAGATATACCAATTAAGGAATTGGTTCAATGGAAGCTTACATGTTGATGAAAGATCGTCAAAAGACCCTTGAAAAAGAAAAAAACAAAGTGGATGATGGTGGTCAGACATCTCATTCAAAAACTCATGAAGAAATAGTTGAAACTTCAACAGGTAATTGTAGGTTTTCTCGATACATTCTTTAATCAGATTTTGTGTTGAATTAGTACTTAAGTGTTTTGTACCACTTTTAGGTGCACCGAAAGGCAACAAGCGTAGAGGACCTACGCGAAAGAATAATGTTTACACAAGGAGGCCTGATGAAAAGAAGGTTATTAAGTTGAATTGCGAGTTCCAGGCTGTGGCTGACAATGACTTAGACTTGTCTGAATTTAAAAACTTTTTGGGGACATTGGCTAGGCAGTCTGTCCCACTTGATCTCGTCAATTGGCACAAATTTCCAAAACAACAGAAGGAGGAGCTATGGAATTTTGTTCAGGTAACCTCAAAATATTGTAGACCGTTTTTATGATCTCTAGTCTTTTTATTTTCTTTAGGATTATATATATAGTAAGAGTAATTAATAGATCAGTAGTATGTCAGTCACATGTAAATTCCACTAATAATTTTAACTAATTTTATTAGACAAAATATGATATTCCCGAGGAAGGAAGAACCTATACTTTGCGCACTATTGGTGCTTTGTGGAGGCTGCACAAGAGCCGCATTAAGAAAGACCATTATCTCACATATGATAATGATGAAGACAGGCTAAAAAATAGGCCCTCTGTCATTTCAAACGAAGAATTCAAGGCGCTTCTCAAGTATTGGGCGGATGAAGACGTTAAGGTATATCCACTAATATATCAATCCGTTAGCTAGTACTTTTTCACAATTTTATTTTCAAAATTGTTGTAAGTTATTTTATATTATGTGCACTTTATTTAATGGTCAGGATCTAGCTAAGAAAAATGCAGACAATCGTAAGTTGATTGTAGAAACGCACACTGCTGGTCGTAAAAGTTTTGCACAGATTGGAGAGAAAATAGTATGTCCAACTTTTATTTAAAAGATGCTTTCATTTTCTAATGTGTTTATGAAATTACCACTTCTAAACTTGCTTTAATTTTCTAATTATGTCACTCTGCAAAATTTTGGCAGAAAGCAGAAAAGAAGCTCGAACCTGAAGAGCTAGCTCTGAAAGACGATATTTATGACAAAACTCGTAAACGGAAGCCAGGACGCGTATATAAGGTAAGATGCAAGTATTTCATTTTTGTTGTCCTTCTCATCTGTTCAATTTTTTCCTTTAAAGGTAGTCTTTCTTTTCAGTTTTAATGTCTTTGTATTTTTGTTTAATCATGCTTTCTTGTAGACTGCAACTGTTGAAGCTGGCAGTGGGAGGAACAAGTCAAAAAACCAAAACATGGACCAAATTGGCTTTTAGGAAGATCTGGAAAATGCAGAAAATTGATGAAAGCTCAGCAGCCAAAACTTTTTACTTCCAGTAGTACTCCTGATATTGATGATCTGAAAAAGTCTTTAAGGGAGGAAATCATGGCTGAAATGCAGGAGATGGTAGATAGAAAGGTGTGTGAGAAAATGTCAAATGTAGTAGGAAAATTGGGAGAAATCAATCCAGATTTCAAGGACCTTGATGTCGAAGAGTTATGTCTTGCATCTGGTGATGAAAGTGAGGACGACAGTGATCAGGAGCAGGAGGACGATGATCGCGATGATGACAATGCTCACGAGGCCGACGACGAAAATGATGATTGATGATCAGTACTTCAGTATTGTTTTCTATATGCGTACTTTTGGTAGTATGTTAATTGGTACATTAACTATTTAGACTACGCATTTATGTAGACTTTTGGTGTAAGTCGACTTGTGTTTTGACTTTAGACTTAAGAGATATTGTCCTAAAAGCTGACTATGTTTGGCCTTTGACATGTGTTTGTTGGACATTAATGAAATGTCATTTCTGGTTTGGTATATATATGCTTTCATGCATGGTATATTGAAATTTCAAATAGGACCATGCAATGTGAACTAATAAAAGTGTTGAAATAAGTGTTGCCAATAAAATTTAAAAGTATTACAATAGTAATTAAAATGTTGCAGATAAATGTTGCTAAAAAACCTAAAAGTATTGCAAAAGGTATCAAAATGTTGCAGATTATTGTTGCAAAAATATCAAAAAGTATTGCAAAAGGTACCAAAATGTTACAGATTAATGTTGCAAAAAAAACCAAAAGTATTGCAAAATGCATCAAAATGTTGCATAAAAATGTTGCAATAAACTCACTTTGTAACATTTTAAGTCAATTAATGTTGCAAAAAAGTGTTGCATTAATCTGTTGTAACACATTAAAAATGTTGCTAAAACATATAAAAGTGTTACAATAAACTACAAAAACTCTTATTGTAACACTTTTAACAAGTGTTGCAATACGTCCGAAAAGTGTTGCTATAGAAGGCAGAGGCAACGCCGACAAATGCAACACCGAGTTTTAGCAAAAGCGTTGCATAAACTTCAATTGTAACACTTTTGGGGCCTAATATTACACTTTTTTGGTGTTGCAACAGCCCAAATATGGTGTAGTATGCCGTTGTGCGTGATGTGGGCGTGTAGGTCGCTGGAAGTGACATGGTTGCTGTTGAGAATATTCCGGCCATAAAAGGTGCCACTCCACTTTCAGTGATAGCGGCTGTTTACAGTGAAGGGGATGATGATGAGAAAGATGGTGCTCTTGAAGGTGCCGTCGTGGATGTTGGTAACCAATCCCTTAGTGCCATTGCTGCGGAGTACCGAAGTGGGGATAAAGATGAGCAACCGTTGAGAGGCATGGTAGGCCCGTTGAGCGCTTCCCGGTGGGGATAATTGCTTTCCGTACTTGGTATTTATAGATTGTTTCTTTTGGCTTGTTTTGAAATCACTCAGCAGGTTTGTCCGCTGTGTGACTTGGAAACAGTTCGATGTAATTTCCGCTTGGAAAATTTAAACTCTGAAGTATGTCGTGATTGGCTGAATATACTTTTATAACTTGGGGTAGTATATAATTAAATGTGTGTGTTATTCTCTTTGTCAAAGGTTGAAGTAAATAAGTTTGGGGAAAAGTTACCTAGGGAGTGTGCGTTTGACTGGGAAATTTGTTGACCATTTAATACTGCATGGGAATCATAGTCTTTTGACCGTGTATTTACTGTTCTCTGCATGGGGATTGACAGTTTTGACTGGGGGTCTCTTTAACCTTCTTTTACCCCCTATAAAAAGGTGGGTTATTCTTTGATTCTGATCACCCTCTTCTTCACTTTCCTTAGAAAACCCTTCTCCTTCATATTCTGCATCATGGACAACCCTAAGATGATCCTTTTGCTTGGGGTAGGGAGCCTTGTGTCTCGAAAGAGATCGAGGGGGCGTGGAAAGCCCTCGCTGCTCATTACGAGGAAGAGGGCAACTTGTATGAAGCTGAGGAGTGACGGAAATTTGCCCGGAAAGTTGCCGCTACACGCGCGGCAAAGGAGGTCGCGGAGGCTGATGCGGTTCGCTTCCGCTTTCGTGCACCGGAGAATGGTGAGAGCTCCGAGAAAGAAAAAGCGGAGGCTGAGAAGAAAGCTCCCCAAGCATGAAGGATTTTTAGATGTAGGAATCTTAATCCTTGTAAACCCATGCTTGTAATAATAATATTATCAATAAAATTTTTCTATTTCCCATCGCAAGTGTTTGTATATTTCTTTTGCTCCCTGTCGTATTGCATGATTAGCTCGTTTGTCTATGTAGGCTGTTGTAGACTGTCTGTGGTAATTTGCTTTAGTGCCGTTCCTTGTAGTTTTTTCTTGTTCGTGTTGCTTCGGTTGCCAGGACGCTAGGGGGATTTCGCCCTTTCTGGTTGCCATAGTAGATAACTTTGGTGTTGTAATTTGTGCTTTTGTAGTCGGTTATGTTCCCGTTTAGGGAACCTTGATTTTTTTAGCTGCTGTTATAGACTTCATTTACTTTTGTGATGGGTTGTTTGCCCGGTAAGGGACTTTGCTCTTGTTGGCTGCTATTATAGACTACTTTCCTTTTGTAGTTGGTTGCGTGCCCGCTGAGGGGACTTTGCTATTGTTGGTTGCTATTGTAGATTTTCTTGCTTTTGTAGTTGGTTGCGTGCCCACTTAGTGGACTTTGCTATTATTGGTTGCTATTGTAGATTTTCTTGTTTTTGTAGTTGGTTGCTGGTTGCTATTGTAGAAAATTTTGCTTTTGCTGGTTGCTATTGTAGATAACTTTGGCTTTTGTAGATAACTTTTGTGCAAAAAGTGTTTCATTAAAACATAATACCATTGAATACAAAGAAAGAGGAAGTAGAGACTGCTTAGTCGTCTATTGGTAATATTTTCTCAGTTTGTCTTCGTGCCAAGTATTGTTGACTTCAGTATCGTCTAGGCGTGCTAGTTTGTAGGAACCTGGCCTTAGTACTTAAATAATCTTGTAGGGGCCTTCCCACTTGGGCATAAGTTTGTCAGTATGTCTGGGGTCAGATGCTTCTGTTGCCCGATTAACCAAATCGCCTTCTACATAAGCTTTGACTCTTGCCCTTTTTCCGAAAAACTCTTTTGTCTTTTCTTTGTAGTCGGCCATTTTTTCAACAGCGGCCTCCCTTGTTTCGTCTAGAAGGTCTAGGTTTGTTTTGAGTCCTTGAGCATTTGTTTCTTCTTCAAAACTGATGGCGCGGTATGATGGGGAGCCAATCTCGATTGGGGCAAGAGCCTCTGTACCGAAAGCTAGTTTGAAAGGGGATTCTCTCGTACTTGTTCTGGCTGATGTCCGGTAAGCCCAAAGAACGTTAGGCAACTCATGCGGCCATTTTTTGTTCGAGGCAGTTAGCCTTTTTTCTAGGTCTCTGACAATGATTCGGTTGGTTACTTCAACTTGACCGTTGCTTTGAGGATGGCATACAGAAGCCTTCTTGTGTTTGATTCCATGGTCGGATAAGAACTTGGTAAATTTTGATCCAACGAACTGTGTGCCGTTGTCTGATATGAGCACTACCGGAATTCCGAATCTTGTAATGACTTGCTCTTTGACAAAATGGATTGCATCATCCTGTGTGATGTTTTTTAGTGCCTTTGCTTCTGCCTATTTGGTCATATAATCAATAGCGACCATTACGTATTGTAAGTCATCCTTGGCCCTTGGGAATGGTCCCATGATATCGATGCCCCAAACCGCAAATGGTATTGGTGATAGAATGGACGCCGGAAGGGCTGGGGCTTTTCTAGACATGTTGCTAAACAACTGGCACTGGTGGCATTTCTTGGTGAAGGTTTTTCATTCTTTGTGCATTTTAGGCCAGTAGTAGCCCTGCCTGAGTATCTTGTGTGCGAGTGCTCTTCCTGCCATGTGGTTGCCGCAGATGCCTTCGTGGACTTCTCTCATACAGTATAAGGCTTCTTCTTCATCGACACATTTGAGTATGGGAGAGTCAAAACTTCTTTTGTATAAGATGCCTTCTTGTATAAAGTACTTTGTTGCTTGAGATTTTAGTACTTTTGCTTTTATACCGTCATCAGGTAGGGCACCACTTTCCAAATAACGGATGTAAGGGGTCATCGAGTTGTCTGCTGGTGGATTAATTTCCATGACGGGCAGGTGGTCTATGCTGGGAGCGTGCAATTCCTCGAAGTACACTGTGTCGGAACCCAATTTTTCCCCTGGGTTAATTTGGATAACATGTTCGCCATCGTATTATCCGTCCTGTCAATCTGTTCCAGGGTGCATTTTTCAAATTGGGAGAGCATTGCTTGTACCATTTCTTGGTATTTACTGAGATTTGTGTCTTTCGTAGAATAATCGCCCGTTGTTTGGCGAACAACCAACTGTGAATCGTTGTAGATGGTGATCTTTTGAACTTGAAAGTTTTTTGCCAAAGCCAACCCGGCCAGGAGTGCCTCATATTCTGCCTGATTGTTAGTGGCTTTGAAGTTTAACTGTAAAGCCTGTTTGACTTAGAAACCGTCTGGGCTAGTAAGGACAAGACCCACTCCGCATCATGTATTTGTGGAGGAGCCATCAACATATAGTTGCCACTGGTTGTCCGTCGTGGTAATGTGCTCGGCGGGTGTTTCTTCTTCCCTCTCTGAAAAAGAACATTCAACCACGAAATCTGCCAGAGCCTGTGCTTTAATTGCGGTCCGCGGTATGTATTTTAAGTCGAATTGGCCGAGTTCTACGGCCCAATTGATCAGCCTGCCCGATAAGTCAGGTTTATACAGTACTTTTCTCAGCGGTTGGTCTGTGATGATCCTGATTTGTCTGCCTTGGAAATAATGTCTCAGTTTCCTGCTCGCTACTACCAAATCTAGAGCGAATTTTTGGACGTTTGGATAGCGGGTTTCTGCATCTTTGAGTACTTGACTGACATAGTATACCGGCCTTTGCTCGCTATTTTCTTCCTTGATAAGCACCGCCCCTACGGCCTTATCTGTTGCGGATAAGTATAATGATAGCAGTTCTGAAGGGGCTGCCACCGCAAGTAAGGGAGCGGAGGAGAGATAATTTTTGAGGTCTTCGAAGGCCTTTTGGCACTCGTCCGTCCAAGATATTGCCTTGGTTTTAGTTGCTCCTTTCAAAGTATCAAAGAATGGCAAACACCTGTCTGCCAATTTGGCAATGAATCTCCTTAAAGCGGCTAATCTTCCCGTCAATCTTTGTATTTCTTTCAAGGTTTTGGGCGGTTGCATGTCGATTATGGCCTTTATCTTTTTTGGATTGGCCTCGATGCCTCTATGAGATACCAAGAAACTAAGAATTTGCCGGCATCTAAGGTGAGGGGTGGAAGTAACCGCTTTTAGCATGTTTAAGGTGGGCCTTCCCAAGATCATGTTGTAAGAGGAGGCGTTGTTGATGACGTAGAACTTGATAATTCGACATACTTGCCTGGGAGACTCACCAAAATAAACAGGGAGCCTCGCGATGCCCGCAATTGGAACGGCGTTATGGCCAAAACCGTACAGAGGTGTTTCATCTGGACAAGTTTCCAGTTTTTCGTTGCTTAGCTTTAGCCTGTCCCAAGTATGTTTGAAACATATGTCGACTGAAGACCCGTTATCAACAAGAATCCTTTTGACTTCATTGTTAGCTATGCCCAAGGACACAACTAATGCTTCAGTGTGGTTTGGGTTGATGCCTTCATAATCTGCGTCTGTGAATGTAATGATGTTCGGTGGCCCTTCAGATATCGTATAGATAGAGTGTTCTTCTCTTGGCGGTGAGGTCTGCCCGCCAAAGACGGTGTGTACGATGTTTTTATTCTGTCCTTGAGAGGTGGATGCTCCTAGCACCTATCTTGGTAAATACTGAGATAAGTTGCCAGCCTTGACTTGTTTTTCTATTGACGGACAAGCAGCTATCTGTGTAGTGTCCATGTGTTTCGTGGTAATCGCAGTGTTTGTCTTTTGGTCTGTCATCGGGTGAGGTGTACATTGGGGCCGGGGGCATGTAGAAAGGTTTCCCCCTGATTTCTCTCAGAATGGTCACCCTAGGGAGCGTGAACTTGGTCCATTCTGGCTCGGGGCGCCTGTCCGGTCTTGGCAGGTTTGCTGGTCCCAAGCGGTCTCTAACCAGGACCGATGGCTGAGATCTCTGGGCGGGAGGCGGCGGCCCATGGGTGGTTTGCACTTCGTGTAAGACTTGTGCTTGTCTTTGATAGGATGTAAATCTTTCCCTTTGAAAGAATGGCGATTGAGTTGGGGGAGCCCTGGATTGTTTTAGCACATTTAGGGATTCTGTTTCGTTGATGGCCTGAGACGCCAAGTCATATGCCTTTGCCAGTGTGGTGGGTTTTGTTTCCATGAGACGGCATACGTACTTTTCGCATTCATAGGGGTTAAGGCCCCTTCTCAAGTGGACCAATGCTTCTGTTTCATTAACGCAGACAACTTTGTTGACGGCTTCCTTGAAGCGGTCGATGTAGTCTTGCAAAGTTTCTCCGTTGCGCTGTGCGATAGTTTCTAGAAACACAATATGAACCTCGTGCTGTTGGTTTGCTTTAAATTTATTTAAGAATAGTTTTTTGAATTCCAGCCAAGTATCTATGGACCTGGCGGATATCCTACAGAACCATCTTTGAGCATTTCTACGGAGGGTTGCAGTGAAGAAACGGCATCTCGATAGATCATTGTATTCGTAGTGGAGAGCCAGTTGGTCAAAATAGCTAAGATGTTCTTCCGGGTCACCTAGCCCGTCGAAAGAATTGAAACTGTGATGTTTGATGTCTTTTTGTCGGGGCTCCGCCTCTAACCTTTTGGTAAAGGGTGACTCCCCTAACTCCGGTTCACTATTTCCTTCTATCTTTTTCTTAAGCTCCATGATGGGTGCAACATGTCTGCATTTGTTGGTTGTGCACTTTCTGTCTCCCTTGGGCGGACAAGGGATCGTTCTCTTTGCCTTTGTTTTTCGTATTCAGCTAGGACCTTTTCATAGGCGGCCTTTTTGTCTATAATCACTTTTCTCAGATCTCTCTGTTTTTTGTTTTGTTCCCATGTCTCGGGTCGATGATGCTTTTTGCCGTGCCTTTCATGATTCGTGTTCTGAGATGTGCCTAAACGGGAAAACGCGGAGTTGGTTTTCCGGGGTTGGCTGTGTGCCTCGCTACGATCGTTGTGTGGATTTATTTGGGAACCTCCCTGCTCAGGGGGTTGCCCTTGTCCGACCTGGGGAAAAGCCGAGGCTATTTGCATGAGTAAGTCGATTTGTTGTTGATTATAGCCCGTCAGGTTAAGGCTAAGAATTTGTTCTTGGTCGTCTCCCCAAGGGGGGTTTATTTGCAAGCGGTTTTCAGGGTTTATCGGAGGATTTTGTGGTGGGACGCCGGTAGTGTTCCCTTCTCTCTCTATTGGTGGTTGCTCGTCTGGGTTTGCCGTTGTGGTGGTACCCTTAGATCTGGTGTTTGGGGCCATTTTAGTAGCGTGTATTTTGATTTTTTGAGATTGGTGTTTGTGTCTTGTCTCGTGGTAATCGTTGCTCTGGTAGAACAGGTGAGGGATTTCTCTTCAAGAAAAATGAGCCCCCTCCTTCTAGCGCCAAATGATAACTCCCACGGCTGATTAGAGGCTTCCGATCACTGTTCCGGGGTACTTCACCTGAGTTTGGGTATCTGCAAAACAATGCTTGCCCGGGGGTGGTGGCCGTCAAGCACCTCCGGTGTAAGAATCAGTAATCGGAAATAATAATAATCAAGCTGGTAAGAGTGTATCTGATGTGAAGGGAGAGAATATGTAGAGAGCTTTTGTATTGCTAAATTTGTGTGTGTTTACCTTATGTGCAGAATGGGGGTATTTATAGGCTGGGACTTACAGTCACTGTAGGCCACTTGGTAGCCGCAAAAGCTACAGTGAGCCGCTAAATCTACAGTGAGCCGTAAAAGCTACAGTGACCGGTGTGACCCTTCCTGACATGTCGCCATTCTGCGACTGCGCGCCGTATTGCTCAGAGTTTGTCTGTTACAGTTGGATGTCCTTGTGTTCCCTTGAATACTTTATTGTCCCCTATCTTATAAAGTAAGATATTTTGCACAAGATTATTTTTCTAATGATATTTATTGTCAAGTTGAGTATTTTAGGAAAGATAATATCTTATGACACGTGCATGGAGTGACAAGTGCTGTGTTGTAGGCGGGCACCTACTCGCAGGCGCGTGCCCGGCGAGTGGACTGTCTCTAGAGCGGGTACTAGGGATGGGCGTCGGGGCACTTCGGGACCGGGGAGTGCTATCCCCGCCCCCATCCCCGAATTCAAACCCGATCCCCGTCCCCGGCCCGATCCCCGTCGGGGACTATTTTTCATTCCCCGTCCCCGGCCCAGACGGGTAACGGGGATCCCCGCGGGGAATCGGGGAATTTTATTTAAAACAAAAAATAATATTAAATAATTTGAAACACTAACTAGTGAGCTCAAATGCACTAAATTAAGATAAAAAATATTACTTAAAGAAACAATTATAAATAATATGCAAATGAAGTTATTTAACTATTAGAAAGACAAACATTTAAAATTTAAATATCATTTTGTTTCCAATATGGAGTTTTGGAAATTAGTTTATATTAATATATGATTATATATATATATATAGGCAAATGATCAAATACAAACCACTCTTAAAATGAGAACTACAAACCATTACTATTTTGTACAATCAAAATCACTATTTTAATATTTAACTTTAAAAATATAAAAAAACCAAAATACAAAAATAAAATCCACCCCCCACCCCCTACCCCCTGCCATCTCCACCAGCACCCCACCACCACCACCGCTGCCACCCACCACACCACCGCCACAGCTACCACCCACCAAACCAACACCACCGCTACCACCAACCACCACCACCCACCACCATCGCCATTGCTGTCACCCATCACACCACCACCGCCACTGTTGCCACTCATCACACCACCACTACAGCTGCCACCACACCACCACCACAGTCCCGGTCTTCTTTTCCGATGAGCTCAAATTTTCCGACGAGCTCGATTTTTAAAGATCTGGTTTGGACGAAATTCCTAATTGGTCTCCTCTTCCATTCTGACCTCTGGCCCCGCAGGGGCACCATCTTCATTGTCAAATCTCGATGTATTATAAGTTTAGAATTTTTACTGAACTGGTAATAGTAAGTGATTTTCAGCGTATAAATTAGTGATTTCTGTAATATGATTTAGTGATTTCTTCATGTAATTTAATATATTAAGAACAACAGTACTTTGATGAACAAATCAGTGATGAACAATAGTCATCAATGACGATAAGCTTCGATCAATGATGAACAATGAACGGCGAGCTTCAGTTTGAACAAATCAGTGGTGATTTTACCGCTAAGAACAAGTGAAAAAAAAAAAGGAAAAAGTGGGTTTGGTGGATAGCTGTGCAACGGGATGTATGTATTGTATGTATATTGTTGTCCGCTTTAAATTTTAAGTTGTCAGTAGCCTTATCTTTTTTGTTATTGGGCTTGGCCTGTTTCTACTTTCTATTTATTTGTAAGACTTTATTTGGGCTTGGTCTGGTTTGTAGGTTTGTAGTTTAATTTGGTTTGTATTGGAGTAGCCCTCTATATATATATATATATATATATATATATATATATATATATATATATATATTAAAGTGTTGTGGAATCGAATCGGGATTGAAAATAGGGTCGGGTAGAGAAAATCGGGGCGCGGGTCGGGGATCGGGCCGGGGACACATAAAAATCCGGCCCCGGCCCGCTCCCCGATTTTTTTTAAAACTGTCCCCGCTCCCCGGCCCGTACCCGAAAAAATCCCCGAATCCCCGCCCCGTTCGGTGCGGGGATCGGATCGGGATCGGGCGGGCCAGGATGAATGCACATCCCTAGCGGGTACCTATCAATATTATATTATTGAACTCATTTGTTTGTAATAATATTATTCCATGGGAAAGTAAAAAATCCAATCCTACTTTAGGTACGAAAGTTTAAGCAAGTTGATGGGCTACAAGACTAAGCCTGGGCCGTTGAATCTTGAACCAAATGTGGCTTCACTTTATCTGATGGGCTAAAGTGCTCATTTAGCCCTCAGCCTCTGATAACCCAAAATGTATATGTTTTTTTTTGCTAAATACAAAATGTACATGTAGGGCTGTAATTCGAGTCGAGCCGGGCAAGTTCGAGCCGAGCTTTAAATCGAGCCGAGCTTTTTCTGACGAGTCGAGCCGAGCTCGTTTATTAAACGAGCCAAAAATCCCCGCCGAACTCGGCTCGTTTGTTACATGAGTCGGGTCGAGCTACTCGCGAGCCCTCACGAGTCGAGGCGAGTTACTGTTATACGAGTCCGGTCGAGTTCTATTAAACGAGCCGAGCCTAACAAGCTGTTAAACGAGCCGAGCCTAACGAGCTGTTAAACGAGCCTAACGAGTTTCTATTAAGATCTCCAACGAAATTAATTTTTTATTTTTTAAAATTTGGGAATATCATTTAATTAGATATATTTTGACATCCGTACGGTTGGATCGTCGAAAATTATTTTTAAAAAAATAGAAACAATAATATGGGACAAAACACTAGTTACGAGTATTAGACAATATAGTAGTGTTCTATTAAGATCTCCAACCAAATTAATTTTTTATTTTTTCAAAATTTGGGAATATCATTTAATTAGATATATCTTGACATCCGTATGGTTGGATCGTCGAAAAATATTTTTAAAAAAATAGAAACAATAATCTGGGACAAAGCACTAGTTACGAGTACTAGACAATATAGTAGTGTTCTATTAAGATCTCCAACCAAATTAATTTTTTATTTTTTCAAAATTTGGGAATATCATTTAATTAGATATATCTTGACATCCGTACGGTTGGATCGTCGAAAAATATTTTTAAAAAAATAGAAACAATAATATGGGACGAAGCACTAGTTACAAGTACAAGACAATATAGTCGTGTTCTATTAAAATCTCCAACCAAATTAATTTTTTATTTTTTCAAAATTTGGGAATATCATTTAATTAGATATATCTTGACATCCGTACGGTTGGATCGTCGAAAAATATTTTTAAAAAAATAAAAACAATAATATGGGACGAAGCACTAGTTACAAGTACAAGACAATATAGTCGTGTTCTATTAAAATCTCCAACCAAATTAATTTTTTATTTTTTCAAAATTTGGGAATATCATTTAATTAGATATATCTTGACATTCGTACGGTTGGATCGTCGAAAAATATTTTTAAAATAATAGAAACAATAATCTGGGACGAAGCACTAGTTACGAGTACAAGACAATATAGTAGTGTTCTATTAAGATCTCCAACCAAATTAATTTTTTATTTTTTCAAAATTTGGGAATATCATTTAATTAGATATATCTTGACATCCGTACGGTTGGATCGTCGAAAAATATTTTTAAAAGAATAGAAACAATAATCTGGGACGAAACACTAGTTACGAGTACAAGACAATATAGTAGTGTTCTATTAAGATCTCCAACCAAATTAATCTTTTATTTTTTGAAAATTTGGGAATATCATTTAATTAGATATATCTTGACATCCGTACGGTTGGATCGTCCAGAAATATTTTTTTAAAAAATAGAAACAATATTTTGAAAAACAACAAAAAAATTTGTAAACGAGCTCGAGCCGGGTCGAGTTCGAGTCGAGCCGGGTCGAGTTCGAGTTTTCGAGCCGGGTTTCATTCGAGCTCGGCACATACCCGGACCGACTCGTTTATATAAACGAGCCTAAAATCGCTGGCGAGCTCGACTCGTTTACGAGCTCGAATCGAGCCGGGTTCAGTTAAACGAGTTCGAGCCGGGTAGGCTCGCGAGCCACCCGACTCGAATTACAGCCTTATGTACATGTTCCTTTTTACTCAACGGAAATTGAAAGTTACGAAATTTTTGAATTTTGAAGTTATTATATCTATTAGAGTTAAGTTCTATGCAGATCAATATTTTAGTCGAGATCATAAATGTTCTGCAATCAAACATTGCAAAAACTTATTTATTGAAAATCATGTTTTATGAAAATAATTATTTTTTTGAAAATTTTGAGAATCATGTATGTTTTACATGCAAATTTCATTAGAAATTTTGAAAATCATGCATGTTTTTTAAACAAAACATTGCGTTTGAAGAATGTTTCGTTTTCCAAAACGTGTCATGCTTGCAAACCATATATGATTTTTAAGATTTTCAATGAAATTGTGATTTTCATTGAACATTTTTTACAAAAATACATGTTTTGAAATGTTTTGAATGCATGATATATATGGTATTCACTAAAATGTTGTTCTCCATATAACTTTTCTCATATCTATTATTATAATACTTTTTATTATCATTATTATCATTCCATTTTTTTTTATAGTCTGGTGTCCGGACCGGTTTGCGCACACTTCAACTAATCCGGAGGGGGCATACTAGCACACTCATACCCCCGAGTATGGTAGGCTATTTAATCCCGAAACATCCTAGGAAATCGAACCCGTAACCTCATGGCAGCAAACCTTAAGCGCCACTGCCCCAACCATATGAGACACCCGTGGGGCTATTATCATCATTCTTACTGACAAAGCGAAAGAAATATTCGATTTTAAATTCGCAAATGTATAATACTACGAGGTTTTTTCAGAAAGATCTAAAATCAGATTATTATTTTTTTGTAAAAATATTGTCTAAAAAACGATGATCAATTAATTGATAAAATCTTCACAAAACACGTGTATAAAATAAGGAAACACTTCTAAAAAATTTAATCAAATTATTAGACGATATTCATGTCCTGTATGTGTTAGTACAGGAGATGGTGTTATGTAAAATGGTTAGCTATAAGTACAGGAGATGGTGTTATGTAAAATGGTTAGCTATAATGATAATGTAAAAATTTTGCTAAGGGTGAACATGTATGCTCCAAGGAAATTATCTATAATTATGGTCATGTAAAATTATACATAAAAGTTTTATTGATTCAACAAATATAGCTCACCAAATATCATTATCTATATTTTTTTGCTAAGGAATTAATGGTTGAAGTATTCAAATTTTTAGATACATATTATCTAAATAATGTCACTAGATGTCAACTAAATGCTAAATAATTTAGCTAAGGATTTACACCCTTGGGATATACTCTTACATGCTATAATTGAGCGTACCTTTCTTTTTGACAAATGTAATTAAATATAGAAAATAAAATATTAATGAACGTATCTACTGATTATTCTGTGACAAAGTTCTTACCAAGTCAAAGGTCAAGACAATACAATACAATACACACAATCAGACATTATTGCCGTCAAGTACATATATATACATACACACACTTGTATCTCTCTCTCTTCTTCTTTCCCATTCATTTGCATGTTTTATTACAACCTGCAAAACAAACACTTTATAACAATGTTTTAAGCTGATCAACATAACATAGTACTAATAAAGGTTAGTTTTTGTACCAACTTTTATTTATTTATTTGTTTATTTGTTTATTTATACTCTCTGTTTCTTGAAACCCTTAAGAATATTATTATTTTTTGTGACAATTCAACTGTTGCAAATCATGGGTCTTTTTAAATTTCACTTTATATGGTCTCTGCCTTTTATTATACAGTAGTTTTTATGAATAATAGAGAATTTTGTTGTTTTAGTTTAGTATATGATATCTTGAATTATAGGTTGATCTGATGTTCTTGAAAACTGGAGAATTGAATTGTGGGCTTATTGATTATTTTGATTTCATGAAGTGATGTTTATGTTGTGATATTCTTTGTAGGTACTTTACCAAATGACTAGTATTATCTTTTTTTGATATGATGTTTTTGTTGTGATATGCTGTATAGGTACTTTACCAAATCACTTATATTGTCTATGTTTCAAAAAGTCATTTTTCTAATATTTGGTAGAAAAAGAACAGATTTTTATCGATTTCTTGGTTAGTATCTGTAATTGACTGTATGATTGGATGATTAATTAGTAGCTGGGAACTTGCTTTCTTGATTGTGTGATATTGTAATTTATATCCGAATATGATGTCATCTATGCCAATGTGGAATGCATTTTTTGTTTGTTTTGTTCTTTTCTTTTCCAATTATGTCAACCGAATTTGGATGTTTTGGTACTAAGTTTGTTATATCTTGACTACATGCATTATATCAGCAATCACTTGGCTTTTATTGATAAGTGTATCTAGTCTTAGTTCATCTATCGTGATTTGGAGTGTTTTCACTCTATGTATTGACATAATGACATGCATATCCAAAAGTGGTGTTACATCTATGTTTAAAATATATTCTAATTTTATTTGTTTGTGATTTGATGCAGCCATGTTTTAACTAGCACATGAACACGCATTCCACACCTTCACCTGTTTTAGATTGTTTACTTTTCGTTCCCTTCTTTTGCGGACTATTTCTTAAATGGTTGAAAGTTTATATCTTTGTGGTTTTGTGGAAAATTTCTAATTAGGTTCATTGGAAATTTGTGACGCATTATGGCATTTCTGGGTGATAAATGCTATTTACACAAATGTGCGTCATACTTCTGATTATGATCATTTCTTGCAGTTCTAGGAATTAAGGCATTTCATATATCATTTCTAGTCTGTGTCAAGTGGCAAGGTAAAGACGTAATGAGTTGCTTTGGCTGTTGTACGGATGACAATACACCAAAGGCTGCTGCTACTGGACCGTATAAGCCAAATCAATCAGCAGGTGTTTCATTATACATAGTTCTTACAAAAGTTACATGTATTTGAAGATCATTTATTCGAACAAAGGAAGTATCATTAGGCTTCTTTAAAACAGTTACTATATGACTTTTGGTTACATTTGATTCTTGCTACCTCTGCATAGCAGTTTATTTCTAGTAAATTTTTGGCATTTGCCATTGCTATTCTATGCCCTTCTCTTTATCGAAAAAGTACCTAATTTAAGGCTTTGTGTAGGAAATGTCGGTGGTCATCGTGCTACCGTAGCAGCACCAAGGGACACAATAACTACTAACATTCAGCCTATTACTATCCCTGAGCTCTCAGTGGATGAATTGAAAGATATTACTGATAATTTTGGCACAAAAGCTTTAATTGGTGAGGGGGCCTATGGAAGAGTATATCATGGTGTCTTGAGAAGCGGGCAGGCTGCAGCGATTAAAAAATTAGACTCCAGTAAGCAACCAGACCAAGAGTTTCTAGCGCAGGTTGGTCCAATTAGAATGTACTATTTGGACACTTGACACATCAAAAAATACTGATTAGTATAATTTTTGTTACTTTTTCGCATATCATTACAGGTTTCTATTGCATCACGGCTTAAACATGATAATGTTGTTGAGCTACTTGGATATTGTGTGGATGGTGGTATCTGTGTCCTTGCATATGAGTATGCTTCAAATGGATCTCTTCATGACATTCTTCATGGTATGTACTGTTGGGTTTTTTATCCGAACTGTTTGAAATTGAATATTTTGAATGCTTATATGTGGCTCTGTGATCTATCCAGTATTCATAAAACTGTGTACACTTTAAATGGTCTCTGAATGTGGATTCCTGCTTCATGAGCTGTACTAATACTTGTTGTGAAGTAGGAACTTTGTACCAAACACAATTATCAAGAAGTTCTGTGTAATTTAAGTTGCTGATTAGTCAAAGCTGTTGAAGCTTATTGAGATAGACCTTTTTTAGCTTTTGCGTATCAGTGACCTGTCAACTTGTATAGTGCATTGCCTTCGTCCTATTAAAGCACAATGTACATTATTGATTTTGGTATCGTTCTTTGGTCTAAATTGGTCGTCTCTCATTTTTATTTATTTACATATGCAGAGCAAGTGTGCAATATCTTGACTGAAATGTACTGGCCTGTGTGACCCTTTTCAACTGTGCTTTCCATTTCCTTGGGTAACTGTTTGTCGATTAGTAATTATTTTCGTTGTTGGTAATGTAGGAAGAAAAGGTGTTAAGGGTGCTCAAAAAGGTCCAGTTTTATCATGGCCCCAAAGAGTGAAGATAGCGGTGGGGGCAGCCAAGGGACTTGAGTATCTCCACGAGAAGACGCAGCCTCATATCATCCATAGGGATATCAAGTCCAGCAATGTCTTACTTTTTGATGCTGATGTAGCTAAAATTGCTGATTTTGACTTGTCAAATCAAGCACCTGACATGGCAGCACGCCTTCATTCAACTCGTGTTCTTGGAACTTTTGGCTATCATGCGCCTGAGTAAGCTCTCTATGGGCATCATTCTTCTTCCATTGCTGTTTCTTTTTTAAACACCATATACTTGTCTGATTGACATTGCAGCATTTGTCAACCAATTTAAAAATCCTACTCAACATAGCTTTATCATATTCAAATAAACAAAACGTATAACAGTTTAGAATCAAGATTCAACATAGTTTTAGACAAAGTAATACTTTGCCTGATGTGTGATGGTTTTGCTAATAGTGCTCATTCTGCTGAGCTAAATTTAGAATATTGGTAAATCAGATTTCTCTAGCAATTAGCATGTACAAAAATAAGTAAAAAAAACAACAGGGATGACAAATTAACCCGATCCGACGGATATCCGATCCAAAACCCGATTTTTTGGATATACCGAACCCGAATTTTTGGATTTGGATATGGATTTAAATTTTAAACCCGAAAATTTTTGGATTTGGATTTTATGTTTACCGATCCGAAACCCGATCCGAACCCGAAACCCGAAACCCGAAAAATACCCGAATGTATATATATTATATATAATATTTCATATATAAGACATATAAATTATTTATTTTATTAGAAATAGTCAATAATGATCTAGTGATTAGTCTTCTTTTTCTCAACATCAAATTTTATTAATATATTTAGGATGTAAATTTATTTATTTTACATAATTTTTTCATTTGTGTTGATAGAGTTAAGTTCTATGGAGACCAACATTTGAGTGGAGACTGTAGAGACCATATATATTATGCACTCAAAACATTGTGAAACGTATATATTTGCAAAAAATGTTCAATGAACATTAGTATTTCATTCAAAATTTTAAAAATCATATGTGATTTGTAAGCAAAACATGTTTTGGAGAACAATACGTTCTGCAATATTTTGTTTGCAGAACATACATGATTTTCAAGATTTTTAATGAAATTTGCATGCAAAACGTATATGATTTTCAAGATTTTCAATAAATAAATGAAATAGTGATTTTCATAAAATATGAGTTTCAATGAATAAGTTTTTGCAATATTTTGATTGATAGATGGTCTCCAGTCTCCACTAAAATTTCGGTCTCCATAGAACTCTACTCTGGTGGTATATTAAGAATTATTAATTTAACATATTTCAGATTTTACTTAGTATGTCAATCCGTATAATATGTTATATTTGACTAATTCATCATGTTTTATTTTAATTATTGTATAAACATTATTAACGTTGTTTGCATGTAGCGGTGTCTTTAAACTTTTTTTTTTTTTTTTGCTAAATGGTGTTTTTAAACTTACACTATTTTAAATTTTGAATACACGAAAAAAACCCGATCCGATCCGATCCGAAACCCTGCAGATTTGGATTTGGATATTGAGTTTTGGATTTGAATATGGATATGAATTTATTTTTAAAACCCGAAAAATTTGGATTTGGATTTGGATTTTACAAAACCCGAGCTGAACCCGACATGTTGCCATCCCTAAAACAAGGTGACCAGAAAAGGCAAATTGTAATATTACAAAAATATAGGTTAGGACTTTGTAAGAGAATATACCTTCGGAAGACTGCTGGAAACGTGGAATATCAGATATCTACATTTAACACCTTTATTCACTTTTTTTATTTTGTATGCTTAGAGTAAATTAACAAAATAACTGAAATAACCACCTACAAAGTTGCTAGAGTGTAAGCATTTGCTCTCCACCTGTTTGACCTTTTAAACTGAACAAGCATGTCTTCAGTGATGGTGCTTGTTGAACTGTAAGATGGTCTGATTTTTCTGATATTTGGTGGCAGATATGCAATGACTGGACAACTTAGCTCAAAAAGCGATGTTTACAGCTTCGGTGTGGTCCTATTGGAACTCTTAACAGGTCGCAAACCTGTTGATCACACACTTCCTCGAGGACAACAGAGTTTGGTGACATGGGTACTCACTTCTGTTCAATGCAGTTTCGTAACTTGTATTATCATTTTCTCTACTTGAGTGAATTTTTTTATTATTTGTTGTTTTGTATTAGGCAACTCCAAAACTCAGCGAAGATAAAGTGAAACAATGTGTTGACACTAGACTTGGCGGAGAATACCCACCCAAGGCAGTTGCGAAGGTAATCTAGAATGTATTCAAACTTAATACAATACAGCATTTTTGGGGCGAAGTCTGTAAGTTAACATTTAAACCACAAAAACTGGAAAACTACAATATTATATGGGAAATGATTGAGAACATTATGCTACATCAGCTGGTTGTGGAGTAGAAGTGAAATGAAAAAGTTAAGAAAAATAGTGGTGGAATAGAAGCATGAAACAGGTTTTAGTTAAAAAAAAAAAAGAATGTAAGCTTTCTATAATAAGATTTGTGAAAGATATGAGTAGGAGAAAGGAATGGTCACTTATTTTAAAATTAAAATATAAATGAAATGAGATTTAGCTTACGTAGATGGAGTGGAATGAACAACATAGTGAATATTGTGCAGGATTCTCCTAAAAAATATTTTAATTTCTGTGCATTCCCACCGTCCTATTCTATCCAAATGAGCACACTGCACACCTACAGTTAAATTAATAACTGCATTTTGAATTTGATGTATTATTATAACTTTTTTGTCCTGTTATGCACGTCTTGCTGGAAAAAGATGGCTGCAGTTGCCGCCTTGTGCTTGCAGTACGAAGCTGATTTCCGTCCAAATATGAGTATTGTAGTGAAGGCCCTCCAACCTTTGTTAAATGCTCGGCCTGTAACTCCAAGTCATTCACATCACTAGTGGACCACTTCCCTAATCTTCAATCTACAATTTTAAAATTGTAGTTTTGATCTGTTTAGTGATATGTTTTTATTGGCTAAATGCTAAATTGGTTCAATTCTCTTCAGCCATTAAATATAATCAGGTTATTTTGCACTTGTTTTATGTAATGCACGTGAGCGTGAAATTATGAACTGAGAAAGTGTCAATTTTGTTGACTTTCTTTTTCTGTTGGTCTGTAGAGAAATGCTTCTCTTTCTCGTCAGGCTAAATTCAGTTCCGTTCTATGGCTGGTTACACTGCTTTCATAAGATCTCCCGGTATTACATTTGTATTGTATGCACTACATCCGACCTACTTTGGTTTGCTGATGCAGAAGATGTGTGCCCTGTTTATGACAATGTTTGGTATACATGCAACTAGATTAAAGAGTCTGCAACTATCAGGTTTCTTTGTTTCCGAAACTGCTACTGTTGTACATTTACAAAATAACAAATTTATCATCATATCAGAAAGGCAATGCTCAATTGAATTCCATGTATACATCTACAGAACTATGTTAGGAACCATAATAAAAATAATAATTAATAAATCAGTTACAAATCTGAATAATTAGTTTTATCAATTAAGGATTTGAAAGGGATGATTTGGTGGGATATGTAATATCTTAGCTTTAATTTAGGGATTAGGGATTGTGAGTTGATATGGGGTTATAAATATAGAAGTCATTTGTATGATTGAGGTATCAAGAAATAAGTTTGAGTGAAAAGTGTGTGGAGAGTAGGTGGTCTCTCGAATACCACCCGAGTGTGTGGAGAGTGGGTGGTCTCTCGAATACCACCTAAATATCGTTTTCAGTGTGCGTGTGTTTATCAATAAAAGTGTTTATTTCAATTATATTAGAGCATATCATATCGGGTCCTAACAGTGGTATCAGAGCAATTCCGTTCTTGGGACAATAGCAGATGCAAAACAAATTGAAAATCGAATCGAGGACCTAGAGAAGAAAGTGGAAGCAATGCAATCAGGTCTAAACGACATCTCTTTTCTCAAAGAAAGTATGATTGCCATACTTAAAAAGTTAGACATCCTTCATTTTGAAAGTACTGGACCTTCCACGACTGTTTTTGGGATTTTGCAACAAGTGCCGGCAGAATCTGGATGTGGCAAAGACAAAGAACAAGGGAACAACCTTCATTTTGAAAGTACTGGACCGTCTACGACTGTTTTTGGGATTTTACAACAAGTGCCGGCAGAATCTGGGTGTGGCGAAGACAAAGAACAAGGGACTCAAATGTCTGATGGATTGCCACCAACAACATCCATGAATTCAATGCCGCCACTAATTGAATTGCCTGTGCTTAATGATGAGAACCTCGAAGGTGGGCTGTTTCATGAGGAACACTATTTTGAACTCAAGAATCTCCCATCACCACAAGGCAAGGCCTGGTCTGTTGTACTATGCTCGAAAAACGATGCCTTGTTTTGGTACTGTTACAAGGAAAGTCGGCAACCTTTTTGCAGCTGGGAAGAATTCAGAATATTATTGGTCATGCAGGGGTACTCAATCAAAAAGAAAAGGAAAAAAAAAATACTTAAACCTTGAGGACAAGGTTTGAGTTTGGGCGGCGAGTAATGTTAGGAACCATAATAAAAATAATAATTAATAAATCAGTTACAAATCTGAATAATTAGTTTGTGCATCAATTAAGGATTTGAAAGGGAGGATTTGGTGGGATATGTAATATCTTAGCTTTAATTTAGGGATTAGGGATTGGGAGTTGATATGGGGTTATAAATATAGAAGTCATTTGTATAATTGAGGTATCAAGAAATAAGTTTGAGTGAAAAGTGTGTGGAGAGTAGGTGGTCTCTCGAATACCACCCGAGTGTGTGGAGAGTGGGTGGTCTCTCGAATACCACCTAAATATCGTTTTCAGTGTGCGTGTGTTTATCAATAAAAGTGTTTATTTCAATTATATTAGAGCATTTCAGATCGGGACCTAACAGTGGTATCAGAGCATTTTCGTTCTTGGGACAATGGAAGGCTTGAAACGGGTCGAGAATCGAGTCCATGAAACTGAGGAGAAGCTCAAGGGAGTACAAGCGAATGATAAAGAGCTTAAATCAGTTTTTCAAAGGATTGATTTCGACAAAATTTCATCACTTCGAGAAACTATTCTTGTTGTGGTTGAAAAATTGGATGCAATTTCCAAACGGTTAGATGAAATGACTCCACAACAGCCACTAATATTGGAGGTTTTAGAGCAGACTCCGGACAGTGGCAATAGCAAAGAACAAGAGACTTGTTTGTTTGATGTCTCGCCACCTCCAAGCGCATCCATGGACTCATTATCACGAAGACTTAACACATTTGTGTTCAAGGGCGTAAAACTAGAAAGTTGGTCGCTAGAGGCGGAAAGTTATTTTGAACTCAGTAATCTCTCTTCACCAACAAAGAAGGTCTGGTCAGTTGTAGTATGCTTGCAAAACGATCTTCTGTTCTTGTGCTATTGCGGGGAATGTCAACGGCTTTCTTGCAACTCGGAGGAATGTAGAAGAATATTGGTGGAGAGGCAGGGGTTCAGGAATAAAAAGAAAAGGAAAAAGAAGAAGAAGAAGAAGAAGAAGAAAGTTGATGGAACCATTTTCTCATCTGAACCTTGAGGACAAGGTTCAAGTTTGGGCGGCGAGTAATGTTAGGAACCATAATAAAAATAATAATTAATAAATCAGTTACAAATCTGAATAATTAGTTTTATCAATTAAGGATTTGAAAGGGATGATTTGGTGGGATATGTAATATCTTAGCTTTAATTTAGGGATTAGGGATTGTGAGTTGATATGGGGTTATAAATATAGAAGTCATTTGTATGATTGAGGTATCAAGAAATAAGTTTGAGTGAAAAGTGTGTGGAGAGTAGGTGGTCTCTCGAATACCACCCGAGTGTGTGGAGAGTGGGTGGTCTCTCGAATACCACCTAAATATCGTTTTCAGTGTGCGTGTGTTTATCAATAAAAGTGTTTATTTCAATTATATTAGAGCATATCATATCGGGTCCTAACAAACTAGTGATCATAGAATGCTACATTTTGCTTTATAATATAAGGCAATTTTCCTATATAAGCACATTACAAAGTTCAAAAGTTGATCTTCTCACCACAGAAATTAATAGAAAAGAAAGAAACCTCATATATTTTCACAAAGAAGGCAACTGAAATTTAATTCTCAAACAGACTATTGAAACCTAACACCATCACCTATTCACCTGTACACACCACCAATTCCAGGGTATGTTATATATGACATAATTTATGCACAAAATAATAATTCAATCCATAACCTATGAGCAGAATAATACACCAAGGGGAGATCTATGGCTTTGCTTAAACAATTGCTCCTTGCGCATAACAGTTTTGTCAACTTGGAAGCTCGAAGGAATGTTAGGAATTACCCACTTGCATAATGTAACTGAAGTCGATAATTTAATCCTAGCTTGTCAAGTAGGTAGCTCTTTGAACTTAGATTTATAATTTGTGTGTGTCAGTGATCTTCCTCCCAGACTCGGCCTCTGTAGCTCCAGTTTGATTTCTTTGACGTCTTCGACCCTGAATTTTAGAAGTGTGTGATTCATCATAGTTTTCAAGTCGTTAAAATGATTGCAGTTACTATATTTTTGCATATCATGAAGTTTCAGAACTTGAAATGGTTGGGAGAAATTAAGCAAGCATTTCAGAAAAGTAAAGACTAACATTGTGGACGTCATTGTTAGTCTCGGATAGAAAATTTATTAAATTCTCACACTATTAAACTCATCACAATGCTGTCCTAGTGAATACTATTATTTGCGACTCATGAATACCTAATCAACCTTGTGCTGTGTTAGTTCCAGAAGTTAAAATCTAACCTCTCGGGGTAATGGATATTCCTCCGATTCAAGCATCCGAACAACTTCACCCATTGTTAGTCTCTTTTGTGAATCTGGATCAACACACCTCAAGGCAGTCAACAGTGCTCGTTTAAGAGCAGTTCTAGATGGTTTAGTCTCCATAGACGGGTCAATGACTTCTTCTGACCGCCTACTCCCAACCATCATTTTTAGCCAGTCCACCATATTTACCTGGATGCATCATAAATTGTAATCACATTGCTTGCTACAACATATGCAGTGTTAGAACACAACTAATCCGTTTTCTCTAGTTTTGCATAAAAGGTAATAAAGAGTGATGGTCAACTTTTAATTCTGTAAATTCATGGTGTTTTATAACAAGATTACATTCTGTAATTCCATAAAAATCATAATTACGTGTTAACCATTAGAACAAAATTGAACTGCAACGTGTAATTAATAGATACCTCATCTGCTGGACGACCATAATCCACAGGATCTCTTCCAGTGATTGCTTCCAAGAGCACAACCCCAAAACTATACACATCGCTTTTCTCATTCAGAAGACCACTATTGGCATATTCTGGTGCTACGTATCTGAATATGAAGCATTTAGACAGTGAGAAGTTGAAAATTGGAAAGTGTAAATGAGTATGAAGGCAGTTTTTGGAAAAATTGCTTACCCAAAAGTACCCATAACTCTGGTTGTAATGTGACTCTCACCAGCACCTAACAACTTGGCCAGACCAAAATCAGAAATCTTAGCATTGAATTCGTCGTCTAATAGTATATTACTTGACTTAATGTCTCGATGCACCACTTTTGGTTCAATGGCCTCATGCAAGTAAGCAAGCCTGCAATAGGTGCGTGTTAAGTCAAAATTACGGCCTACCAGATCTAAGCTAGGATGAAAATATTGAAAAACTTACGCCTTAGCAGTGCCAAGTATAACTTTCATTCGAGCCTCCCAAGTAAGGCATCCATGTTGATGCATAGCTCCATGAAGCCACTGTTCTAAATTGCCATTGTTTACATACTCATAGACCAACATCCTGAATAAGATCAGAAGATACAATTATTATATCCGCTTCTAGTATCCGTGTTAATACAGAAGGCTAAATACATCTTCAATAAAATCATTTATCTCTACTTAAACACTAAAACTTTAATTTGTATATCCACTTCAAGAACTTGAAAGAGAATCGTTTAGAAAAATTCACTAGCTACTAATAATTAGTTGTATTGCCATAAAAAGAGAAGATGAGCAGCGCTAGCTAATGTGAAATTGACAAGGAAATGTAGAAACACAAAAAAAGGACCTGTATTTTCTGAATTAATTATTGAATTTGTCTCCTCAAAATTTGATGCAAGCTTTATTTGAATAAAATTAGAATATAGGAATCCTAAACCAAACACCTGAATAACTCAGATATTCATAATTCTCTACAAATGTTTCATACAATAATATAATACTCCATTCTTCAGTAAATTTGTCATCCACCTAAAAAACTCTTGGACTATAAACAGATGCCCGGAAACTGATCATAGAATGTGTACCTTTGGGTACCTTCAATGCAGTATCCCAGAAGTCTAACTAAGTTTTTATGCCGCACATGGCCAATGGCCTCAACTTCAATTTTAAAATCCTTCTCTGCTTGTCCACTGCAGGACATATTTTATCACACCATCAGTTTGAACTACATATAATCCTGTAAAAATTATAGGAATAAATAACATTTCAATGAAAAGAAATCTAACTAACTTACAGATTGTTAAAGATCTTCTTGACAGCTATTATTGATCCATTAGGCAAATAGCCCTGATAAACAACACCATATCCACCTTCACCAATAACATTATCTTTTGAAAAACGATTTGTTGCAACTTCCAGATCCCGTAGCGTAAACCAATGGCCCCAACCAAGTTGTGAGAACTCAGGTAGTCCAGATAGAGGGGAAGAAACTTTATGCGGATGTGAAGAAGGTTGATAGACATTGTTTCTATAACCTTTTTCTCCTGATTCAGAACCAATTTCACTACCATCTAACTTGTTGAAAGATCCAGATCGGCTATTAATATTAGGATTCTTAATCTGATCATCTCTCAAATGCTCCAAAAGCTTATCCGAATCTTTGCCATTGTACTTGTTCTCTGAGGTGGAGAAATCACCACCATAGGCAACAAAATTGTTTGCTGAATTTTGATCCATTCTTATCTCTTTAAACTCACTTGATACAATTTGATTCTGGCTAATTGGAAGTGTGGCAGTAGCCTTCTTGGATTTTCTTCTCGAAATACACAATGGAAGCACCAAGAGGACTATAGGAACTACCACAAAAATCACAACTAACGCCCATACCGGAAGATGAAAGATTGGAGTTTTCTTTGTCAGGTCATTGCTGATTCCCATTTTTGTCAACCAGTAATTCTACAAACTAGAACATAAACAATTTCAACAAGAAACTCTTTCGATGAGAAAATATTTTATGCATCTACTGCTAAACTTCACACAATGCATATGAGCATATCGAAAACTTGTAATTTCTTCTAACATTCCCTAGATAGGAAAAAAGAAAACACTATTGAATTCTTTATTAGGAAAAAAAAAATATACATCATTATAACATGTACATATTGCTTAATGTCTACTTCTGCCTACAGGCTACAGCTTAGCAAAAATTATAGGAGAGAGGTGGATCATTCAGATACACACATACCCATTAACAATTTCCTCAGATGGAGATGCAAACATATAGTAAAATGGAAGTCAAAAAGCAAGATTAGCTGGAAACACAATAAAAAAAATTAAAAAAATGAATAAATAACATCTCTTTACCAAGAGCCTAAGTATTGACACAAAGAAACATAACTACATAGATGCAAGTCATTAATTTATGATCATCACAACTAACAGAACACAATGTCTTCTCAAATGTATCATAATAAAACAATAAAATCAGAACATGCATTATATATTTTCATTAATATAAGCTGTATGATTTCACTATATTTAAATATGCATACCTGTTTGTGATGACAAATGAGATCAAACTCTTACACTAAAGATCTGTACAAAATGAAACATGCATTATAAGTTGCAGTGAAGTCATTAATTAAAGATTGAAAAATTTAACTCCATTGTAAAAAATGAAATGTGGGTATTTTATATTGATCAAAAGGGTTGCCAAATCAATGAAGAACAAGTTAAAAGATTAAGTGAACTTAAAGAATGACAAATTTGAATCCCACTCCTCGAGGAAAATTGCAAGGCACATGAAATAGAGATGTGAGGAGTTGTGGGATATAAATATATATTTCACAAGACACGGATGGATTCATCGGCTAATGGGTGACGTAGTTATTACTCTTTTATTTATGTCGAGGGGTGACGTGACATAGTTATTTCATTACTCCTGTAATAAACCAGTGATTAATTAGCAAAAAAAATACTCCGTAAAAAATAAACCAGTGATTTTTTTGATTTTTTTTTTGAGATTTGATCCGGTAGTTATCACCTTCATCTTACAGAATGAAATAAAAACCCAATTATTCTTTTCAAATTTTAGATAAGTAGTCAATTGCGATGTGTGATTTTGAAATGTTTTTTTTACGCCAAAAAGTAAAGCAGTTTTCATTCAATAAAAATGTAATACAGACGGGACAAATTCTTGACTTTAAATGAACGATGATTGAAATTGAAATATATAAATGAACAATGAGATATATATTTTTGAAGGTATGTGTGTCTATGCAACGTGATTTAGACATTTAGTCGTTTTTTAGCAGATTTGTGAAATTTGTAGTTAGATTTAATTCTAAAGTCATGACCACATATTCCATTTATATTCGAATTAGCAGGTAAAAGAAAAATATAAAGAACGGACCAAAAGATTAGGTAATAATATATGATTACTTTTCCGTATTTGGTGACACAATTAGACGAGACAACTAGACAAGGCGATCAAGTTAATCCAAGGAAATATTGGACTAATTACTGGGTTGTTTAGCTTAATAAAGCAGGGTTAGATCTTGATTAGACCTTTCTTTGCCCTACCAAGATTTCTTAATCTCAAATCTTCTTTATTAGTTCATTACAACTTTGTATTTGTAACATTATAATGTAAGCTTAAATGTTCACCCAATCGATTCTGAATTTTCATATGTATATACTAAATACTCCCTCCGTCTCACAATACAAGTCTCTTTTAGAAAAATTACGCATCTTAAGAAAACATTAATTTGAAGATACATTTCCTCTTATACCCATTATAAATGCATTGACTTTTAAAAATATGAGCTATTTTATACTTTTGGTCACTCTTCATTAAATGCTATACAATTTTCAAAAAGGGTAATTTAGGAAAAATGACATATATTTACATTGAAAATTGAAAATGGACATGTATTATGGGAAAAAAAATTCTCTCAAAAGAGACTACTATTGTGGGACGGAGGGAGTATAATTAATTATAAAAATATTTTCGACACGAAAAGTTTTTGTTGATTATACCTATTATCGGATTATCGACTTGATTACTGTGTCGAATCATTCGATAAATTGAATTTAAATTTGTAATCATTCGATTATTTGACACACTCATCTTAAATTGGTTTCCTTAAGTCATAAATATTGTAATAAGTTTTTTAAGTATAATAACTGTTCAAAGCGTATAGTTTGCTTGATTGTAAAGAGCCAAAATCACAAACACAAAACAGAATTTTGTAACAGGATTTGCAGAGCAATACAATTGTGAATTGTTTGTTAACCGACAGCGCCTTTACTGTCGGTTGGCTTAGAATAAAAAAATTCAACAATCAAATTAATTACTCTTTTTTTTTTTGACAAGATTTGCATATTCATTATTATGAGTTTAGTATTTCTTAATGTGCGGTTATATTTAATTTAAATTTAATTATTATTCGGGGAATTATTTATGAGAATAGGGAGTCTAAGATACATCTCAGTTAAGAGCAAGTCTAACAGTTCTTTTTTTTGACGAACAATAAGATTTTATAGATAATAAAACATTGGAACCCAACCGGGACAAACCCCCAAACTGTAAACTACAACCTGATTGTGAAACAAAAAACGAGCTAAGCAAATAGTCGCTTTGTTTTCAGATTGCTTAACATATAGAATATAAATATTCTTGAAAATAAAAATGATTACAAAGGTTACTCGAGCAATCCAGTCGACACCAACATTCTCGAAAATAGTAGAATCACAATTGACCTGCGCACATAAAAAGCCGGTAATAGTCCAGTGTTCATACCCATCAATTACACCAATTGAGGTTGGGGGTACAGATGCCCAATATATTGAACAATCCTTAGTTGTGCAAGGTGAGCTCTCGCAATAACCACTATTCCAGATTCGAAGCTGGTTTTCCAGATCTCCAAGAACACCATAGAAATCATCTTTAACGCAACATGACCAGAAATCCAAACCACAACAGAACATAAACCTAAAAAAATGAGGACAAAACAACAACCTCAAAAAAATGAGGACAAACAACCACCCAAAAATATGGGTACGGTAACAAGATTCCACCCAAAAAGGATTAGATCTCGATTTTATTGAAAAACTAATATATAGAAATTAGAGATTTAGAAGCGGGGGAAACGGGATGAAAAGATGGATGGATTAGAAGGAGATGGGCGGTGAGAGGAGAGGGAGAATCGGAGAAGAAGAAGAAGAAGGCGGAGAAGAAGAAGGGGTAGGGGTGGGGGGCGGCGGGGATTTAAGGAATTTAGAAAGTCCAGCAGTTCTTCGGTTCTTAAATCAAGGTTTAAGGAATTTAGAAAATTTAATTATTATTCGGGAAATTATTTATGAGAGTAGGGAGTCGGGTAAGATTTAAGGAATTTAGAAAGTCCAACCGTTCTTAAGTCAAGATTTAAGGAATTTAATATAAAACATCACTTTAACAGTGTACTAGTGGTTCCCTAAAATACTAAAGACCTCTAGTCATTTCGTATCTTTGGGGAATCACTAGTCATCCCTAAGTTGATTTCTATCAATAAAATATTCATTTCCCTCCATTTTTCAATATTTGTCCATGTCTCATTCTCTAATTGATTTCAAATTAATCATTATAATAATAATAAGGATTGAATATAGGGAATGTTGTTAGAGTTGATGTACAAAACAAGGTTCCTAAATCACTAGGAACCATTATTTTATTATATTTTTAGGAATCAACTAAGGAGCTGTTGGACTTGCTCTAAGTTCCGTAAGATACATAAATTTTATATGTAAATTTGGGTGGACATTTTTGTAAAATCAAGATTTGTTTAAAATTTTATTAATTAGTCCTGCAAGCTCAATGAATTTTAAAGAAGATCTCAAGAAACTTTCCGGAGTTTAATCTCATGATCCTTTTTCTCATTATTTATAGCAAAACAAAAACAACGGCAAACAAATTAATAACACTCTTCTTTACGTATTTTAATGTGCTTGGACGGGGTACTTATAGATAATATTTTTAAATTTTTTGTTTTGTATAAAAATATAGATTCTATATTTTTATACAAATCAAAAAAAATTAAAAAAATATAATTCACAAGTACCCCGTCCGAATACATTGAAATGCATGAAAAAGTCAGAGGATCTTACATTTTGGGATGGAGGGAGTACATGACTTGCAAATTTATATTCTATCCAGTCTTGTGTTAAGAGACCTCAAGAACTGTTATTAATTTAGTTATTGATGAACAACTTTGAATTTAGGGGTCATTTGTTAAATTTGAACAAAAATTTCTGAATGATTAAAATTCTGAACGAATGATTATTCTCAATGCTGAACAAGTGATGTTGTTTGTTAGATTAATATAAAAACTTTTTGAATGAAAAAATTAATAATTTTAAATTTAATAATATTAATTTTTTTGATGATATAAGTAGACGATATTAAATGCTTAGGCGATCAAATTTTTTGATGATATCAATTACGTGATATTTTATAATTGTCATACATATATTTCATATTATTATTTTTATTTATTAATATTAAATTAATTTAATCAAATTACATTATTAATTACGTATTCATTTAAATTAGGTGAATTACCAAAAGTTATAAATGTGAATAAACGAGGGTACCTATGTAATTACGGAATCAAATCAAAAAATTATAAATATCATTTTAATAATAATTTACTAAATCAAAATTTTAACTTTCAATAGTGTGAAAAAATATATGGATTATTTAAATTAAAGTTTACGTGAGATAATAGTAAAATAAAAATAATTAAAATAATCTGTAATAGAGTTAATTGATGGTAAGCTTAGAATAATAAAACGGAGAAATCATGATCAGTGAATTGAGGAATGGTTCATTTAAGTTTTTTTATCGATCAGTTCAGAATTTGTCCAGAAAAAAAGGAATCATCCACATGAATGAAATTTAATCAAATAATCTGAACAAATAAATTTTGACTGATCCAGTTCAGTTGGTACCATTCACCCATAAATAAATGGGCCCTTAGAGCATCTCCAATGGAGAAGACCCCTTAGCTAAAATCACAAATATATTACTATAAATAAAATTTATAGAAATTATGTAAAAAAAACATCACTCAAAAGGAACATTACTGTTAGCAAAAAATTTAGATAATCTCTTTTCGTTGGCTATATTTGGCCAACCTCTAGAGACCTGTAAGGAAGATTTTACATGATCTATTACCTTAAAATAAATAGATTCTATTAATAACTAGCATTTTGCCCGTACTTCGTACACGTCTTCTTATTTAATTTAAAATGATAATACCAAAAATTTAACAAATTTGATTGATTTCTTAAAACATTTTACTTAATTTAAATTGACAATACCAAAAATTTAACAAATTTGATTGATTTCTTAAAAATATATTGTATGCAAATATATAAATAATCAATTCTTAGCAAGATATTAGATACAATTATATAAGTATTTAATAAAATAATGATATGCTAAAATTTATATAAAAAAGTAGCATACAATTCTATTTTAACAATGTTGAAAATTTATTTAATCCATCAAAATCTGCAATAAAAATAATAAATATTTTTACAAATATTGTTCTCTAATTGAAAACAATAATAAATTGTCTTCATTATTCAAATGCGAAAATGATAATTCCTTCACCCCCAATGACTCCAAAACATTAAATGGCTCCAAAACATTAAACCTCATATAATATCAAGAACATGTTATATTAACTATGAGACCTCATAGTTAATATAATGTGTAAATGTTGGAGAACAATGAGATCACATTTCAAGCAATTTTTAATTTTTTTTGTTAAATTTTTTTATGAATGGATAGAGGGTAGAATTATAAGACTTTTGTGTGAAGATGCCCCTAGCGGGGCCCTTTAAAATAGTTTGGAATGTAGTGAATATGTGTGTTCTCACTGTTCTCATTTTATTTTATTTTTTTGTTAATTTTTTTATGAGTGGATAGAGGGTAGAATTATATGACTTTTTTTGGTGAAGATGTCCCTAGCGGGGCCCTTTAAAATAGCTTGAAATGTAGTGAAAATGTGTGTTCTCACTATTCTTATTCTCACCAGAGCGTGACCATTAAACTGTATTAGTAAAATCATGTATGAAAAAATAGTGTATATATATTATTAATTTAGATTCTTTTATTAAAAATAAGTAAATTATACAATTAAATAAGCAAGCCAAAATATCAGATAAATATTCTAGTAGATTTATTGTTTATGTTCAAATTAAGGTCTTTCACCATGGCTGACTTTATTATATTAAAAGTATGTTCTTATTGAAATGAATATAATAATTTGAATTTGAATATATTCTTAAACTACTTATTTTGATGGGTTGTTAATTTTTTTGTGATCAACTTAGAGGGGTAACCAAAAATAAAATTAATTGGAATACATAAACCCATTACCCACGTTATGATAAACAATACCTATAAAATGGAAGTTGCTTATGTGGTTCAGGCTTGTTAATTACTTCAATACTTCATTAGCTTGATCATCATGTGGACCATCTTTCTTTTTATCACTTATGTTGTTGCTATGTAGTCTATATGTAAATAACATCTTTCTTTTTATCACTTATGTTGTTGCTATGTAGTCTATCTGTAACTAAACATCTCTCTCTGCTTGTAATCTATATTTATAAATGCAAACTTCTTCTTGTATTGTATTTTGTTTTCAATATTTAAAATTATGTAGCTGGAGGAGAAGAGAAAGGCTGGAGGTACAATCGTAGTACTACAACATTACTGAAAATAAGTACAATATCATATTAGAATTTTTTGTTCCAATCTAAATTGGGTTGCTCCAAATGCTGTGTAATGACAAAAAGGGGCATTAAATAAATAAAAAAGATTAAAAAAATGAAGAATAATACTGTTTACCAAAAACACAGGTCTCCGCAAGAAGCTCACATATTCACTTTTATCTTTAAATAATGTATGATTACAAATTATAACAATCACATTTTCCATTACTTATTCTCTCTCAAAAAGCCAACTAAACTGAAAAAGGAAAAAGTTAGTGCTTTTATATTTTAAAATGGAGCTCAAGTGAAAGTGCTAAATATGAGATCATATATGAAGTGAAATTGAACGCGAGTAAAGAAGATATTTAGAGCATAAATAAGAGCAACGTTACCTGACCCAGAGGGTGAGGCTTGTGACGTGGGTCTGAGCTTCTAAGTATGCTATTCCATAGTCCCTTCGGAGACATCCGATAAAAAGTATGCTATTCCATAAGACCTTCTGGTACGTAGCATGTCTACCCCATGAACATTAAGTTGAACAAATCCATAAAGAACATAAACTTGCTTGAAAACAAAATAATGTCTATAAGTATCAAACTGAGTCCCAAGATTATTTACAAATAACATGGTCCGTACTGTGTCAATGTTATTAACTGGTAATCTTTCCAACTACCTTTGTTATTACGACATGTAAAATAAAAAATTGAAAGGCCAAGCAAATATTTTAAAGGTACCTTTCTGGTGTCCTGTATATTATTATAACATCGGGTAATTCATTAAAACTTTAATTCTTAAATTCTTAACCAAAATCAAAACCAAACAAATATTATCCTGTCTAATTTTTAATATTGTGAAATCAATAAAAACTTAACTCTTATGGCCAAACTGAAAACTGGAACCAAACATATATGACCCGTACGGAGGTCTAGTACACATACCTTAACC
Organism: Kitagawia praeruptora; assembly: GCA_037693485.1. Taxonomy (NCBI): domain Eukaryota; kingdom Viridiplantae; phylum Streptophyta; class Magnoliopsida; order Apiales; family Apiaceae; genus Kitagawia; species Kitagawia praeruptora. Next base: position 46,963,562 of record CM075351.1, read on the forward strand.
CTACTTCAGGGGGTTGAGATGTTAATTTGGTGAAAAACCCAGCTTTCAAATCTGAAAAGTGCAAACATGCATCAAAATCCAGCAGTGTGAAAATTTGAGCGGCATGGACTTGAAGGTGAAAAATGACAGAGATAGATTTGAGTAATGACAAAACGGAGAATCAAAGAAATAAAGAAAGATAAAAAAATAAAGGATAATACTATATTAGAGGTTTAGATTTGGGTCGATCCAATTGGGTTACTCCAAATGTTGTGTAATGACAAAAAATAGTATATGTTTAGATTTGGGTCGATCTAATCTAATTTGGGTCGCTCCAAATGCTGTGTAATGGTAAAAAGGGGCATCAAAGAAATAAAGAAGATTAAGAAAATGAAGGATAATAGTATCGTTGACAGAATTCGAACCATGAAATTTTAGTAAATAAATTTAATCATGTAACATATTTAATCATTAGATCTAACAGCTCTAATTTTAAATAAAATTCTAACGGATATTATTCGTTGTATACGAATTTTTATTATATTTTGTTAGTGGTTAGAAGATATGATGTCATATTTTTGGGTATGGAATTAGTAAATAAATTTAATCATGTAATATATTTAATCATTGAATCTAACAGTTCTAATTTGTAACTAAAAATCTAACGGATATTATCCGTTGTATACGAATTTTTGTTATATTTTGTTAGTGGTTAGAAGATATGAAGTCATATTTTTGGGTATGTATTAATTATTGCAATATTATGTTTTAAATTACGTGTTTTAATTAATAGAAAAAAAATTATTGATTGGAAGATATGATATTTTAGGTATTTATAAAATATAATATCATCAATTATAAGTAAACATCTTTTAATTGAAAAAACAATCAGCTAATTATCATTAATTATATTATTAATAAAAAAATGAAGGATAATAGTAGAGGTTTAGATTTGGGTTGATCCAATTGGATCGCTCCAAATGCTGATTAGAGAGAAAAAAATTATTGATTGGAAGATATGATATTTTAGGTATTTATAAAAGGTAATATCATATCAATTATAAGTAAACATCTTTTAATTGAAAAAGGCAATCGGCTAATTATCATTAGTTATATTATTAATAAAAAAAATGAAGGATAATAGTAGAGTTTTAGATCCCCTCGGATCTCCTTTATATATTTATATAATAGTTCTAATTTTTAACTAAAAATCTAACGGATATTATTCGTTGTATACGAATTTTTATTATATTTTGTTAGTGATATTTAATTTCCACTATTAATAAAATTTAAAATGCAATTGAGTTGTATATTTAGTTTTCTCGATTAGTAAAAATTTAAAATGCAATTTAGAGAAATTTATTATTTTAATATGTTTTACTTGAAAACAGAAATTGATTAGTTATTAGGAGAAATTTTATTTATATTTAAGTAAGGGTAATTAAGTAAAAACAATAGGTACCGATCAACCAACTAACCAACCAACCGACGCCATATACTTGGAAAACTATAGATTTTAGCTAAAGGAAATAGAAAAGGTAACATTTTTTTAAAAAAAATTGATTATTTTAATATGTTTTACTTGAAAAAGAAAATTGATTAGTTATTGTGAAATTGTTTATTTATAATTAAGTAAGGGCGTCATTTAATTGGGAAAAAGAGATTTTAGCTAAAGAAAATAGAAAATGTAACGTATTTTAGAAGGAAATTGATTATTTTAATATGTTTTACTTGAAAACAAAAATTGATTAGTTATTAGGAGAAATTTTATTTATAATTAAGTAAGGGTAATTAAGTAAAAACAATAGGTACCGACCGACCGACCAACCAACTAACCGACCGACCAAACTTTCAATGTTTTAAAATGCAATTTTAAATGTAAGGATATTGAAATTGTGTATTAAGTTTCCTCGATTAGTAAAAATTTAAAATGCAATTTAGATATTTACTTTACTTCATTAGTAAAGATTTTATAGGTAAAAAATAATGAAACTATATATTTAATTTCCTCTATTAGTAAAGTTTTAAAATGGAATTGAGATTTTTTTTATTCATTGGAATTATTAATTCAAAAATTTGAGAAATTTAACAAAATAGAACCGAGCTATTTACCGGTGTCACTTTACCTCCCCTCGTTTCTCCTTTATATAAGTATATAACTGTGACAGCCCCAAATCCGGGGTCATGAATTTGGGCCATCACGAACCAACTTCCATTCAAATTCAATATCTCTTGGGTTTTTTTTTTTTTATAATTAATACTTATGCAATTGACCCCACAGTAATACACACACACACACCAGTCATATGCTCAGAGAAAAACATTCACCATAATAAGAGTTTAGAATTAAAAAGTTATTACAACCCAGAATCATACTTCAGTACATTGTTGAGTGATGCTTCTACAAGAAGCATTTCAACAACCAAATTTATTACAATCTTTCAAACTTACACACTTAATATACATAAGCCCACTAAACCCCTTGCGATGGTCATCTACCTCGGGAATTGATGCTAACGAGCTCTCAGAAGGTCGCCTTTCCCTTACCCTCTTGCGGGGCGTTCTGCGTAGTATGGGCATACCTAGCTGTATATAGATAAGTAGCAAGAGTGAGCTATAATAGCTCAGCAAGATAATATTGAAAACTAGAATTTAAAATGTAACCAAGTATACATGTATATACATATGTAAGCAGTAACCAATTTATAAACTTTAAGGAAGAATAAAACTCTTATTTAATAATACATCATCCACTTACTATTATAAGAAAGAAATCTAAGGTAATACAGTATCAGTTTCTCTTCTTAAATATTATAACAACCAATATACCCTTTTAGTGTAATATTTTAAAATAATATAAATACTTGAGTAAATCTCTCACTATCATCTTCTCATTTCCCTCCTGTACAGTAATTTTATAAATTAATATAAAATCAGTTTCTCTTCATCTATATCAATAATTTCATCGTTTCATATCACCTTTCTGTTTTCAGTTATAGAAATCTGAAAACCATTTTCAATTCTTTCTTTCAAGTTTTGGGGATATATACTGGCGCCAGATACGTAGGACGATGATCAGTCGCCTGACCGTATCCGCTCTCTGTTTACTACTAGTAGAAGGAATGAAGGCCACCTGCATAACATCATCCCTGGAGGAAGGCCACCTGCATAACATCCTCCTGGAGGAAGGCCACCTGCATAACATCCTCCCTTGGCATCTTCGTGCCGAATCATGAATACTAGACTATGTCGCACACAGCCCTGACATAGCCTCTTATGCAAATTTGTTGCTAATCCCCCTTGTTATAAGATCATTATTCAATTTATCAACACCATTTCACATTTCCATTCTTGCACATTATTTCTGTAAAATATATTCATAACATAATACTTTGATTATGATTCAGACATCTCTTTTATATTCAAGAATTTAAATATGCTTTTATATCCATAACATATTCCATCTACTTAAAAAGTAGTAATTAATAATCAAATAATATTTATAATACCACTAACACCAAAAAGAATATTTTTAATATAGTATTATAAACCATATAACCCTGGATAACAACTGATACCATTCTTTCATATTCCCTTAATCATAAGGCATGTTCACTTCATGCATAATCATCTCTATGTATATTCATATCCATCTCATACTCATATCCATATTCATACCATACTCATATACCTTCCCTTTTTACATCAATAATCGAGGAAAACCATTTCTTAACAATATAGTAACAATAGCATCACATATATATATTTCATGAAATCAAGTTTCTTTGAAGATAAATAATTTCCAAGTAGGGATAGAAAAGATCTTGCCTTGGTTTCTGTATCCTGGTAGTTTGACTGGTCCCTCCTCCGGAATTTCTATAAACACAAAAGGACCGTCATTAGAATACCACATCTCTTACTCACTACCCTCTTGTATAACAAAACCCTTTACACTTCAACATATGTTTAACGTATTATTATTACCCCAAAGGTTCAAGGACTTAACTATTTATAAGCTCAATCGAAGTTTCAGGGGTTTTTCACCATTTCCCCTAATAACCACACTTAACTGTAAAAATTCTCAGAAAATATAAATTTCGAATTTTAATGCAAGGTCAACTGTCAAGGGTCCTCTGACCACCCTACTACACTATCCCAAAATTTCGTGACTTATAAAAATGTCTAAGTATGGTAACTTTAGCCTCAAATTTGATACAATTACGTTTTCTCGGTTATCGAACGCCTTTCACTAAAACTGACTTTTCTCCTAAACCGTTCATCAGATTTTAACGCACCTTATATCAAAACGATCTATGAACTAAGCTCTATCATTTCATGTTCAATTGGTAACCTAGGCAGTGAGGTACCATACGAATGCAGGGGTCACAAAACAGGGCAGATTTCGTTCTAACGAAAATCGGACATTATAACTGCTGTAATTTCATACTTTCCAAAATCAAACTCCTCCAAATCAATCATCCACCTTATACACCATCACCTACACCATGTGGTCATCTTACCAACCATGGTTACAAGCACATACTCCTTCCAAAATCAACTTTAATCACTTACAAACACTTATAACATCATAATCATAACATTTATACCACTTAATCACTAAACACAACTATATCCATCATAAACATAAAAGAGCAAGCATGATTATACCTTCTTGAAGCTTTGATAACCCTTAAAAATCCTTGATAAACCTTGGGCACACCTTTAACAACCTTAGTATAGCTTGTATTAACTTAAGAAACCATAAAACAAAGTTAAAAATTCGAAGTTACTATTTACTCAGCTGAAAGAATCGCAAAAACGAAGGTCTTACCTACGTTTTCTGGAGGAGGAGTCTAAATGAAAGTTGTAGAGCATCTCATGGGCTTTCCAAAAAGCTAAAGAACACAAAATTCGGCTGAGAAACGAAGGAGTTATGGTCGATTTACCAACCTGCTGTCTTTTTTGGCCGAAAATGATGATAATGGATGGGGGAGAGTTTCTTGCTTTTGTTTTGATCTTTTCTCATCTTAATCTTGCTTAATCTAGAGTGTTATGGAAGCTTGGAAAGATATTTTGTGGTTAACACCTTGCAAAGTTACTAATTTACCCTTAAAAACAAGTTAATGACTAATGACACCACTTTGGTCATCCAATCTCTTGTTTTCTAAATTTTCTAAGTAAAATGTCAAGCACATTGATAAATAATGTGGTATGTATCCTTGTTATATTACAAATCTTGGTTGCTTGGATTCCATACTCGTCTAATTGTGGTTCGTTTCGAGTATACCTCCTTATCTCAGTGGTTTTTGAAATCATTTACGAATCCAATTTCCTTTGGTATTCTCTTAACTTAATAATCCCTTGGTTTAATCTAAATTCACTAATCCCTCAATTTGTCATTCTTATAATGTTTCCATGCTCCTTAATGTCCAATAGAAGCTTATTCGTAATCAAAATCCTCAAAATCCATGTTTCAGGAATTTCTGGAATCTATCGTCATTTCGAGTCACTTATTTCCATTGTACAACACTGCTATGGTTTCTGTTTATTCATTTTCCATTTCCTTTATAGAGTACCTATATACCATTTCTCTAAATCCTCGAAATTTACTATTCATGTGACCACTGTAGCATTACTGAAGTTAGGGTTATTACATCCTTCCCCCCTTAAAAGGATTCCGTCCCGGAATCACGTTAGAAATGTCTATAGATACCTTTTCATCTACACCTTATAACTTCTACACCACCTTCTCCATCCTTTTTCCTTCATAATATCTCTATCTTGTTTGCACAGAATACCCCAACATAAACTTGCTTGTCATTCATCAATATACCATTTAGCTTATCAATAGCAGTGCTTTCACTATCTTTATCTTGCAATTTCCTCTTGATTTGTTATTCTACGTTAGTTAATCTCTCATTCCTCCTTTAGCTAAGGGTATCGGCCACCACATTGGCCTCCCCTGAATGGTAGTGTATCTCACTTATGGTTTATCCCTATTTTGATCTCTATCATGACATAAAATATACACACTTCGATCTTATTATATCTCGTCTCTGTAAAATCTTCCAGAAATCCGACTGGAATAGAATTCCTTGAAACAATTGTAAGAAAATACTTCCTATAATATATATTTCCTGTTCGTATCTAAACAAGTCTATGGTTTACCCCCAAAAATATCATTACTCTCATTTTCATAGAATTTCTAACCCCTAACAGATACTGATTTTCCTTATCTAGATTGTCAACCTACATATACCATTCATTGACCACATTTATTCCTAACCAAACATTTACACTAAAAATTTAAATACTAGAAAAAAAATGTTCACCTGCATTGTATCCGGCTTTCCCAATGCCTCTCCTAAAGTCATGTTATACACTCTAGCAGTAGATTTATTTGAAACAGTCATACTTTGTCCCGGCGCAGATGACCCACCGGAACGACAATCTCTAGCAAAGTGTCCTAGTTTCCCACATTGATAACACTTGATATCAATCTTGTCAGTTGATGTGCACTGATTATAATAGTGTCCTTTCTGTCCGCACTTAAAGCAAGGTACTTTCGACCTCCTACACACTCCCGTATGCTTCCTACCACACGTGTTACAGTCTGGAAATGGTGTTCGAGATTAATTAGACTGAAAGGTTCCTGTGGATCTACCACCCTGATTCACCGTCTCACTAACAGTCTTGTTACTCCCTGTCTTTCCCACAAACTGAGATTTTTGTCCCTTACCAACCTTGTTAAAATAACTTCCTTCGCTTGAACCTCCTTTCTGACTCTCACATCTCCTTTTCTTACTTTCTCACCCCATCTGATTTTGTTCGTTATGAGCATTTTCATTCTGTCTATTTCGTCTTCCTTCATCTCTCTCATTTTCCTTTGCATTTGCTCTATTATTACGCTTAGGCGGCATGATTCTGTATATAACAATATTCTTCTTTAATCACCCAATTTAGGGTATAATATACATCATTCTCACATACATCATTCTCATATACACAATTATATCCCTAGTTAACTCATTTATATACCATAGTATTCTCAACTCAACTTTAGCAAATAAGCGTATCACCTTTAGTACAATAACCTTTTCATTTAAGTCAATCACCTTATATACATCAATATCCTTGAATCTCAACATTTAATATCAAAATACAATAGAATTTAGACAGAATACACAAACTTCATTAATTATCCCCACTTCCTTTGTTTATCATTATTCTGATTCTATCCTCAAAATACACCTTACTCTCAATAGTACATTTCAATTATGCCTTAAAATTCCTCATATTCCTTTCTCTTACTAATCATCAAATATACTCATTTCTTCTCACAAAATTCCTTCCTCTCTTATATTGAAACGCTTCTAACTCTAATTATCTCTTATTGAAATTTCCCTTTGAATCTCCAGTTCCCTTGTATAATCACGTATATATACTCTAAACATTGCTTCCCTTATCCCATCCATTACTGAAATCTTCTATATTCGAAACAATTGATAGAATTTAAGAGACCTTAAATTTAAACGAACCCAGATATAAGCAAGGGTCCCACAATAATTTATAAAATTAAGAGTTTTAAATAACTTTTATTTGAAACAAAAGGATATTTGAGAAATCAATATGATGGAAGAACCCGTACGTCACACAAGTGAGGGCGTCCCCTCCGACTTTCTATCACACAGACAGATCGTCCTTGCGTATACATATAGGGCTGTTCCTCTTAGTTGGAGTAAGAAATATAGAGGGAAATTTAAATCACGATGATAAATACCATCTTCCGAAAATAATCTTAGGGAAATATTTTGACTAAAATAGATAAAATACAATTTTGAAACACATTCCAAAGGTACCAGAAAGTTTTGAAAAGATACCGGCCCCTTTTTGAATAAGAGATGATAGGTCACCCTGGAATTACTCACGAAGTTATCTAACGTACACTTCCCGATACATCAAGTATTCCCTTCCTCATATCGATCTCGCGTGCTACATAAACTTAACACTTTTGGCATAATAACCTTTACTAGCAATAATCTATAAAATTATAATCACGACTCAGAATAAACGCTTCGTTCGATAAACCCCCCCTTGAACTCGATGTGAGTTCACAATTTCTATTAATACTGATATATTTATTATTATCACTCTTGTTCCTGAGCATTATGACTCTTAGCTCTGATACCAACTGTGACAGCCCCAAATCCGGGGTCATGAATTTGGGCCATCACGAACCAACTTCCATTCAAATTCAATATCTCTTGGGTTTTTTTTTTTTTATAATTAATACTTATGCAATTGACCCCACAGTAATACACACACACACACCAGTCATATGCTCAGAGAAAAACATTCACCATAATAAGAGTTTAGAATTAAAAAGTTATTACAACCCAGAATCATACTTCAGTACATTGTTGAGTGATGCTTCTACAAGAAGCATTTCAACAACCAAATTTATTACAATCTTTCAAACTTACACACTTAATATACATAAGCCCACTAAACCCCTTGCGATGGTCATCTACCTCGGGAATTGATGCTAACGAGCTCTCAGAAGGTCGCCTTTCCCTTACCCTCTTGCGGGGCGTTCTGCGTAGTATGGGCATACCTAGCTGTATATAGATAAGTAGCAAGAGTGAGCTATAATAGCTCAGCAAGATAATATTGAAAACTAGAATTTAAAATGTAACCAAGTATACATGTATATACATATGTAAGCAGTAACCAATTTATAAACTTTAAGGAAGAATAAAACTCTTATTTAATAATACATCATCCACTTACTATTATAAGAAAGAAATCTAAGGTAATACAGTATCAGTTTCTCTTCTTAAATATTATAACAACCAATATACCCTTTTAGTGTAATATTTTAAAATAATATAAATACTTGAGTAAATCTCTCACTATCATCTTCTCATTTCCCTCCTGTACAGTAATTTTATAAATTAATATAAAATCAGTTTCTCTTCATCTATATCAATAATTTCATCGTTTCATATCACCTTTCTGTTTTCAGTTATAGAAATCTGAAAACCATTTTCAATTCTTTCTTTCAAGTTTTGGGGATATATACTGGCGCCAGATACGTAGGACGATGATCAGTCGCCTGACCGTATCCGCTCTCTGTTTACTACTAGTAGAAGGAATGAAGGCCACCTGCATAACATCATCCCTGGAGGAAGGCCACCTGCATAACATCCTCCTGGAGGAAGGCCACCTGCATAACATCCTCCCTTGGCATCTTCGTGCCGAATCATGAATACTAGACTATGTCGCACACAGCCCTGACATAGCCTCTTATGCAAATTTGTTGCTAATCCCCCTTGTTATAAGATCATTATTCAATTTATCAACACCATTTCACATTTCCATTCTTGCACATTATTTCTGTAAAATATATTCATAACATAATACTTTGATTATGATTCAGACATCTCTTTTATATTCAAGAATTTAAATATGCTTTTATATCCATAACATATTCCATCTACTTAAAAAGTAGTAATTAATAATCAAATAATATTTATAATACCACTAACACCAAAAAGAATATTTTTAATATAGTATTATAAACCATATAACCCTGGATAACAACTGATACCATTCTTTCATATTCCCTTAATCATAAGGCATGTTCACTTCATGCATAATCATCTCTATGTATATTCATATCCATCTCATACTCATATCCATATTCATACCATACTCATATACCTTCCCTTTTTACATCAATAATCGAGGAAAACCATTTCTTAACAATATAGTAACAATAGCATCACATATATATATTTCATGAAATCAAGTTTCTTTGAAGATAAATAATTTCCAAGTAGGGATAGAAAAGATCTTGCCTTGGTTTCTGTATCCTGGTAGTTTGACTGGTCCCTCCTCCGGAATTTCTATAAACACAAAAGGACCGTCATTAGAATACCACATCTCTTACTCACTACCCTCTTGTATAACAAAACCCTTTACACTTCAACATATGTTTAACGTATTATTATTACCCCAAAGGTTCAAGGACTTAACTATTTATAAGCTCAATCGAAGTTTCAGGGGTTTTTCACCATTTCCCCTAATAACCACACTTAACTGTAAAAATTCTCAGAAAATATAAATTTCGAATTTTAATGCAAGGTCAACTGTCAAGGGTCCTCTGACCACCCTACTACACTATCCCAAAATTTCGTGACTTATAAAAATGTCTAAGTATGGTAACTTTAGCCTCAAATTTGATACAATTACGTTTTCTCGGTTATCGAACGCCTTTCACTAAAACTGACTTTTCTCCTAAACCGTTCATCAGATTTTAACGCACCTTATATCAAAACGATCTATGAACTAAGCTCTATCATTTCATGTTCAATTGGTAACCTAGGCAGTGAGGTACCATACGAATGCAGGGGTCACAAAACAGGGCAGATTTCGTTCTAACGAAAATCGGACATTATAACTGCTGTAATTTCATACTTTCCAAAATCAAACTCCTCCAAATCAATCATCCACCTTATACACCATCACCTACACCATGTGGTCATCTTACCAACCATGGTTACAAGCACATACTCCTTCCAAAATCAACTTTAATCACTTACAAACACTTATAACATCATAATCATAACATTTATACCACTTAATCACTAAACACAACTATATCCATCATAAACATAAAAGAGCAAGCATGATTATACCTTCTTGAAGCTTTGATAACCCTTAAAAATCCTTGATAAACCTTGGGCACACCTTTAACAACCTTAGTATAGCTTGTATTAACTTAAGAAACCATAAAACAAAGTTAAAAATTCGAAGTTACTATTTACTCAGCTGAAAGAATCGCAAAAACGAAGGTCTTACCTACGTTTTCTGGAGGAGGAGTCTAAATGAAAGTTGTAGAGCATCTCATGGGCTTTCCAAAAAGCTAAAGAACACAAAATTCGGCTGAGAAACGAAGGAGTTATGGTCGATTTACCAACCTGCTGTCTTTTTTGGCCGAAAATGATGATAATGGATGGGGGAGAGTTTCTTGCTTTTGTTTTGATCTTTTCTCATCTTAATCTTGCTTAATCTAGAGTGTTATGGAAGCTTGGAAAGATATTTTGTGGTTAACACCTTGCAAAGTTACTAATTTACCCTTAAAAACAAGTTAATGACTAATGACACCACTTTGGTCATCCAATCTCTTGTTTTCTAAATTTTCTAAGTAAAATGTCAAGCACATTGATAAATAATGTGGTATGTATCCTTGTTATATTACAAATCTTGGTTGCTTGGATTCCATACTCGTCTAATTGTGGTTCGTTTCGAGTATACCTCCTTATCTCAGTGGTTTTTGAAATCATTTACGAATCCAATTTCCTTTGGTATTCTCTTAACTTAATAATCCCTTGGTTTAATCTAAATTCACTAATCCCTCAATTTGTCATTCTTATAATGTTTCCATGCTCCTTAATGTCCAATAGAAGCTTATTCGTAATCAAAATCCTCAAAATCCATGTTTCAGGAATTTCTGGAATCTATCGTCATTTCGAGTCACTTATTTCCATTGTACAACACTGCTATGGTTTCTGTTTATTCATTTTCCATTTCCTTTATAGAGTACCTATATACCATTTCTCTAAATCCTCGAAATTTACTATTCATGTGACCACTGTAGCATTACTGAAGTTAGGGTTATTACAATAACAGTTCTAATTTTTAACTAAAAATCTAACGGATATTATTCGTTGTATACGAATTTTTATTATACAAGTTTAAAACCCGTGCGATGCACGATTTTTTTTAATATTATATGAATTTTTCATTAATTTAAGTTAATTTTTTTTAAATATAAAGTTGGGAGGCTTAAATTTTTATATGAGATTTGATAATAATTATATAAATGTTATCCGTGATATTTCTAGAAAATGAGGGATTTTAGTTAGAAAATATAGAAAAAATTATAGGTTTTACTTGAAAATGGTAATCGGCTAATTATTAGTTTTTATGTAATTATTATTTTATTTATTAAATAGAAATTGATACGTTTTAGATAAAAAATGCAATCGGTTAATTATGAATATTATAATATTATTAGTTTATTGTATTAAACAGAACCGCCCGTGATAAAATCAGAAAAAGAGAGATTTTAGTTTTAAAAAATAGAAAGATAACGTGAAAATTAAAACGATGACATAATTTATGCGAAAAAGGTAATTGATTAGTTTATAGTAATTATAATTTAATTATGTTATTTTACTAAATAAAATTGCTCATAGTTTTTAGAAAATGAGAAATTAATGTTGCCCCTGAAATTTCTAGAAAAAGAGGAATTTAATTAGAAAAAATATAAAAGATGATACGTTTTAGTTGAAAAGGTAATCAGTTAATTATTAGTACTATAATATTATTATTTTATTTTTATTAAATAGAATCACCCGTGATATAATTGGAAAAAGAAAGATTTTCGTTAAAGAAGGGAAAAAAGGTAACGTGTTTGAAAAAGGTAACCGTCCATGATACAATTGGAAAAAGAGAGATTTTAGTGAGAGAAAAGAGAAAAGGTAACGTATTTTGGCTAAAAAAGGTAATTAATTATTTAATACTAATTATAATATAATTATGTTATTTTATTATACAAAATTGATCGTAGTTTTTAAAAATGGAGAAATTTTAGTTAGATAAAATGTAAAAGATATTGTATTTTACCTAAGAAGTAAATTATTTAGTTATTGAAAAATAGAAAAGGTAATATGTTTAACCTGAAAAAGGAAATTGATTAATAAAAGAGATTTGGGTCGATCCAATCTAAATTGGGTCGCTCCAAATATTGTGTAATGACAAAAAGGGACATCAAAAAAATAAAGAAGATTAAAAACATAAAGGATAAAAGCTGTAATTTTCCTGTGTAATGACAAAAAAGGGCATTAAAGAAATGAAGAAGAATAAAAAAATGAAGGGTAAAAGCAGTAATTTTTAAAATGCAATACTAGCAGACATTAAGAATATATTGATAACCAGAAATAATAATAACATACTATATTTACAATATATACAACATTATAGCCAATATACCATTAGAGCATCTCCAATGCAATAAAACTCTTAGTTAAAATTTTAAATAACTTACCAAATTTGAAAATTATACATAACATGTTAAAAGTTCATCACTCCAATGGGGGCATTCCCCTTGTCTAAAAATTTAGCCAATCCTTTATATTTTTTAAAAATTGGTCATATTTGTTGAAGCACTAGGGATCTGTAGCAAATGTCATGTCATTTCCCGCCCATTTTCTTCCCATAATTGACCAAAAAAATTAATAATAATAATAATCATACCTTTTTTGAAATATAACAAATCATTATAGCTGATCCCCATTGGAATAAAACACTCTACATGTTCAGTAAATTTTAGCCAACTATTATTTTTTTGAAATTTAACCAATGGACTTAGCCAATACCATTGGAGATGCTCTTAGAGCATAACTTCTTACAGGTTCAGCAAATTTTACATAATCGATATTTTATCTAATTTAGCCAATCATTTTTAGCTAATACCATTGGAGATGCTCTTAGTTGGATTAGGCTTAAGAACTCCTTACTCATAGTATTTGTGAAGGTAGTCAATTTGTGCCAACAAAGCAGTGATCGAGGTCTTGCTTTCTTAAAGAGAGATCAAGAATTCGACTCCTAACATGTACGTGTGTTAATTATAAAAAAGAAGAAATAGTCAGTTTGTTACAAGAGGACGGATTATTGAAATTACACATTTATATACGTTTAAGACAATTTCCAATTTAATAATTCGATATCGAGCTTATCTTGATAATATAAATTACACAAACTCGACTTGTACTTGACTCGTTATTCTATAATTTTATTTTATGAAGGAAAATGGAACAATTATTTCAACTAGCAAAGGGGGCAGCAATTATACAATAAACTTTGAAAAAGAGACATGAAATGTGATTATGTATCCATTTATTGAATAAGTGGCCAAAGGATTTGGTTCCATGCATATAATTGTAGCATCCCTAATGTGATTTTTGGAGCAAATGAATCATTTGTTTTATCTGATGAACTGGAATTTTGGATATTGTAAGGAAGTTATGGAAAAGGAAGTACTGATTCCAGGAAGGACAATCTTAGGGTAGATATAAGATATGTACTTGGTTAATTACTCCATCGTCCCATTTTATTTTACGTGAACCTCTTTCTTTTTAGGTACGTTCCAAAAAAATGAACATAACATATTTATTATTTTTTAACATTATTTTTCACTATTACACTCACTATTTTTTCACCTTTTTATTAAAAAAACATTATTATATTCACTATTTTCCTCCACTATCTCAAATATATTATTAAATATTGATAGATCCCACCACTTTACCCACTTTTCAACTAATTTTACTCAATTTCTACTACTCCCTCCGTTTCTAAATATGTTTCCTGTTTCATTTTTTCACGTTTGTCAATGCATACTTTTAATCGTTAATATCTCCCATTTCGTATTAGTATTAGATATAAAAACTTTTCTGTATTAAAGTACTCACAAATACGAATCCAACAAGATCACTCATGACTATATTTTATCTTATAAATTATGCGTAAATTAATAGTCAATCGCTTAGAATGAACAATACCAAAAGTCAAAACGGGAAACACATTATGGCACAAAGGGAGTACTTTTTCTTAATCTCCTTGAAAGTCAAACATGTTCCTACATTATGGAACGGAGGGAGTATATATGAAGGGTCTGCAGTCTGCTCTAGAGATGCACAAAAGGCCTATCGGGCCGGGCTTTTACCGGGCTTTGAAAAGCCCGGGTTTTTTGGTCAAAGCCCGGCTCGGGCTTTGACTTTGACCGGGCCGGGCTTCTGTGAAAAATGTGAGCCCGTTTAGGCCCTCGAAGTGGGTCGTGGTGGGCTTTTTTCCGGGCCTGAAGCGGGCCGGGCCGGATCGGGCTTTTTTCGGGATCAAATCGGATCGAGATTTTATGTTATATAAGAATGTTCTTTATGTAATAATGGCAGACATGTGTTAAACAATCTATATTGCCGATATAAATATTACATTTATCGATTTACTTTTTGATTTGATGATATATTAATTGATTACACGTGTACTTAACTTGTTTTCGTTCATGTATCATAATATATGCATATAAATAATCTTATTATTAATAATGAATATGTAAATATATATGTACTTAAATTATTTTTTATATTTGTAGGAAGTGTAAATACATAGTAAATATTTATGTAAGTATACTAGAATAATATAGAATTTTAACCGGGTTTTTTCGGGCCGAACCGGGCTTTTAATCAGGCCGGGCCGAAGACCGGGCTTTTTAAAAGACCGAGATAAGACCGGGCCGGGCCGGGCTTTGCCCAAAAATAGGGACCGTTTAAGGCCCTCGGGCCGGGTTTGATCGGGCCGGGCTTTGATCGAGCTTAGCCGGATCGGGCCGGGTCAGATTTTCGGGCTCGGGCTTTTTGTACATCTCTAGTCTGTGACAATTGTTATAACAATTTATCATTATTTTCTTTTGCAAATAAAGTTAATTTTTTCATTTTAGGATTTCTTTTATTGGGTCTATTTTCTCGTATTGACAATTATTGTAACAATTCATCTATTAATTTTTTTTGCAAATAATAGTTAATTTTATCATTCTATGTTTTCTTTTATTCGTGAATTTTTTTTCGAACAACGCCCATCTCTGAGCTACTTTTCAATGGGGATGGTAATTTGTCCGGGCCCGATGGATATCCGACCCGTTCCGATCCGATTAGCTCTAATCGAACCTGAAATTTTGAATTTGGATCCTGATTTGGGATTTATTTTTAAATCAGAATAAATTTTGGATTGGGTTTGAGTTTTGTCCTAACCAAACCGAACCGGACCCGAAACCCGAAAATTGAACCGAACCCGTGTCGAACCCGAATCCGATCCAAAGTACAAAACATATATAGGCCATTGTTCCATGGAGCCCCCTCTTACGTGGAGAACCCCATATGGTTCTATAGTAGAATCATTTTTTTTCTCAAAAAAAAAATCAATAAAATTATTTTTAAAAAAAATTTGCAAAAAAAAAAAATCTGAATTGCTGCCACGTCACCACTGGCACGTCAGCAGTGCTGACGTAGCACTGCCACGTCAGCAGTGACGTCACCATTGCTGACGTGGAAGTGCCACGTGCCAACCATTTTTTTTTTTGGAAAAAAATGATTAAATATTTTTTTAAAAATAACGTTTGGTTCTATCACAGAATCAGCAAATTGGTCTTTTTTTTGTTATAGAACCAAAAAAAACTTGGTATTTTTTTTATAGAACCAAAAAATTAGAACTTTGATTCTATTATGGAATAAAAAATTAATGATTTTTCATGGGTTCTCCATAGAGTGGGACTCAACATATATATAAACATATATATATAAACATATATGTGTATAATATAGTGTATATGTAATATTTGTTTTAATTATTAATTTTTTAATAGTCTAATTATTTTTAATGCTATTAATTTAAGCCCTATTCAACTTAAAGTTACTATATAGTTTCTCGTAATCTTATCAACATTATTTATTCGTTCATAAATTATAAAAAGACTCATCTTATAAAGCATCCAAGTCAATTTTTGATAGATAAATTTTACAAATTGAGAGACATATATTTAATATTCATCTTTTAATTATATATATTTGGATGATGCATCTTTTAATTAAATATTTAGAATTTACATTTACGGGTGGACATTTGATTAAATAATTTTTTTAGTTGATAAATCATTTTTTCAAAAAAACTGTTGATAAATAATTGTATAAACAAATTGAGACCAGATTAAAACCCGAACCGAACCGAAATCAAATCCGACAAATCGGATCTGGATCTAGGAATTTGAATTTCAATCGGGTCCTGATCCAGATCTGAGTCCAATCTACGTATTTAAGTCCGAATCTAATTTTCACAAAATCGATCGATCCCACGATCCGTTTGCCATCCCTCCTTTTCAAGGAGCTGAGCGTCTCTGCTGCTTTAGCACAATCGTATACGGTGTACCTAATTATTTGGCATGCAGGGTTACAATTTACAAAGTGCAGGGCTACTATAGCTTAATTAATCACTATGTGACAAAATATATACACACACTAACTGCCCTCTAATTTTCTTTTCATTTTTGTTCTTTAAATTTTTTTTTATCATTCACTTTTTGATTCAGTTTTCGCACAATTCAACTAATTCGAAAAATTGTTAATTTTTGTTCTTTAAACTTGAGTAACAAAAGTAAGCTTAAGCAAATGTAGGCATGTGAACTCTTTTATCGGACCTAAGATCTTCGTGCTAAAAATTACTTATATAGTTCATATTTATATAGTTCATTATTTATAAATCAATATAAGAGCATTTTCAAGGGGGATATCTATATTAATTGGTTAAAAAAATTTAAAATAGGAAATAGTTAAAATTTTGCATAAGGAGGATTCTTTTATACCTAAATAGAGTCGGCTTAGGAATTCTATCAGCTAATCGCCCAAAGTCTTCTTCCCCTTTTCCGGATCTACTCCATTTTCTTCATTAAAACCTTCTTTATACTCTCACAAATCCACACTATTTTCCCAATTTCTCTTCTAATCATCATATTTCTGTTATTTCTTAGTAAAATAAAGTTGCTAGTCTTGTCTTTTGATATGGGTTATTGTAATGTTCAGTTTTATGTATATTGTATTTTGGTATCGGATCTGTTGATAATGATTTTGTTGATGTTTTCGGGGATTTGGAAAGTCATCATCGAAGTTGGGGCGGTAGTAATTATTGTAAGAGCTCATCTTTCACAACCAAATATTGTTCATCTTTGGGGGTTTCCACTTTCGGCATGTTTATAGCTGGTATCCGACATATAGACAGTTGGGGTACCGCTACTCTAACCTCAACTTATGCAATTGGGGTTTCTGAACACTGGGCTAACAGTGATTTTTATGTGAAAAGGTCAGTTGTGATGTTGCTACTTTCAAGAATGTTGGTGCAGTTTGGATCGTTTGGGATGTCTTCGATTTCGTTTTTAGTTTTAAGACTTGTTAAATTTTGTGCATTAAACGATTAGGAAACAAAACAACTTATTATTTTTAGTTTGTTATTTATTTTCCAACTTGGTTGTATCGGCATTTGGGGGTTTGTCCCGACTGTGTTATATTCTGCTAATTGAAATCTACTATTTGATCGTTAAAAAAATTGCATAAGGAGGATGGGCGGAACTCCATTGGTGTTAGCTATAATACATATTGTGTATATTTTTGCTAAGGGGGAACACAAGTTCGACAAATATGGCCAATAAAAATTGATTATTTATAATTTTTAGTAAAGGTTTTGATTCATTGGAGTGCTTAATATTTTACATATTATCTATATCGTTTTGCCATGTAGATTTTATAGCTAAGGGCTCTCTCTCATTGGAGATGCTCTAAGAGCAAGTCCAATAGCTTCCCTATTTGAGTTTCAAAGTTGAAATTTAGGGAATTTAGCATAAAATATAACTTTAAAAGCATTTTAGTGATTCCCTAAAATACTATGAATCATTAGTCATTTTATACTTTTTTTGAGAAATATCTAGCCATCTTTAACTCCATTTTTATCAATTAAAATTCACTTCCCTCCAATTTTGTACTTATATTTTATTTTTTACACTTAAATTTATTATTTTAATAATAACAAGAAATGAATATAGGGATGATTGTTGGAGTTTATAAACAAAAAAAAGTTCTTAAATCATTAGGAATTATTATTTTATTATATTTATAGGGAAGAAACTAAGAATTTGTTGAACTTGCTCTAAGTAATTGATCTTGGTGTGAACTATTTGGGAGTATTGATGCTTTGAAAATATGAACATCATAATTGTTGCTTAAAGATGGGGATTAATTTCATGTTTAATAAAAGCTTTGTTTTTACATGAATTTTGCTATCATCATTTTATATCGATGTTTTGGATCACGGTTTCTACATATTTGATTTTAATATTTTAATTTAAAAAATTTTGGTATTAAGCATAATAATAAATTCATTATTAAATTCTTATTGCTAAATATAATTGTTGAAATCGCAAATTCATATCAATCTATTGGTGACATATGAGATTAACTAAATATCACAGAATTGATTTTTGCATCGATTAACTAATACTAAACTTTATAGGTAATATGAAGTTCACTAAATAAAAAATGAGCAAGGTTGGATATCGCAAATGGTTAAAGATATATCATTTATTAATTGAGATCATGTGTTCGAACCTCGCTCACCCCCAATAATTAGGCAATATTGCTTGTCAATGTAAAAAAACGTTTAGAAATTTAACATTCTCGATAAACTCACAAAAAGGTACTCCCTCCATCCCGGCCAATTCTTTAGGAATTGGTGGGACGGCCCAAAAAGAAAAGTGTAAAGAAATGGGAGGGACATAGGGGTAATATGGAGAGTGTATGTGTAATCTGTTTATACTTTAATTTTTTTTTTAAATGATTGGAAAATGGAATCAATCTCAATATTTTTTTAGAATCTCTTGAAATTGTGTTGCACTTTTTTTCTTTTCAGGAAATTGTGTTGCCTTTTAAATCTATTTTGATAAGAAATATGATAATCCAAAACCGTTCGAGAATGATGGGGTGTCACTATATTGAATATTTTATTATAAATGTGATGGATTCATTAAATTTGTGTCTCATGAATAAAAATAGAGCTTTTTTCATAAATGTATTTAAAAAAGTAAAAATATTGAATATTTTATTATAAATGTGATGGATTCATTAAATTTGTGTCTCATGAATAAAAATAGAGCTTTTTTCATAAATGTATTTAAAATAGTAAAAATTTACATTTTTACTTTTACTCTTTTTTACTAATTGCAATTTTACTGTATCCTAGTAAATTAATTGCAAAAATACTAATTACCCTCATCTCTTTATATCTCTCTCCCTACTTCTCCCCCTCTCGAAACCCCCTTATCTCCCTCAATCTCTCCTCCGATCCCCCTCCCTCAATCTCTCCTCCTTCTCCTTGATCACCACCGTCTGCCTTCCCCGTCGTCGTTACCGAGGCACCGTCGCCCCTCTCCCCGACATGCAGCCATCAACTCCCCCCACCAAACAAACCCACTTCCAATATCTAATTACATCTACAATATTCATTAATTGATTGGGTGTTATGCTTTTGTGCTAAGGGGAATACATTTTGTGCCATTTTATATGGAATTTAGTGCCAATAAAGGGAGTGCTATATTTCTGACTTTTGGACCATTTATTGGTGTTCTGTGATCTGTCATCAGTTGATGAATCTATTGTGTCATTTTAGATGACTTAGTAGATTTTTATGATTGTTATGAGAACTCAGTGTTTTATATACCTAACCAAAGGGGTCCTATTTGGTTAGATATATAAAACTGTTCAATTTTATTAAGTATACTACATATAATAAATATTCATAATAGTTTCGATTAATGGTTTATTGACTTAGTTTATTTGTTGTGGTTGTGTTTGATGATTTTTCAGTTTCTCTTGGATGGGAAGAAGTGTAAAGAGAAGATGAAGTTGAAAAAGTGTAAAGAGGAGATGGATGGGGGCAATATCTTTGGGTGGTTGGAATGGGAAGCAGTAAAACGATGACGGATGAAGGCAGAATAATGAGGTAGAATGATAAGGTTGGCATGGGAGCAATAAGGAATCATTAGCAATATTTTTTAGTTATGTGAATATCGATGTATTGTTGGAGGGTGGGGCACTCTTTTTTCCCCCTCGAGTTTTTTTCCCATTGGCTTTTGCTCTTGCGGGGTTTTTAACGAGGCCTACCTGTGTAAGGAGTCTTTTTCTCTGATATAGGTGTGATATTGTCTAAACTTCCGGAGGAATCTCTTTCTCATGGTAGTCGTAATTCAGGTTACGACCCATGGATTGGTTAAACATACCTTTCGATTAGATTATTAGCTTTTATGGATGAAAGAATATCTCATTTTTTCCTTTCCTTCTCGGATTGTGTATCTTTTATCTTTAAATGAAATCTTTTTCATTTTGCAAAAAGAAAAAAAAAGTAACGATATACACTTTTCTATGGTGGGAGTGCAATCAGGGACTTGGTGAATAGATCGGAGGTGGTGGCATGCGGCCCCAATGTGCGGAGATCGGAGGAGGGATGAGATGGGGGAGGAGTGGGAGGGCGAAGGTGGTGGAGGCGGAGGCAAGGTTGTCGGAGGTGGGTGATGAAATTGGAGATGGAGGCTAAAATGGAGAATAAATTGGAGCTCGTCGGAGAAGGAGGTGGAGATCGGAATCGGAGGAGGTGATCGTGGTGGGTGTGGGAAGGGAGAAGGGGGATGATGGTCGGTATAGCAGAGATGAGGTCGGGGAATTGAAAGTGTTACCGTATTTCTGCAAACAAAAATGAAAATAATGTATAAATGCAATGAATTGGTTAGAACCGTATTTTTGCAAAGTTAACTTCAAAATCCGGTAATCTTGGTAAATTCTCATAAAAATATTATGTATTTCATTTAAGAACATATTTAAGATGAATTGATATATTCACGGTAAACAAAAGAAATCCAAGTAGAAAATTTGTAAATCACTTGATTACATATTTGAAATGTGTTGAGATACTTGATCCAGCCCACACAAATGACGATCCAGTCCATCAATCATTTAGCAATCATTCAGTCCGTACATCCACGTCAGCAACAAAACTTGCAACTTGTACATATTAGATTGGTTGTATTTATAGTTAGTCATCCTGTAGCTTAGCTCATCTTCTTTGCTCTGTAACAAACTAAGTTCATCAATGGCAGATCAAAGCTTTACATTTCATTACGCTTAATTACTACTGATAACATGGTATCAGAGCGGAGTATGATCCTGATATTCTTCGTCATACTGATCTTGTTGTTTTCTCGTCATTGATCTCGTTTAGTAAGATCTTTCTCATCTTCTTGATCTTCATTACTGTTATCTTGATTTCTTTGCTTAAGAATGTGTTCTATAGATGTAAAGATTGTTATCGTTGTCTTTCTGGTTAAACTTTGGTGATAATCTTGTTGAGATTGTTAATTCTGATTGAATTCACGATTCAAGTTGCGATTTCTTGTTTTTCTTCTAATCACTCATTGTTTTCTGTGATTGATTCTCTGAATTTCTCTGAATCTCTCTAAATCTCTCTAAACGTATCTGAATCATTTCTAAACTAAACTCTGAATCTTTCTACAATCATGACAACAACAATAGAACTCACACAAGATCCCTCTAGCATCTATTTTCTACATCCTTCGGATAATACTGGTATGAAGCTTGTTACTACACCTTTTAATGGAACTTGTTATAGAAATTGGAAACGATCTATGGTTATAGGTCTCACAGCTAAGAACAAAATGTGCTTCATTGATGGAACGCTCTCTAAACCAGAAACTACAGATGTCACTTACAAATCTTGGTCAAGGTGTAACAGTATGATAACAGGCTGGATTATTACTGCTTTAGAACCACAAATTGCTGCTAGCATACTTTATGTTGCTACTGCTAGAGCTATTTGGCTTGATCTTGAGGAGCGTTTTGGTCAAGCTTCTTCAGCACAGTTATATGCTTTGGAACAAGAAGTTTCACATATTTCACAAGATAATGTCTCTATTTCTGACTATTACACTCAATTGAAGAAACTTTGGGATGAAATTGATAATCTAAAGCCTTTGCCTATTTGTTCATGTGCAAATTGTACTTGTGATATTACTCAGAAAGTTCTTAAACTACAGCAAGATCAGAGATTAATGATATTTCTTATGAAAATGTCTAATGAGTATGCTAATGTTCGTTCTCATATCTTGATGATGGATTCTCTTCCAAATCTACCACAAGTTTACAGAATGTTGCTTCAGGAACAAAGGCATAAGGAACTTTCCAAGTTTCCTAATGCTCATGAACAGATTGCTTTTGCTGTTAATAGAAATCAAAGCTATACTCCTCAGAGATTTGACAGGAATACTTCAGGAAGAACCTACTCTAATTTCACTGGTAATACTGGTTTTCAACAGAGGAAAGTGTCATATTTTTGTGATCATTGTAAGATTCTAGGTCATAGCAAGGAAAGGTGCTTTAAGCTCAAGGGTTATCCACCAGGTTTTAAACCTGTCTCAAGGAAAATTTCTAATTGTGTTACTACTGAATCTGATGAAGACAATCAATCTCATAATGTGAAAGAAGCTGCTGCTGACACAGTTGTTCAATCCTCACCTTCTATTTCTCTGGAGCAATATAACCAACTGTCTCAGAACAATCTGACTGATCAGGATTCTTCATTCTCGGGAAATGCTCTTTTGGCAGGTACTCATTGTCTTTTATCCTCTACTAATACAAACAGTTGGGTAATTGATAGTGGGGCATCTGATCATATTTGTTCTTCATTGCAATTTTTCCATGATTTCAAACAAATGCAGACTGATAATAGTTTTATTACTATACCTGATGGTACCAAAGTAAGAGTTACACATGTTGGAAATATTAGACTTAATAATTCTCTTGAGCTTAAAGATGTGTTGTTTGCTCCTTCCTTCAAGTTTAACTTGATTTCCTGTCAACAAGCTTGTTAAAGATACTACTTATTTAGTAAATTTTACTTCTGATTCTTGTATCATTCAGGAGCCTTCAATGAATCTTCATCTACTTCTTGGTAAATCTTTTCAAGGCTTATATTTTGCTGATGAAGACCTCTTTCCTAGTTTACCAAATCAATCTTCTGTTTCTCCGAAGGCATCTTTGCCATTTGCTGCTTCTCATTCTGCTGCAACTGCTTCTGTTAGTTCTAAGCTAGATGAAGCAAAATTACTTCATCTTAGATTAGGACATGTACCATATTATAAACTCAATTATGTTGTTAGCAATGTTGATACTCAAGTTCTTGGTGATTGTATTTGTACTATTTGCCCTGCAGCAAGGCAACATAGATTGTCTTTTAATTCTTGATAAGTGGATTTTATATCCACTAGGAATGCCTCCGTTCGGCTTAAATTGATTGTTTTGGACTCAAGTTGTTGTAGTTTTGATGTGTTTTGCTTAGTTGTGCAGATTTACGAGAATGTTGATTAAAGTTGATGCTTCTATCGTTTTTGGAGATTTAATTGATTAAAATTCGGATTTTCCGGGAAGGCTGCGCAGCTTATACTGTTTTGGCCATATCTGGAGTTCTAGAAGTCCGTTTTCAGCGATCTTACTGCCCACGCGAAGCTTGAGAGATTTTATACAATATGAGATAGGTCTTACACGACCAGGCCGCGTGTGGTGGGCCCAGGAAGCACGACCAGCAGATAGATGGGAGCAGAGAAATTACTGTTTTGCCCTTTTCTAGTTCTAATTGTATTTTGGGCAATTTTTAATACCTTAATTGAATTCTAATTGTAATAGAAGGTAATTAATATCTTGCTGGGCAAGATTTGTAGAGCCTATTTAAACACATCCTACCATTGTAAATCATAATAATTCATAGCTTTTAATCGTATCAAGGTACTTTCGATCTTTAATTCTTTCTTCAATATTATGTTTTCATTCATTATCATTATTATTATGTTTTCTTTATTAAATATGCGTAACTAATTCTCTAATCTGAGGATTGGGTAGTATTCCTTGGTATTCATGTGTGTTTAATTATCTGTGATTTTCTTGCTCTGCTGATATGTTATTGAGGGCTTAACACAATTAGGGGAGTCATGAACCTTTGATTGAATTTTAGGGATTGTAATAACTTGGAAAAGGAGTTGCAATCTTAGTACATGATTTAACAGACATAATTTGAATATTAGATCGGGAGATTAATAGGAGAATTGTGAGACATATAATTCTTGGCACTTAACAGTTTATAGATATACTTTGATTGTATCACGGGAGTGACAATTAGGGTGTAGCTGTAGGCACTATATTGTAACATGGGAGGGTGCAGTATAACTTTAGAAGAATTGTTTTCAGCAAGGTAGGAACACAGATATCACATTAATATTGAGCATGTATTGAGACCAAGTGAAGAACCCCAGTTCTTAGATTGTTTTCCTATATATTTGAATCTCAGTTTAAAATCAATTCTTAGTGCTTATAATTATTGGATAATTTAGTTAATACACAAACCCAAAATTCTTCTCACACACTTCTAGACGTAAAGAGATAAGAAACCTGAACTTGATATTACATTCAGTCCTTCCCTGCGAACGAACACATAAAAATACTACTAACAATTCTAGTCAAATAAAAACCAAAAAGATATTTGAACTTCTGCATATTGATGTTTGGGGGCCCTATAACACTACCACACACAATGGTTGTAAATATTTTCTCACCATGGTATATGATTATAGTAGAGCCACCTGGGTTCATCTTATGAATTCTAAACTTGATTATGTTTCCATTATTCATTCATTTCTTCTCTTTGTTAACAATCAATTCAAGTCCAATGTTAAAATCATTCGAACAGATAATGCCTTGGAACTTTGTCATGGCAAAATTTTGAAAGTTTATGATTCTTTTGGAATACTACGTCAAACAAGCTGTTCAGATACACCCCAGCAGAATGGGGTGGTTGAACGAAAACATAAGCATCTTATGGAGACTGCTCGTGCCTTATTCTTTCAATCCAACTTATCAATAGAATTCCAGTTAAACAGTTTGATAATATTACACCATATGAAAAACTATTTGGTCATAAGCCATATTATTCCTATCTTAGGTGTTTTGGATGTCTGTGTTTTGCATCTACTTCCAGACAACACAGAACAAAATTTGAACCACGGGCCCATCCTTGTGTTTTTCTTGGTTATCCAGCAGCAACAAAAGGATACAAGGTTCTCAATTTAGTCACACATAAGGTCATTGTGTCCAGGGATGTTAAATTTCATGAAATTTTTTTTCCTTTTCACATGTCTACATTACCATCTGTTCCTACTACTCAATTTTTTCTACCTACACATACACAGTATGATCCTTTTCATCATATCTCTATTCCTGATGTGTTTCAACAGAGTGTTCCTCCTCTTACTTCTACACAGAATGTTCCTTCTCTCACTTCATCACATTCTTTAGAAAATACATCAAATTCTTCATCATCTACTCCTACAGTTTCTCTTCCTATCAGACGATCTAGTAGAGAGGTTAGCAAACCTTCACGACTTAAAGATTATGTTTGTAATCTTGTTTCCTTTGAGTCACTTCCACAAGATCATAAAGCACTATTGGTGCAAACTTCATCTATCAAAGAACCTAATTCTTTTGTAGAAGCCTCAACTGATCCTAACTGGATCAATGCAAAGCAATTAGAATTACAAGCTCTTGAGAATAATAATACTTGGGATGTTGTCACTCTCCCACCTGGCAAGAAAGCCATTGGTTGTAAGTGGGTTTTTAGAACAAAATTAAAGGCAGATGGTTCTATTGAACGTTACAAGGCTAGATTGGTTGTTAAGGGATTTAATCAGAAGTATGTCATTGACTATCAAGAAACGTTTTCACCAGTGGTCAAGATGGCAACAATTCAAAGTATTTTATCTCTAGCTGCTAGTAAAAAATGGAAAGTTTTCCAACTTGATGTAAATAATGCTTTCTTACATGGTGTGGCAACAATTCAAAGTATTTTATCTCTAGCTGCTAGTAAAAAATGGAAAGTTTTCCAACTTGATGTAAATAATGCTTTCTTACATGGTGAATTACATGAAGAAGTATACATGGCCATGCCTGAAGGTATTCCTAATCCAGAAAACAAGGTATGTAGACTTAAGAAGTCAATTTATGGTTTAAAGCAGGCCAGTAGAGAATGGTTTGCCAAATTGCTTCATGAGTTGAAATGTCAAGGTTACATTCAGTCCAAGAATGATTACTCTTTATTTACTAAGAAGACAGGAACTGATATTACAATTGCAGCTGTTTATGTTGATGACATTATTATAACAGGCAATAATCTTGATACCATCACTGCATTCAAAGCACATCTTCACAAGTGTTTTGGTATTAAAGATCTTGGTTATCTACACTTCTTCTTAGGGTTTGAAGTTGGTTACACAGATGATGGCATAGTTCTTACTCAGGCAAAATTTACAAGGGAACTACTTATTGATTCTGGTATCTCATCTTTCAAAAAGGTTGTTACACCTCTGCCATTGAATTTGAAACTATACTCAGATACATGTGAATTTTATCATGATCCAGTGTTGTTTCGTTCTCTTGTTGGTAAACTGAATTTTCTCACCAATACACGACCAGACCTATCTTATTCAGTTCAAACATTAAGTCAGTTTATGCATTCACCACGGTTACATCATTTTCAAGCATTAGAACATGTTTTACATTATGATGCTGGAACAATTGGTCAAGGAATTGTACTTCACGGGAATACTTCTTTGACATTGTGTGCATATTCTGACTCTGATTGGGCAGCTTGTCCTAACACTAGACGATCTGTTTCTGGCTACTTGCTCTTACTTGGTTCTTCTCCTATTAGTTGGAAATCGAAGAAACAAACTACTGTCTCAAAGTCTTCATCAGAAGCTGAATATCGTTGAAGGTAGTGTTTTTCGTAGTTCGTTCACAGGGAAGGACTATCAATATTGATTTCAAGTAGATTATCTCTTATAATTTAGAAGTGTGGACAAATGGGGGTTTTGAGTTTGGTTGAGGTGTTCTATCAAACACCTTGCATACAATAAATAAATTTCTATAGATATACAACTAAGTTAATGCCAATCATCCAAATTTACCAACACAACAACACAATGAGTAAATTAGTAAGATAAGAGATATTTGACCCAAGGATAAAACTCAAGCACTTCAACCCAACAAACAAGCAAAATATATCAAACTCTACCTAACCAAGATAATTGGTGAAGCACACAATCTCTTATTTCTCTTCTATTATAAACACTAATTTAGTGAAGCACATAAATTAGCTCTCTTGATACTAGCTACCAATAATGAAGCACTACTAGTATAACCAAATCAAGGAATTAAACAAAGAGAGGCTAGGACAAACCCAAGGATGAGAAGCTCAACCTAGGTATTTGTACATGAATCTTGAAGTTTAGGCACGCCAAACCTTGTGCTACTACAATGAATGTACTAACAATTACGGATTAGCACAAACAATTAGCAATTGAAATTACAAGAAGAGCAAGATGAAGCAACTTACAAATCTTCAAGCAAAATTATAAACAATACATCACAAGTATTCAAGATAGAGTGAAATAGATCTTACTTAAAATGAATTGGGTTTTGTACAAGAAATCCTTCCTTGAGCCAAATAAATGGAGTTAGTTACTCATAATCAATGCTAGATTACAAGTAATTAATGTCTCCTCTCTAATTCCTACTAACCCTAATTGTGTTCTTGAAGAGGCTAAGATGAAGCTGAAGGTGTTAGGTTAGATATTAGGTTTAGAGATTAAGAGATAAGATGTGTTATGAAGATAAGAGATGAAGATGTGTTTGGCTTTACTTCTTTTTAATACACAACAGGTTCTGTACGGCCTGTTGCACGGCCGTACAACAGCCCGTACAAAATTCTGCCCATTCTGCACTACTTGGAACACCTTGCACAGCTTGTTGAACGGCCGTACAGCAGCCCGTACAGTTGACTGCTCCTTCCAAACTCATTGAACGGCCTTACAAACGGTCGTGCGAGACAACATCTTCAAGATTATACAATAAAAATCTCCCGCAACACGAACTTGCATCTTCTAAATTCCCTATTGAATAATTATTGCTTTCAAGCCCAAAATAATCCATCTTCTCAATAATTAAGCATGAGGCACTGAAAGATGAAAAACATAATTAATATCGATAAAACATCATTCAAAACTAACAAAATGCAAGAGAATAAAGGACAAAATGTTTATAAAATACACATTATCAATCGTGCTATGGCAGCTGCTGCTTCTGAAGTTGCTTGGTTAGTTCGACTTGTTGCAGATATTGGTGTTTCTGATCTTCAACCAGTTACACTATACTGTGATAACCAGTCTGCTATGCATATTGCCAAGAACCCAGTTTTCCATGAGCGCACTAAGCATATTGATATAGACTGTCATTTTACTCGTGACAAAGTTCTTCAGGGTCTCATACAATTGTCCTATTTGCCAACTACTGAACAACTTGCTGATGTTTTCACCAAGGTTTTGCCTTCTCCTCAGTTCAACAGTTTGTAGTCCAAGCTTGGTATGAGTTTACCCATTCCCAACTTGGGGGGGGGGGTTGAGATACTTGATCCAGCCCACACAAATGACGATCCAGTCCATCAATCATTTAGCAATCATTCAGTCCGTACATCCACGTCAGCAACAAAACTTGCAACTTGTACATATTAGATTGGTTGTATTTATAGTTAATTACAGTTTTGTATTTTGAGTTAGTTAGTCATCCTGTAGCTTAGCTCATCTTCTTTGCTCTGTAACAAACTAAGTTCATCAACGACGGACAAATCTTTTGACAGCAAATGACAGATCAAAGCTTTACATTTCATTACGCTTAATTACTATTGATAACAAAATGAAATAAGCTACTCGTGTATGTACTTTCTAGTACTGTACCACTGCTCAAGTATCAAGTGCAAATGTGCAATGCTACGAGAATGACCTTGACTTGAACTCTTGAAGTCTCCTCTTCAATTATGTAATTCAATACAAGTGGTGAATAATTAAATACAAGTCAATTCCTTGATCATGTTTCATCTTCATAGTGCGCAAAAAAGGTTCGTAAAAGATTTGTGCGCAAAAAAAGTCTCCTCTTCAATCATGTTTCATGAATCATCGAAATAACTATAAATTAGATTAATAAATTTTACGAATAATTTAAAAGTAAAAGGTTCCATAGTTCCCAAAACAAATAAATATTTATGGCAATTGAAACTGGTTACGAGTTTGTAAACACCGATTTATTTGATCTTGATTTTAGCAGGATGATTCGCACTTAAAATTTATCACAAAAAAGTGTTTTTTTTATAAAATTTTAAACATTTATGCATTATTAATTCTATTTATATTCAAAAATCATCAATGCAATTTGTAGAAATAGACAGTCCACATAATTTCAGCTAAAAATTAAAAAAGAATAAGAAAGTGTACATAATTATAGCTAAAATAGAAAAATACTAGGAAACCAAATAAAAGTACCCAAAAAGTTTCCCAAATGTCACATGTTTGATTTTAATTGGTTGTGAAAATAAAAATGAGATGGACCCCCTGTATTCACATCAATCACTCAATTAAAATATTCCATGTGTTGTGCCACATCATTTTGGAAAGGAGATTTTTTGGGTCCCTAGCATTGCTCAAAAAAATATTGGTAGCGATTGTGACTTAGGAATTTATCATTCCAAGATTATATTTTGGATACAGAAGTAAATGAATTGTCATTCTCAATAGATATGAATGTGCTAGCAATTTTTTGAATTAATTGAGGTGCGTAAAAATTGGTACACATATTGGATTATAAAAAAAGAAAAAAGAAAAAACAAGACCACACCAAGGCGGCAAGGCATTGACAAGTCAAAAAAAGAGATGAAAAGAAAAGAAACAGATAGAAAAGTCACAACACAAGAGAGGGTCCATGATAATAAATATGAGGACGCGTCTTGTTTTTCTAATTTAATTCGATTAATTTCTAAATTTTTCATCACGTTACTTTCATTTTATTCTTTTTATTTAATCGGTGAAGTAAAGACAAAGCTGCTGCTTACTCTAGATTCTCGCTTCTTTGTAAGTCCACATATACGTACACACATCTGTATCTATATTTTTTTATAGTTCTGAATCTGTTTTGTTTTGTGAGAATTGATTAGATCATGTTGTGTTGATGGAGGTACTTTTAGATCATTTGGTTAGATGATGTTTGTGTAATTTGATTTTACTTGTTGAATTGCTTTGTGTTTGTTTTGATTGTGATGTGTGTTAATGTGTGTGCGAGAGAGAGAGAGAGAGAGGGGAGAGATAATGTGTGTTTGTAGGTACTGCAATTGAGAGTAGGGAGAGAGAGAGAGAGAGAGAGAGAGAGAGAGAGAGAGAGAATGTGTGTTTGTAGGTACTGCAATAGAGAGAGAGAGAGAGAGAGAGAATGTGTGTGTGTGTGTGGGTACTGAAGTTGTTGACTTAAATTTGTGGTAATACGTGTTAATTTGAAAGCGCATTTTGTAGATTTGAATTGTTTAGTAATGTGTAGAGAGCGTGGTTATGTTAGACTGTTGATTTTGCGTGATTTACTTGAGGTTTGTGTTTCAATTATAATTTTTATATGTTTTTATTCATATTGAGGTCCTGACTTAATTTTTTTGGTAATCACGAGTAATAGTATCGATTGGAAAGTGCATTTTGTAGAACTGAATCATTTCGTACTTTTTTATAAGTTTTATTGAGCTGTTGATTCCACTTGATTTGCTTGTTCTGTATGACTTGTGGTTCATGTTTCGGCTGTGATATTTTGTGTATATGTTTGTGACTGTGTGTCATGTTGACTAAATTTTTTAATAATGCTTAACTTTTTGGTTGGAGTGCTTTCGTTTTTTAGAGTAGTAAAAGCTAGGGGTTGCTACACTGCTAATAGGCACAATTAAAGTTGTAGAAATGACTGAAGTGTAATGTTTTGTCTAGAAAGGTGCTTATGTTAGAAAACTGAGATCTAGTGTTTTTTTTGTTTTGTTGGTTGAGATGGAACGTGGTGCAAATGGTAGGTGTAAGGAAATGACAATAGAGACAGTCAGATAGGAGCGGAGGAGATGAAATTTTCTAATGCTATGAAGTTGGAGAATGGAATGATTTAAGCTGATGTGAAGTCGATGGATTAAATCTAATTTAATTTATTTGTTGCAATTGAATGAGGTTAGGAACGAAGGTTGTCCTTAAAAAATGTTTGTATAATAGCTTAATCCATCCCTTTCTTTTCAAACAAGCCAATATAAACGTAAGTGTATTCGTAATGTCGATGGAGATGTTTAGAGTCCTATGACTCGATGAGGGTTGGTAAAAGCATCATTAGCTTTAACAGTGGGTTCTCATTTAAGTTGAAATTAGGGTCATCGGCCTATCATAAGGTATACTTTAAAACAATCCCTGCCCTAATATTTAATCCTAATATTACTGCAAGTATATAAGCAACTAGATTCTATTTAGGTTCTACAGTCATAGATATTATTAGGTGTAAGTCATGATGATGCTAATTTGGATTTGTATTTAATATTTTATGTCACCAAGAACATGTCTGTCAGTGTTTAGTAATTATTTTGAGAACAGCGAGGTGAGCTTAGTGGCATAGTGTGAAATTTACTTTGCTATTTTTATTTGAAATTTTTACAGTTTGTGTGTGCTCCTAGATTGTTCGCAAATCCGACATTTTACATTCAAAGTATATGCAATACAGCTGTAATCTATATGCCAATTTCTTCATGTACTGTTTTTTTACATTTGTGTGCAAATATATTAAGATTAACAAGTGTATAAATCATTTAAATACACCTTTTTTGTTACATTGATATATAGCTTCACCATGGTTGCAGGTGGATGCATGATTCCTGGTTATACATACTAGTAACCATACTGTATCTGGCCTCTGGTGGCAATGGGTTAAAAGTGTCCAGACCTTGATACAGACGGGCAACCTTGTGAAAGACATCATTAAGGAAAAATGATCAGCAAGTCACTTTTTTTGACCTATTTGTACCTGCTAGTGTACATTTTGCTCTCATCTGGAGTTATACTGTATAACAAGGTAAGTTGCTTTATTTGTGAATGTCGGTCTGGACCACAAAATTATAATACATTGCTATTTCGCTTATCAGGCTTAAGCTAGAAAATCTTACTGCTCTGGATCTCTCTTTTCCTTAACTTGAGTATATGTGCTTGTGTCTCACAGTATTACCGTGCATTAGATCTGGAATAAATAAAGCAAAAAACTGAAGGCTCCATCAATATCTTAGTTGTTATTTTTTATTTTAGATTTCTATTCTGCATTTGTCCCTTGCTTTTACTTGTATCTTTCCATAAAACTTGGCATCAGTTAATAACTTGATCCAATGATAAACATGACGTCAGTGAAAATGGCGCATTGAAGCACAGTTAATGGCGTCCTCTATATATATTTGGATGTAGACACATTATTGTTTTGCAATTGTTTAGTCCTCTGCACAAATAACTTGTTATGACCTGTATCTTCAAGAATATCTTCGGTGCATTAATGTTTATCTTTTATTCATAATAATGGATTGATTAAATTGCAGTGGGTTCTCTCTCCAAAGTACTTCAATTTTCCATTTCCTATAACACTTACAATGATACATATGGGATTTTCTGGAGCAGTGGCATTTTTTCTCATTCGTGTTCTTAAGGTATGATTCTCTACTAAATCTTCTCAATATAACTTAACACAAGATTTTCTAATAGCCATTAGGCGGTAGGAAAGAAAGTGTCTGTAGCGAGGAAATACTACTTTGATGGATAACTGTTGCAATCTATTGTGCAATCATCAATAGAATACCTTATCCCTCTGTGATTTTGTTATTTATATTAATGTGATCCAACATAACTAATTCTGAGAGTCCTTTTGTTATTGTGTTATGCTTCTTTCGCTTGCTTTGCTCCAACGTGAATCTTCCAAGCACACAATGGGTAGCGAAACACATTGAGCATGGACTTTGGGGCTGTACCACTTGTTGCATGTGTATCTTTATATCATGTTAAAAAGTAACTATCGAGATTTGTAATTTTGTTTGTATTGTGTTTCCTTGATATACTAAAAATAAAAGCTGGTCTGTAGGGAGTAGAGACTTTATTATAACGTTTTTCCTAATTTGTTTTGCAGGTTGTAGCTCCTGTTAAAATGACATTTGAAATGTAAGTATTCAAATTATGTTTGAAAAGATTTAAAACTTTTTATTGTTTCTGTTAAGTAACCAACTCATCTAAAACCCTTAAGGTGTTAGAGGCGGGCGCTCATCTTTGGAGCATAATTTGTCTTTCGTGTCCATAATAAATTGTGAGAATATTGGGGGTGGCAGGGAGTCGAACCTAGTCTCCCGCCAACCTGAGCTCTGATACCATGTTAAGTAACCAACTCATCTAAAACCTTAAGGTGTTAGAGGGAGGCCTTATATGGATCTTATATTATATTCTAACTGTTTCAACATTTTTCTTTTTAGTTCTTATGTTTTTTCAATTGCTCTCGGCAGATATGCAACATGCGTGATACCAATAAGTGCCTTTTTTGCTTCAAGTCTTTGGTAAGCACTGAAATAATTCGTACATTCTGCTTGTAGGTAACTATACTTATTTTTGCTTTGAATTTGATGCTGATAGTATGAGGAATATTTTGGATGGTAATATTGAATGCACTACTGTTTCTCGTGGGATTGTTTTTCCTTTTAGTTCTCTTTCCTGTTACATTTGCTATGTTTTTGGTTGCCAACTTCCCATGGTTATAGTTCATTTATATAGCTCTAGGTATTTGATTCTCTCTTCCTGTTGAAATGCACATGCCATCATGTGGATGCTACTTATTAGAGTTAATTTCATGCACAAGTTCGATAAGACAATACCATTTGATATATGAAGTTGTTTAAGAAAACATTTTTCTTTAAATAATACTACATTTGACTGAATTAAACAATTCACATCAAGTTGGGTTCAATAGGCCAAAATAAATAGCCCAGGTTTTTCTTATTTTTTTTTTTAAAAGAAACATTAATTCTCTCTGGCTCAGTACCCACTACCCATATTATAAGGTCCCAAGAAAATATAGATAAATATGCAAGTCCATGGTGATATTTCTTTTGCTAGAAAAACTGTTAAGTGTTAAGTTTCACTTTTGAGTTGTTGGCTTGTTTCTATTGTTTGCTTGTTGAGAACTTATCATGCATAGTTTGCTTCAGTCTCTTATTAGATTTATTTTTATTTTTAATGTAATATTAAAAAGTATGTCTTCGAAGTTCCCTATCTGCTAATGATAGCTTCTGGAAAGACAATTGACATGGCATGCATTGTGTTTGAATTCCATTTAATTACAAGTCTACTTGCATTCTCTATATCTTCAACAATAACATCCATTAATTCTACTGACACAGGTTTGGGAACACAGCCTACTTGCATATATCTGTGGCTTTTATTCAGATGCTTAAAGCCCTAAGTATGTTACTCTAAGTTGATTCACTTTCTTTGCGATATTTGATGAAGACCTGCTTACCCCTAATTCTGCGTTTCAGTGCCAGTGGCAACATTTCTCATGGCTGTTTTGTGCGGCACTGACAAATTAAGATGGGATGTCTTCTTAAATATGTTGTTGGTCAGTGTTGGGGTGGTTGTTTCCTCATATGGGGAAATCCATTTTAATGTGATTGGTACAGCTTACCAAGTCACGGGCATATTTGCAGAAGCTTTGAGGCTAGTCTTAACTCAAGTACTCCTGCAGAAGAAAGGCTTGACTCTCAACCCTATCACAAGCTTATATTACATAGCTCCATGCAGGTTTAACTTTATTGCTTTCCCAATGTTTTCGTTGTTATTATGTGTGGACAACATGTTCAATTGTTCCTGAATGTTTAGGATAAAGGATGAACATAAAATTTAATTAATACACATAATTGTTTCTTCCCGAATGTTTGGAATGAGCATAAAATTTATTACTCGGCATTTTCTTCCCGAGACATTATTGCTATACATAGTTTATTTAGCTACCTGTGACTGGATATTTATTTCTGTGTTGACCGTCTTCTATTTTTCTCAGTTGTAAAGCAAATATCGTTAGCTACCATGTTTTCTTAGTTCCAATCAGTACATGTGTTTTACATTATCGTCCCTTATTTCAGAATTTTGTTACAGATACTCCCATGACATAAAGGTTGCTATATTTCTCATTTGCAGTTTTGCTTTCCTATTTGTACCTTGGTACTTCCTGGAGCAACCTGGGATGGAAGTCTCACAGATTAAATTCAATTTCTGGATCTTTTTCTCCAATGCCATGTGTGCTCTAGCATTAAACTTCTCAATTTTCTTAGTAATTGCTAGAACTGGAGCTGTGACGATTCGAGTTGCTGGTGTTCTGAAAGATTGGATATTGATTGCTCTTTCGACTGTAATATTTCCAGAGTCCATTATTACTGGACTGAACATTACTGGCTATGCAATAGGTATCTAATCAGCCTCTTTTTAAAATTGAAGCTAATAGCCCCCCCTTCTCTATTTGACATAATTCCTTGACATAAAATTTCTTCAGCACTCTGCGGCGTTGTCTTCTATAACTACATAAAAGTCAAGGATGTTCGTTCATCTCAACTTCCAGTTGAAAGTATTCCAGAAAGAATGGTGAAGGTCAGTTTTTGCATTACTTCTTGTTATTTCTGGACAAGCTAATTTATGCTTCTATTTGGTAAGGCTTATTTTTTCTGAAAACGTTTTGTAGACAACATGCTCAGGTTATCACTTATCAATGAGTAGGGGAAGGATACTAATTAAGAACCTTTAACTGCAAAATTAGTTCTAGTCTCTTACAACAGGAACTTTGATTGCAATTATATGGGTGTGTGAATGCCAGGATCCGCAATCATGGTAACCTGAGGACACTTATCATTTTACTTCCTTTATACAAATCACATAGCATACAAGCTTTTAATTTGTTCCAAATGATGGTCAAAATGAATCTTGACATAGCCTTCATGGACCTAGATCCGAGGAAATTAGCATATGCCTAGACTACTACAGAAATATGAATTCACAATTTATTTAAGAGTTTAATACAACATATTATAATATGTCAAAGTCACATAGTGGAAATGTATACACATTTTAAGAAAATTTTTAATGTGCAAGCAAATGAAACTACGTTGGTCGTTGGGTAACCAATATCTAGTGAACCATATGAATCTATAGCATAAAAGAATTGAGTTCCTAACATATAAAAGTATTTACTGTTTTAGCAAATTGGGATGTGTTATATAATCTTAAGTTTGGAATTCTGGTCAACAGGAATGGAAGTTAGAGAAAAAATCATCTGATATATTCACACCTGATAGTGAAGATGATCGAAGTAATAGCAGAGTTGTCAGTTCTGCTTCTGATCTAAATGTAGACGAAGAGGCACCTCTAGTTCCATCATCTAGGATCTCTCATATTGGACGTTCTCAGCTAAGCAACAGGGATGTATAATTGCGAGAGTGCAAATATTGATTCACATCAGAAAACCCTTTACTCTGGCAAAATTGAAGCAAGACAAGCTGCTGCTGGGAACTGTTGCATCTAATCCTGAAGTTACTAGTAAATATCCATTTTTTGGAGGGATATGTAATTACTACGTAGAGCTGCAAAACTCAGTGTAGCATATATTCATCCAGCAGCTGACTTGGTCACAGACCAAGTTGTCCTTGAGTTCTTGATTTTATTAGCACTTACATTTTTTTCATTTTGTGATTTGCGTTGGCTGGATGCGATGATAACATTTACTGTTAAAAGAGGGAACATGATATAGTGTCTGTATTCTTTCGATATTTATTTAATTTATTCAATCATAATAGTAGTTATAATTGTTCAAGTAATCTATAGCAATGTTTAGTCTAGTAAAAACTCCCATAAATTTATTAGAGATACGTGAATACCAAAATGACCGGTTTAGAAAATAGAAAATAACTAAATAAATTGCCATAAATAAAAGAGAGCAAGTCTATCATTTCAAATTATAATTTGGAGTTTTTAAAACTTGGCATGGGGAGATAAAATTATAATTAGTTGCCAAAATTTTGTTTTTATTCGTTAATGATTTTGAGACATACTTAAAAGTTTATTTCAATTAGCATTCTAAGATATGGATTCAATCATTCAAACGTATGCGTTGGTATATATGCAATGACAATGATATTAATCAACTCTAGACTTCAAACTTTTTAGCTGTTTTACACTTGCTGACAAAAGTGTCCTAACATGAAACAGCAAGAAATGCTCTGCCTAAATGTTTTACAACTTTAGAGCACTGAAAAAGACCCGCTACACTAGCAGCCTGAATCCAGATATCTGGACGGGCAACACCACGGCAGCTCATATCTTTATAAGCTCCAGTTTGGCAAACTGTATTTTTAGTATTTCAGTGCCCTGCTTTTCGGTAGCATTAAGTTGCTGCACCGTAAACGAATGACCAATTCTACTGTCACTGGTGCACCTAGGTATCAAATAAACATCAAAATTTGACTGGTGAAGGAATAATACTGCACTTGTGAGTCAAATTCGCCTGCAACGTTGGCTAACAATAATTAGGTGGGTAAGAGAGAATCACTCTTTTGTTTGCATTGACAAAAAGGCCATCGTCCATATCATAAAAACTTGTAATCATACATTCAAAAGCCAGTCTATTTGTGAAGGGCGCAAAATTAGTAGTATCCACAACCAATACAACAGTGAGGGGCCTGGGATTTGCCCATGCTTCGACACTACTAATTCGGGTCTGGTTCATCCTCACAGCTGGGGAAAACCAAAATTAAGCAAGATAGTGATGCAGGGCCTACATCCTTCCATCAGTGCCTTCTTTGCTTTGCACGTTTCCAGGACTCTTTGCCCTTTATCTTCCATTTATCAACCCCACCTGGTTGGTTTTTCTCTTCTATCTCTCGGACCTTCCGTTTTCTGCACGAAAAGTCATATAAGATGACAGCAGAAGTGAGTCAAAAAAAAAAGATTAGGAAAAAAAAAAAATCTTCTCCACTTATTATTCTTTCAAAGGGCAGGTTATTGAGGTGTCATGGAGAGTCATTCTGCAATCATACAGTAACAAAAGAATATCTTTGCGATTCATCTTTGTTTATTAAAATAGTATGGCATCTAACTAAATATTTATACTTGTCAAAACTGAAATAAAATGGAACTACACATGCACTTCAGGACAGACTGGACTTTGGCACGTAACAATTATACAAGCCATTTAGCTTAGCCTGAGTTACCTGTAACTCCCTAGAGAATGGTCACCAAGTATCTCATCTGCAAGGGATGCCTTTCTCTCCTTTTTAGTAAGTCTACCGGTGTAAAATTCTGTTGCCGACTCTATAACAGTTCCAACCTGATGAAATTATATTATATATTAAAAAAAAGTGCACCTATTTATAAGCAGCAAAACATTAAGCTAATAAAATTGATTATATATGTTCAGAAACATAAAAATGAAAGCCAACAAATGTTAATCAATTATAATCATAATACTCATAATATACTTGCAACTTGCAAGTGTGTGTGAGAGAGAGACTGAGAGAGGCAGAGACAGGGAGGGGGAGGGGGAGAAGGGGGGGGTGGGAGAGAGAGAGATCTGAACAGTGACTTGCCTGGAAGTATTTGGGAACTGATTTCGAATCACCCTTTTTGTAATGCCTCTTCGGATCCATGACAGTCCTCAACTGTAACCACCAAAAAGATCAGAAATGCAAGTAATACATGATTATCCTCTTTCAAGACATGAATTCATCAAGAAAATATTATCAGGTTAACATTAAGGTAACTTCGAGGTGCACAGCATGTATCAACCTCAGTGAACCAGCGGGAATAAATGATGACTACAAATATTTCAACTAAAGATTCATTTCGCATGGTCCAACATTACTTTCAAACAACTAAATTCAAAATTCCATACTGGACAGGTAGGCATGGGTTAAATGAAGTTATGAAGCTGTACAACGCGTTGACTCTACCACCAAGAAAATGCACACTTTGCATCTTAATCTTAGACTTAAAGAATACCTGGACTAAAAGTCTGTATAGTGTAAAAGAGAAGGTATCCGATCAAATAGAATTGTGGGATGTTTAATACTATATAGGATTTTCCTTTAATTTTTTCCTACTTAATTAGTTGGTAGTTACTATTGGATAGATTCAAGTGACAAACTATGCACGTACGAAAAACATGACCAACACAATAAAGCCCTATAACAATATAACTTTAGTAGCTCAGAATTGCAAAACTAATGCTCTATTAGTTAAAAGGGATGTTAATAAGTAGGATGGAATGAAAGCTCGTATATTTTTGTGGGAACAAATCACAAATTTCATTCATCCCTACATTCCATTGGTAAATATTTAAACTAGAAATCAGTCCTACAAATTCGAAGATGAATGCCTAATTCCTACTTTCTACTCATTTTCTTCACAAACCACATCATAGATAATTTACAGTCTCAATTTTCCACTCTTTCGTCTTACAGACTTTCTTCCAGTCTAGATTTTGTTCACAATTATTTATAACATTCCTACCTCATCTCACTCATTCCAACCAAACGTAACATAAAATTTAACACAAAAAACACAGCACATATACAAATATCACAATTGCTCAAATAGCTACTACAATTCAAAAAACGAAACAAAAAAATTCGTAGCATCCATCTTCCGAGCGAAACAATACTACAATACACACTACTCACAACCATCGATAATCGACAAAACGTTAAAAAAAAACATACACACTTAACAAAAAGACCTCACCTTGAGCAACTGAAGATCTTTCTTCAACTCGGGTGTCATCGTAGGTGCAGGCATATCAAACCTACAAACCAACACCAACCAATCAACTCACAAACACTCACATTACCACACACACCCTAAAACCACTAAACCCGAAAAATCGAAAAACAAAAAGCCATACCAATTCTTCCCAGAAGTATCTTTAATTTGTTTCTTCAACAACTTATTAAACTTTTTAGGATTATTAGTTGGCACATAAAGCCCATCAACAAGCTCACTATTAGGCTTATAAACACCACTTTTTTCAACCAAAGATTGGGGTTTTTGACCCGACCCGGATTTATTTCCGGGTAAAAATGAATTGGGTAGCTTTGGTTCCCATGATAATCCAATCTTTGGCTTGTTTTCAACCATTCTGAACACAAATTCACAGCACAATTAAATAAAATATTAATTCACATGTATATGAATTATAATAAAAAAGGGTTGTATGTATATATATATGTATAGATTGATGAAGAAGGAGGAGCTTACGTGGATTGAGCTTTGAATGTATTGAATTGAGTGTTCTTGAATCGCAAGGAGAAAAGGGGATTAGGGTTTTGTAGAGATCCGAAACCCGGTAATGACCCATCAGGGATTATATTAGTTTTGTTGTCTGTAAAGTAGAAGCCCATCATAGGAGCCCAATAATAAATTAGAAGCCCAAATTAGAATTTCTTTTCATGATTGCTAAATGCAGTAACAAATTGCTTCATACAGTAAGCGCGAATTACACTATTACCCTTGAGCCTGAGTCTCATACTCCCTCCGTCCCAATGGGATGTTAACATTTGTTTTTTGCACGGAAACCAAGATAGTGGATGTAATATTATTAAAATAAATGAAGTAGTGGGTGTAATAGTAATTTTATTATAGTGGGTGTAATAGTGATTTTATAGTTAAAATAAGTTAAGTAGTGGGTGTAATAGTGTAAAGTATTGTTAAAATAAGTGAAGTAGTGGGTGTAATAGTGTTAAAATTTACTATTTTAGGAAATGTTAACAATCTATTGGGACAACCCAAAATAGAAAGTGTTAACAATCTATTGGGACGGAGGGAGTATTAAATATGAATAGATGACTTTTTATGAAATCGATGCTATTAAATGACCTTTATTTAGTATTTTATTATTAACTAGCATGATAGCTCGTGCAAAGCACGGGCCACATTTTAATTCGTATAATTTTTTCCAAATGTTGCCATAGAGTCTTTCATTTCTTATCTGTTTCACGTTTTTTGGTCTATCAGTAATCAGTGGTTGATCGCCGTTCTAATTTCAAAATATTAGTATACTCTAAATCCTAAATACCATATGTATAGCGTTGTTTGTTCAATGTGTGAACGATGACCGATAAATTCGGTAAATAAAAGTTAATCATCAGCTATCGCGTATTACAACAATAATAGTGTGCCATGTAGTCTATTTTTATGACAACCCGGGTCAAACCCGAGCCTTTTTCCAAAACCGGGTCAATTCCCGTTTCTGAATTCGAAATCAATTGAAGTACACTGGTACAAATGTAACATCTTGGATAATCTACAAGTCCACCACAGACCCCTTAAAAAATCATGATTTGTTGGTGCAATTGATAATAGTACTTTGCCTTATATAGTCAACTAAAGTCTCCACCCTCCTCGATGTTGGAATGTTACAAAACTTATAAACATGATTTACAATGTAACAATATTTTTACTGAATCGAGCACAATATTTCAAACTAAGTACAATTTTATTTTAAATTTAACAATGAAACATTTTTCATGATAATCCTGTATACTCGTTTAGTAGGATAAAAATACAATATTTTTTTATGTGTTAACTATGTTGAATTCCTTAAGTACAAGAAATATTTTAAAATTGTTACATAATTAACTCATATTTCACAAAATTTAGAGACTAAATAGGTGCTCTCTTTGTAATTGAGGTTGCTTTGAAAAAACTTATCCTTCAATTTATAAAGTATATTATGATAGTTTGCATTATATTATACTCATAGAGTTTGTCATTTAAAAAGTTTATATCTGAACACAGTATCATATATCTATATTATTTATACTATTATATTAAAGACGAATGTAAGATAATCCATTGATCAATACAATAAATTCAACTATTTTGAACCGTAGGCACAATAATTTTAATAGATCAATTATCACTTTTACCCATCTTCCCAC
Source organism: Kitagawia praeruptora (assembly GCA_037693485.1). Classification (NCBI taxonomy): domain Eukaryota; kingdom Viridiplantae; phylum Streptophyta; class Magnoliopsida; order Apiales; family Apiaceae; genus Kitagawia; species Kitagawia praeruptora. The sequence continues at coordinate 47,006,198 of CM075351.1, forward strand.
CTCATATATACTACAACTTATTCCCTTCTCCTCCCTCTGACTACATCGGCATTCATCTTCCCCCGACCACCTCTCTTTTATTTTTGACAACCTTAAATTTGTTCATTTTTCCTTCGTCCGACCATCTCTAATTCATATTTAGTAACCTCTCTTCAAATTGTATTTTCAACATTCCTCAAATTTGACTGATTTCAGAGAGCGATGATTATCACAATGATGGTGAATACGACATTATTTTCTTCAAATATGAATTATTATTTTCTTTTATTTTAAAATTTTAGTTAGTTACATATTGCACTCTAATCTAATTACATATTTTATCTGATTATTTTAAAATTTGATTTTTGCAGCCTGCTCATATATTTTAATGGATGTCAATCAAAATATCTTGTTTAATGTATATGTAGTTAATATGAAATATTATATAAATATTAACGAAATCTATGTTATTCACTTTATTTTATTTTTTTTTCGTATAAATCGAATCATAATCATTCTAATCATTTGTATGATATACATCTTTAATTATTAAAAGAGAAAATTGTTCCTGAGGTTACCTCAGGAGACTTACCTGAGGTTATAGTGTAAATAGTTATGGCAGTTTTGTAAATATTGGTAACTTTTTAAAAAAAAATCCTGAAATTACAATTGTACCCTCGTGCATTAATATGGAGAATTTTAGTTACCTTTGGGAATTTTCCTGAGGTAACCTCAGGAACATCAAACCCTTATTAAAATGGGAAAATATTCTCATCATTTTATTCTGAATAAATTTTAAAATAGATATAGTGAGGAGGTTATTCATGAATGTGGTTAATGATTTGAAGATATGTATTAAAAGTTGAGCTGGTTTAATGGTTGTGGGTGTGAATAAATTTTAATGGTTGTGGGTGTGCATAAATTTTAAAATAAATATAATGAGGAGGTTATTCATGAATGTGATTAATGATTTAAAAATATGTATCAAAAGTTGAGTTGGTTCAATGGTTGTGGGTGTGAGTATAAATTCTTGTGCACAATGGGGTCATGGGTTCAATTCCCATGAAAAGCAAACTTTTTAACATTAATATAATTTCAAGGGCATAAAGGTAAATTACTAAATAAGATGAAAAACCATGTTCCCTTAATAATGGAATGGATGGATGGATATGAATTATTATTTTATTTTCTTTTAAAATTTTAATTTTTTCCGGTGTAGTTACATATTGCACTCTAAATCTAATTACATATTTTATCTAGTTATTTTAGAATTTTTTTTTCTCGGCTTACTCATATATTTTAATGGATGTCAATCAAAATATCTTGTTTAATGTATATGTAGTTAATATGAAATATTATATAAATATTAACAAAATCTATGTTATTCACTTTATTTTATTTTTTTCGTATAAATCGAACCATAAATATTTTATTTGATTTTATTTTAAAATAGAGATAGTGAGGAGGTTATTCATGATTCATGAATGTGGTTAATGATTTGAAGATATGTATCAAAAGTAAGTTGAGTTGATTCAATGGTTCAATTCCCATGAATGGGGTCATGGGTTCAATTCCCATGAAAAGCAAACTTTTTAACATTAATATAATTTCAAGGGCATAAAGGTAAATTACTAAATAAGATGAAAAACCATGTTCCCTTAATAATGGAATGGATGGATGGATATGAATTATTATTTTATTTTCTTTTAAAATTTTAATTTTTTCCGGTGTAGTTACATATTGCACTCTAAATCTAATTACATATTTTATCTAGTTATTTTAGAATTTTATTTTCTCGGCTTACTCATATATTTTAATGGATGTCAATCAAAATATCTTGTTTAATGTATATGTAGTTAATATGAAATATTATATAAATATTAACAAAATCTATGTTATTCACTTTATTTTATTTTTTTCGTATAAATCGAGCCATAAATATTTTATTTGATTTTATTTTAAAATAGAGATAGTGAGGAGGTTATTCATGATTCATGAATGTGGTTAATGATTTGAAGATATGTATCAAAAGTAAGTTGAGTTGATTCAATGGTTGTGGGTGTGATTATAAACTCTTGTGCACAATGGGGTCATGTGTTCAATTCCCCTGAGAAGAAATTTTTTTAACATTAATATAATTTGAAGGGCATAAAGGTAAATTACTAAATATGATGAAAAACCATTTGTAGAGATGAAATCTCAAATATGAATTATTATTTTATTTTCTTTTAAAATTTTAATTTTTTCCGGTGTAGTTACATATTGCACTCTAATCTAATTACATACTTTATCTAATTATTTTAAAATTTTATTTTCTCGGCCTACTCATGTATTTTAATGGATGTCAATCAAAATATCTTGTTTAATGTATATGTAGTTATGTGAAATATTATATAAATATTAACAAAATCTATGTCATTCACTTTTTTTTCCGTATAAATCGAACCATAAATATTTTATTTTAAAATAGAGATAGTGAGGAGGTTATTCATGAATGTGATTTAATGGTGTGTATCAAAAGTTGAGCTAGTTTAATGGTCGTGGGTGTGAATAAATTTTAAAATAGATATAGTGAGAAGGTTTTCATGAATGTGATTTATGATTTAAAAGTATTTATCAAAAGTTGAGTTGGTGCAATGGTTGTGGGGGTGAGTATAAACTATTGTGAACAATGGGGTCATGGGTTCAATTCCAATTGAAAACAATTTTTTTAACATTATTATAATTTGAAGTACATAAAAGTAAATTACTAAATAGGATGAAAATGAATGTTCCCCTATAATAGATATAATAGATTTCATTTATTACTTTCCAAAATTATGAATTCATAGATTCACGAAATAAACTTTCTGTTTGCATTCTTTTTATTTTTGTTTATTGTTACGGTTTTTTTTTACTTTCTCTTCATATTATAAAAATTTGAAGAATAATTAAGAGTAAATTTTATATTACAAAAAACACATTTTGTCTGTTGTTATTACATTCTTGTGATAGTTTAGTTTTATTTTAGTTGTATAAAATAATAATAAGATATTTTAGGGGTTTTCTTATAATTACCTGTTAACGGAGGAATTTGGTGATAACAAATTTCGGAGATTGCTGGAATAACGAATCTATGAAAGTAGGGAGATTTGGGATTTTTGGATGTTTGGGGTTGGACTTGAGAGGTGTCTCGATTTGTCTCGTGTATCGGATCCCTTTCCAAGATGCCTGCGTACCTTATATTTATAAGGATCAAGCCAACGCAGTTCTGTGAAATTGATTTGTGTCTATTCCTTAGAGACTTTGGGGATAAACTTCGTTAATCTGGGTAATTACTGATTTTATCTGATTTAATCTTATCGTTGTGATATCTTCCTGATTTGAAGAATATCGTTTGAAGATATTTTCCGTTATTGATTGATTGAGATTGATTCTTTCCTCGTTTCAGGGAGAGGATAAAACTTAGCGATTAAGTTATAATTATTAATCTATGTTAGGTCCGGAATAACGTAGAAGGGGGGGTTGAATACGTTATTCCAAAAATATTTCGATTTTTGAGATGTGAAAAATGAGATCAACAACTGAATCGAAATAAAACAATTGGTTCGGGAAAATATCTTTGAATTGATAAAAACCCAAGGGGTGTTACAACTTCTAATCCAACGGACTAGCTTCAAAAACTCGAACACTCCTAAGGATAGTTTAGGCACGAGGACCTTCTATCCGACACTTCCTGAAAGCAGGCTAAGCCGGCTTTCCTACTAGATGGACTGTCTAGCAGCTTACACAGAGAAGATATTTAAGAGAGAGAGAAAGTTGTGTGTTGAGGTGTGTTTTGAAATGAAATACAAGCAGCCTATTTATAGATTTCTTAAAGTTACTATGCTGCATAGTAACCAAATATTTACGTAAGGGATGATGTATATTTTTTTGTCTGCTCCCTCATTCTGCTGGCTGCTGCAATCCTCTTTTTCAAACATCTGCCGAACTTTGATTTTTCAAAGTTTCCAAAATCAAACAGGTGGGTCCCGCCTGGTTACTATTCATGAATAGTGATTTTGGTTACTATTCATGAATAATGATTTCGGTTACTATTCATATCATGAATATTGATTTCGGTTACTATTCATGTAAATAGTGATTTCGGTTACTATTCATGTGAATAGTGATTTTGGATACTATTCATTTTCCTCTTAATTTGACATCCTTAAATATGCAGCTTCAAAAATGGAGGATATCAATACTGCTCTAAACTCAATCATACATCTTAACAGTTTTTCTGAGCTAGATACTTCGATTCCTTTGTGAAGTATTGACGCCTAGTGCAACTGGTCTGGTTCACAGACGACTAACATTCACTCATGGTCTTCGTATCATATCTTTAAGACCACTGTAATCTTTTGGCCCTTCAACTGAATCATCTATACATTTTATTCTGTCACTGAGGCTTGATCATGTTAATGAACTTCTTTCATTGACTTGATCCTTGTTGGAGCCTGTTCTTCAACTTTCACGATCCCTGTATAGAGTTAATATTATTTATCTTTTATCCTAGTTGAGTTATATATTTCCTCTATTACATATTACATTACATTATGCTTTACAATCTCCCCCTATTTGATTGTTAGGGTTTGACAAGCAAATACCTAGAGGATAACTCAACTGATACAAATAAAATACAAAGATAAATAATATTAAAGTACATTCTGGATCATATATACATTTTCCAGATTTCCAAGTGCAATACAATTGTTCCTCTAGACCGAACATATCTTCAAGTTTGCCTTTGCTTACTTTCCACATAGCACGAATATTCCAATTAGCTTTTCCTTTCCCAAAATAAAGTTAATTCTGTGTCAACAACCTTTTCCTTGCCCTTATTACGCCTAGTAGTTTCTTGTCCATCCACCTTCTCCCCCTCAGTTGGGTTATCCTCCAGAATAGTAGGATGTGGATTTGGTAAATTGGACGAAGCTGTCTTCACCAAGGAATTAATTGCATGACTAAACTGGGCTGCCATGGAGCTTAATTGAACCTGGAATGCATCATGTTGAATAAGTTGCAAATTTTTGATTTTTGCAATGGACTTACAGATATTTGACAGCTCTTTCTCCATTGTTTGGACCCGTGTAAGGAGTCTGCTATATTCCTTTCTGGTTACAGGTGCATGTGGTTGAGTAGGTTGCTCACTTGTACGTTCTGCAGGTGTTTCACTCAACACTCTATATTCACTCGGTTTAGTAGTTTGGGTTACACTTACATGTTCTGTTGGTGTTTCCTTCAACTTTCCTCTAGAGCTTCCACCGATATGTGTACCTGCAAATGAAATCATCCTAGCCCCTTTTTCAGAGGTCACGGATGGTGCAATGAAAGTTCGTGAGCTTCCGTCCTCGCGTGAAGCGAGTTGCCGTCCACTGGTAAAGAGTGGTAAATCTCGAAAGAGATCCAGAGATTTTCCCTCTGGGAGGTTAAAATTGGATCGATTAAATGGCACAAAACCCAAGTTTCCCTCGTATGTCTGTGAAGACACTTGGTTCATAAAAGAACCTCCTACCGATGGATCTTTCCGTAAAATGGAAGATTCACCAGTTGCTCCCGTCAATTCAACCTTATTTATATTTTCACTCATTGGATAAGAAAGAATTGTTTCACTAACATTTGCCGTTACCTCAGGTTCATTGGGTTTACTCCGTTTAGAATGAGGTAGAGCGGCTGATGTAACTAACTCCTTATGTGGTGCTTCTGAGGCACTATCTCCCTCAATAATATGGATGACTGGTCGTTTAGGTGACAATTGAGGTGTAGGAGTTTGTTGTGTTTGTGTTTGCTTTTGTAGAATGGGCTCTTCGACCTGTGTTAGAGTCGGTGGGATTTCCTGCTCTTGGTCGGGTAAGATGGCCACTAGGGGCTGTAGAAACTGTATTTTCTGTGACACAATAGGGAATACAGAGGTTGGAATAGCAGGGATTGAAATATTACCTTGTCGTATACCTGCTCTCACTGGTCGTGGTAACAACGGAAGTGGGACAGTCTTTAGATATTCAGTTAGGACTGTAGGCACATCCGTATATTTCTTTTTGCTTATGTAATTAATTACATTCGTCTTCATGGAAGAACATTCCACCTTTTGACCATTTTCCAAGCGTACTCTGTCTTCATCGTTCAAAAAATCATTTAATATTAACTGTAGAAACCTTGGATATAGACATTTGACACTTTGAGTCCGAACATCTCTTGTTCCCAAGCGTTTCATTTTTAAAATGATTTGACCAAGCAATATTTTTCCAAAATTAATCCTCAAATTATTGGCGACCGCATACCCTATTATTTGAATAAATTCAGGTATTCGATCTTGATTTGTTCTATCTGAGGAAAAAACATGGTTAAGAGTGTGAAAGAAGAAATTCCAATACTGGGTTAGAAACGTTCTAGATAGATTACCAGTATTGAAATTGCCATCTTGGTACCTTATAAAGCGAAAGAACATTTCAATCTGTTCGGGTGTAGGATCAGAAACGAGATTTTCCATAGGAAAATGAAGAATTCGATTAACATCTCGTTCAGTGACCCTAATCGACCTACCAAATAGCCGATATGTGAATGCACACCCGTCCTGTCCAGAATTGTTAACCGCACTGCAATATAGTTCACGTAATGCATCATGGTTAAGCTGCACCTGTGTAACTAAAGAATAGCGAATTAATGAATGTTCATTCATAAATTGTGTCCAAGCCCGAAATTGCTCATCCTGAATGGTTTCAATTTGCTGAATGGAAATAGGATTAACTTTAGCAATTAAAAAGTTTCCCTGCAATGCCATTTTCAAAACTATGAGAAAATTCAAAAACAAGGGTTAGTGCGTATAACAAGAATATGAAATCCGCTCTAAAAACCACCAGCTAGATTGTGAGATCTTTCCGATCAAAGCTTGAAATATTCAGCAACTGTGTGTGTATGCTCTGTATATCTGAAAAATGATGATGTTAAACACAAACAAAAACTCATCATTTATAAGGTTTCAAGTAATAGTGGGTTAGGTGTAATAATGACAGGTTATGTTTGAAAAATAACACCGCTCAATAATTTCTCACCTAACTACCTAATTAGCCGAAAAAAACATCTTATCACCGAAACCTGTCGGCCGAAAAAACATCTTATCGCCGAAACCTATCAGCCTATACACATACACATATAATACTTCTAATTATTATGGATTTAAAAATAATCACGCAGTGAATCAAGAAATAATCCACAATAATCAGATAAACTCACAATTAAATAGACATAAAATTAACAAAATATCATTAATTGATATATGTCAATAAAATATTTATTTAATTATGCTACAATTAACTCAATTATTTACTAACTAATTACCATAAAATATAGCATTTATAAGCATGGCAATTAATATAGAGATAACTGTAAGATGAGGACTGGATGCAAAGTAAATTCACAAGTCCTAAAAATATGGACATTTAAAATACCTGTGAATTTATAACAAATTGCAGTTATTGATTATCCAAAATTAATTAGACAGATTTAACATCCCAAGTTCACCAACTAACCTGGAGAAAGTGGATTCATCCAGTGGTTTAGTAAAGATGTATGCAATTTGTTGATCTGTGGGAACAAAATATAATACCACAGTTCCATTCATGACATGCTCTCGTAAGAAATGATACCTGATATCAATGTGCTTAGTCCTGGTGTGTTGAACTGGATTGTTGGCAATGGCAATGGCACTCGTGTTGTCGCATAGAATTGGAATTTTGTCCAACATGAGTCCATAGTCCTGAAGTTGATTCCTCATCCACAGGATCTGAGCACAACAACTACCTGTCGCAATGTATTCTGCTTCGGCTGTTGAGGTAGATACTGAGTGTTGCTTCTTGCTGTACCAAGATACCAACCTTCTTCCTAGAAACTGACAGCTTCCAGAAGTACTTTTCCGATCAATCTTACAACCTGCGAAGTCAGAATCTGTATAGCCAACTAGGTCAAAACCTGTTCCTTTAGGGTACCAAATCCCAAGATTGGGGGTTCCCTTAAGGTATCTGAAAATACGTTTAACAGCTATAAGATGTGACTCTTTAGGGTTAGCCTGGAATCTAGCACATAGACAAGTTGCGAACATAATATCTGGTCTACTAGCAGTTAAGTACAAGAGAGAGCCGATCATACCTCGATACTTCGTGATGTCAACTGACTTACCAGATTTGTCTTCATCAAGCTTGACTGCAGTTGGCATCGGGGTCTTGGCAGTAGCTGCTTCTTCCATCCCATACTTCTTCAGAAGATCCTTTATGTATTTTGATTGGCAGATGAAAATACCATCAGGCTTCTGAACAACTTGAAGTCCAAGGAAGAAGGACAACTCACCCATCATGCTCATCTCGTACCTACTCTGCATTAGCTTAGCAAATCTCTTGCATAGCAAATCATTAGTAGAGCCAAATATTATATCATCCACATATACTTGTACCAGAATTATATCATTTTTATACTTTTTATGAAAGAGAGTTTTGTCGATGATACCTCTTGTAAAACCATTTTCAAGTAAGAACTTGGAGAGAGTATCATACCATGTTCGAGGGGCTTGCTTGAGACCATAGAGAGCTTTGAACAGAAAGTACACAAAACCTTCAAATTCCTTGTCTTCAAACCCAGGGGGTTGTTCAACATAGACTTCTTCTTCTAGATCTCCGTTCAAAAATGCACTCTTCACATCCATCTGAAAAACCTTAAAGTTGGAGTGTGCAGCAAATGCTAAGAACATCCTGATTGCTTCAAGCCTTGTAACTGGAGCATAGGTTTCATCATAATCAATTCCCTCTTCTTGAGAGTAACCCTTTGCTACCAATCGAGCCTTGTTCCTCGTAACAATACCATTTTCATCCAGTTTATTTCTAAACACCCATCTAGTGCCAATTACAGATTTATCTTTTGGTCTTGGCACCAGCTTCCAAACTTTCTGCCTTTCGAACTGATTGAGTTCTTCCTGCATTGCAGTTACCCAATCTGGATCATCAAGAGCTTCATCAACCTTTTTAGGTTCAATTTGAGATAAAAATCCTGCGAAATTGCATTCATTCTGTGTTGCTCTTCTAGTCTGTACACCCGTGTCCGGTTCACCAATGATCTGTTCAAAGGGATGCGCTCTACTCCATACCCTTTGTCTTGGCAGATTTGATCTTGATGATTCTCCAAGTTCATGATTGTGTTGAGTGTGATGACTAGTAGATCCAAAATCATTGTTTGCTCCCTCTGAGCTGTTGCTTTCAGAGTTTGATGAATCAGAGTTTAATGAACCATCAGATGCATTCTTTGATGTTTCTTCACTTGATTGGGGTTCATTTTCATTGTTCACTTGCTCCCCCTCAACATGTGCTGCTGTCTGATCTACTGGTATAGATTGAACAATAGAGTCTGAAAGAGTATCAGAATTTTGTTCATTCTCAAATCTCAGCTGGTCATGTTCATCAAAATCTTCAAGTCCTATTATCTTTTTATCATCAAAAGACACATGGATAGATTCCATGACCACTTTTGTTCTCAGATTGTAGACTCTGAATGCTTTTGTGGATAGTGGGTATCCAACAAATATTCCTTCATCAGCTTTTAAACCAAATTTGGAAAGCTGTTCTGGATGAGTCTTAAGAACAAAACATTTACATCCAAACACATGAAAGTACTTCAGGTTCGGCTTCTTCTTTTTCACCATCTCATATGGTGTTTTACCATGCTTGTTTATGAGTGTAGCATTCTGTGTGAAACAAGCAGCTTGCACAGCTTCAGCCCAGAAGTAAGTTGGCAGCTTTGCTTCATCAAGCATGGTCCTTGCAGCTTCTATGAGAGTCCTGTTCTTTCTCTCTACTACTCCATTTTGTTGTGGAGTTCCAGGTGCAGAGAATTCTTGCTTTATTCCATTTTCTTTACAAAACTCTTCCATGACTACATTCTTGAACTCAGTGCCATTATCACTCCTTATGATTTTCACTGTATGCTTAGATCCTTTGTCCAGTTGTCTGACATGCTCTGTTAAGATTGATGCAGTTTCTTCTTTCTTGTGCATGAAATATACCCATGTATATCTGGTGTATTCATCAACAATAACCAAAGCATATTTTTTCTTTCCAATAGACATTATATTTACTGGACCAAATAGATCAACATGCAATAAGTGATATGGCTCAAGAATTGAGGATTCAGTCTTACTTTTGAATGAAGTTTTCCTTTGTTTTGCCTTTTGACATGAGTCACATAGGCCATCTGGAGTAAAAACTGATTTGGGCAATCCTCTCACAAGATCTTTCTTTACTAGCTCATTATTGCTGTTGAAATTCAGATGAGAAAGTCTCTTGTGCCAATCCCAGCTTTCTTCAATTGATGCTCTACTCAGTAGACAGATTGCAGAGCCATCAGAGTTTGTTGAAATCTTGGCTTCATAAATGTTACCATGCCTGTATCCCTTCAGAACAACTTTTCCTGTAGATTTGCTTACAACTTCACCGTGTTCTTCAAGGAAATCCACATGATAACCTCTGTCACAGATTTGACTCACACTTAGTAGATTATGTTTGAGTCCTGAAACTAGAGCTACAGCTTCAATGATGACATTCCCAAGTTTGATATTGCCATATCCCAGAGTCCTTCCTATGTTGCCATCTCCATAAGAAACACTTGGGCCAGCTTTCTCCACAAATTCTGATAGCAGGGCTTTATTTCCAGTCATGTGTCCTGAGCATCCACTGTCCAGAACAATGATATTTTTCCTATTACCCTGCAATCACAAAAACCACTAATGATTAGTTTTAAGGACCCAGACTTGCTTGGATCCTTTGACCTTATTAAGTTTGTTAGCTTTTGCAGCAGAAGTCTTATCAGAGTTTGTGCTAACATTCTTTTTATCAGAATTTATACATGTAGAATCAATCTTGAATTTATTCAAAGAGGGTTTACATTCGTAATAATCATAATACAAATTATGGTACTCTTTGCATGTATAAATAGAATGCCAAATACTACTACAGTGAAAACAAGGATTCTGTGGCTTAAACCTAACTGAACCACTCTTAACTCCTGACTTAGGAGGTGTAGAGTTTATATTTTTATTCTTCCTGCAAAAAGCAGCAAGATGGTTAGGACTTCCACAGTTATAACATTTCTTCCTAGGAGCATTGGGAATAGGCATATAGTTATTGCTTTTACTGATGCCTACCTTTCCATTTCTGTTTTTCCTAGGTTCTTTTACCTTGTTTATTCTTTTTAACTCCTTCAGCTTGTGTTTAAGCTGTTTCTGAGACATTGAACTAATATCTACTGATTTGGCTTTATCCTGTTTTGGTTTGTCAGATTTTGGTACAAACCTCACATGATTAATTTTGGGTTTTGCAGCCTTTTCAGTAAATACAGGTTTAGAGGTCTCAGCTTCTAGGTTGACAGTTTTCTTTTTATCAGTGTAACCTAGACCTTCTTTCCAACAATCATTGTCTATGATATCCTGAGTTTTCTTACCAGAGTTAGTCCAAATTTTAAGAATGTTTCTTTCTTTAGCAAGTTCAGATTCAAGATAAGCATGCTTTTTCAATAATTCAGTTTTAACAAAAATAGTATCATCTCTCTCTTTCTGAATTTCTAACATCTGGACTAATTCTGATTCTAGATAATCATTTCTCTTTCTAAGGTCTAGACTTTCAGATTTTATTCTTTCATTTTCTAAAGTCTGATCTCTATAGCTAACATGCAAGTTTTTAAGAAAGAGTCTTAACTCAGATATATCAGTAGTATCAAAAGCTAGAATAGAGTGAGGTACCTTGGTCTCAGTAGCTTCAGAGATACTATCAACATTTGCCATCAAGGCGTAGTTCACCTCATCTTCAGAGTCTGAAGTGTCAGCCCAGTCCTTCTTCTTTGTGATGTAAGCTTGACTTTTATCAGTTTTGGCTCTCTTGCACTCAGGTGCAAAATGTCCTTTCTCACCACAATTATAGCATGTGATCTTGGACTTGTCGACTTTCCCAGACCTGCTTTCCTTTCCCTCAGCTTTTCTGAAATTCTTCTTGTCAAAATTTGAATCTCTTCGTGTGAACTTCTTTCCCTTCCTGAAGTTCTTGTAAGCCATCTTCTTGAAGCCTTTCACCATTAGGACTGCAAGTTGTATCATCTCAGCATCACTACCATCATCGAGATTGTCAGAGTTTGAGTCATCATCAGAATTTGATGACTCAGTATCAGACTTTGTAATAAGAGCCTTTCCTTTGGATTGACTCTTTTTCACAGCAATTTCTTTAGAAGCTTTCTCCTCAGCTTTAAGAGCAATTGACTTGGTCTTGCTTCCATGCCTCTTGCTTCTTTGTTCCATCTCAAGCTCATGAGTCTTAAGCATTCCATAGATTTCATCAAGGGACATGTCTTCTAGATCATGATCGTCTCTGATGGTAGTGGCCTTTAAGTCCCATTTCTCAGGAAGAGCCAACAAGAATTTCAGATTGGAGTCTTCAAGATTATACTCCTTATCTACCAGTGATAGATCATTCAACAATTTCAGGAATCTGTCATATATGTCTGTTAATGACTCATCAGCATTTGAGTCAAAGTGCTCGTACTCCTGTGTGAGTATTGTTCTCCTGTTCTTTTTGATGGCTTTGGTTCCTTGACATCTGACTTCCAAAGCATCCCAAATCTCCTTAGCAGTTTTGCATCCAATGACCCTGTTAGACATAATATTGTCAAGGGCGTTATGTAATAAATGCCTTACTTTAGCATCTTTGCTAATAGAGGAGATATCTTCAGGAGTGTAGTCTTTCTTCTCTTTTGGAATCATTTTCTGTTCTTCTCCAGCAACTGCAACAGACAATTTTGTAGGCTTATGTGGACCATCATGGATTCTGTCTAAGTACTCTGGATCTGTAGCCTCCAGAAACATTTCCATCTTCACCTTCCATATGGGATATTCTGATGCCCTGAGTATTGGAACTCTAATTGATTCATATCTGCTTGTTGTTGGAGTTTGTGTTTTCTCTGTCATGATTGTATGGCTTTTTGTATAGTAACAGAGTGGCTCAAAATGAATAGTACGGTATTTATGAACAGTACCGTATCTGTGAATAGTACCGTATATGTAAATAGTACCGTATCTGTGAACAGTACCATATTTATGAACAGTACCGTATCTGTGAATAGTACCGTATTTGTGAATAGTGCCGTATATGTGAATAGCCCGTATCTGTGAACAGTACCGTATCTGTGAACAGTGACGTACAACACCGGATCTGATCTGTATATCGATCAACCTGCTCTGATGCCAATTGTTAGGTCCGGAATAACGTAGAAGGGGGGGGTTGAATACGTTATTCCAAAAATATTTCGATTTTTGAGATGTGAAAAATGAGATCAACAACTGAATCGAAATAAAACAATTGGTTCGGGAAAATATCTTTGAATTGATAAAAACCCAAGGGGTGTTACAACTTCTAATCCAACGGACTAGCTTCAAAAACTCGAACACTCCTAAGGATAGTTTAGGCACGAGGACCTTCTATCCGACACTTCCTGAAAGCAGGCTAAGCCGGCTTTCCTACTAGATGGACTGTCTAGCAGCTTACACAGAGAAGATATTTAAGAGAGAGAGAAAGTTGTGTGTTGAGGTGTGTTTTGAAATGAAATACAAGCAGCCTATTTATAGATTTCTTAAAGTTACTATGCTGCATAGTAACCAAATATTTACGTAAGGGATGATGTATATTTTTTTGTCTGCTCCCTCATTCTGCTGGCTGCTGCAATCCTCTTTTTCAAACATCTGCCGAACTTTGATTTTTCAAAGTTTCCAAAATCAAACAGGTGGGTCCCGCCTGGTTACTATTCATGAATAGTGATTTTGGTTACTATTCATGAATAGTGATTTCGGTTACTATTCATATCATGAATATTGATTTCGGTTACTATTCATGTAAATAGTGATTTCGGTTACTATTCATGTGAATAGTGATTTTGGATACTATTCATTTTCCTCTTAATTTGACATCCTTAAATATGCAGCTTCCAAAATGGAGGATATCAATACTGCTCTAAACTCAATCATACATCTTAACAGTTTTTCTGAGTTAGATACTTCGATTCCTTTGTGAAGTGTTGATGCCTAGTGCAACTGGTCTGGTTCACAGACGACTAACATTCACTCATGGTCTTCGTATCATATCTTTAAGACCACTGTAATCTTTTGGCCCTTCAACTGAATCATCTATACATTTTATTCTGTCACTGAGGCTTGATCATGTTAATGAACTTCTTTCAGTGACTTGATCCTTGTTGGAGCCTGTTCTTCAACTTTCACGATCCCTGTATAGAGTTAATATTATTTATCTTTTATCCTAGTTGAGTTATATATTTCCTCTATTACATATTACATTACATTATGCTTTACAATTTGAATTAATAATTAATAAATATTAGGAAATTTGGGATATTATTAGACATGCCAAAAATCTGGCGTAACAACTACCCCCAGTTCTTCAGTGTAGCTTGCTACAGTGGAGAATTAAGCATGCTTCAATCTTCCAAATTTCTTGAGTCACTGAAACAGCTAGGAGATGAAGATTAGTAAATAATATGGAGCACCAAGGTGCCCGTAATATATATGTAGATGTAAATAAGACAATATGCGATATGTAAATAATAAGTTTTGTAGGTGTGAGAGAATGTATCTTGGAGAGCCATCCAAACATTATTCGCAGAGTCGTGCAAAGCTTTCCGAGCAATACCCTGAAAAGCAAATATTCGAAGAAATATCCTCCATTAAGCTCTCCGAAATACCCTCCTCAAAGAAGGACGTATTCTAGAGTTTCCATAACGTATTCTGGAAAATATCCTCCTCAAAGAAGGTCATATCCACCAGAATTTCCATAAATGCTTTAGAGATATCCCTCCTCACAGGAGGTGGATTTTCCGAAGCTCGAACCTTGATGAGGCGCCGGAAGTACGGACATCCCCCCCGGAAGTACGGTTTTTGCAAGGATTTTGATAATTTAGGGTACTCTCCTCAAAGGAGATCAGTTTTTAGTTCAGAAATACCCTCCTCACAGGAGGTGGATTTTCCGAAGCTCGAACCTTGATGAGGCGCCGGAAGTACGGACATCCCCCCCGGAAGTACGGTTTTTGCAAGGATTTAATAATTTGGGATACCCTCATCAAAGGAGGTCATTCCCCATTCCAGAAATATCCCTCCTCATAGGAGGTGGATTTTCCGAAGCTCATGCCTTGATGAGGCGCCGGAAGTACGGACATCCCCCCCGGAAGTACGGTTTTTGCAAGGACTTTAATAATTTGGGATACCCTCCTTAAAGGAGGTCGTTCCCCATTCCAGAAATATCCATCCTCACAAGAGGTGGATTTTCCGAAGTTCTCTTCATTTTCACTAAGACTCTCCTTAGAGGAGATCGTCTTTTAAATAAATTACGAAGACCCTCTTTAGAGGAGGTCGTCTAACACAAAAAATAAGGGAGACCCTCCTTAGAGGAGGTCATCTTCCCAAAGCCATATCAATATCCTAAGATTCTTCCAAAAAATATCAGCAACACTTGAAGGATCTTCTAAAAAATAACCAACTCTTTGAATAAGAGCATTCCAAAATATTACTCATGCAAAGGAGTACCTTCTGAAATAATAAACTCTTCGAATAAGAGCCTTCCAAAATCTTACCCCTACAAAGGAGGGCCTTCTAAAATATTACCCCACAAAGGAGGGCCTTCCAAAATAATAAATTATTCAATTAAGAGTCTATCAAAATATTACCCCATAAAGGAGGACCTTCCAAAATAATAAACTCTTTAATTAAGAGCCTTCCAAAATCATGTAACACGAAGATAACACCTAAAATCTTGAAAATCTTCGCAATTCTAATTCTGCCCAGATCTGTTTTTGTTATTTTTGACCTTCTAAACGATTTTTTATGGAAAAACACAAAACACGAAAGTTGTAGAGAACGAAAAGACCTTTCCGACGATATAAGGCTCATCCAAAACGGACTTATAACGAATCGGGAATCAAAGAAAACGTCTACTGTTTGATTTCTTGATGCTGAAAAACGAGATCTGATTGTTTTTTGTGATTTCGAGAATAGATCGATATATAATCTGAGAAAACTCAAAAAACGAAAGTTATAGGCAATTTAACAAGCTTTCCGAATCATTAAAAATCATCAAAATCCAACATTTAATGAATTTACTACGAATTTTATAGGATAACAGATTGGTATGGACAAAATCATTAGAAAACTTATCTTAATTCGGAATAGAGCCGCCGCCTCCACCGCTTAGCTCCGCCATTAAAGCAGCTCCAGATCCATAATAACCCTCCATGCGTGTGATTTGATTGTCCTCCACAATCAATAAATAATGCCCCTCCTTCTAGCGCCAATTGTTAACGGAGGAATTTGGTGATAACAAATTTCGGAGATTGCTGGAATAACGAATCTATGAAAGTAGGGAGATTTGGGATTTTTGGATGTTTGGGGCTGGACTTGAGAGGTGTCTCGATTTGTCTCGTGTATCAGATCCCTTTCCAAGATGCCTGCGTACCTTATATTTATAAGGATCAAGCCAACGCAGTTCTGTGAAATTGATTTGTGTCTATCCCTTAGAGACTTTAGGGATAAACTTCGTTAATCTGGGTAATTACTGATTTTATCTGATTTAATCTTATCGTTGTGATATCTTCCTGATTTGAAGAATATCGTTTGAAGATATTTTCCGTTATTGATTGATTGAGATTGATTCTTTCCTCGTTTCAAGGAGAGGATAAAACTTAGCGATTAAGTTATAATTATTAATCTGAATTAATAATTAATAAATATTAGGAAATTTGGGAGATTATTAGACATGCCAAAAATCTGGCGTAACATTACCTAATTTTTTTTTTGCAAAACTAATTTTTTATTTTTTTTTGTAAAAATACCAACTTATTTACAAAAATACGATTTGCAATCAAATCAACCCAATGCAATAGTTTGCAATCACATATACAACTGTTGCGCGTAGCCATAAATGTAACCGGATGCGATCGTATTTTTGCAACATATACCATTAACACTGTGCTCCCAAGATTTTTATAAAAGAAGAGAATGGAAGAGAAGAGAAGGGGGGAAAGAAGAGAAGAAAAAAAACTTCTTTAGCATGTTCCTGAGTTTTTTTGTATAATATGAGAGAAAATTTTGAAAATGTGATATGGAGGGAAATATATTTTAAAAAGGTATGTGAGAGCTTCTTTCCCGATCATCCTATTTTTGGGAAGAAATTTTGGGGAGAAGTTTTTGAAAATTTTCTCTTTCAATCATTTCTCTTCTCTTCTCAAAAAACTCGGGAGCACAACTTCGAATTAAAAATTTGAAAATTTCTCTTCCATTCTCTTCTCTTCACTCCAAAATTCAACTCGGGAGCACAACGTAAGTAAGTAAGGGTAAATAAGTAAAATCAACAGTACCGTACCTACCAACCAAACTTTTAATGTTTCGGTTTTTTTTTTAAAAAATGGATTTTTATAAGTATTTTGAGAAGATGGTAAAATCTCAAAAAAAAAAGAAGGTATTTTGGTAAATATTCTATATATATTTTAATAATTTTTAATTTAAAATGCTATTTTTGAATTGTATAAACATCTGGTGTTGAGTTAATCATATTTTTTAAGGACATATATTTTTTGTTCATTCAACCATTTTCCTAATTTTATTTAATGTCATGTTTAAATTTCTAATTTAGTTGTTGTTGAATATAATTTACAAAATAACTAGTAAATATTATTAGATTAAATTTGAAAATGGAACCAGAGATGGTATGTATTATCACTAAATTATCGTTAAATTTCTTAATATACTTTTAACTTTTTATTTTAAATGAGTGCATATTAAAAATATTTGAATATTTTTATTATATTTAATAAAAATAAAATTTATATACAAGCATACATTGAAATTTATGTAAAAATTTTATTTGAAATTTTTATCAAGATAAAATTCTAAATATATTTTTTTATTTAATACAAAGATTAACTTTTTTTATTTTGATTTCCAAACATACATGGCCAAAGGAAATATTTAGATTTTTTTAAGATAGCAATAAGACGATAATAAAAGTATATTTTTTTAAGATAGCATTAATATGAATTTTAATATTAAATAGTATGTTTGAAGATAGAAAAATTGGAATTAAAAAAGAAGAAAAAGAATATTAAGGCTACGTGAATAAGAATACCGTAAAACCATGGTGTCTCGTGACTCATGGCACCAAAGACGATATTAGATTACATCAAAATCTTAGCTTCAGCATTTACTACATACAAGGATTCAAGAGTAATTTCCGCATATTGTATAAAGCAATTTTTTACTGCATTTAGTATCACCCTTTTTTTTTAATGAATCCGACATTGTATTCCGGTACAAATGAATTGAATATGAATAAGTTTTGTCAAAAAAAAAAAAGAATTTAGAGAAATGACTTTAAGAATATGAAATCTTTTTTCTTTTCTTATTCAAATGAGTCATTAGGACGGTACAAATTATAAAGAGAAGGGAAAAATCGAACATGTAAATTGATAGACTAGAAAATAGCCCAGGCCCAATTAGGCCCAACCTCAGGCCCAAAAATAACAAATAATCCAACTTATGAGAATGAGAGCAATCCAGCCCCAGCCAGCGGACCCCGGGCCCGGAGCCCCGACCCCGGATTAATGGACCTCAGAGTGACGACACCTGGGACACGTGGCAGCCCAGCTCGGCCGACACCCCCACACGTGACGCTGACCAGCATTAAAGTCCAAACGACAACAAGTGTCAAATCATGTACTCAACAACACTGCCACACTCCAGTCAACGATCCCCACAAATAAGGACATGTGTCCTACATCCCGGGAGTTCAGCATCTTGTCCCCCGGATCCGACGGCTGGGAGTAAAGGTAACAGACCCCTAAATCCTAACCCTAGGGCTATAAATACCCTTAGAATGTAGGGTTTAGGGGTTAGACATTATTACATACCTACATACATTTATTACTTTCGTGATACTCTATTTGATTATTATCTTCCAAAGCCAACTCTCATTCTCACGCCGGAGGCACCTCGGGGCCAAACCCCCCCTCCGTGTTGTTTTGCAGACACCCCACTTCAGCTATACCGCTTCCGAGGCAGGAGTTGGCGAGGAAGTACCCGATCAAGTTTCAGAGTTATCATAAACAATCGTTACTTCATCATTAGATTAGGAACTCATCGAATCATGAAATTCTTTAAATATATATTGATAAA
Source organism: Kitagawia praeruptora (assembly GCA_037693485.1). Taxonomy (NCBI): domain Eukaryota; kingdom Viridiplantae; phylum Streptophyta; class Magnoliopsida; order Apiales; family Apiaceae; genus Kitagawia; species Kitagawia praeruptora. The sequence continues at coordinate 47,025,450 of CM075351.1, forward strand.
TTTAATTTACTCGTAATTAAGTTCTTGGATCTTGGTTATCATGTCTAAATTATTTCTTTCGAGTTGGTTTAAAATATACGGAGATTAGAAATTGGATTCGAATGTTCGTATACAAATTGTAACAAGTAGGGCTGCACATGAGTTCTAAAAATCGATCCAAACCGACCATATTTTTAATCGGTCAAATCGAACCATCCAAAACCATGGATAAAACGGGTTAATTTTTAAAAAAACCCGAACTAATTGGGTTGGGTAAGGGTTTAACAAATTTTAACTCTTACCCAACCCAACCCGTTTACATAAAATGCAGAATTTTTTGCATATTATATATATATTATGTATATTTGTGACATATTTTCTACAAATTTTATAAATTTTCTGCACTATTTAAAATTTTTGCAATATTCTGCAACATTTTTAGCAATATTCTGCAACATTTTATGTATTCTGCAACACTTTCTACGAAGTGCAGAATTTTCTACCATGTGCGAAATTTTCTACAAAATTCTTCCAATTAGTAAATTTAACCCAACCCAACCCGAACCAAACCGAACTAATTGGGTTGGGTCGGGATTGGATTGCAATTTTTTTTTTTTCAGTTAATGGGTTGATTTCTTATAAAACAGAACTAATTAGGTTGGGTCGGTATTTGACAAAAACCCAACCCTACTCATATGCAACCCTATTAACAAGCTTATCGAGATTTGGGGTTGAATTTGAATTACTCAAATTTCGATTATTTTCAAGGATTTAATAGAACTTTAATACAACTTAATAAAACTCAATATGTTATGCTACATAAAAGTAAGTTGAACAATTTCCAAAAGAGTTCAATTTACGTTCGAACAAATGTTGAATTTCGTTGAAAGTTTTAATTGACTCGAATTTCTTATCCAGTTCAAATATTCGAACTCGAGATCAGAATTGAAGCTCTATTTGTATGTCTACATAAAATTAAAATACTTTGATAAATTACGTAGATGGTAAATGTAAGATAACACATCCAGGGTTCATCAATTTCATATAAGGTACAAATTATATTATAATTTAATGTCATATATTTAATAAGTTATTTTGAGAAATTTTCAATTGTCCAAAAAATACAAAATCTTGAATGGTTTAAACCTCAAACTTAATTAAACAATGATTTAATTAATACTAACCTCACTTTATTTTAGTGGTTACATTCCTCACGAACACTATACTAAAAATGAATCATCACCCTACCTTAAACCTTTTTTAAAGGACGTACACTCAAATGAGAATTGAGAACATATAATCCATAAGCATGCATGCATGCATGTTTTTAATTAGGCATTTCATCAAAGCTAGTCAATTTTTTATTTTCTCCTTCCCTCATAGTAAACAATCTTAAACATGTTTTCGAGAAACATTGATTCTTCATAATTAAAATTTGAAAGTATAAGTATTAGGATATTTGAAACAAGATGAAAGGAAAGTTGGTACTCTTTGCAGTTGCAGGTGTGGCAGTTGTAGGTGCAGTTATAGGCCTTATTGGCACTGATGTTGTGCAAAAGAAATCAACCGGTGATGGAAAAGATCCTTTGGCCACCACCACGAAGCCGGTTGCCTCGGTTTGCACTCCAACCGATTACAAGGAGGCTTGTGTTAATAGCATGGGTAATTTGGCTAATAATCAATCTGCATCTCCAAAGGAATTCATTCAAGCTGCTATAGACACTGCAACAAAAGAAGTAAAAGCTGCATTAGATAAATCAGGAACACTATCGAAAGCTGTGAATAAACCGCAAGAAAAAATGGCTGTTGAAGATTGCCAAGACTTGTTACAATTTGCTATTGATGAGCTACAAGCCTCATTTTCATCTGTTGGAGATACCAATTTGCATAGCATGTCAGACAGAGAAGCTGAGCTGAGGAACTGGTTGAGTGCAGTTATTTCGTATCAGCAAAGTTGCATTGACGGATGTGCTGATCATCATGATCTAAATGCTACAATGTCAAATGGACTTTTGAATGCAACACAGCTGACAAGCAATGCATTAGCTATTGTTTCAACAATGTCTGATATATTTAAGTCGTTCAACATTCCTCTAAACGTGACTGCAAATAATAGACGTCTTCTTAATGTAGCTGGTGAAGATAAGTATGGTTATCCCAGGTGGCTTTCGTCTGCAGATAGAAAGTTGTTAGCCAGTAACAATGCGGGGGTGACACCAAATGCTGTTGTAGCACAAGATGGAAGTGGACAATACAAAACTATTGGTGCTGCTCTTGCTGCATATCCGAAGGGTAATAAAGGGAAATATACCATATATGTAAAAGCAGGAGTTTATAATGAGTACATAACTGTTACCAAGGATCAGGTAAATGTGTTCATGTACGGAGATGGACCTCGCAAGACAATGGTCACTGGCAGTAAAAGCAATGCCAAAGGAATTTCAACCATGCAGAGTGCATCTTTTGGCAAGTTTATATATTTTCTTTCCTATATGAACACATAATCATCATAATGAAATTCAATAATACTAACTAGATGATCACTGCAGCGGCTGTCGGAAGCGGATTCGTGGCCAAGGGAATGGGATTCCAGAACACAGCAGGTCCTGCTGGACATCAGGCAGTGGCTCTAAGAGTTCAATCAGACATGTCTGCATTTTATAACTGCAGAATTGATGGATATCAAGACAGCTTATATACACAAACCCATCGCCAATTTTACCGCAACTGTGTCATCTCAGGAACTGTTGATTTCATATTCGGCGATGGAGCAGTCATTATTCAGAACAGTTTGATCATTGTCAGAATGCCAGGTCCAAGTCAGAAAAATACAGTAACTGCACAGGGGAGATCAGACAGACGAGAACCAACAGGTATAGTCATCCAAAATTGCCGCATTGTTCCTGAGCAAAAACTTTACCCACAAAGATTCCAAGTCCAAACTTTTTTGGGAAGGCCTTGGAAAGAATACTCCATGACAGTGATTATGGAATCACAACTGGCTGACTTCATACAGCCAGCCGGATGGATGCCCTGGCAAGGAACCTTTGCACTTGATACATTGTTTTATAGAGAGTATGCAAATCACGGTCCAGGAGCAAATACTGCTCAGAGGGTGAAGTGGAGAGGCTATAAAGTTATTACCAACAGAAATGAGGCTCTACCTTACACTGCTGGACCATTTATCCAAGGAGATCAATGGCTCAAAGGAACTGGAGCACCATTCTTCCTGGGCTTGAAAAGCTAAAACATTCGGTATAATTCTCACATTACAAATTTAGTGCAGCAGTTTGATAAGCACTTGGATTACTTCTTAGGAGAAGGCTGCTTTGTAACACCAATTTGCGCTGTCTTCATATATATTCCATTGTAGAGAATAACTTTATATCGATAATGGATTTAGTGTACATTTGCACCAAAAAAGGGGGGATAATCGAGCATTACTCATTCTTCTCAAGTTCTTGATGGAAAATTATGTAATGTTGTCAGAGGATGAAAATTATCTGCCAATGTAACAGCTTCATCAGACTGTAACGGCTTCATCAGATAACACGTGTATGTATCATCCAAAACAGCACAAATTAAATTTTGAGAGAGGAATGGACATAACAATCCTGTTAACTAAACATTTTTAACTTACTACACAAGTCAAGACAATTCATGTTCCCAACAACTTGTCCAAGATCAGCCCTTTTCAACATTTATTTGAAACACAAATTATTAGCTCCAAAAACAATGCAAGAAATGGGATACATGACAAAACTACAAAAGTATCCCAAATTTCTAATTTTAATCAAGACGATCAACTCTATTACTAGTTACTACTCCCTGGACAACTTCAGAAGGGAAAAAAGTCATCTTTTTTGCATAGGAGTACTTAACCTATCATCACAGGCATAACACAACTAAACCTTGCTGACGGAGACTTCAGAGCTCAACTAGTCTGCTACCATAAATGGATCAACATCCCCAAGATCAGCTATTAGAGGTTTTAAGTTTTAACATGGTTAGGTCCTCGCCTTCAGGAGCAAAATATGTGGGGAATGGAAGCAAAGATGCATCTGTTTTCTTGTACACGGCATCCTTAATAAACACAAAGTTTCCTGTAGCACCTGGAACCTGAAGCAGAGTGATGACAATATGACATTAGCAGACCATTACACAAAATCTCCTTCGAGAAATATAAAATAAGGAAATAAGAAACACAAATATTTGCCTCGAAGTAGATTAATTAAACTTGGAATCTCGATTTTTTGCTACCTATATTCCTAATCAAATATACTCAAACTTGGATTCTACTATACTAAACCTAGTTTGGAAGGCAGGGTTATTCTTTATTTTATTTTTCATTTGAGAAAAATATGATAAGGAAATAAGAAACACAAATATTTGCCTAGTACTAGATTAATTAAACTTGGAATCTCGATTTTTTGCCACCTATATTCCTAATCAAAAGATACTCCAACTTGGATTCTTCTATACTGAACCTAGTTTGAAAGGCAGGGCTATCGACTCCTATCGACCACAGATATACAAAAAGTCACGAACAACATTAAATTTTAAAGGACTTGTGTATAGATCCATCTGGACCTGAATGCTATGCTGCTGATTGCTGATTAACTTGCCCACTATAACTCTTCAATAGAAGTTGAAAGTAGTATCTAGAATGGAAACAAGTTGAAAATAATCGTCCATATAAGATAGGACCCAGCCAGTTACATATACATGAACCAAAACATGCCGCCCTAAATCAGATAGTCATTTTAGAAAAAGTTACATGCATTGAGAAAAGTGGAGAATCATACCTGGCCTCTCACATAGATCAAGTTCCTTGCTGGTTCTATTTTATACAACCAAACATTTTTAACAGTTCGCTGTTTCCCGCCCATGCGACCAGGCATCTTTTTGCCTTTAAATACCTGTTACAATGTGACAGAAAAATTATTGCCTCCATAGCAGATACGATTTCCATTATATATAGTTTAAACAAATATGTTTCTGAAGAACTTTGGGAGAGAGAATAAGAGTACTTTGTTTGGCATCAGATTAAAGGAAAGAACAACAATTCCTAATTTTAGAAAAGAAAATAATATATATATGCATGAAAAACAACAAACATGACATTTGAAAACATGAAACGTCTACATCTTGCACACTCTTTATTTTCTCCACAGGGAACTGGGTTTGATTGTTTGTCAACATAGATATTATCGAATTAAAATTATGCTGTTCAATTACCATTATAGAAAGTTGAAACTTCCCTATATGTAAATATAAAAAGTAAAGATTTTTTGAAAGAAAAATTAATCCTAAAATATAGTAGTCAAAAAGTCAAAACTTCTCAAGAAGAATTAAGGCAACAATTTAATATAACACCAGATGCATTGTTGAAAAAGTAGATATACAGGATGCCATTAGGTGCAACAACTAATCCAATATATAGATGAAAAAATGAGTACAAAATTATAACAAAATTCTTGCTTTTTCCACCATCCTTACATTTGCTTGCTCAGATGTACTTCTAGTCTTGAATGCTAGTTCTAATTATTGACCATAACAAAATAAAAGGACATCCTGCTCTCTGAGTTATATCAATTATATAAAAAAAGGAACCTGTTTTTTGGGAGCATCAGCGGCTTAAACACTAATGCAAAAATGGATGTCAGCATTTCTTTGCTGGAGACTAATAATTAAGTACTAGTTGAACGGCATGGATATAAAGGAATTGTGCATGTTACCGTAGTCAACTTATTACATTGTAAAGTGTCAATCAATCTCCTAAGTACTGCATGTCTGTCTGAATTCATTTTACGGGGCAAATATATAAAAAGTGGAAACTATACAATCATTTATGTTTTCTTTGTTATCTACTTCCTCCCTAAATCTACAAACCCTTTTCTATAATTATCACTTATTGCCAATACAAGAAGATGTGCAACTAATAATTTGTTCACATAAAAACCTTTTTTTCGCTAAATCACATTTAAGAAAAGAATTATGAAAACCTTTTGTTTCAGTCACATCTGCATATTTTATACCATACTTTGACATTTGAAACTAAAAAGTAAGCCAATAATAGGCAGGCCCATAAATCAAACAAGGCCAAGAAGGAGAGCCCTAATATCTTTTTCCAAAAGATGGAACTGATGAATTTACTATGATCGAGCTTTAGTTTAGAACCTGGATATAGCTGAATCAAACCAGGCCAACAATGAGATTAAAAAGAAAGAGATGGCCTACATATGTATGATTAGATTAGAAGATGATGATTTATTAAACTATAAGAATAGCTAAGCAAACTATAGAAGTTGATTTTGACAGGCATTTTACAGCAAGAAATATTATTGTAGAACATAACCTAGGGTCCTAGACGAATATTGCACACACAACTGAATTGATTTGGAGTTATCAATATGCATCTCAGGGAAAGTCACACACACCTTGCCGGGAGCATCCCTCTGACCAGTAGAACCAATACTTCTATGTGACAATGACGCACCATGAGATGCAGGCATTCCTTTGAAACCCCATCTTTTCATTCCACCCTGTATACAAAACAACCAGTAACTTGTTAAACTGTAATGCATGAAAAAAATTAAAGCCCTGATCAACATTCATGGATCCATGAATAAATTAAACTACATATGGTACCTGAAAACCTTTTCCTCTGGAGATTCCAGTCACATCAACATATTGTCCAGGAACAAAATGGCGAACACCTAAAGACATACCAAGTGGAAGAAGCGCATCCCCTGTCACTGGAAACTCCTTAAGTTTCCTCTTCATAGGAACTCCCTGAGCTCTAAAATGACCCACTTCCGGTTTGGTCAAATGTTTTTCCTTTTTATGCCCGCAACCAATCTAACTAACACCACCCCACCGAAAACAAACATTTCAAGACATACCCAACACACATCTCATTAATATTAAAAACTCTATCTAAACAACATAATCATCTTGAAATTTTGTGTACAAACCCATAAAAATACAAGAAACATTTAAGCAGGTAAATTAAGAAAGATCACATGTACAAAAATAAAAACTTCATCTATACAACATCGTTATCTTGAATTTAAACCCTAAACCCACAAGACACAATCTTTATCCAAAATACATTATTATCTTCGAATTCATACACAAACCAATAAATATATAAGACACCCGATAAGCATCTAATTCAAAGAAGATTACCTATATAAAAACTAAAACTTTATCTGAACAGCACCATTATCTTAAAATCTACAAAATTATAAGACACACTAAGCATCATTCAAAAAAGAACACCTACGTAAAAACTGAAACTTTATCTGAACAACAGATATCTTGAAATTTATATACAAATTCACAAAAGTACAGGACACCCAATAAGCATCTGAATCAGAAAATCTCTCTCTCTCTCTCTCTCACACACACACACAACATTAAAACAAATAATCAAGAAATGATCAAACCTGGAGAGCAGTGATGCCTTCTTTCTCAGGAGTTTTAACCTGAGAAACAACATTATCATCAACCCAAAGAACACTAATAGGAACCCTTTTACCCCATTTATCCCACAAAGCACTCATTCCACATTTCACAGCAATCAAACCTGTTCTTCTTGAATTGGGTTTCATTATTCCAGGTTTAGCTTCAATCCCACTAAATCTCTCTTGGGTTTTGATGTCTTATGAAATATTTGTCAGCTATTAAACTAATAATCAGCTAAAATCACCGAGAGAAATAAGGTGTATTTATATTTCATAATCCATTAGAGGTTATCCTCTTTACATCAAGTTGCATCCTCCTCCAAGTAAGGTGGTACAAGATTATTTATAGGGAATCCCTAATGGGTCCCTCCCTAACTACCTTTACTTGGAGGGTAAGATATAATGATTTATTTACAAGTTTGGGCTTCAAGGCCCGTTAAGGGATTGACTACATTTGGGCCTATCTACAATCTAAGCTTAATTGGGCCTAACTACTAACTATAATTATACATAATATTCTGTCTAATATTCATGGCCCAACATTTGTCCCCCCTTTATTTCGAGCAATATCTTTAGATTTGTCTTTTGTTGTGAATCTTGTTTATTATGTATCTATTTTGTTATTATTATTATTTTTTTTTTTTTTTGAAAATTTGTCTTTCTGGCTTCTTTGGGTGTGCACGTGTGAAGCCTTATTTATAAATATCCTATGTTTATTAGTCCGTGTGTTGTAATTGGGAGCGACTGTTCGAATTTCAAGATCTTCTAATCAAAAGTTCATAAGCTTCTCTCCCGTTTCAAGAGGTAAGTCATTTCATTTTTACTTTTAAAGACCTTCTTTTTATAATTCTTGTCCTCTTTTCTTTCTATCATCGTGATCTTTTGTGTGTGTTTTCTCTGTTATTACTGTGATTATGTCTGGTTCTGGTTCTTCTTCATCTTCTCGTACTGTTTACTCTAAGAACCTTGGTAAGCAGACTGTCAAAGAGGAATCTTTGGAGTCGATTGTAAATCTCGATCATTTAGAACTCCCTGATTCTATGTCTACCCAATCTTTAGGATTTCTAGATGATATTGATGTCGGAGTTTTGCCGGAACCCGAACCTGAGCCTTTGAGCCCTAACACCCTTGCCTTACGGAACGAAGTTGTTAGGTCTGCAAGGGAATTGGGTGTCAAGGAGTTTGCTGATAAACCCAGTTTAACCTATACCAGTGTATTTGCTGATCAGCCAATTGATTGTGAATCTTTGGGTTCTTGGGTTGATCTTAAGAATGGTTGGAGATGTGTTGTTCCGAAGCGTGAGGACCCGGTTTGGTTTATGCCAGAGTTTGGGATGCATGGAATTCCCCTTATTTACTTTGAGTATGGATTGCGATTGCCTATGCATCCTTTCCATTTGGCTGTTTATGAAGCGTTGGAGTGTGGGATCGTGCAGTTGTCTCCCAACTCTGTGGCGCAAATGAGTGGTTTTATCGCTCGGTGCGCCGAACTGAGACGCATTCCGACCCTTCGGCTATTTTTCTCCATCTATAATATTAAGCATTCTCAAGGGCAGGTGTATTTTGACAAGAGAGTGGGGCGATCTAAGCTTGTAAATGCGAAGTCATCTAATTCGGGATATCATGGGAGATGGTTATATTTCGACGGGCCTGATTTAGAGTTTATTAGCCCGTGTGGCAAGATATCACAGGAGGCCGTGGATAGGCTACTCTGTATGGAAAAGTATGACAGTGATTTTTTGGATGGGTTTCAGGGCAAGAGCTCGCTATATACCCCTAGGCAGCTTAAGAGTCCTCGATTCTTGGAGGAACATGATCGTAATATTTATTTTAGTTATACATGATTATTATTGTTTGACATATCTGTTTGTTTTACTTGCTGTGCATTTGTCGTTCGTGTCTCATTCGTTTCATTTTGCTTTTTGTTATATAGTTGGAGGAGAATCTTTAAAGACTATCCTTTCCAGTGGTTTGAAGGAAGAGATGGATCGGGCTTTGATGTTGTTGGCGAAGCAATCTGCTGCTAGTAAAGTTGTTTCTGTTAAGAATGTGTCGGCTAAACAGGGTACTGGTGTTTCCAAGGTGGTGAATTGTCCTGAGGTTGAGGTTGCTAAGAGTACTGGGGTTGATCCAGAGGTCACTGATTTGACTACTAACGACGATGGAGGGCTTCGAGAGAAAAAGCGTCTTCGAGAGCGTGAGGTTGGGGTACCTCGCCGGTTGGTTTTGAGGAGGTGTGACATCCCTGGTCAAGATAATGTCGAGAAGCCTCTTGGAGCTAAGGAAGTTACTAATCTACCACCCATTTTACAGCCCTCCGAGCCTCTTTCTTCAGTTCATGTTGAAGTCTCTCCTCACCAACGCTGGACCGTTGGCCCAAATCCTCCTGTTCAGGTTTTCCAGGTTTTTGATCTTCCACAAGATATCAGCTCTTATACCGACAAATCTCGTTTGGAAATTGCCGAGAGGTGTTTGACCCGCGGGGGCCGGGTATTCATTTCTCCCTTCTCTTTTTTCTTCTTCTCTTTTTTTTTTATTTGTTTGTTCGTTGTTTTAATTATTTTGTTCTTGGATTTGTTGTTTTATAGTTTCTATCCGACTTGACGCATATTGTGAATGCCTACAAATCTGATGCCGATTTTCGTGGGAGCGAGAGATTTAACCGCGAGTTATCGGAGGTTAGAGCAGAGAAACTTGAGGCTGAGAAGAGGGCTACGGAGGCCGAGAGGAGAGAGGTGGAGGCGGCCAAGAAGAACTTTAATGACAAGACCAAGTTGATGGAGGAGATTCGTGCGTCGAAGGACAAAGTGACCTTGTTGAATGAGGAGCTTGTTAAGGTTAAGGCTACCTCCAATTCCGAAGAGATGAGGCGTGGCGATCTCGAAAAGGAGTTGGATCGTGTCCGGGATGAATTGAAGAATCTTGATACCCAAAACGTTGCATTGAAGGCCGAGGTGGAAAAGGGGGTGACTGATGTTGCTAGGGCTTTAGGTGTTGGATATGGATATTGCTATAGTCGCCTGGAGGCTGCAGGAATTGACCTCACAGGTCATTCCTTTGATGACTATTGTTCCGACCTTGCCAAGACGATGCCCGAGTCCGGTGTTGACGAAAATACATCGAAGACTTCTTGAAGGCGAGGTATGCCTCGTTATGATGTAACTTTTTATAAATTCGTCTGTTGAACCCGTTTCCTTTCGCCAGGGTATGCCCTGAGAATTTGTTATTTTAAATTTTGGTCCCGGCTTCAAGCTGGGTTTGAACTTTGGTTTTATCGGTGGAGTTTCTAACTTTATTTTTAATATCTTCAAGTTCTGATTTCTCAACTATTTTGATTGTTCTTTGTGATGAGTTAGTAGGATTGGTTTTGTTATTTCTTGGGTAGTCCTAAGATTCAATAAATGAGGAATGTTAATTTGTGGCTCTTAATGTCGTGGAGTCCCGTAAAGGTAAAGCCTGATCCTCTTATTTATTAAGGTTTTGTCCTTTAGTTGTATTCTTCTCAGCTCGTAAGTTTGGCGTTCCTATTAGAAAATTTATACATTAGGATTGATAGTGTGAAAATTTTTGGGAAAATTTTCTTTAGGGACTTGTTTATGTTCAAGACTTCAGCTTGGTTTGCTATATGGTAGGATCATTAAGTTTTCTTGTGTTGATCATTAGTAATTGAGCTCTATTTTTGGCATATTATTATATTAGCAACGTTTATTAAGAAAAAGTTTAGTATTATACCATGGATTTTCCATAGGTTTTGTATATTGATTTCATTACACTTAGGTTGGAAAACTCCAGGAGAATGTAACAAGAACAATTTTATTAATAAGTTAATGGGGGCCTAAGTAAGGATCTCATATCAACCCTTTTTTACTTAGGCCAAAAGTTTTAGGTGGAAACTGATGACTTGTTCTTGTACAAAAAGACATGGCAATGTTACTGATAAAATTTTTTAAGGTGGATTCCGTTCCACGCGTTTTTGATGGGTTCGCCATTGAGGTGTTCGAGCTCGTACGTCCCGAGGCTAACGACCTTTTTGATTTTGTACGGACCCTCCCATGGAGCCGTGAGCTTGCCGACCTGTGTTGGCTGTGATGCAGCTGCCTCTCGAAGCACGAGGTCGTTGACTTGGAAGCTCCTTGTCCTGACCTTTTTATCAAAATATTTTGCTGTTTTGCTCTGATATTCGATTGACGCTGTCTTAGCCTCTTCTCGTATTTCTTCTGTCAGGTCTTTGTCAAGACGTAAGCCTTCAATTGAGCTCACGGGATCGAAGACCTCGATTCGAGGTGACTCGAGACTGACTTCCACAGGTAGCACTGCGTCTGTTCCATACGCCATTTTGAAAGGGGTTTCCCCCGTGGAGGTGCGCGGCGTTGTGCGATATGACCAGAGTACATTAGGGAGCTCGTCGACCCAACATCGAGGAATTTCCTCGATTCTTTTCTTGATACCTTGGAGAATTGTGCGATTAGTGACCTCAACTTGACCATTGGCTTGGGGATATGCCACGGATGACCTGACATGCTTGATTTTCAGTTCATTGAGCATGTTTTCAAACTTTTCTCCCACAAACTGAGTGCCATTATCAGTAACAACAATCCTTGGGATTCCGAAGCGAAATACGATGTTTTCCATGAGAAATTCTACCATCTCTTTTTCTCTAATCCTAGCCAAAGGTCTGGCCTCCACCCACTTGGTGACGTAATCAATGGCAACGACGATGTATTGAGCTTGATTCTTGGATTTCGGAAAGGGACCGACTATGTCGATTCCCCATTGGAAAAAGGGGCATGGAACGAGAACTGGATTAAGCATTGTCGTTGGTCGTCGACTGACATTTCCGTGAAGTTGGCATGGGATACACTTTTTGACGAAATCCTCACAATCTTTCCTCAGTGTTGGCCAAAAGAATCCTTGTCTAAGAATCTTTAAGGCGAGATTTTTACCTCCCATATGTTCGCCACATATCCCGGTGTGAATCTCTGTGATGGCGAGATGTGTTTCCTCGGGACCAAGACAGCGGAGTAATGGTTCGACCAAAGACCTTCGATATAATTTTAGGTCTTTTACACAGTAATTTCTTGCCTTGTACATTAAAGATCTTGCCTCGTTTTTTGATTCTGGCAACTTGTTATTTATTATGTAATCAAGATATGGAGTTCGCCAATCAGAGTGTGAGGCTACCTCGTTGACTTCAGAATTATTGATTGTAGGAGTCTGCAGCTCCTCGACATAGATGGGTTCGTTGCATGTGGTAGACGATGACGAGGCCAATTTTGATAGGGCATCAGCCCACTGGTTCTCCGTTCTATCCACATTTGTCAGCTTCCACGAGGTGAAATTTGTTAACAACGCTTTTACTTTCTCCAAGTACGCTTCCATTCTATCATTGTGAGTTTTGAACTCTCCACTGACCTGTTTAACCACAAGTTGGGAGTCGCTAAAGATGTCGACATTTTTTACCTCGAGTTCAGTTGCAAGCCTTAGTCCGGCGAGAAGAGCCTCGTACTCTGACTCATTGTTCGTTGCCGAGAAAGAAAACCGAACTGCCTGTTGGACACGGAACCCATCGGGGCTCAAGAGGATTAATCCTGCTCCACTCGTGGTGGTTGTTGAGGAACCATCGACATAGAGAGTCCAAGGTTTCGTGGTTTCATTAGCAATCTCTCCTTTTGGAGTGTTGGATTTTGAAAATTGACACTCTGCCACAAAGTCTGATAACACTTGTGCTTTCATCGCTGTTCTGGGCTTGAACTCGATGTGAAATTGACTCAATTCAACAGTCCATGCCGCGAGACGACCTGTCATGTCGGGTTTATGCAGTATCCTTTTCAAAGGCTGATTTGTCATCACTTGTATTTCCCTTCCCTGGAAATAGTGTCTTAATTTTCGACTAGCAACCACAAGGGAATAGACTAACTTCTCGACCTGCGGATATCTTGTTTCCGCGTCTCGTAGAGTATGGCTAATGTAATATACTGGAGTTTCTTTCCCAAGCTCCTGTTTGACTAGGACAGCGGCCACCGTAAGATCACAAGCTGAGAGATAAACTCGTAAGGGCTCGCCTGGTGATGCTTTGGTTAAGATTGGGGGCGACGTGAGGAATGCTTTTAGCTCATTGAGGCTTTTCTTACAGTCTTCATTCCATAGTAACTGTGATTGTTTGGACGCCCCTTTTATGACTTGGAAAAAGGGAATACAACGCTTTGAAGACTGAGGAATGAATCTTCGTAATGCTGCGATGCAGCCTGTGAGCGACTGTACCTCTTTTAGTGATGTGGGGTCCTTCATGTCAAGGATGGCCTTAATTTGATTTGGATCAGCCTCGATACCCCGCTGAGTGAGAAGAAACCCCAAGAATTTTCCTGAGGTCAGGCCAAAGGAGCATTTTGTTGGGTTTAGTCTCATTTGATTTTTCCGAATATTTTCAAAGGTCTCTTTCAAGTCTGTGACGTGATCTGTTGCCTTTTTGGATTTTGTGATCATGTCGTCAACATAGACTTGAAGATTTCGCCCAATTTGCGAAGCGAATATAGTGTCCATCATCTGTTGAAACGTTGCACCGGCATTAATGAGGCCAAAGGGCATGTTCTTATAGGCAAATACTCCTCGATGTGTGATGAAGGCCGTTTTTTCCCAATCACTGATGTCCATTTTGATTTGATTATAGCCTGAGAAGGCGTCCATAAAAGATAAGAGTTCGTGACCCGATGTGGCGTCGATGAGCTGATCAATGTTTGGTAATGGATAGTGATCTTTGGGGCATGCCCTATTGAGATCAGAGTAATCTACACACATGCGCCATTTTCCGTTACTTTTCTTTACCAACACGGCATTGGCGACCCATTTAGGGAACTGAACGGGCTTAATGAATCCTGCCTCGAGAAGTCGATCGACTTCCTCGTCAATGGCCTTGCGCTTCTCTTCGGAAAAAACTCGTTTCTTTTGACACACTGGTCTGACCTTTGGGTCAATGTGTAGAGAGTGTCGTGCAATGACTTCGGGAATTCCCGGCATGTCTTTTGGGTCCCAGGCGAAAATATCTTTAAAATCTCTGATCAACTGGATTATTTTTTGGCGGAGGTCGGTGTCTAAATTTTTCCCAATCTTTGTGACTTTAGTTGGGTCACCGACTATTACCTCGACCTCTTCTGTTTCTTCCATGGGTATGCAGTTTGATTCGCTCGGGACCTCGATGAGGTCGCGAGGATCCATATCCACAATCTGATTGATAGAGTTGTCATCAACTTGCTTATTCTTGGGGATTGCCATTGTCAAATAGCATTGTCGTGCTAAAAATTGATCGCCTACGACCTCACCTATTCCGAAGTCAGTGGGGAACTTCATTTTTAGGTGTGGAATAGATGTGACAGCCTTCAAGGCTGTTAACGTCGTCCTTCCTAGAATGGCGTTAAAACTGGAGACTGCATTTATGACATGAAATTTGACCGTTTGCCAGGTCTGACATGGAAGGGAACCAAATAGGACTGGGAGGTCAATCGTTCCCACCACTTTCACTTCGTTTCCAGTGAATCCATATAAGGGGATATTTACGTTTTCTAATTTTCTGTCTCCTATGTTCATCCTTGAGAAGGCACTATGGTATAGAATATCAACGGAGCTTCCGTTATCCACAAGGATTTTTTTAACAGTGTTGGTTCCCACTTTAGCTGTGATAACCAAAGCATCTTGATGTGGCTCAATCATCCCGGGGGAATAATCCTCATCTGAAAAAGAGATGACTGGAGTAGGATTGAGCCTTTGTCGCTTTTGTGGTTCGGGATGAACACTAAATACCTCTCGGGCATATAATTTTTTGGCGTTATTGGAGGATCCCCCAGCGGCGTGACCTCCGATAATGACGTCAATTATACGTTCAGGGTCGCGCTGGTGATTTCTCTGGGTGTTCGCATCGTTGTCGACATAATGGACCAATTGTCCTTGTTTTATCTTATCCTCAATGAGATTGCTTAGTTGGAAACAAGCCTCTGTAGTATGGCCATGATCCTCATGATATTCACAGTACTTGGAGCTTGGAGGTCTGCCTGACTTCATCGGCCTAGGGGGTCGATACTCTGGCTCTGTTTTTAGAATAGCAAGTATAGTGGCTTTGTCCACTGTCAACTTGGTGAACTCTTTTTCTGTTCTTTCTCGAGGTTTCCATGTCCTATCAGAGCGAGATGATTTTTCAGATCGGGGACTTCGTCTATCCCGAGACCGCGAATGCGAATCGTTTTCTTTCTTGTAGTCTGATCTTGGAGACCTAAACCCGGAGTTTGAATTTCTCTCCCACCTTTGTGAATTTTTCCTAGGTGATTGAATGCTTCCCACGGCCTCTTGGAGTGTCATTCTATGTTCCACGATCTCAAAGGCAGTTTGAAGTGATCGTGGACTTTTCTCAAAGTACTCCTCCAACAAGGGGCCATGTCTGTATTTATCAATTCCTGCAGCGAGGTAGTTAATGGCGAGCTCCTCGACGAGGTTAGGGATCTCTGCAACCTCAGCTCGGAAGCGGATTAAAAATTCTCGTAGCGATTCATTGTAACGTTGTCTGACATTCATGAGGGACGCTGTAATCTTTCCACCTTTGTAATTACTGGAGAATCTACCCTTGAATTTAATTTTCAATGAGTCCCATGATTCTATGGACCTCGGGGGCAAGTTGTTGTACCAACGCAAAGCGGTTCCTCGTAGGCAGGTGGAGAAAAATTGGCATCGAGCTACTTCTGAGTGCCCGCAAAATTTCATTCTCCCATCATAGGTGTTCAAAAATTCACTGGGATCTGTAGACCCATCAAATTGATCAAGTGATGGAGTTTTCAAGCTTCTGTTAACTCGTGCCCTTTCGATACGAGCAGTGAGGGGACTTTCAGCCGGGACCTCAGAGCCAGCCTGACTTCGAATAAATTTTTTGCATATCGCTATATCATTTTGCAATTGTGAAATTTCCTCAGACCTATAGGAATCGCCTGACTCACTTTGCCTCGGAAGTGTCCCCTGGGACCTCGTCTGTCTCCTTATTTGGGGAGCCCGATACGATCTGTTAGACTCCGTTTCATCCTCATAGCTTGCTTCATCCTCATATCCTTCACTATCGTTCCCAGGAGATCGATATTCCGTAGAGCGAGCTGGGTGGGATGTTTGTTGCAACTCCTGCTGAAGACGTTGTATGGCCCTTTGTTTTTCCAATTTCAGCTGCAACCGTCTCCTCTGGGCTTCGAGAGCCTCCAGTTCTTCGTCAAACTCATTGAAATCCTCAGCATTTTCTTGAGCTTCTTCGCGAGGGTTTTGTCTCCTCATTTTTTCGAGGTGAAGACGGGCATCGCTCGTCAATACCTGTTTACCCGAAGCTGTTGGTACCCTTACACGGGTATCAACTCGGGCTCTCTTCCTACCTTGCTCTGCTGCAGGGGGTTCCTGAAAATCCCCAACTTCTTCTTCATTCTCGTAATCAACAAACAACCGTTTCGGCTGTAAAGGTTGTCTTAAGTGGCCGTCGTCTTCACGGGGGATTGTTCGAATTTCCTCCTCCGTGAGACGTTGGACGACCGGTTCACCTTCACAACCTTCCATTTATCGATGCAGATGTTGATGAAAGAGCTCCTTCTAGCGCCAAATGACTTTGAGAAAAGTCATTCCACAGCAATCAAAGAGATCATTCCATTTATCGATGCAGATGTTGCTTAAGTGCCAGATGTTGGTCATTCCACATTTCACAGCAATCAAACCTGTTCTTCTTGAATTGGGTTTCATTATTCCAGGTTTAGCTTCAATCCCACTAAATCTCTCTTGGGTTTCATCAATTAAAGACCCTGAACACAATGATCTCAACTGGGTCAATGTATATATTAATGTTGTTAAAGAATTTGTTGGTTTAGGAGAGAGTGAGAGATGTCTCAAGTGAGATATTACGCCTCTTGATGCTGCTGACATGGTCAAGACAACTAGACAAGATTGTGTGTATAGTGTATGTATGTATATTATGTTATTGGGTTTTCATGACTGAGAGTGAGGAAGGGAGATGGGGGAGTTTAGGGTTTTAGAAGCAGAAATGAGATTTCTTGAAGGTCTATTTTGTGTGCAATAAAAAATTGAAGTGATAAATTTATTAATTTTTGGGTTAATTTTAAATTTATTGATATTTTGGCAGTTAGTTTTTATTTGGTAATTTACCGAAAATACTAGGTTTAAAGTTTTAATTTTAAAAGGGAAAATGAATTTTTTTGCCACTGAACTATTTACCTTTTTTGAAATCTACCACTTCACTATGAATTTTTCTTTTTTAGTTACTAAACTTAGGTTCGGATTTTGTTTTACTCACTAAACTTTTTTTTTTATAGGCAGAAATTTTATTAGAATAAGCCATAAGGCCAGACATAATACAATCACTGATACAAGTTCCACTAAACTATTACTGATACAAATTTTCACTGAATCCGGTCTTCAAAATAACTATAGCTGAACATACTTACACTGAATTTGATCTTCAATTTGTAGTAATGCCAAACACCGAAGAAGCAATTCCAGGATCACTGTTCAGAAATTGTGATTTAATTATAGTTGGTTTCTAGACCGCATCTATCACGATATACGGTCTAAAGACACTATAAGAAAATTAATCAGCCTTAGTTGTAATTATAGTTGGTTTAAAGATCGTATCAATCACGATAAACGATCTGAAGACACTATAAAGAAACTATAGAACCCGAGTTCTATATATAGTTGGTTTCTATATCACATCCATCACGATTAATGACCTATAGACACTATATTAATTTAGAGCCCGAGTTTTATTATAGGCGGTTTGTAGATCAAATAAGTCCATAATGACAATCTAAAGACACTATAGAGATTTAGAACCTGAGTTCAGATTATAGTTGGTTTTTAGGTCGCATACTACCACTGAATATAGAACCCGAGTTCCACTGAATGAAATGAATCCCTAGAAGCGACCTAAAGACACTATAAAAATGAACTTGAATTCTATCTAGTATCTATAGTTGGTTTTTAGATTGCAACTATCATTATTAGTGATCTATAAACACTATAAAGGCTTATAGTTGGTTTCTAAATCGCATTTTTCAAGAATGACGCTCTAAAGACACTATAGATTAAGAACCAAGGTTCTAATTATAGTTGGTTTTTAGAACGCATCAAAGAAAAATGACGATCTAAATACACTATAAAAATTCTGAACCTGCAATCCCTTGTTGCTTAAAGCATCTGCCAACATTCTCACTATCCACCTCTGAAACTTCTACGGAAACTGCCCGATCCATAAATGACGAACAACTGTTATTCCTAGCCAAGAGGACCTCGTTAAAACCCCACAAGAATAAAATTCTATGGGAAAAAACTCAAGGGGGAAAAAGAGTGCCCTCTCGCCGAAATACTGATGAATCCACAAATTTGTAATAAATGTAAAACTGAAATTAAAGTTCTTGAACTGAGTCAAATGTCAATAACTGTCAAAACCACTGAGTCTTAGCTTGAACCCACCATGAGAATGAAAAAAGTCGGAGTCCCTGCTTGGCCGAATTTAATCACCAATAAAGTAAAAAGGCATCATTTAATGTGTGAACTAATTTATCAAAATTTAAAGTACTCATAATTTTTGATAACCCATACCTGAGCCGTGGCCTAGTGTCTCACGGACTTACCTTTGGAAAATACCAGGGAAAAATTGACCGAGTTGAAAAAGGTTATTATTGAGTTGACTCACTGAGCTTCTTTGTCGATGTTGAAAAAAAAACCACCGGCACCAGTTACTCGCATACACAGCTCAGCAACAACATTTACAGCATGAAAACACGAGGTTTGCTCTGATTTGAGTAAACAGAGAACTAGATTTCCTATTGTTTGTCACCTTCCATTCGCTTATCTACGATAACTTGAAACTTTTTGTACTCAATTTTCACAGGCTGCACAGCATATTCTTCGGGCAAAATAGCACGCCCATTTCCCCCAAAGATTGTCCAGACAAACAATGCAAAGATTGCTCCAAGTGCGCCACACGCAGTAAAGATTAGTGCATCAAATATTTTAGTCAAACAATCACTTGTTTTCTGAACTACTGGAGCTTTCTTCCCTTCCACATGAACCTCAGGATCCAAAGGTTGCGAATGCATTAAATGTGGAACTTGGCGTGAGCTAAATCCCCAAGAGTACACATTGCACAACTGTGAAGAATTTCCATCTTAGATTCGGATTTGATTATTAGCATTATGTTAGTTTTTTTTACTCACTAACCTTAATACTTAAAAATGATGCATTAAACTTTATCTTGAAAAAAATTGATTAAATTTAATAAGATAAAGTCTGCATTAAACTTTATCTTGAAAATAAATCGATAAATTTTAATAAGATAACGTCTGCATTAAATTGTATTTTGAAAATAAATCGATAAAGTTATGCTCTCTAATGATTATCTTAACAGTTAAACCTCGATAAATGAATACGTTTGGGACCGAAATTTTTTATTCATTAATCGAGGTAAAAAATACACTATCTCTATTATGTTTGAACCGAAAAAAATTATTCATTTAACAAGGTTATTCGTTTAACGAACATTCATTTATCGATATTTTACTATATCTTAAAAATTATAGTAAGATAAAGTTTAATAAGATATAGGAAGATAAAATTAAATTTGAGAGGGATCGATTCGGTAAGCTCGTTACCGACTCGACTCGGGTCGTGATGAACTCGAGTTCGGTAAAAAAAAAGCTCGTTAAGGTAATCGAGCTCAAGTTCGATTTGGTACAAAAATTAATGTATATATAGATGATATTAAAGATAATATTAAAGATAATACAAGTAAAAAATTAATGTATATATAAATGATATTAAAGATGATATTAAAGATAATACAAGTAAAATATTAATTTTCAAAAAAAAGAAAGTAAAATATTAATGTGTATATAGATGGTATTAAAGATAATACAACATCTTTAGATCTGTTGCACGTAAAAAGTATTCAAGACATTAAAAACATTAATTAATAATTTTTTGATGGAGTAAAAAAATACCATATTTGATTTTTTGATGTAATAAAAAAGATTAGGGATGAGTTTCATATAAATTTAAAATTTTAATTTATTAGAATTATTTTTTATGAAAGTGTAATAAATATTTTTATGATTATACGGGAATTATTAATTTATGCTAATAATTAACATAATGCTAATAATCAAATCCGAACCTAAGTTTAGTGAGTAAAACAAAACCGAACCTAAGTTTAGTGATTAAAAAAGAAAAATTCATAGTTGAGTGGTAGATTTCTAAAAATGTCAATAGTTCAGTGACAAAAAAATTCATTTTCCCTTTGTAAAAATACCATCTCCTTTAAATAATTGCAATTTCACTAACTTAAGTTTCAAAATTGCAAAAATAATATTCCCTCCGTCCCGGTGAGTTCTATACGTTTGGTTTGGGCACGGAGACCAAGAAAATGTATAGAAAATGAGTAAAGTTAGATGAAAAGTGGGTAAAGTGGTGGGACCTATCAATATTTAATAATAGATTTGGGATAGTGGAGGAAAGTAGTGGGTGTTAATAGTGTTTTATATTATAGATTTGAGATAGTGGAGGAAAGTTAGTGGGTGTAATAGTGTTTTTTATTATTAAAACTTTACTATTTTTAGAATGTATAGAAATGATGGGACACCCCAAAATAGTAAGTGTATAGAAATGAATGGGACGGAGGGAGTACAAATTAGGTCAACCCCCTCCCCCCTCCCCCCTCCCTTCTCCTTTCCCAGCCAACTTTCAACACATTTTATTTAAGGTGGGGTGATATTTTGGTTGCAATTAAATGCAACCACATTCAACCCCCTTCTTTCTCAGCCGACTTCAACAGACTTCAACACCTTTTTTTTTTAGGTGTGGTGATATTTTGGTTGCAACTGAATGCAACAACATTCAACCAAATGCAACCCCATTCAACCAAATGCAACCACATTCAACTTTTTTTTTAAGGTGGGGTGATTTTGGTAGATTTGGGTTGCAAGGCCTCGACATGGGCAATATTCAACCAAATGCAACCACATTCAACTTTTTTTCTAAGGTGGGGTGATTTTGGTAGATTTGGGTTGCAACCCGCCAGGGGCAATATTCAACCAAATGCAACCACATCCAACTCTTTTTTAGGTGGGGTGATTTTGGTGGATTTGGGTTGCAAGGCCCCGCCAGGGGCAATATTCAACCAAATGCAATATTAAAAATGGTGGGGTGATTTTGGTGGATTTGGGTTGCAAGGCCCCGTAGGGGCATATTCAACTTAATGCAACTGAAAAATGAAAATTACATTCAGTTGGATGTAGTTGCAAATTTAGTTGCATGTGATTGCATTCAGTTGCTGATTTCAAGTTTCATTTTTCATTTGTCATTTTCGACCTCTTTTTCGAACTCTATATAATGGTCGAAAATATATAGAGTTCGAAAAAGAGGTCGAAAATGACAAATGAAAAATGGAACTTGAAATCAGAAATTTAGTTGCATGTGGTTGCATTCAGTTGAATGTGGTTGCATTCAGTTGAATATGCTCCTGCGGGGCCATGTAACCCAAAATCAGTCCCCCTTAAAAAAAAGTGTTGAAATGTGGTTGCATTCAGTTGCAACCAAAATATCACCCCACCTTAAAAAAAAAAAAAAGTGTCGAATCTGGGTAGTTTGGGCAGGCTGGGCAGGAGGGGGGAAGGGTTGCCCTAATTTGTAGTATTTTTGTAATTTTGAAACTTAATTTAGTAAAATTACAAATAAGTTTTCTTAACAAAAGTAAAATTGCAAAAATTTACTTTTTTATATATATTTATCAAAAAACCTCTTTTTATTTTTGTGATTTTAAACTATAGCCTATACTCTATAGATAGGGTAAAACTTTTAAGTTTAGACAAACTCCCTTAAAAAAATATTTACATTTATGAATCAAATTTTGAAATTGACAAGTTTTTGAAAAAACTGAAGTCCAACAAATTTTTTATGAATTTATATATACCTATTGAAAAATAGTAATGTTCATAATATTATGGTATTTGTTCCTCCAATTTTAGTTCCGAACATTGGATTATCTTGAAATTAAGTCAATTGTAAAGCTATGGGTCTGTTAAACGATCTGCACATATGGCTAGCAACAGAGCATATCCAGTTCGATCGAATATTCAATAAGAATGATGTTCCTATTGGTGTTAAGAATGTATTGCTAAGTTAATAAAATACTATTTTGTTCATAAAAAAAATACTAAATAAAAAATAACTGAACTTGAGAGTTGAACAGATAAATGTAAGTGTTTTTCTCTCTAATTAACTGTAGCATATATACTAGCATGTCTTTTAGATTGAATTCTAATCTTGTTGTAGTTAAATGAACTAAAGCAGACAGTAGTAACAACTAATGTTGTACTCTATGAAATAAGCACTAAATCAACATTACCATTCAACATTTTTCCAACTAATGTATTCTTTAGATGTGTGTGCTTTTTTCAAAATGGACAAGTGAGAGGGGACCGATGTAGTAATATACAGTAAACACACACACATTACAAGTTGACAACACTACAGATCAACAGAAGAGAGTTTAAGTAATCCAATCTATAGAATGTTAATTAGATAAACAACTCAAAGTTCTTCTTCAAGTTGGCCTGCAACTTTTTTAGACTTCTGCTTAGCAGCTTCCGCATTTGAAGAGAGACTCTCCTTGGCTGATTCTATAGTTTCCCCAGCTTTGCTCTTTGCAGCTTCATACCCCTCCTTGGCCTTTTCTTTAGCCCGTTCCACGTTCTTATCTGTCGCCTTCTCCTCTCTACACACACACTCGCACACCTTGTCTTTTGCCTTTACTGTTATGTCAAAGGAGTCATCTCCCTTATCTACTGTTTTTTGTTTTGCAGCCTCGGCTAAGTCGTATACCTTCTCTTTTGCTTTCCCTGTCAACTCATATGCCTCACTTCCTTTCTCTGCGGCCTTCTGTTTTGCATTCTCAGCTGTCTCGTTGGCCATCTCCTTCGCTCTCCCTGTTATGTCATTGGCCTCATTTCCTTTCTCTGTTACCTTTTTCTTCGCAGCCCCAGCTGTTTCGTATGCCATATCTTTTGCTCGCCCTGTCATCTCATATGCCTCATTTCCTTTCTCCTTTGCAACCTCTGCAGTGTCATATGCCATCTTTTTTGCTCGTCCTGCCATGTCATAGGCCTCATCTCCATTTTCTCCTGCCCTCTTCTTTGCATACTCTGCAGTCTCATACGCTATGTCCTTTGCCTTCCCTGCCATTTCAGAGGCCTCATTGCCTTTCTCTGTTGCTTTCTGTTTCACAGCCTCACTAGCATCGTAGGCCTTATCTTTTGCTTTCTTCGTCATGTCATAAGCCTCGTTTCCTTTTTCTGCTACCTTCTGTTTTCCTTGTTCGGCTGTCTCATAAGCCTTGTCCTTGGCATTCCCCATCATTTTAGAAGCTTCTTCTCCTTTCTCTATTGCCATATTCTTCGTTCCCTGTACTGTTCGGTAATTGCTCTCCTCAGCCTTTCCAGTAGAACGGCCAACTTCACCAGCCTTCTCTCCCGCCATTCTCTTAGCCTCAGAGGCCGTGTCATATGCCGTATCCTTTCCCTGGGAGACTTTCTCCGCAACTGAATTCTTAATGTCCCCAGCTTTATCATACCCAAACTGTCCTGCTTCTGCTTGTTCACCCAAAAAATTGCATAAAAACAGTCAAGTATCACATATCTATGAAACAATTAGTAATTAGTATTAGCTTTCAATAAACTACAAACCCTGTAATATTTACATTATAAACCTTAGCTACAAACTTCTCTAATAGCATACATAAGATTCATAATAAAAATTTGAACGTTTAGCTTAGGAAAAAAAATACAAATTCAGCGAGAACAATTGTTCAATCAAAGAGCCTGAACACAAATTTAGGTTGTGAATAACGAGAACAACTGTTATGCACTTTTGGAGAAGTTCACAAATCACAACACTTGCACATTTTCTACAGTTCCAGGCACACAAACATTCCCATTTCAAAATATATGGAAAAAAACAGACTAACCAGAAGCAGTATCAGTGATTTTATCTTTGGTATTTTTAGAACCACTGGTGAATTTATATTTGGATACGAAGGCCAACTTTTCGGAGAATTTGCCCGTGACCCATCCAGTCCATGACTTTGTAGCCTCCTTTGCATCATCAACATGCTTCTCGGGCGGTGGTTCCACTGCATTGCTCTTCTGATATCCCCATATTTCTCCGGCCGTGGCACCTCTGCATGAGCTAACAACAAATGCCACCAACACCATAATCATAAACACACCACAATTTCTCGAAGCCATTGCACTTATATTTAAACATGTATCTGCATGTAAATGTATATCTGAACTACTGATTAATTTAGGCTTCTATATAAAGAGATTTTATTAAAAGCAAACAATCAAAAAAATGTATGTAGTTTGTACATGCATAGAAATTTTGAGAATCTGGAAATCTGGGTAATTGCAGTTGAAGGGGAGATTTGTTTGGAGAACAAATTAAAGTGTCCAAAATGCATGGGAACCTGCACACGTGTAAGCTTTTTGTAATAAGGTGGAAGATGCTATTAAAAAGAAAAAAATGAGAATTGTTTTTTTCATTTCACAAACAATTAATTAGTTGCAAAGTGTTTTTTTATGAAAAATCATTTTTGAACTTAAATGAAGGATATGACTTATATATAAACAAAATGGGAAACAAATAAGAAAAATATTTTGATATAATTTACCACCATTTTTAATGGCCTGCCATGGCTCATTGCCTCATAGTGCCTTTTGTTCTCATCTGATCAAAAATATGCCCCACGATTTTATTCATCTACTAATATTTATGCTGTTGGTTCACACAAAAATGACAGCAACAAAATCAATTACAACTGGAACCGTCTTTTACATTGTACTACATTTGCACACTATTTGGCTCCCTCCGTCCCATCCATTTTTTTACATAAAAAATTGCGTATCTGACACGCATTTTAAGGTACATTTTAAGGATAGTTCTATAACTTGTTTTTGATATTTTCTTCTTTTGTATAAAAATAGGATTGTTCTATTTCTGTACAAAAAAAGAAAATATCAAAAATAAATTATAGTACTATCCTTAAAATGCACCTTAAAATCCGTACCGGAAATTGGTCCGCAAATATAAAGATTTACATGGGACAGATGGAATACTAAGTAGCATCATGTACTCCTACTTTACAAATAGTATCTGCAATTGTTAAGAGTATGATATTAAGTAAAGGTACAAATAGTATTAACAGCAACGCTTGCTATCATTTGTTGCTACTGCTCACGTACAGAGAAATTTTTTGAGGTAGTAGAGAAATAGATCCCCTATTTTCATACCAAAAAATCCTATTATATACGTATCGCAAAATTTTTTTGCGATACGTGTTTCACCGTTTACCCCTGACCGGACCCCTTAAGTAAACTAAAATAGATCATTAGTTTTTGGAGGGTGGTGATGATCAAGTTGTCCAATGAATCAGACAAATAGCTAGGATCACCTCATTAAACTAGAGTTAAATATCAATCAATCTGTATGTATCTGATTAGTGGTCCATATTAACATTATTGTAGTAATGATTACAAGTCAACTCGCCTTGCTTGGTAAAAATTAGTTGATGCTTGAAAAAAACGGTAAAGGTTTTACCTGATGTACAAGACTCCCGTTACAAGGAAAGTTCAGCTATACGCGACCTTCTAACTAGTTTTCGTAAAGAAGTTGATCCGACCATGACCTAGCTTCTAAAAAATGGAGATAATCATCGCGTGAAGTACGACCTTGAGTTTAAGAGCATAATGACTACAGGTCTATACTTTTATATGTTTTATATAATAATAAGCTGTTTGACTAATTGCAGGTTCCTGATTGTAAAATCCTAGTCACACTGCAACTGTTAATAGGCATTATAACCGTGACTTAAGTTCGTCTTGTTTATCTGTTCGAAGTGCCATTGAAGCAAATTCTACAGCACTATTCTTTATGTGGATGATACATTAGCCTGTGTTTGTAGACAAAAAGATTCTTGATCTCAAGAACTTGTATTTGTTCAACCATCTCAACAGTGCTTTATCAGTTCTCTTGAGCCAAATTAGTAACAAATATTATTTGGGACTTCATTGACCACTGAGATTGGAATGGACAGAGATTTTAAGTCTGGAGAAACTGCAACAACAGTGCACAGTTTACCAGTGACAAAAGAAACACTTAAATTACCGGAAAGGTCTTCTGACGAGGAAGATTTAGATACGAGCAATAAGAAGGAAGTTGCTAAGTCAGTTCCATTTCACAAGTTGTTCTTGTTTGCAGACAGGACTGACTATGCATTGATGTTTGTTGGCACAATCACAGCCGTGGGAAGTGGAATCTCCTTTCCCTTCATCACTTTGATATTAGGGGAACTGGTTGATACTTTTGGAGGAACCGTAGATACCACAAAAGTTGTTCATGCAGTTTCTAAGGTAACATAATTTAAACCTTTAAAATTCATTCCGATGATTGCTGGACTAATCTTGTCTTACTACCTCGATCACATTTATCACTGGAGTTGCAGATGACTTTTCACTCAACTGAGATTTCGCTTTATCTGTTGTGCTTTTGTTTTTCAATGTAACTCATTCCTGATTTTTATTCTCAATGCTTAATGAATTATCACTCCTATTTTGAGGTTTTGAAGAATAGAGGAAATTGAGAAGTCCATCATGTACATATCTAATACATAATTGCATCATCAGGTTTCCCTAAAGTATGTGTACTTGGCTTTGGGGTCTGGCATTGCAGCATTTTTACGTAAGTTTTATGGCTAGCTCCTTGTAGAGCACTGAATACCAATCTGAAGTAGAAATGACTAAAATTTTTCTATGTTTTCATCATAAAGAGGTGGTCTGCTGGAACATCACGGGGGAGAGACAGGCTGGACAGATTAGATATTTATACTTGAAAGCTACACTGAGGCAAGATGTTGCATTCTTTGATATTGAAACTAGAACGGGCGAAGTTGTTGAGAGATTGTCAGCTGATACTGTGATCATTCAAGGTGTTCTGACTGAAAAGGTACATTTATCTATATAATGCAGACCAAATATACTGCCAGCCAAAATTTCTTTTGAATATATGATTATACTCATTATTTTAACTACAAGTCAGGTTGGAAAATTCATACAGTTAGTATCTACATTTCTGGGTGGTTTTGTGATAGCTTTTGTTAAGGGTTGGCTCCTTGCACTTGTCTTAATGTCTTCGATACCTTGTATTGTCATTGCTTCTGGTATTATGACCACCTTCATGGGAAAGCTCATGGCTCGAGGACAAGCATCTTATATTGAAGCAGCAAACATAGTTGAACAGACAGTTGGCTCAATTAGAACAGTATGTACTATTTTTTGTCTTGGACTTTAATCTTACTTTAAGCATGTACGTGCTCATGAAGTTTGCCTGTGGATTCAGGTTGCATCTTTTACAGGGGAGAGGCAAGCCCTCTCTATATTTGATGAGTCCCTTGACACAGCTTACTTATCTGGTGTGAAAGAGGGCTTGACGGCTGGGTTAGGTGCAGGCCTAAATATGTTGGTCCTCTACAATAGTTATGCATTGGCTGTGTGGTTTGGCGGAAGAATGATCTTACACAAAAATTATGCTGCTGGAGAGGCCATAAACGTGATCGTTGCTGTCTTAACCGGCTCTATGTAAGCTGCCACTTCTTCTTTAATATATATTTTCCACTATAGTGATTTGAATTCTAACTGACATGCGTACATTATGTTCCAAATGCATATAGATGTAATTTTTGGCAGGCCTAATGTATTTTACTTTTCTAGTTCGCTGGGACAAACATCTCCATGCTTGACTGCATTTACTGCTGGACAAATTGCTGCTTATAAGATATATGAAACTCTCAATCGAACACCAGAGATTGATTCTTTCAGTACCAAGGGTCGGAAGCTGGATGACATTGATGGCGACGTTGAACTAAGAGATGTCTACTTTAGTTATCCATCAAGGCCAAATGAGCTAATTTTTAAAGGACTTCACCTCACAGTACCGAGTGGAACAACTACAGCTCTAGTAGGATGTAGCGGAAGTGGAAAATCAACAGTGATCAGTCTAATAGAGAGGTTTTATGATCCACAAGCAGGTGAAATTCTTATAGACCATATTAATCTCAAAGATTTTCAGCTCAGATGGATCAGAGGCAAAATAGGTCTTGTTAGCCAGGAACCAGTACTGTTTGCTTCGAGCATTAAAGAAAATATTGCTTATGGGAAGGATGGTGCAACTCTTGAAGAAATTAAAGCTGCTGCTGAGCTTTCCAATGCTGCTAACTTCATAGGTGATCTTCCTCAGGTTAATTCCTAAACATTATATGTTTTTCCATAATGCTGAAAAACAGAATCCTGCAAATTTTGAATCTTGACAATTTCAGGAGGGTTCAATGTAAAGTTAATTACAGGACTTGCATGAATTTTTCAAATATGTATCTACTTAAGTTTCTTAGTATATTGCATGAAGCACTTTGGACTTTATCTTTTAAGGGACTAGATACATTGGTTGGTGTACATGGAACTCAGATGTCTGGTGGCCAAAAGCAGAGAATTGCAATAGCTAGGGCTATTATAAAGAACCCTAAAATATTACTTTTGGATGAAGCTACAAGTGCTCTTGATGTGGAATCTGAAAGAACTGTGCAAGAGGCATTGGACAGGCTCATGGTCAGCAGAACAACACTTGTTGTAGCCCATCGTTTGAGTACTGTAAAGAATGCTGATACTATTGCTGTAATTTATGGAGGAAATATTGTTGAAAGAGGTCAATATTCTAATACTCCACTAGTTTCCAAATTTTGGCTGCATGGTTTTAGAGCCAACAACAGCAGCAACAAAATGAGTATGCATAATTTGACACTAACAAGAACTTAACTGGTTTATGGTTGTAATGCAATATCCCGATTTGTCTCTTTAATTTGATTAACAAGACTTAATCTTAAAAGTCTTGTCGTCATCTAATCAGGTCCACATTCAGAGCTGCTACAAGATCCTGAAGGAGCATACACGCAGCTTGTAAGACTACAACGAATAGGCAAAGTTCCCAAAAAGCATGTTGCAACTTATCAGGATATGCCAGATACCAGTACTACAAATTCAGGAAGACACTCAAGTCAGCAGATTTCTGTAATAGGAACTATAATCAATGAATTATCAAAAACCGCAGATAGTGGCAGTCACTTACTTTCAGGTCGATTAGGTTCACCTAGTTCAACAAATGTTTCAGACAAAGTTACTGCAGATGCACCCTCAAATAAATTAGAGAAATTTACACTACGTCGCTTGGCCTACTTGAACAAACCAGAAATTCCAGTTTTATTAGTAGGTGTTCTAGCTGCACTGTCCAATGGTCTAATACTTCCAACTTTTGGCTTACTTCTTTCCAGTGTTATAAAAACCTTTTACGAGTCAGATCGTAAGCTCCAGAAGGATTCAGAGTTTTGGGCTTTAATGTTTGTTGTTTTCGGTGTGGCAAGTTTCTTGACAATGCCACTAAGAACGTACTGTTTTGCCGTGGCAGGCTGTAAATTGATCAGAAGACTTAGATTAATGTGCTTTGAAAAAGTGATTCATATGGAGATAAGTTGGTTTGACAAATTGGAAAACTCAAGTGGTGCAATAGGTGCAAGGCTTTCTGCTGATGCATCCGCGGTGAGAGGTATTGTTGGGGATGCATTAGGTTTTTGGGTTCAAATTGCTGCAACTGCCATTGCTGGTTTAGTTATTGGTTTCCAAGCAAGTTGGCAATTGAGTATTGTACTCCTTTTCATGCTACCTCTAGTAGGACTAAATGCGTATTATCAGATAAAATCCTTCGTGGGATTCCATGCTAACTCAAAGGTTACAATATATTGTAGACTGTAAAGACTTTTTTTTGTCCTTCTATAAAATCCACTATATGCACACTTTGAATGCTGCTGATTTAGTTAATTTAAATGGCAATGCTTACAGAAGCTGTATGAAGAGGCTAGTCAATTTGCAAATGATGCAGTAGGGAGTATCAGGACAGTTTCTTCTTTTTGTGCTGAAGATAAGATATTACAACTCTACAAAAGGAAATCAGAAGGTCCTCTAAGAGCAGGTATAAGACAAGGATTTATTACTGGAATAGGTATCGGAATATCTACGTTCTTTCTATTTTCGGTGTATGCAACCTGTTTTTATGCTGGAGCTCAATTTCTTGAGGCTGGAAAGATCACGATTCCTGAAATATTTCGGGTGTGTCAAAACATTTTTCCTATTATTCTGGCTGGATAATGATGAGAAAATTCTTGCCTATTTTCTACACTTGAAGCTATGGCCTTATCAATATCATGTATTACAGGTTTTCTTTGGTCTCACTATGACTGCTGTTGGGATTTCTCAATCAGGTGCCCTTGCACCTGACACTGGTAAAGCCAAAGGTGCTGCAGCTTCTATATTTGCATTGCTTGACCAGAAGTCAATAATAGAATCAAAAGATGACTCTGGAATAACTGTTGAAAATCTGAAGGGTGATATTGAGTTCCAGCATGTCAATTTTGTCTATCCTACAAGACCTGATTTTCATGTTTTCAGAGATTTCTGCTTTGTTATTCCCTGTGGCCAGGTACACAAGTCCTCCTGAAATCGGAACTTGGTAGATCATCCTACTATTCTACTAGCATAATGTAGCTTCAAGTTTAACATGTCCACCTATTCTATTACAAAAATGGCTCAGCACATGTTTATTTGTAAGATAAGTCCTCTTACTCGAAAGTACTCTGGTTTGAAAAGTGGAACACTAGTCTTGTTTGTTGGTATCATTGTATCAATAATTAAAAATTATTTCCCTCGCTTGAAAGTCATTTGACAGTGGAGCACCAGATATGTTCATCAGTATTTATAGTCTTAATATTTGGTTATTCATATTCAAACTCCCGATCCCTAGGCCAAGAGTGCCCGCACTGACAATATTAAGGTTTTAAGGCATTTGAAGAAGTATGCAATCCATTTAACATTTTACTCCAATTATAGTAGCAGCATATATTTGCGACATAATTTATATGACTGACAAGAAATTTTATGGAGCAGACTGTTGCTCTAGTCGGAGAAAGTGGGAGTGGAAAATCAACAGTGATCTCCTTGTTGCAAAGATTTTATGATCCTGACTCTGGTAACATTACAATAGATGGTATTAACATTCAAAACTTCAAGCTAAAATGGCTAAGGCAGCAGATGGGTCTAGTGAGCCAGGAGCCTGTCCTGTTCAATGATTCAATAAATTTCAACATTACCTATGGAATGGAACGAAATGCCACTGAGTCTGAAATTTTAGCTGCGGCAAAGCTGGCAAATGCTCACAACTTTATTAGTAGCTTACAACAGGTTCTAATTACACACTTCTCACAGTTCTTATTGATTTTACATTATTACACACTACACAATATAAGACCGTAAGACCACCAGGAATCGGTATAGAGATTTTTTTTAAACCTCCCACTTTTCTTGCGATAAATCTTGGAAATTTCTTAAAGATGTTGCAATAATTTAATCTAAGCTTGTGAAAAAATGGACAAAATGCAGGGGTATGATACAAGAGTAGGTGAGAGGGGAATTCAGTTATCCGGTGGACAGAAACAACGCGTGGCGATTGCTAGAGCTATCCTAAAAAATCCGAAAATATTATTACTAGACGAGGCCACGAGTGCACTGGATTCAGAGTCCGAAAAAGTGGTCCAGGAGGCCCTGGACAAAATTATGGTCGAGAGAAGAACAACCACAGTTGTGGTGGCTCATAGATTATCGACAGTAAAGAATGCTGATTTGATTGCTGTGGTTAAAAACGGAGTTGTTGTAGAGAAAGGAAAGCATCAAGAATTGATCAATATTGAAAATGGCATATATGCTTCTCTTGTAAGTTGCAGCTGATCTGCATAGTACACTTCAGTGTCCATTCCTTGTAAACAACTGATCATTTTCGTATCGGAAACTCCAAAGCCAAAAGCATCAATAATTGGCTTTATCCACTTGTTCTATCATTTAGGATCTTTTCGGAAAAATGCTAGACAACCAAGCAAAATTTTCAAAAAAAAAATTCTCTAATGTCATGTGCCTTCTTATTATTGGTTGATAGTATAATTAATGATATGGATCTCGCGTGTATTAATATGAATCCACCAATTAAAATTTCCCATTTTATCAATTCACGTTAATTTAGACTATTTTGAAAATTTTGTTTGGTTCTCTAGCATAACATTACTCTGCAGTGTTATTTGCGTTTTGTTAATGTACGCATGCAATTGATGGAAGAGGTGATTAATGATGCGTGATTCGTATTTCTGACTCCAGGATCAGAGTCTTTCACGGGGAAAGTTTTGTGGCATTTACATTTTTGGCATGATAAGATCATTGGCATTTTTCTTGTGAGAATTGCGGTGTCTATTTTTGTTCATTAATTTTTTTTTTTTGAAAAATAAAGAAGTTAATTGAATAATAAAAAGTCATACGACATCTAAACCAATATCAAATCGAACAAACAGTAAATTGCAATCGCCAGTTAAACCATGATTTAACCATGATTTTGTGTTAGAAGGTTGTTCGAAAAGTAGTAACTTCAGTCATGTATGATAATAATAATAATATGTGAAAGGATCAAATTTCACATAAAATTAAACCATTTTAATATTAGATTAGTTTAATATAGATTCGTTCTAAATTCTAATTTAATGCTAGTTGATAATGCATAGCACGAACACGTGTCAAGATTAAAATATTAATATGAATAAATTATCAATAATAAATATAATTAATACGTATTATTAAATATGTATTTGTAAAAAACTTAATGATAAAAATATATAATGAATAAACACAATTAAATTTTGTAGTTATAAGGAATCGAACATGGGTGAAATTAAATGAAATTAAAATAAATACATAAATATAATTAATAAGTAATATTTAAATATAAGCTTGTAATGAATTGAATGATAAAAGTATATAACAAATAAACACAATTTAATTATTTAGTTATAGGAAATCGCACATGGGATGAAATTAAAAAAAAATGAATTTTGTATAATTGTATAGTTGGAAGGAATCGAACCCCGAGTTAAGTGATAATCAAATTTAATACTTTAATATTTTGATACTCCTTCCGTCCCAAAATACATGGAGAGAATGACCAAAATGCCTATTTTTCACAAGTCATGGCCCAAAATACTGATTTTGAAAAAAATGGTCCGAAATACCGACGGGCTACGGAGAATCGTCCTCCGTATTAGCATGATACGGAACACCGTGTACCGTATTATGCATGATACGGAGCTGCGTCCTCCGTGTTAGCATGATACGGTGGATTGTGCACCGTGTTAGATGGGTGCGCAGCACTGTCACGGAATACCGTCCACCGTATCATGCCCTGTTACGGAACATGGAGCTCCGTATCATGCCCTGTTACGGAACACGCAGCTCCGCAACACACCCCCTATCACGGTACACGATGTACCGTGTCCCGTCAGTAAAAAGGGCCATCCAGTTTCCCAGGTGATTATTTTGGGCCATCACCCAAATACATGTCTCTTTTGAAAAACAAATTTGTCCCAAAATACATGTCCCTTTTCTCCTTTCAATGCAAATTTAATGGTAGTTTTACAAAATTATTCCTACATTTATTGTATTAAAAATTTGACTTTTTCAAACTTAACTCTACTCTCATTTTCCAATGTATTAAATAAGGGTATTAGGTGAAAAATTTTATCCAACTAACCTTTATCTTAATATGTGCATTTTTTAAAAAAATACATGTAAAATGGGACGGAAAGAGTACTATTTTGCACCATTAAAATATTGTGCATGTTTGGCAACCAACTTTCTCACCTTATATAGCCCCAAAGCCCGTTCCCCGTTTCCCACCAGCGTTTGGCAAAATAAGAGCAAGCCCGTTTATGAAACTTAAAAGGGATAAACTAAAAAATAATGCAGGTAGTTGGGTTGGATGGGATAATGGTCTCTCAGACTTAATGGTTGATTATTTTTACAACATTTTTGCAGCTATAAACACGAACGGGGAATGTGTTACAGAGACTTTGCAAAGAGGTGTTTCGATGGAACAAAATCGAGATTTGCTGGCAACAGTGGAGGAAAGTGAGGTGGTCCAAAATTTTTTTAATCACCGGGACCTGACGGATTCAATCCAGGTTTTTACCAAAGATTCTGGGGCATTGTAGGGAATGACATTGTTAAGGTGGTCCAAAATTTTTTCAATAATGAAGCTGTCCCGGTGGAGTTTAATGATACACATATAGTGCTTATACCGAAGAACAATAATCCAGAGTTGATGAGTGATATGAGACCAATTGCCTTGTGTAATGTTGCTTACAAGATTATTTCTAAAGTAATGGCAAATAGGCTAAAAAGTGTGTTGCCTAGTATTATCTCAGAGTTTCAAAGTGCTTTCATGCTAGGAAGGCTAATCACAGATAATATTATGGTTTCGTTCGAAATAATGCACTATTTGAAGAGGAAAAGCAAAGGAAAAAAGGGTTTTATGGCTCTAAAATTAGACATGAGCAAGGCATACGATCGGGTTGAGTGAGGATATTTGGCAGCTGTGATGGAATAATTGGGGTTTAGTGAGCAGTGGATTAGTCTGATAATGAGGTGTGTTCGTTCAGTTAATTATAAGATAGCATATGGTGGTAAAGAAATAGGTCCGATTGTTCCTCAACGGGGTTTGCGTCAAGGAGACCCGTTATCTCCATATTTGTTTATTCTGTGTATGGAAGGTTTCCCATCATTGATTAAGAATTATGAGCAGAATAAAAGGATACGAGGTTGCAAGGTGGCCACGAGAGCTCCAGTGATTTCTCATATGTTGTTTGCGGATGACAGCTATCTCTATTGTCGATCTACGGTAGAAGAAGCAATGAATATAATGAATCTACTTCAAAGCTTTCAGGAAGCATCAGGTCAACAGGTGAATTTGGCAAAATCTGAGGTATTTTTTAGTTCCAATACTGATGCAAGAACTCGAGATCTGATTTGTGCCCAACTAGGTGTTCACGAAGCCAATGAGGGGAGTCATTATTTGGGTTTACCTAGTGTGGTGGGTAGAAACAAATCTATTATGTTTGGTTTTTTAAAGGATAGAATGAAGCAGAAAATTCAAAGTATGGAGGGGCGGTTTGTTTTGAAGGCAGGCAAAGAAATTTTAATTAAAACGGTGGCTCAGGCTCTGCCTAATTATGCAATGAATGTGTTTCTGTTACCTGTGGAAATGTGCAAAGAATTAGAACAATTGATGTGTAATTTTTTGTGGAGATCCTCGTTTAATAATGATAGGGGTATTAACTGGATGAGTTGGCAACGAATATCAATGCACAAGTCGAAAGGTGGTATGGGGTTTAGAAATTTACATGATTTTAATCTTTGGTTGCAATGCAGACCTGACTCTTTGGTTGACAGAGTGTTTGAAGCGAGATATTATCATGGTAAGAGTTTTATTCGAGCGGAATTGGGTGGTAATCCAAGTTTTATATGGAAAAGTATTTTTGAAGCTAGAAATTTGGTGATATAGGGAGCTATGTGTAGAGTTGGAAATGGTACTGATATTTCGATTTTGGAGGATCCCTGGTTGCCTTTGGAGGACAATCCGTGTGTCATATCAGGTGAGGCTGGCTTGGTTGGGTTGAAGGTAGCGAGTCTGTTACAATCTGATGATATATTGGCCTGGGATGTAGACTTGGTGCGTGCTTTGTTTAATGAAAGGGAAGGTGAGGTAATTCTAAGCATTCCCCTCTCTTCAAGTCGTCAAAAAGATGATTGGTTTTGGTAGTTTGAGAAATCGGGTCATTATACTGTTAGGAGTGCATACAAGAGTTGAAAATTCAAGTTCCGGTCAATCAACAGTTTGATTCTTGGGTGAATTTATGGAAACTTCGAGTTCCACCTAAAGTAAAGAACATGATTTGGAGAGCGGTATCAGGAAGTTTACCAACAAAGGTGCAGTTGAGATTAAGACATGTAGATGTTGATATTGTCTGTCCCTCATGTCAACAGGAGGACGAGACTATATTTCATTGTCTGGTGTCATGTTCGTTTGCGAGGTCGTGTTGGGAGCGTGCAGGGTTGGGGGTGTTGGAGGAGGAGGAAGCAGTAACTTTAGTTCATGGCTGTCTCAAATGTTTCATATGTTGGAAGAGAAAAATCGAAGAATAATGGTGATGATTTGCTGGGTCTTGTGGAAAGTTCGGAATGACTTAGTATGGAATTAGACGGGGTCATCGGTATCTAATGTAATTACTTTGGCTTACAACTCTCTGGATAGTTGGATAAAAGCTCAGGATAAGATTCATGTCCCTGCGGTAGCATATTCAATCCCGGAAGATGGTAGGGAGAAATGGTTTCGTCCTGCAGAGAATACAATGAAGGTTAACGTTGATGCTGCATTATTTGAAGCTACAGGGAGGTATAGCTTTGCGTGTGTTGCCAGGGACGATACATGTCTGGTGATGGAAGCTATTTCAAGTTGTAGAGCAGGCCTTGCAGCAGTTGACTTGGCTGAAGCGATGGGAGTTCGTGAAGAATTGAGTTGGATAAAGCGGAAGAGATGGAGGTGTGTGACAGTTGAAAGTGATAGTCTTATGGTGGTCCAGTCAATTCGCAGCAACTACTCCATGGTGTCGTACTTTGGGAGTATTATAGAAGACTGCAAGGCTTTGCTAAATGTGTTAGATTGTGTGTCTATTCTTTTCGTTAGAAGATCGGCAAATAATGTTGCTCATGCTATAGCTAGAGCATCACACTTCATAGTTGATCGTGTGTTTCAGGGGGTAGACATGTCTCCTGATATTCAAAGTGTAATCTTGGAGGATGTTCAAGTTTAATGCACTACGCCATAGATGGCCTATAGCAACCTTTTGGCATGGGTGTTACCACTATGGGTGTTACCATAGCTATCAAAATTTTTACCTATCGCAACCTTTTGATTGTGGTGTTACCATAGGCACAAAAGTATGTTACTTTAGTTATAAAAGGTGTTAACAGTGGGTAACACCATGAGGTGTGTTACCATAGAATATTCATTAACAAATTTTTATTTCATTTAAAATTAATGATTTAATAATTATTTGACTTTAAAAATAATTAATTTTAATAAAATCTTTGAAATAATCATTTTAAAACGTAATATTCCATCAAATAATTAAACAATTGATTTTTCTTAAATATTAAAATTTTGTTTATAAATTTGAAATAAAAAGATTTTAAAATAATGTACTATCCAAACATTATTAAATTTTAACTAAATTCATTAAAAGTTTAATAAAGAAAACTAAGTTACGTATAAGTTGTGAATTATTACAAAATTATGAAACAATAGATTTAATAATTATATTTTAATTTCAAGAAATTAAAATAAATTGATAATATTTACAAAAATAAAAAAAGAAAGTAACATTCAAAAAAAAAAGTAAATGAGTGTACTGTGCAGAGCTGAAAACACACGAGCGGGAAAAAAAAGAAAACACGAGCGCCAAAGTGAATTGGGGGAAAGTATACTAGTGACTAGGGTTCACTCATTCTCTCAAAACACTTCACTTCACTTCTCAGCCGCTCTCAAAATGAAAAACCAAACTCAGCCGCTCTCAAAATAATTGGCAGTTTAGGGTTCTCTCGCCTCTTTCATAAGAAGTTTAGGGTTCAATTAGGGTTCGAGCTGGTCAATCGAAGCTTGGTTCTACGATTTCAATTAGGGTTCGACCTTTGTTCAATTAAGGTATAAATCTTTCTTTATATGCTTCAATTTATGTATACTGTGTGTTGCATGCTTCGATTTATACTCTGTGTTGCATGCTTCGATTTATGCCTCTCTCTTTATGTATCTCTCTCTCTCTCTCTCTCTCCCTCTTTCTGTCTCTCTCTTTGTATCTCTTTGTCTCTCTCTTTGTGTCTCTCTCTCCATCTCTCTGTCTCATTCTCCATTCTCTATCCCTCAGTCTCTGTTTTTTCTTGATTATTGTATATATGCCTTTTATGTGGATGTTGATTTATGTTTTGTTGTTGAAATAATATAATCTGTGATAATTTTTGTTGTATATGTGTCGTGTTTCTCGAATTTGTGTATTGTATTACATACAAGGATCGATTTTGTTTATCGATTTTTGTATAAATTTGTTATTTATTATGATTACATATTTATGTTGATTTATGCCTAAATCTGTGATATTTTGGTCAAATTTTAATATGTGATTTATGTATGACTTCTGTCGCGATGTGTCTCGCTGTCTTAGTTTCTTTCGTATCTCTGTCATATATATTATTTGCTGCTGCTACTTAAAAACTATCTCAACTGTATAACTAACACTTAAAAAAAAACCCTCTGTTGTTTAGTAGTTAGGTTTAAGCTCATGTATATAAATCTAATAATTATTTGTATAATTAGTTAGTTATTAATAGGTATTTATTTGCTTAGGTTGGCCGAAATAAACACCTTGACTACTCTTTTTATATTAATAGAGTTGTGCTTGATAAATGTAGTGATGGACAATGAGGAAAACACGTGGATAAAACTTCCAAAGTTTAGTAACGGCTATATTAGCGGGGTAAAGGCTTTTATAAAAAATGTAGTTTCTAGATTCGCCGTAGGTGATGAAATAACGTGTCCTTGCAAGAAATGTAAAAATGACAAGTGGTATCGTCAAGATGTAATATACGAGCATCTCATCTACAATGGTCCATCTCCATTGTACATGGAATGGATGTGCGAGCTTTCTCGACATGGGAGTGATGAAGATATGGATCGTGAGGCTGGTATAGACTTTGGAGATACTCTAGGTGACATGTTGCAACGTACCCATGGAATGCAGAATGGTGAAGGTGAGCACACTGAAGGACCAAATGCCAAGCCTAATAAATTTGATCGCCATATTGAAGACGGAAAACAACCATTATATCCTGGTTGTTCGAAGTTTTCGCGATTAAGTTTTATCCTTAGGCTTTATTCTTTAAAATGTATACATGGGATTACGGAGGCTGCATTCGGGGATCTACTAGAGTTGATGAGAGAGGCTTTTCCAGAGGCCCACATACCTTTATCTTTTAATGCCGCAAAAAATATCATTAGAGATTTAGGTCTAGATTACCAAAAAATACACGCATGTCCAAACGATTGCATGCTATATTGGGCAGAAAACAAAGATGCAGATATTTGTAAAACTTGTGGTGTTTCAAGATGGGAAGTAGTGGAAAGGAAAGGTAACAGTGACAATGATGAAGAGAAGGTAATTCGCAAGGTTCCAGCAAAAGTTATGCGTTATTTTCCGCTAAAACCAAGGTTGCAAAGGTTGTATATGTCGAAGGAGTATTCTGCACTTATGTTATGGCATGTCGTGGGACGAAAAACTGACGAAAATCTTAGACATCCAGCAGATGCCGAGGCATGGAAGGCTATGGATGCTAGGTATCCTGATTTTTCGATAGAAAAGAGAAATATCAGACTTGGTTTGGCCTTAGATGGATTTAGTCCTTTCCGTACTATGAGTACAACTCACTCAACATGGCCTATTGTATTGGTTAACTACAACCTGCCACCTTGGCTATGCATGAAGCCTGAAAATTTGATTCTTTCAACAATCATCCCCGGTCCAGAATCTCCAAACAACAACATTGATGTATTTATGCAGCTTTAATTGAAGAGTTGAAAGAATTATGGGATCTAGGTATAGAAACTTTCGATGCCTTGTCTAATCAACATTTTAAGCTACGTGCAAGTGTGTTGTGGACCATTAGCGATTTTCCGGGATATGCAATGCTATCTGGTTGGATCACAAAGGGTAAATTGGCCTGTCCCACATGCCATTATGAGACATCTTCAATATACTTGAAACATAGTAAAAAGATGTGCTACATGAACAAAGAAAATTTCTTTGTCCGGAGCACAAGTGGAGGTTCGATAAGAGAAGGTTCAATGGTGAAGTTGAAATGGGACAGGTTCCACCCCCTTTAAGCGGAACAGATATACTTGATTTATTGTCCGGCTATGAAAATGAGTTTGGAAAGGACAAAAGCAAGAAAACGAGCAAACGGGGTGTAAAGCGTAAAAAGGATTCCCCTTTTAAAAAAAAGTCAATATTTTTCAATTTACCATATTGGAAGCACAATTTATTGCGACACAACCTTGATTGTATGCATATCGAGAAAAATGTATGTGACAGCATACTTGGTACTTTGTTGAATATTGGCGGTAAGACAAAAGACCATTTGAGTGCTCGTTTGGATTTACAAGAAATGGGGATCAGGAAGGTCCTTCATCCTGTTAAATCAAGTGATGGAAAATACCTTGAGATTTGGGCTGCTATTTTTGACATGACGAACCAAGAGAAGGAAATATTCTGTTCAGTATTGGAGAAGGCTAAACTGCCATACGGCTGTGCAGCTAATATCAGTCGATATGTTCACACGAAGGAAAGGACAATCTCGGGGTATAAGAGCTATGATGCTCATTTTCTTCAGCATTACTTGTTACAATTTGCAGTGAAAAAAACATTGAAACCTGAGGTTGCACTACCTTTGATAAGACTTGGTGCATTTCTAAGAAATCTTTGGAGCAAAGTATTTAATTTGGCTGACCTGAATAGGCTAGAACAAGAAATTGTTGAAATTCTTTGCCATTTTGAGATGATATTTCCATCAGCTTTCTTTGACATAATGATTCACTTGCTGGTTCATTTGTGCAAGGAAATCGAATATGG
This sequence comes from Kitagawia praeruptora, assembly GCA_037693485.1. Lineage (NCBI taxonomy): Eukaryota > Viridiplantae > Streptophyta > Magnoliopsida > Apiales > Apiaceae > Kitagawia > Kitagawia praeruptora. The sequence goes on from CM075351.1 coordinate 47,066,676, forward strand.
GGGACCTGCACACCTGAGATGCATGTGGCCAATTGAGCGTTATCTAGCTAAATTAAAATCTTATGTGTGCAACAGGTCTAAACCCGAGGGTTCCATTGCTGAAGGCTACCTAGCAGAAGAATGCTTGACGTTCTGTTCAAGATTCTTTAACGGGGATGCAGTACCTAAATTTGAAAGTTGTCCACAAAAGATGCAATATCCAATTGGTACAAGAAGAAATAAAGATGGAAAACCTATTCATCTCAAAGAATCTCAATGGATTGCATGTCATCGTTACATTCTATTCAATTCTGGTACCAAGGACATCGAGACTTTGATCGAGTAAGATTTATGTTATAATTTATTTTAATAAGAATTAGAATGTTTATTTGTTTAATAATATTAACTAGGTAATTATTGTAGGGAACATCGAGCTTTACTTGATGGTCATCCAGTATCGAAAAAATATAAAAGAGAGAGGGCACACACCGAAGACTTCTGGAAGTGGTTGAAGGAAGAGGTTCGAAAAAAAAGGACATTTCCAAAGAGCTAGAAGTCCTTGCAATGGGACCTAATCGAGCAGCTAAGAGGTTTACGGGATATGTTATTAATGGGTATAGATTCTATACAAAATACAGAGATGCTAGGTGTACAACACATAATAGTGGTGTATTTGTGTCTTCCTTAACCACCAGCTTTGCAAGTTCAAAAGATCAGAATCCAAATGTTGGTGATGTCGATTACTACGGATCGATTGAAGAAATCCTCGAAATCGATTATTGGGGAGATTTTACCGTGGTTCTGTTTAGGTGTTGTTGGTACCATGCAGAAAAGGATTTGTATGACCCAACACGAGTCAATTTTAATAGACTGGTTCAAAAAGCTGATCCGTATGTTCTGGCTTCACAAGTACAACAAGTATTTTATATTGAAGATCCGAATGACAAGATGTATCATAATGTTATCAAGAGACTGCCAAAGGACTGGTGTGATGTCGAAGGTGAAAATGGGAACGAGGATGATTTCATTGATCCGATTATAAATGATATTCAACATGGTCATGGAATTGGAAATCAAGTTAGTGATGTGAGCTGGTTTAGAGAAGATGTACCTGCAACAAAAATTATCATTCCTCCAAAAGTAGTCAATGAAACTGTCTAGTGTTTTTTAAGGAGTTTTTCCTCTTAATGTAACAAATGTACTGCCTGCCTTTTAATGCGGGGAATTGCTTCTTTATGGATTGCTTTTTATTGTGTTAAGTTCTTTTAATGTAACAAATGTACTGCCTGCCTTTTTAGTATTTTTTATTAGTGATTTACTGCATTTTAATTTTTATTAGTGATTTACTGCATTTTTATTAGTTAATTTACATTCTTTTGCCAGACTGCTTTTAAATTGATCAGTTGTTGCTTTTAAATTGATTCTTACTTTTTGTTTGTACTGGTTCTAATGTAAGTTTCTTTTTTTTTTAGGATGACTGAGAAGCGCATCAATCTCAGAATTTACCACATGGGTAAATTTCAGAATACAGAATATGTTGGTGGAAAAGAGTGTGTGCTAAGTAACTTAGATTCTGATTGGTTTTCTTGCACGCTGCTGATGGACCATGTTAAAGATGAGCTTAAGTATACTGAAATTGGAGGAATTTACGCAAGAGATGGTAATCAGCAAGAGGGATGGAAAATGGTGGCGAATGATCAAGACTTGCTTGAATTAAGTAAAAATGGTGGCCACATAGATCTTTATATTGATAACACTGTTGATACTAGGTTCGAGCCATTACAGCAAATGCAACTGTTTGTAGTCATATGACCAAGGCCAAATGTGTTTGAAGGTATTAAACTTTTTTAGTTATATACTATTATTAATACATATTATTAATTCTTTTATGAGAGTTCTGACATTTGTTTGTGTACTAACAATTTAATTCTATTGTTGCAGCGACCAAACAAGTGAAACGTCAGTTTGTGACCACTCATCAGTTACAACAGCAAAAAAGAAATAAGAAGTCCACTGAAGTCTACACTCCTAGGAAGTCAGCACGGCTGAATAATGCACAAGTCATAATTCCAAATCAAGTTAAGAGTACTCGGAAGCCGACACTTTTAAAAAATCAACGTGACGGCTGGGGTGAAGCCGAAGTCACTAGTGCTAGGAAGTCGGCACGCCTGGTTGGTGCTAGACCAGAAATCATTGATGCAGCCCTCAAGTAGAAGCCAAAGTCAGTTGAAGTGAAAAGTGCTCAGAAGTCGGCATTGATTAAAAATCCACAAGGCATTGATGAAAATGTGAATCTGAAGTCTGGAAATGTTAGAAGGAAATTGAATTTACATAATCCAGTAGATGAAGGTGAAGACGTAGATGAAGGTGAAGATATAGATGAAGGTGAAGATATAGATGGAGATGAAAATATGGATGAGAATGACATTGAGGTTAGATAACAAAAATCAATACAAAGATGTAGCCTAATCGATGTTCCACATATATTGCTATTTCACTAACTATATGTTTCTTTTAATTACGCACGTGCAGGATATTGTTCTACCACCTCCCCCACCACTTCCACCTGCATCATCTCCAATAAAATCGATGAAGCTGAACAAGTATGAAATGATTAAATTTAAAAATATGCTGAGAAACAGAGAAAAGCTTCAAGAGCTAGGGGTGCCTGAATTAGCTCTTAGTCTGCCAGGTGTGTTCAAAAAGGGCAAAGGAAAAAGTAAAGGGACAGAACAGATTCGAGATGGGGATGAATATGTTCAAGAAAGTGAGGAACACAGCGAAGATGATGCTTCAGAAATTCTGCCAAAGGTGCATCTTATCTACTATGTAGCGAGTTAATTAAAATTTTAATCATAGTACTAATTCAATTTATTTTTCAGAAAACCCGAAAAGTGAAGAAAAACAAGCTTCTTAATGGACCAACTACTCGTTCACAATCTAATGTTGTGACTACAACTGAAAAGGGTTCCACTCAGAATGATAAGAATGAGGCGGCAAATTCAGGTATGGTGGAACCTGCAAAAACACAGTTACCATGTGGTCAAGGACTTGGATCAATGGTGGATTATCTTGCTATGAGGGAACGCAAACAAAAAGAAGCTGCATCAGCGATTGCAACTGGAAGTGGAACTAAAAATGACAAAGTTTCGGAAACTGACCTGCCAGACATTGAAGACATTGAAATGGAAGAAGTTGAAGCAGGTTTATCTTCGTTTACTTAAATAATTTTTATGGTATTCCTTTATGAAACAAGGCAATTACATAATAGTGTTTTGATTTAACTTTTTATATGTTTTGAACTCGGTACTTAAGTCAAAGTGCCTAAGAGATTACGAGGGAAAACGAGGATGGATAACGTACATACAAGGCCGTTTGAGAAAAGGGTTGTCATCTCCATGAATAAAAGGGGCCAGCCTGTTTCAGATTTTGATAAAAATGTTTCAGAATTGAGTCGCTTTTTGGGGACACTAAAGAGGTGTGTGCCACTGACTTATGCATCTTGGGAACATGTTCCTGAAAGTCTAAAGAATACCTTGTGGGATTATATCAAGGTAATCAATCAATTTGAACTAGCTTCATGTAAATAATGTTGGTCAGATAGCATTTTAGACTAACTTATTCTGTTTCATATTTGATTTATATGTAATCAACGCTATATTATTCCCGAGGAATTAAAAAAATGGCCATGGAAGACAATTCAACAGAGTTGGAAGGGGTACAAGAGTCGAATAAAGAGCAATCATTATACTGCATATGCAACTGATGTGGAGAGGCTAGAAAATAAGCCGGAAGACATTCCACTTGAGGAATTTAAGCTGCTCTTAAAATTTTGGGGAGATCCTGATATTCAGGTATAATTTTAACTTTAAAAAGGTGTTGTTTTCATGTTTTTTTGCATAAGCAACTAGTGCTCTTTTTTCATGTTTTTTTGCAGGCGAAGGCTGAAAGAAATGCTAAAAGTCGTCGTGAATACACAGACACGCACACTACTGGTCCCAAACTATTTTCTCAAATTGAATACAAGATGATAAGTTCCTGAAAATTTATTATCAATCCTTTTGCGAGTCAAAAATTATAAAATTACTCAGGATTGTCAAAAAATAAAATGTCAATCTTTTTTAGAGGCGTGAATTATAGTTAAGAAAATTGCTTCTCTTTAATTTAATTTAATATAAATCTTTGAAAATGGATTCTCTTTAATTTAATTTAATATAAATCTGTGAAAATGGATTCTCTTTAATTTAATTTAATTTAAATCATCTAGTTGCTAAGCTAAGCCTCCACTGAGATCTTTGACCATATGACAGATTTTGATCGATTAGTTTATGTATGAATTATATCTCAATACAGTAGTATAAGTAGTGACACTTTCAGTTTACAAGTTTTTATCTAGTAGTTTATAGTTTAGATTAAACGCTTATTTCTTTCCATCTAGGATTGTGTCATGCATCTTAAGTTTCTGTTCATAAAGATTGGCAGGATTTATTCATTCCTGGTGTGTGCAGGTTCAGGACAAGGACAAGCAGCCAGATGACAAGCAACCAGATGACAAGCAGCCAGATGACAAGCAGCCAGATGACCAGCAGCCAGATAACGCTACATTTCTTGCAAAGATTTTTGCCAAAACTCGTAAGCGCAAGCCTGGACGAAAATACCAATCTAATCCTGATGTGATGCAGTTCAGAATTGTAAGTAACAATTCATCTTTACAGTCCATATTTCATCTTTACAATCCATTTTCATTTTCATATATTGACTTAGATTTATTTTCTAGGATACAATTAACAAGAAACTCCAATCATCAGAAGGGCTTGATGGTCTTGAGGAACTAGTTTCGGGTGTAAAAAAATCTCATGGTCGAGGTTAGCTTATAGGAAGACATGACCCGAAGTGTCTCAAAACTTCTACTCAAGCTTCAGCTTCAGCTCCAACCGATTCATACGTGCAAGAGCTGACAAAAAAGATACGGCAGGAAGTTGTTGTCGAAGTGGAAGCAAAGGTAAACCAGAAGGCCGCTGAAGTGGATGGCAAGATCAATCGGAAGGTCCAGGACAAAATGACATTGGTCCTAAAAAAATTAGTTGAAGCAAACCCCACTTTGAATATTAATATTGGTGAAATCTGTGCGACGATTTCCAGTGACACAGTAGGTGATGCTACTCCTATGACCGGTGGACCTAGCTCTTAGACTTCTATTGCTTTGGATAGTATATGCTATCTTCTAGTACTTGTCTGTTTTAGTTTATGTTTAAAACTGCTGGTGGATTTGATGTAGTTGATGGTGTTGGTTTGGATTTGATGTAGTTGCTTTTGGATTTGAATTGTTGTTGGTTTGTTTTATGGGAATTCAATGTTCTGCTGGTGCATTTTTATTTTGTTACATTTACGGTGTTACAATAGGTAAATTGTGTGTTACAATAGGTAATATTAGGTGTTGCAGTAGGTAATATTAGGTGTTACAATAGGTTATAGTAGGTGTTACAATAGGCCTTGCAGGTGGGCCCCACCCAGAAGTGGGTCCCACATGTGGGCCCACTCAGAAGTGGGTCCCACATGTGGGCCCCACCAAAAGTGGGTCCCACATGTGACACCTGTGCAAAATTGTATTATCATCTGTTGTAACACACAAACTATGTTACTATAGAGTGTTTAAGATGTTGCTATAGAGGTTTTTGGTAACCACATTTGCTATGTTACCTTAGGCTGTGTTTTGATGTTACCTTAGATACCTGTAGTTACTGCTGAGAACCTAACACAGCTGAAGTGTTACCATAGCCCTATTTTAGCCTATGGTAACTTCAAAATGGGGTCTATGGTAACACAGTTTGAGGGTTGATATAGGCCATCTATGGCGTAGTGATGGAAGATTACTTATTTTAAAAAAAAAAAAGGGCATAAGTTGAATCTATCTATATCTATATATTATAAAATAATGGATAACTCATACCTTAGGTTCGGTATTCATATTCAGATTATTGTTTAAATTCATGGATTATTCATATTTTTGATTTGGTATCCATTTTTGATTTGTACAAGATCCATGTGATTGTTTGACCCATTTTTCAGTATGGAAAGTTAAGGTAAGCCAAAGGGCCCCTTATTTAACAAATCCATCTCATTAATTATTTTCACAGTCAATCAAAACGAGACACGTAACAATTTGGGGACGTTAGAGTCGGCAACAATTTTCTTATGAAATTGCACTAGTTTTTTGCTCCTAAATTTCTTTCTGCAGAATTGCAAAGCTCAACAAAACCCTGCCCTAGTTGTACTTTGTAAAAGTAAAGAAAAGTGGGTGTCTATGTCAAAAAAGAAAAAAAGAAAGAAAGAAAGAATATTCGAATAAGAAGTTTGCTGAAATGAGCATAAAAATGGATAATACCATATGCTTTTACATGACAAAGACAAGTAGAACAGGACTTCCAGTGCCGTTACATGCATGACTGTATCTATGTCAGTTCCCAGTCAATCAAGGTCTTGCTAAATTTAGGTTTCGTGTGGACATGTCTGAAGCACATCAAATAGTAAAAACAGGGCATTTTTGCACACTACTGGCATCAATTGTGACATCAATCTAGTTATCAGAAACTCATAAAGTCACACCCAATATGGATGGATATGGTCCTATGGAGGACCATTACCTCTTCTTTTTATGGCCATTTTGCATCTACATTGCCATTATCCCCTTGGGCCTTGGCCAAATTACACACACAAATGTGTGTATCCTCATTTAGTCATTTGTGTGATAATGTGGTGAACCTAGTAGCTCCTTTTAGGCCTGTTCCGTAAATATTATTTTTTTTTAACTAGCAAAAAAAAAATTATTTTTTTTTGTTTTTTGTTGAAAAGATTTTTTTTTAAAAGAGAATTAAAAATTTGTTTGATTAAATTTAAAAGTTAATGTTGTGAAAAGCGTTTTTGTTTTTTTTTTTTGAACAAAAAGAAATCAATCCATTAATCAAAAGCCATACGGCATCTACAAAAACAATCGCAAGGACAGACGCTTAAGGGGATCGCTGTTGAATCCTTTCTAAAGGCAACCAAGCGATTTGAAGATATTTGATATATACATGTTTTTACTGCAATCATCGAACTGTTCTGGACCGACGACCGTAGATGCGATTCCATAGTAGCCTTCATCTCTGAATCAAAATCATGAAAAACTTGCCGATTTATAACATCGGCCATGGAAAACTCCTAAATTCAATCCAAACAAAAACCAAACTCTCACAAGGAGAGACAAACACAACCCAAATAAATTGGGAATAACTGAAACCCAAATAAATTGGGAACTTTATTGAAAAAAAAGAAAGCAAGACAAACGAAAAATAAATTGAATTGGGGCTTTCCACCGGTGAAACCCGATGGAAGCCCCCTCAAAAAATTTTAATGGAGGCTAGGGTAGAAACTAGAAGGGAGAGAGGAGAAGAGGCTAATGTAACTTTCCGTTTTGCTTTGATACCTTGCGTTTTTGTTTTAAAACTGTTTTAAAAGAAAGCAGATATCCCCATATTTTTGCAAAAATACTGCTGCTTTCAATTTTTATGAGAAACAATTGCTGATTTCAATATCAAATCTCAGCAAAAACATTATTTTTAATACTTACTACATCAAAATATGTACATATCAAAAATATTATGAAATAATATTTCGAATTTTGTAATTAATACCTTTTGACCAATTTTTTTAACAATAAATCAATAAATAATAACAATTACAAACTGGGGCTTAGATTGATTTATTAATTTGAGTAGACTAAAGTTATGCTTATTTAACTACTATAGTAATTTTTAGATTATTATTATTTTAAACTTTTAAAATGTTATTTTTTGGATTAAGTTTCAATAATTTTTATATTTTATTTTTCTGTAAAATTAGAATACCTCGTCTATTATATTTAAGAATTTTTTATTGATACGTGTTCATAAAAAAGTACTCCCTCCGTTCATTTCATTTCTTTACACTTTCTATTTTGGGCCGTCCATTCCATTTCTTTACATTACTAAAAATAGTAACTTTTAACAATAAAATACATTATTACATCCACTACCTCACTCCACCTTTTCAACCCTTTACACTATTACACCCACTACTTCACTTATTTTAACAATAAAATTACTATTACACCCACTACTACATTTATTTTAACAATATTACATCCACTATCTTGGTTTCCGTGCAAAAAGCAAACGTAAAGAAATCAAAAAAACGGAGGGAGTAATACTAAATTACTAACCGAATCAAAGCTCACATTAATAGCTTATTAACAGTGTTGTAAAAAGCGGGAATCGGACTTAATCGGTAGAGGCACTGTCCAGGGATTAATCGGGGATTAATCGGATATTTGAGGATTAATCGAATAATCGGATTATTAATCAGTTCGGTAACCCATGGAACAGGGATTAATCGGTGATTAATCGTGATTAATCACCGATTTTTAGAACAGAGCTTATTACACCAAAGAAATTGTCAATATCAATAATTTAAGAAAAAATAAATAAAATGTATTAATATGTTGCTTTAAAAAAAAATGTATTAATATGAAAACGTGGTCAACAATGTGACACTTGACTAAAAGTCCAATTCAACCTCCCCATCTTGACCATACGGCTACCAGTCAAGGGCTAATTTCGTCTTTTAATTATTTACCCACCAAAAGCGTTTTAAACTCATCTACATGTCATCCTACCTGGCATCCACGTGGCACAATCCTAACCGTCCAAGACTCCACCGAACAATCCAACGATCAAAATCAAATATTAAAGCATGTAATGAAACATAAAGAGCGTGCCCAACTAAAAACTATCACAAGCGCGCGTACGCTAAGCCCAATCACTTGCCACGTCAGACAAATCAAACCTGAGATTTAATCTCAACCGTACACGTGTCCAACTGTTGATCAAAAGCATCATCTTCTTGCCTTGTACATATAAACAATCTCAAACGTAAATTACAAACATCAATACATACAATTCTATACATACATAAAATTTTATAACAATCTGCAAAACCTTATACACACACACATATAGACGCATACATATAATAACATGGAAGTCTCCGGCGTGATTTTCCGGTCAATGCCATACTTGAACCAGAGCTTTATAACAAAATCTTGTTTTTTCGCCGGAGACGCGGGAATTTCATTTTCCGGCGAGATGAGCAAGATGGGCCACCAAGATTTGAGGGTTTCAGTAAAACCCAGAAAGGCTTTTGAGTTTTGTGATGATGGTCATCTAGAGTATTATAATAAGTCATTGAAGATGATAAGATGTGGTGGTGTTAAAGAGAAAGAGAAAGAGTTAGAATCTAAAGAGAAGATGATGAAGAAGAAGTTGAAATTGTTGAAAGGGTTGTCGAAAAATATATCGATGTTTTCGGGTATGGGGTTTGGTTTGGATTCTGATGTTGGATTGGCTGGTGAAGTTAAGGGCCAGATGATCTCTGTAAGTATATGTTTATGCTGATTTTTTTAATATAAATTTTGGCTTGGAAATGATTATTAATATGATTTTTAGTTGGTGTGTTATGTTGGATTGTTGAATGTTTTTTAGATTTGAGTCGATAGCTTTTTGTGAATCTTTAAAAATAGTATAGAAGTTGTTGGACTAATGAAAATTAGTAGTATTACAGTAAGTGAAGTTGATGATCATGTATTGTGTTTTTAGTCCATAGTATGTGTAGTAAGGTGGATTGTTTATGGTGTTTTATGTTGTGTTAATTGTGATATTTTTTTTGGAGATTTGACTTGATATATTGTGACTGGATTATGTAGGTTTCCCTTCAAAACAAGATTGTGTAGGGTTGTAACTCTATGTGGGTTGTTTAAGAGTATTATATATGATTATATCTGATCAAATATATATTGTATTATGTGCAGGAAGCTGCAGACATGTTACTTGCACAACTGCAAGAACTAAAAGCAGAAAAAAAGGAAATTAAGAGACAAAGAAAAGAAGAGAAGTCCAAATTAAAAGCATTGCGAATGAAAAATAAGATGGAATGTAAAGGCGATTCAAGCTCTTCTTCAGAATCGAGTGATGACGAATGTGGGGAAGTAATTGACATGAACCGCTTGAAAATTGAATCCGGCACAGTGAATGACTGTCTACCAGTCAGGCAAGAATCAACATTAACAATCCCGAGCACACCAAATGTGGCCGAGGAAATGAGTATTGGAGTTTGCAATTTACAAATTACTAGCACTAGTGGTGTTAGCAATGTAGATAGTCTTTATTCTTCCCAAGGAAATAGTCTAGCTACAGAATCATTGAGTCGAAAGATTGAGGTATGTATGGGCGGAAAATGTAAGAAATTAGGTGCAGCCACTTTGATGGATGAGTTTCAGAAGGCGGTGGGAGTAGAAGGGTCTGTTGTCGGATGCAAGTGCATGGGCAAATGCAAAAGTGCTCCGAATGTGAAAGTATTGAATTCCATTGATGGGATTCAAGGTGAAGTAAAAGATGATTCTGTGAGAATGCCTGCAAATCCATTGTGTATAGGTGTTGGTTTGGAAGATGTTGGAACTATCGTTTCAAACTTCTTTGGAGCAAATCAGAATGACTTGGGGCTTGCTGCAGCATCTTAGCATTTTGTTTTCGCATGTCACAAAGATACTTGATCCTGTAATGTGCATCCTGTGGCATATAGCTCCTTTTTTTTTTTCAGCTTGCTGAATGTCTTATAGATTTGTTTTGATATTACAATGGTTGAATAAACCATATATGTAAATTTACAAGTGTTTGTATCAATGCAATCCCAAGTTTAGTTTGTAAGCTAAATTTTGTGAAGAAGTGAAACCCCTGTAGAAGATAATCGTTTCGCAAGGTCATATGTTCGATAAAATTAATCTGATAAGAAACATTGAAGCAGTGAGGCACAGTGTCGGTATGAACTATGTTGCGAACAAATTTAATTCAACTACCAGAGTAAATCATGTTGGATAATGTAACATTAAGTCACTATGAAAAAGATTAATGCTTTATAACCGGAAAAAAGGATTATTATTGTGCCAGATAATCTCAGGGAAGGGAAAGCAAATACAGACACAAACACGTCCAAACAATGTATTTTGATGCACTAGAAATACATTGCAGATATGAATTGGCATACTAGTACATTGCTCAAAGGAAATAAAAAAATTTCATAGGTTATATTAGTTCCAATAAACATACCAAATTGTCTAAAACATTAGCTACGGTTCATGAATACTAATATTAAAAACTAAAGAAATTTCTATATGCCTTACTAGGGCTGTCAATAGATCGGCTATTCGATCCGATCCAAAGGCTAATAATGGAGCGGATATGGATCATATAAAAAAAATTCGATCCGGGAAAAATCCGATCCGGAAAAAATTCGAAAGCTAATGGAGCGGATATGGATTTGATACGATCCGTTAAAAATCCGACCCGGTAATATATATATTCGATCCGGTAATATATATATATATATATATATATATATATATATATATATATATATATATATATAGGATCTTGCTCAAATGAGAACCCTCACTTATGGTGAGATATGAGATCTATTCCTAACCATATATTTTTTATATCTAAATTAAATCCTAGCCCCACAATTATTATTTCAAATTTTATTTTTTTATTATTCATTTAATTCAACATCATCATCCACAATCATTTCTTCCATACTCTGGTCACCATTTCCGGTTACCATCTCCGGCGATAAATTCCGACCAACCCAGAAAATCACCACCGGTAAACAGAAAATCACTACGCTGCTACCACCACCTCCGATCACCACCAACGAAAATCACCACCGGTAAACAGAAAATCACCACACCGCCGCCACCCCGGCCACCACACGGCCGCTGCCACCAACAAAAATCACCACTTTTAAAAAGAAAATCACCGCACTCCGCCACCTTCGGCCACCACATTGCCACCACCACAACCAATAATCACCGACTGAAAACAAAAATCACCGCGACCAAACCACCCCAAACCACCACATCACCGCTACCACCTCCGGCCACCACCAACAAATCACCAATAACAATCGAAAATCACCACAAATCAATCAGCATCTCTCCACCGAATCTTCCACCTCCGCTGCACTTTCTCGCCGGCGCCAAAATCACCAGAAAAATCCATTACATATCAGTATAAACCACAAAAATCACCAGTCGGAGTTGGATTGATTATGAGCAGATCCACAAATAAATCAAAAAAAATCGTAGAATATCAAAATTAAATGTCCTGTCCATAACTCAAACAAAACAAAAAATCGCCAAAAGGTTATTTTTGGCGATTTTTGGTTATTTGCAGGGGACAAAAGGTGGTGATTTGTGTTGGTGGTGATTTTTGGTGGTGGCCGGAAGTGGTGGTGGAGATGTGTGGTTTGTAATGGTTTTGGCTATGGTGATTTTTGTTTTCCGGTGGTGATTTTTTGGTGGCAATGGCGGCAGTGTGGTGGTCGGAGGTGGTGGAGTGCGGTGATTTTTGTTTACAGGCGGTGATTTTTGTTGGTAGTGGCGGTGACGTGGTGGTCGGAGGTGGTGGTAATGTGGTGATTTTCTGTTTACCAGCGGTGATTTTCTGGATTGGCCGGAATTGGTCGCCGGAATTGGTGATCGGAGTTGGTGACCGAAATGGGAAAGAAGATTATGGTGGAAGATGATGTTGAATTAAATGAATAATAAAAAATTAAAATTTTAAATATTAATTGTGGGGATATGATTTGATTTAGATACAAAAAATGTATGGCTAGGATTAAATCTCATATCTCACCATAAGTGAGGGTTCTCAATAGAGCAAGACCCAAATTAAAATGAGAACTGAGATATAATCTCTGCCCTCTATTTAAAATGTATCCTTTTAATCTTAACCACACAAAAGAAACACACGTACTCCACACACACCACACACGCACTACACACACAAACACACGCCACACACGTATTACACACAAACTCACACATACCCCGTACCCCCACCTAGCCCCTCCCCCCTCCAACATTTTCCGGCGATTTAAGATTCATTTGTACAGGCTCCGCTACTTTACACGACGGCACAACAAAATCGAATAGAAAGTCCGGCATCGTCGATTTTATCAAAACCGAAGCATAATTGTTATGGCTCACTGCCGATCGGACTTCAATTCCGATGAGCTAAGCGCCGATGACGAAGCCGAAAACAGAAACAAACGAAGACGAACCGGCTTTGGCGATTTTTTGTTTTGTTTGAGTTATGGACAGGACATTTAATGGTGATTTTCTACGATTTTTTTTGATTTATTTGTGGATCTGCTCATAATCAATCCAACTCCGGCTGGTGATTTTTGTGGTTTATACTGATTTGTAATGGATTTTTCTGGTGATTTTGGCACCGGCGAGAAAGTGCAGCGGAGGTGGAAGATTCGGTGGAGAGATGCTGATTGATTTGTGGTGATTTTCGATTGTTATTGGTGATTTGTTGGTGGTGGCCGGAGGTGGTAGCGGTGATGTGGTGGTTTGGGGTGGTTTGGTCGCGGTGATTTTTGTTTTCAGTCGGTGATTATTGGTTGTGGTGGTGGCAATGTGGTGGTCGAAGGTGGCGGAGTGCGGTGATTTTCTTTTTAAAGGTGGTGATTTTTTTTTGTGGCAGCGGCCGTGTGGTGGCCGGGGTGGCGGCGGTGTGGTGATTTTCTGTTTACCGGTGGTGATTTTCGTTGGTGGTGATCGGAGGTGGTGGTAGCAGCGTGGTGATTTTCTGTTTACCGGTGGTGATTTTCTGGGTTGGTCGGAATTTATCGCCGGAGATGGTAACCGGAAATGGTGACCAGAGTATGGAAGAAATGATTGTGGATGATGATGTTGAATTAAATGAATAATAAAAAAATAAATTTTGAAATAATAATTGTGGGGCTAGGATTTAATTTAAATATAAAAAATATATGGTTAGGAATAGATCTCATATCTCACCATAAGTGAGGGTTCTCATTTGAGCAAGATCCTATATATATATATAGGGGGAGGTTCAAAAGAGAACCATTCTTAGCAAGAGAACCAGAGAACCATAATCTTCACCGTTGATTTGTTTTTAATTCTATGGCCTAGATTTCATACATACAAAATAACATTTTTCCTTTTTTAGACTATAAGGGTAGTATTTGATAGGATCTTGCTCAAATGAGAACCCTCACTTATGGTGAGATATGAGATCTATTCCTAACCATATATTTTTTATATCTAAATTAAATCCTAGCCCCACAATTATTATTTCAAATTTTATTTTTTTATTATTCATTTAATTCAACATCATCATCCACAATCATTTCTTCCATACTCTGGTCACCATTTCCGGTTACCATCTCCGGCGATAAATTCCGACCAACCCAGAAAATCACCACCGGTAAACAGAAAATCACCACGCTGCTATCACCACCAACGAAAATCACCACCGGTAAACAGAAAATCACCACACCGCCGCCACCCCGGCCACCACACGGCCGCTGCCACCAACAAAAATCACCACCTTTAAAAAGAAAATCACCGCACTCCGCCACCTTCGGCCACCACATTGCCACCACCACAACCAATAATCACCGACTGAAAACAAAAATCACCGCGACCAAACCACCCCAAACCACCACATCACCGCTACCACCTCCGGCCACCACCAACAAATCACCAATAACAATCGAAAATCACCACAAATCAATCAGCATCTCTCCACCGAATCTTCCACCTCCGCTGCACTTTCTCGCCGGCTCCAAAATCACCAGAAAAATCCATTACAAATCAGTATAAACCACAAAAATCACCAGCCGGAGTTGGATTGATTATGAGCAGATCCACAAATAAATCAAAAAAAAATCGTAGAAAATCACCATTAAATGTCCTGTCCATAACTCAAACAAAACAAAAAATCGCCAAAGCCGGTTCGTCTTCGTTTGTTTCTGTTTTCGGCTTCGTCATCGGCGCTTAGCTCATCGGAATTGAAGTCCGATCGGCAGTGAGCCATAACAATTATGCTTCGGTTTTGATAAAATCGACGATGCCGGACTTTCTATTCGATTTTGTTGCGCCGTCGTGTAAAGTAGCGGAGCCTGTACAAATGAATCTTAAATCGCCGGAAAATGTTGGAGGGGGGAGGGGCTAGGTGGGGGTACGGGGTATGTGTGAGTTTGTGTGTAATACGTGTGTGGCGTGTGTTTGTGTGTGTGGTGTGTGTGGAGTACGTGTGTTTCTTTTGTGTGGTTAAGATTAAAAGGATACATTTTAAATAGAGGGCATAGATTAGATCTCAGTTCTCATTTTAATTTGGGTCTTGCTCTATTGAGAACCCTCACTTATGGTAAGATATGAGATCTAATCCTAGCCATACATTTTTTGTATCTAAATCAAATCATATCCCCACAATTAATATTTAAAATTTTAATTTTTTATTATTCATTTAATTCAACATCATCTTCCACCATAATCTTCTTTCCCATTTCGGTCACCAACTCCGATCACCATCTCCGGCGACCAATTCCGGCCAATCCAGAAAATCACCGCTGGTAAATAAAAAATCACCACATTACCACCACCTCCGACCACCACTCACCGCCACTACCAACAAAAATCACCGCCTGTAAACAAAAATCACCGCACTCCACCACCTCCGACCACCACACTGCCGCCATTGCCACCAAAAAATACCACCGGAAAACAAAAATCACCACAGCCAAAACCATTACAAACCACACATCTCCACCACCACTTCCGGCCACCACCAAAAATCACCACCATCAACACAAATCACCACCTTTTGTCCCCTGCAAATAACCAAAAATCACCACCGGAAGCTCAAAATCACCGCAAATAACTCGAAAATCACCAAAAATGTTCAACAAAATAGTGTATACATATCTTAATTATATATTCTGATGGAATATTCGACGTGTTTTCGGCGGAGGCCGGAGTTTATGCGTGTATGATGAGAGATTCATCGGAGTTTCGAGAAAAATCGTTAAATTGGTGCCAGATCTGTGTTCTTTAATGTTAGTGTTAAAGCTCGCCGTCGCTAAATTTGAATAGGCACGAGAGGTGTGTGTATGTGTATATCCTGTGTGAGTGGGCGGCGGCGCGGTGATGGTAGGGTGGGTGGAGTCGTGGAAATGATTTTTGGGGGGGGGGGGAGTTGGGGGCAGGTGGGGGCGTGTGTAAAATGTGTGGGGCGTGTGTTGTGTGAGTGTGTTGCGTGTGTAGATGTGTGGTAGTGTGTTGTGTGAGTGTGTGATTAATGTGTGGATAAGATTTAAAATAGTTTAAAATTTGTGGGGCTGAGATTAGATCTCAGTTCTCACCAATAATATGGGTTCTCACCTGAGCAAAACCCTATATATATATATATATATATATATATATATATATATATATATATATATATACATATATAGGGTTTTGGTCCACAACCACAACTGGATATGAAAAATTATGCAACCAACAAATCAGGACCGTTAAAAAAATATCTAACGGCTGAAAGGCACCATCCACCGCATTGTTTCATTGCAGTCACCGCAATGAATCATTGAGGTGGTAGCAATGAAACATTGCTACAAAATATTTTTTTTAAATACTAAATTACCCCTATAAATGAAGGCTGATGTTTTTTTCTCAAAACATTTGTGTGCACGAGGAGTTGAACCTGGGGCATCCCGAGCATTGTGGAACATCACAACCAGCTGAGCTACAAGATTCTTGTGTTGAGAATGGAAATAATTAAAGATAAGTTAAGTTTAAACATATTTCTGAATTTGATAGTAACTTATTAAAATCTCCAACCAAATTAATTTTTTATTTTCTTAAAAATTTGGAATATCATTAAATTAGATATATATTGACATCCGTACGGTTGGATCGTTCAAAAATATTTTTTAAAAAATAGAAACAATAATCCGTGACAAAGCACTAGTTACAAGTCATATTGAAAATAATAGTGATCTATTAAGATTTCCAATCAAATTAATTTTTTATTTTCTGAAACTTTGGGAATATCATTATATTAGATATATATTGACATCCCTACAGTTGGATCGTTTAAAAATATTTTTTTAAAAAAAGAAACAATAATCCGTGACAAAACACTAGTTACGAGTCATATTGAAAATAGTAGTGATCTACTAAGATCTCCAATCAAATTAATTTTTATTTTCTGAAAATTTGGGAATATCATTATATTAGATATATATTGACATCCCTACGGTTGGATCGTTCAAAAATATTTTTTTAAAAAAAGAAACAATAATCCGTGACAAAGCACTAGTTACGAGTCATATTGAAAATAGTAGTGATCTACTAAGATCTCCAATCAAATTTATTTTTTATTTTTTATTTTCTGAAAATTTGGGAATATCATTATATTAGATATATATTGACATCCCTACGGTTGGATTGTTCAAAAATATTTTTTAAAAATAGAAACAATAATCCGTGACAAAGCACTAGTTACGAGTCATATCGAAAATAATAGTGATCTATTAAGATTTCCAATCAAATTAATTTTTTATTTTCTGAAACTTTGGAAATATCATTATATTAGATATATATTGACATCCCTACGGTTGGATCGTTCAAAAATATTTTTTTTAAAAAAGAAACAATAATCCGTGACAAAGCACTAGTTACGAGTCATATTGAAAATAGCAGTGATCTACTAAGATCTCCAATCAAATTAATTTTTTATTTTCTGAAACTTTGGAAATATCATTATATTAGATATATATTGACATCCCTACGGTTGGATCGTTCAAAAATATTTTTAAAAAAATAGAAACAATAATCCGTGACAAAGCACTAGTTACGAGTCATATTGAAAATGATTGTTTCACATGTCTCCCACTATATTTAGATTAAATATTTTTAATTAAATACATAGGACAGAAAAAAAATATTCTTAACTTAACATTGAAGATATTTCTAAGTTTAAATTAATTTATTATGATTTCACATGCATATTTTTATAATTTTACAAAAAAAAATTGAAAATGGGCTTTGTACCACAGCAATGCTTCATTGCGGTGGTCATGGTAAATAACATTTTTTCCACCAACGTTAAATGTGGCACTTGTAGTTGGTGGTTGCAGAATTTCCACCGCAATGAAACATTGCGGTGGTATTAGAGATAATCCCACCACCGCAATGTTTCATTGAGGTGGTCCAGGGAACAATTTTTTATCAGCACAGTGTAAATGCACAACATTTGTAAAACACCTTTTCCCCACTTTTAAAATGATTACACACATTTCCACATAAAGGTTTGGAGGTAAAAAAATTTAAGAAAAAGGTTAGTTTTTCCCCATTTTTCACATATACATACACTTCCAAAATTCATATATACACTTTCAAAAGTTAAGGGTTTGAAGGTTCTTGAAGATAAAAAATTCTACAAAAAAAGGTTAGCTCTCTAATTACTATGGAATATTTATTTAGTTTTTCTACTTCATCGAGCGACCATGATAATTTCGATTATGTTACACCCATAAGAAAAAATCCAGTTTTTCGAAAGTTATTTGTTAAAGATGATATTATAGATGTTGATACTTATGATATGGATAAAGAAAAGATGAATGTGGATGATGTTGGTGGAAGAAAGAATGATGTTGGTATGGGTAAAACGAAGGTGCACATAGAAATTGATAGTGATGATGATGAAGAAAATAATATTAAGATGGAAAAAAATGATGTCGATGATGATATTAATATCGAAAACGAAAATAATGGATTTGCGTTTCCGAATATTAATGATGTTGTGCCTTGCGTTGGTACGAATTTTGATACTTTAGATGATGCGGAAGTGTTTTATAGAGAATATGGCCGACGTGTCGGGTTCCAAATAATAATCCGCGGTACTCATAGGCATCAACGAAGTAAAGAACCATCATCTCGTACGTATATTTATCTAAAGGGTGGAAGAAACACAACATTGAATTCGGAATATCGTGGTAAAGGGAAACGAATTAGGGAGTCGATTCCACGGACGGATTGTCATGCTCGGATGTGTGTCTCTCATAATGTTAAGACAAATAAATGGAGAGTTATATTGGTTGATTTGGAACACAATCATGATTTGGTGGCACCGGAGAAAGTACAATTTTTTCAAAGATCACGCAACATAGATCCGCTCACCCGATCATTGATTGAGTTGTTTAATAAATCGGGGATCGAGACGAATAAAGTGATGAAATATCTTAGTGAGACATGTGGTGGTGTTGAGAATCTAGGTTTCTCTCATCAAGATGTTCGTAATGTCATACGTGACATTCGGCACCGAGTGTTTGATTCCGGTGACGCCGAGTGTGGATTGGTATTGTTACGAGAATTACAAGAGAATTTTTTTTGAAATTTCTTCTATCGAGTGGATGTGGATGAAGAGAATCGTGTTAGGGGTTTGGTGTGGGTTGATCCTCGATGCTTGAATGCCTACAAGAATTTCGGTGATGTGGTTACGTTCGACTCAACCTATTGGACGAATAGATATTGCATGCCTTTCATACCTATTACGGGGGTAAATCACCACTACCAAAATATTTTGTTTGGATTTGTACTAATGAGGGATGAGAAAGAGACATCTTACAAATGGGTTTTGAAAACATGGTTGGAAGCCGTTGACAACAAGGCACCCACTACAATCATTACCGATCAAGACATTGCTTTGGGAAATGCTATTGCGGATGTTATGCCGACAACAAAACACACGTATTGTACATGGCATATAAGTAGTAAGTTCCCCGAGAAGTTATCTAGCTTGTACACCAATTATCCGGAATTCAAAATGGATTTTAATGCATGTGTGTACAAGTCGTTGACACCCACGGAATTCGAAGGTCGGTGGGAGGAATTGGTCGAGAAGTACGATCTTGAGAATCATGATTGGCTATATGAAATGTATGCTATTAGAGGTCAATGGATTGGTGCGTACACGAGACAACACTTTGCCGCAGGTATGACTACAACCTCAAGAAGCGAGTCCATGAATTCTTTTTTTTGATGAATATGTGCGAGCATCAACCGGTTTGAAAGAATTTATTGAGAACTCACAAAAGGCTTTGGAGTCACAAAATCTTAGGGAAGTTAAAAGCGATTATGAGACCGAGGAATGGGATAGGAAACTAGTGTTGCATTCGCCCTTGGAAATTAATGCATCCGAGATTTACACGAAAGAAATGTTTAAGCGTTTTCAAAAGGAGCTTTTGAAAAGCACATCATACCAAGTGACGAGGGCTAGCCAAGGTGAAACTTATTTGTTTAAATTGTACTTGGTTGAGAAGTGTACGGTTCCGGAGAATCATAGAAGAAGTTACCTTTTAACGGCTCACTTTGACGGAAAGCTAGAATGTACATGTAATAATTTTGAACATTCCGGGATGATTTGTAAACACATGATCCGGTACCTAGACAAGAAGCAAAAACTCAAAATACCGGACCTCTACATCATGCCTAGGTGGACAATGGATGGCAATAAAATTGCTGAACCTCTACCATATACCCCTCCCGTTCTTGCCAATGTTGGTGCATCACAATCGTCAAGGTATAGTGCATTGTGCAATTCTTTTCAAAACTTGGGTGCCATAGCTAGTTGTTCCGTCCCACGATTCAATTACGTGATGAAATTGATTGAGAGAGAGAAATATAACGTGAAAAACAAATTTCAAGAAGAGGAACGTAACGAGCAAAAGAATGAGTCATTTCACCAAGATGATTACCAACATGATCCGATATTCGATCCTCCAATGTCACAAACTAAGGGACGAAAGAAATTGGAAAGATATAAAAGTGGTGTTGAAACTTCAAGTTCAAATGCCAAGCCACGTAAGTGCGGAAAATGTGGGCAAGAGGGAGCAAAGCATGATAGAAGGAATTGTCCTAATCCTCCTCTTCAATGAATGTATTGATATTTGAATTAAATTTTCAATTTATTATGTGATATTTAATTTATTATGTGAAATTGAATTTATTATATGATATTCAATTTATTATGCAATACATTATGAAAAAAATGAAAAAGATGATTATTATTCATTAAGAAAAAAGTGAAAATTATGATTTAAGAAAAAACAAATGTTAATTCGAAGTAAATATAAAACAGAGAAAAAACAGGGGAAGGGGCCTGGAGCTTCTGTCTATTTTCTACCCACCTCAATGAAACATTGAGGAGGCTGCATTGAAACATTGCGGTGGCAAACTGTTCCAACTAAAGCATCTGTCTATTTTCTACCCACCTCAATGAAACATTGAGGTGGCTGCATTGAAACATTGTGGTGTCAAACTGTTCCAGCTAAAGCTTCTGTCTATTTCCTACACACCTCAATGAAACATTACGGTGGCCAGACGTATTTCCTCAATAATTTTTTAAGTAACAATATTTTAAAATATTTATTTAAAAATCTTGCATTTAAAAATCGAAAAAAGCTTAAAATTAAATTTTATTCGTGAAATTTAATATAAACTTCCAGAAAAATGGAAAATTTATTTTTTCAATTTTAGTCAAAATTTGAAAAAAAATGATTAGGCTAAAATTTGAAAAAAACGATTAATTTATATTTTTTATGAAATTTCAATTTGAAACACGTAAAAATATTTAAACTATATTTTAATCCAAATATCCCAGGAAAAAATAATTTACATTTTGAAAAAAAAAACTTCCTAGGGGGTCACCCATCTCAGATTACTCTAGCCCAAGCACGCTTAACTACGAAGTTTTGTTTTGCCCCAACACTCCCGGCCAGGAATGCCACATCTGTTGAATATCCTAACCATTCTAATATATATGAGAAACGAATTCCACTCATATTTCAATAATTTTTTAAGTAACAATATTTTATTTTTTTACATTTAGGGTTAAGGTTTTTAGAAAGAAGAGCCGGTAGAGAGAAAAATGAGAGAATCCAAATCATCTTCTCTTTCTCCAAATCATCCCTCTCATACATGGATCCATGGTTTTGGATTTCGAATTTTTTATTACTTATCGTTGTTATCGTTGTGTTTTACTGTATGGAAATCCTACAATGGGTTCCTAGTTACTTGCATCAGATGATGATTTGGTTATATATCTGGTGTATTGTGATGATGATGACTGTTTAAGAAGAAGAAGGTGAAGAAAATGAAGAAGAAGGAGAAGAAGAAGAAGAAGAAGAAGAAGAAGAATAAGAAGAAGGTGAATAAAATGAAGAAGAAGATGGTGATGATTTGGTTATTGTGATGCTAATGATTGTTATGTTATTGATATTGTATTACAAAACATTTAATTGCAATGTTTCTAGCAAAATATTTGTTATTTGTCACCAATTTTGTCTTTGAATAATTTTCTACCTACCCTGTGTTCTTATCCA
Source organism: Kitagawia praeruptora (assembly GCA_037693485.1). Taxonomy (NCBI): domain Eukaryota; kingdom Viridiplantae; phylum Streptophyta; class Magnoliopsida; order Apiales; family Apiaceae; genus Kitagawia; species Kitagawia praeruptora. Next base: position 47,088,984 of record CM075351.1, read on the forward strand.
ATATATGAAAAGCAAGAGGTCTATATTATGTAAGATTTATGGACGAGGTTATATATGCAACAATCACCTCTTATACAGCCACCGCATTGAATCAAAGCGGCCTCCACAATGCTTCATTGCAGCCCCCTCATTGAAACATTGCGGTGGGCATTTTTAAAATTTAACACTCAGCCTGTTTTAACCCTGCTAGGCAGAAACTGCCACCAACATAAAACCTGTCAAAAGCTTTTCAAATTAACTCTAAAAAACCTGTCAAAAGCTTTCAAATTAACTACTTCAAATACACTAAATTTCTAAAACTCCAAACTTAAACTTCAAATCAAAATCAATAACCTAAACTATTACAAATATCATAAAAGCAATAAAATATTACAAAAAGTCCCTTAATTTACAACTTCTAAAAATCCTAAAAATGTTAACTATGATAAAAAAAACGAGACTAAAAGCCCAGATTCCTTTGTCGAATCCCCCAGTCACTAATAAATCGTGCTTCCCCAATCCGAAGCTCATGTGCAATACGATACCTAAAGGTCATGACATCTTTTTTGGGATCCCAATGTGCATCTTTCAACGATATTCCATTGCAAATGGCATCCATATATTTGCAAGCATACACGCCACAATCGATAGCACCATTTTGTTTGGGTCGATCCATAACTTCCTTAATCCTCATATACCTTTCAGGATATCGCTCTGGGTTCAACTTGTAAAGCATGAACGGGAGAAATTTTTCCTGCAAGATATTCAAATAATTGGTAACCACACAACCATATATTCAGATATTAAAAGACTTGAATAAAAGAGGTTACCATGAGATAATATTGAAAGGGGTAAATTTCTTTTCCTGTGACAGATGACTCATCCCGTAGAGGATCAATCAACAACACTTTCCCTTTGTTGATGTTTGCGACAAAGAGTATCCAATGGTGGTTATGGCACACGGGGAAAAAAGCAGCGTCACAATCTTGTAGATTTGGTCCACAAAATTGTTTCTGATAAGTTTTAATGAAATTTTCCATTGCTTTCTTTTGATCTCCGATAAGCTCTTTTGGTGGCGTCTGCAAAATTAAAGATTAAAAAAACTAAACAATGCTATAATTAAACAGGTTAAAATGCATTTAATTAAGATGTATGACAGCCTTAAGTAGGGCACATAATTAAGATATATAAGACAGTAAACCAATGTAATCTGAAGCCAAGCGAAATTGACAAGAAAAGGGTAGAAGCAGGCAACAAAAAGATCAACCAGCGTGGTAGTGACAGCAACTCTAGGTTTGTCATTTGATGCATCTAAAGATCGATCCCTAAATGATCCTCCATTAATTTTGCAGAAGTCTAATGTTGTATAATTCTCTAATATTTTTATAAAATTAACTGCAGGTATGATATGGTAAATTTTCCTGCTAACTTAATTGTAAAAGACATCCAGACAAATTAACAAGATCAAAAGTTACTTATTAATTTAATCTTTTTCTTACACAAGCTTGGAGGTCAACAATTGCGGCATTGTAAAAAGAAGCACAGAAATCTAAAGCAAAGGTACGACATATATAAGCATCAAGACTGATGCCTGTATGTTGAAATCATTACCATAAGATACATGTACCAAACTCTATTAGCACGACAAAGGCCTCCGAAAAAGAGTCCATTTATTCAATAGTATAATATACAACCTCTAGAATTAATCAAGTATTACAGTGGCTTCGTATAAGCACCAAAGCTTTGATATGATTCATTTTATTTCCATATCCGTCTATAGAAATATAACCTGAGTGACGAAACATATATGGAGGTTAATCTTTGATATCTAACGTTAAATCTAATTTAAATCATACCTTTCTCAACATTCAAACAAATGCAGTCTAATTTTTTTTTATAAACACACCATACGAATGTGCTTTTGTAGCTCATCTAGCTAATAATAGACTTTATAAATTACAGTTTCACATGACAAGAGGGAAGGGAGGGATTTTATAAACGATAGTGGCAGTATTCGCAAAGATGGGAAAGTGCGTGATGAGTACAAGAAAAGGAGTTTAGATAGTGATAGTCCCCGAGACATTATGATAAAAGTTACCCTGGAGATAGGAGGGCTGACAGACATTATGAAAAGGTTAGTGCAGAGAACTTGCATGGAGATAGAAGGGATGAGAGAGAGGGTAAATGGAGTGTAGAGAATTAATGTCCAGTTATATATATGATTTGACTACCTTTGGTAATACATTGTTAGATGCAAATTCTAATTATATATACTGATATTCCTACTGTTGTTAGGTAATAGGAACCTTTGACGACATGCATGTCATTTGTAGTTTTAGCCACCTTCCAAAGATAAAGAAGCAGATTCTATGTCAATATATACCATTCTTCTATGTATGCATGTAAATACTAAACAAATGCAAGAATATTTAGGTAATGATTGATACCTTCAAATCAGTAATAAATCGTTCAGCGATAAGCATCCACCAACTAAAAGCAAAGTAAAACCTTCTCGCCGGAGGCCTAAGGGTTTCCGATTTCCAGAGATTCTGCTATCTAATTTTCAATAGCTCCACATAAGCGTCCACAACAGAATCCTCCAACCAGAACCCCGGTTTTAAGGTCAACAGTTTTTCCTTTATTAGGGACATGGTCACACCCTTTTGCGAGTGTGTCCGCCAAATGAACTCACCATCGTTAGTCCACCAATGACGAAATAGCCACCTAATTTTTCAATTTTTCAGTGGCCGAGTCAAGTCACCCTTGTTACTAGGACCACCCCGATCTCGTTCATCCTTCATCTTATCAGCGGTTGTGTCCATCAGAAAAAAACGAGATACATATCACAACATAGATAAACAGATAGGTGTACATGAAAGATAGGATGGTAGAGGATTCATACATCAAATGCATCCTTTAAATTGGTTGGTACGGAGCCACTACCAAAACCCACAAATGGACGTACGCCTCGTTCCGTTGAAGGAGTTTCATCACTAGTAGAAGCCTGCAATTACATTAGATATTTACATCGAATGATAAATAATAATAATAATAATAATAAAGGGAAGCGTTACAAAGAATTGATTAGAAGTCAATACCTTTAGTGGAATGGGTGTAAAAGCAAAAGATCGGTAAGTGGTACCCATAAAAGGTGAAGCAGTCTCATCCTACAATTAGGTGTCAATACATAAATCAAACACTTGTTTAATACACCAATCGGTAATATGTTCAAAGATTGTTTAATACCTGACGTGGACGCTTAATGGAATCCGTGGCCGGAGTGTCCTGCAGTGCATCAGGAGCACTAGTCTCAACCTATCAGTACATTACAACAATCAGTAATATGTTCAATAGCAAGACATTAAATCGATAGAAGAAAAGATTACTACCTCAAGAGGACGCTTTAGGGAATCTTTGGTCGGAGTGTCCTGCAGTGCATCAGGAGCACTAGTCACAACCTATCAGTACATTACAACAATCAGTAATATGTTCAATAGCAAGACATTAAATCGATAGAAGAAAGGATTACTACCTCAAGAGGACGCTTTAGGGAATCTTTGGTCGGAGTGTCCTGCAGTGCATCAGGAGCACTAGTCTCAACCTATCAGTACATTACAACAATCAGTAATATGTTCAATAGCAAGTCATTAAATCGATAGAAGAAAGGATTACTACCTCAAGAGGATGCTCAAGGGGGACACTGAGTGGAGTGTCCTGCAGTGCATCAGGAGCACTAGTCTCAACCTATCAATTACATTACAACAATCAGTAATATGTTTAATAGCAAGACATTAAATCGATAGAAGAAAAGATTACTACCTCAAGGGGACTTTTCTGAGTAACACTAGGGGCAGATGGATCAACATCCATCTCACGAGCATGGGGATCTAGAATAGGAGGGTCTACAATAGGTGTATCCTCGTCTCCAAAGGTAGAGGGTCTCTTTATATCCTCCTCTCCAAAAAAAGAGGGTCGACTAAAATCAGCACCCCTCCACTCTGTGTTGACTCGATCATACGAGTATAGGAAATCAGGAAGAGACTCATAGAACCACTTAGCAGGTTTGTGCAAGTGGACCTGGTGTATCAACCTCATAGCACTCTCCAACTACAAATATCATTAATGCAATTATTAGGACAAATACGCTATTATCATTGCTAAAATGCAGTTATAAGGTCTAAAATGAAATTATTATAGCTAAAATGCAATTATTCAACAACAGTATTAAGAACATACTGCATCAATGGCGGACTGCTGCGGGAACCAATCTCGGGGTGTAATCTTATTGTCCGTACGAACCACACAAGGAGCAATCCTGAGTTTACTGACACGCCTATACCAATCCAAGTAATCCTGAATGGGTACATACTCGCCCTCCACATTGTTGGGCATACCGCTCTCCACATAACTAGCCCACTCATCCAAATAGCTCCGATAAGTAACCATATGTGCATCCCGCTGGTATTGAGTTTGCCTCTCAGTCCGCAAAAATGTATGGTCAAGCGGCTCCTGCGGTATATAGTGCAACATACCGAACTGCCTGAGTACCCTGTCCGGCATCTGGTACTCAATAAACTCAAATGACACCAAGGGTATACGCCCAAGAGCCATATGACGGGCCACCATCATGTCAGCATCCTCATCAGCATCAGCCCTCGCGTAAAATCAGTTTAAATATTACATATAAAATTAGAATGCAATCAACGATACTAAAATTAAAATGCAAGTGGTAAACAAGTAAAGACTGGAATGCAAACACTGATACTAAAATGCAAGTAGTAAGACTAAAATATCAAGTATTCACCTGGCGTATGGCTGCCATGTGACCCAGTGCGGCATAGAGCTGTCAAAATCTCCCCGATAACTACCAGTATGGTGGTGGGGGTTAACCCTCCTCCGCTTCACCGGCTCAGCCCAAGCTAATGCTCTCGGCCACCGAAGCTGCTGGCGTGGTGCAATCTCTGGACGCCCCGGATTCAATCTCTCCCACGCCCAGAACTGAAGAAGCATTGCGCACCCGTTGAAAGAGGTGGAAGACTTCTTCACAGATTTAGACAGGGCTCTATATAAATGTGCAAGAACTGCAGCGCCCCAAGCATAATCAATAATCTGATCCGGCTGCTGCAAAAACTGTATGTATCGGGGATGCACAACATTCCGGTTGGAAGTAGGAAATAGTACGGCCCCAATAATATACAATAGATATCCCCTGGTATACACTACAGGATCCTGAGCAACCCATTCTGGACGCTTCGATCTCTTACACCTCACCTTATATCTATCCCGCAATTCACACAATTTTACCCCACCGTTTCCATACATGTCCTTGCGCTTCTGAGCACTGTGCAACCGAAGATCCTGCCATTCTTTCTTCCAGTAGCCAATCGGATCAGATAGCTCAGTATGGGTCAAAGCACGCCCACTGATCGGCAGCCCCATGATCATGTACACATCCTCGAGTGTAATAGTCATCTCACCAAAACTGAAGTGAAATGAATTAGTTTCCGATCTCCACCGCTCCACCAATGCTTTGATTAGGGTAATGTCATTCTGAGGTACTGAGCGGGGATTAGTAAACACCCCAAATCCCCAAGTACGCAAAAGGGCACGCTGGTCTGCCTGTAACTCCCACACACCCTGTAGTGTAGTATACTGCCTCACATCCAACTTCTCCCTATCACCTCCCTCCCATATCAAAGTGCTGATATGCTCGTCCTGCTGAACCAGGAGCGATCGATCAAGAGGACCACACTGCATATCCATAATATCTGCAACGATTCAAAATCAAAAAAAATTAGGCACACTGAATATTCGAATTAACAAATCATTTTTAATCTATTACAGATTAGAAAAGAAAACCAAGTAATAAATTAAACCTAATTTGGATTATAAATGATAAATTCGAATTAACAAATCATTTTTAATCTATTTATGAGAGATTTAGCCTAAATTAGGGAAATTAAATCAAAACTAGGGAAATCAAGCCTAATTTGGATTAATGAATGATAAATTCGAATTAACATATTCACTTCACAACTAAGTTGAACTAGTGTGTCAAGTAAATGATTTCATACAACCAAGCAGATCTTGATACTTTGCCAGACATTATAACAGAGGGAAGCAACAAAGAAGAGGTTGCAGAAGAGTGATAACTTAGCTCAGGTTTTTTCTGCATTCCTCAAGTTTTAATTATTTGTTTTCTCATTGTTCACTTCACAATCACAATGTTATTCGAGTTAACACAATGTTATTCACTTTGTTAGTTCCATGGATTGATTTTGTAGTTCCGAATTGTGACTAGCAAGATTGCTTTTCTACACCTTAAAAAATAGTTTGCTAAGCTTAACATGTCGTAAAACTAGAACAGCTATTCTTAGCAGATGTTTAACATGTTTCTCTGCGATTCTTCTAGTTGTATCACATCAATTATTACCAGATGCTCGAACTGTACATGTTCTGTGATTTTCGATTAATAATGCATAATATATGCCATAATGTATAAACACTGTATAAACTATGAAAATCTGGATTTCAATACCAAAGTTTACCCACGTTTTAGCCAAGGCAATTTTGTAAACAATATACTGACTGATATCGCACACAACATAGCTCTAAATCCGAACCACCTCATCAGACTATAAAGTAATTAAAACAGCAATCAAGAACAGAAACAAAAAACGAAACAGTTGTATGAGGCATTTCATCAAACACTTGTCATGCACTATTCATCTAAAACATTAGAACAGGTAGTAGAGTGTGTGTATGTATACCAGTTTAAACCCTAATTCGAATTTAAACCCTAATTCGAATTTGGTAGTAGAGTGTGTGTATGTATACCAGTTTGTATATACATTTTTGTAAATCATATAACCCAAGAATGATAATAAGAGAAGTAAAATACCAGTATTGAAGTAAAAGAGGACGAAGTCGAGGAGGAGGAAATCGGCTTAAAAAAGAAATCGTCGAAGAAATCGCAAAACTGAGTTTGAGTCGACTGAAGAAGAAATCGTCGAAAAATTGGCACCGCAATGTTTTGTGTTAGTGCTAAAATAAGGTCGGCCAATCTGTTTTGGGGTTAAAATAAGGGCAAAAACGTAAATTTGGTAACCCGCAATGTGTCATTGCGGATAGCTTAGCCCGCATTGTAACATTGCGGTGGCCGCATTGGATTATAGCGGAGGCAGTAAATCCCCACCGTATATTTATGTTTTTAACGGGTAAGATGTGTTGGTTGGATTTAAAGCTCTAACCATCCATGGTTGTGGAAGGGCACCCATATATATATATATATATAGGGTCTTGCTCAAATGAGAACCCCCACTTATGGTGAGATATGAGATCTAATCATAACCACACAATTTTTGTATCTAAATTAAATCTTTACTCCACAATTAATATTTAAATTTTATTTTTTTATTATTCATTTAATTCAACATCATCTTCTACCATCATCTTCTTCCCCACTCCGATCACCATCTCCGGCGACCAATTCCGGTCAACCCAGAAAATCACCGCCGATAAACAAAAAATCACCACACTTCCGCCACCTCCGACCACCATGCCGCCGCCACCACCAACAAAATCACCGACTGTAAACAATAATCACCGCATTCCACCACCTCCGATCACCACACTACAGTCGCCGCCACCAAAAATCACCACCAAATAACGAAAATCACCACATCCAAAACCACCACAAACCACTAAATCGTCGTCACCATCTCCGACCACCACCAACAAATCACCGATAACAATCCAAAAATCACCACAAAATCAATAACGAACAATATTGTAATCACCACAAATTTGGTTTGGCAATGGAACCTGGAAATTCATTTTGAACCAAAATACAGGGACTTGGTCGTGAAAGTCAACAACATCGAAAGAACATCACTTAATATGCTCTCCTGTGAATCAAATTTAACTAATTCAGTTCCCAACTTCGATTAAGTTATCGAAACAATGTTCAAATAAAATATCAAAACTCAAAATAATCATTTCTAATTATAATTTAAGGTGTGTTTAATATCTCCGGCAACAACTCCGGCAACAACTCGAGTAGTTGGATCTGGACGAAGAAGAGAACGATAGGAGAGAGAGAGAGAAAGGAAGAGAGATAGAGTCGCGGCGCGGCGGCGTGGCGACGTGGCACAGTGTTGCGGGGTGGGGGGTGCGGGTATGGTGCAGTGTGTGTGGGTGCAGCGCGTGTGTTGTGTGTGAATGTGTGTATATGTGTGTGCTGGGTGTGTAATTTATGTGTGGCTCAGATTGAATTTGGATATGAAAATGGAGGGCCGTGATTAGATCTCATATCTCATTTTAAGATTGGTTCTCATTTGAGTAAGACCATATATATATATATATATATATATATATATAGGGTCCTACTCCACTACAAACTAAAATTAATTACAAACTAAAAACTAAATACTAATCTAATATTTCAAGCTAATCTAATGACCAAACTAGGGGTACCCCAATACAAAAAATGTTTAAAATAATTGGCTCTATCCAACAAAAAAAAATTAAAAAAAAAATTAAAAAAAAATCACTGTTCATGTGATGACGTGGCAGTGGATTTCACTGGTTAACGGTGCTTCGCACATTCTTGTACGGCGCTTCGCGCCTTTATCATTCTAAAGTTGTAAGGAATGACAATCAATGGTAAAGGCAATAGACGATTGACGGGTGTGTCGAGAGCCTTCGGCCCTCATGACTACCTAACTCATCCGTTTACTGTCTTAAATGCTTCGCATTTCCACGACAGGGATTTTTTTTTTTGTTGGATAGAGCCAATTATTTTAAGCATTTTTTGTGAAGGTACCCTTGGCGGGAACCTTAGAATAGATGAAATATAATTAATTTAGTGTTAGTTTGTAGTTTGTATTTAATGATTGGTTTGTATTTGAGCAAAAGCCTATATATATAGAGTCCTGTTCTACTAGAAACAAATTAGAATAGAAACCTAGAAACTAAGCCCAGTCCACAAAAACACATTATTCTAGCCCAACTAAAAATACACGCACCACACCAGCATAGATTGAATATATAAGACCACTACACCACAATTGCCACCACCCACCACATCACCATCACGGCTGCCACCACACCCCCACCACCGCTGCCACCCACACACTACCATCACCACAGATCGAAGCTCATCGTTCATTGTTCATCATCGAAGCTTGTCGTCGTTGATGATTATTGTTCATCACTAATCTGTTCATCAAAGATCTGTTCATTTAATATATTAAATTATATTAAGAAATCACTAAATCATATTACAGAAATCACTAATTTGTATTGCAGAAATCACTAATTAGTATAGTAGAAATCACTAATCTATACAACTGTAATCACTGATACCGTATCTACCCCAACCCCAACCCCACCCCCACCCCCACCTTCACTTGCCATCACCACCACCACCTGCCATCGCTGCAATCGACCACCACACCACCTGTCAACGCCACCACCACCTGCCTCGCTACCATCGACCACCACCACCATGATTGTTCAGATACATACACACATACATCGTTACATACACACAAATACACAAATTCAGATCTGGAAGTCTTCATCGGAATGTTCAGAATCGATAGATGAAGATAAGATTACGATCTGAAGTTAAAAATCACTAAATTATATTTGTAGTTGCACAATTAATGATTGGGAAGAAGTAAATCTGCAATCGGAATCGGAAATTGGTGTCGGAATCAGAGCCCCTGCAGGGCCAGTGGTCGGAAAAGAAGATGGCGGTGGTGGTGCATCGGTGGAGGTGGAGGTGGTGGTGCGTCGGTGGTGATGGGGGTGGGGTGGGGGTGGCAGGTCAGGTGGGGGTGGGGGATGTATAGGAGTGGAGATAGTAAATATGGTGTGGAGATAGTTATTGGAGATAATAAAATATGGTGTGGAGATAGTAAAGTAGAGTGTGCAGATAATGGTTTCTAGTTTCTATTTTAAAAGTGGTTTCTATTTGACCACTAGCCTATATATATATATAGGTTTTTGCTCAAATGAGAACCCACATTATTGGTGAGAACTGAGATCTAATCTCAGTCCCACAATTTTTAACCCATTTTAAATCATAACCACACATTTTAAACACACACCCACTACATACACAACACACGCATATATATATATGGTAAGGTTATATGGAGAACCTCCTTACCAAGAGAACCAGAGAACTCAATCCTGACCATTCAATATTAAGATTTTCAATAAATCAAATACTAATGTGTATAATGGCAGTGATGTAAATACAACTAACAATCAAGGTTATTTTCTTTGTTTCATTTTGTATTATATACGGTCTTTTTATCTTTAATGAAGGAAACATTAAATCAAGCAAATTTTGATCGTATAATCTAACCTTTTTAAATATGGAAATGAATCTATGATTGAACATACCTCTCTGTAATGATTTAGGGTATACATTGATTGAAATTCACGACATTATCAAGCTTCTAAAACTAGTTTGAATAAGAAAATCATAGAAGCGTGAAGAAAAAAGCTAATAAACACACGGAGCATTGAAATCTCACGGTAAGGCGTTTTAGAAGGATTCTTTAATGTGTTCTCTCAACTATTTTCTACTCTCTGATACTCTTTTTTTCTCAGACAAGAGTTAAGTAATGGATTGAGTGTACTGAAGGATTCTCAAATATTCTGAATAATGTGTTGATAGTGTCATAATTAGCGATTCTGGACATTATCTTATATTCATTTATGTGTTCTTTCGATTATGAGTATACTAACATATTGTTATGTTTCTATGCGGTTAAAATCATTAATATTGATTCCTATGTTTTACTCGACAGTTGATGCTGTAGACTCGAATGGTGCATCAGACTTACAATATCAGAAAGTGCGTCCTCCAAAACGTAGAAAAATGATTTTTCATACTTGCAAGGAACTTAAGGTGTTCTAAACAAATGATATGGAATTTGTTAAGTGTTCTAATAGAAAAAGATACCAATGGAAAATTGAAAAACAGGGGATAGCACTACCGATGGCTAATTGACTGAAAAATTTAGAGTTGTGTGATATTCGGTTCTACAAAGTTCTCTTATGGTAGTGCATGATTTTTGTTTTTTGTGTTATGTTCGGTTCTATAAAGTTCTCTTATGGTACTGCATGATTTTTGCCAACGGGTATGTAATTATTTAGATTCCTTATGTGTTTTTATAATATTTTGATCTGTGTTGTGTAAAGTCATTCTAGCACATATGTATGTGTTTAAGAATTGTGTACAAGTTCATATAACTTGTATGGATGAGATGATGACAAAGGTTGCCATTGAGGGATATCATGGAAGATGAATCCTAGTCTAATCTAGTCTGTTTGACTAGTGTCCTAGCTTAAATTTTTATAATTATCCGACAACAATGAAAGATTTCATTAGGTGTTCTGCTGATCAAGTGTAACTATTTTCATAATTTTAGGATTTTATTAGGCCTATACTCTTACATGATTTATTCACTAGTCTTATCTAGATTCTATTAAGTGTTTCTATGGTTTAGGAGAAGTTGTAGCAGTTTGGTAAGGTAATGGAAGAAAGATGTGGAGTTTAGTTAGGCTTTTCCACTAAATGTAGGTTTGAAAGGAGCTAGCAAGATAATGTATGTCTAAAGTGTATCATTTTAAAGTTTTGCAGTCCTGCGACTGTATTTTGTATCATAGTTTTCTTAATTTTGATCTAAAAATTTAAGTTCTAGTGTTAGGTCTGTTGACAGGTTGAGTTTGAATCATCTGCTACAATCGGAGAATTGTATACATTTTATAAATAAATTGGTTTTTTTCCCAAAATTGTTGTATGGAATACTAGTTTTGGTTAAACATTTTTGAATTTACTTCTATGAGATGCAATTTGTATGTCAAAAAGAAGTTTGATATATAAAAATTGTAAACTTCTTGGTTTTTCTCTTAACAGATGTTAATTGAAGTTTTTATATTTATTTTTAGATTTTTAATACTTTTTTTATTAGAACACTTAAAAGAATATCACTAATTTAAAATTAAGGATCTCATTTTTTACCAATTAGAATACTTAACAAATTCCATACATTTTGTTTACACCTTAAATTAACAAAACACCTAGGAGAATCTTGGTGTATTACATAATATTTTCATATATTTATTTTTTTTAAAAAAATTATACATTTCTTCTAAAATTAAGTTATATTTAGAAATATTATGTTACACACCAATATTCTTTTGCGTGTTTCAAAAATATTAAATTCTAATTCAAAAAATCTCAAAAATTAAAAATAGTATTTTTAATATAAATATTATAATACTTTGAAGAATATCAAAAGTTTTTTAAAAAATTAATATAAATATCTAATAAAATAATACTACAATTTTAAAATAATTAACAAAACACCTAAAAGAATCTTGGTGGGTTATATAACATTTTTATACATTTTAAAAAAAGAAAAAGCGATACATTTCTTTTAAAATTAAGTTACATCTAAAAATATCATCTAATGCACCAAGATTCTCTTACATGTTTAAAATCATAATATTAATTTATTTTCTTTTATTATCTTTTTGAGATTCATTCGAAAATTATTTTAAAAGACATGTTATAAAAATATTGAATTCTAATTAAAAAAAATCTATAGATTTTCTTAAATTTTTGATAAATCATTTATAGTGTTGTACTTGTGCCTAACTATTCAAAATAGATCAATAAAATATTTAGTAGAATTTTAATATAAATATCTAATGAAATAGTATTACGATTTTAAATTAATTAAGAAAACACCTAAGAGAATCTTGCTGTATTATATAATATTTCTATATATTACTTTTTTTTAAAAAAACATATACATTTCTTCTAAAATTAAGTTACATTTAAAAATATTATGTTACACACAAAGATTCTCTTACATGTTTCAAATAATCAATATATCATTTTATTTTCTTTTACTATCTTTTTGAGATTCCTTTAAGAATTATTTTAAATAGATATGCTATAAAAAATTGAAATATATTTCAAAAAAATTTCATAAACTAAAAAAAAAAAATTAAATAAAAATATGATAATATTTGAAGAATCTCAAAAAAGTTTAAAAAATGTTGTTAAAAGTAATTGATGTATACTATAAAAAAGAAAGTTCGATAACTAACAATACATAACGACGTAAAGAAAACTAAAAATATCATCTAATATTTAACTAAAAATATTGATAACTAACAATATTTTTAGTTTGATAACTAAAAATATTTATTTTAAAATTAAGTCACATAAAAAAAGGGAACTATACATTTTTTTTAAGATTAAGTTACATATAATAATATCATCTAATACACCAAGATTCTCTTTCGTGTTTTATATCATTTTATCAATTTATTTCTTTTGATTATCTTTTTGAGATTCATTCGAAAATTATTTTAAAAAACATGCTATAAAAAATTGAATTCTAATTCAAAAAAAATACATATAGATTTTCTTAAATTTTCGATGAATCATTTATAGTGTTGTATTTGTGCATAACTATATTCAAAACTTATTTTAGATCAATAAAATATTTAGTAGAATTTTAATATAAATATCTAATAAAGTAGTATTACTATTTCAAAATATTGAATTCTAATTCCAAAAAAGATTATATAGATTTTCTTAAATTTTCAATTAAATTATTTATAGTATTGTACTTGTGCCTAACTATTCAAAATAGATCAATAAAATATTTAGTAGAATTTTAATATAAATATCTAATAAAGTAGTATTACGATTTCAAAGTAATTAAGAAAACACCTAAGAGAATCTTGGTGTATTACATAATATTTCTATATATTTTTTTTATAAAAAAAATTATACATTTATTCTAAAATTAAGTCACATTTATAAATATTATGTTACACACCAAGATTCTCTTACGTGTTTCAAATAATCAATTTATTTATTTTATTATCTTCTTGAGATTCCCTCGAAAATTATTTTAAATAAATATGCTATAAAAATTTGAAATATATTTCAAAAATATTCCAAAATTAAAAATATTTTTTAAATAAAATATGATAAAACTTTGAAGAATCTCAAAAAAGTTTAAAAAATGTTGTTAAAAGTAATTGACGTATACTATAAAGAACAAAGTTTGATAACTAACAATATTTAACGACGTAATGAAAACTAAAAATATCATTTAATATTTAACTAAAGATATTGATAACTAACAGTATTTTAGTTTGATAACTAAAAATATTTACTTTAAAATTAAGTCACATAAAAAAAGAAAACTATACATTTCTTTTAAAATTAAGTTACAAATAAAAATATCATCTAATACACTAATATTCTCTTCCGTGTTTCAAATCATTTTATCAATTTATTTCCTTTGATTATCTTTTTGAGATTTTTTCAAAAATTATTTTAAAATACATGCTATAAAAAAGTTGAATTCTAATTCAGAAAAAATTATAGAGATTTTCTTAAATTTTACCAATTGATATGTAAATAAGAAATTAAAATTGTCTTATTTAAGCAATCTTAATTGTTAGAATCTTTCCATGTTTATAGACAATCTTTTCAAAAATGGTAACATGGAAGCAATTCTTGAACAATCTTTTCTAAAATGGTAATGTTATTCTACAATACGTATGATTGAAATACATATAAACTGTATTCTTAATATATCAAATACTACCCTTATAGTCTAAAAAAGGAAAAATGTTATTTTGTATGTATGAAATCTAGGCCATAGAATTAAAAACAAATCAACGGTGAAGATTATGGTTCTCTGGTTCTCTTGCTAAGAATGGTTCTCTTTTGAACCTCCCCTATATATATATATATAGGATCTTGCTCAAATGAGAACCCTCACTTATGGTGAGATATGAGATCTATTCCTAACCATATATTTTTTATATCTAAATTAAATCCTAGCCCCACAATTATTATTTCAAAATTTATTTTTTTATTATTCATTTAATTCAACATCATCATCCACAATCATTTCTTCCATACTCTGGTCACCATTTCCGGTTACCATCTCCGGCGATAAATTCCGACCAACCCAGAAAATCACCACCGGTAAACAGAAAATCACCACGCTGCTACCACCACCTCCGATCACCACCAACGAAAATCACCACCGGTAAACAGAAAATCACCACACCGCCGCCACCCCGGCCACCACACGGCCGCTGCCACAAAAAAAAATCACCACCTTTAAAAAGAAAATCACCGCACTCCGCCACCTTCGGCCACCACATTGCCACCACCACAACCAATAATCACCGACTGAAAACAAAAATCACCGCGACCAAACCACCCCAAACCACCACATCACCGCTACCACCTCCGGCCACCACCAACAAATCACCAATAACAATCGAAAATCACCACAAATCAATCAGCATCTCTCCACCGAATCTTCCACCTCCGCTGCACTTTCTCGCCGGCGCCAAAATCACCAGAAAAATCCATTACAAATCAGTATAAACCACAAAAATCACCAGCCGGAGTTGGATTGATTATGAGCAGATCCACAAATAAATCAAAAAAAATCGTAGAAAATCACCATTAAATGTCCTGTCCATAACTCAAACAAAACAAAAAATCGCCAAAGCCGGTTCGTCTTCGTTTGTTTCTGTTTTCGGCTTCGTCATCGGCGCTTAGCTCATCGGAATTGAAGTCCGATCGGCAGTGAGCCATAACAATTATGCTTCGGTTTTGATAAAATCGACGATGCCGGACTTTCTATTCGATTTTGTTGTGCCGTCGTGTAAAGTAGCGGAGCCTGTACAAATGAATCTTAAATCGCCGGAAAATGTTGGAGGGGGGAGGGGCTAGGTGGGGGTACGGGGTATGTGTGAGTTTGTGTGTAATACGTGTGTGGCGTGTGTTTGTGTGTGTAGTGCGTGTGTGGTGTGTGTGGAGTACGTGTGTTTCTTTTGTGTGGTTAAAATTAAAAGGATACATTTTAAATAGAGGGCAGAGATTATATCTCAGTTCTCATTTTAATTTGGGTCTTGCTCTATTGAGAACCCTCACTTATGGTGAGATATGAGATCTAATCCTAGCCATACATTTTTTGTATCTAAATCAAATCATTTCCCCACAATTAATATTTAAAATTTTAATTTTTTATTATTCTACGATTTTTTGTTTTGTTTGAGTTATGGACAGGACATTTAATTTTGATATTCTACGATTTTTTTTGATTTATTTGTGGATCTGCTCATAATCAATCCAACTCCGACTGGTGATTTTTGTGGTTTATACTGATTTGTAATGGATTTTTCTGGTGATTTTGGCGCCGGCGAGAAAGTGCAGCGGAGGTGGAAGATTCGGTGGAGAGATGCTGATTGATTTGTGGTGATTTTCGATTGTTATTGGTGATTTGTTGGTGGTGGCCGGAGGTGGTAGCGGTGATGTGGTGGTTTGGGGTGGTTTGGTCGCGGTGATTTTTGTTTTCAGTCGGTGATTATTGGTTGTGGTGGTGGCAATGTGGTGGCCGAAGGTGGCGGAGTGCGGTGATTTTCTTTTTAAAAGTGGTGATTTTTGTTGGTGGCAGCGGCCGTGTGGTGGCCGGGGTGGCGGCGGTGTGGTGATTTTCTGTTTACCGGTGGTGATTTTCGTTGGTGGTGATCGGAGGTGGTGGTAGCAGCGTGGTGATTTTCTGTTTACCGGTGGTGATTTTCTGGGTTGGTCGGAATTTATCGCCGGAGATGGTAACCGGAAATGGTGACCAGAGTATGGAAGAAATGATTGTGGATGATGATGTTGAATTAAATGAATAATAAAAAAATAAAATTTGAAATAATAATTGTGGGGCTAGGATTTAATTTAGATATAAAAAATATATGGTTAGGAATAGATCTCATATCTCACCATAAGTGAGGGTTCTCATTTGAGCAAGATCATATATATATATATATATATATATATATATATATATATATATATATATATATATATATTACATAATTTATTTTAGAGTCTTTTAAACATTCTGATACAAATATTGACTACCTACATTTAAACATATAAATGGTGGCGGATAGCCTGCTAATATGCTAAACAACAGTGTTATTGCTATGTCCAATAAATTGATTCATACTGCATATGCATATAAAGAAGGATTAAAATATACACACCTCATGCATTTGTAAAATCAGGTCATAAACAAAGACTTAAAAATTCTAGCTACCTCAACACTTAAAAAAAATAACAAAGACTTGTAATATTTGTTTGTGTACTTTACATTTCAAAGTATTGCTATTATTATTCGTAAATTGTTGAATTAAATTAAAGATTTTTTTTTTACATATAAACGGATCGGAGCTCCGATCCGATAATCCGTGATCCTAACGGATCCGGATATGGATCATGTTGAAAAAAATCCGGCTATGATCCGATCCAAATCCGAAGTTGGTAAAATTAAATGGATCAGGATATGGATCATGCCTGATCTGATCCAGATTCGATCCATTGACAACCCTATGCCTTACTAAACAATTCAGAATTTACTTTCTTACCTGTATAATCTAAATATACCAAAGCGGAGGAGAGATAAAATGGATTGATTTCCCTGGAAAGTGTGGTTCAATGGTGCGATCCTCCATGTTGAAGATCCCCATATCATGGCCACCTCCTACACGACGATAGCAATCCTCCCTGTCATCTGTGAAGTAAATGCAGTTTGGCCTTATTGTTTCTGACGGTGATAGAGATACGGATGAACCTCTGCCAACAAATATTGCTTGGTTCCCTAGATTATTTTCTTTTATCAAAGTACATGAAGGAATTTGAAGAGAATCATCAGAATATTGTAGCTTTAGTTTCCATACTAAGAACTTAGTTGTACGATATTTATTCGGCCTGTGACATGGATAGAAACACTTTGCCTTGCAGATGTGCACAAGTAGAAAAAGAGTACCAGATATTGATTCAACCAAGTACTTGCGATTCTGAAAATAATGGTGGCTAAGAGATGCAATTTTATGGCCCCAGGCCCTCCTTTGTCGTCCATATGACACACAAATACATTCCCCATGGCATTCACTGAAAAAAATCTTCCTCTGTGGTAGATGATATCCATTATGGAGCGTGTTGGGAGGTCGACATGTGTCCATGCTTTGACTCTCAACCGAGCAAAGGCCAAATATCCACATTCTCCATAACTGACCATTACTATTGGATGAGTAAGAATACTAGTATCACGTAAGTTGACTACATAATTGGTTGGTACTTTTGAAGACATAACAACTTTACCGATAAACATGTCGGAGCGTTCTTCATCATTGAATCCGCTGAAATCATAGTCACACTGAATAGGTAAAGTAGGCATGGGTGGTAGTGGAATTTGGTACCTTAACAAGGGATGCAAAAGATGAATTTGTAAATCTCTGCCTAGTGTTAGCAACCATCCATGATTTGCTCCTAATATAAGTCTTCCCGATGCTTCATCATCCTCGGCATCATTATAACCATGACCATTACTGTCATCACTGTCAACACTACCATCGTCAGGTTCGGTATTGTCATTAACGTTTTCATTATCGCCATTATCACTGTTGACACTATCCTCATCGTCCTTATCATCACTGTCGACACTATCATCATCATTATCATCCTCATCACCGTTATCGTCATCGCCATCATCAGTATCGACACTATCATCGTCAGGTTCGGTATTGTCATCAATGTCTTCATCATCGTAGTCCTCATCATTATATTCACTACCATCGTTACTATAACTACTATCAGAATCAAATTCACAATCACTAATAATAGAACCGGGTACAACATCTTCAGCTAGAAGTAGCAAAGGATACTTAAGAGGCAGCAAAGGCTTATAATCTTCTGTGGCTGATTTCCACGATTTACATACAGTTGTAAATCGAAAATAGTCCTGCACAAAACTTAACCTATCCACAATAACTATCAAAATATCGACTGGAAGATCAGGCCAGTTATGATCATCGTCCATGGTTCTACAATAACAACATAGAAAACTTGCACAAAACATGTAATCGCTTAAATTTACGAGAATTTATATTGTTAACAGACCTTTTACAATATGGTAAGATCTCCCAAGTTCTATATCTTTACATTCTTAATTTTTGCATTCCATATATACGATATAAATTTTTTAAATTTCCTTCCCTAATATATATATATATATATATATATATATATATAGTCTTGCTCAAATGAGAACCCTCACTTATGGTGAGATATGAGATCTAATCCTAGCCATAAATTTTTTATATCTAATTAAATCCTAGCCCTACAATTAATTTTTAAAATTTTATTTTTTTATTATTCATTTAATTCAACATCATCTTCCACAATCATTTCTTCCATACTCCGGTCACCATCACCGGCGACAAATTCCGGCCAACCCAGAAAATCACCACCGGTAAACAGAAAATCACCGCACTATCGCCACATCCGATCACCACCAACAAAAATCATCACCTGTAAACAGAAAATCACCACACTCCGCCACCTCCGGCCACCGCATCACCGCCACCACCAACAAAAATCACCACAACATAACGAAAATCACCACAAGCAAAAGCATTACAAATCACCCCATCTCCACCACCACCCCGCCACCACCTGCTACCACCACTAAAAATCACCACCAAAAACTGAAAATCGAAAATCACCGCAAAATTCACAACAACATCCACAAAAATCACAATAGCTTGATGTAATACTGATCAGATCACCACCCCCAACCAAAAAAAACATCACATAAAAACAAAAATCACCATTGAAACAACCACTGCCTCCATCGTTGAAGCTCGCCTGCGGCGCTAGAATCACCAAACCAGTCAACACAAATTTCAAAAACAAAATAAAAACAGTGATTACGAAATGTAATCAAATCAATCACTAATATCCGAGGATGATTTGCTGCAAATTGAGAGAGGAGAGGAGATAAGGGGAGAAAGGAAGAGATTCGAATTGGTCGGAATCGGTGGTAAGGTGGCCGGAATCGTTGAGTGAGGTGGTCTGGTCGGAATTGGTGGACGGCGGGGCGGCGGGCGGTGTGGTGGCGGGGGGAGCAGGGGATGGGTGCGTGTGTTTGTGTGTGTTGTGCGTGTGTTTTGTGTGTGTGGTGTGTGTATGCGTGTGTTGTGTATGTAGTGGGTGTGTGTTTAAAATGTGTGGTTATGATTTAAAATGGGTTAAAAATTGTGGGACTGAGATTAGATCTCAGTTCTCATCAATAATGTGGGTTCTCATTTGAGCAAAAACCTATATATATATATATATATATATATATATATATATATATATATATATATATATATAGGGTTGGACTCCATAAAGAACACTTTAAATAAAGAACAACAAAGAACACTTCATATCTAATAGATCCATTACCCCTGGCGGGGCCACCCAATACAAAAAGTTCTTATTTTTTTAGGCTCTATCCATCCAGCAAAAAAAAAAAAAAAATTTGAAAATTTTACTGTTCATCGATGAAGTCATCAGTGACGTCATCATGAACAGTAAAATTTTCAATTTTTTTTTTTTTTGCTGGATGGATAGAGCCTAAAAAAATAAGAACTTTTTGTATTGGGTGCCCCTGGCGGGGCCAATGGATCTATTGGAATAAATGATTTTATAGTGTTCTTTATTGTTCTTTATATAAGAGTGTTCTTTGTGGAGCAAAGGTCTACATATATATATATATATATATATATATATATATATATATATATAGGCTAGCGTTCAAATACAAACCAAACTTAGAATAGAAACTAGAAACCTACACTAAATAAATTATATTTCATTTATTTTAATGGCCCCGCTAGGGGCATTTTCACAAAAAATTTATAAAATTCTTGGCTCTATTCAACAAAAATATTTAAAAAAATTAAAAAATTAAAAAAAAATTACTGTTCACGTGCCACGTCATCACGTGAACAGTAACTTTTTTTATTTTTATTATTATTTTTTTATATTTTTGTTGAATAGAGCCAAGAATTTTAAACGTTTTTTGTATTGGGGTACCCCTAATTTGGTCATTAAATTAGCTTGAAATATTTAATTTAGGTTTAGTTTCTAGTTTCTATTCTAAGTTAGTTCCTATTAGAACAAGACCCTATATATATATATAGGCTAGTGGTCAAATAGAAACCACTTTTAAAATAGAAACTAGAAACCATTATCTGCACATTCTACTTTACTATCTCCACACCATATTTTATTATCTCCAATAACTATCTCCACACCATATTTACTATCTCCACTCCTATACATCCCCCACCCCCACCTGACCTGCCACCCCCACCCCACCCCCATCACCACCGACGCACCACCACCTCCACCTCCACCGATGCACCACCACCGCCATCTTCTTTTCCGACCACTGGCCCCGCAGGGGCTCTGATTCCGACACCAATTTCCGATTCCGATTGCAGATTTACTTCTTCCCGATCATTAATTGTGCAACTACAAATATAATTTAGTGATTTTTAACTTCAGATCGTAATCTTATCTTCATCTATCGATTCTGAACATTCCGATGAAGACTTCCAGATCTGAATTTGTGTATTTGTGTGTATGTAACGATGTATGTGTGTATGTATCTGAACAATCATGGTGGTGGTGGTCGATGGTAGCGAGGCAGGTGGTGTGGTGGTCGATTGCAGCGATGGCAGGTGGTGGTGGTGATGCAAGTGAAGGTGGGGGTGGGGTTGGGGTAGATACGGTATCAGTGATTACAGTTGTATAGATTAGTGATTTCTACTATACTAATTAGTGATTTCTGCAATACAAATTAGTGATTTCTGTAATATGATTTATTGATTTCTTAATATAATTTAATATATTAAATGAACAGATCTTTGATGAACAGATTAGTGATGAACAATAATCATCGACGACGACAAGCTTCGATGATGAACAATGAACGACGAGCTTCGATCTGTGGTGATGGTAGTGTGTGGGTGGCAGCGGTGGTGGGGGTGTGGTGGCAGCCGTGATGGTGATGTGGTGGGTGGTGGCAATTGTGGTGTAGTGGTCTTATATATTCAATCTATTGTGGTGCGTGTATTTTTAGTTGGGCTAGAATAATGTGTTTTTGTGGACTGGGCTTAGTTTCTAGGTTTCTATTCTAATTTGTTTCTAGTAGAACATGACTCTATATATATATATATAGTATTGTTTGTATACAATACACAACAAAACAACAAACTAAATTCCCATAAGGAGAGACCAACAAAATCCAAATAAATTGGGAATTTATTAAAATAATCAAGATTTTAAATGAAGAAAACTAAAAATAAAGGAATTGGGAGCTTTCCACCAGCAAGAACCAATGGAGCCAAAATGTGCCATGTACCTTGCCAGCTAATCGACTTCCCGAGAAATAACAAGGATATGACAGTCCGCGTGCTGTAGTTCTTGTTCTTCAGGGTTGCAAAGTAGTTACCTGTTGCAAGCTTCCCGTAGTTCTTCCTGGACAGAAGCCCCAAAATCTAGGTCGTGTCTTCTAAATAGGATTGCTTCGCCAAAATAAACCAAAATATATAGTTGCACTATCAAACTCCCCTTCAGTCGGACCAGAAAAAGTGGTGACAACCTCAGCGTTGCTTAAACAAGGATACACGTGATAATGTGTGCATCTAATTTCTAACAGATTGTAAAAAATTATCTTTTAATATAGCTACTATAAGTATGAAGCAATTTTCTCATATGCCATATGCATATGTTAGTATTTCACAGCAACATATAGATGCAGGAGTATTAACTAACTTTTTTGCTAAACAATTAACGAAGCTTGTTAACATGTGCCCATGAGCACACACCAGAAAACCCCAGTCTTTATTCTTGAGTAAAAAAGCTGTCCCACTTTTCAAGAATAATGCCGTAATCGAACATGCTTTGTACGGACTGATCACAATTAAACTTATATAATCTTTATTCATACCTTGAGTACATATATGCTTTACAATGAGATCGATTAATTGTTAATAAATATTTGTCCAGTCAATTGAATCTTTAACCAAAATCGAAGAACTTTTTTTGGAGGGATAGTGTAATCAGCAAAGAAAATCTTAGGAGTTTAACATTTATCTTTCAACTCGAATACATGTCTGTTGAAAGTAGAACACATACCGGATCATTTAGTTTGCAGGTGTTATCATAAAAAGGTCTTTACTAATCTGTACGGAGTAGTAGTCATTAACATGAGCTCATGAACATACACACCAGAGAAACCTTTGTCTTTATTCTTAAGTGAAAAAACTGTTCCGCTTTACAAATTACAAGAGTAGTGCAGTAATCGAACATGCTTTGTACAGACTCTACAGACTCACATTAAACTTATATAATCTTTATACATACCTTGAGGCTTGAGTACATATATGCTTTATAATGTGATTGATTAATTGTTGATACATATACATGTTTAGTCACTGGAATCTTTAACCAAAATAGAAGTTGTGTTTTTGGGGGGGATAGTGTATTCAGCACAGAAAATCTTAGGAGTCGATATTTATATTTTTTCAACTCGAATACATGTTTGTTGAAATTTGAACACATACCGGATCATTTAGTTTGCAGGTGTTATCATAAAAAGGTCTTTACTAATCTGTAGTCTATCGAAAATATCAAAATATTGAAGGGAAATCACACGTGGTGGAGAGAGTTGAGATATAAAGTTTCTGTAATTTGGTCTTAACGGGAGACACCTTGTTAAAATACGGAGGAAAATATCAGCCAATATTTTGAAAATCTGATAATATGGCCAACATTTTAAAAATTGGGGTAAAATTTAGCCACCACCATGTCATTTACTCTTAATATTTGTTGGTTTTTTAAGGTCTATAGATAAGTAAGTAGAGAGGCATAGTAGGAGAAGACATGTGCATGAAGATGGATATATATTTCTTATTGCCTAAGGATCAAGTCCTTTATATAGGCTTACAAAATAAAAACTGAAACTAGAAATAAATGAAAACATAATTGAGATTTATTCCTTGATCGATTCTTGCCACCAAATCAGCCTTCAATAAATATTGAAGCATAACTCCAACACTCCTCCTTGCTTCAATATTTTTTTATTGCATTGTCCACATCAACATTAAAAATATCATCTTCATACTCTAGTGCATTGCTTTTTGTTTTTTTCTTGTTTCCTTGTAGATTCTTTTCATGTATACCGACCACAAATTATAGTCGTCTCCACTCTCCATCATATACTTAGGAGCAAACTTTAAATGTTTTTGTGGAATCAGCTTCCATGACTTAGAATATAGACAATGTTTATGTTTATGGTTATGATTTATGGTCATGGGTTATGGGGCATTGTTTTTGTATATGTTTATGGGTCATGGTAATTTTTTCAAAAGCATGGGTCCCTTCTTAAGAAGAGAGCTCTTGATACCATGTTGGTTTTTTAAGGTTTATAGATAAGTAAGTAGAGAGGCATAGTAGGAGAAGACATATGCATGAAGATGGATATATATTTGATATATGTTTTGTACATCTTATTGCCTAAAGATCAAGTCCTTTATATAGGCTTACAAAATAAAAACTGAAACTAGAAATAAATGAAAACATAATTGAGATTTATTCCTTGATCGATTCTTGCCATCAAATCAGCCTTCAATAAATATTGAAGCATAATTCCAACAATATTAGTATTTTACATCAAAATGTAGGAGTACTAAATTACTTTTTGCAAGACAATTAACGAAGTGATCATTAGGAATAATTAAATGAACTCATTCAAAATTGTTAAAACGTACGGAGTAGTAGTCATTAACATGAGCTCATGAACATACACACCAGAGAAACCTTTGTCTTTATTCTTAAGTGAAAAAACTGTTCCGCTTTACAAATTACAAGAGTAGTGCAGTAATCGAACATGCTTTGTACAGACTCTACAGACTCACATTAAACTTATATAATCTTTATACATACCTTAGTCTCTGTTCTAAAAATCCCCGATTCAATCGATTAATCCCCGATTAATCTTCTGGAAGGTAACCAACCGATTCAATTTTTGAAATCCGATTAATCATTTTAATTTATTTAAAATGCCATGTTTAATTGTAAATTAGACTAATATATTAAATATTATTATAATATCCGATTAATGCTCCGATTAATCCGTCCGATTAATCCCCGCCTACCCGATTAGGCGCTAGGCGGTACCCCGACCGCCCTGGACCGCCTACCGATTTCTGGAACACTGCCTTGAGTACATATATGCTTTATAATGTGATTGATTAATTGTTGATACATATACATGTTTAGTCACTTGAATCTTTAACCAAAATAGAAGTTGTGTTTTTGGGGGGGATAGTGTATTCAGCACAGAAAATCTTAGGAGTCGATATTTATATTTTTTCAACTCGAATACATGTTTGTTGAAATTTGAACACATACCGGATCATTTAGTTTGCAGGTGTTATCATAAAAAGGTCTTTACTGATCTGTATTCTAACGGAAATATTGAAGGAAATCACAATTTAGTGACTATGCACATGGTGGAGAGAGTTGAGATAATAAAGTTTCCGTAATTTGGTAAACTTTTGGCTTGCTGTGGACTGGCCTTTTACTACAAAAACTTTTTGATTTCCTCTTTGTGTGCATAGAATGAACAAAGCTATTAATAATTTTTTTTTAATTCAGTTAGAACATGATTATCCATTGTGCATAGGTGTTGGTCGGGAAGATTATGGTATTGTGGCTTACACAGTTCTGTTTTATGATTAAAACGGTTGGATAAAACTATAGCTCTGAGGTTGATGTAATTTTTGAATTGTTAGTACACTAATTGCAATTAGAGATGAGTAATCTTTATAAGCTTAATGTTGCGACAAATTATTAAAAAAGAAAGCTCTCCCTGAAGAAGGTAGTACTCTGTTTGAGCAGATAGAGGGAGGATCTATTTACATTGAATAGGCTGGATAAAATGTTTTATGGTCTATGGACTCTACTTACGAAAAAAGAATTTTGAAGACATGATGATGTTTTAGCACTCTGTTTGATAAAATAGGAGGCGGGCATTAAAAATTTTAGGTGATTTCAAAACATCTTACTGTGTTGTGAAAAGAATGATAGAAAACTTGCAACAAAGATAGTTGGAGTATTAAACTTCAATGCCAAATTCAAAGACGAAACATGTAGTATAAAATCTGCAATACATTAGAACTACGGAATGAAGAAGGAACGCTAGAAGTGGTTGCTCGTTACCAAATTCAGATATGAATTGGCATAATACAACATTGCTCAAAGGAAATAAAAACTTTCATAGATAGTATGAGTCCCAAAAAGCATACCAAATTGTCTAAAACATCAGCTTCAATTCATGAATACGAAATATTAAAAAACTAAAGATATTTCCTAAACCTTGGTCATTAAATATACTAGAAGATAGCCCGTGCGAAGCACGGGTCGAAATAATTTATTAAAATTGATCATTTTTTATTAAATTTTACAGGAAATATTTTATTTATCATTAAAAAATACTATAAAAATGATAAAAGTACAAAAGAAAATTACGATATTTATGGAACTCAGTAATTTATAAAAAAAAAGAATTGTAATTACATCAAAATTCCAATATTTCTAGGAGACACAAATCTAGAAGTAAGTATCATCAAAACGTGATTTTACTTACAAAATAAGATATTAGATGATAAGGGCCCGAGAAAATTTAATTAAATTGATCATTAATTTATTATAATGTGAAACCAAAATATAGTACGAACCAAAAACGGGTGAAACCAAAATATAGTACGAACCAAACTTTAGGTACCTTTAAAAGAGGGTTTCTTTTATTAATAAAGGTTATAGATGCCTTACGCAAATCAAGATTTACTTCCGTACTTGTATAAGTTAAATATACCAAAGCGGAGGAGAGATAAAATGGATTGATTTCCCTGGAAAGTGAGGTTCAATGGTGCGATCCTCCATGTTGAAGATCCCCATATCATGGCCACCTCCTACACGACGATAGCAATCCACCCTGTCATCTGTGAAGTAAATGCAGTTTGGCCTTATTGTGTCTGACGGTGATACAGATACGGATGAACCTCTGCCAACAAATATTGCTTGGTTCCCTAGATTATTTTCTTTTATCAAAGTACATGAAGGAATTTGAAGAGAATCATCAGAATATTGTAGCTCCAGTTTCCACACTAAGAACTTAGTTGTACGATATTTATTCGGCCTGTGAGATGGATAGAAACACTTTGACTTGCAGATGTGCACAAGTAGAAAAAGAGTACCAGATACTGATTCAACCAAGTACTTGCGATTCTGAAAATAATGGTGGCTAAGAGATGCAATTTGTATGGCCCTAGGCCCTCCTTTGTCGTCCATATGACACACAAATACATTCCCCATGGCATTCACTGTAAAAAATCTTCCTCTGTGGTAGATGATATCCATTATGGAGCGTGTTGGGAGGTCGACATGTGTCCATGCTTTGTCTCTCAACCGAGCAAAGGCCAAATATCCACATTCTCCATAACTGACCATTACTATTGGATGAGTAAGAATACTAGTATCACGTAAGTTGAGTGCATAATTGGTTGGTACTTTCGAAGACATAACAACTTTACGGATAAACATGTCGGAGCGTTCTTCATCACTGAATCCGCTGAAATCATAGTCATACTGAATAGGTAAAGTAGCCATGGGTGGTAGTGGAATTTGGTACCTTAACAAGGGATGCAAAAGATGAATTTGTAAATTTCTGATTAGTGTTAGCAACCATCCATGATTTGCTCCTAATATAAGTCTTCCCGAAGACTCTGGTAACTCAAGTATATATGTTTGTCCTGTTGAAAGACTGTACAAACCACGGCTAGTACCAATTGAATTGTTTCGGTGATCATGTCTATGATAGGGGTTATTAATAGCAACATCGTAAGGAAGCAAGTCATGGAGTCATGGCCTCTGTCAACTTATTTATTGTGCACCTTCTATATTTCAGTGAACATTTTACTGTGTTACATTATCATGTCATGTAGTGCTAAATAAGACAGCTATGGGTACTACTCTAGTCAGTTGTTGTTTAGCTCTTTCAGTTAGTAGTGGTAGTACTATCCTTTAGCATATAAGTGCACCATGACAAGAATGTAAGCTGAGCTTTTGATCTAATCTAGTAAGACTGTTTTAATCAAGTTGTTCTCTGTGTGTTCTATTCTCAAGTTCCTTGTGTTGTATGCTTCATTTAGCTAGCAAATTCATAAAGTATCATGGTATCAGAGCTGCTATTGAAGCAACAGTTGTAAAGAGAATAGAGTGGAGATAGTGGTGAGTCAGTGTTTAGTTGTCTCGTGGTTCAAAGCTCCTTAGTATACACAGTGTGTAAAGTAAAGTGTGAGCAGTGCTCTTTGTGTTGAGTCCAATCATGGCAAGTGGAAGCAAGTTTTCGTTTTCAGATATGCAGAACCCGTTGTTCTTGCACCCATCAGATACTCCGCTTTCAATCAGTGTTCCCAAGTTACAGGGAGATGGTGATTATCGTTCTTGGAAGAGGTCAATGGAGATACAACTCACCTCCAAACGAAAGATGGGTTTTGTAGATGGAACCGAGGTGCGGAATGCTACAGATAAAGTGGAGGGACTCCAATGGGACACCTGCAATAGCATGGTAACGTCTTGGATTCATAACATTGTCTGTGATTCTATTAAACAATCTGTACTTTTTATTACCTCTGCATCTGAAGTATGGAAGCAACTTGAGAATCGTTTCCAGTTAACTCATGGTTCTAGAAAATATAAACTAAGCAAAGAGTTGTTTGGTCTGAAACAAAATGGAGCCAAAATTGTTGAATATTACACAGCCTTGAGTAGTATCTGGGCTGAGCTGGATTCTATGAATCTTCTACCTACTATGAGCACTGTAGGTACAGATGTGACTGAATTATTAAAAGCTATTCAAACTCAAAAGGAGGAGTCAAGGCCTTTCCAGTTTCTGAATGGTTTGGATGACTGCTATGGGCCTCAACGTAGCCAACTGTTGATGGTGACACCTTTGCCAAGTGTGGAAATGGCATGTGCCTCTATTCAACAAGAGGAATCTCAACGAGCTATTCTCAAAAGTCCACTCTCCTTGGACAGTGAAATGTCTGCCCTGTTTAGCAAAGCAACAGTAAATTCTGGAAATCCACCTGTGTGTGGAACATGTGGAAGAAAAGGTCACACTAGTGATAAATGTTGGAACACCATTGGCTATCCCAAGTGGCCCTATAAACTGAAACCTTCTTTTAACACACATTCACCTCGAAACATACGACCTTCTAATCCTCGTTGGTCGAACACTAAACCTTCTTTCAGCCCCAGGGGTCCCTCCCCCTCAGCTGCAAATGTGATTTCAGACTCTAATTCTCAACCTATTGTCTTTTCCCCACAGCAGTTCCAACAACTTCTACAACTTATACCTACACAGCCTCTGTCAATACCAAATGAAGGTGGTGAGATGCAAGAGGAGCAAATGGATAGTCCATTTTCTGGAATGATATCATGTCATACTGTTAGCACAAATGGGCACACCTGGATAGTGGATACAGGGGCCACAGATCATATGACCTCAAATCTCAGTATACTTGCCAATGTGAGACCGGCAACATCACAGATGAGTGTCAATCTCCCTACAGGAGCTCGTGCAGTTGTATCACATATTGGAGATGTGAACTTGCAGAACGGTTTGAGGCTGTTGAATGTTCTGTATGTACCTACGTTCACACATAATTTGCTCTCAATTCACAAGCTATCTCGAGACAATGGGTGTTTTGCTGTTTTCTCACCAACTGGATGTAACATTGTTGACTAAAAAACTTACGAAGAAAAAGGAAAAGGGACAGTGTCTAATGGATTGTATCACATGTCTAACTCTACATCAAAAACTGACGAGGCACGTTCTCAATGCATGACTGTGACAACTCAGTCACTTGCAATGCAGTTCACTCTTTGGCACAATAGATTGGGACATGCCCCAGCATCAAAATTGAAGTTTATAGACTGTGTAAAGCATTTCACCCATGTAGCAGATAAAGTATGTCTCACGTGTCCCATGGCTAAATTCACAAAGCTGCCATTTCCAACCAGTGAGTCACGAGCTGCAAAGGCATTTGAACTGATTCATACAGACATATGGGGCCCATATAAGGTGAGCACGAGGCAAAAGTTTAAGTCCTTTTTAACAATTGTGGACGATCACACTAGAATGACATGGATCTATCTTATACAACACAAGTCTGAATATTTTAAGACACTAGAAGCGTTCTGCAATTATGTACAAACGCAGTTTAAAGGAGTAATTCAAGTGGTCAGATCTGATAATGCATTGGAGTTCAATGATGAAGGTTGCAAGGTGTTCTTTCAATCTCGTGGTATAGTACATCAAACTTCGTGTGTCTACAGACCACAACAGAACGCTCGGGTAGAGAGAAAACACAGGCACTTGCTGGAAATTGCTCGTGCACTTATGTTCCAATCTGGATTGGATGTGACTCATTGGGGAGAAGCTGTGCTTACTGCTGCCTACATCATCAACAGGTTACCTTCTTCTGTCTTGAATAATAAGTGTCCTTATGAATTGTTGTGTGAAAAACCCATTGATTACAATGCCATGAAGTCCTTTGGCTGTTTAGCTTTTGCTGTCAATAGTGTCCATACATCTGATAAACTTGCACCTAGAGGTGTACCATGTGTATTTGTAGGCTATCCACCCACTCAAAAGGGCTATAGGCTACTTGACTTGAAATCAAAAAAAATCTTTACATCTAGAGACGTGTCTTTCAATGAAACCGTGTTTCCCTTAAACACTACAACACCCAAACCATATATGCTTCCTTTGCCTATCGACATGCCTTCAACTAAATCCAATCTGTATGTTGATGATGATTTTCTTGCTCCTGTAGAACATGTTGAACCCCCTGTAGAACATGTCGAACCCACTGTTGAAACTACAACACAACCACACTCACCTCCTCACACCAGTAGTGATGTGTCGTCGAGTGCCACTGGTCAGGGTCAACTAGTGTCACCTCGTAGGTCGACCAGATTACACAAACCACCAACGTGGATGCAGTCATATGTCACCAAACCATTCCCACAACCCTCAGCCAATCTGGTCACTATAACTACACAAATCGTTGAAGCCAACTTTGAGTGTTTTCTGTCTTCTCTCACGACACGAAGTGACCCAGTGAAATTCAGCCAAGCAGTTACTAATGATCATTGGGTGAAAGCCATGAACCTCGAGTTGGAGGCTCTTGAAAACAATGATACGTGGGAAATCGTTCCTTTGCCTCCAACGAAGAAAGCTATAGGAAGCAGATGGGTGTATAAGACCAAGTACAAGCCAGATGGTACCATAGAACGTTACAAAGCAAGGCTGGTTGTCTTGGGTAACAGGCAGACCTATGGTGTTGATTATGAGCACACATTTGCTCCGGTTGCAAAAATGACAACCGTCAGGGCACTGTTGGCAGTGGCTGCTCTCCAAAAGTGGGATGTGATGCAGATGGACGTGACAAACGCTTTCTTGCATGGTGAACTCTATGAAACAGTGTACATGAAAATGCCACCAGGGTATAGTGGTATTGGGAGTCGCATAATACTGAATCAGGGGGAGTGTCAAGACCCTCTGTCAAAATGGGTGTGTCGATTAAAGAAATCACTATATGGGCTTCGTCAAGCACCAAGAAATTTGTTCAGTAAGTTGTCCAACACGTTGAAAGAACATCAATTTCGACAATCCCTGTCTGATTACAGCTTATTCACACTCACGACTTCAACAACAATAACTTTGGTGTTGGTGTACGTTGATGACTTACTTCTAGCTGGTAATGACCGTAAGCAGATTGATCGTCTAAAGCTCATGCTGTCTAATACGTTCAAAATGAAAGATTTGGGAGATGTACGATATTTTTTGGGCCTTGAAATAAGCAGATCCAATGCTGGTTTCTTTGTCTCTCAGCAAAAATACACTCTTGATCTTATTGAGGAGTTTGGTCTTACCAATGTGTCTCCTCTCAAGCTTCCCATGGATATTCACTTGAGACTCAATGATGATACTGGCGAGCATCTTACTGATCCACATCCTTATCAACGTTTACTTGGTAAACTAATTTATCTCACCATATCTCGTCCAGATATCACCTTTTCAGTTCATGTGCTTACTCAGTTCATGCAACATCCAACAACTACACATATGGAAGCAGCGCTAAAATTGTTACGATATCTCAAATTGAATCCTGGTCAAGGTATACTGCTTGCATCGTCTTCAGCTGCTGAACTCAAAGGCTACTGTGATAGTGACTGGGCAACGTGTCCAGTGACAAGACGGTCTACAACTGGGTATTGTGTGCTATTAGGAGATTCACCTGTCTCATGGAAAATGAAGAAACAGTCTGTAGTCGCTCGATCCACTGCTGAGGCCGAATTTAGGTCAATGGCGTTTGCTGCGTGTG
This sequence comes from Kitagawia praeruptora, assembly GCA_037693485.1. NCBI lineage: Eukaryota > Viridiplantae > Streptophyta > Magnoliopsida > Apiales > Apiaceae > Kitagawia > Kitagawia praeruptora. The sequence goes on from CM075351.1 coordinate 47,121,387, forward strand.
AAATTACTTGGTTATCAGCTCTGCTCAAAGACATGGGACTCCAAAATCTTCCACCTGCCTTGCTGTTGTGTGACAATCAAGCTGCCTTGGCATTGGCTGCCAACCCTGTTCTCCATGAACGTACTAAACATGTGGAAGTGGACTGTCATTTTGTTCGGGACAAGATCAACTCAGGCACAATGGTTACGAAGCATGTTCCAACTCACTCCCAAGTTGCCGACATATTCACTAAGGCTCTTTCTACCAAGCAACATTACTATCTGTTGGGCAAGCTAGGAGCTGCAGCTTCACTTCCCTCCAAGCTTGAGGGGGAGTAATGAGCAAGGAAGCAAGTCATGGAGTCATGGCCTCTGTCAACTTATTTATTGTGCACCTTCTATATTTCAGTGAACATTTTACTGTGTTACATTATCATGTCATGTAGTGCTAAATAAGACAGCTATGGGTACTACTCTAGTCAGTTGTTGTTTAGCTCTTTCAGTTAGTAGTGGTAGTACTATCCTTTAGCATATAAGTGCACCATGATAAGAATGTAAGCTGAGCTTTTGATCTAATCTAGTAAGACTGTTTTAATCAAGTTGTTCTCTGTGTGTTCTATTCTCAAGTTCCTTGTGTTGTATGCTTCATTTAGCTAGCAAATTCATAAAGTATCACATCAACATCATCACTGTCGACACTACCATCAGGTTCGGTATTGTCATCAACGTTTTCATCATCACTATCGACACTACCATCAGGTTCGGTATTGTCATCAACGTTTTCATCATCGCAGTCCTCATTATTATATTCGCTACCATCATTACTATAACTACTATCAGAATCAAATTCACCATCACTAATAATAGAACCTTGCACTACGTCTTCGGCAAGAAGAAGCAACGGATACTTGGGAGGCAGCAACGGCTTATGATCTTGTGTGGCTGAATTCCATGATTTACATACTGCTGTAAATCGAAAATAATCCTCTATACAACTTAAGCCATTCACGATAGCAATCAGAATTTTTTTGCTGGGAAGATTGGACCAAGTATAAGAATGCTCCATGTTTGCACAAGAAGAACAGAACAAAACTTGCAAAGCCATAATATAACTTTTTTTTGTGTTGGATGGTTTAATTTATATAGGCAATCTTACGAATGCTGACTTCTTTTTGGTTTTGGTAAGCACTCTGTTCAATTTGCAAAATTCTATATTTGTTGAATGTTTTGTGTATATTTGGATTCTCCAAAGAAAAGTCAAGCAAAAAATTTGATAGAATATTTGTTTAAGAACTAAAATTTTCCATATATCTCTTTTCTTTCCGTTCGTAAATTCTAGCGTGTCAAAATTTTTTAAAACAAATCGAATATGATTGTCTTTCAAATAATTAGGAAAATTCGATATCCATCCGAAATATATATGTATTTGTATTCAAAAAAAGATAATATTTTCTGTTTTCGAAATAAATATGATGGTATAGGTATTCTGATATTAATAAGAATATTGGTACATCCATATCAGATAATTATATCCTTTATATATAAGAATAAGATCTTCTATTTATCACTGACAGGGAACTTCGGCCCGAGCTGTATGAGGCAGAAACTCGTTATATCCTTCATATATAAGATAATTATTTCCGAATTAAAATATAGGTACATCCATCCATACCCGATAATTATATCCTTTGTATATAATAAGCGTAAAATAGATCGTATTCATAATTTTGCTCCCTTAATTTTAGTCACTATCACCCAAATAATCTCATCTATCGAATCTAATAATTTTAAAAATAATCGATCAAGATTTATCATATTAAAAAGAAAATTATAATCTAAATAGGATATAATTAAAAAAAGGTTGTATTAGAATTGAATTTTAAAACGAAAATTATAATCTAAAAAGTATATAATTAAAAAAAGTTGTATTAGAGTTGAATTTTATTTATTTCTTTATTAAAATTAAATAAAGATCATATTTACTATCTTGGGCTCTATCTCGAGATGTGGAAATCAGATTTGGATGATTTTAAAGCTCACGCAAAACTCATAAAATTATATTTAATTTTTTATTTAATGCCGATTTAACAATTATTCAATGTAAAAAACCTTATTATATATTATTTAAATCATTTACATTCAATTTTTAGTATTTCAATATAAATACATTTTTTAGTTTACATGTTAAAATATAAAATTTGAAACCATCCATGATTTCTCTCATTCATCCAAAGTTCTTAGTCACATTAGTCAATCCAGTGCAGTATTCATACCAAAATGTGCCATGTACCATGCTAGCTAGTTGACTTCCTGACTAATAAGAAGAATATGACAATCCGCGTACTGTAGTTCTTTTCAGGGTTGCATGGAGTTGTGTGTTGCAAAGCTTCGAGTTGTTCTTCCTGGACAGCAGCCTCAAAATCTTGGTCTTGTATTGCGTATTTGCATTAAAAGTGGTGACGTTGTGATACTATATTCTTAAAGTGACATTGTGGCAAGGAATTACGTTGTGATATTAACATTGCTCTTTTCAACAATTAATATTTGGAGTAAATTACAAAGTGGTGACTAAATTTTACCCCAAGTTTCAAAATGTTGGCCGTGTTATCAAATTTTCAAAATATTGGCTAATGTTTTCCTCCGCTTTTCAAAAAAGTGTCTCCCGTTAAATCCCTCCTAACAGTTCTAACGGAACAAGGGTAAAATTGGATTTTCAAGAAAATACAACGATTATATATATAACTTGTATGGCAGCGACCCCACCATCACAAATCTGTTCCTCCTTCACCGTCTCCACTCCGACCAACAATCCGGCTTGCCACGGCCGCCCCTTTTCTTCAACCACCGCCATTCACCACCGATGCCTGCCTTTCAAGAACCCACAGCCTTCTCATCCCTTCCCACCCCCTCTCTCTCTCGATACACCAATCTCTACTTCCCCTTCAATTTAACCTACAACTCCGCCCACCACTACACTCCTTTCTCCTTTCCATACTTCACCAACAACCCACTAAAGCCGCCGCGACTAAAGTCCAATTCAAAAACGAATTGAATTAAGGAGAGAAAAAGGCATTAATATCCATTGCTTGAAGTTTCCCCATTTATGAAATTGTCGGAGATATCAAGTACCATTAAGGATCTAATGCCAAAAATAGGGTCTAGGATTTGTAACCAGCTAAAATAAAATATATTTAGTAGTGGTACGTTGTCGTTTTGAGGTGTAAGGACATTATTAAAATAATCTCTCATAAGGGCATTGTAGTCCTTTAAACAAGATCAACATTGGATCCAGTGTATAACTGTTTAGGGGGTGGGCGAGTAATAGATGGACAGGTGGCAGTCTAGTTGCTTTATAGGGACAGAGAGTGGAGGAGAGAGGGCATCGATGAAGAATATTGTTTGTTTGCCTTTCTTATTTTCTTGTTCTCCAAGTTGAGCCTGTAACTCTTTTATTCTATGAATTTAATCAAAGTCATTTTCCCCTTTTCCTTTACATTTTGTTGAGTTGTTAATTTCATAGTTATATTCAGTCTAGTAGCCATTTAAGTAGGTTACAAGTGGTATCAGAGCAATCGCTCCTCGGCATCAAACATGGTGGAGGGTACTCGTTTCAAGGAAGTAGATCAGAGGTTGGGGGCTCATGAGAGTAGACTTGATGTGTTGAATGAAACGGCGAGTAAAACCAGAACTGAGTTCAATCAACAGTTTACTGATATGAACTTGAAGATGGATCAAAGAATGGAAGGGTTTGGGGTCCGGTTGGATAAAATGGACAACAATTTTTTGGAGCTCAAACAGTTAATAATGGGGATGCAGAACCCTCAGAAGGGAGTAAGGACACTTGGGGGAGTAGAGGATACACGGGAAGAAGGGCCGAGCATAGAATCTACCCCACCACTTGAGGTAAATCAGAACCCTCCCTCTCCTTTTGTTTCTCAAATGCTTACTTCACCATTGGCGATAGCCACCACTCCTCCTGTTTACACTACACTGGGGCATAATAACCACACACAAGGCTTCATACCCACTCCACCAACATTTTATCAACCAAATCACACCAATCTTAACCTACACTCAACTCCAGCGAGTATGAACACTTATACTCAGGCTCCACCTTACACCACGACTACAACTACTATACCCACCACTACACCAATTAATCCAGTGTTTGTTCCTCCCTTTAATGCCTTCACATACCCACATCATTCCCAAAATCCTCAGTTTACAGGGTTTGCTAGCCCTCATAGCCCTCACACTTATATGCCTCAGCACAATTTCCATGTGAATCCCAAAATTGAATTTCCGAAATTTGATGGGCAAGACCCCAAGGGTTGGGTTAGTAGAGCTGAGCAGTATTTTGAATTCATACCCGTTGAGGATCTAAGGAAAATGAAGTTAGCAGGTCTGCACTTTGAAGGGAAAGCTAATACTTGGTTTAGGTATTATCAAACCAGTAAGGGATCTGTTAACTGGAAGTTCTTTGTGGCTGATGTGGTGGCCAGATTTGAAAATCCTGAAACCAGGGATGTACAGGACCTATTTAACAAGTTAAAGCAAGTCACCACTGTAGCAGATTATGAAGACAAATTCGAAGAGTTAAGGGCTATGGTGTTGAGTAAAAACAGGGGGTTCACAGAAGAGTATTTTATCTCCAGCTTCATGAGTGGCCTTAAGGACCACATCAAGAATTCTGTAAGGATGTTTAGACCCCAGACATTGGTGGACACTATTTTCTTAGCAAAGCAAGAGGAAACTAAGTCGGGCAAGAACACTGGTACCTTTCAGAAATCCTACAATGTGGCTAATACTACTGGAAATACCACGTTGACCAAAGCAGACAATAAGCCAAGTTTCTCTGCACCAATCAACTACAGTTCCAAGGCTCTAGCAAAACCTTTAAATAGACCCAAATCCACCTTGAGCACTAAAGAAATTTTAGAAAGAAGAGAAAAGGGTCAATGTTTTCATTGTGATGATCCTTACCACCCAGGCCAGCCTTGTAAAGCCAGGCTCTATGTACTGATGGGAGAACAACAAGAAGAGCAGGAGGCACAAGGTGTTGCAGAAGTGGTGGAGGAAATGGAACAGTTGTTGGTACACTCTGAAACTCCAGGCGAGATTTCCATTAATGCCTTGTCAGGAAGTAAATCTATCAGTACCATAAGGTTACAAGGAGTGATAAAAGGCAAGAGAGTTAGTGTGCTAATAGACAGTGGGTCAACTCACTCCTTCATTGATACCAGAATGGTAAAACAGCTGGGATTGGTTGCTGAGGTGGTGCCACCTCTAATTGTATCAGTGGCTGATGGATCCAGAATTATAGTAGATGCTGTCTGTAAAGATTTGCAATGCAAGATTCAAGGGCATAGTTTCAACCAGGACCTAAGGTTGTTTCCATTGGGAGGCTCAGATGTCATTTTGGGAGTAGATTGGTTGAAACTCTTCAACCCCATTACCTTTGATTATCAAAGCTTAAGGATCACATTGATTAAGGATGGAATTCCTATCACCCTGCAAGGAGACAACAATGAGGGATCCCTGCAAGCTATTAGTGGCAAGAAATTAAGCAAAATGCTGAAAGCATCTCAAGGGGTTACACAAGGCTTCATCTGTATGATAAATGCCACCACTGTACCAGAAAAGCCAACCATTCCAACTGAATTGATGACAGTATTGCAGAAGTATAAATCAGTGTTTACTGAGCCACAAGGGCTGCCTCCTGTAAGGAAGCATGATCACAAAATTCCATTGTTACAGGGCAGTCAACCTGTGAATCAAAGATGCTACAGGGTACCATATGTACAGAAAACTGAGATTGAGAGACAAGTGAAGGAGATGCTTAACAGTGGTATAATACAAGAGAGCAGTAGTCCATTTGCTTCTCCCATAATTCTGGTGAAAAAGAAAGATGGTACCTGGAGGATGTGTGTTGATTATAGAAGATTAAATGAGATAACCATCAAAAACAAGTACCCCATACCTGTTATTGATGAGTTATTAGATGAGCTAAGGGGAGCTAGTTGGTTTACTAAGTTGGACTTAAGGTCTGGTTACCACCAGATAAGGGTGGCCCCTGAAGATATTCATAAAACTGCTTTCAAAACTCACCAAGGCTTGTATGAATTCAAGGTCATGCCATTTGGCTTGACCAATGCACCTGCTAGCTTTCAATCACTGATGAATCATGTATTTCAAGATAAACTCAGAAAACATGTGTTGGTCTTCTTTGATGACATTCTGGTCTACAGCAGGACTTTGGAGGAGCATGTGCTACATGTCAGTTCTGTATTGGAGTTAATGCAGCAACATCAATTGTTTGCTAAGGAAAGTAAATGCCTGTTTGGCCAACAACAATTGGAGTATTTGGGTCATATAATCTCCAAGGAAGGAGTGTCCACAGATCCAAGTAAAGTTAGTGCAATGCTGGAGTGGCCACTGCCTAAATCAATCAAACAATTAAGGGGATTCTTAGGATTGACAGGCTATTACAGAAGATTCATAAAAGGATATGGAGTAGTCAGCAGGCCACTAAACAACTTATTAAAGAAAGGAGGGTTTTCTTGGACAGATGAAGCAACCAAGTCATTTGAGCAGCTCAAGCAATGCATGAGTACTGCACCTGTATTGGCTTTACCTGACTATAACATACCTTTTACTATAGAGACTGATGCCAGTGCCATGGGCATAGGTGCTGTGTTGATGCAGAAAGGGAGGCCCTTGGCATTTTTAAGTAAAGGGTTGGCTGGAAAACACCAACATTTTTCCACATATGAGAAGGAGCTACTTGCTATAGTTCTGGCTACCAAGAAATGGTACACTTATTTGCAAGGCAATCACTTTATCATTAAGACAGACCACCAAAGTTTGAAGTACTTGTTGGAGCAGAAATTATCTACCTTGCTGCAACAAAAGTGGTTAGCTAAATTGATGGGATTGGACTATGAGATAGTTTACAAGAAGGGAGTAGAAAATAAGGTGGCTGATGCCTTATCCAGAGTCCAAGGAAATGATTCTCAAGGAGAATTGGCTGCTGTGGTGACAACTCAACCTGGTTGGCTAGAAGAAGTGAAGGATAGTTACACAGATGATAAAAAAACCCAGGAAATCATTGAGGGAATTATATCTAAGGAACCAGCTTATGCCAGTTTCACCTACTCTAAAGGTATACTAAGAGTTGGAAGCAGAATATATGTGGGAGACAAGGGCCAAAGCAGGAAGAATATTATGTGGGAATTACATGATGGCACAATTGGAGGTCACTCTGGTCAGGAAGCCACCCTTAAGAGAATCTGCCAGTTCTTTTATTGGCCTACAATGAAAGAGGAAGTATCAAACTATGTCAAGACCTGTGATATTTGCCAAAGAATTAAAACTAGCAACCAACTTCCTGGGGGTTTATTGCAGCCACTACCAGTCCCTTCTCAAATCTGGACAGATATCTCAATGGATTTCATTGAGGGCCTTCCTAAGTCTGGGGACAAGGATTGCATAATGGTGGTAATAGACAGGTTCACTAAGGTGGGGCATTTTACTGCATTATCACACCCTTACACTGCCACTACTGTAGCTCAGCTATTTTTGGATACTGTGTTCAAACTTCATGGAATGCCACAGACTATAGTCTCAGACAGAGACAAGCTTTTCACCAGCCAATTCTGGAAGGAACTTTTCAAGGCCGTAGGTACCAAACTGCACATGAGCACTTCATACCATCCCCAAAGTGATGGTCAAACTGAGAGACTCAACAGATGCTTAGAGCATTACTTAAGGGCTATGGTCAGTCAAAGGCCTAACAGGTGGGCTAAGTGGCTAGCACTAGCAGAATGGTGGTACAACTGTACTTATAACAGTGCTATCAAAATGTCACCCTATGAGGCATTGTATGGAGTGAAGCCTAGACAAATGGGGTTATCAACTGTCAGTAAATCATCTATAGGTACGGTGGAGGATTTTCAGATTCAAAGAGAGGCCATGAATCATTTGCTGAAGGAAGCCATCCAAAATGCTCAGAGTAAGTACAAACAATATGCCGATAAAAAGAGGCAAGAAGCTACACTAGCTGTGGGGGATTGGGTTTTCTTAAAACTTCAACCATACAGACAACTCTCAGTTGCCGTAAGAAAGTACTTAAAACTCTCTCATAAGTATTTTGGGCCCTATCAAGTGCTAGAAAAAGTAGGCGCAGTGGCATACAAATTAGCTCTACCTCCTGGGAGTAAAATACATCCTGTCTTTCACATCAGTTTGTTAAAGAAGAAGGTTGGCTCGAGGTATACTGTCACTACTACACTGCCAAGGCTAGGCAGTGAAGGCCAGTTTTTGGTCTATCCAGTTAAGGTGCTACAGAGGAGAATGGTCAAGAAAAACAACAGTGCAGTAGCACAATGGCTCATTCAATGGTCTAATACGATTCCAGAAGATGCCAGTTGGGAGGACTCCGCAACAATTCAAGAGCAGTATCCAGAATTCAATCCTTGAGGACAAGGATTCTATAAGGGGGGAGTAATTGTAACCAGCTAAAATAAAATATATTTAGTAGTGGTACGTTGTCGTTTTGAGGTGTAAGGACATTATTAAAATAATCTCTCATAAGGGCATTGTAGTCCTTTAAACAAGATCAACATTGGATCCAGTGTATAACTGTTTAGGGGGTGGGCGAGTAATAGATGGACAGGTGGCAGTCTAGTTGCTTTATAGGGACAGAGAGTGGAGGAGAGAGGGCATCGATGAAGAATATTGTTTGTTTGCCTTTCTTATTTTCTTGTTCTCCAAGTTGAGCCTGTAACTCTTTTATTCTATGAATTTAATCAAAGTCATTTTCCCCTTTTCCTTTACATTTTGTTGAGTTGTTAATTTCATAGTTATATTCAGTCTAGTAGCCATTTAAGTAGGTTACAGGATTCTTGGTTTCATCAGAACTTTATCGAATGGAGCAACATGAGAGATTAGAGGAGGATCTAGGAGACTGTTAAGTTGTAGAGCTGTTATTTCACTTGATTGCTGACTACAAGCAACTCTATTCCAAGTACAACAATCAGACATGGAATTCCATGACTCCAAGGCAACGGGCAATGAGCCTGAGGTACTGCAGAGATTGAGCAAGGAGGATTTGAAGTGGAGAAGGATTTGTTTCTGATGGGCGGGACAAGACAAATATGGGTGGATGAACACGAAAATGAAAGGCACTAGTAGTTTAATCAGGCTTAGTGGCTTGGCCATTGTTGGTTGTGCAAGTATTTTCCTTCCCCTCGGGGATAAGATTTTATGTTTAAGCAGGTAAAAGTCTTATTCAGGCAATGGTGGTGGGAAGGACTAGCAGCAGAGAGAAAAGGGCTAACAATTTTTTTTATGTATAATAAATAATTTTCCTAAAATACCCTTAAAAATGTGGGAAAATTTAAAGTTAACGGTGCATATTTAACGGAACTTAACGGGAGACACCTTGTTAAAATACGGAGGAAAATATCAGCCAATATTTTGAAAATCTGATAATATGGCCAACATTTTAAAAATTGGGGTAAAATTTAGCCACCACCATGTCATTTACTCTTAATATTTGTTGGTTTTTTAAGGTTTATAGATAAGTAAGTAGAGAGGCATAGTAGGAGAAGACATGTGCATGAAGATGGATATATATTTCTTATTGCCTAAGGATCAAGTCCTTTATATAGGCTTACAAAATAAAAACTGAAACTAGAAATAAATGAAAACATAATTGAGATTTATTCCTTGATCGATTCTTGCCACCAAATCAGCCTTCAATAAATATTGAAGCATAACTCCAACACTCCTCCTTGCTTCAATATTTTTTTATTGCATTGTCCACATCAACATTAAAAATATCATCTTCATACTCTAGTGCATTGCTTTTTGTTTTTTTCTTGTTTCCTTGTAGATTCTTTTCATGTATACCGACCACAAATTATAGTCGTCTCCACTCTCCATCATATACTTAGGAGCAAACTTTAAATGTTTTTGTGGAATCAGCTTCCATGACTTAGAATATAGACAATGTTTATGTTTATGGTTATGATTTATGGTCATGGGTTATGGGGCATTGTTTTTGTATATGTTTATGGGTCATGGTAATTTTTTCAAAAGCATGGGTCCCTTCTTAAGAAGAGAGCTCTTGATACCATGTTGGTTTTTTAAGGTTTATAGATAAGTAAGTAGAGAGGCATAGTAGGAGAAGACATATGCATGAAGATGGATATATATTTGATATATGTTTTGTACATCTTATTGCCTAAAGATCAAGTCCTTTATATAGGCTTACAAAATAAAAACTGAAACTAGAAATAAATGAAAACATAATTGAGATTTATTCCTTGATCGATTCTTGCCATCAAATCAGCCTTCAATAAATATTGAAGCATAATTCCAACAATATTAGTATTTTACATCAAAATGTAGGAGTACTAAATTACTTTTTGCAAGACAATTAACGAAGTGATCATTAGGAATAATTAAATGAACTCATTCAAAATTGTTAAAACGTACGGAGTAGTAGTCATTAACATGAGCTCATGAACATACACACCAGAGAAACCTTTGTCTTTATTCTTAAGTGAAAAAACTGTTCCGCTTTACAAATTACAAGAGTAGTGCAGTAATCGAACATGCTTTGTACAGACTCTACAGACTCACATTAAACTTATATAATCTTTATACATACCTTAGTCTCTGTTCTAAAAATCCCCGATTCAATCGATTAATCCCCGATTAATCTTCTGGAAGGTAACCAACCGATTCAATTTTTGAAATCCGATTAATCCTTTTAATTTATTTAAAATGCCATGTTTAATTGTAAATTAGACTAATATATTAAATATTATTATAATATCCGATTAATGCTCCGATTAATCCGTCCGATTAATCCCCGCCTACCCGATTAGGCGCTAGGCGGTACCCCGACCGCCCTGGACCGCCTACCGATTTCTGGAACACTGCCTTGAGTACATATATGCTTTATAATGTGATTGATTAATTGTTGATACATATACATGTTTAGTCACTTGAATCTTTAACCAAAATAGAAGTTGTGTTTTTGGGGGGGATAGTGTATTCAGCACAGAAAATCTTAGGAGTCGATATTTATATTTTTTCAACTCGAATACATGTTTGTTGAAATTTGAACACATACCGGATCATTTAGTTTGCAGGTGTTATCATAAAAAGGTCTTTACTAATCTGTAGTCTATCGAAAATATCAAAATATTGAAGGGAAATCACACGTGGTGGAGAGAGTTGAGATATAAAGTTTCTGTAATTTGGTAAACTTTTGGCTTGCTGTCGACTGGTGTTTTACTACAAAATCTTTATGATTTCCTCTTTGTGTGCGTAGAATGAACAATGCTGTTAATCAACTTTGTTAATTCAGTTAGAACATTATTATCCCTCCATTGTTCATAGGTGTTGGTCGGGAAGATTTTGGTATTGTTGCTTACACAGTTCTGTTCTATGATTAAAACGGTTGGATGATTATTGTCCCTCCGAGGTTGATGTAATCTTTAAATTGTTAGTATATTAATACTCTTGTATGTAATAGTTGAAAGCTTAATTTTGCAATAAATTAATAACAAAGAAAGCTCTCCCTGAAGAAGTTAGTACTCAGTTTGAGCAGATAGGAGGAGGATCTATTTATATTGAATACTGAATAGGTTGGATGAAATGCCTTTAATTTTCTGTACTCTTAATATTAGTTATGAAAAAAGGAGTTTTCAAGATATAATGGTGTTTGATCACTTTGATAAAATAGGAGGTGTTTTACTGTGTTAGGAAAAGAATGCTAGAAAACTCGCAACATAGAGATAGTTGGAGTATACATTAAGTTACTGATAAACATCAATGCCAAATTTCTAGACGACACAATTAGTAAAACATCTGCAACACATTACAACTACAGAAACAAGAAGGAACGCAAGAGGTGATCGCTCGCTATCAGTCAGCTATGAATTGGCATAGTAATACATTGCTCGAGGGAAAAAAATAACTTTCATAGATAATGTTAGTTCCAAAAAGTATACCAAATTGTCTAAAACTTCAGCTTCCGTTCATGAATATGAAATAATAAATACTAACGAAATATCCTTAACCTCAGTCACTTAAACTATTAGCCTTACTGAACAAATTGGGATTAACTTCGGTTATCAGGACCTGTATAATTCAAATATACCATAGTGGAGGAGAGATAAAATGGATTGATTTCCCTGGAAAGTGAGGTTCGATGGTGCGATCCTCCATGTTGAAGATCCCCATATCATGGCCACCTCCTGTACGAAAATAGCTTTCCCACCTGTGATCTGTAAAGTAAATGCAGTTTGGCCTTATTGTTTCTGATGGTGGTACAGATACTGATGAGCCTCTGCCAACAAATATTGCTTGGTTCCCTAGATTATTTTCTTTTATCAAAGTACATGAAGGAATTTGAAGAGAATCATCAGAATATTGTAGCTCCAGTTTCCATACTAAGAACTTAGTTGTACGATATTTATTCCGCCTGTGAGATGGATAGAAACACTTTGCCTTGCAGATGTGCACAAGTAGAAAAAGAGTACCAGATATTGATTCAACCAAGTACTTGCGATTCTGAAAATAATGGTGGCTAAGAGATGCAATTTTAATGGGCCTAGGCCCTCTGTTGTCGTCCATATGACACACAAATACATTCCCCATGGCATTCACCGTAAAAAATCTTCCTCTGTGGTAAACAATATCCTCTATGCTGCCTCTTGGATGGTCCACATGCCTCCATGTTTCGTCTCCCAACCGAAAAAAGGCCATATAACCACATTCTCCATAACTAACCATTACTATCGGACTAGTAGTAGTACTAGTATCACGTAAGTTGACTGTATAATTGGTTGGTACTTTCGAAGACATAACAACTTTACGGATAAACATGTCGGAACGTTCTTCATCATTGAATCCGCTAACGTCGTAGTTATACTGAATAGGTAAGGTAGGCATGGGTGGTAGTGGAATTTGGTACCTTAACAAGGGATGCAAAAGATGAATTTGTAAATCTCTGCCTAGTGTTAGCAACCATCCATGATTTGCTCCTAATATAAGTCTTCCCGAAGCTTCTGATAACTCAAGAGTATATGTTTTTCCTGTTGAAAGACTGTACAAACCACGGCTAGTACCAATTGAATTGTTTCGGTGATCATGTCTATGATAGGGGTTATTAATAGCAACATAGTAATCAATATCATCAACATCATCACTGTCGACACTACCATCAGGTTCGGTATTGTCATCAACGTTTTCATCATCACTGTCGACACTACCATCAGGTTCGGTATTGTCATCAACGTTTTCATCATCGCAGTCCTCATTATTATATTCGCTACCATCATTACTATAACTACTATCAGAATCAAATTCACCATCACTAATAATAGAACCTGGCACTACGTCTTCGGCAAGAAGAAGCAACGGATACTTGGGAGGCAGCAACGGCTTATGATCTTGTGTGGCTGAATTCCATGATTTACATACTGCTGTAAATCGAAAATAATCGTCTATACAACTTAAGCCATTCACGATAGCAATCAGAATTTTTTTGCTGGGAAGATTGGACCAAGTATAAGAATGCTCCATGTTTGCACAAGAAGAACAGAACAAAACTTGCAAAGCCACAATATATAACGATTTCGTGGAAGACAATTTTATTTATAGGCAATCTTATGAATATACGACTTCTTTTTGGTTTTGGTAAGCACTTTGTTCAATTTGCAAATTCTCTATTTGTCGAATGTTTTGTGTATATTTGGATTCTCCAAAGAAAAGTCAAGCAAAAAATTTGATAGAAATATAGAATATTTCTTAGTAATGCTACAGACCCCAAATTGGGTACCAAATTTTGACACCAAATGATGTGGCATTAATTAAATGGCATTTTAGAATATTTTAATTGGATGGCCCTGGCGGGCCCATTACAATTATAACCAATAATTACTTGCCATGTCATTTGGGAAAGGAATTTGGGGTACCAATTTGGGGTACCTAGCATTTTCCTTAAAATTTTCCATATACCTCTTTCCTTTCCATTCCTAAATTCTAGCGTGTCAAAAATTTTTAAAAAATCGAATATGATTGTCTTCGAAATAATTAGGAATTAAATCTTTATTATATTATATAAAAGGAGAGCTTTGTAATCACTTGAAAAATATTTATCTAATTTTCTAAATTATCTCAATTTTCAAATATAAAATATGAAGTTAAGGAAATAATTGTTATTATTAAAAGCAAGTCTTACCTCTAAACTATATTATATAAGGATATAAAAAACAAGTTCTAACCTTTTTTTTTAAAATAAAATCTCCCAATTTTAATTGAATCATGAGAAAATCTCACGGATGTGCAAACCTAAATCAAAGTCAAAGAGAATTTTAGTATTTTAATTTTTATTATTGTGTACATTTAGTATTTTTATAATATATACAACGGGTGTTGGCCTAAAAAATAGTTAGATAAAATCGGTATAGAAAAATAAATGAATACTTTATTATTTATCTTATCATCGTGGATATTTAATTTATACAATATTGTGTTTACCAATCTATATTGATATTATAGATACATTTTTGTAGATTTTTTAAAAACTCGAAAGCTATTTATCTAATTTTCTAAATTATCTCAAATTTCAAACTAAAATATGCAATCAAGGAAATAATTGATGTACATAAAATTTATGCAATCAAGGAAATAATTTATATTATTAAAGGTAAGTCTCACCTTTAAATTATATTATAGCTAGTTAGGATATAAAAAGGAAGTTCTAACCTTTTTTTTACAACTGTATATCCTAATTTTAATTGAATCCCAAGAAAATCTTCGAAATTAAAGTCAAATAAAATTTTAGTATTTAAATTTTTATACTTTTTCTAATGTATACAGTGGGTGTCGGCTAAGAAAATCGCGAGACAAAATTGGTATAGAAAAATACATGAATAATACATTTTATTATCTATGCGTATTTAATTTATACAGTATTTTGTTCACCAATCTATATTGACATTATACATATATTTTTGTTGATTTTTTCTTAAATAATCTTTATTTTTTTTTTAAATTTATAAGTTTAATATAGTACTTTTTTCTTGCCATTCCTAGATTCTAGCATCGAATGTCTCTTCTATGCTCCCAAAATTTCAAAAGGAAAGTTCTATATTCATCCGAAATATATATATATTTGTATTAAAAAAAACATTTTCTATTTTCGAAATAAATATGATAGTATATGTATTTTGATATGAATGAGGATATAGGTACATCTATACTCCATAATTATATCCTTTATATACGCACGGTTCCTTTTTTAAAATTTATAACTATATTAATTTTTTTAATTGATAATTGACGATTTTTTATGTTGGAAATTCTATTCGATTTATGAATTGTACTTATAATTTGTTTTAATTATCAAAATATCCTTGCTATTATTCGAAGATAGTTCTACTAACAACAAAATATAATTTTAATAATAAGTGTAGGAGAGATTTTGTCCAAAATTTTGATAATCGGTAGTCTGGTCCTCCGTATGAAAAAATAAATAAGAACTGTTAGATCTTAAAATAGATAGAAGAAAACCGTTTGATCTAGCATAAAAAAAAATATTTATATTTTAATATGTTATAAACTAAAAAGTGTATTTATATTGAAATACGAAAAGTTGTATGTCAATGATTTAAATTATATATAGTTAGGTTTTTCACATTGAATAACATTATCAATATACGTCTTCAACATTGAATAGGATTAATGCAAAAATTCGTAGTTATATTTTCTCATGAGGTTCTGAGGGTTTCTATTTGAATATTAAATCATCACTAAATTAAAGATAATTTTATAAGTTTCACTTGGATTGTAAAATCATCTAAAACAGATTTCTAGATCTCAAGATAGAGCCAAAATAATAATTATGAATATTTTTAATACTAATAAAAAAATAAATAAAATTTAATTCTAATATAACCTTTTTTAATTATATCCTTTGAAGATTATAATTTTATTTTTAAAATTCAATTCTAATATGACCTTTTTAATTATATCCAGTGTATGAGAGATTTTGTCCAAAATTTTGATAATCGGTAGTCTGGTCCTCCGTATGACAAAATAAATAAGAACCGTTAAATCTTAGAATAGAAAGAAGAAAACCGTTTGATCTAGCATAAAAAAAATATTTATATTTTAATATGTTATAAACTAAAAAGTGTAGTCAATGATTTAAATTATATATAATTAGGTTTTTTACATTGAATAACATTATCAATGTAAGTCTTCAACACTGAATAGGATTAATGCAAAAATTCGTAATTATATTTTTTCATGAGGTTCTGAGTGTTTCTATTTGAATAATAATTATTAAATTATTACTAAATTAAAGATAATTTTATAAGTTTCACTTGGATTGTAAAATCATCCAAATCAGATTTCTAGATCTCAAGATAGAGCCAAAATAGTAAATATGAATTTTTTTATTACTAATAAAAAAATAAATAAAATTCAATTCTAATACAACCTTTTTTAATTATATCCTTTGAAGATTATAATTTTCTTTTTAAAATTCAATTCTAATATGACCTTTTTAATTATATCCTCTTTATATAATAATTTTATTTTTAAAATTCACTTATAATGCAACCTTTTCTAATTATATTCTTTTTAGATTATAATTTCCTCTTTTAATATGAAATAATCTTGATCGTCTATTTTTAAAGATACTAGATTCGACGGTTAAGATTATTTTGGTAGTACAGTGACGAAATTTATGGGTAAGATCCCTCTTATGTTTATTATATATAAATAAGGAAAATTCTCAATGGTACACCCGTAGAATTGGCTTTTCTCGATGGGACGCAATTGGCTTCTCAGTGGTACCATCGTAGTATATATTAAGTCGTTCTCAGTCATGCCACTGCCGTCCAAAAACGTTGGTCAAACGTTTTTTCAGATACATTAAAAAGAAACAAAAGAATTGGAAAGCACGCGCAGCTCTACACATGGCATAAACACACGCTGTTAACTCGAATAACTTGTAGAGGGGGGGTTGAATACAAATTATATAATCGTGTCTGATTTTTGCTTGGTTAGATGAACAAGAATTAACGAATGAATCAAACTCTGTTTGTATTAATAAGATCAAATACAAACTCTACCAAAGGTGTACAAATACCTTTAGCAGCTGCTGACAAAATAAACTTCTCTCTGTTTGCACTCTCGTATCCTTACGATTACAAACCTCATGAACACTTTTTACAATGATATATAGAGAGTATTTATAATGCTACCTATCAACTAATAACAGAAAGATATAATCTATACATGACAATGTTCTGCCTTCCAGTTGATAGTTTCCATCAATAGAAAATTCTTTCCTTCACGAAATCTTCTTGCTTGTTCTCCAAACAAAGATCCTGTTTTATAGCACTTGCCAGTTTCTGTAGCATCCATAATGACATCATCAGTAGCATGACTGATATCAGGATCTGTACACTGCATCAGTATCTGATCATCCATCAGTATTAGACGCTCATCAGGATTTGATCTCTGATCCTGACATGTAGTCTCCGATACACTGTTCACTCATGACTAAATTCTACAGATAACTGTCTTACAAATATATCCTACATACAGTGCTAAATCCTTTATAAGATCAGGATATACAAGAAGTATAAATAAAATTCTATTCTTAACATCACAACTCATGAATTATTCATAACAATCTCCCCCTATTTATGCTTTAAGATCTGAAGCATAAATCTAAGTTGTGGATGTCAAAACATATAACAATACAACCAGAATAGAATTTATGAATTCAAAAATCATGAAGTTAAGTACCTCCTTCTTCAGATGTAAACATTTATCTAGTACTTAGAAGAAAGAATTTTAACTATTAATGATGCTCTCTTCCTTTACCACTTTCCTGCTAAGATTTACCTCTGTCACTCCTAGTTCTTCTTTTTATTTCCCTTTGTATGTTCTTTATCTCCCCCAGTATGGTACTCTTTATCTCCCCCAGTCTGGTGTTGTTGTTGTCTTTGAATCGTCTTTATCTCCCCCTTTTTGACATCAGCAACATTAATTCCAAGAGATTCAGAAACAGAACAAATGAGATTCATCAGAACTGCTTGATTTTCCATAATTGTGACTTGGTTATCTTCAAGTGATTGCAGTCTTGATTGAATAACAATTTGAGAATTCTGAATATCTTTCAAAACATCATAATCAACTTCAATGTTGGAAGTGCTTCTAGTATCTTCAGAATCAGATTCAGAAAGAACTGTATCTTCAAGTCTTGTAGAAGAAGTTGCCTGTGTTGTATGAATTATGATATTCAAGTAATAAAACTTGATTAGAAGTATCAACATCTTCATCTTTCCGATCTGGGGCTGAAATATGATCATCTTCTCCTTCACCAGTATTCTGTGTACTAACATCTTCAAATCCTGACTCCTCCTTAGAGTGATCAGAGACTGTTGATGTCTCAATTCGAGCTGATATTGGAAGTACATACAAAGGAATACTTGGATCATTAGGAACTTCATCTGGTACATATGTATCAAGATATTGTTTTATCCTGGCACCTCTTCTGTTAATGATTCCTGCAAGCCTCTCTTTTTGCTGCTGAGCTTCAACCTCTGGCTTTGCATTTTGATGTGCTAGGTCATTCTTCTGATACATCTTGATAAATGAATAAGTACCAGCATCCATACCAAGATTGTCAGACCAAGATTCAGGAAAAACCTGATCCCAGAAATCAAACGATGGTTTCCTAATTTTCTCTCCCTCACTATGGAGTTGATCATCCATACCCTCATTCTCACTTTGACTTGCTAAAGTCAACACTCTTTCTACCTCACCTTTTGCCTGGTCAGGAGCCAGTCTCTCAGATTGTGGATCAATTATCCATCTTTTCAAGTGTATCACTCAAATTTGGATAAGTGCTCTCATGACCTACAGAAAAATAGAGTGTAGAAGAAGTTTTTATACCTGAACTCACATGGAGAGAGGGTTCCTCATTTGGAAAGGGGCTTGAGGTTTTCTCCAAGGAGTGAGCTGTTATAGTCTCTGAATCCTGACAATCATCTTCTTTCCTTCCAAAGACTACAGGCTCCAGTGTATCACTTTTAGGTTCTCTACTAGACTCCAATGTCTTCAGTAATACTTCATTAGACACCATAGTTAGTATGTTACCGTCCTTAAGTGTTGTTTGCTGAGACTCACCCTCAAGGTAGATAGACTCTGACTGAATAATATTTGTTTGATCTTCAAGATAATCAGTCAAAGTTATTCTTTCCATATCATAGGGTTTCTCACTTGCAATTTCAGTCATCAAAGAAAACCTTTCAGCATCAGCTATCACAGTTCCTGAGTCATCCAACCTCTGACTAGATGGTTCTTGTGTTGCAGTGACTGTGATCTGATCTGTCCTACTATCCACCACTGGTGCAATAGTATCTTCTGTTGACTACTTTTATTTAGCTACTTCCTCATGTTGTTCACCTTGAGCTGAAACATCTTCAATACTGACATCTTTGTCAAATAAATATGCATGAAGTGATTGAAGTGCAACATGCTTTGGGAGTCCAAATTTCTTGACTAATTGCCTTCTGACAGATACATAGAAAGACATCTTCATTAAGTCAAGTTTTTGATGTGGAAGTCCATACTCTTCTGGAAATGAAAGTTTTGGTACTCTTTCAATTAGAAAATCTAGAACAGGCCTGGACAGCTTTACTTTGATAGAAATAACTCCCATAGCCAGTCTGTATGATAATGTAGTTTCCCATGAAGAATCAATATCAAGATCTCTATAGTCATTTGCTGACTTGATTGTAGCTTCGTTTGTAGAGACCTGCATGATATTAGTTGGACTAGACTCTGTGTGTGTAGGTGACAATTGAATCTTTCTCCTTGTTCTCCTGGTATAGTGAGCAAAAGATTTATCCTGAGAAGACTCAAGAGGTGTAGACACAAAAATGATCTTGGGATGAGATCCTTTTTCAATAGACACAGTCTTTCGAGAGACAGTATCCAGTAACTGTTTTCCCTTTTTAAGTACTACAGCCTTTTGAGAGACTTCAGCCTGGTTGTGACTAGGTTCTTCATCTCTTTGTCCTAGCTTAGAAAGTTGAATTGTAGCCTTCAATTCTTCTCTCTCAGCAAGAGATATATTATCATCATCTTCATTAGAACTACTACTACTACTTGACACAACAAATCTTCTCTTCCTTACAACTGATGTCTTTTGAGAAACACCAGAGGTTGGTTTCTTTGAAACAACATGCTGTGGATCAAAATTTAGTTCTTGAATTGTTTAGAGACTATAATGTTTTGGGCTACTTAGGTAGACACAGGGGGGTTCTCCTCCAATTGAGATTCCTGAGCCATTTCACCACAAAAGAAAGAAGAATTGTAGAGAGTAGGAAGATGAGTTTGAAGAATTACCTGAACATGATGTGGATAATGAATTGCAGGTATTTCATCTAGATTCTTTTCATTGTCCTTCTTTATAATGTCAGAGAAAATTCTCTTCTGCTGTACATAAGAAGAAACACAATGTTCCCTACCAAATCTAGCTTCAACATCAGGAATAAAGTGGTTAATAAACATTTGCATAAATCTATGATAATAAACCATTTTACTGTTTTGATCTCTTGACCCAAGTTTGATAAACATCTGACTTAAGATAATATGACCAATGTTAATTACTCTGTCATAAAGCAAACTATAAGCAATATGTGAAGTAACAGAAGTAATTTGCTGAAAAGAACTACATTTACCAGTAAAACATTTAGCAATTTGATAAAAGAAGAAAGACCATTCTTTCCTAGAAAAAAAAATCTATTTAACTGGCTCATGTTATCTAAAGGTCCAGAATAACCTAACTCAGATAACATAGTTCTAACATTATCATCAGATGGTACATTCTCAAAGTTCATACTAACAGGTAAGTGAAGTGCTGAATTAACAACAGATTCAGTAATATCAAATGAGTCTTGTCCTAAGTGTAGAACAATTTTACCTGCTTGACTCTGAGTAGAATCAATTACCTCAGCATTCTCCCAAGCTTGTGAAACAACAACTTGATTTATTTCTGGAGATGCTGTCAATGCATAACTCAAAGGTCCAATAGCCATAAAATCCATTACAGGATGAAAATCAGCTAATACTCCTTTCTTGCTGGTGATTGCTGCAACATGATTGTTAGTCATAAAATCAAAGTCACCAAACTTGAAAGCTACTGATTTAGGTAGATTTCTTTGAGCTGCCATTTTTGATCTGAAAAGAACTTAAGAAATTTTGAAATTGATTAGTGATTTTGAGCACTTGAATGAATGTTTTTGCCTTTGAAAATATGAATTAGAGGTTAGCAATAAATAATCAGAGTCTCAAAATAAAGATACATTCAAAAATTCTTCAGACCCACTAACCCACGTTGACACGTAAGTTGACAGGTGTCAATCCCTGAAAAATGCAGTTTACCCACGATTTTTGGAAAATAAAATCCAGAATTGATTTCAATTAAATAAATCAGGGTAAAATCAAAATAAAATCAATACTGATCAGCTTCATTTTCTAATGTGATCTTTTTCACCAAGATAATCACAATTCTCAATGTGATTAAAAATAATAAAAATAATCATCAATCCTGATGAAATCACTTTCGTCTTCCTGATCACTATCATCCTGATTTCAGAATTAAATGGAGTTCCACGCACTAGTACAAAACTGATCTTTTACGTCGCCTATTATACGTCGGTTCCACCTAAAGGCGACGTATATTCAACCATTATACGTCAGTTTCGCCTAAAAGCGACGTATAAAATACTTATATACGTCGCCTTAAACAAAGGCGACGTATAAAATATACTTTTTACGTCGGCTTTTTTTAAGGCGACGTATAAGATGCACTTTTTACGTCGGCTTTGTTTAAGGCGACGTATAAAATACTTATTTACGTCGCCTTTTTGACTTAGCGACATATAAAATCCTAACACATATACGTCTCCTTTTTAATTAACCGACGTTTAAAAGATATATACATCGACATTTTATCGACCGACGTATAAAATTGCATGACATAAAACGGGTCTCAACTTTTAGACTACAATTCATCCCCAAATTAAAATTGACCTCTGAAATTACTAAAAGTCGAAACAAACTTTCTCCCTCTTTCTCTGGACTTTCAAGCCCTAGTTTAGATGTCAGATTCTCAATTTTGTTCGTCGGATTCTCAGTTCAGTTCGATCTATTATCTGTTGTGGGATATTGAAGAACACAACTCTCCTCGCCGTAAAATTCACCGGCGAATCACATATCGCCGTCGCACGAGTTCGATCTGAAATGCGAGTTGACTCACTCTCATACTACTCAATCTCTCGATTCCAGTTTCTTAATCTGGTAAGTTAAATCTCTCTCTCTCTTTCTCTCTCTCCCCCTCTCCCCCCTCTCTCTCTCCCCCACTAATTTGCAAATTGAATTGAATTTTTTGATTTGTGTATTTTTTTGAGAAACTTGTAGTAACAAAATTCTGATTGGGGTGGTTTAAACATTGTTGATTATGTTGATGGTATGATTCTGGATTAATGTTAATCAGTTGTCTTCTGAATATTTTGGTTATTGGCTGTTTCTCATTGGTTTCATGTTCAATTGATTTTGATTCTGTGATATTACTGTAATTGATGGTAGTGATTTCATAGAGCTAATAATTGGTTATCGGTGATTACTTGATCAGCTATTATAATTGTATCTAGTGTTTACAGTTCCTTGCAAGTTGAATTAACATATTATTAAGTGTCTGTTTCTATTCTGTGTTTTGTTAGTTGTCACTGCTATAATCTTTCAGATTTGAAGCATTGCACTCTCTGTTCTTCTGATCTTGCGAGCCAAACTCTTTAAGTCCATTGAAGGTTTGTTTCTGAACTTATATTGTTTCTATTTATTTTGTTAACCCTAGTTTGCAATAAGAACAAAGAGGAGACCACATGAATTGAAGGCATTTCTAAAATCTGGTTTGCCACATTACATAAAGTAGTAACAGTTTATAATTAAGAATTCTTATGATGAACAAGTGAATTCATATGTTTAAAAAATCATTAAAGTAGTTTTCACATGAAAGATTTTAGAAGTTAGATGGAGTAATATTCAGTGAATCAAATTTAAGGAGCGATGAGATCTCTAATCAAAATATTCATTTCTGCTTTGGGTATCCAAATTTAGTATGTGATTCACTTTTTTACACTACAGGATTTGTGACCATATAACTTTTTACTACAACAGAGAGAGGATAATTTCTGCATACTCCTTTAAATTACTTCACCATATTTCCTAAATAAATTCAATACACTGCACAAAGTATGAAAGTTATATATCAGGCAACTAAGAATATACAATTTCCCACCAATTTTGACAGCCCAGCCTCACATATTATTGTCAACCCTTATACTCAGAAGTATATAATTACATGTGCTACTTGTCGTGCGTACTATGATTAAAAAGTTACCAAGTGTAATCGAAAATAAAAGTCACAAAAGAATGTATAATTTTTCCCCAACTTCCAACCACATTACACAAGTCTGATGCACATAATCATAAAATGTGATAAAAGACACTAACCCTGTTTTCTCTTGTTCCTTCCCACTTTTCCTCATGTTCCCGTTTTCTTTTCCACATCTCTTTTGTTTCTTCCTCGTCCTTCTTTAATCTACCTTCCTCTTCTGATATCTATACAGCATCAAAAGGAAGAAGATTCACTATATTCAGCATACCCTCATCTGCATTTTCCAGCGTCTCCATTCCTGGTCTGTTAAAAGTTCACGAACCTTCAATTTCAGTTGATTCTGGAACTCCTCTGACTTCAGATATTCTTGCTCATACTTTCCCTGAAAGATTAAAGTCAATGAGCATAAAGCCCCAACTTAACTTTTGATACTCAGTTTGCAAGGAAAATTAAAAAACCGGTGAACATAGCAACAGGTCTTCAAATCAACCCCCACCAGTGCCACCTGACCGGCCACCTGGGTGTGTCTCAACTTTCAAAATGAAATCTCACATCGAAATGTGAGTTCTTAGTACTTACTAATTAACACATCGAACTAAGAAAGATGATTCAATAACACTAGAAATTCATAGATTTTTTAAAAGGAGCTTTACCTCATCAACCATTGATTTTAACCTGGTCTGTTAACCCTTGTTTTCCATATTTCCACTCTGCTCTAGTTACACCCTCTGTCCATAAAATCTGGTAATGCACTGTTAGTGTTATTGTCAAGGTACAGAGCAAGCAATAATTTTATTTATTATATGAGAAATTTAGATTAGATTTATTAATATATATTTGTGTAACCAAATCTTTTACTTTTTTGCTTTAATTAAAGATAACAAAATTTATTTTTTTTGGGTATTTCTTTTAGCCTGCTTAGGACAGTGAACAAGTGAAAAAGTTTAACTGTTATCTGTATGCTATTGCCTGTAGAGCATTTGTTTTTCCTTTGTCGAATTATTCCATTCCTGTAATATGTAATGGATAATGTTTCTTATTGCATCTTGATTTATGTTCCACATGAAAACAATTAAGTTCAAAGGGAAATCCTATTATAACTCGTGCACAAACAAATTATCTTCCATTACATACATAATTTGTCAATAATATGATAATGCTACAAGAGTTCAGTATATCCATTGAGCATTGTGTAATGTGTAAAAGCAGTACATCTGAATTGTTTGCTTTTCTTAACAATTTTTGTATGTTATGGACCATATTTCGTGTAAGTTGCCTGATATGCATAGTGCAATTTTCATGATGTGCCAGCAACAAACTAGGTACTGTTGAATTGTCTGTGATCTATTTTATACGTTGTGTAGCATCTTGCATTGTGATATTTTATCACTGAAGAAAACAGAAGCCTTCATGAAAGCAGAAACCATGTTGAAAGCGGAACTCTGCAGCACATGGATCAAAGAGACACTGAATTGTTATCTCCATATGTTGCCTTCGTAAGAATCCCCAATTTCCTTTCACATGTTTTATTTTGCTTTGTTTTATCTTTTTGGAAGAGGGTTTTCTATTCGTCTAGAGAATTTATTACTACTCCCTCCCCTATTTTTCTCCTACTTATTGGCTTGTTATTGCGTTTTGTTTATGTTATTGCGATTTGTTTTACGCTTCTAAATTTACTAAAGTAAGTTTTTAAAACTCTGCAGGTTCTTCGGAGTCACATATGAAGAACCTAGACGACACTGTACGTCGTAGGCTAGCTGAACAGTCCAGTAATCTAGCTGCTGCTCCTGCCAGCAGTGTTTCTACAGAAGAGCCCATTATTATTGCTCTTCCTAGTACTAGGAGTAGTGGTTCAATTCCTGCTGTACTAAAGGAAAAGAAAGAACCTTTTCCCTCGTCTACACCTTCTAAACCTCACCATGCTGTTGCTCAACCTGAAATTACCAATGAGGATGCAGGTGGACATTCTGGAGATAAGTGGAAATACGTAGTTGGAATATCAGTTGTTTATAAACAAGAAACTGTAAATGAAACTGTAAATTCTGCTTCTTTTTTTGTTTATTTATTCATTTTTCCTTATTATGCTTCACACACATTTTTTCCTTATTTTGCTGGGTTATATCATTGACTGAGTTGACTCGGTCCTGAGTTATTTTAGTAACAATACCGAACTAATAACGTGAACTAAAATCTGGCAAAAAAAAAAAAAAATAACGTGAACTAAAATATTTTTTTTTGATTTTTTTGGACCTTATACGTCGGTTGTTTAGAAGAACCGACGTAAAAGATAACAATATACGTCGGTTGTTTAGAAGAACCGACGTAAAAGATAACAATATACGTCGGTTGTTTAGAAGAACCGACGTAAAAGATAACAATATACGTCGGTTGTTTAGAAGAACCGACGTAAAAGATAACAATATACGTCGGTTGTTTAGAAGAACCGACGTAAAAGATAACAATATACGTCGGTTGTTTAGAAGAACCGACGTAAAAGATAACAATATACGTCGCCTTTTTAACCGACGTAAAAGACTCTGACCTTATATGTCGCCAGCCCATACGTCGCCATTTAACCGACGTATAAGGCCTATTTAACCGACGTATAAGGTCATTTTTCTACTAGTGACGTGGCAATATTAGAATTTAACCTGAAAAGAACATCAATAATCCAAACAAAAATATTTTGTTAGATTGTCAAAATATCTTGGAAATATGAGAGAGTCAGTCATACGCATAGATATTTACGCAAATACATTGAATATTTCAAAATGACTGTTCAGCTTCTCACTCTTTCCTTTATAAACGCTTGATATCTTTTGCCTTTCTTAACTCCAGAAACCATACAAAACTTCTCTGTAAACACAGAGCTTCCATAAAACACAATGATCTTCAACTTAATCTTCCGATTCCTCACAGACGATGAACAAATTTTTCATTATCAAAGGTTCATAGTTCGTCTCTTTGAAGAGATGACTTTTCTCATCGATTTAGACATGGTTGGAGTAGATTCACCTAATGTCCAGAACCTTCTCTTAAAACATCCATCTGTTGGATACAATCACCCTCTAACTGTTGGAATTCGAGCATCAAAACGCAACGGAAACAATAAAATTAAATCGAATTCCAAGTCCGGGATCCATGTTTAATGCTTGAATAATCATAGTAGTAAGAATATGTTTACCTTTTAAAGCTTTACAATCGTAACAATGATGGAGATGCAAGCCTCCCACGAATATTGAGCGCTCCTCTTCGAAGCCTCCTCTACGGTATCCACACGAACACTCCAAGAACGATTCTTGAATGGAATGGAGGTACTAGCCTCCAATGAAAATATGAGATCTAGTTTTTAGGGTTAGGTTATTTTCCTTCGGCTGCAGTATAATTTTTGACGTACAAAAATTATTCCTTCCTTTACTATCATCATGTATATATATGATAGTATAAGGCAAAAAGCCCAAGCCAAAACCTAGCCCATGTATGATTTATTTAAATAATAAAATCTAATTCTATTATTCAAATAAATAATAATTAAGTCAAACTTAATTATTAAAATCATATCTCATATATCTTTGTATTTTATTATAGCTTAATTAAGTCCTACTTAATTAATATAATAAAATCCAACTTATCATTAATTAATTTAAATTCATAATTTAAATTAATTCTTCCTTTAAAATGTTCTATGTGTGTGACCCTGTAGGTTATTATTTATTTTGGCAATAATTTTATTCTCCAATAAAATTATAAACAATGAGCGGTATCTAGTAATACATCATTGCTACCCAATTAAATAATAATTAAATCGTGATTCGATAAACCTTTTGTGATTAATGTTATAATCCCTTTAACCAAATATTATAGATTAAACTCGAGGCATGTGTTTAGTCATCCTCTTCATAATTTAATCCGGGTTTACTTGATACATGAGTAGACTATTAAGATAAATCATTATTTGAGCACGGCCATGCATTTTATAGTCTCACTCAATCAAGAGGCCAATAATATCTCTCCTATCTTATAAGAGGGTTAAATCCTTTATCTATCATTCATATTTCTCATACGATTCACAATATACCCGATGTCCACTTTTATCATTACCCGGTCAAAGGTAACTTTTAATGTAGTCAAAGTATATTATCCTCGTATAGAAATATAATGATCTCAAGTCAAAGGATCATTACACCATTATCACTGTGAGTCTTTCTTATGACTTAATTAACATGAAGAATCTCACGGTGGGTCTGTCCAGTACCATGTACCCTACATGTACCTATGTATTGACTTTAGTATCTCCATACTTATAACCAATGAGATGTGGTTATCAGTCAAAAACATACTAGTCTATTTATGTATTATTATTGTCCTGTATAATAATACTCGACTAGGGACTTTTAAGAATATGATATATTATATAATCTCAAATTCAAGTTATATATACTTAAACTATATAATGTGTATCATTATTCTAAGGACATTTATTATGCTAACAAATATCGCAGTAATTAGAGTCATAATAAATACTTTTATTTAATAATCAAATGACATAAGGTTTATTCAAGAAACAATGTATTGCCTCTAAGGCACCTACACTAACACTAACCTCCTCAAAACTTGAGGATGAAGAATTTGGCCGAGAGTCTGAGGTTGATCTTGACGGGGATGCTATTCATTCAAGTCAGTTGCTCTCATTCAAGTCGCCCAGACAAGGAATCCAGGAGTAATCATTAAAGTGACTCTTGATATGCTCCTTGTCCTGAAGTAGATCTCTGAAGACTTAGAACAGCAACAACTTTTAGACAAGAGTAGTGTTATCAGTAGAAGTTAGACAAAAAGATGTTGTATTTCATTTCCATGTATGTATTGCTTTCAATTAATGAAAATACAATTTCTTATTATCTACTTGTCTTTGTTGTTTATTGACTGATTTGAATGATGTATAAACTATCAGTATGAATGAATTAAAACTTGCTAGTCTAGACTTAACAAAACTCAGAATTAGATCACTGCATAAATTAAACGTCAGGATCTGAAACAGAAAATCTCAAAATCCTGATACTGACACAATACTGATGACGTCAGCATACTGATAGCAATCCTGATCCTGATGTTTATTAACAAGTCTATCATACTGAAATTTATCAAAGTACAATGTTACAGCTTAAGCATTTAACAATCAAATATAGATCCTGACAAAAATATCAAGTCTATAAGCTGAAAACAACATACCTTACTACTTTTGCAGATGTTATAGATCTAGAAATTTAACATTCCTAACTCACTAACCAATCTAATGAATGTAGACTCATCAAGTGGTTTAGTTAGAATATCTGTAAGATGTTTGTTAGTAGGAACAAAATGAAGTTCCACAGTACCATTCTCAATATGCTCTCTAATAAAATGATACCTGACATCAATGTGCTTAGTCCTTGAATGTTGAACTGGATTTTCTGCAATTTTAATAGCACTAGTATTATCACAAAACATAGGAATATTACTAAGTGTCATACCATAATCCATAAACTGATTTCTTATCCAAAGGAGCTGTGCACAACAACTGCCTGCTGCTATGTATTCAGCTTCTGCAGTTGAGGTTGAAACTGATTGTTGCTTCTTGCTTGCCCAAGAAATCAATCTGTTTCCCAAGAATTGACATGTACCTGTAGTGCTTTTCCTGTCTATTTTACACCCTGCATAATCAGAGTCTGAATAGCCAATTAGGGAGAAGTCAGATTCTCTAGGATACCACAAACCAAGATTTGGAGTTCCTTTGAGATATCTAAAAATTCTCTTCACAGCAATTAAATGAGATTCCTTAGGATCACTTTGGAATCTAGCACATAAACAGGTAAAAAACATTATATCTGGTCTACTTGTAGTTAAATATAACAATGAGCCTATCATGCCTCTATAACTAGTATTATCCACACTCTTTCCCTTAGGATCAGAGTCTAGTTTAGTGGCTGTTGCCATGGGTGTTTTTGCAACTGCACAGTCTTGAAAGTCAAACCTTCTTAAAAGATCTTTGATATACTTTGACTGATTAATGAAAATACCAGTCTCAGTCTGTTTGACCTGCAAGCCTAAGAAATAATTTAGTTCACCCATCATGCTCATCTGATACTTAGATTGCATAAGCTTACTAAACTTAGCACATAACTTTTCATTAGTAGAACCAAAAATAATATCATCAACATAAACTTGAACTAAAAGCAATTCACCTTTTATCTTTCTAAAGAATAGAGTTTTGTCAATTGTACCTCTTGTGAAGCCATTTTCAAGAAGAAATTTAGACAAAGTCTCATACCATGCTCTTGGTGCCTGCTTTAGTCCATAGAGTGCCTTGTCAAGTTTGTAGACATGATTTGGAAACTTTGGATCAACAAATCCAGGTGGCTACTCCACATATACTTCCTCATCAAGCTTGCATTTAGAAAAGCACTCTTTACATCCATCTGGTATACCTTGAATTTTGAATGAGCTGCAAATGCAAGAAACATCCTGATTGCCTCCAATCTTGCTACAGGTGCAAAGGTTTCATCATAATCAATGCCTTCTTCTTGAGAATAACCCTTGGCCACCAGTCTAGCTTTGTTTCTTACAATCATACCAGATTCATCTTGCTTGTTTCTGAAAACCCATTTTGCATCAACAATAAATCTATCTTTAGGTCTTGGTACCAGTTTCCAGACTTTGTTTCTCTCAAACTCATTTAACTCTTCCTGCATTGCAATTACCCAATCAGGATCCTGTAAGGCTTCTTCAACCTTCTTAGGTTCATTCTTTGAGAGAAAGCAACTGTACAAGCATTCATTTTGAATTGATCTTCTAGTTCGAACACCACTTTTTGGATCACCAATAATCAAATCTTCAGTATGATCCTTTGTCCATTTTCTAACAGGTGGTAGATTGCCTCTACTTGACTCTCCCCCTAAGTTAGTGGTATCTCTTGTAGAAGAACTCTCTCTGCCTTCAAAAACTCCCCCTTGATCAGTAGAATCAATAGATTCAATACTGCTACTAGATACTGATCTTTCCTCAGTAGACTCTGAAGGATCAGTTCCTGATGGAGTAGACTCTGTATAGCTAGTCTGCTCCTGATGGTCACTGTGTCCTCCTTGATTTATTTGCTCCCCCTCAACAGTAGCATTCCTTTGAGAAGCAATAGAAATTCCTTCTGGAGAACCTTCATCATCACTGGAGAGTATCTCAGAATCTTTCAGATTTTCAAATTCCAATTTGTCATGGCTTTCATCAGTTTTACAGAATTCCAAATTTCTTGTCGTCAAATGCAACATGAATTGATTCCATAACAATGTGAGTTCTGAGATTATAAACTTTGAAGGCCTTTGATGCTGAATATCCTAGAAAAATTGCTTCATCCGATTTTGCTTAAAATTTTCCAAGTTGTTCTGGATGAACTTTTAGGACATAGCATTTGCATCCAAAGATGTGAAAGTATTTCACACTTGGTTTCTTTCCTTTGATCATCTCATAGGGAGTCTTTCCATGACTATTTATCAAGGTACAATTTTGAGTGAAACATGCAGTATTAATAGCTTCTGCCCAAAAATAGGTTGGAAGTTTTGCATCTGCAAGCATGGTTCTTGCTGCCTCTATGAGAGTCATGTTCTCTCTTTCCACTACACCATTCTGCTGAGGTGTACCAGGTGCAAAAAATGTTGAGTGATTCCATTATCTACACAAAACTCCTCCATTATAGAATTCTTGAATTCTGTACCATTATCACTCCTAAGTATTTTGACTTTGTACTTAGAGCTATTCTGAATATTCTTGACAAGTTCAATGATTTGCTGAGGAGCTTCATCCTTCTTGTGTAGAAAGAATACCCATGTGAACCTTGTGAAATCATCCACTATCACTAAAGCATATCTTTTCTTGCTGATAGACATAATGTTTACTTGACCAAACAGATCAAGATGTAGCATGTGAAATGGTTCAGTAATTGAATTTTCAGTCTTGCTCTTGAAAGTGGTTCTTCTCTGTTTTCTAAGCTGACAAGCATCACAAAGTCCATCTTGCAAAAAATTTGCCTGAGGTAGGCCTTTCACCATATTGTACTTAACAAGTTGATTAAGCTTCTTGAAGTTGAGATGTGAGAGCCTCTTGTGCCAATTCCAGCTTTCATCATTTGTTGCTTTATTGTAGAGACATCTAACAATTCCTTTAGATGTATCACTTAAGCTGGCTTCATATATGTTACCATGTCTTTGACCAGTTAGAACAATGTCTCCATTCTGCATATTTAAGATTTTGCATCCTTCTCTGTCAAAGATTGATTGGTAACCTTTATCACCCCGTTGACTTATGCTTAAAAGTGTATGTTTCAAGCCTTCAACCAGTGCTACGTTTTCTATGATGATATTCCCCAAAAAAATTGAGCCATATCCCAGAGTTTCTCCTTTGTTGCCATCTCCAAAAGATATTACTGGGCCAGCTTTACTCTCAAACTTTGTAAGCAGGGACTTCTTTCCAGTCATATGTCCAGAGCATCCACTGTCCAAGATAATTGAATGCTTCTTTCCTGTGACCTGCAAACAAAAAGTAACTAGTTAGAATTTTTTAGGACCTAACTTTGATTGGATCCTTTCTTACTAGATTTAGAAACAACAGGCTTTGAAGATTTTGCTTTTACTTTACCTGTTGCAGAGTCAACCTTAGACTCTGACTTCACAGACTGTTTGTGACTAGGAGTTTCAGATTTCAGAGAATAATAGTCATAATACAGTTCATGATATTCTCTACACTTATAAATGGAATGAAGTAAACTACCACAATGATAACAAGCTTTTTGTGGTTGGTATTGAATTTTCTGAGTCTTGGGGAATCTAGACTCAGTTTTCCAAGAAGGTTTTTGATTGCAGTCTAGGGCCAAATGATTATGATTTCCACACTTATAGCATTTTTTCATAGGTGCATCAGGTACATTTTTTGTAATTATTCTCTTTGTTAATACCTTCTTTTCCATTCCTATTTCTCTTGATCTTGCTAGACTCTGAAAGACCATCTAGTCTCTGTTTCAACTGAGACTTAGACAGACACTACTACAGAAAAGGCTTTTAGCATCGGTCAAAATAGACTTTAGGCGTCGGTTATTGGGCGTAGTATATGAAGGCGACGCTATAGGTATAGGTCTATAGCGTCGGCTAATTGGGCGACGCATATAATCTAATAATAGCGTCGGTTATTTAAACAACCGACGCTTAAAGTCTGTTATATGCGTCGGTCATTTAAACAACCGATGCTTAAAGTCTGTTATAGGCATCGGTTGTTTAAACAACCGACGCTTAAAATCTAGTTATAGGCGTCGGTCATTTAAACAACCGACGCTAAAAGTCTGTTATAGGCATCGGTCATTTAAACAACCGACGCTTAAAGTATATTATAGGCATCGGTCATTTAAACAACCGACACTTAAAGTATACTTATAGGCATCGGTCATTTAAACAACCGACGCTTAAAAGTCAATTTTTTTAAAAAAATAAAAATTAAAATTGCAATTCTATTACGAAACAATACAATTTCAGAAACAATTTAGCCCATGTCAGAACACCAAATTATATATAAAATTAATTTATACATGATACATAATCAAGAATGAGATCTAATTAATAAATTCTACAATTCAATACTAATAACAAAGTAGATAAACTGATCTAATTTCTCTAATTTTATGGAGAACAATTTCCTCACACAGATGACGAGCAAATGTATTGAAGGAAGGAACCAAATTGATAATGTGCATCAACGATGTTGCGACCATAAGCCTTGTTTAGTTACAAGTGATTCACAGCTAAACCTCCTCTTTTCATATGTGCACTGCTGCTATCAATGGTGTCACCACTTTCTATCGCGTGTTTGGACGTCTGTGTCATTATAACGGGTGCGATCGTTGTATCTTGGTCTGTCCTGAGCTCTTTGAGGTACTGGCTGCATTCTGCGTTCTCTCTGAGGAGACCTTTTGACAATCTCACCATTTACTAGAAGCTCAGCTGGTAAATCATGACAAAAAGATAAAAACAGTTTAATTGAGCAGGAATTTTTAAAAAGACAAAGACAGTTCTATAAGTCAAAATGGACTCAATCTTGATTAAATAAAGGAAACTGATAACAAACAATCTGTTGTATAAATAAGATGTCTACTATATGACAAGAACTGGAAAAAGCTTCCTGTAACATTTACCAAGGAACACAGCTAACATACAGGCAGAAAAAAGTGCACCAAGTACATTTATTCCCATCCATATCCAGCAAATCCTGGCACATGGCATCGTAGAACCATTCATGAATCATAGGGGAAATCTAAATAATCATGTACAACATATAAAATGTTGTCAAAATATAAATCAAATAAAAGACTAAAAGAGGAAGTATGTAAGGAAAAATGTGTTATACCTGATCGATGAATCTATCTTGAATAAGCGGTTCACATCTTTCTTTTTTGGGAAAATCAGGAATAGTAGATTTATATGTGGAAATAGTAACCCAAACAGTAGTCGCTAACTTTTGCAGACCAAGTCACGAAATTTTGGTTCTGAATTATTATCCTCCTTGGCACGATATCGCACAATAGAGAATTCCTACATCGGTGCAAACATGGTTGGTAACAAGTTCTTCGACCATTTCAGCAAAGAAGATAATTTTCCATGCAGAGGATATATGATTGATTAGGCTGCTATAACACTACAAATTGATCAATGAATTTCAAGGAAAAAAGCGAAATTCTCATAACAGGGCAGCCAAAATCACTAAAGCATACAACTGTTTCTCAGTCAGACCTATCCTCTCTGGTACATATAATGGTCCTTTTTTAATAATTAATAAATATTTTAATGGGCTTTTAATCAGACAACATTAAATATAACAGTAAAAGAACCATCAATAGGCTGATTAAGCTCGCCGGGACGAATGTCTTCGGTAGGAGGAAACAAAAAAAAAATAACAATAAAAAAACATGCCTCGTTATCGAACGCCTGAATAGCACTGTTCGCTTCCTCAGGAGTGCTGTAGGTAACAAAGCCAAATCCCCTCGACCTACCACTATCTCTCAGAAATGATTTTTGTTGTCAACATCAAGACAAATTCCATTAAGTTTCTATATTGCAATATATACTTCAGCCCAAAACATAACTTGTTATGTTATATACATATTTAAGACTTGACTATCAGACATCAATAGACATTAAGCTTATGTCTATTGCCATGTGATGGCATTATACCCATAAATGACCATCGAGACCCATGACACTTGACATATGGAATTACTACGATCCTTCTATCAAAGAGATAATGACATGCCCTAAAAATACTTGTTAAATTAAACAAAAAATTCATGTATACTTTAATATATGGTGGTTTTGACAGCAAGGAATATTCAACCAGAGGAAATGGTTTCAGTAGGAACTAGAAGTTGTGTGCATGAAATTTGAAAAAGCACCTGCACTGCGTAAGCTATGTAAATCAATGAAGCTTCGGACCAAGGTTTCCCGATAAATTGAAGACCAATGGGCAATCCACCTTTGTCATATCCAACCTAAGGTGCACAAATACTCAGAAAAAAACTAACACAAATATGTCTGCAAGACTCTTGAAATCATGTTTCAGGTAAGGAGATTCATCTCAGTCGCTCTGCCGCAATAGGAACACTGATTTGCTCCGTATAACCTCTTAAAAATGCATGCAGTGTATACGTGCATCTTGATTCAGTACCTATCTATTCTTTGATTTAATTGTTAACTACAATCTCTGATAGTTAAGACTAAACTATTAATTGAGTAACTAAACAAGGGAATATAAGCCAAAAGATCGTTGCATTAAAGGGTGTTGTTAATATTGGTGTTGTGTTATACCCAGAGAAAGGTATGCTGCCCTGCTAAATTAGATTTATATGCAGAAACAATTTGAGAGAAGCAAACCTGGCTTTCGATGTTAACTAATAGATCTCCTTGCACCTCAACCAGGACAGCCATATCAAGGTAAATCTGGCACATTTCATTATAGAAGATTGATAAAGTGAAGAGGTATTTCTTTATTTTTGCACTAGAATAGCTTACCAGAAGAATGTTATATAACTGGATGCACAAGTACCTGATGCAGGTCAAGAAGCTAACATAACTATAAAGATAACACAACTAACTAACTTTACAACATAACTAACAATATACAACTCTGCCTGATGAGTGATGATTATGTGCATGATATTTTAAATCTGCTCCATATGTAGTACCGGATTTAATATAGGTCTGTAGGCCTAGTAAAATTATTTATAGCAGATAGTACTTGATTTGTTTAGTGATTCAAATAAAAGGAGCTATAATTGTTTCACTCTAAATATCTTTCCAACTCTTTCGTCGGAAGCTCTAAAAGAAAATAGGTTTTCTTTTTCTACTAAACCAACATCATTTATTTGATGATGCTCCTAAAACCTTAATCATCAAAAATAGTCCATCTCTCCTGAAGATGTTGCAACAACTTATGCAAGTTTCTGACGTCCATGCAAATTAGTTTATAGATATATTTTGAGTTCTGTATGACAACAATAGGTTACATATTTTAGTTCTAGATTACAAAGTATCATGAGAATTCCATGCTATTCATTACTGTTTTTACTAATTTAGGCATAGTATTATGTCATTTGCAACCACCTTGGTACAAAACTAATTAGGCATTATATGACAGCTCTTACATGCATCTCCAATTTTGAAACATGAGAATAAACTGTAATTGTGTTCTGTATGCAGGTGTCAGATGATAATCCAGAGAGCATTGCCGCCAATTTGCCGGAGAGGTTGATGGCAGATGAACCTGATCTTACTAAGAATGAGCGACTCATAATACGCCAATTCCTTGAAGCTTGTCCAGATGATGAATGAATCGCTAGTTGTATACTTGTCAATTTAATATGCAACTGTATAATTCACTTGTTATAATAACCTAAAGAATGTTGTAAACTTAGATAACATTTAATAGGCTTCTTTATAAAGAAGTATGTTATAAAACTTGATAGATAACTATAAAGATAACATAACTAACTTGATATATTCACAAGTAACTTCACAATTCAACCAAAAACACTGATGTAACACATTTATACTTACCAGATCTACAACTCTTATTTTTGAGAAAATAAAGAAGAAAACAACAGCCCCGAGTCATAGTATATGTCAATATTATATTGGGCCAACATAGTGACACAAGTGCAAAGAAACTTTTGCCAATATGAAAAGTACGCAGGTTTTTTTTCTGTAAACCCTGATCATGTTTTGAATCAGATAGCAAACATCCAAAGTGAATCCAAAAGCTTCAAGACTGTGTCATTGATCCATATATTGTAGGCATAGTTTAATTAGCAACTAGCAACTCTAGCTCAGTATTCGAATTCTTTTACCAACAATTTTCCTCTGCATGATCAATTAAAGAGGAAGATGGGTTTATCGTCCAGCACTTCATCTGGAGATTATTATGGCACGGAAATGGTTTGATATAGGTTTTCATATTTGATAGAATTGGAGGTAAAAGAAGGTGCAAGGTGGTTGGTAGTATATTTTATATGCCAAGTCTGACAGTATCACCACTGCTCAGCAAAAAAATTTAAAAACTAGAGTTAGGGGATAATGATATTGGTGCTGCATTCCTTTTGGTTTCCAAACAAGCAGGCATTAGCTAAAATTTGTATTTCTTTTATTTCTCAGCATGTTAGATAAACGCATAGTTATTTTGGTAAAATAAAGCATCATTAATTTTAGAGCCTATTAAACACATGGTTCATGCTAAATTTGCAATTGCTTGTTACAAATTGTTCAAATATTATGAAGCTATTACTAGTTA
Source organism: Kitagawia praeruptora (assembly GCA_037693485.1). Taxonomy (NCBI): domain Eukaryota; kingdom Viridiplantae; phylum Streptophyta; class Magnoliopsida; order Apiales; family Apiaceae; genus Kitagawia; species Kitagawia praeruptora. Next base: position 47,158,722 of record CM075351.1, read on the forward strand.
ATAGTTATACAAGTGAAGCATGTTTGTCAGCAAATATAATTGCTTATATGTCTAAATTTATTTGTTTTTTTAACCTAAGTTAGCTCACATTATATAACATTGTGAAGTAGATAGTAGTCTCTGTTAACAAATCTAGAGGGAATACAAGATCCCGGCAAGCAATTATTCTCAATCACAAAGACTTCTCTAATATATTTGTGTCATAAAAAAGAGCAAAAGGTAGGCACATCTGCAACACTATCTTAAGTAACTATAAAAACTGGGAGCATGAACCAACCTACGATGTCTCTAGCTAGTGCCTAGCAACTAAAAATCAATCATAATTTGTATGAAACTACTTTAGTATACAATCTTAAGAAGAATATATGTTTAAATAAGGAATTGGTAACTCAATAATAATTATAACTTGTTCTCACCTAGATTACTGTTGCTTTTCACCGCAAGCATCATGTTAACAATCATCTATTTCTTCTTCCTGCGCATAACAGGAGAACTATCAGAAACTATAAAAACTTATTATCACATCGTCAAGTAATAGATATATAAGACTAGAACAGAGTACTTTCTCGCTTTTTGCTCTAAAAGGAAGCTAATACTTTTATATATCGAAATGTATACAATAATTGTTTTATTAATCCTAGAAAACATCATGAAAGCTGTTGTCAATACATAATGAAGTCTGTTGGTGATACGAGATATGATATAAGTAACACAGGAGATAACAATTATAAGACTGAAGGCTCTAAAGTTTCATACGATTTTGTTGTATTGGCTGCTCAAAAATTATATCATTAACCCTAATTACGATTCCCCAGATCAATAGAACCCTAAATTTACTCAAATTGAGAACTAAAAAGTCAAATCAAGAAAAGAAACCCTAACTTCACTCAGTAAATTAAAAAACCACAATTCACTGCTAAAACTTGAAATTTAGCTTACAAGTAAGTGAAATCACATTAATATAAATACATACAAGTACATATATTTGTATAATAGATTTATGTATTAGAAGAGAGAGAGAGAGAGAGAGAGAGAGACTTACAGGCAGCACCGATGACAAGCTGAGAAATTCACGAGTTTGGAGACACGATTAGGACAGATCTGAGATTAATTAGCAGCTAGTGCAATTCACGAGCCCAATCAATTAAGATACAAAGGATTTCACGAGGTAGTGAAATTAGGTTTTTAGTTGAGAGCGTAGTTGTGTGATTTGGGAGAACAGAGTAATACTCGTAATTGACCAATTGTATATAATTTATTTTTTTTTAAAAAAAATTATAATACTTTTAGCGTCGGTCAATGTAAGCGACACATAAAGTACAAAAGAGTTAGTTTAGGCGTCGGTTGAGTAAAGACCGACGCTAAAGGTTCAATTTAAGGCGTCAGTTGTTTATAACCGACGCTAAAGGGTTGGTTTTAGGCGTCGATTGAGTAAAGACCGACGCTAAAGGTTCAATTTTAGGCGTCGGTTGTTTATGTCCGACGCTAAAGGTCAGTTTTAAGCATCGGTTGAGTAAAAACCGACGCTAAAGGGTTAGTTTTAGGCGTCGGTTGTTTCATGACGGACGCAAAAGGTCCAACACAAATGACATTAAGCGTCGGTTAAGCTAGGAACCGACGCCTAAAGTATGTTTAGGCCACGATTCTCTATATAACCGACGCTTAAAGTGCTCCGTATGAAAAAATAAATAAGAACTGTTAGATCTTAAAATAGATAGAAGAAAACCGTTCGATCTAGCATAAAAAAAATATTTATATTTTAATATTTTATAAACTAAAAAGTGTATTTATATTGAAATACGAAAAGTTGTATGTCAATGATTTAAATTATATATAGTTAGGTTTTTCACATTGAATAACATTATCAATATACGTCTTCAACATTGAATAGGATTAATGCAAAAATTCGTAGTTATATTTTCTCATGAGGTTCTGAGGGTTTCTATTTGAATATTAAATCATCACTAAATTAAAGATAATTTTATAAGTTTCACTTGGATTGTAAAATCATCTAAAACAGATTTCTAGATCTCAAGATAGAGCCAAAATAATAATTATGAATATTTTTAATACTAATAAAAAAATAAATAAAATTCAATTCTAATATAACCTTTTTTAATTATATCCTTTGAAGATTATAATTTTATTTTTAAAATTCAATTCTAATATGACCTTTTTAATTATATCCAGTGTATGAGAGATTTTGTCCAAAATTTTGATAATCGGTAGTCTGGTCCTCCGTATGAAAAAATAAATAAGAACCGTTAAATCTTAGAATAGAAAGAAGAAAACCGTTTGATCTAGCATAAAAAAAATATTTATATTTTAATATGTTATAAACTAAAAAGTGTAGTCAATGATTTAAATTATATATAATTAGGTTTTTTACATTGAATAACATTATCAATGTAAGTCTTCAACACTGAATAGGATTAATGCAAAAATTCGTAATTATATTTTTTCATGAGGTTCTGAGTGTTTCTATTTGAATAATAATTATTAAATTATTACTAAATTAAAGATAATTTTATAAGTTTCACTTGGATTGTAAAATCATCCAAATCAGATTTCTAGATCTCAAGATAGAGCCAAAATAGTAAATATGAATTTTTTTATTACTAATAAAAAAATAAATAAAATTCAATTCTAATACAACCTTTTTTAATTATATCCTTTGAAGATTATAATTTTCTTTTTAAAATTCAATTCTAATATGACCTTTTTAATTATATCCTCTTTATATAATAATTTTATTTTTAAAATTCACTTATAATGCAACCTTTTCTAATTATATTCTTTTTAGATTATAATTTCCTCTTTTAATATGAAATAATCTTGATCGTCTATTTTTAAAGATACTAGATTCGACGGTTAAGATTATTTTGGTAGTACAGTGACGAAATTTAAGGGTAAGATCCCTCTTATGTTTATTATATATAAATAAGGAAAATTCTCAATGGTACACCCGTAGAATTGGCTTTTCTCGATGGAACGCAATTGGCTTCTCAGTGGTACCATCGTAGTATATATTAAGTCGTTCTCAGCCATGCCACTGCCGTCCAAAAACGTTGGTCAAACGTTTTTTCAGATACATTAAAATAATATTGTAATATTATAATTATATAAAAAGAAACAAAAGAATTGGAAAGCACGCGCAGCTCTACACATGGCATAAACACACGCTGTTAACTCGAATAACTTGTAGAGGGGGGGGGGGGGGGGGTTGAATACAAATTATATAATCGTGTCTGATTTTTGCTTGGTTAGATGAACAAGAATTAACGAATGAATCAAACTCTGTTTGTATTAATAAGATCAAATACAAACTCTACCAAATGTGTACAAATACCTTTAGCAGCTGCTGACAAAATAAACTTCTCTCTGTTTGCACTCTCGTATCCTTACGATTACAAACCTCATGAACACTTTTTACAATGATATATAGAGAGCATTTATAATGCTACCTATCAACTAATAACAGAAAGATATAATCTATACATGACAATGTTCTGCCTTCCAGTTGATAGTTTCCATAGAAACACTACGCCATAGATGGCTTTCTACAACACTTAGGGGGGGTGTTACCTTCTCGGGTGTTACCTTAGCTATGAAATTTTGGACCTACTACAACACTCTAATTTTGGTGTTACCATATCCTAAAAGGTATGTTACCTTAGCTGTGGAAGGTGTTAAACTTAGTAACACCATGGGCTGTGTTACCTTAGAGTATAATTAGCATATTTTTGAATTTTTATTTATAATTAACGATTTAATAATTATTAAATTTTGAAATTCAAAAATTTTAATCCAGTCATTAAAATTATTATTATAAAAATAATATTCTATCAAATAATTGAATTATTTATATTTTTACAATAGCAATATATTTTTAAAAAATTTAAAAATATTTTCATAAATTTCAAATAAATAGGTTTTAAAATAAAATATTATATGAAAACTAATAAATTTTGATTATAATTATTAAAAAATTTATCGTACAAAGTAACAGCTTTTAATAATTATGAATTATTATAAATTAACTAATTAATAATTTTTTGTAATATTATTAATATAAAAAAATTAAAATAAATTAATAATATTATTAAATTAAAAAAATTAAAAATATTGGTAATGACACAAATACCATTATCTGTGAATTGTGTGAGCGGTGGATGAAATATTTGAGCAGTGAGCGGCAAAACTAAATTGGGGGAGCGGCAACACTAAATTAGGGTTAATAATTCATTCTCTCTCTCCCTCTCATCTCATCTCCCTCGTCTCCCTCTGTACTATCTCTCTCTTTGGTCTCTCTTTATACCATCTATCTCTTTCGTTTTTCTCAATCACACACACCCATTCACAAACATACAAACACAATAAGAGCCTAAATCGAGCAAGACGATATAAGCCCTAATTCGAGCCCTCAATAGTTTGCAATTAGCTCGATTCTCTGCTAGATGATACTTTGAAAGATGATACGAACCTTAACCCGAGCCATATAACACCAATCCAACTCAATTAATCGGATTCTCTGCAATTAGCTTAACTTTGTAAGTGTATTTCTGTTTTATTTTTGTTTTTTGATTTCACCTTTTCTTTTTGAAAAGTTGAGTTTTGTTTAGATTTTTAATTTGGTAAAAATCTCTTACATGTTCGTTGGTACTAAATTCCAGAGTTCTTGATGGTTCTTCCTACTGATGTATATAAAAGGAAAGGCTGTATATTTCAAACACATACACAATACATATAAATAGTACACCCACTATCCTCTGTTTCTTAATCTCTCTCTCTCTCTCTCTCTCTCTCGTTCGCTCCCATTTTCTTGGATTTTTCTTACTTCTATACATGGATTATAATTCGTGTTTTGCATTTGGTTTAAATGTATACAAATAATGGGGTTGTTGCAGAAAACAAAGATGATATAGCAGCAGGTCTTGATTCAAACAAATTTGATTCCATCTACAAACAAGTAGAGGACTTGCATCTCCATGGTATACATCTCTATATCTATCTATTTACCCACATATATGTGTCATTGTGTGTATTATCAATGTGTACGTGTATGTGTTTGGCTATAATATGATTGTTAGTTTGTGAAAAATGACACAAAAGAAAAACTTTATGACTTAAATTTATTTGGGTGTTTTTTTTTGTGTGTTCTTGAATCACTGTGTTGTGTATTATCATAGTAGTATAAGGAAAGTAATTCTGTTTAACAATAATTATTGAATGTGATCCTATATGCTTGAAATTGATTGTTCCCTATGCTAAGATAATGCGAAATGAAAGAGTGGCTCTAGGACATGCCATATTCTGGAGTTGCCACAAATTAAATGATTAATGACTGCAAATTATAGATTACTCTAAGGAAAATGCTAGGGAACCAAAAAAGTGTCCAAAAAAATTCTCCAAAATGCCATTTGTTTGTTTTTAATTGTTTAGGGTACCTAGCATTTTCCATATATAAACCATGTTCTCTAGTATGAAGGTCAATGCTCGTGTGGGCATCCTTCGGTTCCTGCCACCACTGGATCCGCTAAATCTGCAATCCGTAGGGAATACTTTCACAGTGATCTCTTGAATAAACAAATAAATTTAAGTATAAAGTTATACAATGAACTATATATAATATAGTTTGCCTCTTTTTCTGTCTATGATTAGATTGCCTTCAGAAAAGGGAAGCCGGACCTGTTCGGACACCAACTACTCCTCGTTTTCCCAGATTATAACAAACCATACACATTACAACAATTCACATTTCGTAGGTTTAAAGGTGCATATGCCAACATATATACTTAGTATTATTTTAATATACCAGTCACATTTTCTCGAATGATCATAAATCACAGCTATTCAACAATTTCATTTGCTTGCAATTTTTTGCGGTAGCAACTGACTTGGCATCCACACAGGTGACTGCCAGTGATCAAGAAAAAACAGTAAGAGTTTGTAATCGACCAACTAAACAGGGACTGTCGCTGATCAATTACCTTTCAACTTGAATGATCAGGGACAAATAATTACCTGTACAACAATCCATCTTCAAGGCAAGAATCTCATTGCCCATTTTCACTTTCTTCTAAGAGCATTTTCAGAAATGAAAATGTGGTGCAGTTCTATCACTTAATACTTTTAAAGAATGTCTCTGTTTTCCATTAGATGTGCAGTTAAATTATCTAAAGTCTGATAGATCTCTTTCCTCTGCCCATATTCCTAAATTCCCAGGGGGGGTTTCAACTCTACCAGATGTATGTTGATCAATTTTTGTATGTTTTTTTCATTCTTATCTTGGTTAGAATGTGAAAGTGGGCTTCCTTCCAAGTATCATTTTCCCTTGTAGCTTTTTTATAGTTACATCTATTTTATGATGCAGGACAACTAAAGCCAAAAGCATTATGTATTTGCAAAGGTACAATTGTTTTTACTTTTAAATCTTCTAGCTCTTCCGGATCATAATACTACATGTATACATAATAAAGTCGTTTGAATGCACTAGGCTCCTGCATCACCCGAATCTCTGGAATTTCTAATTTGGACACTAAAATTACACGTTATCCTTAGACGAGTATGTTCAAATTGTTGAAGATTTATCTTGTGGACCAAAAGTTAGAGTTGTCTAATTTAAGATAATCAACTGTCATTATTTTATCAACTTAAGAGCTTTTCATGTGATGATTACAAAGTAAATGTTGCTTGTGTCATGCTTGATTGTCACTGTATTTAGAAGGGGATAGATTGAATGTTTTATTCTTTGCAGATAAGTATTAGAATTGTGAGCAAACTATTATAGAACTGGAGTTCATTTCTTTGTCCGTGTAATTAGATTTTTTTTTTGATTTAGATATGAAAAGGAACTTATGCATCCCATTCAGAATCTTCTGGGAGGAGTGCTAGTTCGTGCTATACTTATCCAGGTGTGTATGTTGTTGTATTTTGGTCTGTAACTATTGTAAAACTTAAGTCTGACAAATGACTATCTTCTGCCTTGACAGATTCAAAAGCTAAAACTCGATATTGAGACGTGAGTACCTCTACTTGTTGCTGTTTATTTATTCTCATTGCTAAGGTTCATATTTGTGATTGTTGTTTACCCCTGCATTTTTTATGCAAAAACTTGGCATACTGAACAGGGCATTGCTAGAACTGGACCAAATACTTGGGGCTAACCAGATCAACTTTGCAGTTCTAGCTGCTTTACCAGCTTTTCTTCTCTCTCTTGGTAAGTTTTTAGGAATATTAGCTTTGTAAGTTCTTCATATTCTAATATGATTGTTGAGCTTTTGTTAATCTGACCTTGTGCAATAACCTTGTAATTTATGTTTTCTCCAGGAAAATAAGATCTCACGGCATGAATTGATACGAGTTAGACACATAGCAGGAGACAATTGCCAGGGGAGTTAAACATATAGAACAATGCAAGCTACATGGATTAGATGAAGGAATTGCCAAGGGAGGAGCTCCATCAGCTTGGTTAGTTTTATATAAAGTCTATTGGTCTAGTGGAGGCTGCAGCTCGGCTAATCTACTTGCTGCATTTGATGATGCTATATTTGATGATGTAGGCTGAAAACAAAAAAAAGCCAAGGGGATTTAGATCTTATTAACGTGGTGAAAATGTTAATATTTGTGGGGGATATATTAGTTTTTGTTTAGATGTTTGAGTAAATGTAATCGGTTGTACGATTTGTAAATTTTTATTCAAATTAATGATATTTACAATTTGTAGTTTTATTTTAAGATTTGACATTTGTTTGTTTTTTATTTTTTTGTTGTATCTATGCTTTTTTTATGAATATTAGAGGAAGGAAATAGTAGAAAAATAATAAAATTTGAATTATTAATTTTAAAACAAATAATGTCTGTGGGGCCCACATGTGGGGTCCAGATAATTGATTATTAATTTTAAAAAATTATAACACCTATTGTAACATAGATTTGGTGTTGCTATAGAATTGCTTAGTGTGTTACCTTATAGGTCTATGGTAACGAATTTGCCTATGTTAGCTTATGTGTGTCGAGGTGTTACCTTAGACCCCAAAGGTTACATAGAACAAAACTATCCCAGCTAAGGTGTTACCTTAGCCTTTTTTTGGCCTTTGGTAACGTTTTTTAGGGTCTAAGGTAACACAGTCATGGTGTTACCATAGGCTATTTATGGCGTAGTGAAAATTCTTTCCTTCACGAAATCTTCTTGCTTGTTCTCCAAACAAAGATCCTGTTTTATTGCACTTGCCAGTTTCTGTAGCATCCATAATGACATCATCAGTAGCATGACTGATATCAGGATCTGTACACTGCATCAGTATCTGATCATCCATCAGTATTAGACGCTCATCAGGATTTGATCTCTGATCCTGACATGTAGTCTCCGATACACTGTTCACTCATGACTAAATTCTACAGATAATTGTCTTACAAATATATCCTACATACAGTGCTAAATCCTTTATAAGATCAGGATATACAAGAAGTATAAATAAAATTCTATTCTTAACATCACAACTCATGAATTATTCATAACAATCTCCCCCTATTAATGCTTTAAGATCTGAAGCATAAATCTAAGTTGTGGATGTCAAAACATATAACAATACAACCAGAATAGAATTTATGAATTCAAAAATCATGAAGTTAAGTACCTCCTTCTTCAGATGTAAACATTTATCTAGTACTTAGAAGAAAGAATTTTAACTATTAATGATGCTCTCTTCCTTTACCACTTTCCTGCTAAGATTTACCTCTGTCACTCCTAGTTCTTCTTTTTATTTCCCTTTGTATGTTCTTTATCTCCCCCAGTATGGTACTCTTTATCTCCCCCAGTCTGGTGTTGTTGTTGTCTTTGAATCGTCTTTATCTCCCCCTTTTTTACATCAACAACATTAATTCCAAGAGATTCAGAAACAGAACAAATGAGATTCATCAGAACTGCTTGATTTTCCATAATTGTGACTTGGTTATCTTCAAGTGATTGCAGTCTTGATTGAATAACAATTTGAGAATTCTGAATATCTTTCAAAACATCAGAATCAACTTCAATGTTGGAAGTGCTTCTAGTATCTTCAGAATCAGATTCAGAAAGAACTGTATCTTCAAGTCTTGTAGAAGAAGTTGCCTGTGTTGTATGAATTATGATATTCAAGTAATAAAACTTGATTAGAAGTATCAACATCTTCATCTTTCCGATCTGGGGCTGAAATATGATCATCTTCTCCTTCACCAGTATTATGTGTACTAACATCTTCAAATCCTGACTCCTCCTTAGAGTGATCAGAGACTGTTGATGTCTCAATTCGAGCTGATATTGGAAGTACATACAAAGGAATACTTGGATCATTAGGAACTTCATCTGGTACATATGTATCAAGATATTGTTTTATCCTGGCACCTCTTCTGTTAATGATTCCTGTAAACCTCTCTTTTTGCTGCTGAGCTTTAACCTCTGGCTTTGCATTTTGATGTGCTAGGTCATTCTTCTGATACATCTTGATAAATGAATAAGTACCAGCATCCATACCAAGATTGTCAGACCAAGATTCAGGAAAAACCTGATCCCAGAAATCAAACGATGGTTTCCTAATTTTCTCTCCCTCACTATGGAGTTGATCATCCATACCCTCATTCTCACTTTGACTTGCTAAAGTCAACACTCTTTCTACCTCACCTTTTGCCTGGTCAGGAGCCAGCCTCTCAGATTGTGGATCAATTATCCATCTTTTCAAGTGTATCACTCAAATTTGGATAAGTGCTCTCATGACCTACAGAAAAATAGAGTGTAGAAGAAGTTTTTATACCTGAACTCACATGGAGAGAGGGTTCCTCATTTGGAAAGGGGCTTGAGGTTTTCTCCAAGGAGTGAGCTGCTATAGTCTCTGAATCCTGACAATCATCTTCTTTCCTTCCAAAGACTACAGGCTCCAGTGTATCACTTTTAGGTTCTCTACTAGACTCTAATGTCTTCAGTAATACTTCATTAGACACCATAGTTAGTATGTTACCGTCCTTAAGTGTTGTTTGCTGAGACTCACCCTCAAGGTAGATAGACTCTGACTGAACAATATTTGTTTGATCTTCAAGATAATCAGTCAAAGTTATTCTTTCCATATCATAGGGTTTCTCACTTGCAATTTCAGTCATCACAGAAAACCTTTCAGCATCAGCTATCACAGTTCCTGAGTCATCCAACCTCTGACTAGATGGTTCTTGTGTTGCAGTGACTGTGATCTGATCTTTCCTACTATCCACCACTGGTGCAATAGTATCTTCTGTTGACTGCTTTTATTTAGCTACTTCCTCATGTTGTTCACCTTGAGCTGAAACATCTTCAATACTGACATCTTTGTCAAATAAATATGCATGAAGTGATTGAAGTGCAACATGCTTTGGGAGTCTAAATTTCTTGACTAATTGCCTTCTGACAGATACATAGAAAGACATCTTCATTAAGTCAAGTTTTTGATGTGGAAGTCCATACTCTTCTGGAAATGAAAGTTTTGGTACTCTTTCAATTAGAAAATCTAGAACAGGCCTGGACAACTTTACTTTGATAGAAATAACTCCCATAGCCAGTCTGTATGATAATGTAGTTTCCCATGAAGAATCAATATCAAGATCTCTATAGTCATTTGCTGACTTGATTGTAGCTTCGTTTGTAGAGACCTGCATGATATTAGTTGGACTAGACTCTGTTTGTGTAGGTGACAATTGAATCTTTCTCCTTGTTCTCCTGGTATAGTGAGCAAAAGATTTATCCTGAGAAGACTCAAGAGGTGTAGACACAAAAATGATCTTGGGATGAGATCCTTTTTCAATAGACACAGTCTTTCGAGAGACAGTATCCAGTAACTGTTTTCCCTTTTTAAGTACTACAGCCTTTTGAGAGACTTCAGCCTGGTTGTGACTAGGTTCTTCATCTCTTTGTCCTAGCTTAGAAAGTTGAATTTTAGCCTTCAATTCTTCTCTCTCAGCAAGAGATATATTATCATCATCTTCATTAGAACTACTACTACTACTTGACACAACAAATCTTCTCTTCCTTACAACTGATGTCTTTTGAGAAACACCAGAGGTTGGTTTCTTTGAAACAACATGCTGTGGATCAAAATTTAGTTCTTGAATTGTTTAGAGACTATAATGTTTTGGGCTACTTGGGTAGACACAGGGGGGTTCTCCTCCAATTGAGATTCCTGAGCCATTTTACCACAAAAGAAAGAAGAATTGTAGAGAGTAGGAAGATGAGTTTGAAGAATTACCTGAACATGATGTGGATAATGAATTGCAGGTATTTCATCTAGATTCTTTTCATTGTCCTTCTTTATAATGTCAGAGAAAATTCTCTTCTGCTGTACATAAGAAGAAACACAATGTTCCCTACCAAATCTAGCTTCAACATCAGGAATAAAGTGGTTAATAAACATTTGCATAAATCTATGATAATAAACCATTTTACTGTTTTGATCTCTTGACCCAAGTTTGATAAACATCTGACTTAAGATAATATGACCAATGTTAATTACTCTGTCATAAAGCAAACTATAAGCAATATGTGAAGTAACAGAAGTAATTTGCTGAAAAGAACTACATTTACCAGTAAAACATTTAGCAATTTGATCAAAGAAGAAAGACCATTCTTTCCTAGAAAAAAATCTATTTAACTGGCTCATGTTATCTAAAGGTCCAGAATAACCTAACTCAGATAACATAGTTCTAACATTATCATCAAATGGTACATTCTCAAAGTTCATACTAACAGGTAAGTAAAGTGCTGAATTAACAACAGATTCAGTAATATCAAATGAGTCTTGTCCTAAGTGTAGAACAATTTTACCTGCTTGACTCTGAGTAGAATCAATTACCTCAGCATTCTCCCAAGCTTGTGAAACAACAACTTGATTTATTTCTGGAGATGCTGTCAATGCATAACTCAAAGGTCCAATAGCCATAAAATCCATTACAGGATGAAAATCAGCTAATACTCCTTTCTTGCTGGTGATTGCTGCAACATGATTGTTAGTCATAAAATCAAAGTCACCAAACTTGAAAGCTACTGATTTAGGTAGATTTCTTTGAGCTGCCATTTTTTATCTGAAAAGAACTTAAGAAATTTTGAAATTGATTAGTGATTTTGAGCACTTGAATGAATGTTTTTGCCTTTGAAAATATGAATTAGAGGTTAGCAATAAACAATCAGAGTCTCAAAATAAAGATACATTCAAAAATTCTTTAGACCCACTAACCCACGTTGACACGTAGGTTGACAGGTGTCAATCCCTGAAAAATGCAGTTTACCCACGATTTTTGGAAAATAAAATCCAGAATTGATTTCAATTAAATAAATCAGGGTAAAATCAAAATAAAATCAATACTGATCAGCTTCATTTTCTAATGTGATCTTTTTCACCAAGATAATCACAATTCTCAATGTGATTAAAAAATAATAAAAATAATCATCAATCCTGATGAAATCACTTTCGTCTTCCTGATCACTATTATCCTGATTTCAGAATTAAATGGAGTTCCACGTGGCAATATTAGAATTTAACCTGAAAAGAACATCAATAATCCAAACAAAAATATTTTGTTAGATTGTCAAAATATCTTGGAAATATGAGAGAGTCAGTCATACGCATAGATATTTACGCAAATACATTGAATATTTCAAAATGATTGTTCAGCTTCTCACTCTTTCCTTTATAAACGCTTGATATCTTTTGCCTTTCTTAACTCCAGAAACCATACAAAACTTCTCTGTAAACACAGAGCTTCCATAAAACACAATGATCTTCAACTTAATCTTCTGATTCCTCATAGACGATGAACAAATTTTTCATTATCAAAGGTTCATAGTTCGTCTCTTTGAAGAGATGACTTTTCTCATCGATTTAGACATGGTTGGAGTAGATTCACCTAATGTCCAGAACCTTCTCTTAAAACATCCATCTGTTGGATACAATCACCCTCTAACTGTTGGAATTCGAGCATCAAAACGCAACGGAAACAATAAAATTAAATCAAATTCCAAGTCCGGGATCCATGTTTAATGCTTGAATAATCATAGTAGTAAGAATATGTTTACCTTTTGAAGCTTTACAATCGTAACAATTATGGAGATGCAAGCCTCCCACGAATATTGAGCGCTCCTCTTCGAAGCCTCCTCTACGGTATCCACACAAACACTCCAAGAACGATTCTTGAATGGAATGGAGGTACTAGCCTCCAATGAAAATATGAGATCTAGTTTTTAGGGTTAGGTTATTTTCCTTCAGCTGCAGTATAATTTTTGACGTAAAAAAATTATTCCTTCCTTTACTATCATCATGTATATATATGATAGTATAAGGCAAAAAGCCCAAGCCAAAACCTAGCCCATGTATGATTTATTTAAATAATAAAATCTAATTCTATTATTCAAATAAATAATAATTAAGTCAAACTTAATTATTAAAATCATATCTCATATATCTTTGTATTTTATTATAGTTAATTAAGTCCTACTTAATTAATATAATAAAATCCAACTTATCATTAATTAATTTAAATTCATAATTTAAATTAATTCTTCCTTTAAAATGTTCTATGTGTGTGACCCTGTAGGTTATTATTTATTTTGGCAATAATTTTATTCTCCAATAAAATTATAAACAATGAGCGGTATCTAGTAATACATCATTGCTACCCAATTAAATAATAATTAAATCGTGATTCGATAAACCTTTTGTGATTAATGTCCCCGTGTAATATAATCCCTTTAACCAAATATTATAGATTAAACTCGAGGCATGTGTTTAGTCATCCTCTTCATAATTTAATCCGGGTTTACTTGATACATGAGTAGACTATTAAGATAAATCATTATTTGAGCACGACCATGCATTTTATAGTCTCACTCAATCAAGAGGCCAATAATATCTCTCCTATCTTATAAGAGGGTTAAATCCTTTATCTATCATTCATATTTCTCATACGATTCACAATATACCCGATGTCCACTTTTATCATTACCCGGTCAAATGTAACTTTTAATGTAGTCAAAGTATATTATCCTCGTATAGAAATATAATGATCTCAAGTCAAAGGATCATTACACCATTATCACTGTGAGTCTTTCTTATGACTTAATTAACATGAAGAATCTCACGGTGGGTCTGTCCAGTACCATGTACCCTACATGTACCTATGTATTGACTTTAGTATCTCCATACTTATAACCAATGAGATGTGGTTATCAGTCAAAAACATACTAGTCTATTTATGTATTATTATTGTCCTGTATAATAATACTCGACTAGGGACTTTTAAGAATATGATATATTATATAATCTCAAATTCAAGTTATATATACTTAAACTATATAATGTGTATCATTATTCTAAGGACATTTATTATGCTAACAAATATCGCAGTAATTAGAGTCATAATAAATACTTTTATTTAATAATCAAATGACATAAGGTTTATTCAAGAAACAATGTATTGCCTCTAAGGCACCTACACTAACACTAACCTCCTCAAAACTTGAGGATGAAGAATTTGGCCGAGAGTCTGAGGTTGATCTTGACGGGGATGCTATTCATTCAAGTCAGTTGCTCTCATTCAAGTCGCCCAGACAAGGAATCCAGGAGTAATCATTAAAGTGACTCTTGATATGCTCCTTGTCCTGAAGTAGATCTCTGAAGACTTAGAACAGCAACAACTTTTAGACAAGAGTAGTGTTATCAGTAGAAGTTAGACAAAAAGATGTTGTATTTCATTTCCATGTATGTATTGCTTTCAATTAATGAAAATACAATTTCTTATTATCTACTTGTCTTTGTTGTTTATTGACTGATTTGAATGATGTATAAACTATCAGTATGAATGAATTAAAACTTGCTAGTCTAGACTTAACAAAACTCAGAATTAGATCACTGCATAAATTAAACGTCAGGATCTGAAACAGAAAATCTCAAAATCCTGATACTGACACAATACTGATGACGTCAGCATACTGATAGCAATCCTGATCCTGATGTTTATTAACAAGTCTATCATACTGAAATTTATCAAAGTACAATGTTACAGCTTAAGCATTTAACAATCAAATATAGATCCTGACAAAAATATCAAGTCTATAAGCTGAAAACAACATACCTTACTACTTTTGCAGATGTTATAGATCTAGAAATTTAACATTCCTAACTCACTAACCAATCTAATGAATGTAGACTCATCAAGTGGTTTAGTTAGAATATCTGCAAGATGTTTGTTAGTAGGAACAAAATGAAGTTCCACAGTACCATTCTCAATATGCTCTCTAATAAAATGATACCTGACATCAATGTGCTTAGTCCTTGAATGTTGAACTGGATTTTCTGCAATTTTAATAGCACTAGTATTATCACAAAACATAGGAATATTACTAAGTGTCATACCATAATCCATCAACTGATTTCTTATCCAAAGGAGCTGTGCACAACAACTGCCTGCTGCTATGTATTCAGCTTCTGCAGTTGAGGTTGAAACTGATTGTTGCTTCTTGCTTGCCCAAGAAATCAATCTGTTTCCCAAGAATTGACATGTACCTGTAGTGCTTTTCCTGTCTATTTTACACCCTGCATAATCAGAGTCTGAATAGCCAATTAGGGAGAAGTCAGATTCTCTAGGATACCACAAACCAAGATTTGGAGTTCCTTTGAGATATCTAAAAATTCTCTTCACAGCAATTAAATGAGATTCCTTAGGATCACTTTGGAATCTAGCACATAAACAGGTAGAAAACATTATATCTGGTCTACTTGTAGTTAAATATAACAATGAGCCTATCATGCCTCTATAACTAGTATTATCCACACTCTTTCCCTTAGGATCAGAGTCTAGTTTAGTGGCTGTTGCCATGGGTGTTTTTGCAACTGCACAGTCTTGAAAGTCAAACCTTCTTAAAAGATCTTTGATATACTTTGACTGATTAATAAAAATACCAGTCTCAGTCTGTTTGACCTGCAAGACTAAGAAATAATTTAGTTCACCCATCATGCTCATCTGATACTTAGATTGCATAAGCTTACTAAACTTAGCACACAACTTTTCATTAGTAGAACCAAAAATAATATCATCAACATAAACTTGAACTAAAAGCAATTCACCTTTTATCTTTCTAAAGAATAGAGTTTTGTCAATTGTACCTCTTGTGAAGCCATTTTCAAGAAGAAATTTAGACAAAGTCTCATACCATGCTCTTGGTGCCTGCTTTAGTCCATAGAGTGTCTTGTCAAGTTTGTAGACATGATTTGGAAACTTTGGATCAACAAATCCAGGTGGCTACTCCACATATACTTCCTCATCAAGCTTGCATTTAGAAAAGCACTCTTTACATCCATCTGGTATACCTTGAATTTTGAATGAGCTGCAAATGCAAGAAACATCCTGATTGCCTCCAATCTTGCTACAGGTGCAAAGGTTTCATCATAATCAATGCCTTCTTCTTGAGAATAACCCTTGGCCACCAGTCTAGCTTTGTTTCTTACAATCATACCAGATTCATCTTGCTTGTTTCTGAAAACCCATTTTGCATCAACAATAAATCTATCTTTAGGTCTTGGTACCAGTTTCCAGACTTTGTTTCTCTCAAACTCATTTAACTCTTCCTGCATTGCAATTACCCAATCAGGATCCTGTAAGGCTTCTTCAACCTTCTTAGGTTCATTCTTTGAGAGAAAGCAACTGTACAAGCATTCATTTTGAATTGATCTTCTAGTTCGAACACCACTTTTTGGATCACCAATAATCAAATCTTCAGTATGATCCTTTGTCCATTTTCTAACAGGTGGTAGATTGCCTCTACTTGACTCTCCCCCTAAGTTAGTGGTATCTCTTGTAGAAGAACTCTCTCTGCCTTCAAAAACTCCCCCTTGATCAGTAGAATCAATAGATTCAATACTGCTACTAGATACTGATCTTTCCTCAGTAGACTCTGAAGGATCAGTTCCTGATGGAGTAGACTCTGTATAGCTAGTCTGCTCCTGATGGTCACTGTGTCCTCCTTGATTTATTTGCTCCCCCTCAACAGTAGCATTCCTTTGAGAAGCAATAGAAATTCCTTCTGGAGAACCTTCATCATCACTAAAGAGTATCTCAGAATCTTTCAGATTTTCAAATTCCAATTTGTCATGGCTTTCATCAGTTTTACAGAATTCCAAATTTCTTGTCGTCAAATGCAACATGAATTGATTCCATAACAATGTGAGTTCTGAGATTATAAACTTTGAAGGCCTTTGATGCTGAATATCATAGAAAAATTGCTTCATCCGATTTTGCTTAAAATTTTCCAAGTTGTTCTGGATGAACTTTTAGGACATAGCATTTGCATCCAAAGATGTGAAAGTATTTCACACTTGGTTTCTTTCCTTTGATCATCTCATAGGGAGTCTTTCCATGACTATTTATCAAGGTACAATTTTGAGTGAAACATGCAGTGTTAATAGCTTCTGCCCAAAAATAGGTTGGAAGTTTTGCATCTGCAAGCATGGTTCTTGCTGCCTCTATGAGAGTCATGTTCTCTCTTTCCACTACACCATTCTGCTGAGGTGTACCAGGTGCAAAAAATGTTGAGTGATTCCATTATCTACACAAAACTCCTCCATTGTAGAATTCTTGAATTCTGTACCATTATCACTCCTAAGTATTTTGACTTTGTACTTAGAGCTATTCTGAATATTCTTGACAAGTTCAATGATTTGCTGAGGAGCTTCATCCTTCTTGTGTAGAAAGAACACCCATGTGAACCTTGTGAAATCATCCACTATCACTAGAGCATATCTTTTCTTGCTGATAGACATAATGTTTACTGGACCAAACAGATCAAGATGTAGCATGTGAAATGGTTCAGTAATTGAATTTTCAGTCTTGCTCTTGAAAGTGGTTCTTCTCTGTTTTCTAAGCTGACAAGCATCACAAAGTCCATCTTGCAAAAAATTTGCCTGAGGTAGGCCTTTCACCATATTGTACTTAACAAGTTGATTAAGCTTCTTGAAGTTGAGATGTGAGAGCCTCTTGTGCCAATTCCAGCTTTCATCATTTGTTGTTTTATTGTAGAGACATCTAACAATTCCTTTAGATGTATCACTTAAGCTGGCTTCATATATGTTACCATGTCTTTGACCAGTTAGAACAATGTCTCCATTCTGCATATTTAAGATTTTGCATCCTTCTCTGTCAAAGATTGATTGGTAACCTTTATCACCCAGTTGACTTATGCTTAAAAGTGTATGTTTCAAGTCTTCAACTAGTGCTACGTTTTCTATGATGATATTCCCCAAAAAAATTGAGCCATATCCCAGAGTTTCTCCTTTGTTGCCATCTCCAAAAGATATTACTGGGCCAGCTTTACTCTCAAACTTTGTAAGCAGGGACTTCTTTCCAGTCAAATGTCCAGAGCATCCACTGTCCAAGATAATTGAATGCTTCTTTCCTGTGCCCTGCAAACAAAAAGTAACTAGTTAGAATTTTTTAGGACCTAACTTTGATTGGATCCTTTCTTACTAGATTTAGAAACAACAGGCTTTGAAGATTTTGCTTTTACTTTACCTGTTGCAGAGTCAACCTTAGACTCTGACTTCACAAATTGTTTGTGACTAGGAGTTTCAGATTTCAGAGAATAATAGTCATAATACAGTTCATGATATTCTCTACACATATAAATGGAATGAAGTAAACTACCACAATGATAACAAGCTTTTTGTGGTTAGTATTGAATTTTCTGAGTCTTGGGGAATCTAGACTCAGTTTTCCAAGAAGGTTTTTGATTGCAGTCTAGGGCCAAATGATTATGATTTCCACACTTATAGCATTTTTTCATAGGTGCATCAGGTACATTTTTGTAATTATTCTCTTTGTTAATACCTTCTTTTCCATTCCTATTTCTCTTGATCTTGCTAGACTCTGAAAGACCATCTAGTCTCTGTTTCAACTGAGACTTAGACAGAAACCCTATATTAACATTTTTAGGTTTCTCTAACACTTTCTCATCTGAATTACTATTGTTAATTCTTTTGTGTACAATAGGGGTACCTTTTGAATCAGCAAATTTAACATGATTAGGTTCAGAAACAAATTTCTTACCTTCAGATTTAGATGTGCTAGCTTCTACTTTACTATCATCACTGACAATAGCTACTTTCTTTTCTTGTCTAGCTTTATCAAAACCTAAACCATTAACTAAACCACGAATTCCACTTTCAAAGATTTCTAGAGTGGTTCTACTAGAATTGTTAATGGTCTTAATCACCTCTCTCTCTTCCTCTAGTTCTTTTCTGACATAGTCATAAGCCTCAAGAATAACACTATAATCATGCTTAGCTTTATCAGAACTTATCTTGTATTCTTCCATTTGAATTAACTCAGATTCAAGAAAATTATTTCTATCAACTAACTTATCATTCTTACCCTTAAGTTCATCTCTTTCACTAGTAAGAATTCTAAAATTAGTCATAAGATTCTTAAACTCAGCATGGATAGATCTAATTTCATCAGAATTTAAGCTATCAAATGAATCAAGAGAGTGAAGTGATACCTTAACAGAAGATGGAGAAGTTTTCTTTGGAGATCCAGGTTTGTCTGAAACATTTGCCATCAATGCAATGTTGTCATAATCCAATTCATCTTCAGAATCACTGGAATCAGCCCAATCCTTCTGTGTGACCATAAGTGCATTGCCCTTTCCTGAATTCCTAGTAGGGGTGAAAAATGATCCGGGTGATACCGGGTATACCCTTGCTCAGGTCTCAGATCATTTTATTTTTATCGTGTCCAGATTTGGGATCGGTATCGTTTAATTCAGATATGATCCGATCCCGAGTATTGAGGTCCGGATCCAAACCGAATATGAGCCGGTATCATATTTTATTTTTTCTAACCGGGTAGTTTGTGATCCATCGAATACGAGTCAAATATGATCCAGCAACATTAGTATCATTTTTATTTAAATTATATAAATAATCATTTAATCGTTTTTATTTATATATTTGTGGAAACGAGGCGTCGAAGGCATTGATAATTTGTTGTAGATGCATAGTCGATCTAAAATACATCTAGTACATGCATCGACACTTTGATAAGAATGAAGAACGAAGAGTATGGAACTTAATATTGATATTATCGATGTATATCTGTATTTGTATTAGACTGAGTTTAACATTTTAACCTAAACATAACTTAAACATATTATGCTGAATATATAATATGTAATGGGCTGAAAACACAAAGGTATTGTAAAGAGCTATTACTATATAATCCCTATACCGGGTTTTTACCGAGTCCGGATATGAACCAAATTCGGGTAGGGTTCATGTTATTAGAAAAATATGATCCCTAAAATGAGCGGGTATAGCTTTGTTCAGATTTGGGATCATATATTAATCGGGCTTAATTTTTCCGCCAGATTTGGATCATTTATAAAACGGATCTGAGACATGTACCGTATTTTCGAACCGGATATAAGCCGAGATACCAGATAATCCGGATCAATTTTCAGCCCTAATTCCTAGGCTTCTTACACTCACTAGCAAAGTGTCCAAGCTCGCTGCAGTTAAAGCACTTGATCTTGGCCTTATCAAGCTTGACAATTGTACTTTTGCTTTTGTCACTCTTCTTCTCCTCTTTCTTTTGAAAAAGTTCTTTGCTAAATCTTCTTCTGTTGAATCTTCCTTTCTTGAAAGCTTTAACAAACATAGCAAAGAGTTCCTGCATCTCTGATTCAGAATCACTGTTCTCAGAGTCTATATCAGTAGTCTCTGATTCAGAACTTTCTTTGCTTTTCTTCTTCCTTGAGTTCTTTACAGCAGGCTCATCATGTTGTTCCTCTGGAAGCTTCTTTGATTCAGATTGAGCAGTGAGTGTAACAGTCTTCATCTTTACTTCACTCCTGCTCTTCTTCTGCTGCTTGTCAAGTTCATAAGCCCTCAGTTTTCCATATACTGCCTCTAATGATATCTCATCCAGATCATTAGCTTCCTCAATTGCAGATATTTTCTCATTGTAGAAATCAGGCAAGGCTTTCATGAACTTAGTATTCATATCCTCCAAGTCATAATATTTACCATACATGGCCATCTCATTGATGAGTTTTGTAAACCTATCAAAGGTATTAGTAATTGACTCACCAGACTTGGATTCAAAGTACTCATACTGTTGTATAAGTATTGTCCTCATGTTCTTCCTGACAGGCTTAGTTCCTTCACAGTGAACCTTAAAATTGTCCCATATATCCTTAGCAGTTTTACAAGAGAGAACATAGTTAGTGAGAACAAAGTCAAGACTGTTGAATAATATGTTTCTCACTTTAGCATCTTTAAGAACATTCTCCTTGTCCTTATCTAACCATTCAGATTTAGGCTTCTCTGCTGTATGTTCTGGAACAACTTCACCATCAATAGTTGCTTGTCCAACCACCTTTGTTGGAACAAAAGGTCCATCTCTGATTCTGTCAAGATAATCAGGATCTGTTGCTTCCAGACATCTTTACTTCCCATAGAGTATATTCGTTTCTCTTGAGCATAAGGATTTTAGTATTCCCATCCTTGTAACCAGACATGATTGCAGATCTTTATGATTATTCGAAATCAACCTTCTCTGATACCAATTGTTAACTCGAATAACTTGTAGAAGGGGGGGGGGTTGAATACAAGTTATATAATCGTGTCTGATTTTTGCTTGGTTAGATGAACAAGAATAAACGAATGAATCAAACTCTGTTTGTATTAATAAGATCAAATACAAACTCTACCAAAGGTGTATAAATACCTTTAGCAGCTGCTGACAAAATAAAATTCTCTCTGTTTGTACTCTCGTATCCTTACGATTACAAACCTCATGAACATTTTTTACAATGATATAGAAAGAGTATTTATAATGCTACCTATCAACTAATAACAGAAAGATATAATCTATACATGACAATGTTCCGCCTTCCAGTTGATAGTTTCCATCAATAGAAAATTCTTTCCTTCACGAAATCTTCTTGCTTGTTCTCCAAACAAAGATCCTATTTTATAGCACTTGCCAGTTTCTGTAGCATCCACAATGACATCATTAGTAGCATGACTTATATCAGGATCTGTACACTGCATCAGTATCTGATCATCCATCAGTATTAGACGCTCATCAGGATTTGATCTCTAGTCCTGACATGTAGTCTCCGATACACTGTTCACTCATGACTAAATTCTACAGATAACTGTCTTACAAATATATCCTACATACAGTGCTAAATCCTTTATAAGATCATGATATACAAGAAGTATAAATAAAATTCTATTCTTAACATCACAACTCATGAATTATTCCTAACACACGCTCACACAGTGACACACACAACGATTCACACACACATAACTCGCAATGGTAGCGACGAACCCGGAGAGGGGGGAGAGGGGTTTTACTAGTGAAACAATGAAAACCGAATAGAACCCAAAACAAATGGAAAGCCCCAACTTCAACACCACAACTCGAGGATACAAACACACATGGAGAAGCCCACACCAGCGGCCAACTGCCCACCCACATACACACACACACGTATAGGGGAGGGGGAGAGATTCGTGAGTTGAGAGAGATTGTAGAGAGATTTTGAGGGGAATAAAAGAGAGAGAGAGAGAGAGAAGAACTCTGAAGACCACCGATCAAATGGGAAAGAAAGGAGGCGGATGCCGGCTGCCTCTTAAAAAAATCTCAGGGGCATTTTCGTCATTACCCCTTAATGAAAGCTAATTAAAAACAATTTAAATCACTTCTAAAAACCGTAATAAAATGGAAAATGGGTGGAAAATTAAATTTTAAAATTTTAAAATGTAGAGTACAAAATTAAGAACACCCACATATTTTTAGGATAAAAAATGAATTAAATATGAATTTTACAAGTTTTGATCCTTTAAATGCAATAAAATTCTTAAATCATTTTAAAATATCTAAACACCCAAATTAATTCTCCCCATAATTTTAAAAACTACTTAATATCATAACGATGATAACATAAAAGATTTCATGATTTTTAACAACTCCGATAATTTTATAAATTTCCCAGAATATCAATAATGCATGATTTAAATAAATTTAAATCATCAAAAATATAAATAAAAATACACGGGTTTACACGACACACGAAAATCATCATATAAACACATGAACACAACATCACATTGTTATTAGTTTATGGATGGTTTGTATTATACTGATTATCTACATATTATGACATTGTTATTAGTTCTCATTTGGCTGTTATTTTTGTCATTTTTGGTTGTTTATATGGTCATAATTGATTGGAAAAACGTTTGACTAATGTTTTTGGATGACAGTGGCATGGCTGAGAACGACTTGATACTACGATGGTACCACTGAGAAGTCAAAAATATTTTGAGCACCATCGAGAAAAGCCAATTCTACATATGTACCATTGAGAATTTCCCTATAAACAATTATATAATGAAAGTAAGAGAGATATTAAGAGAGTACTACCATAGGTCCGGATTAGATTCTAAACAATCGCATAGCATTTAATGTATTTTTTAATATTAGTTACTAACGTTAAATTTGCATTAGTATTATATTGCTTAGTCTTATACTTTCTAAAATAATCATGCGCTCCAATCCTATTTTTAGCGGACCTTCACTCCGATTCAAATTGTAACATACATTTCAAGTAGGTAAAATTCGATTAAAATATTAAAAAATGCGATGTACTTTTCTCGAATTTTAGCATTGGGCTATGAATTACTTTTGCATTATTAAGATATCAAATAAACATTAAATTAAAAAAAATTATCAGTAAATATACTAATATTTAAATATAATAAATGTAAAAGTATTCTCGAAAAATTATATCCAATTACATGATGATAATACATGAATAATACAATAATACAATCATATGTCAAAAGTTTTATGCTCATGAATAACATAACTAAATTAAAATTATTTACACTCACTAACAAGTAACAACCTATTTAAATTATTTACATTCCATATATATCCTTTATTATATCCTTATACATAATAAGTAAGGGGATCTTATCCAATTTTTTGGTAATATGGTAGTATATTGACGATCGAAATAATAAGGACCGTTGAATCTTAAAATAGACATATG
This sequence comes from Kitagawia praeruptora, assembly GCA_037693485.1. NCBI lineage: Eukaryota > Viridiplantae > Streptophyta > Magnoliopsida > Apiales > Apiaceae > Kitagawia > Kitagawia praeruptora. The sequence goes on from CM075351.1 coordinate 47,182,834, forward strand.
AGGATGGTTAAAGCTAATATTTAAAAATTTATTTGATTGATTGTAGGATTATATTTATTAAAAATTAAATTTTAATAATTGTTTTCTAAATTGAATAACGTTCTCAATGTAAAACCAGTCTAATCTTAAAATGGATGGATGAGAACCGTTAAATCTAATATTTAAAAATTTATTCCCTCCATTCCAATCAATTCTTTACGTTTGGGTTCGTTTGGGTTGGGCACGGAGTTTAAGGATAAATGTAAAAAAGAAAAATTACATCCAATTACACGATGATAAAACAAGATAATACAATAATCCTACCATAGGGGGGATTGCCCTTTTTACCCACTTTTTAAGTTTCTCTCACCAAAATACCCACCGTGCTGAGGAGGTGCCCAAAATACCCAGCAAATACGCCTCTACAAAAGACGTAACCTCTGTCAGGCCCATCAAACTAACGTATCTGCTGTATATACGCCTGTACAGCTGACGTATCACCATACACGCCTTCTGAAATGACGTATCCGACGTCATCAGTGACGTCAGATACGCATCTTCAGAATGCGCATAAGGCGATACGCATTTTGAAGATGCGTATCCGACGTCATCTTCGTCGTCTCCCGAGGTCGCTAAAATGGTGATTTCGACTGAAATTTTCAATCTCTCCGTTCTCTCTCAGGCGTAACTTTCCGGTTACGTTCTACGCACCATTCAATTCGTCTTTCAATCCTCTACAATCCTGTACCAATGTTTTATCATTTGTTTTGCCGGATTGAAAACACCCAAATCAAGACATTTTCCGATTTTAAGTTTTCGGCGAGAGCTTTTGACGCCCCTACGGGGCCAGCTGAAATAAACAGATCACCGGACGATGAAGGTGATGACTACTTGGTCTTGTGGTGAAGATTTGGAGGGTGGCAGACGAGGTATGGTTGGGGAATCGATGAGAAGGTCGAATTCGCCCAAAGTCGCCGGCAACCAGCCTCTCCATTTTCTGGCATCTACAAGAAACGCGGATACGCGCATGGGAGTGGCGTATCCCGTGGGTAGCAAAGTCGATGTTTTCAGAATTGGGTATTTTGGTTAGTGGGTAGTGATAATTTAGGCATTTTGGGCATTCTTTCACCATATGTCAAAAATTTGATACTCATGACTAACATAACTAAATTTAAATTATTTACATTCACTAACAACCGATTTAAATTATTTACATTTCATATATATCCTTTATTATGTGTTAGATATAATTGATATAAGTATTAATCGGTGTTTAAGTGTAACAGTGATAAATCAGAGTTTAGCTGGAAGCTGTCAGAGTTAAAAGGAAACGCTGACGGATGGAAGCTCGACAGAGTTTGTTAAACTCTGTCTGGAGGAAACGTCTACAGGTCAACAGTGATTGAAGATTAATTGAAGATAATTATGGAAGCAATATCTTTGAAGATTGGATAGGTGTCAAAGAGATTGTGTTGACTTAGGAGACGTGTAGCAATCGTGATTGATATCAATTGTATAGCTGATTTATAGGAGTATCAATTTTATGATTGTATAGCAGCTGTATGTTTTATAAATACAGTTAGGTTAACCCTAGAAGGGTATCGAACAACGAATTATTCATTCATTGTAACCTAAGCAGCTCTCTGTGATATTTTACATCACTGAGAGAGGAATTATTAATTCCAAATAGTTTTTAATTGTTAAACTTGTGTTCTTGTTAAATCTCTCATACAAATCTTGATTATATTTGTGTATTCGGCCTAACAAGTGGTATCAGAGCCAATCTGTTAAACAATACAACTTAAGATCCACACACACAACTATAATCAATGGCAGAGATTCCTCCTCCAACAGGTTTAGGTTCTGAGAAGGCTCCTACTACTGTGAGTCGTTATGAGACTATTAGGGTTCCTATTCTGAGGCCAGCAGATTATGCTATCTGGAAGGTAAAGATGACTATGTTTCTGGAGGCTACAGATCCAGAATATCTTGATAGAATTTATGAAGGTCCTCATAAGCCTACCAAGCTATCTGCTGCCACTACTGGTCAAGAAACAAAGACAGTCCCAAAGGAAAAGAAAGAATATTTAACTCCTGAAGATCTTTCATCAATTCCTAAGGATGCAAAGGTTAGGCATCTACTTCATAGTGCTTTAGACAATGTCATGTCTAATAAGGTGATTAACTGCACTACTGCCAAAGAAATTTGGGATGCCCTTGAAGTTAGATGTCAAGGAACTGCTGCTATCAAGAAGAATAGAAGGAACATACTCACACAGGAGTATGCGCACTTTGAAGCAAAGTCTGAAGAAACCATGACAGAAACATTTGACAGGTTCTGTAAATTGATCAATGATTTGTCATTGGTAAATAAAGAGTATGATCTAGAAGACTCAAATCTCAAATTTCTTCTTCCTCTACCTGAAAAGTGGGATGTGAAAACAACCACTATTAGAGACAATTATGATCTTGCTGATACTGAAATTGATGAGATCTATGGGTTGCTCAAAACTCATGAACTGGAAATGGAATAGAGAAACAGAAGATCAAGCAAGAAGGCAAAGTCTGTTGCTCTTAAGGTGGAAGAGAAACCCTTGAAGAAGGAAGCATCAAGGAAGAAAGCTAAGGGAAAAGCTTTGGTTATATATTCTGAAAGTGAGTCATCAGATTCTGATGTTGACTCAAACACTGATGAATCATCTGATTCTGAGGATGAAGAGGAAATGAGGAAAATGGTTGTCTTGATGGTGAAGACTTTCAAGAAGATGGGTTTCAAGAATTTTAAAAAGGGAAACAGGTTCTCTAGAGATTCAACTTCAGATAGGAAGAGTTTCAGGAAGTCTGAGAGAAAAGAGACTAAATCTGGGAAGAAAGATAAGTCTGAGATTCAATGCTACAAGTGTAAGGGGATGGGTCACTATGCTCTTGAGTGCAAGAAGGGTAAAACAGAAAAGGCACTCATCACAAAAGGCAGAGATTGGGCAGACACTTCAGACTCAGATGAGGAAGTCAACTATGTTCTTATGGCTTCCATTGAGAATGAATCTGAGGACTCTGAAAACAAGGTACCCTTAACTACTTATTCTTATAATACTGATAATATTTTTGAATTGAGAATTTATCTCAAGACATTGCATATTAGTTATAGGGATCAGACTTTAGAGAATGAGAGATTTAAGTCTGAGAATTCTGAACTTAAACAAAGAAATAAAATTGTTGAAGAAAAACTTGAAAACATGCAAAAAGTTCAGAAAGAAAGAGATGATGCTGTTTATCTCGAACAGGAGTTGCTAGGAAAATATAATCAACTAGAATCTGAGTTGGAGAAGGCAAATCACATAATTAAAACATGGACTCATTCTGGAAAAGACACAAATGAGGTTTTTCAGTCAGACAAAGTAGGTTTAGGTTACTGTGAGGGAGATGAACTTAGATTTCAGAATCAAGTCAAAATGAGAACTCATCTTCCTACTACAAAATTTGTTCATGGAGTGAATGAATCTAAGTTTGAAGCTGAAAGAGGAACTGTTAAGAAAGAACCAGTAAAAACTAGTGTTAAACATGTTAATATTGGTTTAATGATAGATAAACAACTCAAGCATAAGCTTAAGGAGTTAAAATCTGTTAAGAAATAGAGAGTGTCTAGAAAGAATAGGAATGGTAAAGTAGGCATTTCTCATGGTAATTATCCAATGCTTGCTACTTTTGCTCCAAGAAAGACATGTCATAACAGTGGTAGCACTAACCATCTTGCTAGTTTTTGCAGGAAGAACAAAAACATTAATTTTTTACCTTCTAAGTATAAAGTAAAGAAAGTTAATGTTAGATCTAGACCACAGACTTTATGCAAACATTGTGGAAGTACTTGGCATTCTATTTATACTTGCAGAGATTATCATGCTATTTATCATAATTACTATGAACCCAAGCCAAATTTAAAATGGGTTAAGGTTAATTCTGCAAGTGTAAACTCTGAAAGTGTTAGCTTAAACTCTGATAATGTGAATTCCGCTACAAAAGCTAACAAATTTATGAAAGCCAAAGGATCCAAGCAAGTCTGGATCCTTAAAAATAATCTTCAGTAAATGTTTGTGATTACAGGGCATCAGGGTGAGTACCCTAGTCGTGGACAGTGGATGTTCAAGACACATGACTGGAGATAAAGCCCTGCTATCAGAGTATGTGGAGAAGGCTGGCCCAAAAGTTTCCTATGGTGATGGCAACATAGGACATACTTTGGGATATGACAATATCAATCTTAGAAGTGTCATCATCACAAATGTAGCTCTGGTTCCAGGATTCAAGCATGATATGCTATCTGTGAGTCAAATCTGTGACAGAGGATATCATGTAGATTTTCAACCTGAATATTGTGAAATTATCAGTAAATCTATAGGGAAAGTTGTTCTAGTTGGACACAGGCACAATAAAATATATGAAATAAAGCTGTCAACAAACTCTGATGGAAAAGCAGTTTGCCTGTCAACAAGAATGTCCAGTGAAGAGAGTTGGAAGTGGCATAAGAAACTCTCTCATTTGAATCTGAACAACATCAATGAGTTGATAAGAAAGAATCTTGTTAGAGGACTTCCAAAATCCTTACTAAATGCTGATGGTCTGTGTGATTCTTGTCAAAAGGCCAAACAAATGAAGTCATCTTTCAAGAGCAAGTCTGAATCTTCAATTATTGATCCTTATCATCTTCTACATGTCGATCTTTTTGGACCAGTAAATGTGATGTCTATTGAAAGAAAGAAATATGCTTTAGTCATTGTTGATGAACACACCAGATTTACATGGGTGTATTTTCTAGAAAAGAAGGATGAAACAGCATTAACTATGATGGAGCATGTAAAGCTACTGGACAAAGGATCAAAACACAAAGTCAAAATTATTAGGAGTGATAATGGAACTGAATTCAGAAATGCAACAATGGAAGAATTCTGCAAGAACAGAGGAGTGAAGCAAGAGTTTTCTGCACCTGGTACACCACAGCAAAATGGTGTAGTTTAAAGAAAGAACAGAACCTTGATAGAAGCTGCCAGAACTATGATTGATGAAGCAAAATTGCCAACCTATTTCTGGGCAGAAGCTGTTCAAATTGCTTGTTTTACTCAAAATGCTGCTATGATCAACAAGCATGGAAAAACACCATATGAGATGGTGAGAGAAAAGAAGCTAAACCTGAAATATTTTCATATTTTTGGGTGCAAGTGCTTTGTGCTGAAAACTCATCCTGAACAATTGACAAAATTTGAGTTAAAAGCTGATGAAGGAATTTTTGTTGGCTATCCACTGTCAACTAAGGCATTCAGAGTTTATAATCCGAGAACCAAGGTGATCATGGAGTCTATTCATGTGTCATTTGATGACAAGAATATAACTGGACTTGAAGATGTAAATGAACATGATCAACTGCACTTTGAAAATGAAGACTTATTCTCTGATGAAGTAAACTCTGATGAGGCTGAACTGACAAACTCTGTTGAGCTTAACTCTGAACCTCTACTGGTAAATTCTAAAGACACTTCTCATCCACAAACAAGGAGAGAACCAGTTGAGGGGGAGCATGAAGAATCACTTCAAAGTGATGGCTCAAATTCTGAAAGTGAGTCAGTTGAAAAATCTGGATCAAACTCTGATGTCTCAAACTCTGAAAGTCCAAAATCTGACAGTTCAAACCCTGAGCAGTCAAGTTCAGGGGGAGCCTCAGAGAATGAAGAAAGTCAACAAGAAAATCAAGAGAACATGGATCGAGGGGGAGGATCAAATACTGAGAGAAGTCATTTGCCTTCAGCTAGGAAATGGACAAAATCTCACACACCTGATTTGATTATTGGTGATCCAGATGCAAGAGTAAGGACAAGAAGTGCAACAACAAATGAATGTCTGTTTCATGCATTCTTGTCACAGACTGAACCAAAGAAGGTAGAAGAAGCTCTTCAAGATGCTGACTGGATAACAACAATGCAGGAGGAGTTGAATGAATTTGAGGGAAATGAAGTTTGGACCCTTGTACCAAGACCAAAGAATAGGTCTGTTGTTGGTACTAAATGGGTTTTCAGAAATAAAACTGATAGTGAGGGAGTTGTTACAAGAAACAAGGCCAGACTTGTGGTAAAAGGCTATTCACAGCCGGAAGGAATAGATTATGATGAGACTTTTGCTCCAGTTGCAAGATTGGAGGCATAAGGATGTTTCTAGCATATGCTTCTCATAAGAAATTCAAGGTATTTCAGATGGATATGAAAAGTGCCTTTCTGAATGGGAAACTTGAAGAAGAAGTGTTTGTTGAACAACCACCAGGATTTATGGACCCCAAATATCCAGATTATGTCTACAGGCTTGATAAGGCACTCTATGGACTTAAGCAGGCACCAAGAGCATGTTATGAAACTCTGGCTCAATTTCTTCTAGAAAGTGGATTCCAAAGAGGTACAAATTGATAAAACTCTGTTCTACTTTAAATCTGGTAGTGACCTGCTTTTAGTTCAAATATATGTTGATGACATAATTTTTGGGTCTACTAATGATAAACTCTGTACAAAGTTTGCCAAGTTAATACAGTCCAGGTATCAAATGAGTATGATGGGAGAGCTTAGTTATTTTCTAGGCCTACAGGTGAAGCAAACAGATGATGGGATCTTTATAAATCAAGCAAAATATACCAGAAATCTTCTCAAGAAATTTGGTATGCTTGACTGCTCATCTGCATCAACTCCCATGGCAACAGCAACTAAGTTAGACAAAGATACAGGAGCATCAGTAGATATGACAAACTACAGAGGCATGATAGGGTCTCTTCTTTATCTGAAAGCAAGTAGACCATATATCATGTATGCAACCTGTCTCTGTGCAAGGTTTCAGGCAGACCCTAGAGAACCACATCTCACAGCTGTGAAAAGAATCTTTAAATATCTCAAGGGCACCATTACTTTAGGGCTGTGGTATCCCAGAGAATCAGATTTCAAGCTACTTGGTTACTCTGATGCAGACTTTGCAGGTTGTAAGATAGACAGAAAAAGCACCAGTGGAAGTTGTTAATTTTTGGGTGATAGACTGGTTTCTTGGTACAGTAAAAACAGAAATCAATTTCTACATCTACAGCTGAGGTAGAGTATATTGCAGCTGGTAGCTGTTGTGCACAGATTCTATGGATGAAGAATCAATTGCTGGATTATGGATTAAGGTACAGTAAGATTCCCATTTACTGTGATAATCAAAGTGTTATTGCTATGACAGGTAATCCAGTACAACATTCAATGACCAAGCACATCAGCATAAGGTATCACTTTATCAGAGAACATGTAGAGGAAGGAAACATCGAGCTTCATTTTGTGTCTACAGAACAACAGCTTGCAGATATCTTCACCAAGCCATTGAGTGAAGCTATATTTACAAGGCTGGTAAATAAACTTGGAATGGTCTCTGGTTTTGACTAGAGATACTGGTTAGACTCAAAATTTCACTTATGTAATGCATTACTTATGTTTCTGTGATGTTAAATGCTATGTGAACTCTGTTTTTAAACTCTGCTATATAAACTTTGTTAGAATACTGTTAAACTCTGTTAGCATGTTCTGTCAGTCAAACACTGTTAACATGTTGGATAAACACTGATAAACTCTAATAATGTTATTGTCTGATATGAACACCGATGAAGAAATATGTTGAAGCATGATTCTCAGTTATTAATCATGAATCTTTCTAAGTTATTTGTGATCTAATCTTAGACTGTGCCGAAAGTTATCACAAGCATGATACTGTTTCATATTTATAGCATCTCTTAGTTTATCTATCCTAAACTCTGAGTCTGTAGATACTGTCTGCATTTCTTCTCATGCATAATTTCTGATGTTGATGACTCTTAAACTCTGTTATCTAGACTCTGTTAGTTAAAATCTGTTTTAGTCAGATTCTATATATAGAATATCCCCAAAGACTTGATGATTCCTTGTTTGTGCTTTCAAAAATTATAAACTTGAGATGTGTCTTTGTCAATTCTAATGAGTACAGAAGCATGCTTTCACCCTGTGAGATCTTGAGCCAAATTAGTGATTGATACATTTTATATATCAATCGATTTTTATTGGTGTGTGTTGTTCATCAGTGAGTATGTTGCTCTAGAACTTGTTTTAAACCATTTTGAGACTGCATGATATGTGTGTGCATGAAAATGAAAATGGCACTAGGATTAACCACATTTATCCAAACACTGTCCATAAAATAAATCCTTAGTGAACCCCTTTGAGCCGTTTAACCATTTTTTTTCTCTCACTAAACTCTTGAGTTACTGGTAGAGCAATCTGATTCATTTAGGGATTGGTGACTGAACAGTGTGGGGATTTCTTGTTACAGTGTGTTCATTTGATGGAAATATATAAAAAAAAGGGTGTGTATATATAAATTATTAAGTATAAATTGCTCTATCAGTTTGTCAAATTTGTCACCTGCTAGTTCTTATTTTTCTTTCCTTCATATTAGCCTCATTTCAACCTTTAACAAAGTCCTTTTGATTTGTGCATACATGTATTCAAAGTAGTGGAGATTTGGTGGACACCCAAGCTTATGGTAGCACATGATTTTACTGATTGAACTTGAGTGTATACACTTCACCTAAACACTTGTGTGAATTGAGAGTTATGTGAGCTTTTATATCCATAGCATGTTACTCACTGAATGCGACATTGATATTTATTTCATGATCTTTTTGTCTATCTAGACTGTGTGCTTACTTGGATAATCTTGTACATAAGGGGGTATAGATTATTTCAGAGTTTCTGTATATAAGTTTCTATAGAGTTTAGTATTCATCATACATTCAGTGTTTACTATGATAGTTTGTGCATCCAGTGTTTACTGATTTATTTTATGGATTTTATGAAATATTAGATGCTCTAAAAATTGGATTAGTAAACTCTGCTCTACACACACATATATTCACAACTGTGCAGTTTTTGAAAGGGTTTCATTAATGAGGATAGAGAATTGACAAACGCTGATAGATTTTGTCTAATACTCTAAGGTATATTTTATTTCAGACGATTTCAAATTTGGGGTAAAAAGAGTTTTGAAAGCTGTTGATAAGTGTAAAAGTGTCTCATTGTGCCAGTAATTAGAGAGAGAAAGTAGCAGTAATTATTGTTGAAATTACTGAGCATGCACATCTGATTTGCTAATTTTGTGCCACGTGTCCCACTCACACAAATCTCTATGAACGTGTCCCACTAGCACATGGTAAGTGGTTGTGTGTTTAATGGTAAAATGTTTGGGTTTGTTTTTTTTACATATCTAATCATTTCACAACACGATTCATATTCACTTATTCACTTTCACACACACTCCCAATTACTTTTTACTCAACCACTCAGTTATTTCGCATTTTTCACTTGAACATTTCATCAAACACCTTTCACTCATATCATTCTCTTTCATATTTTCTTCTCAACTTGATTCTAATGGCTGCCAAACCTTTTACTGCTCTTGGGTTCTTGTTCGTTTCTAACAATTATGCAACCCCACTGAATAACGAAAACGTTCCAGACGCGTTTCATCTGATTCAGAACTTCTTGAGGGATTCAGAGATAGGACAAGCTTTGGTTGAACCCCAAACGCTTTCTGCATCACAGATTGCTTCTTTCTGGCTAAACTCTGTTTATGATGATGGAGGAGAGAATGTGACTCCGTCTATTATTTTCACATATGAGGAAACAGACTATGTTATTACTCCAGATACGGTCAGAGAAACCATGGGGTTTGACACTCACACTTCCTATAGTGTTGTTTCTGAAAATGCTTTGAGAGAGATGTTACAGCAGATAGGCTACTCAGATTCTCTTGCCAGACTGGGAAATGTGAAGAGGCCAAAGCTCAGGAAGGAGTGGAGTTTTTTCTTCGACTGTATTACAAGGGATTTTGGCAAGAAAGTCACCAACTGGGATGCAATTCCAACTGACAGTCTACAAATCGGGTATTGTCTTCTCTATGGAAGTAATTTCGATTTTGGTAGACTTGTTTTAATAAATATAGGTGATAGATTGTCAGAGTCTACAACTGTCTATTTTGCTAGATTCTGTCAATTATTATTTACTACATGTGTGCCCAACATGGAAATTGCCGAGGATGATGTAATTCAGTCCTTTAAGGTCAACAAGATGATATACTCTGATCTGACTAATAAGGATGCTACCAAAGAGCAATTACATGCTTTGTTTTTGCCTCTTGCTCTTCAGAACTTTCTAAATCAACCACAAGAACCTCAACACCCTACAAACTCTAATCCACCTCAACCCACTCAACTTAATACTCATGAACCAAACACTGTACCAACAAACACAAACACTGAACCTTCATCAACCAAAGTTCCTGAAACACCAACACCTATTCAACCACCTCAACCACAAACTCAACATCAAGTTCAACCTCAACCTGACCAACAACCATCTAAACCAAAGCGTGGAGGTAGAACAAAGCATCCAGCACTTAACTCAAGGCATAGCTCTGTCAGGGCAAAGAGAGCCAGAAAAGAGAAAAAGGAAAGGGCAAACAGGTCTCCATCACCATCCATTGTTGATGTAGATGAAGAGTCAACCTCTGATAGAGAAGAGGTAGAAGCTGAGGTGCAGACCTATAAGAGAAGAAAGTTAATAATTGCTGACTCTGATGAAGACATGAAGTTTGAAGCTCCAGAGGTGATTCTTACAGAGACACCTGCTGTTGAGATAAATGCTGAAGAAGAAGTTGTGCAACCATATGCAAATACTCAAATGGATGAGGTTAACAGAGATGGTTTTCCTACATTCTCTGATTATTTTGATGTTCCTAATTCACCTGTTGCTGCTACTTCTGGAGAAACTGGTGCAGCAGATCAACCTACTCTTATCCTTGAGGAAACAGTAGCTACTCACACTGAGCTATTCTCTGATGCTCACCAGGTTTCTGAAAGGGGTGAAGAAGTTGAGCAGCTAACTAAGGATGTGAACTCTGATCCTTTGGATGCAGTTGCAGAGTCTGTTGCTATTAAAGAACAACCTACTGCAGATAATACAGTAGAGACTACTGTTGCAAATACTGTAGTTCCAATTGCAGATTCTTTTGATAAGGTTGTTGAGAATGTGGAGACTGCTGCAGAAACTGTGAACATTGTAGCTCAGACTGTGGAAATTGTTGCAGAGACTGCTGAAGTGCATTTTACTGATTCAGTTGCAGATGATAATGTTGAAGTTGAAGGTGAAGGGAGTGCAAAATCTAATTCTACTGATAGTGTACCAGTACACATTGCAGGCAAGCACACACCTTTTGAAAAACCCTCAGATGCACATGAAGTTGAGGCAGAATATTTTGATACATATTCAAAGAATTGGTGTCAAGATGATTGTATTTTTCTTGCTGGTCGAGTAGCTAAGTTTGTGAAGAAGGCTGCTAACTCCATTTCAAATCCAGACATTCTCTCTAGTTTGCAAGCAACTATAGTTCAAGTCAAGACACTGAATCACAGGTTTGATGATTCTAAAAAAGCTATTACTGACTTGAGGGCTGAAGTTGTTGCAAGAGATATGACTGTGCAGAGAGAGAATCAACTCAAGCATCAGAAGTTTTCTAAAGCTCAAGAAACTCTGTTTCATAGACTAGGACAGGTTGAACAGAATCAGACTGTCTTGTTTGAGAAAATTGATTCGATTGCTGCATCTTTGGAGCTGATTACAACTATTCTGATTCCTGATGATGTCAAAAAGGGGGAGAGGGTTTCTAAATCTAAATGCAAGTAATCTCAAACTCTAACTAAGAAGGATGATGCTGGAGATGGAGGAGCAAGTGATAAAGGCAAGAGTTTAAGAGCTGATCCAAATTTAAGAGCTGATCCAAATCAAAGAGCTGATCCAAATCAAAGTCTGAGATCTGGTGGAAAGTCTTTTAAATCACAGTCTGTTGGAATAAACACTGATACTCAGGGTATTTCAAACATCAGGAGTTTGCTATTTACTGAAAATCCACAGACTGATGAGGAATTGGCTACTAAAGTGTTTCTTGAAGAAAATGAAGAAGGAGTTACGATAGAAGACATTCAAACTGAGGAAAGGAGTTTACAAGAAGAACATCTAAAGGCTTTGAAGTCTGGTAAGGTTAAAAGGAAAGAGAAAGTTCCTAGGCCTGTTCTTAAAGGCATTGTGATTAAAGAAAAAGTTGGTATTGATGAAAGATCACAAATGTTTAGAAAACCAACAGAAGCAGAGGCTAAATTGAAGATGAAGGGTAAGGCTGTTGAGGAGGAAAAGGTTTCAACGAAAGCAAATACAACCTCTGTTTCTACACAAGTTGTACAGAAATCCTTGTCTATTCCATTGCAATCAATTTTTAGAGAATCAGTAGTTCGTGAACAAACTCTGGAGATTGGAAAGACTAGAGGTACTTTTGTACATGGCAGAACCCAGATGGGAAAAATTGAAGGAGATAGAGCTGGTTTGGGTTCTCATAGAGAGAAAAGAACAAATAATAGTCCTCAAGATCCATCATCACTGACTGTTCCAGGTCTTGGAGTTACACAAGAAAGTATGGATAGACTGGAATCAGTTCAGTTAATACACCAGAAGAGTTTGGAAAGAGATTTTCTTCTGTACTTTATGGCAGATGGAACTGTGTTTAAAATTGGTGAATTTGATCATGATTTGAAGCTTTGGGAAGAATTAGAGTATGTTCTATATATTTTCAAAGTGAGGAATCAAAGGACTCAAAAAGCTACAAATGTGCTGAAAAAGAAGATGATACAAAGCTTGACAGTTAGAGGTGATAAGTATAACAGTCAGTATGTTCCAAAGTACAGAGACTATCGTGGGAATCTTGTTGAGATGAAGAAAAACAGTGCAAAGCTGAAGACAGATTTGGGTATAACTGTTCTTGATTTTAATTCTGAATCAAAGGAAGCACACTTCATCAGACTGGGAAATGAGATGAGAAGAAACAAAATCTATTCTCTGAGAGCTGCTATTTACCAAACTAGTGAGAATGATCCCAGGTTAAGAGAGATCAAGGAGGTTATGCAGAGAGAGCTTGAGAATGCAGAGAGAAGGTTGCTGATTGATTATCTCAGAACAACACCAGATGTTGAGGAGATCAGATAAAAGATGCTCTGTAAGAATTTCTTGCTTTCTGTAGATTTTGTGTAAGTAAAAGTTTAAACTCTGATTATTTGTTAAACACTGCATTTGTCTATTTTGTTTTGTCTTCATCAATTAATTGTTAACTTGTGCATTTTTGCTAATGAACAAGTTGGGGGAGATTGTTAGATATAATTGATGTAAGTATTAATCAGTGTTTAAGTGTAACAATGATAAATCAGAGTTTAGCTGGAAGCTGTCAGAGTTTAAAGGAAACGCTGACGGATGGAAGCTCGACAGAGTTTGTTAAACTCTGTCTGGAGGAAACGTCTACAGGTCAACAGTGATTGAAGATTAATTGAAGATAATTATGGAAGCAATATCTTTGAAGATTGGATAGGTGTCAAAGAGATTGTGTTGACTTAGGAGACGTGTAGCAATCGTGATTGATATCAATTGTATAGCTGATTTATAGGAGTATCAATTTTATGATTGTATAGCAGCTTTATGTTTTATAAATACAGTTAGGTTAATCCTAGAAGGGTATCGAACAACGAATTATTCATTCATTGTAACCTAAGCAGCTCTCTGTGATATTTTACATCACTGAGAGAGGAATTATTAATTCCAAACAGTTTTTAATTGTTAAACTTGTGTTCTTGTTAAATTTCTCATACAAATCTTGATTATATTTGTGTATTCGGCCTAACATTATGTCCTTATATATAATAAGTATAAGGATGATCTCATCCAATTTTTTGGTAATAAGGTAATATATTGACGACCAATAATATGGATTGTCTTTGTCGGATCTTTAAATATACATATGAGAATCTTTAAATCTAATATTAAAAAAATTATTTGAATGATTGTAGGATTATATTTATAAAATATAAATTTTAATAATAGTTTTCTAAAGAGGTTTTTTGATAAATATATAAAAAAAAATTACAATTTTACTTTTGTTAAGAAAAGCTATTTGCAATTTTACTAAACTAAGTTTCAAAATTGCAAAAATACTACAAATTAGGGCAACCCTTCCCCCCTGCCCAGCCTGCCCAGATTCGACTTTTTTTTTAAAGATGGGATGATTTTGGGTTGCAAGGCCCCGCAGGGGCCATATTCAACTGAATGCAACCACATGCAACATTTTTTTTAAGGTGGGGTGATTATGGTGGATTTGGGTTGCAAGGCCTCGCCAGGGGCCATATTCAACTGAATGCAACCACATGCAACTGAATGCAACCACATGCTATTGAATTTCTGATTGCAAGTTCCATTTTTCAGTTGTCATTTTCGACCTCTTTTTTGAACTCTCTCTCTATATATATATATATATATATAATCAAAAAAGAGATCAAAAATGACAACTGAAAAATGGAACTTTCTTATGCAACTGAATTTCTGATTGCAAGTTCATGCAACCACATCCAACAGAATGCAACTTTCATTTTTCAGTTGCATTCAGGTGAATATGGCCCCTGACGGGGCCTTGCAACCCAAATCCACCAAAATCACCGAAGCTTAAAAAAAAGTTGAATGTGGTTGCATTGAGTTGAATATGGCCCCTGGCTGGGCCTTGGAACCCAAATCCACCAAAATCACCCCACCTTAAAAAAAAGTTGCATGTGATTGCATTTAGTTGCATGTGGTTGCATTCAGTTGAATATGGCCCCGCCTTGCAACCCAAATCCACCAAAATCACCCCACCTTAAAAAAAAAATCGATGAACAGTGACCTGTCACGTGATAGCCACGTGTTTAAAAAAAAAAAATTGGGTTGGAAAAAGAAAGATAGTATTTTTGCAATTAAGAATTAAAGTATGAGATAGTATATTTGCAATGAATTTGAAGAGATAGTATTTTTGCAAAATAAACTACAAAAGTTAGTATTCTTGACAAATTCTCCTTTCTAAATTGCATAGCATTCATGTAGTTTCAGCCGAATAATAATTGTTGAACCATCACTAAATTAAAGATGATTTTTTTTGAGTTTTGCAGGGTATATAAAATCGTCAAATCTGATTGTTATAACTTAGGATATAATCAAAATAGTAAATTTATTGTGTAAAATCTAATAAATAACAATTCTTTTATTTACTTATGTTCAAATTTGTTTTTTCCCTCTAAATTTTTTAAATTTAATAATTTTTTATTTATTTCAATAATATATTAAAATTTAACTGATAAAAATCAAAATCAAATTCAAAAAATAAATATTAATAGATATCAATATTAATAAAATATTATTTATTCATATAATTATAAATATTAAAAAATAAACCGTGCATTAATTGCACGGGTTATAAGCTAGTACACTTTTTAATATTACATTAACGATTCTCATTATTTGTGTTAATAAATTATTTCTTTTCGGTGTAGAGCACCATAATTGTGGATTAAATTTGAGAAAATGACTCAAATATCACAAACATAAGTGTACGCTGCCCATAATAACACTTGCCGGGTTTTTTGCCCTTTTTCTCCCTTTCTATTCGCATATATTGTATGCGTATATCATCAAAAAAATTCGATTCAATTTTGAATCAATCAAATCTCACCTCTTACTCTATTCTACACATATTCTACACAGATCTCTCTCTTTATATTCTTTGTTTCCTCCCAAGCCAACCCACCTTCTCTCCATTAAGGAAAACACTTCCTCCTCACATACAAAATGAAATCTCCGGATCATTCAGAGATTTAATGACTGAAGACGCCATTCAAAGACAAATTTGTATCTGTAAAAGAGGCCCCGCAGGGGCACCATCTCCGGACTACCTGATGTCGTAACCTGTTTACAAATGTGTAAATCTTGTTTGAGATGAGAAACACTTCAACGGTTTGGTTAAATGTCAAAATGAGATGGCGAGTGGACTCAGTGTATGAACTGAGTTGGTGACTCAGTGTATGAACTCATGGGTGAGAGATATTCGGTGAGTGATACTGAGTTGACTCAGAGTGGGGGATTTGGAAGTGAGTGAGAGACATAGATTTAGAGATAACAAATATATCAAGGTGAAGTGATTGCTTGATGTAGTTAGTGTGGAGAAATATCATAAAGAGGTGGAGTAGGTGATTGACGGGGTGAGGACTGGGGATTCTGGATGAGAAATTGTCTGTGGATCAAGGCAAGAATAGTAAATCTATAGCACAGAAAACGCAATAATGAATAGTAATGAAGGCACATACGCATTTTTGATATGCGTGTTCCTTGCCCTCGCATATGGATAATACGTATTTTGTGAGTGTACAGTATATCGGTATTGTTGTGCCCCAGTCCACGCATGCGCAAAATGCGTATGTTGAACTACGCATAAACAAAATGCGTATACAAAGAGTCATTTTGGGCACTTTATCCAGCGGTTGATATTTTGGGCAACGCTACACCGAAAACTGATATAATGGGTTTTCACCCATTAAATTTCTCTCATGCTTATTATTTAAGGATATATAATAAAAATATAATTATTTTAGCAATGAATAGGCCTGATATAAGCAACATTCAGTAGAACATCTAATTAGAATAGAGTCATTAGTCAAAAAACTTAATTAATTTTTTAATTTTTTGTATATTAACCCATAAATAGTTATTTACTTAAAAAAATCCAACAATTACTAATATTTGTATCTAACTTGAAACATTTCACATATCATTTTTTGCGTACCAGTTTTAACACGAACATATCTATTTTTCTGCCTCAGCTGCAGGACATTGAACTGGAACTAGAATTTTGAAATCTAAACTGAATCAATGGCATGGTTGCGGTTTCAGAATTCAAGTTTAAAAAGTGAGACTGTATGTTGATAGTTGCGATTTTAGTCTATATATAACACAACTAACACTACTACAAATTTACACTTGCATAGCGCTTATTTTTACACTTGCATAGCGCTTTTGAGCGCTGTATAAGCCGCCGCTATGCAAGTACACATGACTTGCATAGCACTTTTTTTGGAGCTATGCAAGTAATGTAGTTAAATAACGGTTTCTAAAACGCTATAGAAGTAGATGCTGTCTAAGTGCACTACTACTTCTATAGCACTTAGAAAAACGCTGTGCAAGTAAAACAATTTTTGAAAATTCATTATTTATTTATTTTTCTTCCATATCTTTACCTATTAAAATCTTTAAAAATTCATAAATACAACAAAAAACAAACAAATGCCAGATACATAATCAAACTCCAAACTGTAATTTTCATTAATTTAAAGAAAAATGTATAAACTGTACAAACAAATCTAAGTGTTAGATATCATGCACTTTCATATTTCTCCTAAAACTATACATGTTTCAGATATCTAGACCAAGTATATACCAAATCCAAATTTCCGGATACATGTTCAGGAGGGCGGGAAAGTTATTGCTGGGCAGAAGATCCCTGAAGAAGCCCATCACGAATCTGGGTAGCAACATCACGAACTTAGACTGGGAACGAGGATATATGTCATGGGTCTGCCCCTTCATCGTAGCCATGTAGAACTATTGTACCATAAACAATGGACATTTTAATAGATATGCTCATCAGGTTCAATATCAACTATCAGTGTCTGGACGATCTCATATTAATAATGAGACATTCCCTGCAAACAGCAGAAATCAAACACTTTTAAAGGCACAAGAGCTAAAGTATTAACACAGGAGTAGTAACAACTTAAAAGCTAGAAAAGTACAAAGCAAACCAATACCGTGACAATTAATGCTTCTTTGTTGAAAACAAATTAATTTGTAGATTGTTGGTCAGTTTTCTAAATAATTTAAAGTTAGGATTAGGATTATAATCCTAATCCTGTTCATCCCTAATTAATTATCAGGGTGAGAAATGCTAAGGGTGCCTCTCAGTTTGAACTTTATTTTTTTGTTAGGCATCTACGGCTTATCTCCATGTGCTCAGCTGGAATCGAATCTGGGAACTCGAGGTGGTAAGTCCCAAAAGTCCTGACATTAACCGGCTGAGATATACTACTATTTGTGCATGATATCGATACTCGTCTATTATCTTAATACGGCATAAGATATTTGCAGTTTGGTTTCAGTATGATCTTTTGACATGTATGATGTAACTAAAGGTGTTCTTAAAGGAAAACAGCTTGCATGCATTAAGGCAGCTAGTAGTGCATGTAACTAGCTACAACTTTTGTTTTGGCCCTTACAGCCAGATGCCCACCTGAAAGTTTCAGTTCAAAGTAATAAACAAAGGCAACACTAACAACGAAAGAGCTTCTCTCTAGTAAAGCTTGCTTCATGTAATGTTCATCAGAAAAATTCATTTTTCTATCATTGATTTTTAAAATGTTTATCAACGATGCGTTTTCTTCTTCTTTAGTACTTTTTTTTTAATATAATGATCCAAATTGCATGTTATTTCAAATATCCGGTATCCTCGTATTGTCAAAAAAAAAAAATATCCGGTATCCTCGTAATACTTAAATTTTCGACTTCTTATAAATTATAAGCATATTGTTATCTGCAGCTAGCTAGGACATGGCCCGTTAAATAATAACTTTATAGAGGACAAATGTGATTTCTGAAACTTTGAAGAGCAGTTTCATGCTAATTAAATAATTATGAGAGTATTGTAGAAAGGTTAAGGGCCTATTGTGCAGTGTTGTAAAAAGTCGGAATTGGACTTAATCGGTAGAGGCACTGTCCGAGATTAATCGGATAATCGGGGATTAATCGGAATGATTAATCAGATCATTAATCGGAGCTAATTTAATATTATTTTTAAATATAATTATTATTAATATGTGTAATTATTTTATTATTTTAATTATACATAAGTAATTATCATATATTTATACAAATATATTCAAAATATATAGCATTATTAAAGTAAATATATATTTTAAGATCTAATTTTTGAATTGGGTTCAAAATGAGGGAAAAAATTGATAAAATTCTTGATTTAACCGTTTAAAATATTAATTTCGTATATGAGAAGAAGATTTTTCTTAAAATTTATTCAAGTTTTATACTTTTTGAATTTTGATTTTTTTTTAATTTTTCTACAAATTTTTCAATTTTTTACCAATGAGGCCGATTTTTGACCGATTAATCCGATTTTTGACCGATTAATCCCGATTTTGACCGATTTTTGAGCGATTTTTGAAAAAACGATTTTTTAACCGAATAATGATTAATCAGTACGATGACCTACCAAACAACGATTAATCGGCGATTAATCTCGTTTAATCACCGACTTTTAGAACAGAGCTATTGTGATTCAATCATGCTTGAATGCATGATAACTAGTACAGATATATACTTTCCTCTTTAGGTAATATATTAGGGGTCCGTTCCCTAGTAAACATTTGCTAGGGAACTGTTTCCCAACATATGGCTCCAGGACCGTTGGATCGTTGATCCAACGGTCCTGATTTAAAAAAAAAATTACACCGTACCGCAGAAACTTTCCGCGGTACGGAGTAATTACAAAAATGTCCTCACTGTTCACGTACCGCAGAAAGTTTCTGCGGTACGGTGAACAGTAGATTTTTGATGTGAAAACAGGGGGCATTTTTGTAATTACCCCGTACCGCGGAAAGTTTCTGCGGTACGGTGTAAATTTTTTTTTTAAACCCCAGCCGTTGGATCAACGATCCAACGGCTGGGAAATCATATGTTGTGTAACAGTTCCCTGGCAAATGTTTGCCAGGGACCGTGCGCCAATATATTAAGAGCAAGTAGGGGAACTTTGAAAGTTGAAATAGCCAAGGAAAAAAGAAGTCTTTGGTACACCTTCTAAGAAAGATTGTCTCCGGCATCTTCAATAAAGATTGCTTATAAAGTTGCCATTTTTTGACAAATTGTTATATATATATTAATTTCTTATTTTCTCTTTCTTCCATGTCCATTTTGACAACAATTACTCAAAAATTACTCCAATAATTAGTATCTTTCATAATTGTCTATGTGGTCTCAAATTATCACAAAATAAATAATTTCTAAACTATAATAAATAGTAATGATATACACATTTTGTACTTACATAGATATTTAACCATTTGAGTAAGTTGGATTTTCAAAAGTTGGCAACTTTGTTAGATAACCGATCTTGGCAACTTTGCAACTTCAATATATTGGTAATCAAGAATACCTTGCCACCTCAACTTTTGGCAACCTTTTGACAACTTTTATTAGAAATGCTCTCAAGTCAAGAACAAAAGCAGAGGACAACAACGGTTGTGCTTCAATTGTTTGCGTTTTCCCACCATCACAAACTACTATGCATTTGCTTGTCATGTCATTTCACTGTTGCAGTCGACTAATTAGCTTCTCGATTTGCTTGTATTACAACCAACATATATATAATATATATGGGTTAGGTTCCGCTGAAAACACATATTAACATGAAAAAATGAAAATACATATTCAGCAGCAGAACAATACAATAATGAAAATTCTCACTATTCTCACGTATAAATTATTCTCACCTAAATCATATTCTAAATATACGATCTACATCCATGATAGACGTATGTTGTAACAAGAAGGTCCATCTTTTTAAATGCAAGAAGGTCCATCTATTATATACTATACCAAATTTTTATGGGGTAAAATGGCTAATACATCACCAAGTTGACTCAAAACTTGTAATTGGGTCACCAAGTTAAAAAAAATTTCAATCGCATCATAAATTTACAATTAGCTTGCAATCACAGTACTAAGTTGAAAGAAATTTGCACAACCATTAAATTATGTTGACTTTTAACGGTTTCCGTTAAAAGACAACACATTTTCAGTTAGGTCACTGACTGAAAAATAAACTTTCAATTAGGTCACTGAACGTTAAAAAAAATCAAAAAAATTATATGAATTTAAGTATAAAATTCTGAAATTAAAATTATATGATATTTTCAGAAAAAAATTGTAAAAAAAATTTAAATTTTTTAATTCGTACAAATTTATACGCATATCTTAAAAATTTATCAACTTTAAATTCAAAATTTCGAAAATTTCGAAAATTTCAAAAATTTATCAACTTTAAATTCAAAATTTCAAAAAAATTCGAAAATTTCGAAAATTTCAATTAGTTAAAGCGGTATATACAAATTACATTTAATTAAAGTGTATTTTTTTGGAAAAAATGTAAACATTTTAATTGGCATACGTATATCATTATCATTATCTTTTCGTTCACTTGTATTTATTCATAAGCATACGTATTGAATTGGCATGCATAATTTAAAATTTTATTCAAGAAAAATCATTCGGAAATTTTTTTTAAATTTAATTAGTTAAAATTAATTTTGGCTAGTTACCTAATTGAAAATTGTTATCAAGTTCAGTGACCTACTTGCAAGTTTCGTTCTACCAAGTTAATACTTCCGTTAGGGTTTTTAACGGAATTGACGGCAATGACCAATTTGCAAGTTTTTAAGTACTTCATGAGTTGATTGAAAGTTTTTTTAACTTGGTGACCCAGTTGCAAGTTTTGGATCAACTTGGTGATGTATTAGCCATTTTACCCAATTTTTATGTTATGTTTGCTGCTATGGACCCGTCAAGAGTCACGTACGTACACTCCTCCATTCAGTATATATACATGCACATGTCCAGGGGCGGAACCAGGGGAGGGCTAGCCCCGGCGCCAGCCCGGGTCGGGAAAAAAAAAAACAAGTAAAAATTTTTTTTTTAGCCCGGGGTCAAATTTAAAAATGACTATATATAATTTTTTAGCCTTGGTTGAAATATTAAATAGAGGTATTAGTTTGGTTTTTAATTGTGTGTATATCCATTTGTTGTATGATTTAGTGAAAAATATCCGATTTTTGTATGATTTAGTGAAAAATATCCAATTTTTGCATGATTTAGTGAAAAAAAAATCCGCGCTTCGCGCGGCTTACCCTCAAATTTCCCCCACCCCGCAATATAGAGCTAGATTAGCCCGGGGTTCAAAAACATCCTGGTTCCGCCACTGCACATGTCTACAGACTACAAAGATATCTCGTGCCTATCATTCCAAACAATTTTATTAGGCCATAGTGTATATATCCATCACAGTTCACTCTCATTCTTTTTTGTCTAATATTTTCTTTTTATAATTTACGATCGTTTAAAGCCAAGATTACTACATATATATATACCTAAATCATGGGCAGAAGGCGTGAGAGGAGATCATCCTCCTTCTTCTCCATGTTTACGGGTTGTTGTTCGGGTGGAAGTGATCATGTTCAGCACTACAGTTGGGATGATGCCGGCAGAATATGTCCTAGTGATGAAGATAGAGGGCGCTGGGTCGGGGATCGTCGCATTGATAGCAAAGCTTCTGCTTTCATTGCAAGGTTTCATGAGTCTCGTGTCTCTGATCCTGAGCAGTATGCTATTTGATTCCATCAAACCATTCAAGTTGCCACCCTAGCTACCTAGTACATGAAATAGCAAATCTCTTTGGGTCATTATAATATAGCTGACATTTTGCAATCTATTTACTAATTAATGTTCCGGTTGTAATGTTTATGAGGTAATTATGGTACCCCGCTGTAATTAGCTTATGAGTGCAATAGCTGAATAAAGATGTACGTAGTTAATTAGACTTTAGAGCTTACCATTATCTTTGGTTATATATATATATTTTTTGTCAAATATCTTTGGTTATAGTTGATCTTGTTTATTTCTATTCAATCATTAATTAACATAACAATTACTTAGGAATAAGCACAGCAATTCAATGCATACTGAAAAGAGGTTTTCTGGAAAAATACGAATTTTTTATATTAATTTTTTTATTTTATTTTTTGTAAAAATGCAATTTTTTTATTTTTTTTCCCAAAAATGAAACAATGAAACCAAATGCAATTGGATGCAACCCAATTCAACCTCAAATGCAACAACAAAAACAATTTCAATTATTTTTCAGAAAAACGTATAAATAAATTGCTTTTATTTATCGTATTTTTGCAAATATTTTCAAAAAATAGTTAAAACATAAAACATGTTAAAAAAATTGTATGTTTGATAATTTCTTCAAAAGAATATTGTTGACAAGTAAGCTTACTCAAAGATTAATTACTATGAAGTTTTGATGCAACACACATTTCTACTTTAAAACAATGGACGATCGGTCCATAGCTGAGAGGGGTGCTTGCTTAAAATCTACGAAATGATAGAGTTTACATCATTATTTGTGAATAAAGTAAAAATACAAATTTTAACCCTAAGTAATAATTGGAAATATGTATTCACCCACAAAATAGATATAGGTTAATTGGTTTATAATTGTCCCCCATTTTGGGAGGTTGAATATTATTCCAAATTAGAAAATTGTTGCACTGAGTACCTTATAAGAACAATACTGCAGTCGAACATGTAGCCTTGTACTTGCAACTATACTAATTATGTGCATATATTTCCCTTATGTAAAACTTATTTATTGTAGTAATTTGCAAGTCTATCCTTTTTGTAATTTAATTGTTCTTAATATATGTTTTCAATCCCTTTTGAGTTCAAAAAATAAAAAAATGAGTTCAGTAACTAAAATAACTAATTAAAAAAATGTTTTAACGTTCCTCAATCCTCAGGCATAAAACTGATCAATTATGCACGTTTGACAACGATTGGTTATAAATATTCAGTCAACATATATATTTTTTAAAATTATAACCAATCACAATCGATCCGTTTTAAATAGCTGATGCTCCCTCTTTCTCTTCTTCCTTGAGTTGATTTGAAGTCAAATCAATTACACTTAACTTGTTAAACTTATGATTAGTAACAATTTGGTAAGTTCTCCGATCCAATATTTTTGAAAAATATAATTAATTGGTTATTTAATTAAGAAGAACTTGCTTCGCAGTTTGTTGTATTTGTTTGCACGGATAATTTTAAAAAAAAATAAATAGGTTTTATTTAAATAACATCTTGATTTTATTTAAATTCAGTGATTTGATTTATATATCCCATTAACATTATACATATTTTGTAATCCTTTTGTCAAAAAGTATCTATATGCCATACTTGCGATGATTATTGCTAACAAAGCTGTTGTGTGAACTAAAGGACTAGGCGTTGGACTGGTAAAAAGTTCAACGAATTAAAGATATCGCGGTGGTGAGAAATCGATCAATATTCTTCAACGTACAGCTAGTCTTTCCGGTTGTAGTACAATTCGAAATTTTCAAACACCGTGGAAAAAGAATGTATACCTATTTTAGTCGGATTCTCTGCTGAAAACCCAGGCTTTAGAAAACTGGAAAATACTTAATATTTTTCTTGCGAAAAAGTTAATAGTGGTTCATGAAAATTAAAGCATTTTTTTTCAAAATTACCCAATTAATTGCAACAGATTTTTTCAAAACTAAGACTTGCAACCTTTGCAACTCCTTTTTTTTATTTGGGTAACATTTGCAACCTTTTTTTGTCTGCGTTTTAAGCTCATTTGCAACATTTTCCATCTGCGGTGCCAGTTTTGCAACCTTTGTAACTAAAAAACCGTACTTTTGTAAATAGTTTCAAAAAGTTAAATAGTTTTGTAAATATTCCATTAAAATTTGTCATATAGGTAATTAAAATACCAACGGAACCATGATTCCGTTAAAATTTAAATGCATGTAAATCATGTTGCAAATATAGCCATTATGGCTGATTTTTTTTCTATTTAAAAAATTACTCCGTAACAATTAATTAAGATAATTTTTACCTAGTCATTGTAATACAGTCAACGATTGGTTATAAATAATCTAGCCATTGTAATACAGTCAACCCAGTCCACTGCTATAAACTGATGTTTTAATTTACCTAGATTTTTTTATTAGGGTAATCTCTCTATGTAATTGATGAGTAAAAGCAGAGAAGGTATCTATTTGATTTGTGTTATCTTAATAATCTGGTACTCCTACGTCCCTTTTTAGTTGTACATTTGCAAAAAATACACATATTAAGAAAGTTTTAATTATATAATTTGTTTTCATGTTTGTCCTTAATCTTAACATTAAATGATCATTAAATGATGAGTTATAAGTGTGTATATTAAATATAAAATCAAACATTGGTATTAGAAACAAAGGGGTATATAAGGAAAAATTGGTAAAAAATGTATTGGAACAAGGAATGTGATAATTATTTAGGGGCAATTTTTTTTTGTAAATATGCCAATTAAAAAGGAACAGAGGGAGTGGAGTATAATAGTGGACTGGGTCCGGATCCGCCCATTGATGTAAGAGGAATTTCCAAGCAAAATCTTATGCTGCAATATATATAATTTAACACTTCTCCTCAATTATACGAAATGGAGGTGGAGGGACTCGAACGTGAAACCCCTCCTAAATTTTGATATTATGTTAATTAATCAGTTGCTAAAATTTTAAAGTGTGAGTAAAGTCTTATAGAATCTTATGCTATAACATATATTATTTAATAAAATTGAAATATCAGTGGTAATTTTTTCTTTAAAACGAATAATATCTTAGTATGTTAATGAAAGATAAATGTTCACTCAAAAAGTGCAATTTCTCGTCAAAGAATCTGCAAGTCGAAGTTAGGCTTCCAATGAATATATAGTTATAGGTCACAATATTTAATTGCATTAGGTTTTGAGCTTTTGAACGAAAGAAAGAAGAAAAGGATGATAGGCGAATAATCTACATTTCCCAGTCAAATGATTTGGGAAGTAAGATTAAGTGTCCGTTTGGCAAATTTGCCAATCGACTTATAAGTTACTTATTTCGGAAAAAATTTCGTATTAACATACTTTTTTTTAGAGAAAAATGTGTATCGGGAGTTTAATATTCATTATCTTGCAAAAATAAGTTACTTATTTCAGAAAAAAATACATATTTCCTAACTTTTTTCCAAAATAAGTAACTTATTTCTGAAAAATAAGATTTCCCAAACGGGTCCTAAATCAAATGAATCACAAGAAGCAACATCTCTAGACCCCTAGTACATTCTGCTCTTTTGTTGTAAATGATTAAGCATGAGAATTTTAAAACGCATTCCTCTGGAATGAGAGATGGTGTATAGCTAACAAGGAGGGATATTTGGTGACCGGTCCAGTTATCGTATTGAATTCTTGAACACATGTGTTTGTATATTGTATTACGTATATTATATTTTTTCTTTTTTTTTATAGGCAAAGATTTTATTAAAATAATTAAGCCATAAGGCCAGACATGATACAACCCTGGATACAAATTCCCACTATGCTACCACCGATTTAAGTTTCCACTGAATATACTACCACTGAAATTTGGTTTTCAAAATAACTACAGCTGAACGAACATACTTCCGCTGAATTTGGTCTTCAATTTTTGTAATGCAAAACATCGAAGGAGAAATTCCAAGATCACTGTTCAGTACCTGTGATTTAATTATAGTTGGTTTCTAGACCACATCTATCACGATTTATGATCTAATGACACTATAAGAAAATTATTCAGCCTTAGTTGTAATTATAGTTGGTTTGAAGATCATATCAATCACGATAAACGATATCTGAAAACATTATAAAGAAACCATATAACCCGAATTTTATATATAGTTGGTTTCTAGATCATATCAATCACGATTAGTGATCTATATACACTATACTAAGTAGAACCCGAGTTTTATTTATAGGCAGTTTGTAGATCAAATAAGTCCAGAAAAACAATCTAAAGACAATATAGAGATTTAGAACCAGAGTTTTAATTATAGTTGGTTTTTAGGTCGCATACTACCACTGAATGTTAAGAATCACTAAAAGCGACCTAAAGACACTATAAAAATTGAACCTGAATTCTATCTAAGTTGGTTTTTAGATCGCATCATTCATTATTAGTGATCTATAAACACTTTAAAGGCTTATAGTTGGTTTCCAGATCTCATTTGTCAAGAATGACGCTCTAAAGACACTATAGATTAAGAAACGAGGTTCTAATTATAGTTGGTTTTTAGAACGCATCAATGAAAATTGATAATCTAGAGACACTACAAAAATTCTGAACCTGCAATCTTTTGTTGCTTTTAACATCTGCCAACAATCTCCCTATCCACCTCTGAAGCTTCTATGGAAACTGCTCGATCCTCAAATGACGAACCACTGTTATTTCTAGCAAAAAGGGCCTCGTTAAAACCCCACAAGAGTAAAACCCAATGGGAAAAAATTCAAGGGGGAAAAAAGAGTGCCCTCTCGCTCGAAATACTGATGAACCCACTAAAATAATAAGCTGTCTGACAGCATATATCCCAGATTGGTGCTGAGTAGAGCCCCATAGACATATTCTCGCATCTAGATAAAAGACAATTACTGCAAAACAAATAATCACAAAACACCTTAGCGCAATTTAATACAATAATTGCTAATTCAGAAAAAGAGCACCGAACCCGGAAAATATGAGCTAATTACTAAACTTCATGGAATAAACCAATTTAATACAACACCAACCCCAAAGTCAACCATCGGAAAATCTCAAGAGCCGGTAAACTTTTATTCCCAGATTACACACTTGTATAATTGTAGAAGGGGGGTTGAATACAATTCTTGATATTTATAAATTTCTGATAAAAACCACAGAAATCTATAAGGAGATATTTGATGGATGAGAAATAATTCACAAATACATAAAAAATCAGGTGGTTATATGTACCACCTGAGACTTTTATTTGAAGAAAACTCCGTGATACAAATGTACACAGCTTCTGTTTTACAACTCTTTTCTTCTCAGGATATTCAAGAAACCCTAAGCAAATATGTCTGTTTTCTTAGTTTCTAAAGAGTTGCTACACTTGGTTATATATCCCAAGTTTACAAGTATTACAGGAATAAAATAATATTAATCTAATTCAAGTTGACTTGCTACTCCACTCCAAATCCACATGTAGCCGAAAGGTTGTCCTTGTGAACAGATATGTCCCCTGCACCTTTCTTGTATGTACTGTGTAAATGGAATGCTTCTTTCTTCTGCGTTTCCAAAGTATGGCTGCCATACTGCTTTTTATACCTACTATCAACCCATGTGATCTGTCAGTCAAGCCTGTCCTTATCAACTGCTAATTCCCAGCTAGCATAGAAGAAAGTGTCAATGATTATCCGTTGATGTTGTACACAGTCATCCGTTGATGGTAGTTTGAGCTGTATTCGTTGATAGAGTAGATTTGAGTTGTATCCGTTGATAGAGTCCTGTTCTCATCCGTTGATACACTTTCACTTAGACAGAATTACATAGCATAGCTTATTTACAATTGGCTACCCTATTCTGCCTATCCGTTGATGGTCAACATGACTCTGAATAAAAACACTATCAACTGATAAATAGAGATATTGCAGTATACTACAAAACCTCATCCGTTGATGAGCTACCTGTCAACGGATAGAGTTATATTGTCTCATCCGTTGACAGTTACAAAACATGATTATACAATTTTGATTGTGAAGTTATCATCAAGTACAACATATTCCTAACAATCTCCCCCAATTTATACTTGATGGCAATAAAGCATAAATTCAGAACCTTTATGATATCAAAACATTCCTAAGGATATATATAGAACAATGCAAAAATTGTATTAAGCTACAAAAATTAAAGCACATCAAGTTTGAGAGATTTACAGATAAGTGCTCCTCTAGACTGAGCAGATTAATATTGTTTCT
Organism: Kitagawia praeruptora; assembly: GCA_037693485.1. Classification (NCBI taxonomy): domain Eukaryota; kingdom Viridiplantae; phylum Streptophyta; class Magnoliopsida; order Apiales; family Apiaceae; genus Kitagawia; species Kitagawia praeruptora. The sequence continues at coordinate 47,211,478 of CM075351.1, forward strand.
TCTCTCTGGTTGGCATCACCCTTGATTTTCCTTCTTTGGCAGAGTTGGACTCAATTTGCATTTGGAGTTGCCTATAGAAGGCATCTTCTTCAAAAACTTTTGGATTTAGCTTTTGTTGTAACCATCTCAGGTATTGAGAACTAGCCTTTGATAGTTGGTCTTCTAACCTGAAGAATCTCCTGTTACCATCTTCATCCCTGAACTCCATCATCCAGAAGGGTTGAAGATGGATTTTCTATCCATTGTATGGGATCTTCATCTTCCTTGGTAGTCTTGATGGTGAGTTCCATTCTCTCCTTATCTGTTCTATTCTGTCCAGTATCTCCCCTTTTGCTATCCTGGAGAACCCTGTGTATCTCTTGATTGCAGAGAACACTTTAGTTAAGGTAAGATAATTTTCTCCAAGAACCCTCTGTACTGGCCATGTCCTTTCCTTTCCTCCCTTGTATACAAAGACCAATCTCTCAGGCAAATGTTTATATTTGTCAGTTCCTCTTACTTCTGACAATTCATCCAGATACAGATTCATGCCAGAGTATTCTTCAATATTTGCCTGATAGATAAAATCATCCTTATTTTCCAAGACTGACTGTTTTACAATAGCAGGTACCCTAGCAGCTTGAATTGGTTCCTTTGAAGGTTGCTTCCTTGGTATCCTTTTCTTCTGTTTAAGCTTCTGTTGAGGCTTCAACAAGAATGAAGGAACCTCAATGGAGTCAAGATTCATCGGCTCCTCTTTAGGGATTATAGGGTCACCATGGAAATTCATAGCTGGGTTGAATGCTTGTGTAGAAATAGATTGTGATCAGCCAACAGTTTCACTTCTTTCAATTTCTGGAGAGACAGGCCTCCTTGCCTTTGATTTCACTCTCTTTTTGGATTTGGGGACTTCCCCAGGTTCCCTCATTTCATCCTCTACCTCATCCAATAACTCCTAAGCCAGCTGGCTTGCTTCTCATCAGAGTTTTCATATTGATTTTCTTCACTTGGATGAGCTTCCCTTAGAAGTTTGGAGGTCTCCTCTCTTTTTGCTTCAACAAATCTAGGATGGCTGTTGGATATATTTAACACTTTTCCATTCTTTATTATCACAGCCATCCAATCTCTTACACTCTTATTTGTCTTTTCCTTGAACTCTTTGATTGTATTTCCCATTAGCTTCTCATCATCATCCTTGGAAAATGGAAAGTCCAATTGTAACTTGTTCTTCCCATTAGCCTTTGGTGGAGAGTAGGCTCTGGTTCTTATGTATGGTTCAAATTCTTTGACATAAGATGGTTCAGCATCATAGAATGTAGGAGCCACAATCTCTGGAGAGAGCACCTTCAGAATTGTAGTTGATATTGTTGGAGCTGAGGACTGAGTAGAGAACAGAGTTGATACAATTGATTCATTGATCATTCTCTCTGTCCTCAGAATTCTTTCATTTGCCTCCTTGTTGATCTTTTCTAAGGCCTCTATTCTGGCTTGCCTTTCACCATCTGAGATTTCTGATAGACTCTGAATCTCAGGCAACACCATTTGTTTCTTCTTCACAGGGGAAGCCTCTATAGAAAACTCTGTTGGATTGACCACTATAGTTGGCTGTTGCTGCTCCCTCTTAATTTGTGCTACCTTGCTACTGGAAGCTGGAATTGGACTTGAAGTAGCTGCAACCTCTTCTATCTTTTTCTCCCCCTTTTTGTTAGCATCAAGGGCTGGAGGTGAGGCTGCAAGTAACCTTTCCAGTAGCTCAGTCTGTTTGGCCTGGTTGGCAATGATTGGCCGCATTTGAGATTCCATACTATCCACTCTGGAGGAAAGATGCTTAACAAATTTGGCCAGACTATCTTCCTTCAATAATTTGCTAGTCAGCACCTTCTGAGTGGTAGTAGGGGCTAGTGCCTCAATCCTGGCATCTAGTTCTACTTTCATTTCCCTTATTGCAGTTTGGACATCCTCCTGTTGTGTTCTTTGAATAACCATATGCATCTTATGAAGTTTGAGGGAGGCCATTATTTGCTGAAGGACAGCTTTCTTCTGTGGGTCTGCATTCTGGTGCGCAGCTATAGCAGAGTGATATTGTTTCATAATCTCCACATTGAAATCACCAATCATAGTGTTAGTAGAAAATACCCATTCTGGAGTATCCTCCACATTGACTTCTTCATCACTTGGTGTGCTATCACTGTCATCATTGCCCAACTCTTCACTGTCAACATCTGAAGGCAGAGCTGTCAAAGCTTCCTTTGCTCTTTGTAGAGATTGTGAGGTATGCACTAGGTGCATTGCCTCCTCTGCCTCCACATTGCCATGTTGTGCCATGACTTGATAGGCAGAAACAGGATGAGTAAAGGTTTCAGGATCCAAAGAGATGGAGTCAATGATTGACTGATATTCTTGTCGAAATTCCATCTCTTTAGAAGCTTCATTAACCTTCATTAACTCACTTGCAATGGCTGGATCTTCCTGCCTTATTTCTCCTGTAGTCCCTTCTCTCCACTCATCTCTCTTTTCTTGCATCAGGGGCTCCCCTTGGCTCACACCTCTCACACCCTCACCTTCACATACTAAGGTGGAACTCTCTTGCTCTCCTTTTGCCTGACCTGAAGAAATGGTCAGCCTCTCATTATTTGCCTCTCCTTTTGCATGCTCACAAGGCAACCTCTCATTCCCTTCCCTCATTCCTAAAAGTGTTTCAACTACTACAAACTCCTCCACAGTTGACATGGGAATGTCACATATTGCAGTGGTAGAGAGAGTTGTCAACGGATAAAGTGTATCCGTTAATGTAGTAGTTATTGCTATCAACGAATGATTAGTTGTAGACACATCCGTTGATAGAGAAACACTTGTCAACGGATGAAGGATATCCGTTGATGAAGGAAAAAGAGTATCCGTTGAAGTGAAAACCAACAATGAATCTGTGGTGATTGATTTTAAGGAAGAGGCCACAGATAGTGTTGTGAATTCAGGAATGGAAGATTGATGGCCCAACAAATCATCTAAAAGATGATGACCACCAATTGTTTAGTGGGGCTTCTCCAAGAATTTTAGAGATGGAGAATCAAGAATTGATGTAGATATCATATCCACATCCAGAGATGGAATTGGTGATGGTGGATTGAAATGTGTATCGATTTGAAGGCTAAGATCAAGGGGATGTGACTCCACATTTATTGAAGTCTCATCAAACTGAATTTGAGAAGGTACAGTTTGTTGTACTGTGTGTGCACCCTGTGATTCCCCAATGGTTTTAGATTTTACTCTTCTACCATAGGTTTTTGAGTGAGAGATATCTGTGTCTCTTGCCCTTTTATGCAGTGTTCCTGGAGTGGAACTTAAATCAGTAGTCATACCCTGTTGAGAGGATGTAACTAGAATTTGGCTTGAAGGTTCATTAACAGTCTTTTGAGAGACTGAAATGTTGGTTGCACCTGCCTCAACTTCCTTATCCTTAGGGCTTCTTTGATGTTCACCCTGTCCCTCACCACTCACTACCACCTTCACACTCCCCTCAAGAGTTTTGGTAGTTTTTGCAACATGTGCCTTTTTAGAGACACCTGAGGTTTGTCTTTTAGATTGTGGTTTTGGAACTTTGGATTTGGTCACTCTGGAAGGAGCCTGTTTGGTCACAACTACATACTCCATTGTGACACTAGAAGGCAAAGAAATTTAGGGGTTAGAGATAGGAGTTTCAGGGTTAGAAACAGTTACCTGAACAATTGGTAGATATACCAATTGTACTTCTACATTTAAGCTCATTCGAATCAAATCACTTAAGACTCTCTTCTCCTGAATAAAGCAATTGAACTTGCTATCCGGGTTAGCAATGGATAGCTCATTCTCAGATACATGCAGTGCTAAGAGCATCAAAAATCTAGCAAAATAGATATTCTTGCTCCTAGTTTCCTTTTTTACCTAATTTTGCTGCTATCTCATACATTACTAGTGTGCCAAAGTTATAGAATTTATCAGTTAAAAGCATACACATCATAACTAGCATGGAATTGCTAACAGCATCAAAGTTACTAATTTTACCAGAAAAAATTTTAATGAAGGCATCACAAAAATAACTCCATTCTTTAACCATCCCTTTCCTAACAATTTTCCCTAAGTTCTCAGTACTAAGGGTATAATTTATGGAATTAAGCATGGCAACAATTTCAGCATTACTGGGTAGTTCCAGACAGTTATTCTCAGGCAATTTTAAACAAGCAGTTATCACATCAGAGTTAACTACATAGTTTTTACCCTTTAAAGAAAAAGCAAGTGTACCGTCTGTGCCAATGTACTCAGCAGATGCCCACACCTCTTCAATTACCTCGTGGATTAGAGGAGTGGTGGCAGTCATAGCATATGACAGTTTGCATTTCTTCACGAAATTCATCATGGTGTGATAAGCTTCTGGAGCATTCACTGTATCAACAAAGGCCGCGAAGTTGTTCTTCTCATAGGTGAACCCAGTAGAAGACATCATTTTAACAATAGGCGCCATTGAAGAGTTTGAACTTTTGTTGCAGAGAGGTTTAGTGAAGAAGATGTAGTTAACTTATGAGATTCTTGAAAATAAATAATAGGTGAGATGTGAGAGCACAAGACATCCTTTTATATTTTTTAAGAGTTAAAAATGAAATAATTAAAAGTAATTACTCCATTGGGCAAAAGTAACTGTCAGATAATAAATGAAAAGAAAATAAATACAGCCATGACTAAATATACACGTTCACAAACGGCTATAATTAAAAATAAATGTGTATCTAAGGAAAAGAATGGACGGTTGAGAACCAGTTTATCCATCGATGACGTGGACAACCTGTTATCCGTTGACATACGAAAATCTAGTAATGTGTTTATACTACCAACGGATAAAAGGATATCCGTTGATAAGCAAATTTTGCCTTAAACAAAATTTCTGCTAAAAGTTTTTCTGAGAGTTTTTAATTCTCAAGTAAATCAAAACACATTTCTAGCTGCAATACAGTATGATTAGATACCACTAGGAATTATGAAAAATTAAGCATACCTAGTTCACCTACCAACCTTGTGAATGAAGATTCATCAAGAGGCTTGGTGAAGATATCTGCAAGCTGCATTTCACTTGGCACAAAGTGCATTTCTACTGTACCATTCATCACATGCTCTCTGATGAAGTGGTATTTGATGTCAATATGCTTGGTTCTCGAGTGTTGCACTGGATTCTCTGTGATGGCAATAGCACTTGTGTTGTCACATAAAATTGGAATCTTCTCAACTTTTAGACCATAGTCAATAAGTTGATTTTTCATCCAAAGAATCCGTGCACAACAACTTCCAGCAGCAATGTACTCAGCTTCAGCTGTAGAAGTGAAGACTGAGTTTTGTTTCTTACTGAATCATGACACAAGCCTGTTCCCTAGAAATTGACAGGAACCTGTAGTACTTTTCCTATCAGTTCTGCAACCTGCATAATCTGTATCTGAATAGCCCATTAGATCAAATCCAGAATCTCTTGGGTACCAAATGCCAAGGTTTGGTGTTCCCTTGAGATACCTGAAAATTCTCTTAATAGCAATCAAGTGAGACTCTCTAGGGTCAGCTTGAAATCTAGCATAAAGACAAATAGAAAACATTATATCAAGTCTACTAGCTGTTAGATATAGAAGTGAGCCTACCATGCCTCTATAGCTTGAGATGTCCACAGACTTTTCCTTAGTATCCAACTCAAGCTTAGTTGCAGTGGCCATGGGTGTTTTTGCATAGGCACAATCCATTAAGTCAAATTTCTTTAAAAGATCATAAATATTTTTTGTTTGACTTATGAAAATGCCCTCATTAACTTGCTTCACTTGTAAGCCAAGAAAGTAAGTTAATTCACCCATCATGCTCATTTCATACCTACTTTGCATAAGTTTGGCAAACCTTTTACAAAGCTTCTCATCTGTAGACCCAAAAATGATATCATCAACATAGATTTGAACAAGTATTGAAGAACCATTGACATTTCTATGAAATAAGGTTTTATCTACTGTACCTCTAGTGAAGTGATTCTCCAAAAGAAATTGAGATAAAGTGTCATACCAGGCTCTTGGTGCTTGCTTCAAACCATAAAGTGCTTTCAAGAGAAGATATACATATTCTGGATATTCTGGATCTTCAAAGCCAGGAGGTTGATGGACATAAACCTCTTCTTCTAGTTCCCCATTTAGAAAGACACTTTTGACATCCATCTGATAGACTTTGAAATTGGCATGTGCTGCATAGGCTAGGAATATTCTAATTGCCTCAAGTCTTGCCACTGGAGCAAAAGTTTCATCAAAATCTATTCCTTCTTCTTGAAAATAGCCCTTTGCCACTAATCTAGCTTTATTCCTCACAATTATGCCATTTTCATCAGTCTTATTCTTGAGAACCCATTTGGTACCTATGACACTTCTATCATCAGGTTTGGGCACAAGCTTCCATACTTTATTTCTCTCAAATTGGTTTAGCTCTTCTTGCATTGCTAAGACCCAATCTGGATCTAGAAGGGCATCTTCCACTTTCTTGAAGGTGGAAGGTTTGATCTAGATGAGGTTGCTTCATCTAAATGAGCATGATCTTGTTGATTGGTCATTGAGTTTTGACTTTGAGAAACTCCCCCTGAGTTTGTTGTCCTTGAAAAATTATGAAGTTGACTGTCAACGGATGCATCATTTTGTCTATCAACGGATGCTCCATTTTGCCTGTCGACGGATGCATGAGAATGCCTGTCAACGGATGCATCTGATGCTCCTGTATGACTGTCAACGGATGCTTCATTTCTAGTGTTAGCATCACTTCTAGTTGGACCAACAACTCTAGGTGAATTTTCATGGTCATGATCTTCATTTTCCTTATCATCATCAATGTACATTCTTCCTTCTACCTCATTTTCAAATCTCAACTTTTCATGGAAGCCTTCATCATTTAGACCTAGAATCTTTTGATCATCAAACACAACATGTACAGATTCCATAACAATGTTGATTCTTAGATTGTAGACTCTATAGGCTTTCCCTGCTGCATACCCAACAAAGATAGCTTCATCTGCCTTTGTTTCAAATTTGCCCAAGTTATCTCCATGATTTCTTAGCACAAAACACTTACATCCAAAGACATGAAGAAAAGCTAAAGTTGGTTTCTTGTTGGTAAATAACTGATAAGGAGTCATTCTTCTAGCTTGATTGACCAAAGAAATATTCTGAGTGAAACAGGTAGTGTTGACAGCTTCAGCCCAGAAATATGTTGGCAATCTTTATTCACTTAGCATTGTTCTAGCTCCTTCAATGAGAGTTCTATTCTTCCTTTCAACAACCCCATTTTGTTGAGGTGTTCTAGCAGCAGAAAACTCATGGACAATTCCATTATCTTCACAGAAAATCTTCATTGTGGAATTTTTGAATTCAGTGACATTGTCACTCCTGATTCTTTGTACTTTGACTTCAGAACCATTGTTTACTAGTCTGAGATGATTGATGATGATTTCACTTGCACAATCTTTGGAGTGCAGAAAGAAGGTCCATGTAAACTTAGAAAAATCATCTACAATCACCAGATAGTATTTCTTCTTTGAAATGGACATGACATTTACTGGACCAAATAAATCCATATGCAGCAATTGAAGTGGCTTAACAATGGATGACTCTGTTTTGCTCTTGAAGGATGATTTCTTTTGTTTCCCTAATTGGCAGGCATCACACAATCCATCCTTGATGAACTCCAATTGAGGAATTCCTCTAGCAAGATCCTTTCTTACCAAATCATTCATAACTTTAAAATTCAAATGTGACAGGTTTTTATGCCATAGCCAACTCTCATCCTTGCTTGCTTTGCTGAAGAGACAAGTGATGGATTCTGAGCATACTGAATTGAAGTCAACTATGTAAACATTTCCTTTTCTAAAGCCTGTCAATACCACATTGTTGTTTTCCTTGGCAGAAACAACACAGGCTTCTTTAGTGAACTTTACTTCATAGTCTTTGTCACAAATCTGACTGACACTCAGCAAATTGTGCTTCAAGCCTTCAACTAAAGCCACTTCTTCAATGATGACATTGTCCTTTGAAATCAAGCCATATCCCTTAGTATATCCTTTGTTGTCATCTCCAAAGGTAATTCTAGGGCCAGCTGCCTCCTTGAACTCTGTGAGCAGGGTTGAATTTCCTGTCATGTGCCTAGAGCATCCATTGTCTAGGTACCATAGATTCCTTCTATTTCCCTACACATATTCCAAAATACAAATCAAGTTGATTTTGGTACCCAAGTTTCCTTGGGTCCTTTCTTGTTAGCTTTTGGTTTTGCACTCTTAGCAATCTTTATTTTTGGTGTAGATGCTTGAGTGATGGGTTTTGACAGATGCTCCTTTGCATAAATATTTGATGCATGCATTTGTGGAAAATTGGCATACATATTATTCATGCTAGGAATGTTCCATGACATTTGTGGCATATTCACAGATTGAAAATAAGGATTAGACACATATGGCATGTTCACATATGGATTTGAAAAACTAGCATTCTGATACAAACCAGGCATTGCAGGCATATTTGGCATAGATTGAGGTACATGAGCAGGAGTCCTTTTAACAGACTTGCAATTAGAAGATAGGTGATTGGCACTATTACAATTACCACAAGTTTTCCTAGGGGCAAACTTGTTAGGAGAATAATTGTTTTTCTTGTTGATGCCTATCTTACCATTTCTGTTCTTTTTCTTTTTACCCTCAGTCTCTACCTTTTCATTAACTGATTTACCAACAGCCTTTTTGTTATGTAAATTACCTGCCTTAGCCTTCTCACTTGATTTGGCTTGGCTACTTTCACCAGAAACAAAGTTCTTGGCTACTGGACCATACTGATTATTCAGTTTCTTGAGTTCCTTCTTACTAACAGACTTTTTGTTAGTCGACGGATACCTCTCATCCGTTGATGGTTCATCTATCAACGAATGATCACTATCCGTTGATTCACAAATAGTCTCTAGATCCTCAAGGCAAGGTTCTAGCTCCCTTTTCTTTTGAGTCCAGGTATCCCTCACAAATGATTCTATTCCCTTGACTTCTATTATGTTTTGTGAAATATTCCTACAGCTTTGAAATTTAGAGTTATAATGTCTCATCCGTTGACAGTTACAAAACATGACTTATACAATTTTGATTGTGAAGTTATCATCAAGTACAACATATTCCTAACATAAACTGATACAACTTAGAAAAAAGCTAGAACAAAATAAATATAGACTAATAAGATTTTAATCTTTGATGCGGGGTCTCCACACACATTCCTTACCTTTTCTTCTTACCAAATATGTAATAAATGTAGAACAGAGTCGAGAGTCGAGTTTCGAGTTTAGGTTCTTGAACTGAGTCACTGGCAAAACCACCGAATCATTTTCTGTTTGATCCAACTCGCCGGAAAATCTTCCCCGGAAAACAAACTCTCTCTCTCTCTCTCGTTTTCTGCACTCTCCCTCCTCTGCCATCTCTCTACTGCAGCCCCTCTTCCACACGAACCCAATGCCGCCGCGCCGCGCCGCTACCCTCAACATCCTCCCGTCATCGTTCTCCACCACTGATGCTATACACACACACATACATAGCTATGTACATACAAAATGCACATACATGGCCTCCCCTTCCTCGTCTCTCTCTTCAACCGCCGACCGCAGCACACCGTCGCCGTCGCAACTCACCCCTCTAGCCGCCGCCTCCTCATTCCACGAAGAGCACCTGCAAGAACCCAACCAAAGCCTCTTTCGATCTCTCCCTCAAGCTCTCTCTCTTCACAGAGTTTTTCACCGGAAACCACCACAAACACAACCGTTGACCAGCCTTTTCACCACCAAAGCTTACCTCACTCTCCTCACGCTTCTTATATTCAGCTTCTCCTCACTCTCATCTGTCAAACCGTACCACTCTCAAACCAGATCTGTAAATTTAGATTTTTCTGATGGGCTCTTTGATTTTTCCGATGGAGTATTCGGAAATTGGAAGTGAATTGATTCGAAGTAGAATCCGGTACCGAGTACTATGTCCTTTGCAATTTTCTTGTTGATTTGCCTTGTGGCTCCAAAATACTTTTGAAAAAATGATGAATGATGACGGTGGGATGTTTGTTTACGAAGAATGGGATGTTTTTCATAATCTTATTTTTAAATTTTGATTTCATTAATTGTAATCAAAATTTGTGTTAACTAACAATTTTCACTAAATTGAGTATCAATATTTATAAGCAAATAAATAATATTGATTAACTTTTAGCGAAAAAATTATACTTATATTTTGGATTAACAAATTATACATTTCAATTAATTTGCATATAATTATTTTTGATTATGTCAATTATTTTCTATGTATGTAATATGAATTATATATTGAAATTAATAACGTTCCCGTACATCTGTATTTTCATATATATTTTCAAATTAATTAAATCAATGTATTTCGATATGAGTAGTGCATATTCCGAATTGATTCCCAAAAAAAAAATCTCAAATGATGTGACATGAATAAGTTAGGTATGAATGATTGATGTGACCCTGACGAGTGTAATTTGGAAAAAATTTTGGGATTTAATTCGAAAAACCTAACATTTTTTTTCGAGTTTCGATATTAATGAGTTAGGTATCATTTTCTTTTGGGAAAATGATTTGACATGAATGAGTTAGGTATGAATGATTCGAGTGCCCTGTACGATCGAACATGTCGTACATGCTCAGGGCCGGCTCTGTATACTCTTATTCAACATTGGTGTTCTTGCTTCTTAGATGTACAGATATAGGTTCTACCCAAGTATAAGCGTAGTCCATTGACTTCCACATGTTCATTTCGAATTCTCATTGGGCTTTCTATACATGTCAAAAAACATATGCAACTCTGGATTGAACATGTCTAAAAGGCCATAATTGCGGCAATGCAAACCAATCGTATTGACTAAAATATATAATCCATAAATTTTGGTCTCAAGATCTCGTCTTGTCTGGTTAGAAAATTCTAAAGAGCCATATATCTTTGAAAACTTCACAATTTGCATTTTAATATTTATTAATTAAACACACTTACAGACCACTTAATTTCTTATAAAGAAATCGAAGAAAATACGGCTATACATACCACAAAAACCGAGCAAAAAAAAAAGTTAATGCCACAAAACCAAAATGCCATCTAGATATTTGTATTTGTATGATGTACTCCCTCCTTCCCTTTTGATTTTTAACATTTTTTTTCACTTTCTGACACGTATTTTAAGGTATATTTTAAGAAAAGTAAAGTGCATTTTGTGTACTCACACTTTGGCTGTCAGATCACTTGGGATACTAGACTTCAGAAAGTACCACGGGCTATACTAGATTATCAATTTTTTTTATAATGTGTGTATTGCTGTCAAATCTGGTTAGCTTCGTTAAGTTTTTCAAGGGCATTTCAGTCTTTTCATCATCATCTTCTTCCTCAATCCCATTTCCACCATTGTTGAAGTTTTTAAGAAATTAAAACTTGAATATCTAATTCATTTATTAACAAAATCAAGTTATTCAAGTTGTAACAATATCATCTTTTTCTCCTCTACAAATTGATATTGATTTTCACCATCAATATTTTAATTTGGTGTTAACAAAATCATCTTATTTATAGCTATTATTTCCATCAAATTCTTAAGAATTATTTTAAGAAAATGTAATTCAAGTTGTAAGCATCCCCTTGTTTTTTTCCTTGTTTTTTTTCTTCTAATAAATGAACATTAGGATACCAGTTAACTTTTGGATTGTTGGGTTTCAACCCAATATGATGTTATGGGCTTGGGTGTTTTAAGATATATATTGGTAAGGTAATAATTGTATGTGTAGACAATTATTATATATGGTATGTCTTGATCACTAAGTTGGGTAATTAGGTGCCAAGAATTGGAAGGCTTGTATAACAAGTATGGTAAGACTTGTACAACAAGTATGGTAAGTCTTGGTGGCTAAGTTTTGGATGGCTATATATACATAGTCATATTGTATTTGTTTGATAGAGGTGAAAGCTTAAGAGATGTAGTCTTAAGTATTGTTTGGGAGATGCTTGAGCATTGTTGGCTCAAGTATCAGGATTGGGACACCGTTAAGGTGTTATTGTTTTGATGTATTGTTGATTATTGTTAAGATTAATAATACAAGTTTGGGGCGTGGGTGTTTCCACGTCAAGTATTTGTGTGTTCTTGTTTTGCGCTTTGGTAGATCTTGTCAATTATTGATTGGTGTGTGCACGCGCTCTGTATTGGTTGTTTTTGAATCTCGAATTGTGTAAGTCCCCTAACCTAACAAGTGGTATCAAAGCCAAGGTTCGGGTTCGAGATGTTTGAGGTTGGGGGAAAGGTCGAGGTTCAATTGGTATAACAGAGTACAATGAAGGATTTGCTGACAAGGAGATTGCTACTAAAGCGGGAAGAGACAAAGTTACGTGCGGTTTGGCGGTTAACTTGCACCGTGGATCAATCCTGTGTTCGGACTCGAGATGGAAGAAGATGGAAGAGGTCATCGCAATTGCTTCAATGGCTTGATCAACCAGGTGAACTGTTTGGATGATACTACGGATTTTCTTCAGGAGGCCGAAGGATTGTGAAAGCAAGAATCGGGTGACTCAACATGTGGAAGAGCACTCGTGGTGGTTGATGCACGTGATTTTGTGGATGGATACATCGTTATGGTGAAGAACGATGGTTTGGTTTAGAGGGTCACTATATGGGTTTTAGCGACACTCAATGTTTGGAAGAACAAGAGGAGGTTCTTGTTTGAGGGGAGGCGTTGGCGAATGGACGTCGATGGCTTGATTGGTTACCGTTCAATCCGATATGAATATTGGGTTGAAGGGGAGGATTGTTGGGTTTCAACCCAATATGATGTTATGGGCTTGGGTGTTTTAAGATATATATTGGTAAGGTAATAATTGTATGTGTAGACAATTATTATATATGGTATGTCTTGATCACTAAGTTGGGTAATTAGGTGCCAAGAATTGGAAGGCTTGTATAACAAGTATGGTAAGACTTGTACAACAAGTATGGTAAGTCTTGGTGGCTAAGTTTTGGATGGCTATATATACATAGTCATATTGTATTTGTTTGATAGAGGTGAAAGTTATGAGATGTAGTCTTAAGTATTGTTTGGGAGATGCTTGAGCATTGTTGGCTCAAGTATCAGGGTTGGGACACCGTTAAGGTGTTATTGTTTTGATGTATTGTTGATTATTGTTAAGATTAATAATACAAGTTTGGGGCGTGGGTGTTTCCACGTCAAGTATTTGTGTGTTCTTGTTTTGCGCTTTGGTAGATCTTGTCAATTATTGATTGGTGTGTGCGCGCGCTCTGTATTGGTTGTTTGTGAATCTCGAATTGTGTAAGTCCCCTAACCTAACAAGTGGTATCAAAGCCAAGGTTCGGGTTCGAGATGTTTGAGGTTGGGGGAAAGGTCGAGGTTCAATTGGTATAATAGAGTACAATGAAGGATTTGCTGACAAGGAGATTGCTACTAAAGCGGGAAGAGACAAAGTTACGTGCGGTTTGGCGGTTAACTTGCACCGTGGATCAATCCTGTGTTCGGACTCGAGATGGAAGAAGATGGAAGAGGTCATCGCAATTGCTTCAATGGCTTGATCAACCAGGTGAACTGTTTGGATGATACTACGGATTTCCTTCAGGAGGCCGAAGGATTGTGAAAGCAAGAATCGGGTGACTCAACATGTGGAAGAGCACTCGTGGTGGTTGATGCACGTGATTTTGTGGATGGATACATCGTTATGGTGAAGAACGATGGTTTGGTTTGGAGGGTCACTATATGGGTTTTAGCGACACTCAATGTTTGGAAGAACAAGAGGAGGTTCTTGTTTGAGGGGAGGCGTTGGCGAATGGACGTCGATGGCTTGATTGGTTACCGTTCAATCCGATATGAATATTGGGTTGAAGGGGAGGATTGTTGGGTTTCAACCCAATATGATGTTATGGGCTTGGGTGTTTTAAGATATATATTGGTAAGGTAATAATTGTATGTGTAGACAATTATTATATATGGTATGTCTTGATCACTAAGTTGGGTAATTAGGTGCCAAGAATTGGAAGGCTTGTATAACAAGTATGGTAAGACTTGTACAACAAGTATGGTAAGTCTTGGTGGCTAAGTTTTGGATGGCTATATATACATAGTCATATTGTATTTGTTTGATAGAGGTGAAAGTTTAAGAGATGTAGTCTTAAGTATTGTTTGGGAGATGCTTGAGCATTGTTGGCTCAAGTATCAGGGTTGGGACACCGTTAAGGTGTTATTGTTTTGATGTATTGTTGATTATTGTTAAGATTAATAATACAAGTTTGGGGCGTGGGTGTTTCCACGTCAAGTATTTGTGTGTTCTTGTTTTGCGCTTTGGTAGATCTTGTCAATTATTGATTGGTGTGTGCGCGCGCTCTGTATTGGTTGTTTGTGAATCTCGAATTGTGTAAGTCCCCTAACCTAACATGGATACGATATATGATTAGGCTAATATCTAAAAAATTCTTCTTCTTTCTTAAAAATTCCTTCAGTGGGCACATTTTCCACACATCCATTTTGGTCTCACGACTGCTGATCCAACTACTGCCAAGAAGACCACTACTAATGTCATAATGTGTGCCAACAGGTACACATGCATCATATCTAATACATTACTTTGAAGACGCTTCTAATTACAGTTTCTTACATTTTTCTAACCTTTAACAGTTTATTGTTCTTCGGTGTTTGTAGGAAAATGAAGAAGATATCCTCATGAAAGATGGGTTTTACACTTCAGCTAACATGGGTCTCTCTCCATACTAAGTGGATGAAATGCCTTTGATTTTCTTCGCACTAGCTAGTTGGCGCTCCTTCAACGCCTATCTCCTTTCTTTTTCTTATTGCAAACAAAGGTTTCAAAGTATTAACTGTTAGTGTAAAAGTGCTAAGAACTTAAATATATATATATATATATATATATAGTCCTACTCCACTACAAACTAAAATTAACTACAAACTAAAAACTAAACACTAATCCAACATTTCATGCTAATCTAATGATCAAACTAGGTGTACCCCAATACAAAAAATGCTTAAAATACTTAGCTCTATCCAACAAAAAAAATCACTGTTCACGTGATGACGTGGCAGTGGATTTCACTGGTTAACGGTGCTTGTACGGCGCTTCGTGCCTTTATCATTCTAAAGTTGTAAGGAATGGCAATCAATGGTAAAGGTAATAGACGATTGACGGGTGTGTCGAGAGCCTTTGGCCCTCATGACTACCTAACTCATCCGTTTACTGTCTTAAATGCTTCGCATTTCCACGGCAAGATTTTTTTTTGTTGGATAGAGCCAATTATTTTAAGCATTTTTTGTGAAGGTACCCTTGGCGGGAACCTTAGAATATATGAAATATAATTAATTTAGTGTTAGTTTGTAGTTTGTATTTAAGGATTGGTTTGTATTTGAGTAAAAGCCTATATTATATATATATATATATATATATATATATATATATATATATATATATATATGGAGGGATCATGTAGTATCATCCAGGACATGAACTGATAAGAAGTTAGTCTCCGTGTCAATCGTTAAATTACACAGAAGTACACAAGTTTCAAGTTTCAATTGTACACGAGTACTACAAAAAATAGTCAGTAATACAACAAATGATCTGTGGAAGACAGAGATCATGAATGAGACATGATAAGGCACATGAATCACACACGTAGAATCAAGACAACGATAGAAAAACTTTTTTTTTGATAATCCGGTGTCCGGGCCAAGATCCGGAGGGCATACTAGCACACTCAATCCCCCGAGCATGGTAGCCCACTTAATTCCGGAGGAAATCAAACTCGCGACCTCCTTAAGCGTCACTGCCGACCATTGACACCCCGTGGGGGTCAAAGATAGAAAAACTTGGCCACCGAGTAGGTCTTCGCATGTAACAAATAGCCGGTCTTTCCTAGAAAAACACTATGAAGAATGCACAAAGAGTCCAGGAGTGGAAGTCGGGTCCGGTCTGAAAATTTGAAAACAATTAAATCCCAAAAATTTAAAGTTGCATGGTCCATTTGACTTATCTTACAAATAATTTATAAGTTGGATGAACTCGGGAAATTGTTTTCTCACAAAGGTAAAATCGTTTACGGCATTAGTTAACAGGAATATGCATTTACCATTGAGTTGCTAGTGTTACTATTTTTATTTTTTTGAAAATTTAGGACTAACTCTAGTAAGCAATTTGAAATGGTAGATTGTTGCTTGATAATTCCAACTGCCGATTAGAGGCTTCCGATCACTGTTCCGGGGGTACTTCACCTGAGTTTGGGTATCTGCAAAATAATGCTCGCCCGGGGGTGGTGGCCGTCAAGCACCTCCGGTGTGAGAATCAGTAATTGGAATAATAATATTCGAACGGGTAAGAATATATCTGCGTAAAGGGAGAGAATGAGTAATAAGTTTTTGTAGCTCAAAATTGTGTCTGTTACCTTATGTGCAGAATGGGGGTATTTATAGGCTGGGCCTTCCAATCACTGTTCACCCACTTGGTTGCCCACTTGTTATGCCGTTAAAGCTACAGTGAGCCACTATAGGAACAGTGATTGGTGTCCCCTCCTGACATACCTCGATTCTACCACAGCCGCTTTTGCTACAGTTGAATGCCTTTGTGTTCCCTTGACTACCTTTATGGTCCCATGCCTTAGTGAGCAAGATACCAAGATATTTTGTACAAGTATTTTGTAATGATATTTGTTGTCAAGTTGAGTAATTTTAGTAAAGATAATATATAATGACACGTGTGTAAATTGCAAGTACAGTCAGCGAGTTTCTTGTTGTGCCCGCTGTGGGCTTACAACGGGTAGTTATCATTGCCCCCCACTCCTGCTGTGCGTTGTTAGCGGACAGGAGGAGGAGAGAACTGAGAAAATTATATGCAACACTGTTTTGAGAATTTTTTTTTGAAAATGATATTATGTGTGGCCCCCCAATTGTTTGGCGGACATTACTTGGGGGTCTAATTTTTTGGGAAAATTTGCCCCCCAAGTGTTGGCGGACAACACTTAGAAGTTAGAAAAAATTTGTGAAATTATGCCCCCCAAGTGTTGGCGGACAACATTTAGGAGTTAGAAAAAAATTGTGAAATTATGCCCCCCAAGTGTTCGCGGACAACACTTAGGAGTTAGAAAAAAATTGTGAAAATATGGGATGCATTTGACAACGGGTTTTGGTGCTCGACGGGCTTTGGAGTTGAAACTTTTTTGTTTGATATGTGTAACTGCTCTTGAAATAAATGCAATAATTGATAATAAATGAGAAATTCGAAATAAATGAGAGAATAATATTAAATGTCAATAATATGAGAAATGATAAGTGGTGGTTCGTATTAATGAGAAGTGACCTTTGGGTGGAAAGAGAATGTACCTTTGTGATGTAATATGTCATGAGTAAGTGGGAAGTTATTACCTAGTGGGCAGTTTTGGTTGAATCGATGCAGTTATTGGTGGCTGTACTGATGACGTGGACCAATCACAGATGGCCACTTTTTGTATGTAATGTTTTTCACCCCATCATACGCGCCTCACATGAATAAAAAGGGAAGTTGTATATCATTTGTGTAACTTTTTACTATCTTTCACCAATTTTGTCCTTGTTTTTTCTTGTCTTCTCCGAGTTGTTTGCTGCGTTCGTGTTGCTATTTTCGAAGATTTCTGCCATTGAAGCCATATCTTATCTCCTGATTCGAGGTAAGATTCTTGTTGCTTTGTATTTTCTTTTGTGATTTCTGTTTCCTAGATAACTGTGCCATGTCTGTATCTCCATTTGTTGTTTCATTGTATGTGTTTGCGAGTGGGTTTTGTATGTATATCATTGCTTTGTATGTTTGTATCCTTTCGAATCTGGATTCGATTATGTAATTTGTGAAGATTGGTAATCTATATGTTTTAGTTTGTGATTTTTGTTTGTGTATTTGGTACCGACATTTGGTAGTTTTGATTCGTGTGAAAGCCTGGTTTAGATTGTGATATGTTGATGAAATGTTTGTGTATATGTGCGTATATTCTGTATAAAGTGTATGATTTTGGCTCTTGATTCTAGGGTTTTGTTGTTTGTGGGGGAAATGGGATATGAACCGTTTCGTTTGATTCATAAATAAATAAAAAGGAAAATGTAAATTGCTTGTGAATACCCATGTGTACCTTTTGCTTTGTTAGCGGGTAAACCGTTGGCGGTATTGGGTTTTGACTTAAAATTTATGTGTAGATGGGTGATGAGTTTAATGA
This sequence comes from Kitagawia praeruptora, assembly GCA_037693485.1. Classification (NCBI taxonomy): domain Eukaryota; kingdom Viridiplantae; phylum Streptophyta; class Magnoliopsida; order Apiales; family Apiaceae; genus Kitagawia; species Kitagawia praeruptora. The sequence goes on from CM075351.1 coordinate 47,229,750, forward strand.
TGCCGCTACTGGCGAGAAGCGTGCTTTGATCAACGGTTATGGTCGCTGGGCGGACCCTAATCACTTAACTTGTCTAGCCGTCCTGCCAAGAAATCGCTACCAGTATTTCGAGAGTAGTGAAAGTTTATTTCGGGCGACCAAAGTGCCTCCTACGCCGTATTCAAACGCGGAAATGGACAAGGAGTTTGCTGAATTCTCCCATCTTCAGCATGACAGTACCTTCAAAGCCGATGAATGGGCCGTGTATGTACCAAGGATGTTTAGGATTGAAGATGGTTACTTTTGGAGGCGTGCAGAGGCTGGGGAATGATTATTCCATAGGTTTGATGATGGGTCCATGTGCATACCCGTTAGTCATTTAAAGCCAGGTTTCCGGTTGCCTCCCCACAAATTTGTCATGGATTTGTTCAGTCTTCATTTTAGATGTCCGTTGGCTCAGTTTACTCGTAACTCGATAAGAGCCATAAACTGGTTCATAGCTAGTTGTGAAAGGAAGAGGAAGCAGCCTACTTTCAAGGCATTTTTCTGTTTGTTTGATGTGAAAGCCAGCCGTGCTAAACCCTTCTACGAGTTACAATTTGTGAAGCCGAAAACGCGCATAGGAAAAGCTCTGAACGGTCATCGACCGTTTGTATTTCCCAAAGGAATGGCTGGATGGCAAGAGGAGTTTCTGGTAATTGGTGGTGGGGAGTTTGCTTGGCAGAAGAATTTTACGAAGAAGGTCGAGTGTGATTACAAGGTGGATCGTAATCGGCTGAGTCGCAATGAACTTAACGTCCTTGTTAACCTTGTGATGGTGTTGGGTGAAGTGTGGACAGAAAATAATTTGATCGACCCGGCCGATTTGAGAAGGAATTGTTGTAAGTTTTACTTTGTTGCCTTTGTTGTTTTTTGCTGTGTGTTATAATTGACATTGTTTTTTGTATTTTTGCAGTGTTGGATTCGCGCAAGCAAGAGCTAGACCTACACCCAACTCTGGGTTTGCGCGAAGCCAAGTTATATGTTGACTTCATGCTTACTGTGCCACCCAGACCTAAACGGGTTCGTGCTGGGTTGTTTGCTGTGGATAATATCTTAGACGCTTTCGATCTCTCCGGTAATGTTAGGGTTAGTCAAACTGCTGTCCCTGTTGAGGCTGACACCGTTGTTGAAGAACCCGTTGCTGAGGAGGAATTTTCTAAGGAAGAAACTGGTGATGATGTAAATTCTGAGGGTGATTCTCTATCTGAGGATTTGGTCGGTGGTGCTGCTGCTAATGAAAGAGATGATGTATTTGAGGAAAATCTGCAAGATGCCCAAGGGGATGAGTATATTGCTGAGGACGATGAGTCCGTTGAGAGAGAAATATCCGTGGAGAAGGATGTTCCCGCTGAGAAAGAGTCGTCCGTTGAAAGGGACTTTGTGGCTGATTCTAAGGGTGAAAGTTCGGGTGCTGAGGTAAGGAGGACAGTTGTTTCTCATATGGTAACAGATAGTGATGATGAGTTTGAAATCCGCTCTGTGAGTGTATGGGCTGCTACTCAAAGGGAGGAGCGGGGTTCGGTTGTTGCTCCCGCTAAGATAACCGCAAGTGGGAGTAAAGTTATTGTGGAAATTGATACTGGGAAGGAGTTGTCCGCTGAGAGAGAGAAGGAGGTATCGGTGGAAGGAGCGAAAGAAACCGCTGGTGAAACTCTTCGTCGATCAAAACGCAAGGCTGTTACGGAGGCTAGTACTTCGAAACGTAGACGTATTGAGCCTACTTAGGTGAACGGGCCTTCTTTTGAAAACCAAGGCATGGAGCAACCCGTTGAGGACGATTCTGATAGTGTTGATGCTGAGTATGATGCTGAGGATACCACGTGAGGTGATGGTGAGAATGATGTCAATGATGATGTTGAGGATGTCGGCGATGCTTATGAGGAAATAGTGTATTACACGAGCAGTGATGATGAAGTGGATGATGCAGAAGTTGGAGCTAGGCCTGGTTATGGATTTATTTTTAAGTCGGGGCCTAACACCTTCACTGTTGATTCCATGACTGATGATGATCTTGTGAGGATGAATGAGTTGAGTTGGGAGCGGATGTGCCGGTTGTCCCAGAAATATGCTGCACGGGTATGTAATTTTTTGATAGTTTATGTAGTTTATTTCTGGTTGATGTCCGTTGTTGACGTGTTTGTTTTTGTGTTTGTGTTTTTTGTAGAATCAATGTATGTATACAGGCTTGATGGTTCGTGGTAATATGTATCGTAGCAGCAATTTTGCTTTAAAACAGAAAGTGAAGCTACTAGAGGCGGAACTGTCCGTTGAGAGAGTTATGAAAGATAATGCTGCTAGGGCTTTGTATGATATTGAAACTCAGAAGACTGACCTTCAAGCGAGCTATGCATATAGTGTTGATTTGGGACGTTTTTTGGCGGAGGATAAACTAGAACTAAAGGGTGAGAATGCCATTCTGTCTGAACAGGTGAAGAGCTTGACTACTATGCTAAATTTTGAGAAGAAACGTGGTGATGATGCTGAAGCCCATCTTGATTCTCGCCCAACCGAAGCGGATGCCATATTGAAGTTTAAAAATAGTGCTGAGTTTGTTGAAATCGTAAAGGCCGAAGCCGCAAAGGTTGCAACTGTAGTAGCGGGCGGTGGCATTTTACAGTAAATCCAGAATCCCGCTGATACCGTACCTGAAATTACCCAATTAAAAACTGAGTTGGCTAGGCTAAAGTCAAAAGTAAAGAAATCCAAACGTAAAGCCAGAGCCTTGAGAGCCCGTCTTGGGGAAACCGAGTGCGATGTTGTTGTTGGTGATATGGGCACGCAGACCGCTGAGAGTGAGATGGTTGCCACCGAGAACCTGATTGCCGCAGAGAATGCTGAAGTTGCAGATATTACTTCGTTGTCGGTGATAGCGGCTACTTATAGTGAAAGTGATGAAGAGGATGTCGTTTTGAATCCTGCTGTGGATGAAATTGAACAGGTAGATGCTTCTTTGAGTCCTACTGTGCCTGATGTTGATATCCAACCCCTTAATGCCATTGCCGCGGTGTATATTAGTGATGATGAGGATGCAGAACTGTTGAGGGGTATGGGAGCTGCACTGAGCGGGTCTCGTTGGGCTTAGCTTATTTTTTGTAACTTCTGCTAGGAACTTATTTCTTTTTTGATTTGTTTTGAAGTCACTCAGCGGGTGTGTCCGCTGTGTGACTTGGAAACATCCTGATATTGTTTCGTACTTTGGAAATTTCAAACTCTAGGATATTTTTGTGTTCGGATATATTTTGGTAATTTGCTTCCAGATATAATCGGATTTGTTTTTGTATTTCTTTGTCAAAGTTGGTAGTAAATATGTGGGGAAATGTTTACCTGGAAATTGTAGTTTTGACTGTGGGAGTTTGTCGTGAGCATTTAATGCTGCATGGGAAACAAAATAACTTGACTGTGCCTTTACTTTTCTTTGCATGGGAACTGCAACTTTTGACTAATGATAACTTTAACCTCCTTTTACCCCCTATAAATAAGGGGGTTTGGCTCTGGATTCAGATAATATTCTTTTGTATTTGTTTTTAAAGAATCCCTCTCTCGTTACTCAACCACATGGATATTTCTAAGATGGACGACTTCTTTAGCCCTTTTGCTGGGTCACGGGAATGTTCTATTTCGAAAGAGAGTAAGAATCTTTGGTTAACCCTCGCTAAGCATCATGAAGAGGAGGGTGACCTGTACTTGGCGGAAGAATTCCGTAAGCATGCCCGGAAAATTGCCCGTACTCGTGCCGTAGAGGAGGCCAAAGATGTGCCGGAGACGGATGCAATCGATTTTCGTTTTCGTACCCCTCCTCAGGGTGAAAGTTCGGAGAAAAAGGATGTGGAGGCCAAGAAGAAAACTCCCCATGCATGAAGGATTTTAGATGTAGGAATCTTTAATCCTTGTAATAACATGCTTGTAATAAAATATTTTTATGAATAAAATATTTATTTCCCCCTTGCCTCCGTTTTTTATCTGATTTTGATTTGCTTTGAACATATTGCTTTCGTATTTGTGTAGTTTGTAGTTTTAGGTTGTTGTCGCGCCCGTTTAGGGGCCTTAGCTTTGTCTTGGCAAGATTATAGATTGAAATCCGTAATTTGTTGCAATGTCCGTCTCGGGGACTTGGTTCTTTCTTGACGAATCTGTAGAGTGATAGTCAAAATAGTTAGCTTGCCCGTCTAGGGAACTTTGTAAAATTTTGCTATTGTAGTTGGTTGCTGGCCCGTATGGGGACTTTGTAAAATTTTGCTATTGTACTTGGTTGCTTGCCCGCTTAGGGACTTTGATACTTGTGCCATTGTAGTTGGTTGCTGGCCCGCTTAGGGACTTTGATACTTGTGCAATTGTAGTTGGTTGCTGGCCCGCTTAGGGACTTTGATACTTGTGCAATTGTAGTTGGTTGTTGGCCCGCTTAGGGACTTTGATACTTGTGCAATTGTAGTTGGTTGCTGGCCCGCTTAGGGACTTTGATACTTGTGCAATTGTAGTTGGTTCCTGGCCTGCTTAGGGACTTTGATACTTGTGCAATTGTAGTTGGTTGCTGGCCCGCTTAGGGACTTTGATACTTGTGCAATTGTAGTTGGTTGCTGGCCCGCTTAGGGACTTTGATACTTGTGCAATTGTAGTTACTTGGATGTAAATGTAGATAATCTTTCCGCAAAAGTATTCCATAAAAATGTAATCCCCTTTATTAAAAAAAGGATAAAGGGAAATGACTGTCTAGTCATCTATTGGTAATATTTCCGTAGTTTGTCGCCGTGCCAAGTGTTGTTAACTTCAGTGCCGTCTAGGCGGGGCTAATTTGTAAGAACCTGGCCTGAGTACTTGGCTGATTTTGTAAGGACCTTTCCATTTTGGCATAAGTTTTCCAGTGTGTCTGGGGTCAGATGCTTCAGTTGCCCTATTAACCAAATCGCCTTCTACATAAGCTTTGATTCTGGCTTTTTTTCCAAAGAATTCTTTAGTTTTTTCTTTGTAAGCGGCCATTTTCTCAACGGCGGCTTCCCTTGTTTCATCCAGAAGATTCATATTTGTTTTAAGTCCTTGAGCATTTGCCTCTTATTCGAAATTGATGGCACGGTATGACGGTGAGCCAATCTCGACTGGTGCAAGGGCTTCTGTGCCAAAGGCTAACTTGAACGAGGACTCTCCAGTGCTTGTTCTGGCAGATGTCCGGTAAGCCCAAAGAACATTAGGCAATTCATGCGGCCATCTCTTCTTTGATGTAGTTAATCTTTTTTCTAAGCCGCGGACAATGATACGATTAGTTACTTCGACTTGGCCGTTGCTTTGAGGGTGACAAACAGATGCTTTCTTGTGTTTAATCCCGTGGTCGGATAGAAACTTCGTGAATTTTGACCCCACAAACTGTGTATCGTTGTCGGATATTAGTACTACTGGGATTCCGAACCTTGTGATGACTTGCTCTTCAACAAAGCGAATGACATCATCTTGTGTAATGTTTTTAAGCGCTTTTGCCTCTGCCCACTTGGTCATATAATCAATGGCGACCATGACGTATTGTAGATCGCCTTTGGCTCTATGGAATGGTCCCATAATGTCAATGCCCCAAACAGCAAATGGTATGGGTGATAGAATGGCTGCAGGTAGGGCTGGTGCTTTTCTGGACATATTGCTAAACAGCTGGCATTGGTGGCATCTTTTGGTGAAGTTTTTGCATTCCTTGTGCATTTTGGGCCAGTAATAGCCTTGTCTGAGTATTTTATGTGCCAATGCCTTTCCAGCCATGTGGTCGCCACAAATGCCTTCATGAACCTCCCCAATACAATATAAGGCTTCCTCCTCATCGACACATTTGAGTATGGGAGAGTCGAAACTTCTTTTATACAGGGTGCCTTCTTGTATAAAGTACTTTGTTGCTTGAGACTTCAGTACCTTTGCTTTAATGCTATCGTCTGGGAGGACACCGCTTTCCAAGTAGCGTACGTAAGGAGTCATCCAGTTATCTACTGGCGGGTCTATTTCCATGATGTCCATTTTACTCACACTTGGAGCGGTTAGTTCTTCAAAGTATATTGTGTCCGCCTCTACTTTTTCCCCTTGAGTTAATTTAGACAACATGTCTACCATTGTGTTATCTGCCCGATCTATCTGTTCGAGAGAGTATTCCTCAAACTGGGCCAGCAGCGTTTGCACCAATTCTTGATATTTGCTGAGGTTGTTGTCTTTGGTTGAATAATCCCCTGTTTTTTGACGAACAACCAGTTGTGAATCACTGTATATGATGATCTTTTTTACTTGTAAGTTCTTTGCTAATGCCAAACCGGCCAAGAGTGCCTCATATTCTTCCTGATTGTTTGTAGCTTTGAAGTTCAGTTGTATGGCTTGTCTAACTTGGAAACCGTCAGGGCTAGTAAGGATAAGGCCTGCCCCGCAGCGGGTGTTTGTGGAGGAACCGTCCACATATAGTTGCCAGTGGTTGCCCGTTGTTATAACGGTTTCTGCGAAAGTTTCTTTTTCTGCTGCCGAAAATGAGCATTCAACTACAAAGTCCGCCAATGCTTGTGCTTTGATGGCGGTTCTTGGTATGTATTTAAGATCGAATTGGCCAAGTTCAACGGCCCAATTGATCAACCTGCCTGACAAATCCGGCTTGTGAAGTATTTTTCTCAGCGGTTGGTCCGTGATGATCCTGATTTTCCTGTCTTGGAAGTAATGTCTCAATTTTCTGCTTGTTACGACCAAGGCTAGAGCAAACTTTTGGACGTTTGGATAGCGGGTTTCGGCATCTTTGAGCACTTGGCTGACATAATAGACTGGTTTTTGCTCACCATTTTCCTCTTTAATGAGCACCGCCCCGACGGATTTATCTGTTGCAGACAAGTATAGTGATAGCGGTTCTGAAGGAGCTGCGGCCGCATGTAAAGGGGCAAAGGAGAGATAAGTCTTGAGATCTTCGAAAGCCCTCTGGCAATCGTCTATCCACGATATTGTCTTGGTTTTTGTTGCTCCTTTCAATGTGTCAAAAAATGGAAGGCATCTGTCTACCAATTTAGCAATGAACACTCCGCTCCACCGGTTGGTTTAGTAGCGAGGGAAGGCACCGATCTGATTGGCTTTGGCGAGTTACCAGACTTTGATAAGCCACGGAGCTAAAGTGGGAGCCTTCTGAGGGCGGCTAGTCTTCCTGTTAATTTTTGTATGTCTTTCAACGTGCTGGGCGGTTGCATGTCGATTATAGCCTTTATTTTTTTGGGGTTGGCCTCAATGCCCCTGTGAGATACCAAGAAACCAAGGAATTTACCCGCGTCAAGGGCGAATGCACATTTGTCTTGATTGAGTTTCATATTGTGTTTTCTGAGATTGGAGAAGCATTCTTCTAAGTCTTGCAAGTGAGAAGCCGTTAAGAGAGATTTCACTATGAGATCATCTACATATACTTCCATGTTTCGACCCAATTGCACGGCAAAGATTTTATTCATGGTTTTTTGGAAGGTGGCTCCGGCATTGATTAGTCCGAATGGCATGACTTTGTAACAATATACCCCCCTGTGTGTAATGAAAGCTATTTTTTCCCTGTCTTCTGGGGTCATTTTGATTTGGTTGTAGCCTGAGTAGGCATCCATGAAGCTGAGCATCAAATGACCTGCTATTGCATCGATGAGTTGGTCTATTGAGGGAAGTGGATATGGATCTTTAGGACATGTTGCGTTTAAGTCTGTGTAATCAATGCATATTCTCCATTTCTCATTGGCCTTTTTCACTAATACCACATTTGCAACCCATTTAGGGTAGGTGACTTCACAAATCAAGTCTGCATCCAGGAGTTTGTCAATTGCCTGTTATCGCTCTGGTGCAAAATTCCTTCTTTTTTGTATTTTTGGAGCCTTGTCCGGGTCCACATTTAACTTGTGGATAGCTACTGATTCATCTAGACCCGGCATATCCTTTGGGCTCGATGCAAAGACGTCGGCATATTGTCTTAAAAGGTCTGTGAGACCAGCCTTAAAGATTGAGTCCAAACCCGCTTCTATACTCACGCTTTTGCTTGAGTCTCCGGGCAACATTTCTATTTTCTCTGTTTGTACAGCAGGGCTTATTGGTGGTTTTTCCTCTCGTTTGAGACATTTCATGAGATTTGCGTCTATTCGAGGAGGGTCTTTTGTCAGCGGGTCATGCCCGTCAATGAACTGTACTTCTTTCCTTTTTTTGTTATTTGCCCGCTGGTTTTCAGCGTGCCTTTGTCTTTTTGCTTGTTTTCTTTTTTGTGCCCTTTCTCTGTTGACGTTGCTGGGCTCAGTTTTTCCCAGAGTAAGTGCAATGCCATAGCATCTCTTGGATGTTTCTGAATCCCCTTTGATTTCTCCTACCCCGTTTAGAGTGGGGAATTTGATCTTTAGATAGGGGGTAGATGTGACTGCTTTGAGCATGTTTATGGTAGGCCTTCCTAAAATCATGTTATAGGAGGAGGTGGTGTTAATGACGTAGAACTTGATGATTCGACATACTTGTCTGGGGGATTCGCCAAAATAGACAGGAAGCCTGGCGATGCCCGCTATTGGAACGGCGTTGTGTCCGAAACCGTAAAGAGGTGTTTCATCAAGACATGTTTCCAATTTTTCCCCGTCTAGCTTAAGTCTATCCCATGTGTGTTTGAAGCATATGTCGACTGAGGACCCGTTATCCACGAGGATCCTTTTTACTTCATTGTTGGCGACCCCCAATGATACAACTAATGCCTCCGTGTGATTTGGGTTGATACCCTCATAGTCCGCGTCCGTGAAGGTAATGATGTTTGGCGGACCTTCGGATATCGTATAGACAGTTTGTTCTTCTCTAGGCGGTGAGACATGTCCGCCAAAAACGGTATTTACGATGTTTTTATTGTGTGCTTGAGAGGTGGATGGGCCAAGCACTTGTCTGGGTAAGTATTGAGATAAGTTTCCAGCCTTTACTTGCTTTTCTAGGAAATATTTAAGGGATAAGCAGTTGTCTGTGTAATGCCCGTGCGTTTCATGATAGTCACAATGCTTTTATTTAGGTCTATCCTCGGGTGAGGAGTGCATTGGGGCTGGTGGCAAATAGAAGGGTTTTCCCCTGATTTCTCTCAGAATGGTTGCTCTTGGGAGTGTGAATTTTGTCCATTCTGGTTCAGGACGTCTATCCGGTCTTTGCGGGCTTGCTGGTCCTAGGCGGTCTCTGATCGGAGTTGATGATTGAGTTCTTTGGGCGGGTGATGACGGCCCATGAGTGGTTTGCACTTGATGTAAGATAGGTGCCTGCCTCTGATAGGGCATGAATCTTTCTCTTTGAAAAAATGAAGATTGAGTTGGTGGGCTCCTGGATTGTTTGAGCACACTCAAAGATTCTGCCTCGTTAATGGCCTGGGATGCCAAATCATATGCTTTTGCCAAAGTGGTGGGTTTTGTCTCCATGAGACGGCACACGTATTTCTCGCATTCATAGGGATTGAGGCCCCTTCTGAGATGGACTAATGCTTCTGTCTCATTAACGCAGACAACTTTGTTGACAGCCTCTTTGAAACGGTCAATGTAATTTTGCAAAGTCTCTCCGTTGTGTTGCGCAACAGTTTCTAGAAACACTGTATGAACCTCATGCTGTTGGTTCGCCTTGAATTTGTTTAAGAATAGTCTTTTGAATTCAAACCAAGTATCTATGGTCCTGGCGGTTATTCTACAGAACCATCTTTGTGCATTCTCGTGAAGAGTCACGGCAAAGAAGTGACATCACGTTAGATCATTGTATTCGTAGTGGAGAGCCAGCTGATCAAAGTAGCTAAGATGTTCTTCAGGGTCGCCCAGCCCGTCGAAAGAATTGAAGCAATGATGTTTGATTTCTTTTTGTCGGGGCTCTGCTTCAAGCCTTATGGTAAAAGGCGTGCCACCCAACTCTGGCTCACTATTGCCCTCTATCCTCTTTTTGAGTTCCATAATAGTACACAACATCTCAACGTTTGTTGGTTGCGCACTTTCGGTTTCCTTTGAGTGGACAGGGGACCGCTCTCGGTGTTTTTGTTTTTCATATTCGGCTACCACCTTGTCATAGGCAGCTTTCTTGTCGATAATCACTTTTCTTAAGTCTCTGTGTTTTCTGTTTTGTTCCAACACTTCAGGTGGGTGGTGACTCTTATTGTGCCTTTCGTGATTTGTGTTTTGTGATGAGCCTAGGCGGGAAAAGGCAGAGTTTGCCCTTCGGGGATGGCTATCGACCTCATCGCGGTCGTTGTGTGGATTTATGTGGGAACTTGCCTGTTTCGTGGGTGGCCCTTGTCCGGCTGGTGGGGTGAGAGAGGCTATTTGCATGATCAAATCAATTTGTTGTTGGTTGCAGCCTGTGAGATTTAGGCTAAGAATTTGTTCTCGCTCATTTCCTAGAAGCGGGTTTATTTGTAAGCGGTTTACTGGGTTTACGGGTGGGTTGAGTGGAGGGATACCTGTTACGTTTCCTTCGTTTTCTGTCAATGGTTGTTCATTTGGGCTGGGTGTTCCGGCCATTTTAGTATGTTAGGCGTGTTTTGATCTGTATTGTGTTTTTAGTGTTTGGGCAACTTCTGTGTTCGTAGAGCAGGTGGTGGTTTTTTCTTTAAGAAAATCCCCCTCCTTCTAGCGCCAAATGATAATTCCCACGGCCGATTAGAGGCTTCCGATCACTGTTCCGGGGGTACTTCACCTGAGTTTGGGTATCTGCAAAATAATGCTCGCCCGGGGGTGGTGGCCGTCAAGCACCTCCGGTGTGAGAATCAGTAATCGGAATAATAATAATCGAACGGGTAAGAATATATCTGCGTAAAGGGAGAGAATGAGTAATAAGTTTTTGTAGCTCAAAATTGTGTTTGTTACCTTATGTGCAGAATGGGGGTATTTATAGGCTGGGCCTTCCAATCACTGTTCACCCACTTGGTTGCCCACTTGTTATGCCGTTAAAGCTACAGTGAGCCACTATAGGAACAGTGATTGGTGTCCCCTCCTGACATTCCTCGATTCTACCATAGCCGCTTTTGCTACAGTTGAATGCCTTTGTGTTCCCTTGACTACCTTTATGGTCCCCTGCCTTAGTGAGCAAGATACCAAGATATTTTGTACAAGTATTTGTAATGATATTTGTTGTCAAGTTGAGTAATTTTAGTAAAGATAATATATAATGACACGTGTGTAAATTGCAAGTACAATCAGCGGGTTTCCTGCTGTGCCCGCTGTGGGCTTACAGCGGGTAGTTATGATTGCTCAAGTCGAACGAAATTCTTTTTAATGAAAGTTTCTATTGAGTGCCCTTTGGTTTAGGTAAACTTCACCTTGTTCAACAGAGGAGCTGTGAGTGCCTTGAATATGTAGCCGCCAGATTTGACTGTTCATCGCCGGAGAAGACGACACTGTTCATCGCCGGAGAAGACGACACTGTTCATACGGTACTGTTCATAAATACGGCACTGTTCACGTATATGGTTCTGGGAGAAAGATGTCTGGTGGTCTTAACGTTAATGTCGACAAATTTAATGGGAGAAATAGTTTCAGTCTGTGGCAAATCAAGATGCGTGCTTTGTTAAAGCAACAGGGGCTCTGGGCGCCGTTGAACACAAAAACGGCTGCTTCTACAAGCGCTGAGATGGCCATTCTGGAAGAAAAGGCACATTCAACAATTCTGTTGTGTCTTGTAGATGATATTATTACTGAAATCGCGGAGGAGGATACCGCGTCTGGTCTGTGGTTGAAGCTTGAAAGTCTTTACATGACGAAGTCTTTAACAAACAAGTTGTTGCTGAAGCAACGTCTGTTCAGTCTGCGAATGCAGGAAGGTATGCCACTTCGAGATCATTTAGATCAATTAAACACAATTTTATTAAAATTGCGTAATATTGATGTTAAAGTTGAAGATGAGGATACTACTTTGATTCTGTTAGTTTCTTTACCATTATCGTACGAGAACTTTGTGCAATCGTTTGTTGTTGGTAAAGATACTATTTCTCTAGAGGAGGTTAGATCTACTCTTCATTCTAGAGAGCTGCGCCATAAGGCGGCTGGTACAGGTGTAGATAATCAGGCTGTTGGATTAGTAGCCAGTGGGAGTAATGGACATGGAAAGTCGGGGAAGAAATCAGTTCCTAAGGGTCCAAAACTAAATGATATCTGTAATTACTGTAAAGAGAAGGGATACTGGAAATCTGACTGTCCCAAGAAAAAGAAGCAACAGGATAATTTGACAGATACTACTGTTGTAGCTGATGCTATTTCTGAAGAAGATATTGCTCTAGTTGCTGTCAAGGACACGCATCACTCTGATGTGTGGATTCTTGATTCTGGAGCGTCTTATCATATATGTCCGCGCAGGGAGTGGTTTACAACCTACGAGCGAGTAGACGGTGGCAAGATTTCTATGGTTAACGGTGCTTCGCACCTTCTTGTACGGCGTTTCGCGCATTTATAATTCTAAAGTTGTAAGGAATGGCAATCAATGGTAAAGGCAATAGACGATTGACGGGTGTATCGAGAGCCTTCGGCCCTCATGACTACCTAACTCATCCGTTTACTGTCTTAAATGCTTCGCATTTCCACGGCAATTTTTTTTTTTTTGGATAGAGCCAATTATTTTAAGCAACTTTTGTGAAGGTACCCATGGCGGGAACCTTAGAATAGATGAAATATAATTAATTTAGTGTTGGTTTGTAGGTTTTCATTTTAAGAATGGTTTGTATTTAAGCACGTGCCTATATATATATATATATATATATATATATATAGGGTCCTACTCCACTACAAACTAAAATTAACTACAAACTAAAAACTAAACACTAATCTAATATTTCAAGCTAATCTAATGACCAAACTAGGGGTACCCCAATACAAAAAATGCTTAAAATAATTAGCTTTATCCAACCAAAAAAAATTAAAAAAAATCACGGTTCACGTGATGACGTGGCAGTGGATTTCACTGGTTAACGGTGCTTCGCACCTTCTTGTACGGCGATTCGCGCCTTTATCTTTCTAAAGTTGTAAGGAATGACAATCAATGGTAAAGGCAATAGACGATTGACGGGTGTGTCGAGAGCCTTCGGCCCTCATGACTACCTAACTCATCCGTTTACTGTCTTAAATGCTTCGCATTTCCACGGCAGTGATTTTTTTTTTTTGGTTGGATAGAGCCAATTATTTTAAGCATTTTTTGTGAAGGTACCCTTGGCGGGAACCTTAGAATATATGAAATATAATTAATTTAGTGTTAGTTTGTAGTTTGTATTTAAGGATTGGTTTGTAATTGAGCAAAAGCTTATATATATATAGGGGGCTACTCCAATACAAACCTCCTTAAAATACAAACCTACAAACCAAGCAAAATTTAATATTTCAAGCTAATCTAATGACCAAACTAGGGGTACCCCAATACAAAAAACGTTTAAAATAATTGGCTTTATCCAACAAAAAAATTAAAAAAAAAATAAAAAAAAATCACTGTTCACGTGATGACGTGACAGTGGATTTCACTGGTTAACGGTGCTTCGCACCTTCTTGTACGGCGCTTCGCGCCTTTATCATTCTAAAGTTGTAAGGAATGGCAATCAATGGTAAAGGCAATAGACGATTGACGGGTGTGTCGAGGGCCTTCGGCCCTCATGACTACCTAACTCATCCGTTTACTGTCTTAAATGCTTCGCATTTCCACGGCAAGTTTTTTTTTTTTTTTTGTTAGATAGAGCCAATTATTTTAAGCAACTTTTGTGAAGGTACCCTTGGCGGGAACCTTAGAATAAATGAAATATAATTAATTTATTGTTGGTTTGTAGGTTCTCATTTTAAGAATGGTTTGTATTTGAGCACTTGCATATATATATATATATATATATATATATATATATATATATATATATATATATATATATAGGGACTCGTTCCACATCCCCCGGGGGATATCCCCCTGATCCCTCTGCCCGCAATGAAACATGGCGGGCGCCCGCAATGAAACATGGCGGGCGCTCGCAATGAAACATGGTGGGCGTACTCTTTTGAAAATTAAATTAAAAATAGGAAAATAGTGATATTGAGTTGACATTCATCCCAAAATTAGTGCCTACCACTAATACATTGTGTATGAATTTTTAGTTCAAATTTAATCTTTTCTTCTTTTTTAATTAATTTTATAACATATTTCACAAACTAGCTAAATATTATTGAAAAATAAAGAAAATAGAAAAATAGTGATATTGAGTTGTCATTCATCCCAAAACTATTGAATGCCACTAATTGAGTGTGTATGAATTTTTAGTTCAAGTTTAATCTTTTCTTTATTTTTAATTAATTTTATAATATATTTCACAAACTAGTTAAATATTATTAAAAAATCAAGAAAATAGAAAAATATTGATATTGAGTATTCATTCATCCCAAAAATAGTGACTACCACTAATTGAGTGTGTATAAATTTTTAGTTCAAGTTTAATCTTTTCTTCATTTTTAATTAATTTTATAATATATTTCACAAACTAGTTAAATATTATTAAAAAATCAAGAAAATAGAAAAATATTGATATTGAGTATTCATTCATCCCAAAAATAGTGACTACCACTAATTGAGTGTGTATAAATTTTTAGTTCAAGTTTAATCTTTTCTTCATTTTTAATTAATTTTATAATATATTTCACAAACTAGTTAAATATTATTAAAAAATCAAGAAAATAGAAAAATATTGATATTGAGTATTCATTCATCCCAAAAATAGTGACTACCACTAATTGAGTGTGTATAAATTTTTAGTTCAAGTTTAATCTTTTCTTCATTTTTAATTAATTTTATAATATATTTCACAAACTAGTTAAATATTATTAAAAAATCAAGAAAATAGAAAAATATTGATATTGAGTTTTCATTCATCCCAAAAATAGTGACTACCACTAATTGAGTGTGTATAAATTTTTTGTTCAACTTTAATCTTTTCTTCATTTTTAATTAATTTTATAATATATTTCACAAAATAGTTAAATATTATTAAAAAATCAAGAAAATAGAAAAATATTGATATTGAGTTGTCATTCATCCCAAAAATAGTGACTACCACTAATATATCTAATATATTGATATTCCCAAAATTTCAAAAAATAAAAAATTATTTTGGTTGGAGGTCTTAGTAAATCACTAGTATATTGATGAGTACCCGTAACTCGTGCTTTGTCACTGATTATTGTTTCTATTTTTTAAAAACTATTTCTCGACGATCCAACCGTACGGATGTTAAGATATATCTAATATATTGATATTCCCAAATTTTCAAAAAATAAAAAATTAATTTTGTTGGAGATCTTAGTAGATCACTAGTATATTGATGAGTACCGTAACTTGTGCTTTGTCAATGATTATTGTTTCTATTTTTTAAAAACCATTTCTCGACAATCCAACCGTACGGATGTTAATATATATCTAATATATTTATATTCCCAAATTTTAAAAAATACAAAATTAATTTGGTTGGAGGTCTTCGTAGATCAGTAGTATATTGACCAGTACCAATAATTCGTGCTTTGTCACTCATTATTGTTTCTATTTTTTAAAAACTATTTCTCGACCATCCAACCGTACGGATGCTAAGATATATCTAATATATTGATATTCCCAAAATTTCAAAAAATAAAAAATTATTTTGGTTGGAGGTCTTAGTACATCACTAGTATATTGACTAGTACCCGTAACTCGTGCTTTGTCACTGATTATTGTTTCTATTTTTTAAAAATTATTTCTCGACGATCCAACCGTACGGATGTTAAGATATATCTAATATATTGATATTCCCAAATTTTCAAAAAATAAAAAATTAATTTTGTTGGAGATCTTAGTAGATCACTAGTATATTGATGAGTACCGTAACTCGTGCTTTGTCAATGATTATTGTTTCTATTTTTTAAAAACCATTTCTCGACGATCCAACCGTACGGATGTTAATATATATCTAATATATTTATATTCCCAAATTTTAAAAAAATACAAAATTAATTTGGTTGGAGATCTTCGTAGATCAGTAGTATATTGACCGGTACCAATAATTCGTGCTTTGTCACTCATTATTGTTTCTATTTTTTAAAAACTGTTTCTCGACGATCCAACCGTACGGATGCTAAGATATATCTAATATATTGATATTACCAAAATTTCAAAAAATAAAAAATTATTTTGGTTGGAGGTCTTAGTAAATCACTAGTATATTGACTAGTACCCGTAACTCGTGCTTTGTCACTGATTATTGTTTCTATTTTTTAAAAACTATTTCTCGACGATCCAACCGTACGGATGTTAAGATATATCTAATATATTGATATTCCCAAATTTTCAAAAAATAAAAAATTAATTTTGTTGGAGATCTTAGTAGATCACTAGTATATTGATGAGTACCGTAACTCGTGCTTTGTCAATGATTATTGTTTCTATTTTTTAAAAACCATTTCTCGACGATCCAACCGTACGGATGTTAATATGAAATCTAATATATTTATATTCCCAAATTTTAAAAAAATACAAAATTAATTTGGTTGAAGATCTTAGTAGATCACTAGTATATTGACTAGTACCCGTAACTCGTGCTTTATCACTTATTATTGTTTCTATTTTTTAAAAACTATTTCTCGACGATCCAACCGTACGGATGTTAAGATATATATCTAATATATTGATATTCCCAAGATTTCAAAAAATAATAAATCAATTTGGATGGTAAAAGTGGTAGTCAACTATCGATTTGACTTGTACTCCTAACTAAGTGAATCTAATGTATAAAATCTCAAAAATAGAAAATTAGTGAATATAATGTAAAATTAATCATAGAATTAATGAGTATTAATATTTGAATTTTTATGAATTTTAATTCAAATATTATCTAATTTTCCTATTTTTAATTAATTTTAATAAAATTACGCCCGCAATGAAACATGACGGACGCCCGCAATGAAACATGGCGGGCAGGGGATATCCTTCGGGGGCTCCTGATTGATTTCCATATATATATATGGGCCATTATTCTAGAGAGGACCTCCTTATATAGAGAATATGAGAGAATTAATTATATTTCATTTATTCTAAGGTTCCCCCCAAGGGTACCTTCACAAAAAATGCTTAAAATAATTGGCTCTATCCATTAAAAAAAAAAAAAAAAAAAAAACTTGCCGTGGAAATGCGAAGCATTTAAGACAGTAAACGGATGAGTTAGGTAGTCATGAGGGCCGAATGCTCTCGACACACCCGTCAATCGTCTATTGCCTTTACCATTGATTGCCATTCCTTACAATTTTAGAATGATAAAGGCGCGAAGCGCCGTACAAGAAGGTGCGAAGCACCGTTAACCAGTGAAATCCACTGCCACGTCATCACTTGAATAGTGATTTTTTATTATTTTTTTTTTTTAATTTTTTTTTGTTGGATAGAGCCAATTATTTTAAGCATTTTTTGTATTGGGGTACCCCTAGTTTGGTCATTAGACTAGCTTGAAATATTAGATTTTAATACATTTTAAGTGATTCTCTCATATTCTCTATATAACAAATTCTCTCTGGAAGGGAACCTATATATATGTACTCAGTCGAATTTTGTAACGAATGATGGCTTCCAGGGTTGCAAGTTGCAACTAGTTCTTAATTCTGGCCTGTGGCACTTACCTTTCGCTACAAAAAATAGGAGGGCAATGTGTTGTCTGAAATGTTGATATCATACAAAAAATATGATCGAATTAGTACACTCCTTCAGTCCGAATTTATATGTTCATTTTAATTTTTTAATGATCAAATTGATCAATGTTTGATTAAACATTAAAAATTATTTAATTATTATTTTTAAAAATCGAAATTATTTTTTAAAATAAATTACGTGTACTTTTTATAGATGTATTTTTCCATTTTTCTCAAATATATAATATATAAAAAATTCAATTAAATTTTAATTAAGTTTTAATAAAAAAGAACATATATAATGGAACTCGAGGAGTACTAGTATTTTAACTTGTACCGCTCTATACATTATACATCCAACTTAAACACTTTAATGGATGTACTTCTTTCGTCTCATTCATTTCTATACACTTTTTTTAAAGTGTCTGACACGCATTTTAAGGTGTATAATTAATATAGTTCAATATTTTATTTTTGAAATTTTCTTTTTTTTATAAAAGTAGGATTGTTCTATTTTTTATACAAAAAAAGAAAATTATAAAAATAAGTTATGTAACTATAGTAGTTAGGAGCCTTAAAATACGTGACACGTCCCCGTCCTCAAGGTATAGAAATCATTGGGACGGAGGGAGTATAAGTCTAGTCCGGGGTGGGGTCCGGGCACATGACCCGTTAGAGTCAAATTTTGTGGATAAAAAAAAATTGAACTCAAATAATTATTCTTACTTTTGGAATTATTTTCAAGTATGGCAAATTTTTGTTTTCACCTAAAAGACATAAGATTCTTATTTGATCAACTCTAGTTGGGTACAAAATTGTACATATATATATTTTTTAAATCAATTGTATATATTTATAGTATTTTGATTCATTTCCGAATTAATACCTTATATATAACAAGCATAAATGAGATCTTATCCAAATTTTTTATCGTCATCACTGTACTATCAAAATCATACGATCCGTTGGATTAAAAATAGACGATCAAGATTAGATCACATTAAAAAGAAAACTATAATCTAAAAAAGGAATCAAGATTAGATCGCATTAAAAAAAAATTATAATTTAAAAAGTATATAATTAGAAAATGTTGTATTTGAAGTGAATTTTAAAAAGAAAAACTATATTCTAAAAATGATATAATTAGAAAGGGTTGCATTAAAATTGAATTTTTAAAAGAAAATTATAATCTGAAAAGGATATAATTAAAAAAGGTTAAATTAGAATTAAATTTTATTTATTTTTTATTAGTATTTAAAAAAAAATCATATCTACTACTCTTTGGGCTTTATTTTGAGATCTAGAAATTAGATTTGGGTGATTTTACAATCCACGCGAAACTCATAATTTTTTTTTAATTTAGTAATGATATAATAATTATTATTCAAATGGAAAAACTTAGAATCTCAAGAGAAAAAATGATTACGAGTTTTTATATTAATCCTATTTAACGTAGAATTCCTACATTGATAATGCTATTCAATGTAGAAAACCTAATTATATATGATTTAAATCATTGACATTTATATTTTCGTATTACAATATAAATACGCTTTTTAGTTTATAACATATTAAAATTTAAATATTTTTTATGCTAGATCCAACGATTTCATCTATTTATTTTAAGATATTTGTCGTGTAGAGGTCCAGACTACCGATTATCAAAGTTTTGGACAAAATCCATCTTACACTTATTATCAAAATTGTATTTGGTTGTTAGTAAAACCATCTTCAAATAATTATAAGGGTATTTTGATAATCAAAACGAATTATAAGTAGAATTTATAAATCAAATAAAATTTTCAGCGTAAAAAATCGTCAATTTTTTCTCTTTTTTCCTTCTACGTAGATTTAATTAGAAAAAATTTATTAAACCATCACCAAATTAAAGATTATTTTGTTAATCTCACGTGGGCCGTAATCGTCCAAATTAAATTTTAAAAATTCAAGATAGAGTACAAATATTAAATTGAGCATGTAAAACTTATATATATCAATTTTTAATAAAAATTTGTTATGTAACTTAATAACTTATAAAATTAAAATATATATAATGTAATTAAAGATATTAAAAAAGGAGTCGTGCGTTGCACGGGTTATAAGCTATTAATACCTTATATATAATAAACATAAGGGAGATCTTATCCAAATTTTTGGTCGTCGTCATTGTACTACCAAAACCATATGATTCATTGGATTATAAATTATATCATTATATATTTATTTATAAAATTTTCACTTTGTTAATTTACTATAATACCCTTTCTTCATCGATTTGTTTTTTTTTCTTCATCATTAGAACTAAATTAAATTTAAAAATATCTTTATAAGAGAGATCTTATCCAAAATTTTTGTCTGGTTGCTGTACTACCAAAATTATATGATCCGTTGGATTGAAACTAGACGATCAAGATTAGATCACATAAAAAAGAAATTATAATCTAAAAATGATATAATTAGAAAAGGTTGTATTAGAAGTGAATTTTAAAAGAAAATTATAATCTAAAAAAATCAATTTCAAAAATAGTTTTTTGTTTTCTTCTCCCTCTCCCTTCTAACCCTAGCCTCCATTAAAGATTTTTTAGGGGGCTTCCATCGGGTTTCACCGGTGGAAAGCCCCAATTCATTTTTCATTTTCCTTGCTTTCTTCTGTTTCTTTTCAATAAAGTTCCCAATTTATTTGGGTTTTAATAATTCCCAATTTATTTGGGTTGTGTTAGTATCTCCTTGTGAGAGTTTGGTTTTTTGTTTGGATTGGATTTGGGAGTTTTCCAAGGCCGAGGTTATAGATTGGCAAGTTTTTCATGATTTTGATTCAGAGATGAAGGTTACTATGGAATCGCATTTATGGTCGTCGATCCAGAACAGTTCGATGATAGTTGTTGCGGTAAAAACATGTATATATCAATTATCTTCAAATCGCTTGGTTGCCTCTAGGAAGGATTCAACAGCGATCCCCTTAAGCATCTGTTCTTACGATTGTATTTATAGATGCCGTATGGCTTTTGATTAATGGATTGATTTCTTTTTGTTTAAAACAAAATTATAATCTAAAAGGGATATAATTAAAAAAGGTTGTATTATAATTGAATTTTAAAAAGAAAATTATATTCTAAAAGAGATATAATTAAAAAAAGTTGTATTATAATTAAATTTTATTTTTTGTTTATTAGTATTAAAAAAATTCATATTTACTATTTGGCCTCTATCTTGAGATCTAGAAATCAGATTTGAATGATTTTACAATCCATGCGAACCTCATAAAATTATCTTTAATTAAGTGATACTTTAATAATTATTATTCAAATAAAAATACTTAGAATATCAAGAAAAAATATGATTACGAATTTTTACATTAATCATAATCTATGTAGAAGTTCTACATTGATAATGCTATCAATTGTAGAAAATCTAATTGTATATGATTTAAATCATTGACATATACATTTTCGTATTTCAATATAAATATACTTTTTATTTTATAACATATTAAAATATAAAACATTTTTTATGCTAAATCCAACGATTTTCATCTATTTATTTTAAGATCTTTATCGTCCAGAGGAATAGACGATTATCAAAATTTTGGACAAAATCTATCTTATATATATATATATACATATATATATATATATATATATATATATATATATATATATATATATATATATATATATATATATTGTTGGTCCAGGAAAGTATTGCAGAAGGGGGGTTGAATGCAATACTAATAAATTTCAAAAACTATTTCAACAACTTAAATAGAATTTGTGATTTACTAGTAGAAGAAATGCAAACACAAGTAAAATCAAATACGAGGATTTCACAAAATAAATGTTTTATTTATTTTGCAAAGTTTTGCTACAACCTTGAGAACAAAATAATTCTCAAGCTACAAATACTCAAGAGATTACAGTTGTTGAGTTGTATATTGTATAAATAGAGTGCTCTATTTATAGTGTGATAATCTACTGAACTATCATCATCATCATTGGTTGTTGAGTTGCTGTTATATTCCTTTTGCAGCTCATTCCATGATTTATTCCCATGTGATCATCACAAAGTAACTTAAAGATACTTTCCACATTTGAGCCACCCAGATCTAGCCGTATTCAATTTTATCTGTTCTAGACTTTACAGGTTGTTCCATGTGATCTCTCGAGCTTCAGTTATAGACTTTCCAAGCTTGCTGTAAAGGTTGAATATTACAACACGCCTGCTTCTTTTGAACATGTACTCTGTCGTTTAATTTGACTTAGAAAATTCCTAAATCAGGTTAATTCTATATGACAGTATGTTTGCCACAAAGTTTGCTGTCAATGGATTACCCTTTGATTGACAGTATGAATTTCCCGCAGATATTACTGTCAAGAATTTTGCTTTGGTTGACAGTATGAATTCCCGCAGAGATTGCTGTCAAGAGTTGTGCTTTGATTGACAGCATGTTTTTCCCGCAGAGATTGCTGTCAGGAATTCCAAACTTACTGTCGCAAACTGTACATCAAAGTTGCTGTCATTAGAATCTCCGCCAATGTTGCTGTCAAGTTGAAACTTGCTGTCGACTTCGTGAAACTTGCTGTCGACCTAGGCAACATGTTGTTTCCTTGTAACCTTACTGTCAGAGTTTGACAGTAACATTTATTCCTTCTGTCGAACTTATGTATTTCTTGAGGCTTGAACATAATCGAACTTCTTCCAAGAATTACACTTATTACATGACAGTATTTATTTAAATTACAAGAATACATTTCAGGCTACGACAGTATGTTCTACTTAGCAAAAACTAAGTATACCAATAAGACTAGTTAAGTTGTCTATTCCATCACCCATAAATCCCAACAATCTCCCCCAATTTGTTTTTATGAACAATAAGGACAAATTTACAAATATTATGCTGACAACTTAACTAACATAGATCAGAAAGAATAAACTCTTCATTTCTGAACAATGATTAAACTGAATTGTTTTTAAAACAAAAATGTATCATAAAAGTTCATAATTAACAATAAAAAAAAATCTTTACTTAGCTTGATTTGAACTTTTGCCTTGCTCCTTTTCCCTCAGAGCTCTTCTGAGATTTTCAATTAACTCCTTCTCTTCAGGGGACTGTGCATCATCTTCATTTTCCACAATGTACTTTTTGATCATTGATGAAGTAGTGTTTAATACATCTCTGAGTTCCATCCAATAAACATTTTGCTTTACGATTGATCTGAATTTCAACACATCTCCCTCCATCTTGAATCTTCTGCCAGGAAGCTGATTTAAAGTTTCCCTTCTTTGTCTGTCCAAACTGGGATTCTCTCCTTTCCTTTGATCAAAAATCATATCTAGCTCCCAAGAACATAGTGCTTCAAGTTTGTTAGATGATCCTATCACTTGCCAGTACAGTTCTTTTAGCACACTGGTCTTCAACTTAGAAAAGCTATCTATGTAGACTTCTTCTTTGCCATATTTGATTCTCAGAGGATTGTCCAGTACAATTGGCTGATAGTTTAATTCACTGCTGTTGACCTTGTTGAGTTTACTCCAACTTTCCTTCAGTTGAGCTTCAATCTCTTCTTCTATCTGTTGACGAGATTTTTGTTTTGAGGCTAATTCTTCTCTGAATTTCTGCTCTGCCTCATACCTATCCATTTCTTGCTTTGAATAAGGTTTTCGCATTTCAATCCAGTTATAATCAGGAATAGGATTGTCTTCTTCATACTCCAAACCAAGAATTTGATAGACATCATCATCATTGTGAAGTGTCCAATCACCAAACTTTTCAATAAATTCAACATGTCTAGCTTCATAGTACTTGAGAACTTGATCCATGATCTTCTTTGAAACATTATCATAGGTTTGCAGTAGCTCAACCATCCTTTCCAGATAGAAGAAATCAATTCTTCGTTTTACTGTTTCAAAAGTTTGAATGAGTTTCTTGGAGATCACCTTTGATTTTGTTATCTGAGTGAAGTCAGATTCCACTGTAATCAACTTTTCATTGTTTTGCCATAGAATGTATCTTGCAACTTCTTCTTTTGGTCCATCAAATTCTATGGATACAGAGGTGATTGTTTCTTTGGCGTTCAGCTGCATCATTTCAAAGCTATTCATTCTTCTCCTCATGATAGGTTTCTTGAGTCCCAACCCTGTAGCTTTTCCTTCTCCTTTGTAGACAGTCTTTCCCTTTGTTGGTCTTTTTGATTTTCTCTTGATTCTTACTGTCTTGAATGATTTGACAGTAGGATTGTTGACAGTTTCTTTTATAGGGCTTCTGACAATGTCTTCTTTGACAGTATCTTCAATGACTGTTACTTCATCCTGACTGACAGCATCTTTGTTGACATCCTTGACAGCATCTTTGTTGACAGTATCTTTTTCAAGATGTATACTGTCAATTTCCATTTCTTCTTGATTTCCTTTCAATGCTTCAAGTACTTCTTCCTCTTTCTTTTCATCAACTTTCTTGCTTGAGCTAGAATTTTCAGAAATTTCCTTTGATTCTGCTTCTTTGACTTGAGTTTGCTCTTTTGAAGAGTCTCTCAGTTCTGTTCTCTTAGGTCCTCCAGCTTCACCTCCATCCTGATTATCATCATCATCTTTTTCCAAGGTGTCATCAAAAGTGCAGTTTCCACCTTGAGCATTTCTGCTTGAATTTGCTTTGGCAATGAGCTTTTTAATTTTTGCACTGTACTCCATGTCTCTCTTTGCCAATATCTTGTGAATATCTTTAACTGCCTGAATCCTTTCCTTGGTGATGGGTGCTTTCAGCAATAACTTAAGTACAACCATGATGACATTGCTTTTTAGAGATGTTTTGCCTTCAAGAGTTAAGAAACCAGGACCTTTAGTTCCTTTGGCTGTTGTCTGTTTAAAGCTTACACCATATGGCTGGAGACTTACTTCTGGAAGTTTGTTGCTGACCATTGTGCCCAGTTGCATATAGAGACTTTCATCAAAGATGGTAGAGTTTTTCTTCACTAGAATCCCAAGAATGTATTGCACTCTGGCAGAGAAAGTTTCCAACAGTTGAGTTGTTATGAATATTGAATGTCCACTCTTCAGGTACACTTCAACTGCCCACCTCTTCTCTGAGCTAATCTTCACAGAAAGATTTACAATCTTTTCTTTCAAAGCTTCTGCCAACTTAGCAGGTTTTCCTTTACTCACTGTGATTGCTTCATTCACCAGATTGTTGAATTCCTCATCCTTATTATTCAAGGTGCTCTCCATATGACTTACTGTTATTGAGTCAGCTTCTTCTTGGGAATATGTACTTCCATCAGTCCAAGTGACAACCTCTGAAGAAAACACATATTCAGGCAACTTGCCTTTGCCTTTACCCATCTTATTTGATTCCTCCTTTTCTCTCCATAGCCTCTCCAGTGTGGATTCTTTCTTCTCAGGAACTGGTTCACTGATTTTGATTGAGGATGCTTTATTTCCTTGTATTTGTCTTAATACCTCCTTAGATACTAACATTTGTTCCCCATCTACTTCAGCTTCAAAAAGCTCCCCAGTTCCAGAGGCTATTGCAGTTTTTACTCTCTCTTGCTCCCCCTTACTCCTTTGCTCCCCCTGTCTAGCTTCCCCTTGTAACTCCACCTTTCTTCCTGGTTGCTCAGCCTCTTTCTGATCTTTTATTTTCTCCCCCTTAGTTAAGTTTGCAGCATGAATCAATGAAGAGAATGACAGTAGTGTGGCTTGAATTTCAGCAAAACCAGTCTTCACAGTAGATGACAGGTTGTCCAGCTTGCTTTCCATTGTAGCACATCGATTTTCAAGTGCTTGGAGCCTGTCATTTGTGGATGTAGAAGGACCACCAGACCTAAGCCTTTTAGGAGGTAAGGGATAAGTCTGGGGCATGGAGGCTGTTGGGGTTCTCACACTCTCAGTGTTTTTATAGATGATCTCATCATCTCTCACAAAAATTCCCTCAAGGCCTATTGCCTTTTGTTTATTGGCTCCCTCAAGTTCACTCTGGACATGCTCAAGTCCCTCTCCTTTTGCCAGCACATTTGGCTGCCTCTCATTTTTAGTCTCACCTCTCTGTTCTTTTATCTCTCTTTGATTTTTCACTCCCTCACTCATCCTAGATGCAGTAGTATGAGCAGTACTAACATGCAAAAGAGTAGATTTTACCTTGAAGGCCTTTGAAAGGGGCAAGTCATCATCAGAGATATCTTCCACTAATCCTTCTTGTAGTTGTGGTTGAACAGTATCTTTTGTCAGAATGGTACTGTCACTTGATTGTTTGACAGCACCTTCTGTTTTGTCTTTGACAGCATCTTTGGCTGTGACAGCAACTTCCCTAGGGTAAGATGCTTTGAGGGAATCGATCAAGATGCTGGCTGTTTCAATTTCTGGCAAATTTGCATCTTGATCTAATCCAGTGTTTGATGGGGTGGTATCCATTTCACTTTGAGAAATGGGTTCTTGTGGACCACTAGATGGGGGCTCATCCATGATTTGAGATGAATGATCAAAACCTGAGGGGTTGGTACTGTCCCCCTCTCTAGGTTGATTAGAAGAAACAACAGATGTGGGAATGAAAGAAGAAGATTGAATTTCAGATTTATTAATTGGCTGTTCCACAGAAAAAGATTGTGGAACATCAATAGTATGAGTGAATTCCTCACTGTGCTCTATCTCAATGTGTGTATCTTCAAATACAGGTTCCTCAAGAGTGAGTTCTTGAGTTTGTGAAGACTCTTTACAAGGTGCCTTGGGAGACAGGCCAATTTCAATAGATGTCCCTTGTTGAGAAGAGATACCTAGAGGTGAGTTCATTTCCCTATCATCCTCTACAGTCTTTTGGGAAACTGTAGAGTGGCTGACAGTAACCTTGGCCCTTCTAGCTCTCTTCTTCTTAGGCTCAGAAGGGGCTACCGTGGGTTCTATTCTACTACCATCCTTATTTGCTGCACTAGGTGCAGTAACTCCCTCTTGACTCACCACATTGTCACCAGTTTCACTCTCCAGGGATCTTTTCTTGGATTCCTGTTTGGCAATTTTAAGGGCTTTTGGTAGTCTAGAGTCCCTAGGTGGAATGTATGGTGTAGAATGTGGGTTAACTGAATTTGGGTCTAATTCAGCTTCATTCTCTATTGTGAAAACAGTGTAACCTGTTGGAAATGGAAAATCAAGGTTGGGCACTTGATTTACCATGTGTTGTGTGAAACATAGTGGAATATGTGCATTCAAATTTTGTGTGTTAAGAGATGTGTGAGTGTTTTTCTTTAAAACAGGACATTCTTCAAAATCAGAAGTATCCTCAATATTTCCACAAATATTATTAATACACATAGTTAAGAAGCGAGGATAGATAGATACCTTCTTGCCTATTGCGCTTCTCAACTGTGCCATGATCAGTTTTCCAATGTTCACCTTGTATCCATGGACTAATGAATGAGTGAGCTTCTTGATATATGATGGTATTCCATTCCATCCTGTAGTCTTGGTAGAGAATACCTTCACCATTACATCAAAAATCATACTCCACTCTTTTCTCAGAAATTTCCTGTCCATTTCTCCTGTTTGATACCACTTATCAGAAGTTTCTTCAAGTTTAGAACCAGAGTACCCAATCTTCAGAAAGAACTTCTTCAGAGTATCATCAGTTGCTAGTTCCTTAAAGCTTTCTTCACTGGTCAACACAATACCCAAAGCCTCATTGATATTCTTTACTGAAAGAGAATGACTTGCATCATCTATATTGAACTTAATTGTTTCATTCTCTCCAGTTCCTTGAGCACTTGCTGATTTCCAGAATTTTTCAATTCTAACAGCATCAATTTTGGGGGAAGAGGTTATTGCATGACCTAGGTAGGATTTATTCAAGAACGAAATAAGTCCTTTGAAGTTTTCACCAGCATCACTAGGAGAAAAGATACCAGCAAAGTTGGTTTGAGCAATACTTTGTTTAGGTGCCATTGTTGAATGCTTTGAAAAATGAGAGAGAAAATGCGGTTTTTGGATGCAGAAGATTGAGAGGTTTTTGCAAATGAAAGTGATAGTAGATTAAACGGTAGATTCAGTTTCTAATATGAATCGATTTAACCTCTCTTAATTGAACGTGTGATAATGATATTACCCATTAACTCCACTTGCTATATTACGTGACAGTTGCTATTAGATCGTGGATTGGTGAAAAGAAATATACGTATATATATATATAAAAATTAATATATATATATCTTTCCACTATCTTTGACAGCAGCTTCTCGTGACAGCATCTTTCATTGACAGTAACCTGTGCGCTTTTCTTTTTCTACCAATTCTGACAGCAATTTCTTGTGACAGCAACTTTCATTGACAGCAACTTGTGCGCTAACAACATTTCTGTCAATCAGCTTTATGAGTGACAGTAAGTTTTATCTGACAGTAAACTTATCATAAGATCATGCTGTCACTGTTCACACATAACTTAAGTTAAGGACACATGATTTCTTAAAATCATTTTAAGACAGACATGTAAAACTATTTTAGCATAGTCATAGCAAGCATGATATCTAAAACTCCTTTTAGCATAGTCATAGCAAGCATGATATCTAAAACTCCTTTTAGCATAGTCATAGCAAACATGATATCTAAAAATCCTTTTAGCATAGTCATAGCAAACATGATATCTAAAAATCCTTTTAGCATAGTCATAGCAAATATGATATCTAAAAATCCTTTTAGCATAGTCATAGCAAACATGCTGTCTGAACAAGTATCACAATGTACCTTAACTTCTCATGATAGTACCTTCTAGTGACAGTACCTTTAAAAGTTTCTGTCATGAGCTTCGACTTCTTATAATTGATAAACCAGTTAGATGATCATACCTGATTTAGCATTCCTAATTCACTCACCAACCTGGTAAATGTTGCTTCATCCAGTGGCTTGGTGAATATATCTGCAAGTTGCTTATCTGTTGGAACATAAACCAATTTTACATCTCCTTTTTCAACATGCTCCCTGATGAAATGATGCCTTATATCAATGTGCTTTGTTCTGGAGTGTTGAACTGGATTGTCTGATATGGCTATGGCACTAGTGTTGTCACAGTAGATAGGAATATTTGACAACTTTAGTCCATAATCCATTAATTGATTCTTCATCCAAAGAATTTGTGCACAGCAACTTCCAGCTGCAATATATTCAGCTTCTGCAGTTGATGTAGAAACTGAGTGTTGCTTCTTACTGAACCATGACACCAATCTCCCCCCAAGAAATTGACAGCTTCCTGTAGTACTTTTTCTGTCAATTTTGCAGCCAGCATAGTCTGAATCAGAATATCCAATTAGATCAAATCCAGTTTCCTTAGGGTACCAAAGACCTAGATTTGGGGTGCCTTTGAGATATCTAAAGATTCTTTTAATTGCAACTAAGTGTGATTCTTTTGGATCAGCTTGAAATCTTGCACAAAGACATGTAGCAAACATTATATCTGGCCTGCTTGCTATTAAGTACAGCAATGATCCTACCATGCCTCTGTAGGTACTAGAATCCACTTTCTTGCCTTTAGGATCTAACTCTAATTTGGTGGCTGTTGAGATAGGTGTCTTGGCAGGTGATGAATCTTCTAAGTTAAACTTCTTGAAAAGTTCTTTGACATACTTAGATTGACAGATGAAGATTCCTTCCTTCTTCTGATAGATTTGAAGACCAAGAAAGAATGCTAATTCTCCCATCATGCTCATTTCATACTTGTTTCTCATTAGAGATGAGAACTTTTCACACAATTTTTCATTTGTTGAGCCAAAGATTATGTCATCAACATATATCTGCACAAGAATGATGTCTTTGCCATGGTATTTATAGAATAAAGTTTTATCCACCATACCTCTTATAAATTGATTTTCCAGGAGAAAAGTGGATAAAGTGTCATACCAGGCTCTTGGTGCTTGCTTTAAGCCATATAGAGCCTTGAACAGCTTGTAGACAAAATTATGCAGTTTGTCATTTTCAAATCCAGGAGGCTGTTCAACATACACTTCTTCTTCTAATTCTCCATTTAGAAAGGCACTTTTAACATCCATTTGAAATACCTTGAATTTGCAGTGTGCAGCAAAAGCTAAGAAAATTCTTATGGCTTCAAGTCTGGCAACAGGAGCAAATGTTTAATCATAATCTATCCCTTCCTGTTGACAGTAACCTTTGGCCACTAGCCTTGCCTTATTTCTTGTCACATTTCCACTCTCATCTATCTTGTTTCTGAAAACCCATTTTGTCTCAATGACTGATTTTCCTTTTGGCCTTGGAACTAGTTTCCAAACATTGTTTCTTTCAAATTGATTGAGCTCCTCCTGCATGGCCATCACCCAATCAGAATCCAATAATGCTTCTTCAACTATTTTTGGTTCCATTTGAGATAAGAAACATGAAAACATGCTTTCAGCAGAGATATTCCTCCTTGTCCTTACACCAGTAGTGGGATCTCCAATAATTAGATTACTGGTATGATCTCTGTTCCACTTTGTTGATTGAGGCAAGCTACTTGTTTGATGAGATTGTCTTTCATCAATATGAGGATTTGATTCTCCACCATTTTCATTATTCTGCTCATTTTGCTCAAATTCTCCAGTCTCACATTCTTGTTGATTGATGCCTGAAATTGTCTGTGATTGAGCTGAGGTTTGATTTAGATTATGAGAATTGACAGATTCTTTCTCATATCCCATTGATTGAATGAGACTTGGTTCTTCATCAACAAATTCTTCTTTTTCCAAGTATCCTTGATTCTCAAATCTGAAGGGTTGCATTTGACCATCCTCATGTAGCCCTGGAAACTTGGTTTCATCAAACGTGACATTGACACTTTCTTCAATTGTTTTGTGCTCCATGATATAGACTCTGTAGGCAGTCCTTTCTATCCCATATCCCATGAAAATGCCTTCATATGCTTTAGTATCAAACTTGCCTTTTCTTTCATGGTTGTCTTTCATCAAAAAGCACTTGCTTCCAAAAATATGAAAGTACTTGACAGTAGGCTTCTTTCCTGTCAAAAGATAGTAAGGAGTATTGCCATGAGCCTTGTTGATTAGTGTTCTGTTCTGTGTGTAACAAGCAGTGTTGATGGCTTCTGCCCAGAAGTATGTTGGTAATTTAGCATTACTCAACATAGTCCTTGCAGCTTCAATAAGAGTCCTATTTTTCCTTTCTACAACTCCATTTTGCTGTGGAGTTCTTGCAGCAGAGAATTGTTGAACAATTCCTTGATCTTTGCAGAAGTTTCCAAGTGTAGCATTTCTGAATTCAGTTCCATTGTCACTTCTTAGAAATTGAACTTTTGCTTCAGGGGTCCTGTCAAGTACCCTTATGTGATCAATGATTTCTTGAGCAGCTTCATCCTTTGATTCTAAAAATTTCACCCAAGTGTACCTAGAATAGTCATCTATCATGACCAGTGCATATCTTTTTCTGGATAGTGATTGAACATTCACTGGTCCAAAAAGATCCATGTGAATCAACTTGAGTGCTTCAGTGTTAGTGTTGACTTGCTTTGATTTATGCATTGCTTTCCTCAATTTTCCCATTTGACAATCTTCACACAATCCTTCTTGACAGAATTCCTGTTGAGGTAGTCCTCTCACCAAATCCTTCTTCATCAGCATGTTCATTGTTTTGAAATTGAGATGAGAAAATTTCTTGTGCCAAAGCATGCTATCTCCAACACTTGCTTTGCTGTAGAAGCAAAATATTTTTTCCTCATTTGTTGAGTTTAAGTCTGCAACAAATAGGCTTCCTTTCCTTACTCCTTTCAGAGATAGGCTTCTATCCTTCTTGTGGTGAATTGAACATTCCATCATGCCAAAGTTTACTTTGAATCCTTTGTCAGTGAATTGACTGACACTGAGCAGATTATGCTTCAAACCTTCCACAAGAGAGATTTCTTCAATGACAACATTTCCAGCTTTTAAACAGCCATATCCCACAGTGTAACCTTTGCTGTTGTCTCCAAAGGTTATTGTTGGGCCAGCCTTCTCAACATATTGTGATAGCAGGGATATATCACCAGTCATGTGTTTGGAACATCCACTGTCGATTATCCACATGACCTGTTTACCTTTCTTTCCCTGCAAGACAGAATGAGTTTAATTTGCATTTGGTACCCAAGTCTTGTTGGGTCCTGCATACTCAGTATCATCAGAAACTTTATCAATATTTGAAACAATATTATCAGAAGATGGTTCCTTGACTTCTTTTATTATCCACTTAGTTTTTGACTTTGACTTTTTCTTAGTGAGAGCAGACTTCTCACTTTCTTTAGTGGATTCAGAAGTCTTTGCAGTTTGCATATAAGAACATAATTCATTAGATGAAATTTGCAAATTAAAACATGTACTCATGGCAGTAATTTTGCATGGCATACAGTCAATGTTATTACAAACTACCAATTTTCTTTGCATAATGGGGGTTCTGTGTAAGTTCCCTTTCAACTCTGTTGCATTAGATATGCTACTAGTTGATTTCTTACAAACATGAGTTAAATGATGTGAGGAGCCACAATTATTGCAAAGTTTCCTTGGTGCCTGCTTAACATATGCATAATTATTCTTTTTATCAATGCCTAGCTTCCCATTTCTGTTTTTGGACTTGGAGACTACTGTCTTGACAATCTGTTCAGAAGATGCTGTCGAACTGTTTTTGACAGCATCTTTTGTACTTGCTGTCTTGACAGTAGGTTTGAAAGTTACTATCTTGGATGACTTCTTGACAGTATCTTTTGAACACTTGGTTGGACTGTTTAAGACTGTTTCTGTCATAGACATTATGACAGAATCTTTTTCTTTCTTAGATTTACTGTCAATCCTCTCATCTTCATCACAGAGTTCTTGATTAATAATTAGGGAGTTTTCATTAACCTCAAACTCTGTACTTTTGAAAATTGGGTTACTCAAATTTTTGAGGATGTGAGGTCTTACAGTATTATTATCATCATTTTTCTGTATAACAGCCTCTTTACCAGGTCTCCTGCTATAATCATAGCCTATGCCTATCTTCTTACTTTCAGTATGTTTCTCATGATACTCTTGAACTAATTTAGAGGAATTTCTAAATGCCTTTAGCTTAAATTCATTCTCAGAAATTTCTTTTCTTAGATAATCCTCTATCTCTTTAGCACAGGTTAAATCATTTTTTAGTCTTTCGTTTTCCTGAGCTAAAGAATCAATAGAACTGGTCTTAAGCAACAACACATCATTGTTAGATCTGAGTACTTCATTTTCTTTAGTTAATCTAGCAATTTCTTCATTTGCAGCAGATAAACTAGTATGAATATTAAACATTTCAGTACTCATTTCCTCAATGGTTTGCTTATAGTCATTTAAAGACATATCTAGTAATACTAGAGATGGTACCTGACTTGACGAGGTTGATGCTTCTTCATCCTCTCTAGCCATCAAGGCTAAATTCACAAATTCCTCTTCTTCTTCATTATCAGATTCATCCCAGCATTTTCCTTCAGCCACATAGGCTTTTCCTTGTCCTTTCTTAAATTGACTCCCAGTTCCTCTCTCCATTCTTTGTATTTGTTTTGGTCTTTTGCATTCAGTAGCAAAGTGACCAAGTTCATTGCAATTGTAGCATCTAAACTTTGACCTATCTACCATTCCTGTTTTGTATCCTCCCTTGGTGCCAGTAGCAGGTTTTGATGAGCTTCCTTGGTTATATTTTGGAAATTGACCTTGAGGCTTATATGGCTTGTTCCTCCTGAACCTTATATTTTTGAATTTTCTTGCCATAAAAGCCATGGTTGGATTATCCATTTTCTCCATTTCTTCTAGAGTGAAGAATTCTTCATCTTCAACATCTTCTAGTTGAAGGACAACCTTTTCTTCATCTTCAACCACCTCTTCTATTTTCACAGATGAAAATTGAGGTTGATCATTTTGAATTTGCTCACTTGCTTGAAAATATGATGGTCCTTGAGCAACTAGAGCACCAGCCATGTTTGCCATCAATCCTTTGGATCCACTTTGTATAGCTTTCTTTTGATAATATTCAAGTTCATAAGATTTTAGAACTCCATACAATGTTTCAAGAGAAACAGAATTTAAGTCTCTCCCTTCTCTTATGGCTGTTACTCTGTGCTCAAGATGTTCTGGAAGAGTTAGCAGAAACTTGATATTGACTTCCTTCTTTTCATAAAACTTTCCATGAATTTGAAGCTCAGCTATCAGTTTGCTAAATCTTTCAAACATGTGGGTTAGCTCTTCTCCATGCTTGCCCATAAACGCTTCATATTGTGACACCAGTATTTGTTTTTGATTCTCTCTGACCTCTTCACTTCCTTCACATAACAGTTCTATCTTTTTCCACATATCCCTGGCAGAGTTGCATGCTATTATATTTCCACTCATAGCTTTGTCCAGGGTAAGTGCATCTAGTAGAATGAGTTGCAGATGATCATCCAGTGCTACCTTTTCTTTTTCTGAGTCATTATACTCAGAAGGCTTCTTAGCAACCCAATGAGCTGGGATTACTACATCATTCACTGTAGCAGCTGGGATTTCCTTTTGAGGAATGAAGGGGCCATTTTCCAGAATACCTAGGAATAGTGGATTCTGAGCTTTGATAAATAACATAATCTTCTTTTTCCATATGTTGTAGTTTTCTTTATCAAAAGCTGGAATCTTGATATTACTTGACCTTTGAATACTTGCCATTTGGATCTCAGATATGTGTATTAATCTGATTGCTCTGATACCAGTTGTTGGTCCAGGAAAGTATTGCAGAAGGGGGGTTGAATGCAATACTAATAAATTTCAAAAACTATTTCAACAACTTAAATAGAATTTGTGATTTACTAGTAGAAGAAATGCAAACACAAGTAAAATCAAATACGAGGATTTCACAAAATAAATGTTTTATTTATTTTGCAAAGTTTTGCTACAACCTTGAGAACAAAATAATTCTCAAGCTACAAATACTCAAGAGATTACAGTTGTTGAGTTGTATATTGTATAAATAGAGTGCTCTATTTATAGTGTGATAATCTACTGAACTATCATCATCATCATTGGTTGTTGAGTTGCTGTTATATTCCTTTTGCAGCTCATTCCATGATTTATTCCCATGTGATCATCACAAAGTAACTTAAAGATACTTTCCACATTTGAGCCACCGAGATCTAGCCGTATTCAATTTTATCTGTTCTAGACTTTACAGGTTGTTCCATGTGATCTCTCGAGCTTCAGTTATAGACTTTCCAAGCTTGCTGTAAAGGTTGAATATTACAACACGCCTGCTTCTTTTGAACATGTACTCTGTCGTTTAATTTGACTTAGAAAATTCCTAAATCAGGTTAATTCTATATGACAATATGTTTGCCACAAAGTTTGCTGTCAATGGATTACCCTTTGATTGACAGTATGAATTTCCCGCAGATATTACTGTCAAGAATTTTGCTTTGGTTGACAGTATGAATTCCCGCAGAGATTGCTGTCAAGAGTTGTGCTTTGATTGACAGCATGTTTTTCCCGCAGAGATTGCTGTCAGGAATTCCAAACTTACTGTTTGCACTGTACATCAAAGTTGCTGTCATTAGAATCTCCGCCAATGTTGCTGTCAAGTTGAAACTTGCTGTCGACTTCGTGAAACTTGCTGTCGACCTAGGCAACATGTTGTTTCCTTGTAACCTTACTGTCAGAGTTTGACAGTAACATTTATTCCTTCTGTCGAACTTATGTATTTCTTGAGGCTTGAACATAATCGAACTTCTTCCAAGAATTACACTTATTACATGACAGTATTTATTTAAATTACAAGAATACATTTCAGGCTACGACAGTATGTTCTACTTAGCAAAAACTAAGTATACCAATAAAACTAGTTAAGTTGTCTATTCCATCACCCATAAATCCCAACATATATATATATATATATATATATATATATATATATATATATATATATATATATATATATATATATATATATATACGGAGTACTTTTTAGTTTATAACATATTAAAATGTAAAACATTTTTTATGCTAGATCCAACGGTTTTCATCTATTTAGTTTAAGATCGTTGTCATACCGAGGAATAGACTACCGATTATCAAAAATTCGGACAAAATCTATCTTACACTTATTATTAAAATTGTATTTGATTGTGAGTAGAACTATCTTTAAATAATTATAAGGATATTTTGATAATCAAAACGAATTATAAGTAGAATTCATAAATCAAATAGAATTTCCGACTTAAAAAAATCGTCAATTTCTTCTCTTTTTTTATGTGTAGATTTAATTATATTAAACCATCATTAATTTAAAGATTATTTTGTTAATTTCATGTGGGCTGTAAACGTCCAAATCAAATTTTAAAATTCAAGATAGAGTACAAATATTAAATCGAAAAAGTAAAATCTTATATATATCAATTTCTAAACACCAATTTGATATGTAAATTAATAACTTATAAAATTTTATAAAAATAATATTATACATTGTAGATATTAAAAAGGAGTCGTGCTTTGCACGGGTTAGTTATAATCTATTTTATATATGAGTATATGATCAATTTTTGTCACAAAATCTTTTGACATTGAAGTCGGTAGGATGTCTCTCTTATGATTACTCTCTTTCTCTTGTGTCTAAGAGATGTTATTTTGTTAGCATATTTTATAAGTAGTATTTATTTTTTTGATAAATCTTGGAAAGAACAAATATCGAATTGAAAATCTGAAATATCTCCGAATGAATAAAAGTTGAATTAAGAAGATGGGATGACAAATGATATCAAGTTAAAATATGGCTATTCAAGTGTTAATTGATCTATGCTACATAAAGTGTTTGAATATATTTAAATATTTGTAACTAAAATATACCAAACTTGACTATAAAAATGTACAAATATTAAAAAGGTTTCTTTAAAAAAAAAAAAAAAAGTAAACATTGAAATTGGTTTTTAAAGTGGGCAGCTCAACATGTGCTCAGAGGAGGTGGGGAGATATTTTTTTTTTTTTTGATAATGAGGTGGGGAGATATTGTTAGTTGTATAGTCGACACAATCTTAAGCTAGTAGTTAGATTGTACATCTAGGTACTCTTTTATTTTATTTGAATTTATGAGAGAGAAAAATAATTAATATATTCATGATTTAATTGTCTTTTTATTGATTTTTTTTTTCTCAAGGAAGTTGAAATTAAAGGTTGCAAGTTCTGGTAGGGATTTTTTGCAATTTAAATGTATCATGTTATGTTCTTTTGTGTATCCCATGTTACTCCTCACATGTTCATGTTTGTAATAATATAAAAAGGTAATTATAGTTAGAAGTGTATCTACACAAAGATTGCAATTTACATAATCAAGAAAACGATGCTAATCACAACTTTTTATCTTTTTGGTAAAATAAAATTTTATTTATATTTAATTATTTTTAAATAAGAATTAGCAGTTCTAAACAAATCTTGAAGTCATGGTTCTCCTTGGCTGGTGAAAAGGGAGCAGTGAGCACCTTTTACAGATATAAAAAATTAGGAGATAATTACATCATTAATTAAGATATGTCAGTTACCAAAACATTGAAAACCAACCATTATATAAAGCTAATTAAACTAGTTGCAAGTTGATGTTTTAATTGTTACTAATTGCAAGTTGGTGTTTTATACTATTTATTTATTTATTCTGTTACTAGTTGTTCATGTTTATGTGGACATGGTTCGTTCTTCTTTCTGGTATTCTTTTTGCCTAGGTAGTAATTCCTCCGTCCCCATCAATATTCAATGGTTGATGGTTAACATTTGAGATACAAGATTCGGCGTATGTTAAAATACTTAAAATATGTTTTTTTAATTAATTTTTAATTTTTTTAATAAAATTTAAATATTAAATTTTTATTCATAAGAAGAAAAAAAATTAAAAAAATTAATAAAATTAAACTTTATAAAAATCTTAAAATGCATACCAAACTCTCTGTCCCAAATATTAATAATTAGATGAGACGAAGGAAATAAAATTTAGATGATAATTCATGAGATTGAATTATGCAGTATTTTTATTAGGTTCCTGTTTGTTATGCCATAATTTTGGCATGTCTAATAATCTCCCAAATTTCTAATATTTATTAATTATTAATTCAGATTAATAATTATTTCTTAACCACTAAGTTTTATCCTCTCTCTGAAATGAGGAAAGAATCAATCTTAATCAATTAATTACGGAAAATATCTCCAAACGATATTCTTCAAATCAGGAAGATATCACAACGATAAGATTAAATCAGATAAAATCAATTATTACCCACATTAACGTAACTTATCCCTTAAGTCTCTCGGGATAAGCCCAATTAATTCACAGAACTGCGTGGGACTTGATCCTATATAAACATATAGGTACGCAGGCATCTTGGTACGATATGGAATCCGATACACGAGACAAATCGAGACACCTGCCAAGTCCAGCCCCTTATTTTTTCATAAACCCTAATCCCCTAAAACAGCCACATAAACATTCAATTCGCTCTATTATTCCAGCAACCCTCCGATTTCGTGTTGTTACGAAATTCCTCCAACAACATTTGGCGCTAGAAGGAGGACATAATTTTTGTTTGTGGAGGACAAACGAATTTCAAACATAAGGTTTCGGGTTTTATCGATTCCTTGAATCGGCAACGGAAAAAAAGATGGCTGACAACATACAAAAAACGGTGATGGTAAGCAGGTCGCGGCTGTTTGAAAAGAGAAAAATAAAGGACGATATGCTTAAGTGGCAAGATATGGATCCGTGGTATTCCTAACAAGAAGGCGTTAACATTCACTACTCGCGGACCCGGAAAATAATGAAAAGATATGGCATCAGGACTTAAATCGGCCAGCAAAACAAAAAAGAATGGAGAACAAACCATGGCTGGTAGGAGTCACGCGCGGCAAGCATAGGAATAAAGGTCATGAAAAAATATGGATCGGAGTCTACA
This sequence comes from Kitagawia praeruptora, assembly GCA_037693485.1. Lineage (NCBI taxonomy): Eukaryota > Viridiplantae > Streptophyta > Magnoliopsida > Apiales > Apiaceae > Kitagawia > Kitagawia praeruptora. The sequence goes on from CM075351.1 coordinate 47,268,267, forward strand.
AAACAAAATAATAATAATAATAAAAAAGATACTTTCAATTGCATGTACGCAGCAACAAAGGCCAACAAGTCAACAACAACAACAAAAAAACGAAGCACAGGGGCAACTCACAATCAGTTGTAAACGGAAAATAAAAGATAAGTTCCTCTTTTCTTTTTATTTTAATTTTCTAGCAATTATATTTAATAAAATAAATATCCTGCCATGCATGCATAATTATCATGTTTTTAAATATTTTTTAGAAAAAATATTTATTATTTTAAAAAATTCATGCGAGCAATAGATATTTTTACGCTTGTAAAATTATTGCGATTTAGAAAATATCGTACGAGATATTTATGTTGATGAATTAGCGACATTTATGATTTGATGAATTGTGAATATGTTGATGAATTGCGGATTTATTTTACAATCTCGTATGAGCTGCATTATTCTCAAGAAAGAAAAAATACATATACGAGACGCATAATTTTGTAAAAGATTTTCTACAAAAAGGAGCATTATTTTTTAAGAAAATAAATATCGCAACACTCTTAAAAGAGCATATTTATTATTGCGTTTGGATTTGTAAAAGATTTTTCATATATCGTTGCGATAGTACATATATGTCAAAAATATTTTCGAACTTGCGAACTAAATTGCCAAGTAGGGTAGCCTGGACAAGCTATAAATCTCGCAATGCAACATACTTAGTAAAGTGCAGCACCCTCTGGATTATTATTGAAGGCCCATGACCAGATCTTGAGCTCAAGGTCGCATGGGTGGGAAGGCATCCCTATGCAAAATATCTTTTAGACATGCACAGCCAGCGCGCGTGCAAAGTTCACCAGAATTACATCTACATCTCCTACTGAAGACCTCGCCAAACACATCCTTATGTGGTTGCATCAGACACTTAAAAAGCGTGTATGCCAATTCGGGATATATACAAACGCCAAGGTCCTAACTAGACAACAAGGATCGCAAAGGATTTCAAACGAATTATTTATGCTCGCACATTTGAAAACCTTGGCAAAAAATATATCTTATAGTGGACATCGCATGCTATCACACTTGCATCCGCATACGCCTAACGAGCATAATGGTGCTCTAAATGTTTTTCTAATCATCTACTTTCAGTTTTTTCAGCGACTCAAGAAATTTGGAAGCTTGAAGAATTCTTAGTTCTCCACTGCAGCAAGCTACACTGAAGAACTGGGGGCTAGTTGTTATGCCATAATTTTGGCATGTCTAATAATCTCCCAAATTTCTAATATTTATTAATTATTAATTCATATTAATAATTATTTCTTAACCACTAAGTTTTATCCTCTCTCTGAAATGAGGAAAGAATCAATCTTAATCAATTAATTACGGAAAATATCTCCAAACGATATTCTTCAAATCAGGAAGATATCACAACGATAAGATTAAATCAGATAAAATCAATTATTACCCACATTAACGTAATTTATCCATTAAGTCTCTCAGGATAAGCCCAATTAATTCACAGAACTGCGTGGGGCTTGATCCTATATAAACATATAGGTACGCAGGCATCTTGGTACGATATTGAATCCGATACACGAGACAAATCGAGACACCTGCCAAGTCCAGCCCCTGTATTTTTTCATAAACCCTAATCCCCTAAAATAGCCACATAAACATTCAATTCGCTCTACTATTCCAGCAACCCTCCGATTTCGTGTTGTTACGAAATTCCTCCAACAACACTGTACAATAGCACACGTTTATTGTTTAACTATTTGGCAACAAATCGTTTCTAGACCATTGGATTAACCATCCAACGATTCTGATTTAAAAAAAATCCATAAATTATCGTAGAAATTTTTCACGATATGGGCAAATTATCAAATGTCCCTTATTTTCACATAAAAAATCTACTGTTATGTACTGCATGAATTTTTTGAGATACGGGATGGATTATTTGTCACCGCAAACGTTTATCACTCATCGTGTCCCTTTTTATTAATAAATAATAATCATATACTCCCTCCGTCTTGTAATATATTTTTCGTTTGAAATGTCAGTTCTGTTCATTACATGAAATAAATTATTAATTTACACATAATCTATAAGATCAAATATAATCATGAGTGATCTTGTTGGATTCGTATTTGTTAGTACTTTAATACAGTGAAGTTTTTATAGTTAATACTAATACGAAATTGAAGATATTAATGATTAAAAGTGGAAAGAATGACCAAATTACACTACTTTTGGAAATCCACTACCCAAAATACCTACCGACAGGAGACACCGCCCAAAATGTCCACACGGTACGCAAGAATAAAATGCGTATACCATGCTACGCATGAATACAATGCGTATACAGAAGACTAAATCATAAACACACTTGCTTGCTCTTGTTTCACTCCTGATGATCAATCAGTATTTGTTTGATTTTAAATATAAATGAAGACATGAATATGGTCTGGCGCGTTTACATATAAATGAAAACAAAGGTTATTTATTAAATTTTTATATAATATTTTTGATTTAATATTTTAATATTTTATCAATTTGGGATTAAATAGTTTCCATTCGATTTTTAACGTATTTCATTTGGAGTTTAGAAATATTCAATTTTTTAATTAAATTTTTAAAATTTTATCTGTATTCTCTTGGGGGTTCAACAGTTAACTTTTGGGGTTCAACAATTCCATTTTGGGTTTTAGAAATATTCAGAACGATGAATAAACCGTATACGAACTTAGGGTTTAGGGTTGTTTACAACCCTGAACCCTAGACCCTAAACCCTAACTTATCCTGATTTTTAAACGCATTAACGTTTAAAAAATCAGGCTGCCAGATTCAATTTTTTAATAGTGTTTGCAAATACATATTTATCGGGAAAAAAAAGTAACATCACTTAAAGTAGCATTTTAACTTAAAAACACGTAAATAAATAAAAAAATTAATATAACAAATAGCATAAAACATAATGTATATAGTAAATCAACTGTCTTGAGCTAAAAATATGTTTCAAGTCTATCAATGGTGCATGAAACAAGTTGATGCGATTGATAAAAAACAAGAATACCACGCATTAGCTGAAGGCGTACTAAAGGTTAATTAAAAAGAATAAACTAACCACGCACTGTACCAATGCGTCGCCTAATGTTAAAAAAAAAAAGGGAAGACGCATGTATAATATGCGTAGCCTGGCTTAAAATAAAAAAATATAAAGAACACGCATGTTGAACATGCGTGTTACAATCTACGCATGTAACAAATGCGCATTTGAAGGGTATTTTGGGCGATCCTTTCTGCTAACGGGTATTTTGGTTTTTTGATCTGAAAATGCGGGTATTTGGGGATTTCACCTTTAAAAGTGTGCATTGATAAACGTGTCCAATTCAAATGAGAAAAATATTTTGAGATGGAGGGAGTATTAAGTTAGATCAGTAATTTAATTACGCAGTCAAACGCTGTCAATATTCAAAAATCTAAAATCAATCGAATCAATTTTTAACGATATAATTGAATCAAATCGATTTTCGAGTTTTACTATATCGGCTAAAACCAACTAATCCCGAGAAGGGAATCAGCGAAATTTGGAGTCCTAAGACATTGATGCAACTTGCAAAAGGGTGGAACATGTTCGATGTAATGTCTATTATAAGAATAATAATACTGCATATCGTGAAATGGATCTTCGAAATGTGTTCAAATATCATATAACATTGTTTTATTTGTTATATTTTTATTAAATGCATTAAAAGCTGATAATATTTATAAAAAGAAATAACTAATTATATCATAATAACTTAATATTTGAAAATGCTTTCGAAAATGAGAAAAAGGTTCCTGAGATTGACCTCAGGGAACTTTTCGTGAGATACCTACAAAATATACTTTAATTTTGCTTGGGTCCGTAAGACTAATTAAAATTTTCTGATTTTACAAAAATGTACACCCCATATTTTATAAGAATTTAGGCAAATGATCTCAAGTAAGTCCATGAGATAATCTCAGAAACATTATACTCTTCGAAAATTATAACATTTCTCTTATAACAAATTCATCGATGGAGAAAAATCAGTCTCGACACTGGATTATCCTTGCGCACAAACATACATGTGTATTATTAATGATTATTATCCACTTGATCTGAGAGTAAAAAAGCAGAGAGACACAGAAATCAATTGGTGATAGACCATGCATTACTGAAGGGTGCCGTATTGTACACAGTCTGACCCTCATGTGAAAGCTCTGTTCTAAAACAAGGCCGTCTAACCGTTTAAGCGGTCCGCTTAAGCGTTGAAGGTCCCCCAACCTTCCCGATTTTATGTTAACAGCTTATTCCCCGATTTTATATAATTATTAAATATATATATACTTATGTATATAAATAATTAAATATATATTATATAATCCGCTTAATTGATCCGCATTGAAATCCGCTTAAGCGCCCGCCTAGCCGCTTAAGCGCTCGAAGGTCGTCTTACCGCTTAGAGCCGCTTACCGTTTTTTAGAACACCGTGTGAAAGTGAGATCGACCAATCATAACTAAAATAATGTTTTTTTCATTTTCCACATGATTCTTTCATATTTAAACATTCGCTTTTAATTTTTCCAATTAATTTTATTTTAAGACCGACAGAACAGAAGTATATACTGACGCATTATCATAACAAAGTGTACTTTTACTAGAAAGAGAGATAGGAGTACTTTTTAATTCATTAATAATTAAATAACAGATCGATTAAGAAGAGGGGAAGCACCTCGTAATTACAATTAAAAAAAATAACAAGCAACCAATGTAATGAAATACTTTCTCCGTTTTTTTATTTCTTTACATTTACTTTTTGCACGGAGACCAAGATAGTGGATGTAATATTGTTAAAATAAATATAGTTGTGGGTGTAATGGTAATTTTATTCTTAAAATAAGTGAAGTAGTGTGTGTAATAGTGTAAAGAGTTAAAAAGGTGGAGTGAGGTAGTGGATATAATAATATATTTTATTGTTAAAAGTTACTATTTTTAGTAATGTAAAGAAATGGAATGGACTGTCCAAAATAGAAAGTGTAAAGAAATGAAATGGACGGAGGGAGTATACTTTATTTTAATTATATAAAGTTGTTATGTTCATGTCTTCCATGAATAATCTTGCCCATGGATGATCTGAGAATCTAGGTTAAAGTTGCGAACCGAAAATTTTAATATTATTTTTCTAATTCCAATTCTTAACTAAAAATTAATGAATGTATTTTATTAAATTCCGACTAATATCAAAATATTAAAAATATTTCATTTCAATTACGATCTATCTATATATCTATATATATATTATAATGCCAGGAGATCGGAAATGCACCAAAACAGTTTAAGGTATTTTTCTTGAATTTTCGTATTTTTGATTTTTTTTATTAAAATTCTTTCCTTGCATTAAATAACTATTAATGACAATTTATTAGTCATGAATTACACATATTAAACATCTATTCAATTTATTCTACTTTGTTTAAAAATTAGCAAACTTTATTTGAACGTTATAATTATTATTTCAATATTAAATATTAATTATATACATCTAAGTTTATTTTTAGGTAAAATGACGGTTAACAATTGTTTATATTGCGTTATTTTTTATTCGCTATTCAAGTTATTACATTTTCTTTTCGGATGATTACAGGTTAGACGGCTTTAACTTCTCAAGTAATTTTTATTATCAGTGATTGTGAAAGTCGTAAAAAATTATCGAAATACAAGATATTTACTTAATTTCTGGAATTGTATACAAACAATACAGACAAATTTTTTAATTTTGCACATGAATAAATTATACATGAGTTATGATCAAATCGATTAAATTTAACAGACCCAGCCATTTATCGGAAGAAAAATCGATAAAAAAACTATACACCCATTGTTTCATTACATTGTGTTGAAATAAAATTTTATTCTAATTAAACAAGTTTTTACACTATTATTGATTATGTATATTATGAGAGTGGTGTCGGCTTTAAAAAATGTTATTAACATGAACTTCTCAAGCATTCTTTATTAATTATTATCAATATTTGTGGAGTCGTAATAATTAAACCAGTAGATCGGAGAGGTTTTCACTCATAAGTTTCAAAATATTTTTCTTGATTTTCATAATTTTGATTTTTCTTATTAAAATATTTTTTTTTGCATTTTAATTAGTCATTAATTATACCTATTAAACTTGTATTAAATACACTTTATTTTATACTTAATATAAAATTTTAGCAATCTTTATAGAACATTATAATTTATTATATTAATATAAAATATTAAATATCTATCTAAAAATACAATTATTTCATGGTAAAATGATAAAATAAACTTTTTTATATCGTGCATTTCTAATCCTTATTCAAAATTGATGCAATTTTTTCGGTAATAATAAATATACAATTTTAATTTTTCGATTAATTTGTAATCAGTGACCGGTAATAATAAATATACGATTTTAATTTTTCGATTAATTTGTAATCAGTGACCATGAGAATCATGATAAGATACGGAAGCATATAAATTTTCCAATTAACTTCCAAAATTTAAATACAAGTAGTATTGTATAATTTACTTTTACACATGAACAATTTACACATGCGATGTGATCAACTAGATTAAATTGAACCAATCCAACCTTTTTATTTACTGATAAAATCAATGAAAAAGTTATAAATACGTTGTTTCATTATATTTTGTTGGATTAAATTAATATTATAACTACACAAATTCTTATACCATTACTAATCAATTAATCATGCATGTATGTTATGAGACGAGAATTAATTATGCATGTATGTTATGAGACGGGCTTAAGTCAATCACATCTCTTATAATATTTACATTTTGCTTCTTTTTTTCATCATACAAACAAATTTATCAACAAACTAAGCAATCACGTCTCTCATGATGCCACTGACAGCAAAAATGATACAAAAATGTTACTTTTAGTTATCCGTTGTTGAACTTTACAAATGTTTATCAATATTGGATTTCAAAAGCATTTTTTATGTAACAAAATAGGTGTCGTCAATATATTCGAAAATATTATTATTAATACTTAAGAGTTTAATGGAAACAAATTTTCTTTCTGCTAATTCTTTTCTCTATAATTCTTTAACATTCAAATTTAGTTACATTTTACAAAAGTTTCAATTTATCATATCAAATTTCAAATAATAAAACTCAAAAAATAATGATATTATATATACCATTTTAAAAAATGTTTTCGTGCTGCGCGTAGCGCGGCTTTGTTACCTAGTTATTTTAAAATCAAGGCTCGTCTTATCTAGGGATGACAACAGGTTGGATCGGGTTGGATATCTGTGATATCTAAATCCAAACCCGAATTTTTAATCCAAATCAAAACCCGATCCAAATCCAATTGGATTTGGAAATTCAAAATCCAAAATCCAAATCCGAGTTTACCCAAACCCGAATTTTTGAATTCTTGTAAATAAGTAGTAATACTATTTTTAAAGCTAAATTTCATAAAAATTAAAATTACAATTGCAAATAAATATTCATATTTCAGAGACATGAAAATAAATAAGGAATAAGGAATATATAAATATAAATATATATATATATATATATATATATATATATATATATATATATATATATATAGGCTTTTGCTCAAATACAAACCACTCTTAAAATACAAACCTACAAACCAACACTAAATTAATTATATTTCATCTATTCTAAGATTTCCGCCAAGGGTACCTTCACAAAAAATGCTTAAAATGATTGGCTCTATCCAAAAAAAAAAAAAAACTTGCCGTGGAAATGCAAAGCATTTAAGACAGTAAACGGATGAGTTAGGTAGTCATGAGGGCCGAAGGCTCTCGACACACCCGTCAATCGTCTATTGCTTTTACCATTGATTGTCATTCCTTACAACTTCAGAATGATAAAGGCGCGAAGCGCCGTACAAGAAGGTGCGAAGCACCGTTAACCACCAGTGAAATCCACTGCCACGTCATCACGTGAACAATGATTTTTTTTTTGTTGGATAGAGCCAATTATTTTAAACGTTTTTTTGTATTGGAGTACCCCTAGTTTGGTCATTAGATTAGCTTGAAATATTAGATTTTGCTTGGTTTGTAGGTTTGTATTTTAAGGAGGTTTGTATTGGAGTAGCCCCCTATATATATATATATATATATATCGGGTTTGTATCGGATTTTGGATTTCGGGTGTGGATCGGGTTGGATTTGACTAATATCAAAATCAAAATCCAAACTCTTTCGGGTTTAAAAATCAAATCTAAATCCAAAAAATCGGGTTCGGTAAGATCCAATCGGATCGAATTGAATCGGGTATCCATCGGATCGGTTTTTTTGTCATCCCTAATCTTACCCCAATACTCCAATGCGGTTTTGGGTTAGAGCAACTCCAAGAGCTCTTAAGTATATATATACTCCTCGAAAAAAATATTATTAAATAGGTTTTTAAATATTTAAGCGGTAAAATTGTACATTATTTTTAACAATTCTCCTTAAACTAACTTCTTCTTCATTTTTTATTAATTATACAAGAGTTATTCATGTTCAAGAGAGATACAATAAAAAAATAATTTAAGAGGGAGTAAAGAGCTCCTAGAAATGAAGAAGAGGAGAAGATCTTACATTTTTAAAGAATTACAAGAAGCTTGTTGGAGATGATTTTTATCATGTTTGTAGTGATTTCTTAAAAAAAATGACGAAGAAACCTCATTTAAGAAACTCTTGAAGATGCCCTAATGCATGTACCCTAACACTTATTCACTTCAGAAGCATGATTAATTTATAAGTATTTCTCAATAAACATGTTTATGACTTCATGTTTATGATTTCGAGTTTGACCCAATTTTCAACTGTCAATTTATTTTTCGATACAATATGAATTCATTTTTAAAATATAGTATTTTAAGAATATCTCCAACAATGTGAATTAAAATGATTGGCTAAAATAACCTAAAATGTTATTTATGTAAAATTTGTTAAATCGATAAGGTATCGTGTGCCTATAATGAATTAAATATATTTTAAAAATATTATATTATTATCATTTAACGTTGTTATAAATATAATATAATATTATGATTAATAAGGTAATATATGATGTGTTATTTGTCTTCACATTTTCGACAAATATACCAATATAATCGTGTTGACTAAAATTATAGACAAAAGAAAATCTATTTTATTAAGCGTTTTGTATCCATCAGCGAAGTAAATTTGTATGTGTCGAAGAATCTTGTATTCACATGTAAAAAAATAATATAATAGCATGACTATTGCGAAGCTTATGAGCATTTGATACTTCAAAGATTATTGTTCGTTCATGCCACTTAATACAATATTATGTATGATAATATTGTTTTAATTAAAACAATGCTGTACGTTGCCTTCGCACGCATGCCAGTTAAGAATACAGGTACAATGTTTACTGATGTTTGCTGATATTCATCAAGTACAGATATGTTGATAATTCTACACCTTGCTATTAGGGATAAAAATGAATCGGAGCTGAACTAAAATTGAATATTTTTTATTTTTTTTTGATAATTCGGTGTCTGGGCCAGCTTGCGCGCACCTCGATTAATTCGGAGGGCATACTAGCACACTCATACCCTCGAGCATGATAGCCCACTTAATCCCGGAACGCCCCAAGGAATCGAACTCGTGATCTCAAGACAACAAGACTTAAGCGCCACTGTCCGACCATCTGAGACACCGTGAGAATCTAAAATTGAAATTCTTGTTGGCACTACAAAATAGCAAATAGTTTCAGTTATTCCGTCACAACAAATACGTAAATTTTAATCGTTTAAAACAAGATCCGAACTTGAGTCAGTTTCGACGTGATTTAAATAGAGTATTGGTTAGATAATGGAAGAGGGAGACATTAGGGGAGGCATGCCACATTATATTGAATAGACATATATACTTCCCTCCCACTGCTTCTGGCAAATTTGCTTTCTATATCTGCATGTGAAATTGCACATGTTCAAAGTCAGCTCTGTTCACTCCCCAACTAATTTATCCTCTCATTTTTACTTTTTATTTATAGGATTTAATTGCAAGTGTCATGTTTAAGTCACTTAAAATAATTGGTTAACTATAAACATGCATTAGTTAATTAGGTCATGGAGACTTGACCACAAGTAGTTTTCGAAATATTCTTCATGTACTATCATTTCACATTCATGTATCTTCCAAACAAAGTTGAAACCTTGTTATTAATTAATACAAACTTCCTCTAACTGTAGGTATTAGTTAAGGGTTTATCGTGCTCGTTTGAATCATAAAATTTTAACACGGTTAATGGAAATGAGAATGAAATTTCAAATTCCATGATCCAAACGAACTCCAAATATTCTCGTCTTAAAGAATGTGTTCTAAAAAATTGTATAAAACAATCCGCATTTTTCTCCGACCATCGTACGTAGACTTAGAGCATCTCCAATGGTATTAGTTAAAAATGATTGGTTAAATCAGATAAAATATCGATTATGTAAAATTTGTAAGAAGTTGTGCTCCAATGATATATTAGCTATAATGTTGTATATATTGTAAATATAGTATTTGTTATTAATAGAATCTATTTTTTTTAAGGTAATAGATCATGTAAAATCTTCCTTACATGTCTCTAGAGGTTGGCCAAATATAGTCAACGAAAAATGATTATCCAATTTTTTGCTAACAGTAATGTTCCATTGGAGTGATGTTTTTTTTACATAATTTCTATAAAATTTATTTATAATAATATATTTGTGATTTTAGCTAAGGGGAGATGCTCTTAGAACTCATTTTTTATATTAATGTAAAACGAGTTCATATCGAAGAACAATTTACTGAAGAAAGATGAAACAAAGACGTACGTTCGTATTTTGTTTCCCTTGGCATCCACTTGGCCACTATAAAAGTTCAAATCAAGCAAAAGACCATTAAAAAGGCCTATTGTGTCCCTTTTCTGATATTGTGTGGTTGTGAATCTTTTGATTTTCTTTATTGACAGTTAGGTTCTTTTGCAGTGAATAATGTGGGTTGGTTTTGGATCGGTAACATAAAAGCTAGAGGAAATGAAACCGAATGAAATGTGAATTTGAATGGATGATATGAAACTACTAGAAAAACGACTAAATTCTGCAAGTTCTGGTTATTCAATTGTTTACTTAAATTCGATCGTTGTTCAATTTGATTGACTTTGTCGAATTTTTGTTTTGATCAACATGAAAATAAACCAATCATAAATTCGACTGGAATTTATCAAATTTAATCATACTTTCCTATAGTCAACATGAAAATAAACCGATCATAAATTTGACTGGAATTTATCAAATTTAACCATACTTTCCTATAGTGTTATGAGAACCAAGGAGAGGTAAACAGAATTTAATTGAAAAAATCTTAAGAGTATTATTAAACGAACACAAATACTATGAATATTCCACGTAAACATAGAATCTGAAAAGAACCTTGTACGATCTTAGACGTTGTAAGTAAGATACGTAAAGGGAATTGGTCAAGAAATTGTATTCGAGATGCTCATTCATATTACGTACCTTAAATGCCCAATTAAATCACTAATATATTGTTAGTCGCCAGTTGTGTGTACTGTATTTAAATAAGTGTATCTACTAAAAAAACTTAAACTGAATATTTAGCTCCATTTAAAAACAATTGCAAGAGATGACGGGGTAATTTCAAAGTGTTTAACTATAAAACTGTTGACGTCCTCCACGATAAAGGAGATAAAGAAAAATAAAGAAATTCACGTGTTAGGGTCGCTCCATGTGCATGGGGCAGTCCAATTGGGTAGCCAAGCAAAGAAATATAGGACCCTTTCGATTATGTGATTTAAACCCGAATAATAGGAACGAGAATGAGATTGTACAAAAAAAAATATTAAAATCTTATTCTCATTTCCGTTAACCAAACGTCTCCGTAGTAAATGATGGTATATACGCATAGACCAAGGTTCAAGAGAGAACCCTCTTACAGAAACAAGTTCGAAACTCAAACTTAGATTGTACGCAACCAATATTTTCTGCTAAGACTCGAACTTGGATTCCTAAGAAGAGGGGACTACAGGCATACAATGTTAAGGGTCGTAATTATTCATTTACGGTGGTTATTATTGGTTAATGTTTAGATAACAAAAAGAACCATAACCCATAAAAGCTCATCTCACGGATCTTGCCTTCTTTCTGACCCAAACACATGCCACAACATTTTCTGTCTACCCCTCCACTTTTTTATTCTTGTATCAAGATTTACAAGTGAGGCTGGTATATATATAGCTAAGCTGTACTTTGAGGAACCAAGGAAGCATAACCAATCATATATTTAAAAGCACGTACTTTCTATAATCTACTGCCAAAAGAATGACTTCTTCTCCTTCTAATACTTCTTGGGTAAGAACAATCAAATCTCCATTTCGAAAAGCTCGTACCTTCTTCAACAATAATCATAGCCACCAAGGCTCTGCTCCTGCTGCTGCCACCACCAGAGCTCATAGACGCAACAAATCCCGCCACCCTGAAGGTATATTAACATTTCAGTATATAAACAAATTCGACTATATGAGTGTGTGCTGTGTGCATATGTATATATGAGTCTATAGCCATGTATTGAGGTGATTGGTGGTGGTGCAGGGCATGAACATGATGATGATGATAAGAAGATGATAGACCTTCAACTTGAAGGAGAAGTGATGGCATGCACTTATGAGGATGTTCAAGTCATGTGGTCCATATTAGATAAATCCAACAAGCAGCCAAGATCATCACTTTGCAATGTCAATTCTTGATCCATCCGCTACCAAAAAAACATCAACTCAAGAATAATCTTCTACCTAGCAACTCTCCGTAATCAAAATCAAACATAGCTTAGGTTCTTTTCATTATTCAAGAACCCTGGCATTTACCCAATAGTATCCTATAGGATTTAGTATATCACACTATTATCATCTAGCAAAAAGGAAAAAAGAAAAAAGAATTAGTTTAAATCTTATATACGTATCAATATCATACTTGGCTGGAGTACTTTTCTTCTGCTGTTGAATATCTCGAGCAAGTGGTGACAGAGACACAAAATTCACCACCACAGTAGGAATTCACTAAGAAGAAAGAGGACCTTCAAACAAGAGAAGGCCAAGAAGGAATGATGGAGAGGGTGTATAATTATCAAAGCTTGATGATCATCTTATCTCTAGTGCTTTGTAAATTTCTCTATATTCTGATAATTGTCATCCTCCACCTATAGGAATCCCCATGATAAATAAAAAAAATCATGGTGAGATTTTTTCACTTTATTAATGGATTGCTTGCTTTATCTTCTCGCACACCACTCTTGACTTAAATAACCAGTATGTTTCACTGGTGTGGTGTGCCGATCAGTAATCTTGAAATCATTATAAGAGATTATGACAGAAACTAGATTCACCTTACGCATAGGGAAAATATGATCCCGTAAAATTTCTATTCATCCTACCCTAGAAACTGGGTACCAAACTGAGCGGATTTATATGTTACTGCAAGAATTTTCTTCACACAAAACTTAATAAGTTGATAGAAGGAGATCAAGCAGAGCACTGTTCAGTTTGAAGGTAGAGCAGTAAAGTTGTAAAAACGTAAATAAGTAAAAATCATATCACAAAAGAACAAAAGTTTCATAGGAACTGGAAACTTCGATGTATATATCTTCACTTTATCTTTTGTTAGATAACTCTTGTAGCAGCAACTGTTGGGCAATAATGTGTGAACTTTTAGGGTGGAAAATTTAAGAGGCTGTGAAGTAAAACATACCAAGTCCTAAGAGGTAACCCTCTAAAACAATTTCTGATGTGTAAGGGGTTATGTTTCGATGGATAAGGTCCCACACTAAGGTGAGGATAAGGTGATCCTCAATCTAAGGAATCCAGCCTAAGATTTCTGAAAAGTTTTCATAAGCTTTGTCTCTTTCATGACAACTACCTTTTGTTTTATATGTTTATATTCAATGTTATAATCTTCTCCTTAGCTGTTTCGCTTGAAGATTGTTGTACAAATCTTTCCCTCTTTCAGCAAACAGACATCAAATCACAAGCACTCTCTCTTTATTACCTATATCTGTACAAGCACACGGCTTCTTGACCTTGACTGTGAAAAAATTGGAAGCCATGTATGGGTACAACACCCTTGACTGCGCAATATTGGATCCATTTATGGGAACAAGAACCCAGCTATAAGACAAGACCGTTTAGCAATTAACTTAATCAGTCAAAAAACAATCGACTAAACTTCTATCTGTAATTCTACTTATCAGCTGATTAATCAAGTGTCTAAATGATTGAAGAGAATTGAGCGGTCAACAAAGTCGTAAAAGAAAAGTCCTCCACCTCTTATGTAGAAAATGAAATGGTACAGAATAAAACAGAGATATTATTAACACAACTACAGCTTAAATGGAAAGAGTACTGATCTGAATTAACTAGGACTTGAGCTTAATTGGCAGTCCGGACATTACACCATTTTTGTACAATATCTATCACTTCATCGAGCACTCCTCTCTTCTCTTGCTTCAAGTGCACCCACTTCCTCATTTGATAGAATGTCGACAATGGGTTCATACACATCCCATTCCTTTCTCTTCCTGAAAAAAAAATGTAAGCCAAATAACTTTTCAGTTTCTTGAAACAAGGAACCTGAGGGCATAGTTAATAACTGTGATTATTTAGAAGCGTGAATTTTATTTTTACTATAACAATAAATCTCTCCAACTTAGCTTTATCCTGTAACATCGTAATTTCAATCTGTTTTGACAGAGTAATTCAAAATGGATTAATGCTAAGTGTTGATTTTGAAATTTTAATAGGTCATATGTGAAGTAAAGAAGGATCAAAAGTGAAGGGAAACAATCATAGAGTTGCAAGATGCAAAACATTACGACCCTCAATAGATGATCAAAGCCCGGAGTTAAACTTAAACAGATTGTCAAGGCCCTGATGTGAAGGATCAAGGACCCTAGACAACACATGTAAAGCTAAACGACATACCCAGAACCCTAGCCACATTCTAACCTTATAAAAAATTCGATTGTTGTCTTTATGTGAATAAGTTGATTAATTAGAGTGGTTGAAAACTACTTATTAGCAGATGAATCGATCACTTCAGACTGACAATATACATGATACATCACAACATACCTCTCTGAATTAATTGAAGTCCTATATTAACTATATTATGGAGGTTTCGTAATTGTCATATATTACGGCTATTCTGCTAATATTTGCATGTAATATGGTAATTTCAGATACTAGGGTTATGTGAATCTTCACACAAGTATTGAGCAAGTAAACATACTGACCTTGTTTTCTCTCTCTTCTTAGCCGCCTCCCTCTTTTCTCTTTTCTTCTTCTTCTCGCCTCCCCTTGTTTCAGCAGGGGCTTCCACCGGATTTTCACCGGTGGAAAGCCCCATCCCTCTATTTTCTTTCGTTTTGCTTGTTTATAGATTGTATTTCCCTAAAAAATCTTCCTTTTTAGGAAAGATTTGGTTTGTTTTTTTTCGGATTAAAGCTATCGGATCTAAGTTATCTGTTCTTAGTTTCTTAAACTTCGGAGCTCCGGCTATTTCTCCCTTTTCCGGCCTGTCCCCGGACTTGTGAGTGGTTTCACCTTGTATTATTGGGGGTTCGATTTTCAGATCTAAGTTTGGAGTTCTTAGTAGTTTTTATTGTTTCTTCAGTTTATGTTTTTTAGTTATAAATTGTTAAGTTCTTAATTTTCAGATTGTAATGTTTGGTTGTTTGGTTTTCTCTCCGTTTGGTGGGAGTTTGATTTTCTCTCTGGTTTATGGGAGCGTGGATTTGGATTTAGTGATTCGAGCTGTTTTGGTTCTGCACTCATGGTCGATAAGCTCAAACGGATATTGGGGATATAGATGTACATATCTTCTTAATTTCGCTTTTGGTCTCCTCTTGATGTCCGGCGATACAATCTGTTTTATGTTTGTTCTACTCGATATGATTTGTAGATGCCGTACGGCTTTGTTTTATTGAATTTAAAACACTCGTTATTCAAAAAAAAAAAAAGTATTGAGCAAGTAGTGGGCACCCAGTCAGACAGTCAGTAAACGAGTAGCATTGTATTATTTATTATCATCCATCCACAGTTAGCAGTTCCTGGTTTAAAATATCGATATTTTTTTTTTGCTAAGCTAGAATATCGTTGTTTAATTGGCTCATCTTAATATCTGGTTTGCTTTGCTAGCAACTTATATTTCTAGCACAATCATATACTTTGTATGTCCTGAGAGTCGTGCATGATACTAGTACCTATTAGTTTATTGCTTATGCGGATAACTTGTACATTCATGCTTGTTCAAGGATTTGTTGTGAATTTAGGAATTTTGTGGATAAGGTTACCTAGAAGTTTAAGAGAGTTATTGCACATGTTCAGGCAATTAAGTTTCCCATATCATATTTTAGTTTTGATTGTTTGTTTGATAGAAGAGTAGCTAAGTGGAGGATGACAAAAGGTTTAAGCTGGGTGTATTTAGTAAGTGTTAAATTCACACTCATTATAACTACAAATTCTCTCCAACTTGCCTTTACTTTGTATTCAACAGGTCAGATGAAAAGAAAAGGTCAAAAGTGAAACTACAATATACAGAAACATCAGGACCCTCGCAAGATGATCATGACCCGAGGCAAAGCTGAATAATCAGACTCGGGTCAAGGCCCTTACCTTAATGCTCTGGGTTCTGAGCAGACGGAATTTCAATTTACACTCTTCCTTAACTTATTTTACCTTTCTTTAAAAAAAATATCTTGTTTTTTCAAATCCTCTTCAAGTACATATAAATACTTTAATCCAATACTTTAGAGCATTCACATCCCACTCTGCATCTGCAAATTATAGAAATTTTTTTAGCTTTTATCACAAAAAAGCACCTCCATCCCATTCCCCATTTTGGGGTTTGGTTTTACAGACAACTTTTGAGTCCCCATATTTGGGGGTTTCTATTTCACCCGCAAATCTGTTTGCAAACACTCTCTCTCCTCATATAAACATATTTAATTATTTTACAAGGTAGTTGTTGAGTTTTGGTAGTTAAAATTGTGAGTGAAAGAGAGAGAAAGAAGTAATATAAAAAAGAATATAGGGATATGGGGATGGAAAATGGGGAATGGGATGTAGAATTTTTTTGATAATTAAGGGAATTTACTATTTTTGTTTGGGGATTTACTATTTTTAGTAAGTTTTTGGGGATAGGGATGAGGGACGGGATGTGAATGCTCTTAGGAGAACAGACCATACTTATGAGAGACAAGATACTTTTATAACTGATAGAGAGATTGAACAGATTCATCCGGTCTTACAAGACTTTGGATCAAGGTGGTGTTCCTCTTACACTAAAATTTTTTCGGCATGGTTTCCTTTGTTAATAAATTTTTATTTTCTTCTTTAATCATGAGTAATAATCCCTTCATCTGGGGCTCAACAGTAATCAGTTGTTTATCATGTCCTTCTACTTAGATCTAATTTTTCTTGCTTTCCTATTTGCTAATCTATCATTAAGAGTTATAAACAATTAGAAGAAGGACCAAACTTATAATTAATTTAAATATTTACGGTGAATCAGGAGAGGAATTATGATGCGAGTACATGATATAGTTATATAATAAATCAGGGTTTTAAATTTGAATACGCAAACTACGAAAATTAAAACCTAGGAGCTACAACAATAAAGTTCAATTTATCATGGGAATGGCTTTATTCGGGTTTGATTGTTGAGCAATATAATTTATCCCAGGACTCGGTACAGAAATTAAATTACACATGGACTGGTGTTAGCGAATTAGGAACTCCAGAAATTAGAATTGATTAGAAATTCATTATGATCAACTGGTGATCCCTAGTACTTGTATTTTTTTGGTTTTAGGTGATTCTTTATTGCATTTGTTCATGTATTATAACTTTATAATCAGTAGTTCATACGAAAGTCTCAAATAATTCTTAAACACACTTGACTGAATGGTTGTGGATATAAACTTCCTTGTAGATACATTCACTTCCCTGTAGATTCCACACTCTACTTACAACTATACCATGATAAATTTAATCTCAATCATACCTATGACAGATTTCCCTGAATAAAACCTTTCGGGCCGGGTAATGACTAACCAATGATTTTGGACAATTTCTATTAAACCCCGCCGACTTTCTAATATCAGATTGCTGAGCACAGTCCAATACTAGTCAAGAAGAACACTAAAGTTTAATTACAGTAACGAATGGCAAATTGGAACAAGAACAGCAGTCTTACCGAATAACACTAGATCTGAAACCATATAACTTCATCAAATCCAATCCAGTGCCACCGACCTTACTGAGATAAGGATAAAGAAGAGAATTTTTACATAATTTTCAAAAGATTTTTTTTTAAACTACAAAAACTCGATACATGATACAAACCTGGGAAGAGAATGCTCCAACCCTCTGCGACCCTTTTTGTTTATTCTACTTTCCCTTGCTGAGGATACATTTTGAACTGCAATCTGATAGTGAGAAATCAAAAAATAGTTAGATACACCTTTTACTATCATCATGTTCCACTTAAGCAATTATAATAACTAGCTACAATTCATTAAATTCTGACCTCATACTGCTGTTCCCTAATTGCAAAGGCTATTGCTGGTTGCAAAAAGAACTCTTTAGTCAAGTATCACTGGCAGATATGAAGTACTTAAGTTGAAATCTGAGAGAAGGGTAGAAAAGTAAAAGGAATCTAGAACATTGTACCAGCTGTAATTTATCTGTAAGACAAAAATTGGAGACGAATCGAGGATATACACTGAATCAGAATAAAAAGACAAGAATTACACAAACTTGCAATAGGCATGCGCCTGATGCAACTTGCAAGCATATGCATGAGGAACAGAAGACTAATAGAATGACAAAAACAAGGAGTTGACGGTGAGGAAGGATGGCGCGTTTTACCTCTTTTACCTAAAATTATTAATGGAACCTAGGACATGGAAATATAATTTAACACAAAAAACAAATTATTTCTTATATAATTTGTGCATCACCTTACAAGCTTCAAAGAGATACAGAATACTTGTAAGAAAAAAAGAAAATTCCTTAAAACACTGAAAAATGGCTATATAACCAAAGATACATGCCACAATGAAGGGAAAAATCAGGTTAATAAGCTTACTCCAACTTCAGGATCATCAATACCCAAATCTTTGCAAAAGATTCTGGCAAATTCTTCAGGGTCACTTTTGAAGTTGTTCAAATCCTGAAAATTATAACATATCAATCTTTGTTGCACTAAATAGATGCAATACAAAGCAAAACCAGAAGGATAAGAGGCATCACCAAATAAAGTATACACGGACAATATAAAATAATTAAACTTACCCAGAAGAACTGATCTTTTATTAACGTATGATTCACTCGAAGGTCAATCTGAAGAATGATAGGGAAAAGGAAGTGGTCGGTTAATGATTTTGAA
Source organism: Kitagawia praeruptora (assembly GCA_037693485.1). Lineage (NCBI taxonomy): Eukaryota > Viridiplantae > Streptophyta > Magnoliopsida > Apiales > Apiaceae > Kitagawia > Kitagawia praeruptora. The sequence continues at coordinate 47,287,748 of CM075351.1, forward strand.
TAGAAAAAGTCAGGCATAAGAAAGACATCATGTCAAAACCAAGGCCAACCTTGACTGGAACAATTTTTTCGCCAGTGTACATATCTTGCCCTTCATACGATCGAAAATCTGTCAGCTGCGACTGAAAAAATTTAAATTTTAGGTTAGCAGCACAATGTGATTAAAAGAATTAAGTTAGAATATATGTAACAAAGGATGTAGCTCACATAATACTTCTATCATATTACCAGTACTGCCCCATTAAAAAATTCAGGTCTCGTTTGGTTAGTGATAGAAGGATTATGGAAAGAGGTAAATTCTAAGAACTTAATATGCAATTTCACTTTCCAAGGATGAAAATGTGTTTAGTTAACAATCACCAAAAGTAGAAATTCCATAGGGATAAAAACAATCTTTATTTTTATGTAACTTAAGTTGGAAACAAGTCTGCAGAAACGAGCACACTACTTATTTAGGCCTGCCGAACATCATCAGCAGAAACAAGTCTGCAGTCCTTGGGTATTTGAAGGAGCGTGTTAGAGATAGAATCAAAGGGTGGAATAAAGGAATTTTATCAAAGGGGGGAAAGGAGATAGTGCTAAAAACTGTGGCTCAGGCGTTGCCCAATTACGCTATGAGTATGTTTTTATTTCCAAAGCAGTTGTGTATGGAGATTGAAAATATGATGTCTAAGTTTTGGTGGCAGTCTTCGTCGAATAGAGATTCTGGTATAAGGTGGATGAGTTGGGAAAGAATGAGTAAGAAAAAATCTCAAGGCGGTATGGGTTTCAGGAGGCTTTATGATTTCAATGTTGCATTACTCGGGAAGCAAGGTTGGAGGCTGATTACTAATGAAGATAGTCTGGTAAGCAGAATTTATAAGGCCCGATATTATTCCAACGGATCTTTTCTAACAGCAAAGATGGGACACAACCCGAGTTATGTATGGAGGAGCATAATGGAGGCCCAGGTGTTGCTGAAACAGGGTGCTGTACGTAGAGTGGGGAGTGGTACTTCAATCAGTATTTTAAAGGATCCCTGGCTTCCATGTAAAGAAAATCCATACGTTCAATCTTCACTCAGTGAGTTGGAGGGTAAATCAGTCTCAAGTTTAATGGTGGAGGGGCGGAATGAATGGGATGTGGGGCGTATCAGGAGCATGTTCAACGATAGAGACTTAAATCTGATTCGAGCAGTGCCTATTAACATTACAGAAGAAGACTCGTGGTACTGGAAATATGAGAAGCTGGGAAAGTACAAGGTAAAGAGTGCTTATAATGCAATGCTGGAGACTAATGATCATCACGACATGAGTAACAATTCAGGTTTCTGGAGAATCATCTGGAATCTCAAAATCCCTTCGAAAACAAAAATTTTTATGTGGAGGTCTTTACGTGATGTTCTGCCAACTAAGGAACAGCTCCAAAGGAGGAAGGTTAATGTTAATCCTTATTGCCCAGTATGCAATACTGACTATGAGACAATCAATCATTGTTTGATAAGCTGTCCATTCGCTGCGAAATGCTGGGAACTCTCTGATTATGCATTTAATTGGCAACCAGGTGGAGACATTACTCAGTGGATGGAAGAAGTGGTTCATCGGTATAGAAAGGAGGACGTGACAAAAATTATTATGATCTGTTGGAACCTCTGGAAAAACAGAAATGATGTGGTATGGAATCAAAGAAGTGCAGAGCCTGTCGAAGTGGTAAAATCAGCTGAACTCTTTCTTAATCAGTGGAGAAGTGCGCAAGACAAGACGTTTGATAATTACCTTGGGTTCATGACTCAAGCAGACGGTAAAGCGCAATGGGAGCGACCACCGGATGGTAAGATTAAGATCAACACTGATGCTGCCTTATTCGAAGACTCTAATGCATTTAGCTATTCCATGATTGCCAGAAATCATTCAGGGGAGCTTATAGAAGCAAAATCAAGGTGCAGACAAGGTAGTGTAACTCCTGAAATGGCGGAAATATTTGGTGTTAGAGAGGCACTCAGTTGGCTAAAGGACAACGAATGTACAGATGCAATAGTAGAAACAGATTGTCTCTCGATGGTTCAAGCAATTCGGAGCTCTTCAGTAACTCTTTCTTACTTAGGTAGAGTAATTGAGGAGTGTAAGTCAATTCTAGTGTCTTTGAAAAAACGTAATGTTACGTTGAATTTCGTAAAGCGTTCTGCGAACAAAGTTGCTCATTACATAGCGAGAAACTCTTGTTCTGTAGCTGAACGTAGTTGGAACGGAGGGGATGCCCAACCGTTTTTCCATCATGTTATGTTGGAAGATTTGAAGTGTTAATGAAAATTTCTCCCTTTTTGGCAAAAAAAAAAAAGAAAAAAGTTGGAAATTACCATGAAGTAGGTCATAAACTTCTGTTGTTTTGATGCAAGTTGCACCCCCCCCCCCCAACCCTTTAAATTTCATAAGAAGCAACGGCCAAAAAATATACCTAGTTTCATGGATACTTACGTAATCAAGTTACAATGAAACATGGGTACTTACGTAATCAAGTTACATTGAAACAAACTATTTTGCCTGTCTTTTACAGAATTGGCGTGTACTAAAGAAGGTCTAGCTATTTCAGGAACACATTATAATAAAAAAATTGAAACATTATGTGACTACTACCTAACGAAGCAGCGACCAGCATCACGTAGCAAACTTAATGATATAATATTACCTCATGCACAACTTCATCTTTCTTATATACAGCTTAATGCCATTCATAAAATTTTAGTCATTGAATTGATCTTCAATCAAAATCTAGAATTAACTGATGGAGAAATTAATGAAATCTATATATTAAAAGAAACCGGCTGACATATGACTGAGCACCTCAGAAAAGATGGTTTACTTGTATAGATTGAGCAATCTGTGTTACAAATGCTGGTGGAAGCTTCGAGTCTTTTACAGATCTTTTTGCAAACACCACCACCTCCGAATCTGGATCTGTCAGAGAAAAGATATTTCAGTGAGACGTTGGCAAATATTCAACAAGTAAATGTATTCGTACAACACCAAGGGAAAAAGTGCCCTGTTCTAAGACAGTAATGCAATGTTATTAAGTTATTATTATCATTAGTGATAAAATAACAGCAAAGGAAAGGTAATTTTGCCTAATGATAGGCATCTCAAACTATTCAACAGATGTTCATACTTCATAAGTTATCTTTTTGACTAACAGTGATAAGCTAAAAAAATTTAGTATACATCAAAAGTGCATATATATAAGCTAGCACCTGAACCTTCTTGTAATATACACTGATTTGGTAGAATGATAAATTAAACAGGCAAGTGGTATTCTAAATCATAATTATACATATTATATATCATAAATTCTTAACTATATGTTAGGTGATAGTAATATGCTTTTTCCCCATATCGCTAATAGAAACAAATCATGAATTCTTAACTATGTTAGGTGATAGTAATATGCTTTTTCCCCATACACATTCAGCCACTAATGTCTCATAGTCGTAGAACCCCGACACCTCTTCCATATAGTCTCTATGGCATGTTTTGCATTTCCAATTTGTTGGTCACATTAATTTTATCACTTACATTTAAATAAACAACAGCATCAACCAAAATCATACAGACAGTAGTCAGTAGCCAAGTAAGACCGAAGTGTTGACAACATGAAACATTAATGAAAAACAAATCATTTAATTTCTTTAATCAAATCTTGAATATGGGGGCAGTTTATATATTTACAAGATTACATAGTAGCATACAATGACCTAATCAAAAAGTAAAATTTAGTGGAACAACGCAATAGTTCGAAAAATATATTAATCACACAAAAGATCATATGTGTGTGTATGCACAGAGAGAGAGAGAGAGAGAGAGAGAGAGAGAGAGACATCATTACATCAAGACGAATTGGAACAAGATTATCAGCAGTTGGGCTGCAATATCAAAAACCCACAAATTATACATTACTCTCAACAAATCCATAAATATAGAAATACACACAAAAGTGAAGGGTAGACAGAGAGAGTCATTACATTCTGAACTTAACTGGGTTGTGTTTTGAAGGACTCCATATTCCATGCGATTTCATCGTTGCTCATTAGTTGTACAAAGGGGGCAGGGTCCGCGAAAAGATGACAAAAATGACTGTTTTTTTCGAAAAAAAAAATGATAAAAATAATCGTTTCTGGACTAGTGCGCAAAATTACCTGACGGCATTTGCCGAAAGTATATCTGGGATACTCATTTGCGATCCTTCACAGTTTTTTTTTAATACTTCCGCCTATGTTACGCATTTGCCCCTGAATATCCGATTGCAGTATGCGTATATTTCATAAAAATATTATTTAAATATTCAATTTTTCAATTAATATTTTAATTTTTTATTAGTATTTTATTTGGGGTTCAACGGTTCCAATTGGGTTTAGAAATATTCAGTTTTTAAATTAAATATTTTTAATTTTATCTGTATTTTCTTAGGGGGTCAACAATTAACTTTTGGGATTTAACGTTTCCATTTTGGGTTTTAGAAATATTCGGAAGGAAGAATAAACCGTATACGAACTTAGGGTTTAGGGTTGCCGGATTCAATTTTTTTAATTAAAAAAAATACAATTTTAATTAAATTTAGGGGTTCAATAATTAACTTTTGGGATTCAACGTTTCCATTTTGGGTTTTAGAAATATTCAGAAGGAATAATAAACCGTATAAGAGCTTAGGGCTTGGGATTTAGGGTTGACATATCCTGATTCGTTTAAAAGTCAGGCTACCATATTCAATTTTTTAATTTAAAAATTTTAAATTTAAAAAAATAGAATTTTAATTAAATTTAGGAATTCAACAATTAACTTCTGGGATTTAACGTTCCCATATTTCAATTGCATATCAGAGCTATACCCACCCCAATTTGCGTATCAACAAGATAGATATGTGCCAACCACCACAACTTTACAAGAAATACGCATAATGAAAATGTTTATTCAGGGGTTACACATTTGTTAGATGCGTAACACATGCAGGATTTTTTTTTTTAAAAAAAATTATAAAGGATACGCATTTGCCAAATGCGTATCTCTAGTACCCACTTGACAAATGCATATCCCATCGAATATTTTTGCGCATTGTTTCAAAATCACCTGAATTTCCTAACTATTTAGAATAAAGATGTCGAGAGAAAGGTCTCACTATTTTTGTGAACAATTTTCAAAAATCAATTATTTTTGTCTTTCACCCGCAGGGCCCTGTGTTTCTTATTCCAAAAAAAAAAAAAGAATAATCGTCTTCTAGTGGGGGATTGAACTCACTTACTTTTTAAATAATTTCATGTTTATAATCATTGAACTTGAGTTTGAATTAAAAAATATATTATTAAAATATGATTTTTTTTTCTTTTCTTACTTTTGTTGTTAATTTAATTTTTACGTAAATGTATTAATGATTATTAATTATATTATTTACAAAACTTTGTATTTTTAGTTGCCAAAATATCATGTATGTATACAACCAATTTTATAATTTTTTTAACATCAAATTTTAATAACAATATTAAGTATGGTGTATTGATATACAAATAAATATGTCATCCTTGTGCAACTGAAACTTAAATTGAATTCTCCAGTATATCTTTGAAGAGAACTCATGTATTTTGTTGAGTATTGAATACAGCAAAAGAATACAGAGGGGGTGAATGAATTCTTGAACTTTTCTTGTTCTTGAATCTGTGTAGCAGATAAGTGTTTGTGTGTGCGACTATGTAAGTGCGGATAAGAAATAACACAAGACACTATCACTTTAATCTAATATATTATTAGATAAAGGTTGCTACAATCTGTGAATACAAATGATAGTATTCTCAGCTTCGTTTTTCTCAGAGAGATATGTCTAACAATGTGTATGAAAAACTTGACTCCTCAAAAAAAGTAATAACTAAGGAAGTGAGGTTGTATCCTTATAGGACATGGATACAACCTACTTACTACAAATAAGGTAGCTAAACAAATTACTTTCTAGTCTGTCTATCCTTTTTGAGTAAGTGTCCAAACGGTTACAGATTTGACTTTGCAAAGCCTGTTCAGATCCACTTCTTTAGCCCTTTGTCTCTTCTATATCTCTCCAAGCTTCCTTGTTCCAGAGCACGTTACAGATTGTGGTCCATAAAGTGCATTGGCTTGTTGCAGGTTTCAGACTTGTACAATTTCTTCAGTATTTTGTCTCCAAAAATGTATTCGAGAAGTGGCTAAGTGATTGATTCGAGAACTAGGATTAGGTAACTCTGAGTTCTCGAATACTGTATGATTGACATATCGAATCACTTCTCGAATAATACTTTTCTCCAGGATTCCTGGAGTTATCGAATAGACCACTTGACTTGTCGAATCCTTGAGATATCGAATAGCTCTCTGAGTTCTTGAGATATCGAATGGAACTTTGACTTGTTGACTCTTTGAGAACTCGAATACCACTTTGACTTGTTGACTTCTTGAGTTCTCGAATAGAGTATTTAGACATGTCGAATCTTTGAGATATCGAACAGTTCATTTAGAGATATCGAACAGTGTCTTCTCAGATATCGAATCTCTGACTTCTCGAATGCTAGACTTCTCGAATAGACAAATGTACTTCTCGAATTGGTACTTAGGCAAATTCTCCATTTCTTCAAATCCCAACTGTGATTATTTGCCAGTCTTTATCTTCTTGCTTGAGGCATGAACCTTGGAACTTCTTTCAAGCATTATTCTTGACTATATAAGTATAGTTACACAACTAGGATTTGATGCCTATTACAAGTACAAAAAACAAATAGAAACTCTACAACTAGAGGTTCCCTCAGTTAAGAGGTCATGTAAGTAATGCAAAGCATTACAAATAATTAGGCTTGTTATTAGATGTAAACAGGCATGCCTCTGTGACTAACAATCTCCCCCAAATTGTGAGTGAGACCCTTAGTCACAATTTCATGTATGATAACAAGCCAAACATACATAAAGATAAAACTTGAAAAAGTACAGGTATGTAGATTTGATTGAGCACAAGAATGAAATTACAAGATGAATAATCTTACAGTATGATGAAATACTAGCCTTTCTCATTTGATTCCATCTCCATTGCTTTGGCTTGTAGATCATCATATGCTTTCTGTTTCCTTTCTTTCTCCTTTCTTGCATTCTCATCTATAGCCCTTATGATCTCTTCCATAGCATCCAATTCTTCAAGCATAGTAGAGTTTTTGAAATCTTGAAGTAATTGTTTCAGAATGTTGGCAGGATAGTGACTGAGTAGGTCCATTCTTATATTGACATTATCTCCATTTCTTCTCCTATACTTCACCATATAGGGATTGAACTGAACTCTACACAATCCTTTTGCCCTTAGCTTTTCTGCTTCAACTTCAAGCCTATCAATGCCATTTCTCAAAGCATCCCTTCCTTATCTTCTCAGCATAGTCTCTCTTCATTTTCACAAAATCAATCAACTCCAGCTTTCATACTCTCTCCACCTTGTCTTTAGAATCCAACAATGCAATAATTCTTTCTATCTCATATAACTTACCCCAATTTTGACAACCCCCTTGTTTGAATTTCATTTCTCTTCCATCAGTGTATTTGATTTCAAGGCAGTCATTCACAATTGCAGCATAGCATATCTTTTGAGCTCTTAGAAATTGTAGTTGCTCTTCATCAAAATCTTCATCTAGTGGTTGGAGTTTCAGTCCTGGATAGATTGTCAGAGTCCTTGATTTGGATAGCTTTGGTTTCCTTGCAGCTTGTTTGAATTTGATCCTTTTTACATGGTTGCCTTGCAGTAGCATTTGTAGACCATTGTAGTATTCCATTAGCAGTTTGCTTTTTGAAACACACAGATGGTTTCTTAACTTGAATCTTCTTCTCTTCTTGAGGTGGCAAAACAGTTGCAGAAGCCATAGATGTAGATTTTACTAGGTCACTACTAACAGTATTCACCCTAGACTTAGAGTCTTGTGTTGTGGTGAGGTTACTGTCAGCAATGCCTAAGGCTTGCTGTTTTCCACTTTTCCTATCATAGACTTTACCTTGATCATCATCATTTCTCTTATTCTTGTCATCCTTCTTCTTCTTCTTCTTCTTCTTATCTTCATCACCCTTATCTCTCCTGTGATGTCTTCTCCTCCCGTCACTTTTGTCTTCAGAATCATCATCCTTATTTCTCCTAGGTAGAGCCATTTCTGGAATTGCACCAGTTGCTATAAAAGATCTGAGGATGCACTACTAGAAATACTGCAATAGACATCGGTTAAAAACCGATGTCATAGTGAAAAACAACCGATGTCTTTGTCGGTGTAGAGAAAGGTATACCCTTTAGACATCGGTTTTTAACCGATGTCCAGGAACAACTTAAACATCGCTTCCTTAGGATAATCGATGTCTACTGTCAAATTTTACATCACTTTTTTACAAACTTGCATGCCTATACTTTGTTTATATTCAGTTGAGACCCTATATATCCAATTAAATACATGTCACACAATAAGAAAAGAATGTAATACATCATTTATCAAAATGTAACTGATGTTTGCGATCATGTAAGACATCGGTTTTGTTATGCAGATTGATGTCTAAGTGTTGGTTGGACAACGCTTGTCGATTAGGTTATGATGTTTATACCTTAATTGGACTACAGTTTCTTAGTAGGAGCTGATGTACAAAGTGTTGTTGGACAGTAGCTGGTTGGAATGTGAGTACATTAGACATCGCTTTTGTCTTGAACTACTGATGTTGGCTTTGGTATTGAACATCGTGTGACTTGTTTTAATGTGATGTAGTTTATGTTTGTATTAGTTTCCTTTCTAAACCCAATCACCAAATGACATTTACCAAACTAAAGTAGAGACTAAAAATACATTCAAAACGCAGATTACCATCCATACAATAATTAAAAATTACCATTCATACAAGGCAATGCCTCATGCATGTTCAACCATCAAAATAACCATCTACGTACGTACGCCCATATAACACAAAACTAGTCTAGCTACATGTGAACAATTGAACATGGATCTTCTCCACATGAAGCAGGCATATTTAAATGTTCAAAATATACCATTCACACATGGCATATAAAACTACTGATAGAATTCAAAAGCCTGAAATAGTGCATTAACTAAAGTTATTTGTTACATCATGTTCTCTTCGATATAATCGATAGCCTAAAACCGTACCTCATCAAGCTCTTCCTTGGTGTACATCCTCCTCGGAGACTTTGCCATCCACTACAAATAAATGAGCATAACAGTTGAAAAATAAATCAAACAGAGATGAGGTAATTAATGCAGTTTTAAAGAGACAAATTAAGCTTAAATCATGAAAACTAATATACCTTCGTCGCAAACTTCAATTCCTTATCTTGAATGATCTCGTACATGTAGCGCATCACAACATAACCACATTCATGGCCACCGGGTTGCTTAGGAGACCCCTGTTCCGATATTGATGTGAAATATTTTCCAGAAAAATTATTAACAATCAGTTTAATTAAATATGGAATTGCAACAGTTTGACATTTTCAAAAATGCTTACCGAGAGATATTTAACTTTGGGGATTTTGCTGCCCCTTCCTGTTTTGTAATTAAAAGTTTTGAGGGCACTACAAAAGAAAAAAATCCTAGGAGTCAAAATTTTACATCAAAAAACACGACATCAATTATATTGTCCAACACGTACAGGACAATAATTATATTACCTTACTAATGCATTCTCGAGTTGCTGAAATTTTTGGGGAAGCGACAATGGATTGAGGATGTAAATTTCACCTTCCCATAGTATGCTCAAAATCCAATGCATGCTATTATTATTGAAAAACATTCAGAATATCAGCTCTTATAGCCCTTATTGACGCAACCAGATAGATTTCCATATGCAGGGAAGTCATTTATGGTCCACAATAAAACTGCTCTCATAGTGAAATAAGTTTTATTGTATGCATCGTACACATTTGGATCACCTTCATTCCACAGCTTCTTCAAGTCATCGATCATCGGTTGTAAATAGATGTCGATGTTATTCTCTGGCTCATGTGGACCAGAAACTAGTATTGTTAGCATTAAAAACTTCCTCTTCATGCATAACCATGGAGGAAGATTGTACGTCGCTAAAACTACCGGCCAACAGCTATATCTATTTGTTAGGCCATTATTATGTGGGTTTATACCATCTGCAGCCAACGCTAAACGCTGATTTCTTGGCTCACTGCCAAACATAGGCCACCTATAATCGATATTTCTCCAGGAAGGAGAATCTGCTGGATGTCGCATTTTCCCATCTTGAGTTCGCTTGTCCGCATGCCAAGTCATTAGTTCAGCGGTTTCGACAGTTTTAAACATTCGTTTAAATCTTGGAATTATGGGAAAATACCACATTACTTTTGCTGGAACATTAACCCTAAGTCCACCATTCTTCTTAACCTTCCAGCGAGATAGTTGACACTTTGGACATTTAGAGGCATCAAGATGTACACCTCTATATAAAATACAATCATTTGGACAAGCGTGGAATTTAACATATTCGAGGCCTAAATCTGATAAATTTTTTTTGGCCTCATATGCATTAGCAGGCATCACATGATCTTTAGGAAGTAATGAACCAACTGAACAGAGAAGATCAGTGAATGCAATGTCGCTAATTCCAAACCTAGCCTTCCAGTTATGCAATTTTAACATGGACTCCAACTTAGTGCACTCACTACCCTCATATAGTGGTTGTTCAGCATCAACCACAAATCTTTTAAAGTCGTGAGACTCAGCATCATAATCCCCCTCATTATATGCTGCTTTACAAATGTTAACTGTTTCGGTTGCTGGAATATCCTTTGAAACATGGCTTGTACTACCAACTGATGACCTAACAGACTTTTCCCCATGCCACATCCAGTCAACATACCCTAGACTAAAACCATGTTGATATAGATGACCTCTAATTACTTTTATCGTGAATTTCTTGAAATTCACGCAGCGCCCACATGGGCAAGGAATTGTTTTAGAATTATTAGAGTTTTCTTCAGCAAATATCAAGAACTTCTCCACCCCAATTTCATATTCTAAAGTATCCCTATCTGCTCTAATCCACGACTTATCCATAGTTTGAACCTACCTGATATGTTTTTAATGAAACGTCAAACACTATACGAAAAATTACCAATAGTGGGTACCTAAATAATTACATTTAACATATTGAATCGCTACTTACACAAATCAAGCAATTAAAACTATATAGTAACTTCCTATTGCTATTAGTTCCAATACATAAAAAAAGACAATTGAAATATACGAACAAAATTGACAACAATCTAGTAAAGACACAACAATCTATATACGAATAGACCCAATTCGAATTTAACCTAATTAAGTTGAAGAAATTGAAAAAATTGATGAACAAAATATATAAAAATGACATGCATCAGCTTAGTCACATAGGATAACATGTACTTACAAATTGATGAACAAATCGAGCAATTACTGGAACAAATTTTTTTTTTTTTTTTTTTTTGAGGGTCAAGAAAATATATTAAGGAGAAGAAAAAGCAGACATAGTGTCCGAGATTACATACTGAGAAACTTCAGTTGGAGCATGAAGCGTCCAACATTGTTCTAAACCAAAGGGGACTATCCTAGCAAGAAAGTGAGCCACTTGATTACCCTGTCTTTTAACTTGCGACCATTCCAGCAGATCGAAATGAGAGCTGAGGTTCGAAATGTCTTGCATAATTAAGTCTGTCTCCATCTCACCCACCTTGTTGCTTCTAATTTTGTCAATCAAAGACTGACAGTCAGACTCCAGAATGATGTGAGAGAGACCTAATTCCCGAGCCTTTCTTAAACCAAACAAAGCAGCTCTGCATTCCGCCACAAACGGGCTCCAACGAGCACGAACTCTTCTAACTGCTGTAAAAACAACTATCCCCAGATTGCTCCGGGCTACTGCACTCAGACCAATCCACCCATCGGTCGCTGTAGAAGCATCGACATTTATTTTGGAGACACCTTCCGGGGGCATAGTCCAATGGGAGTTGATTGTGGGTCTGGCTAAGGTCAGATTACCATAAATCTTAGAGTGATATTCACCAAATTCAGCCACCACTCTGGAGACATTTGCCAGAAAAAAGGGGTCTGGTTGGTATTCATTATCAAAAACAAACTTGTTTCTACGGCACCACAATAACCAGACCATGAAATAGCACCATTCGCGTTGCTGGGAATTCAGTTTTTCCAACCAAATATCGAGGACCTCAAGGAAATTACCCACCCCCTCAAAATCAGCAGCTGCTCTGTATCTTGACTGGTTCCAGATTGCTTTGACATTCTTGCATTGGAAGAGAGAGTGAAGAATTGTTTCCGGTTCTGTTCTGCACCATGGACAAAGATCATCCTCTATCAAGTGACGGTATTTCAACACTGCTTTTGTAGGAAGAGTGAAGGAGCAAGCCCTCCACAGAAAATTTCGAACTTTTGGAGAGACCTTAGCTTTCCAAATTATCCCCCACCCCTTGTGAGAACCAGCCACATCGAATGATTTACCGTTGAAATAAGCCGACTTAACTTCATACCTTCCGTCTTTCGACCAGGCCCAACGAATCCTGTCTTTAGGAAGTCCGTCACTGATAGGGATTGCTAGGATCAGATTACTATCTCTGTCATTAAAAAGATTGTGAACGACTTCCTCCTTCCAACAGAGGTTTGATTCGTCTATCAAATCCTTTACTAACTCATGATTTATGTTTTCTGGGGCTTTACTAGTTGGAAAATGGCTCAGCTCGTCTACCAGCCAGGGATCGGTCCAGATTTTTATATTTCTTCCATTCCCCACTCTCCAAGCACTCCCCTCCTTCACCAAAGCTTTCGAACTCCAGATGCTACGCCATGAATAACTCGAGCAAGGGCCCAAAGCTGCATCCAAGACTGACGTATGGGGGTAGTATTTAGCCTTCATCACTCTCGCCATAAGAGAGTTTTCGTGATGAAGTAATCTCCAAATCTGCTTACCTAGCAGAGCATCATTGAAGACTGCCAAGTCGCGGAATCCCATCCCTCCCTCCTAGCAGAGTTTTCTCTTCGTCTCACTCGACCCCCACCAGAATCTCGCTAGCACCGAGTGGAGTTCATTGATTAGATTGGCCGGGAGTTTGTATATGCTCATTATGTAGGTAGGAATTGCTTGTAGAGCACTCTTGATAAGGACCTCCTTGCCCCCTTTCGATAGAATCTGCTCCTTAAATCCTCTGACTTTCTTCCAAACTCGGTCCTTAATTACCCCAAAAACCACTTTTTTTGACCTGCCAATTATAGTAGGGAGACCGAGATATTTGTTGTGGTCACTGACTATCTTCATCTTTAACATGGATCCAATCTCCCTTTTTGAACTACTAGGGACTCCTTTGCTAAAAGAAACCTCCGACTTTGTGAAATTTATTTTTTGCCCGGAAGCAGCTTCGTATTTGTTAAGAATATCAACAATGACTGTGCTTTCCTGTCGGGTGGCCCTTGTAAAAAGGAGACTATCATCTGCAAAGAATAGGTGGGTCACTTCTGGACCTCTCTTGCTAGCCCGAACGCCATGGATCAATTTTTTCTCCGCAGCTAATCTCATCATACTTGAAAAAGCATCCGCTACCATTATGAAGAGGTAGGGTGAGATAGGGTCGCCTTGTCTCAGGCCCCTTGACGGATACACTACATCTGACGGGCTTCCATTCACCAGGAACGAATATGATACAGTCGAAACAAAACTCATCACTGTGTCCACCCAGGCCCCTGCAAAGCCTAACTTTACTAGAAGCTTCCTTAAGAAATTCCACTCAACACGGTCGTATGCTTTACTCATGTCGAGCTTCATAGCTGTCGAACCTCTTTTCCCTTTCATCCTTTTCTTCATAGTGTGAAATAACTCCAGAGCTATTAGGGCATTATCTGTAATAAGTCTCTTCGGGACGAAGGCACTCTGATTTTCTGAAATGATATCCTGGAGCAAAGGCTTTAGTCTATTTGCTACCGCTTTGGAAGCTATCTTATAGAGAACATTACATAATGAAATCGGCCTATAATCAGAGATCTCAGACGGGGATTTTACCTTGGGGATTAGAGCTACTCTTGTAGAATTAACTTCATGGAGAGGGACTCTGCCAAATATTATATCATTAGCAAATCGAGTCACATCATCCCCCACCACGTTCCAAAAACGCTGATAAAATATGGCATGAAGACCATCAGGCCCTGGCGCCTTACACGGATGCATCTGGGAGAGAGCCTTATGGATCTCTACCTTAGAATAAGATTTCAACAGCATTTGATTGGTTTCGGGAGACACTCTATTTTCCACCCCTAGGAGGGTTTGCTCAACAGCTTCCGAAGAGGTATTAACTGAGGTGAACAACTCTCTAAAAAAAGAGGTTGTAATCAATTCTAACTCCTTTTGCTCAACCTTCCAACTACCGTTAGAGTCGTGAAGCCCAGAAATGTAGTTCTTTTTTTTCCTCTGAGAAGCTTTATGGTGAAAGTATTTAGTGTTCCTGTCCCCGTCCCTGACCTCTGCTGCTCTCGATCTAATAAACCAGTAAGCCTCATTTCTTTCGAGAAGATTATCCAACTTTGATTCGAGAGATACACATTCCTCCATCTCTGCAGTTGTTGAACATCGGAGACGGCTGGCAGCAAGCATCTTTTCTGTCTCTCCAATCTTCTTATCCAGATTTTCCACTTTCTCGTCTCCCCAGTTTGAGAGATTTTTTGCAACCGAATTTATCTTGGCCAGCATGTCTGAAGAGCCTTCACTAGTCCATGCTTTTCTGATAACTTCCTCCACCCCTTCTTCTAACAGCCAGCTAGTCTCAAATTTGAAAGCCTTACTCCTTTTATTGAAGAACTTCTGAACTGACTCCGTTCTTAGAAAGATGGCTGCGTGATCAGATTGATGTTTTGTGAGATGATGGACTTGGAAAGATGGGAAGAGATTACACCAATCTGAATTAGCAACAAATCTGTCCAGCCTTTCTTGAATGCGGTTTTCTGCTGTTTTGCCACGATCCCAAGTAAATTCAAGACCTGAAAAACCCAAGTCTCGGAGGGCACCATCATCTAGCGCATCACGGAAGTTCTGAATCATTTTATGGTCCCTCGGGACGCCCCCTACTTTCTCCTCATTACTCAAAATCTCGTTAAAATCGCCGCCAATAATTATAGGGTAGCTTAAGCCTGAACACAGCTGCTGAATTAATTCCCAAGTTTTGTATTTTTCCCCTGTCGATGCCCATCCATAGATACCTACAAATCTCCAAATACTCCCCCTACTCCCCTGACATCGCCACAAATATGATGCCCTGACCAAGAAACTATAGAGAAATCCACATCGTCTTTCCAGAAGATGCCTAGACCACCTGAACGACCATTACTATCAACACCTAAAGCATTACTACAACCCAACTTCCACCGAATTACTTCCGTACTTTTTTTTTGTATCATTGTTTCCGACAAAAAGATTATGTCGGGGCACAGACGTCTACTCCATCTCTGGAGAGCTCGAACTGATCGAGGGTTGCCAATTCCTCGACAGTTCCAACATAAAATTTTCATTGTCTTTCACGGGTCTGGTCTTCGCCAGTACCCGCTACTTTGAAAATGGAAATGTCTAATCCATCAGAATGCATTCTTCTTACCTTTCCAGCTCTTTCACTATTTCCTGACTCCATCAGGTCATCTCCCTCGCCCACATAGGCCCTCTTATTTGTGGTTTCATTATCGTTTTGCTCCTCGTCTTGGATTTGCATTCCGTCCAGAATGTCTTTTTTCGCCCCCTCGTAATCCTTTTCCATCTCGGTTCTTTACTCCTACTTTGAAGTCCCTTGTTCTCTGATTTTTCAGATATAACCTCGGCACTTAGGACCTCAGAGCTCATATTCTTAATCCCTTCCACCTGATGATTCTCGTCCCTCTTCTCTGTATTACTTTGTTCACCCATTGCTTGCCCTTTGTTAATTCTCATTCCTGCTCCACCTGATTCCTCTAAGGCATTTGTTTTGTCTCTTTCACCGTTTCTGGGCTCAAATAAAATCTTCTTGGCAGCGCTTGGAGGACCCAAACGGATAGATTTCTTGTCATTATAACTAACCCTCCTGTCTTCTTTCTTCGATCTTAAACTCTCCATCCATACTCTTTCTTTCTCTGATACACTGGACGATGTACGAGCTCTGCGTATTGGTGAAGCAGTCAAGAATGGGCCATATTGGTACACCAACTCCTGCCCTTCATCTGATTCTGTAGCATAGGGGCAGTCGCGGTCAGTATGACCAAGTCTCCCACAGAAGTAACAGAAGTCTCCAAGCCTTTCATACTTAAAGCTTACCCATTTTGTTGAGTTTTGCCCAACTCTAACTTTTATGCCCCTTTGCAATGGCTTGTCAATTTCCAGATTAACTTTAATCCTCATAAACACCTCCCAACCCACTGGATCTGATTTGTCAAAACTTAAAAACCCACCTAGTCTATCCCCAATCATCTTTGCAAAATTAACATTCCGTTTGCCAAACGGCACATCCAATAACCTTACCCAGAATGGAGAATGTGTGAATTTTACCTCTGATGGTTGCTCATCCCCGTTCAGCTCTTTCAATAGAATCAATTGCCCATCGAACGACCACGGACATCCATCCAGCACTCTGTTTTTATCCGTCTCGCAAAAAAATTGAAATACGAACAAATTCGTATCCACCATTCTGACCGCCACATTGTTCTTCAAGCTCCAAATAGACAGCAAGGTTCTCTTCATCGCTTCTACATTGAATGGTTTAACTGTGAATAGTTTACCCACTAGTGACAAAGAGATCTGATTCTTGAACCCATCTCCGATTTCCTCCTCTGTATTATCTCCCACAATTGCTTCTTCATCCTCCGTTAGTCTAAGTTTCCCCCACTTCGCACAGATATCGTCGTCCATCTCTTGAATATGAACACCTAGAACGGACTATACTGACTACAAACCCTAGATCGGGACTGCCATACCCTAGAAAGGGACTCACTCAACCCTAGAAAGGGACTTTGTGTGATGAGTTTTTAGTTATTACTTAGAGAAGTGTTGGGAAGAGCTTACTGGAACAAATATTTATATATAATTGATGAACACATCTTTATTGGTAAATATCATACCAATCAACAAGTAAATTACCAGAAAAACTCATAAAATTAAAGAAAAAACAAACAAAATTGAGAACAATCTAGTAAAGAACACAACAATCTATATACGAACAGACCCAATTGAAATTTAACCTAATTAAGTTAAAGAAATTGAAAAACTTGAGCAAATCGATGAACAAAATATACAAAAATGACATGCATTAGCTTATTGATGAACAAATCGATAAAAAGTTACATAGGATATCATGTACTTACAAATTGATGAACAAATCGAGTCTGACTCCACTTTTCTTCTCCTATGTTCATCAATAGGATTTGATGAACAAATCCTATTGATGAACATAGGATATCATGCAGTGCTTCTATCTCTTAAGCATTTCTGACTCCACTTTTTTTCTGTAGTTGATCAATGATAGCAATGACAAGTCTGTGATTTCTAGAAGTGAGATCAATGGGAATGACCAATTGTTTGATATCTTCAATCTTGGTGCCAGACTGATAGATGATTGTCCATGACTTCTTGATCACTTCTGGCAGCCTTGAAGGTTGATCATTCCTTAAGTCATCATACAGACTCTTGTTGTTCTCATTCCTCTTTTCAATAAGCTCAAGAATTGCATCTATCTCTGAGTGTTTTAGGCTTTGTAAAGTGTCAAAAGTTAAATGCCATATCTTTGACATGGATACCATCATTATCTCCTTGAACCACAAGTTATTGACTTTCTTGGGAATGACAGTGAGGTAGTCAATCTGCTCCTTCAACTCCCTCAGATAGAACTGAGTGTCACCAGCCTGTTCACTTGTGGCTTTCAGAAACTCCAAGAAGGCTTTATCATGATAAACATTTGAATTAGCAACTTCTTGTAGCTTGGCCTCAGTAATGACTTCAACTTCTACAGGCTTGGCACTTTCAGATATGGAGGATGGAGGTTTGTCAGATGGCATACTCCCTGCAACCACTGTGGTTGTGATGGTTTGCTTCTGGCCACCAGGAGTAATGACATGCATAGTTGGTAGAGTAACAACTGGCAGAGTGGTTGGGGGCTCATCAACTTTAGATTTCCCTTTTCCTGGCACATGAGTTATAGATTTAGCCCTTTGGTGACCACCCTCATTTAGCTGTATGCCTTTCTCCTTAGGTTTCTCCCCCTTTGGATTTGAATTCATTGTTCTCTTCTCTCCCTTAGGCTTGTTGTCAGGCACAGATGCTTTAGGAGTGACATTTGGGTTTGAAGATTCTTCAGAGAGAGGGAGACCCATGTGCTTCATCATAGCATACAGCATAGATTATTGATACAGAAGGACATTAGCTGTGGTGGTGGCTTGGGTGTCCAACTGTTCATTGAGAATTGCAACCTTATTTGTAAGATGAGCCTTAAACTATGTGAGAGAAGCTACCTCCTTTTCAAGAGCATCGACCTTGGTGAATAATTCAATAGATTTGAAGTCAGACAAGGATTGTTCCTTAAGTCTCTGCACTTCAAACCTAGTCATATCATGCAATGGGACTTCAATAATCAGCTTGTCTCCATATAGATTTTTGAACATGGTCCTCAACATGGCATTGGCATCTGTGGTCTGATCAGATAGAGCTTGAAATTTATTCCCCAGACCTGTGACAGTGTCATTGAGTAGAGCTAATTAGCCATTATCCATCTTGGTACAGGTAGACTTGCATGCTAGAATGTCCTTGAGTACAGTCTCCAATGGAGGGAATTTGGCATCAAAAGCCCTCTTTATCTCATGCACCTCCTTGGTTGTGGTTGTACACACTTCATGGACTTCTGTTTTTAGACCCTTGCCAAGGTAGTGTGCAGCCTTGAGAATGCACTTGTAGCTGTCATTCACTGCTTCATACACATCACTAAGGGAGAGAGATTTGACATTGGACCCTAATGAAGTGATGTACTCTTCTCTGATGTACTGAAGGCCTTCTGAGAGAGGATATCAAATTTTCCTTGTAGCCAGGCATCCACATTGCCATCTCTCTCAGTATCATCCACTATTTTATCCTTTTGCATCTCCACATCATCTCTGTGACATAAGAGAATAGCTTCATAATCTGGATTTGGCATGTTTGCAGTGAGAAGGTGCTGAGCAATCTTTGTGAACTCAGGGATCTGATCCACAATTAAGCTTTGAAGTGCTTCAACCGTCATTTGAGGTGGAACAGACCCTGATCCTGAAGCACTGTCATGTTGCACAGGCTTCAGCCATTGAGACAAGAAGTTAGAGCTAGAGCTAGGCAAGCTAGACTCCTCAGTTACAGATGCCACTTCTGTAACCGGATGGAATGACTCTACTACTGTTGTCTCCACATGAGTGGGATGAGTTACAACAGTAGTTGACATAGGCACAGAGTCTCTAGTAAAGACTAGTGAATCCTCTGTGTTTGTGATGGTGTCATCAGGATATGCCCCAGCTAGCATTCTCTCACCATCTGAATGTAGTGCCTGGGTGGTGAGCACAATGTCAAGCACCATGTCACTTGAATTTGTTGGCTCATCAAGAGAGAAGAATTCTTGATGATCAAGTCCTTGCTCCTCAATTTCTTGAGTTGCAGGCTGCAAAGAAATTTCAGGTGTAGGTTCTGGAAGAGAAGTGTCTTGTGGAATAGATTTTGGCAACTTCCCCTGAGAAATAGAGGGAGTTTCAAATGTGATGTGCTCTCCACTCAGTGTTGTGCCAGTCTTATCACTCCCAGGTGCTGACTCTTTACAGATAGGTGCATTGGGGAGGATGCTTGATTCTATAGATACACCCTGTTGAGAGGATACATCTAGTTAACTGTGTGCCCTTGATTTTACAACTTCAGTCATTTGTGTGACTGAAGAGGTGGTTCTAGGTTTTTTCTTCTTTGGCCTTGTCAAGGGTGACTCAGGTTCCTCACTTTCTAATTCTACAGCCAATGCTGCTTCAGATAAGATGGTTAATGGTGCAGAGGCTATCTCCTTACTCTTCTTTTTACTAACATCACCCTTTTGAGAAGATGATGCAGTTGGCTCAATGTTTGGTAGAGTGTTTGGCTGAGAGGGTTGGTTAGCAGGCCCTGGGTTAGCATTGTGTTCTACTTGCTTGGGCTGTGCTAACTGAGATTTTGAATCAAATATTGGCATGTTGTGGGGGTAAGTCCTAAACAAACCCTCCATATGGGGAGTTATGTTAAGTCTTACATCCACATCATTCCTAGTCTCCAAATTACCAAAAATGAGTTTGGTCATGGATTTAGGATAGCCTATTCTATTTCTATCTATCCCAGGCAATTCAATCAATTGAGCATTTTTAAAATTAAGTACAGATTGAATAAAGCGAGGAAAGAAAATGTCAGTACCTCTCTTGGTTGTGTTCTTACCAAGTCTCCCATACAGCTCTTGGAGAATGATTTGCCCAACATCTATCTTTCTCCCATAGGCTAAGGCATAGCCAATTTGCTGCGCAGGTGCATTAATTTGGTCAAAACTAGATTTCCTGGCATTGAAGACTTGTAGAAGAGTTGCAAACACATAGCTCCACTCATTTCTCAGATTCTTCCTATTCAGCTTTCAAAGATTGATCCCATCTGAGTAGTTGATGAATTCAAAGAATTCTTCCAACTCTGCATTTATGGCCAGTATGTCATATGACTCTTGTTGTAGGCTAAGTGCTTGATTCATGTCTGCAGTGGTGATAGTGATTTCCTTATCCTGAATCTTGCAGTAGATGATATATGACGTTATTGCGCTCTCTAGGGCTACAACTTCCACAATAGCAGTTCCCCAAAACTGTTCCAGGATGTCTAGATACAGAGTTGGGTTGGCAGAGAGTGCATCCTTGATGTATGACTCAGATATCCACTTTACAAAGCACTTGAAGTTCGCATTGGGTGCTTCAACATCACTAGTTAGGGCGATAAAGTTGGTGTTGAATTTCACGGTTGCCATTGATACAGAGAGAAGAGAGAGAAGAGTAAAGGTTGAAGAAGAAATTTAGCTTTTGGCAGTTAGGGTATTCAGAGGTTTTGGGAGTTTAGATGCTTGAGTAATCGAATGAAATGAATCGAATAGATGTAGAATTGTATAAGTATGAAGTACTTGAATTGTCGATTAGATATATGTTTTGTATCGACAAGTCAGGCATTCGAGAAGTAGAAACAACTATTCGATAAGTCAAGAAAGGCTTATTCGATAACTCAAGCAGGTTGTAACTCACAGCTGGCAGTTATCTAACTTAGAAATAATTCTAAATTAAATAAAATGTGTTTTTATGAGTAAACTAAAATTTTAGACAAAAATTCAAAATCGGTTGAGATTCAGCGAGAATTCAGCCTTTTCAAATGATTCGAGAACTTAAATATAGTATTCGAGAACTCAGTCATCAGAGAACTTAATTACCATATTCGAGAAGTCAAAAATACCTCTATTCGATATCTCTAAAAGACTCTATTCGAGAACTCAAGAGGACTCTAATGAGACTTGTTAGAGATGTCGAATAGTGAACCATTCGAGAAGTCTGACTTATCGAAATATACTCATCACTCACAAAAATTAATTTTCACTGTCTTTTAAAATTTACCAGTCATATTCAATGAAGAATATTCTAGCAAATTAAACAGTGATTTTCTCAAAATTTCATAGAAATTTCAAGTTAACAAAGTATGATTTTCCAACATATGCAGCAGATTTGAAATATTTATAAATCATATTTCAGCCAACACTTACTCCAAAAATATTGAAAATTTAGATAAAGTAAGTGTTTACTGCTGCAACAATCTAGATGATATATTCACTTAGCCAGAATCTGAAGAATTCAGCATTCCAATCTCACTAACCAACCTTGTGAAGGTGGCTTCATCTAATGACTTATTGAATATGTCAGCTAGTTGTTTATCTGTAGAGACATAATGCAACTCAATGGTTCCATTAGTTGCATGTTCTCTAATGAAATGATATCTGATGTCAATGTGCTTTGTCCTAGAATGATTGACAGGATTGGCAACTATAGAGATTGCACTTGTGTTGTCACACATGATTGGAATTCTTTCCAACACAAGTCCATAATCTCTAAGTTGATTTCTAATCCAAAGCACTTGAGCACAGCAACTTCCAGAAGCTATGTATTCAGCCTCAGCTGTAGAAGTTGACACAGATTGTTGTTTCTTGCTATACCAAGAGACTAACCTTTGTCCAAGAAACTGGCAGCTACCTGAGGTGCTTTTCCTATGCACTCTGCATCCAGCATAATCAGCATCAGAATAACCAACCAGATTGAACCATGTGTCCTTAGGATACCATAAACCCAAGTTTGGAGTGCCCTTCAGATATCTAAAGATCCTTTTTATAGCAATCAAATGTGATTCTTTTGGATTTGATTGAAACCTTGCACACAAACATGTAGCAAACATGATGTCTGGCCTACTTGTAGTGAGGTAGAGTAGAGAACCAACCATGCCTTTGTAGACTGAGATATCTACTTTCTTGCCTTTACCATCTTCATCCAATTTAGTGGCAGTGGCCATGGGTGTCTTTGCAGGTGAGCAGTCTTCCAAGTCAAACTTCTTCAATAAATCTTTGATGTACTTGGTTTGACTGATAAAGATACCATCCCTTCTTTGACTGACTTGCAACCCAAGAAAGAATGTCAACTCTCCCATCATACTCATCTCATATCTGCTCTGCATGAGTTTAGAGAATTTCTCACACAGCTTTTCATTTGTAGAGCCAAATATGATATCATCCACATAAATCTGAACTAGGATAATATCATCACCATGCTTCTTGTAAAACAGTGTCTTGTCCAATGTGCCTCTAGTGAATTGATTTTCAAGGAGAAATTGTGATAAAGTATCATACCATGCCCTTGGAGCCTGCTTAAGTCCATACAGTGCCTTAAGCAGTCTGTAGACAAATTCTGGGAAATGTGGATCCTCAAAGCCAGGTGGTTGTTGCACATAAACTTCTTCTTCCAACTCTCCATTCAGAAATGCACTATTGACATCCATTTGATAAACTTTAAAGTTTGAATGAGCAGCAAATGCCAAGAATATTCTGATAGCTTCCAATCTAGCAACAGGGGCAAATGTCTCATCATAATCAATGCCTTCCTGTTGAGAGTATCCTTTTGCAACCAACCTTGCTTTATTTCTTACTATTACACCATCTTCATCCATCTTATTCTTCAGAACCCATTTTGTTCCAACAATGGTTCTATTCTTTGGTGCAGGCACAAGTTCCCATACTTTGTTTCTTTCAAATTGATTCAGCTCCTCTTGCATGGCAATAATCCAATCTGGATCCAACAGTGCATCATCAAGTTTCTTAGGCTCAACCTGAGATAGAAAACAACCATAGAGGCACTCATTCTGAGTTGCTCTCCTAGTCCTTACTCCTGCATTAGGATCTCCAATAATTTGCTCTGCAGTGTGTGATCTATCCCATTTCCTTGAGTGCTCAGCCTGATTTCTCATTCTTGATGTTGCTTCATCATCCAAGTCATGATCATTTTCATTTCCTCCCCCTGAGATGTTGCCACTATTCACAGGTGTGTCTTGGATGCTTGTTTCTCCACTATTGATTGGCAAAAATTCTTCTTTTGTATCATCATTCACTTGAGTTTGTTGAACTTGAGTTTCAACTCCAGTTTCAGTCTCTTCATCAGAATCATCTAGATTATCAAACTTTAATGGATCTTTATCTTCATCATTGGCTTCTTCTAACCCAGGTAGTTTGCTGTCATCAAATGTCACATCTGTGCTTTCCATAATTTTCTTCTGACTGATGACATAAACTTTGTATGCAATTCTTTCCATAGAGTAGCCAAGAAAAATTCCTTCAAATGCCTTTGCATCAAACTTTCCAACATATTCTGAATTATCCTTCAATACAAAGCATTTGCTTCCAAAAGTATGAACATACTTTAGAGTAGGCTTCTTTCCAGTCATCAAATTGTAAGGTGTCTTTCCAGTGTTTTTGTTGATGAGGGTTCTGTTCTGGATATAGCATGCAGTGCTCACAACCTTAGCCTAAAAATATGTAGGCATCTTTGCATCAAGTAACATTGTTCTAGCAGCCTCAATTAGAGTTCTATTCTTTCTCTCAACAACTCTATTTTGTTGTGGAGTCCTTGAAGCTGAGAATTGCTGAGAAATTCCATTCTCTTTTCAGAATGCTTCAAGTATGGCATTTATGAACTCTGTTCCATTATCACTTCTCAATGCAATCACACTTGCATTGTTGGTCTTTGCTTCCTAGTCAACTCTCTTTATGTGATCAATGATTACTTGTGGAGCCTCATCTTTTGATGCCAGAAATTCCACCCATGTATACCTTGTAAAGTCATCAACCATCACCAAGGCATACTTCTTTCTTCCTAGTGACATAATATTGACAGGCCCAAACAAGTCCATATAAATGAGTTGCAGGGGTTTGGTTATTGATGTCACTGTCTTTGACTTGTGGCTTGATCTTTTCATTTTTCCTCTTTGACAAGCCTCACACACTCCTTCTTGACAGAATTCAAATGTGGGCATGCCTCTCACTAACTCTCTTTTGACTAGAGAATTAATGGCTTTGAAGTTCAGGTGTGATAATTTCTTGTGCCACAGCGAACAATCTTCATTTGATGCTTTTGAGTAGAAGCAACAAATTTTGTCCTTGTTTGCAGAGTCCATATTGGCTACAAACAGGCTTCCTTTCCTTACTCCAGATAGAGCAAAATCACCAGTCTTCTTGTGGGTAATCAAACATTCATCCTTGTCAAAATCCACTTTGAATCCTCTATCAGTAAACTGACCAACACTTAGTAGATTATGCTTGAGTCCCTTGACTAGTGCTACATCTTCAATGATGACATTACCAACTTTCAACTTGCCATATCCCAATGTGTTACCCGTTCTGTCATCTCCAAAAGCAACCATTGGGCCAGCCTTCTCCTCATACTGTGATAGCAGGGCCATATCACCAGTCATATGATTTGAGCAACCACTGTCCAAAATCCACATGACTTTCTTTTCACTTTCTTTGCCTTGCAAACACAAAGGTATTACTTCTCCTTCGGTACCCAAACAAATTTGGGTCCATGTGACTTAGAAACAGTTTTATCATAAACAACATGCTTATCAACTTTCTTGGTGTTAGTCTTCTTGTCACTGTTAGAAGTCTTAGAACCTTAAGTTTCAGACTTAGGTGACAGAGGTACCTTCCTAGCTTTAGGAGGACTTGAAGACTTTGACCTTGTGTAGTGTGTGTGAGAATTATGACTGATACAACCATCAATGAATTGCCTTCTCAAATTGAAACAACTAGTCATAACATTCATATTGCATGGCATACAGTCAATATTATCACAAAATGGAGAA
Source organism: Kitagawia praeruptora (assembly GCA_037693485.1). Classification (NCBI taxonomy): domain Eukaryota; kingdom Viridiplantae; phylum Streptophyta; class Magnoliopsida; order Apiales; family Apiaceae; genus Kitagawia; species Kitagawia praeruptora. The sequence goes on from CM075351.1 coordinate 47,313,186, forward strand.
TCTCTATGTCTTAAAGGCACAGAGCAATCATAGAAAGGTTTGGGCACACTACCAACAGGTTTCTTGCATGCATGTGTTAAATGATTGGTACTGAAACAATTCTGACAAGTTTTCCTAGGGGCATTAAGCATATAAGCATAGTTGTTATCTTTGTTAATGCCTAACTTGCCATTTATGTTCTGTTTCTTCTTAATCACTTTCTTCTCAGATTCATTCATCCCAGCTGAAACAAACGTGCCAAACTTCTTAGGTCTTGATCTATCACCTACTGGCTCCTTGGCTTTTGACTTGACACTCTCACTCTTAGAGGATGCTTGTTGTCCACTGGATTGTGCCTCATCCTCATCATTCAATATTTGCTTGATGAGTAAGGCATCCTCATCAATTTCAAATGTTGATTCTTTAAAAATTGGATTTTCAGCCTTTTTCAAAATCTGAGGCACTTCTTTCTGAACAACTATGTCATCTTCAATGACAGCATAGTCTTTCCTCTGTTTAAGGGTGTCATAGTGAAGTCCAATGGCAGCCTTGGGTTTAGCTTGAATCTTCTCACAGTAGGATTGCACTAGACCAGATGATTTCTTAAAAGTTTTCAGTTTGAATTCATTTTCAGCTAGTTCATCCCTAAGAGCCTTTTCCACTTGACTACATAGAACCTTATTCTGCAGATCGATATTCAACTTCTTTCTTAAGATTTTCTACTTGCATAGCAGTTAGCTCAAGTTCTTCATTCTTTTTTATTAATATTTCATTTCTAGTAGACAGTTTAGCAATTTCTTCATTAGCAGCAGTCATACTAGTATGAATATTAAACATCTCAACAGATAGTTGTTCAATCATGCATTTATACTCAGAAACAGACATGTCTATAGTAGTGAGAGATGGTACCTGAGAGTCTGATGGAGATGTGTCATCCTTGGAATTGGCCATCAAGGCATAGTTGCAAAATTCTTGCTCCTCTCCATCACTATCAAAATCATCCCAACACTTCCTTTCAGCTATGTAGGCCTTACCTTGTGTATGCTTTCTCAGAAGGGCCTCATACTTAGCTTCAAGTTCCAGAAACTCTTTATCCTTCTTTTTAGGCTTCTTGCATTCACTGGCAAAATGCCCTAGGTCATTGCATCTATAACACCTTATAGATGACCTATCCACATGGCTGGTTATAAATTTACTCTTGTTTGGTTTCATAGGTGCCTTGCTCTTGTTGAATGAATGGTTTTGGGTTTTAGGTTTGAAGGGTTGGTTCATCTTGAATCTAATGTTTGGAAATTTTCTGGCCATGAAAGCATATGAAGTGTTTTCCATCCCATCTAGTTCTTCAAGAGTATAGAACTCTTCTTCCTCCTTCTCCTCAACAGATTCACTTACCTCATCTTCAGTTTCTTCATCATCTACTATCTCTTCTATCCTTAGTTGGCTTGTAGATGCTTCTAGGTCTTGAATAGATTTGTTGACAATCAAGGCACATGATGTATTTATCATTCTGCCTTGGTTGGCTTGGATAGCCCTTTTCTGAAGCAACTCAAGCTCATGAGTTTTTAAAACCCCATAGAGCACATCATATGTGATTTTGTTCAAATCTCTTTCCCTTAGAGAAATGACTCTTTGCTCCAGATGATTTGGTGAAGATAGCAGAAACTTCATGTTCAACTTCTTGGTGCTGTAAACCTTGCCATTCATCTGCAACTCAGTAACTAGCTTATGAAATCTCTCAAACATCTCAGTAATGCTTTCCATGGGCTGTGCCATGAAAGCTTCATACTGTGTGACCAGTATCTGTTTCTTGTTTTCCTTGACCTCAAGTTCCTTCACATAACACCTCAATGTGATCCCACATTTCTTTGGCAGATGTGCATGATGCAATGTTTGCAAACATTGACATATCCATGGAATCAATAATTAGCAACATGAGATGGCTGTCAAAAGCAACCATCTCCTTCTCTGATTCTGTCCACTTGGACGGTTCCTTGGCCACATACGATCTTGGAACAGTTGTGGTTCCAACAGTCTTTTCAGGTATTTCTTGTTGTGGAACAAAGGGACCATTCTTGAGAATGTCAGGATACAAAGGATGAGAGGCTTTGATGAACAACATCATTTTTATCTTCCAGAGGTTGTAATTTTCTTTGTCAAACATAGGGACTTTCACCGTTCCTGTGGTCTTTGGTGTATTCGAACTCATGATCGTTTTTCTGTTTTTGAATAAACAGCCCGCTCTGATACCACTTGTTGAGTATTGAATACAACAAAAGAATACAGAGGGGGGGTGAATTGATTCTTGAACTTTTCTTGTTCTTGAATCTGTGTAGCAGATAAGTGTTTGTGTGTTCGACTGTGTAAGTGCGGATAAGAAATAACACAAGACACAATATCACTTTAATTTAATATATTATTAGATAAAGGTTGCTACAATCTGTGAATACAAATGATAGTATTCTCAGCTTCGTTTTTCTCAGAGAGATATGTCTAACAATGTGTATGAAAAACTTGACTCCTCAAAAAAAGTAATAACTAAGGAAGTGAGGATGTATCCTTATAGGACATGGATACAACCTATTTACTACAAATAAAGTAGCTAAACAAATTACTTTCTAGTCTGTCTATCCTTTTTGAGTAAGTGTCCAAACGGTTACAGATTTGACTTTGCAAAGCCTGTTCAGATCCACTTCTTTAGCCCTTTGTCTCTTCTATATCTCTCCAAGCTTCCTTGTTCCAGAGCACGTTACAGATTGTGGTCCATAAAGTGCATTGGCTTGTTGCAGGTTTCAGACTTGTACAATTTCTTCAGTATTTTGTCTCCAAGAATGTATTCGAGAAGTGGCTAAGTGATTGATTCGAGAACTAGGATTAGGTAACTCTGAGTTCTCGAATACTGTATGATTGACATATCGAATCACTTCTCGAATAATACTTTTCTCCAGGATTCCTTGAGTTATCGAATACACCACTTGACTTGTCGAATCCTTGAGATATCGAATAGCTCTCTGAGTTCTTGAGATATCGAATGGAACTTTGACTTGTTGACTCTTTGAGAACTCGAATACCACTTTTACTTGTTGACTTCTTGAGTTCTCGAATAGAGTATTTAGACATGTCGAATCTTTGAGATATCGAATGAGATATCGAACAGTTCATTCAGAGATATCGAACAGTGTCTTCTAAGATATCGAATCTCTGACTTCTCGAATGCTAGACTTCTCGAATAGACAAATGTACTTCTCGAATTGGTACTTAGGCAAATTCTCCATTTCTTCAAATCCCAACTGTGATTATTTGACAGTCTTTATCTTCTTGCTTGAGGCATGAACATTGGAACTTCTTTCAAGCATTATTCTTGACTATATAAGTACAGTTACACAACTAGGATTTGATGCCTATTACAAGTACAAAACAAATAGAAACTCTACAACTAGAGGTTCCCTCAGTTAAGAGGTCATGTAAGTAATGCAAAGCATTACAAACAATTAGGCTTGTTATTAGATGTAAACAAGCATGCCTCTGTGACTAACATATTTACCGGATTCTTTAGTAGATTTAGACTAATTTTGGTAAAATATTGAATAATTTCACCTTATAATTTGAATTAAATGGATGGAAAACTTTAAGAAGAAATGAAAAGACACACACACCTATTTTTTGAATTTTATGTTCTCTTAGTTAAATTTCAACTTTTTTTATTTTTTTCAGCTAAATTATTAAATACTTTTACTTGTAACACAAATGTGTACACATTATACAAATTAGTTAAATTGTGTTATATCATTTAAATTATTCGCATAAAATTTTGTAAAGTAGTGGTTTGGTGAATTTTTTTTATAAACTATGTCCATTCCTTTGATTTTGTTTATAAGATAGATAAATTTTTGAATACCTTTTGATTATAACCGTAATTTCGTTATTTTAACGATAATAAAATTATAGTTATTTTAATGATAATACTTGTGATTATTTTAACTGTTATTTTTACTATTTTAACGATAGATAGAATATCAAAATCGTGGAAAAAATCTCAAAATCTAGGGATATTGTGAGAATAACTATTGATCTTTTCAAGCAATATTTCGAGGTTTAAAATAAGAATTGTATGAGTTTAAACTTATTTTCGAATCAAATATTACTTCTTCTTTTTTCATACAAAAGTAACTGTGACAAAACCTACTTTTTGAAAGGAAAATTTTTTTGAGATGAGTTTATTGCTAAGTTTTCATTGAAATTAAAGAGATAATATTTTCCAAAAATCGTTGAAGCTATGACAACTGTTGAAACCTGTAATTTGTTAGATTTTTTTTAATATAACGAATGTAGTTTTAGAAGGTGATTTCTTTTAGATTATTGAAAATCTGAATAATGGAAGTGAAGATCTTTTCGTGTTGACAATGTTATTGAAAAAAATAAGTTAATTAAGAATTTTACTCGAAAAGAAGGAAATAGAGTATATAGTGGCTTATATCTTGGCAAAATATTTAAAGAAATACGTCATCCGTCCCACCCAGTTGTTTTTAAATTTTTATACAAGAAAACAAAATTTTAAAAATAAGTTATGGTATCTTTAAAATGTACCTTAAAATGCGTGCCGAACATCCCTTAAAAAAGTAAACAATTGGGTGAGACGGAGAGAGTACATATTAAGGAGTGTACAGCTTTTATGTGGAAAGTATGTATGATAATTATTATACAGGTTGATAGTATCTCTTTTATCATTGCATTAAAAGAAATTTTTTATACCCTATATAATATTTATTTGTTATAAAACATTTTTTTTAGTGCTAATCTCATTTCTGCATAAATAAAATGCTACACAAATTAAAGTAATGAGAAAAATGTGTAATTATACTAAAAATTATCCTTTAATAGTAAAAATGTACGAATTTAAGTCAATTGCTGATCTATACCACGTACGAGTTATTATGTTAGTTATAAATTATTTAGTTGGCAGAATTTGTTTATAAGAAATGTTGTCCAGTTGGAAATTTTGTAATTTACTTCACCTTTCGATTAAGTTTTCATTTATTATTTACAACATGGTTCAACCTGATTCACACTGGACCTATAATCCATATATATCGAAAAGAAAATAATACTTCAAATTAGAAAATTAAGAAAAGAAAAAGAAAAAGTGAGTATTGGCTGAATGAAGATGAACGTGTCAAATCTAGAACCAATATCTAAATGACCAAAGTAGGCCTGCATAAAAGTGCAGCCCTCCACCCACATTACTATATGTGTACAAAAAACACACCAGCAGGCAGCAGCCCCCCTCTCCCCTACTCATTTACTATCTCTTTACGTAATGTATATCATACTTATAATATCTTCCATATAAAACCTTCATCATCTCTTCTTCATCTGTCACTCCCTACAACTTCTTCAAAACACACACACTAACACACACAGTTGTACAAATTTAGCTAGTTAATCAGCAGCTGCAATGGATCCGTCTGCGGCGGCATCGTCGTCGACATCGGGTGCCTCGAAGGCTAATTATGATATGCATGGTGGTGGTACTGGTGGATCTTCTAACTCTGCTTCATCTTCTTGGAAGAATAATAACACTGGCAGCACTCATTTTCCTCTGTCTTTGAATAACAAGGGCAAACTTGGTAATATGCACTTTATTTTTACGTATGGTACATGCATCAACTGGGGTGTGTCATAGGTTTTGTGGCTCATGTTCATGCACGTACTTTAAAAATATTAGGGACTTGAATTTTACAACAAGTCATTATAGGCTTTCTAGAAGACTATAACCTTGCTGAAAAATACAAAATGCATTGTTATAACATTATTTATTTCTTTTAGTAGTTTAAAAATTGAGTAATTAGTTTAGGAGGTCGAGGGTTCGATTCCGATGGGAGTCTGCCAGTTTGGTGTCTGTTCAAAAAAAAAAAAAAAATATTAACACTAATTGCAGAAATTTAAATACACAAAATGCGCAGCTCAATCCAAATTAATTCGAACCATCCACATTACGAGTATGAGAGAAGCGATTAACAAAATTAAATTTATTCAAATTATTTGGTGTATATTGCTTGTAGAAGGACTTGCTCCAAGACCAAAAAATCTGTTACCATAGAGACCTTCAGGATTTGATTGTGCAGTAACACTAAACAGCAATAGTGATAGGATTTATATGTATTTTGTCAAGTGAATCAAATAACAGCTAATATGATCATGACAACTTTTATTTCGGTTTACGTTTTACGTTGATTAAATAAAGATGATTAATACTGGTGATATTTATGTCAAATATTGACCTATTATGCCTGAATCTAATCAATACTAGAATGTTGCTTGATTATAAATATGTATAAATTAGAAGAAAGCGATGAAGATATGTTTACAGTTCCTGACATTGAAGCTCCAGAAGTGGCAGCTGCAAAACTGGAACATAAGGACTTCAACTCCGAAAACAAGAACAATGCAGCTGGTAGTGCTAATAATAAAGATGATCAGCAGACTACTGGGAAACGCAGGAGGGGTCGTAACCCCGTTGATAGAGAGCACAGAAGACTTAAGAGGTGCATCCGTCAGTTACTTATACTTACTATTAAAACACGAGTATGATTGCGTTACTAAAGTTTTGTGAGAGTTGGGAATTATCACCTATATCTTATGTGTACATTCACACATTTACATGATAATTTTATAATTGTAACTTAAAAGTGACAACTTTAGAAAGCAATAGACAATAGGGCGAACAATTGAACCGTGACATGGTGAAATATATCATCCTGTCATGTTTCTTGTATCTGTGCAACATATTCTTGATTTGTTAAAATATACTCCCTCCGTCCCACTTTTACTGTCCACTATTTCCTTTTTTTTTTTGTCCCAAAAGTATTGTCCGTATTTAGCTAATAAGGTAAATTATGTGTTTACTATGTTAACTTTAATTTTATGAAAAATAATTTAATTATTTGGTAACTATAATTTTATTTGAATACAAGGTGGATTTTGATGGATGAACAAATAAAATGGGACAGAGGGGGTAATTAAGACTGAGACTGTGTATGATTTTATAATTTAAGACTTAACTCGATCAATTGTGCATGCGAAAGGTTGCTGAGGAACAGAGTGTCAGCTCAACAAGCTCGAGAAAGGAAGAAGGTGTATGTTAGTGATCTGGAATCTAGAGCTACTGAGTTGCAGGACAGAAACTCTAAGCTTGAAGAGAAAATCTCAACTCTTATAAACGAAAATACAATGCTCCGAAAGGTACTTATTATCGCATCTCTATCTGCATCTATTTGTTCTCCTCTTAATTCACATTGCAAAAGAGATTTGCAAGCATGCAGTAATATGATGTTATGTACAATTAACCGAAGTCTTTTATATGTTTAATCTCTCACAGGTGCTCCTCAACACTCGGCCTAAAACTGATGAAAGTAGTTAAGCGAGCCAAGTAGTTAACAGATTAATAGTAGATTCACATGATGCATATGATTTGGCCTTTCGAGGTGTATATTAGCTGCATGTATGTTATTAAGATCCTTAGCTAGTAGCTAAGCAGCCTTTGTAAGTTAATTCTATTTTTAAGTCCTAAGACTAGCTACTTGTAACCGAGTACTTGTATAACTCTATATATAACATATCGATTATTCAATCTTTATTACTCATTGGAAGGTACAACGGCCATATATCACTCACAGATAAACTACTATTATACATAATCTCTACATAAATATATGAGTGTGATTGCATGCAAGAGTGCTTTGATTCTTACACACGTTGTTCATTGTATAAGTTTGTCAGGGTTACTAGTATTAACTGTTTTCTTAGGATTTGAGGCATAAGTGGTAGGATGTCTTGTTCTCCTATTTCTTACACCTAGGTTGCGTCGCCTCTGAATCCAGTTAATCTATATATACCTCCGCCTTCTAGATTCCTCTCATGAATTTTATAACACGGGCAGTAACCAATTTATACCGGAAATGTGAGTGAGAAAAGCACAAAGCACAAGGGTTCTGATGAAATTCAGTAAAGTGTTATATTATATAACATTCTCCAAGTATGGTATTAGACCAGTGTATCTGGCATCTCAGGCTCAGGCTCAGGCTCAGCATCCTCCTCAACCAGAAGTTGAGGCTTTGAGAAATGATCATATTGCTGAACTACCAGTACCGAGGTGGTGGTGGAAAATTCATTAGAAGCCATGAAGCTCCCAATTGGTCCGAGTTCTGGACAGTCACAAGATTTAACCAACTTATTAGGAAGATCTAGTGGGAGTCTTCCGACTAACAGCAAATTGTATGTGTTCATATCTTTTATAGCTGTGATTATATCTTCTTTACTTGCTACCATCCTCTCTTCATACATTGTAGCCGTGTTCCTAGTTTTGGCCTCGGAGAGGAAATCATCACTGTTCTCCATAGTGTTGCTGTCAGATTTTGAAGTTGAATGCTTAGACCCACCTACACCTAATCCAGAAACTGTCCTCATTGATTTTTCTGATGGAGTCACAAACCTTACAATTGTGAGTGAAATCCCCGGATGCTCAGCCATTCTTGCGCCATAAGCAAGCGCCTCACAGTCATCTTTTCCGCCAAAGAATGGAACCCCAATTGTGAAGGATACATCACTAGCAGTGACTTGAGTTGTGCCTCCTAAGCCTCTGTCAACTAAAATGCCAACAGAACAAGGAGCATGGCGTAGGACTCTTTGATTCACTTGATGTAACGAGTGGCCAAGTGACTCCATGACACCGTCAACACGTTGGTGTTTATGGAATGGGAGTATAATCATTGCAGACCGCTTCTGCGATGCACTTGTGCAGATGTCCTCATCAATGTTGTAAAGTTCTGATATGGCTGTCATAGGGCGGACAACAACACTGCTTAGTTGGCGGTAAGTCTCAAATGCGATGACTAATGTATCTTTGTCGTCAGGCTTCTTGTTCCAGGTGGGGAGACCATTATTTCTTGCCTTGTGGACCATTGAGATGGCTGAGGAGCGTTCTGATAATTCCATTAGGTGCATAGCATATACACAAAGGCGCCCTTTACGCCTTGTCCCTCGAGAAGACTCAATTAGATTTATGATAGTGGGAATGTTCCGGCTACTGTGGAAGCAGGTTAATAAGCGGAGTTCTGTGTCAAGATTCTTCCGTTGAACTGTCCTGTTCTTGTATGGTGTTATATTCCTAGCTGGATGATACACAGCCATCACAATCGGAGTTGTTATGAATGTAGTAAACAGTGCCATAAGAACTAAAATTGCAAAAGTTTCATCATTCAACACCTGCAATCATAACACATATGCTTCATTCCTTCAGTACAAAAGAATGAGAAAATCGTACAACGTGCGCTCTAATTTGTAGAATTTAGTTGTCATGCATGCGAGAGGGCTAAATAAGAGTATGTACCTTTCGATCTTTTCCAATGTTGAGAACAATTAACTCAACCAGTCCCTTTGTATTCATGAGGAATCCAACTGCAAGGGCCTCTCTAAATGGCACCTTAAAAGCCAGTGACACTGCAACTGTTCCAACAATCTTGCCAAAACAAGCAGTGAATATAACAAGGACTAGCATTGCCCATGAGGTTCCTCCACTTATCGTAGCAACATTTGTTTTCAGTCCACTTGACACGAAGTACAGTGGAAGCAGAAGGCTCGCTACAATATCCTCAATCTTCTCTATCAAAACCCCTGCAAAAGGACCATCTTTTGGCACCACAATCCCAACCACGAAAGCACCAAACAATGCATGAATCCCTATAGTATCTGTTGCAAAACTCGCAGCCAATACTAACACCAACGTAATGCATATATACAACTCCTTCACTGGTTCCCCCTCTAAACTTCGACGAGCCATGAAGGTAAATACAGGCGTTAACACCAAAAACGCAGCCACCACGAATCCAACACCACAAAGCAAAACCCAAAGAGCAATTATAGGAGACCCTGATCCAGATAACGCTATAGCCAATGCCAGCAAAACCCAGGCAGCAACATCATTAACTGCTGCAGCTGACATTGCAATCCGTCCCACATCAGTTGTCAACAATTTAAGCTCAGCTAAAATTCGAGCCAAAACAGGAAAGGCTGTGATTGATAGAGAGACCCCTATAAAGACAAGAAAAGGAGCTTCTTTGGCTCCTTTAGATATGTTGGAACGTAGAATAAATGAGGTACCGATGCCAATGACAAAAGGGAGGCCAATCCCTGCAATGGCAATGGCCAAGGCCTTCTTTCCAGTTCGACGAACTGCACGCATGTCAAGCTCAAGGCCAACTAGAAAGAGGAAGAATAAAAGGCCCAAGTTTGCTAGAGTGTCGAGGACTGTGAGGCTCTTTTTCGGGAAAACTGTGTCTAGAAATTTTTTGCTTCTTCCTGCTGCAGATGGACCAAGTAGTATACCGCCCTGAATTCAGTTTTATGTTTGTTAAAAATAATTTTGAGAGAAACAGATGCATACATCACCATATATGATACATCACCATTACCAAATACTAATAATTTTATTGTAGAGTAAATAGAGGCATTAACTTACGATAATCTCTGCTACGACTCTGGGTTGTCTGAGAGGCCTTAAAAATACAGCAAGCACCCTGGTAAATACGACTACCAAACATATCTGCAATATTGCAAGAGGAAGCGCATAATCAAGTGGATTCTCATCTTGGAACGCTCCATTAGATGTCGCAGCCATAGGCTTGGGACACTTCGTTGTGCCATTGCTTGCCATTGTCCCAGAAACCAATTCCTAGTCCCCGCTTGGATTCTTCTTCTAATAGTATAATGCACAACAATGACAAAAAAAAACCAGGAGATCAAAAAGATGATCAAAACCAGAAAGGTGACATTATTTCCCTGTGTTTAAGTTTTGCAATCTGGTTCATGTGGAATTTGACAGAGTCAAAAACAGAAAGGTGGTTTCATTGCTTTGTGTATTTGTATTGCATTCTTGTTCATGTGGATTTTGACAGAGTAAAAGAACAATTAATCGTCGTCACTCTTCAGCGTTTGCTAATTATAGAGAGGGTTAGTTGTAAGAACATAGATATACTTGTATCGAATTGATTATAAAACGTACACGACAGAGTGCATTGAAGGTTACTCCTATGTATTCGTGTTGCAAGAATGTAATCCATGAAAAATTGGCCTGTTTATATTTAGTCATGTTTTGATTATATATATTCTCTCTCTTTAGCTCCATAAATTTCTCATATTAATGGTCAACCAGGTAACAAATGAACATAGTCAAGAATCATGACTATATGTCTATATGTATCACTAATATTTACACTATTTTTAGTAATCATGCTTAGGGAGCAAATGTAGCCATTTAGGGTATAACTAGTCTAGCAGACTAGCACTCTCTGAGTGCATAAAACCAACATCTCCGCAGATACCTCATTTTCCAATCCTCCATCTTTGTTAAGTGGTCGACTCGTTGTTCAGTCATGGACACATCCTCGAAATATCTGCAAAAAGCTTAATTGAATCATCTTGTTAAATTATTTCATGCGCAGATGGCTTGATGACTTGGAACAAACACTCAAACAGAACTATAATAGTATAGCCGTATAGTAGAATGAGATGATAGTGGAGAGAGTTTACGAGCTGGTGCACATAAGAAACAGAGCTGCCCATCCAAAATTGTGGAACTCCTACATGTTTGTTGTCAATATGATTCTTGTGCCAAAGCAGCTCAAAAAATAAATCCTCTACCACACATGCATTGTTTTCCATCATGCCACTTGATGCGATATTCAGCCTTCTGCTAATGAAAAATTGAAGGTTGTATGAAGACCATAGCTGTATTTTTCCAAAAAAATGAATACAATCGCCATTACCCATACGTTCAAATTAACCGCAGAAGCCAGTAATGATCACAAGGAGATACAAGCAGTCTTGCCAAATGGTTCATGTAGCTGAATTCTTCTTTTTCATTTTTCTCTGTTCCCTCTTTTCTGCTGTAATTTACCAGGAGGAGAAAAACAATACAACATCTCATTAACTACAATAAAAAAAAAAAAAGTAAATTACAGGTCGTTTACACTAAATTTTAAAAAAGTTGCCAAATTTTCAAATTTGCAAATTAATGGGCAGTTTTTATTTCCGACCTTTTAAAAGAATGGTTCCAGTTAATTTTAAACGTGAAAGAGAACCATTCTTTTAAATATTGGACACAAAATTTGGCCATTTTAAAAGAAAAAATAGCGGAAGCCATTTTTTTAAAACGCGGAAATCAAAATTGGTCATTAATTTGCATACTTAAAACCTTGGTAACTTTTTTGAAATTTGATGTAAAATACGGTGACCACTATGTAATTTACTCTAAAAAAGTAAGAAAAATATTTTCTTTTTGTAACAATTCTAGTTCAGCCCTTCTCAGTAAGATGAAAGTACACCACAACAAACTCTAAAGGCAATTCATGTTGCTTGTTTTTATTTAGTAAAAGAATTTAAAGTAGAAATACAATGCAGTACTCAGATAGCAAACAATGACGAAGTATCGGACAAAGGATATGATGAACACAATGATAACGAGTAGAAACTGAACATTTGAACATAAAAGAAGTGAGTACTGATATTAACATAATACTAAAAATAATACAACTTAAAATATTATTCCCAAAGCTCTATATATGATACAAAATCTGTCAGATTCCTATTCCTCCAATGCTAACTCTTGATGTATAGATCTTGAATCACTGAATACAATAATATAGAACAAATTTAAGAAACTCGGTAAGGAGCAGATAATATTGACCATACTGAGATGACATTTCAGTAGAAGTTCCTTTTACGTGGGGCTGGGGGGGGGGGGGGGGGTGATAATAATTCACCTGTTAGTCATGGATCCTTTTCCTCGACAAAGCAATGAAAACTGCTATCTTGTCAAAGACTTTTTCAACATAGTGAAAGTAAGAATACCTCCAAGATTTGATGAAATGCAAAGAAGCGCAAAATCCCAAAAAGCCAACCAAAAGACCAGGTCCAATCCCAGCGTAAAACCACCTTCGCTCATCATCAGAATCAGAATCAGAATTATCTTTCTCGAAGTCATGACCTTCATGTGATTCAGTGTCACCAGCGCAAAGCTTTAGAATTGGTTGGCCACAGAGCTGATCATTGCCAGCATAGATGGAGGAGAGATTATCAAGGACCTGGAGTTGGTTTCCAGTGGGTATTCTCCCTGATAAATCATTGAAGGAGAGGTTCAAGTGGATCAAAAACTTTAATTCTGATAAACTTGGTGGAATACGGCCAGAAAGTTTATTTCTAGAGAGATCAAGATATTGCAGTTGTTCCATTTTCCCAATCCTGTCAGGGATCCTTCCAACTAGATTATTACCCGCCAAATTCAAATTCAATAGATTACGGAGATCCATCAACTCTTCTGGAATCTCTCCACTGATATTATTGTTTGATAGATCAATGGAAAATAGAAAACGGATTGTAGAAGTGTATTTAAGCTCATATCCTTTTGCATTATCTATTATCATTTGACCATTACCTAAATCAAGGACCATGTCTTCTGATGGTATTTTGCTTTTAGTCATGGAAGTTAAATTATTAAAACAAGGAGGAAGGTTTCCGGTGATATGGTTTCCTGCCAAGTTTAAAACTTGAATTGATGAGTAGCTGCAAAACTGTTTAGGAATACTGCCATAGAACTGGTTGCCTCGGAGTACCAAAAACCTGAGATGTGGTAATTGCTCTCCGGCCCAAGGAGGAAGAATATCTCTCAAATTATTATTTCCCACATCAAATACTCGCAGCTCTGTCAAATTCTGGATGGATAGAGGAAGTTTTCCTTGAAACTTGTTTTTGTGCAAGTTTAAATAATTGAGGTGTCTTAGAGAACCCAAAAAAGTTGGAATATCACCAGAGAGGCTATTATTCAGCACATCAAGTTTCATTAGTTGTGTCAAATTTCCTAAGCACTGAGGGAGCTCTCCAGAAAGATTATTGTGAGAGAGAACCAAGGTCGACAGGGATGTAAAATTGCATATATATGCCAAAAAATCACCTGATAAATGGTTATCTGAGAGTGCTAATAAAGACATTTTATTTGGAGCTGAAATTAATGGTGGTTGTGGCACATTGATATCATTACTAGATAGATCAACAACCTCAGCGCGAGATAGTAGACTGGCAAACCAATCAGCTGGGATCGTATCTGATATGCTCGTATTTGGCATCTCAATTTCTATAATCTGTGTCTGTGTTAGTAGCCACCGAGGAAATTTAGGCCCTACATTCATGGACTCCATGTACAAATGTTGGAGCTGAAATGCAGGAATCCACTTTACATTAACATCAAACACCAAGCTGGACTTTGAAGAAATATAAAAGGTAGTAAGGCTGGTGAGGTTTACAAAGTGTTGCTCTGATATTAAACCCTCCCATAAATTAGAAGAAAGGCCCAAATAATTTAAATTTGATAGTCCTCCAATGCATTTTGGAATGGTTCCATTCAGCTGATTGTAACTTACATCCAATGTTTCTAACTTTGACAGTTGACATAAGAATTCCGGTATATAACCGTTTAAATTATTGTCCGAAAGTTCAAGTGTAGAAAGTGATGTCAAATTTGCTATAGATTTAGGAATCAAACCTTTAAAATCATTCCCCCAAAGTGTCAGATTAGTAAGAAATGTCAAATTCCCTATACTTCCAGGAATCAAACCTGAAAAGAAATTGTCAAATAGCCATAAATTAAATAACTAGTCAGGCCCAAGACTGAGATTATTCTATGAAAATGATGAATTTGCATGCATTTCGTGTAGTGTATTCTGAAATTATGCGACAACCAATTAATTAAGTTTGTTTAATATTTAATCAAATATAAGGAACGGATAAAAATCTGATCACCTTTCAAGGAGAAAAGATGAAGATCAAGTACGGTGACTTGGCTGTTCATGTTACACTCAATACCGCGCCATGAACAACAATCATCTCCAACCCATGCCTCCAACTTATTTTTTTTGTCGACGAGACTTTCTTTAAACTGTAACAGGACTTGTTTTTCACTCTCAATGCATCCACAACCAAAATTTGAACTTAAAACAAAAGCTGATACATAAGCAAGAACGAGCAAGTTCATGTGTTTTTGCATTTCGATAGCTAGAAAATATAGTGATTACAGAATATCGTTATTTGCGAGTTGTATATGAGGATGTGCCTCAACATTAATAGTCTGATATATATATATAGGGGGGGTAGGGGGGGGGGGGATCAGGTAGTATCATCCAGGACATGAACTGATAAGAAGTTAGTCTTCGTGTCAATCGTTAAATTACACGGAAGTACACAAGTTTCAATTGTACACGAGTACTACAAAAATTAGTCAGTAATACAACAAATGATCTGTGGAAGACAGAGATCATGAATGAGACATGATAAGGCACATGAATCACACACGTATCAAGACAAAGATAGAAAAACTTTTTTTTTTTTTTATAATCCGGTGTCCGGGCCCGCTAGCTAGCGCGCACCTTGACTAATCCAGAGGGCATACTAGCACACTCATACCCCCGAGCATGGTAGCCCACTTAATCCCGGAACGTCCCCAAGGAATCTAACTCGTGACCTAAATGCAGACTTAAATGTATTTACCACAATCAAATGTTTACACTGATTATCATATATATATACAGAGGTAATGCTAGAGTCCTAGTATAGTTCTGAGAACATAATACATATCATAACTAAAACCTATCACAAGTAACACTTATCCTTATCATGATTTTGATAATGTTGATACGCCCCCACAAACTGATGATGGTACAGAGTATAATCGAAGTTTGTCGACAATCTTTTGGAAAGGTAACTTTGGCAACGGCTTGGTCATGATATCAGCTAACTGATCAGCTGAAGACAGAGAAGTAACACATACTTGTTTTTGTGACACGAGGTCACGAACAAAATGATAATCGACCTCAACATGACGCGTTCGTGCTTGAAATACCGGATGAGAAGAAAGATACACAGCACCAACATTATCACACCACACTTGTGGAGCCTGTTTTAAAGGAACACCCAGTTCAGAAAGAAGAGTACGAAGCCAGTGAAGTTCAACACATACATTAGCAACAGCTTTGAATTCAGACTCCGTGGATGATCGAGCAACAGTAGGTTGTTTTCTAGAATTCCAAGCAATAAGATTGTTACCAAAATATATAAGATATCCACCAGTTGAACGACGATCATCAGGACATCCAGCCCAGTCAGCGAGTACTGGGTGGTAGGGCTCAGCGATATATCTCCCCGGGTTTGAAATCCCACATACAAGTGTGTGGGGTAGTTCCCGGTTAAAAAAAAAAAAAAAAAAAAACAGCAGTAAGAATGGATGGTTGTGCCTTCTTGAGTAATAAGCCACAAGTCACAATACCCGAGACGTAACGCAAAACACGTTTAAGGGCGTTTAGGTGCACATCTGTTGGATGGTGCATGAACTGACACAATTTATTTACAGCAAAAGACAAATCAGGCCTCGTTAATGTTGCATATTGGAGGCTGCCACACAACTTGCGATAAGTCTGAGCATTAGAAGCCGAAAGGCTGGTACCTTCGAACCGAGATAAAGAAGTACCCGTTGCCATTGGAGTTGACCAGGGCTTGCAATCATTCATGCCAGCAGCTTTCATAATGTCTCGGAGGTATTTTTGCTGAGATAAAATAATACCATGTGGATGTTTAACAACTTCAACTCCGAGAAAATAGTGTAGAGCACCTAAATCTCGTATGGAAAAGGAAGCAGCAAGCTTGGACTTTAGAGAATCAATAATACGTGAATCATTGCCAGTCACAATTACATCATCCACATAAACCAAGAAGAAACATATACAGGACCCAGAACGGTAAATAAACAAGGACGGATCAACTTTGGAAGCCTTAAATCCAATAGAAATAAGAAATTTGCTCAGCTTCAGAAACCATTCACGTGATGATTGCTTAAGTCCGTATATAGTTTTATTTAGCTTACAAACATAATGAGGATAGCGTTTGTCAATGAACCCTTGGGGCTGCACCATATAAACTACTTCATTTAAATCACCATTTAAAAAAGCATTACTCACATCAAGCTGAGATATAGACCAATCACAATTAATGGCAACATTTAACACTGTACGAATAGTAAGGGGTTTGACAACTGGACTAAATGTCTCGTAATAATCCAAACCATACTCTTGAGTATAACCCTTGGCCACTAACCTGGCCTTGTAGCGTTCAACTGAACCATCAGAATGATACTTAACCTTGTATATCCATCGATTACCAACAACATTACCTGAAGATGGAGGTGGAACAAGAGTCCACGTATTGTTTCTAATAAGAGCAGCCATTTCATCTTGCATAGCACGATACCAAACAGGCAATTTGTATGCAATGGTAAAAGAGGATGGTTCAAGAATTTTGGTTGGAGAACTTTTAAAGACATGGTGTAAAAACTTGGTCTTGTTAAGTGTTCCTGGCCGAAGAGTCATATGATGTGTTCTGGTTGGTGTTTTAACCACAATATGAGGAGAAGAGGGAGCTTGTACATGATCAAATTTTGATTTAGATGAATCACAGACAAGTTGAAGGCCATTCGGATCAGATATGCAGAGTGTACGTGACACACATTCTGGTGTGCTGGAAGAGGTCTGAGATATTTGTGGGGACTGAGACATAGGTGTTGCAGGCCGAGGGGAAGGGTTGGCTGAGGTGTGAGGTTTATGAGGCGATGGGGAAGCTGGTACAACTGCAGAGTTAAGAGGCAATGGGTGAGAAAAATGTAAAGAATGCACATCTGGAGACTTGGCAGCAGGAGTGAGTTCTGGCCAGTGCGTTGAAAAGGTGAGCCAATTTGATGGGACTGTTGAAGAAGTTTTCTTATTGATGGGCATAGTGAGAGAATTGAGTGACTGGAAGGGAAACACGGCTTCATCAAACTCAACATGTCGAGCATAATAGAACTTACTATCACTCTTATCAAAACACCGATATCCCAAGTGTTTAGGTGAATACCCCATGAAAATACATTGTTTAGAACGGAAAGAAAACTTATGACGATTATATGGGCGAAGGAGAGGGTACACTGCACAACCAAACACACGTAAAAATTTGTAATCAGGTGCATTACCAAATAAACGAGTGAAAGGTATTGTGTTTTGAAGAGATTGAGAAGGCAAACGATTAATTAGGTAAACAGCTGTTTCAAAGGAAAATTCCCAGAAACGATATGGAGCACCACAATGACCAAGAAGTGCGAGGCCAATGTCAACAATATGACGAATCTTACGTTCAGCTGTCCCATTTTGTTCATGGGTGTGTGGACAAGACACACGATGGACTATGCCATGAGACGAAAGAAAATTAGATACAGATCGAAATTCCCCACCCCAATCGGAATGAACACGTTTAATAGGTACAGAAAATTGTTTTTCTACCATGAGTTTAAATTGTTTGAATACATCAAGCACATCACTTTTATTTGTGAGGGGAAAAATCCAAGTAAAGAGAGAATAATCATCAATGAATAAAACAAAATACTTAAATCCATTAAATGAAGTAATTGGAGCTGGACCCCATACATCAGAATGAATCAACTCTAAAGGTTAGGAACAACGATTATTAGTCAATGGTAATGAGACTCGGTGAAGCTTTCCTAAACAACAAGCTTCACATTTATCTGAAGAAACTCTATAACTAGAACAAGGTAAATGAAATTGTTTGACAAGACTACGAACGGTGCTATAATTTGGGTGTCCAAGACGAGCATGCCAACGTTCAAGATTTGTAAGATAGGCTGATGCGTGTGAAAATGATGGAGGAAGGACACCTTGTAAATGGTAAAGCCCCAACTCACTCTTGCCGCTGAGAAGTGTTTCCTTGGTGGTTTTGTTCTTCACAAAACAAGAAGAAGGGTGAAATTCGACAAAACAGTTATTATCACGACAGAGTTTTTGAACAGATAATAAAGGTTTAGTAATAGAGGGAACACGCAACACATCACGTAAAACCAAGGGGGATTTATTAGTGGACAAAACAAAATTACCAAAATGTGTGATTGGAAGAGATTTACCATTACCAACAAGTAAGCCATCCGTACCATTATATTCATTGGAAATGCTTAAAGCTGAAAGATCAGGAGTAACATGATGTGTGGCTCCCGAATCCGGAAACCAAGATGTCATCGATGGAAAGGTGGTTGAAGCATCATTCTGAAAATTCAAATTATTAGCTTGCATAGGAGTAGGTAAAATACCAGGATTACCTCGATGATAAGTATAGGAGGCCACTGAATTTGGTTGAAAATTGACATCAAAGCGTCGTCGACAAGTGGATGCTTGGTGATTTGAAAAGCCACAAATCTGACAAGATGAAACAGAGAATGCTGAGGAACGACTGGGAGCAGTGTAACCACGACGACCACCACGAGAACGACCACGCCCCCGATTATTGCCACGATTGTAATTGTAAGGAGCACGGGAGATGTTTTCAGTCTGAACGTGATTGGCCATGGCAAGCTGAGGTTGCTGCGCTTTAAGAAGCAGCTCATAAGTAACCAATTGACCATGCAAATCAGCAAAAGAAGTAGCTACTGGGCGTTGTTGGAGAGCTCCGATGATACCATTGAATTCAGCACCAAGTTTTCGATAAATCAAAGCATTAAATTCAGCTTCTGAAATTGATTGGCCCGCAAGAGTAAGAGAATCAGCAAGGGCTTTGGCTTCATAAAGAAATTCTGATACAGATTTGTCACCCTTTGAGATGTTGTGCAACTCAATGTGTAATTGGGTACGTTGAGCATGAGAAACAGTACCATAACTAAGATGAATAGCTTTCCACACAACACGAGAAGAGGTGAGACCAATTAAGAGAGTAAAGACAGATTCAGAAATAGAGGAAAGCAACCAAGAAAATAGTAATTGATCTTTGTTATACCAGACTTGATATTCAGGATTGGGTTCATTGGCAGATGTCGTAGAATTAAGCACGGTGGTAGGAGGAACATGGACTGATTCATCAACAATGTCATGGAGTTTGAGATAGTTCATAAGCGGAGTAAATTGAAGTTTCCAACTAGCAAAATTATCACGACCAACAAGTTTAACAGAAAAATTTGTACTGATATGGGTGGGTAGGGTTGGTGAAGAAAAGAAAGAAGGAAGAGGACATATTGAGGTATTGGTGAGAGAAGTTGAGGTTACCGATGTGGTAGAAGCGGAAGAAGATACAGTGGTAGATAGAGAAGTTGACATGGCTCTGATACCAACTTAAATGTATTTACCACAATCAAATGTTTACACTGATTATCATATATATATATACAGAGGTAATGCTAGAGTCCTAGTATAGTTCTGAGAACATAATACATATCATAACTAAAACCTATCACAAGTAACACTTATCCTTATCATGATTTTGATAATGTTGATATGCAGCAACCCTTAAGCGCTACTGCCGACCATCGACACCCCGTGGGGATCAAAGATAGAAAAACTTGGCCACCGAGTAGGTCTTCGCATGCAACAAATAGCCGGTCTTTCCTAGAAATAGACTATGAAGAATGCACAAAGAGTCCAGGAGTGGAAGTCGGGTCCGGTCTGAAAATTTGAAAACAATTAAATCCCAAAAATTTAAAGTTACATGGTCCATTTGACTTATCTTATGTTACCCTCACCCTTCATTTTCTCTTGAGTATCCGTGTCGGACACTCGACACTCGGACATGGGTATGGACACTGCAACACCTATTTTGGGCCATAAATATGTAAAATTTTCAAAATATTGCCGAGTCCGATACTCGAACACGTATCCATGTTGGATACTTTTAGCCGAGTCTGGGTAACATAGGACTTATCTTACAAATAATTTATAAGTTGGATGAACTCGGGAAATTGTTTTCTCACAAAGGAAAAATCGTTTACGGCACTAGTTAACAGGAATATGCATTTACCATTGAGTTGCTAGTGTTACTATTTTTATTTTTTTGAAAATTTAGGACTAACTCTAGTAAGCAATTTGAAACGTTAGATTGTTGCTCAAGTCGAACGAAATTCTTCTAATGAAAGTTTCTATTGAGTGCCCTTTGGTTTAGGTAAACTTCACCTTGTTCAACAGAGGAGCCATTGAAATTTAGCTAAATTTAAATCTATCTGATACTAGCCCGTAACCCGTGTGAAGCACGGGCCGGACGGACACGTGTAAATTATCGATAATAAATATAATTAATGAATATTATTTTAAAATGTATTTATAAAAAAATTGAATGATAAAAATATATAATAAATAAATACTATTAAATTATGTAATTATAGGGAGTGAAATTAAAAAAAATTAAAATAGATAAATAAAAAAATATAATTAATAAGTTTTATTTAAATATAAACTTGTAAAGAATTGAATGATAAAAGTATATAACAAATAAACGCTATTTAATACTGTAGTGATAGGGAATCGAACACGGGGTGAAATTAAAGAAATTAAATTAAATAGATAAATCTTGTATAATTATGTAGTTGGAAGGAATCGAATCCCGAGTCAAGTGATAACCAAATTTGGTACTTTGGTACTTTGATTAAAGAGATAAATCTTGTATAATTATGTAGTTGGAAGGAATCGAACCCCGAGTCAAGTGATAACCAAATTTGGTACTTTGGTATTTTGGTTCTATTGTGTACCATGTATCATTAAAACATGGTTTTGCACATTAATATAGAGTATAGATTACTAAGCCGTGTCTTACAATATTACAATTTTATTTCATGGTTTTCTTTTCACAAAAATATTCCACAGTTTTCAAAATATTAGAAGTCTACAGTTTTCATGTTATTTAAATATTTTCAACTGGAATTTTAAAACTTATGATAATGATGAGGTGCACTAATTAAGACTGGATTCTTATCTATACATATTATGTGCGGAAGGGTTAAGTTCTATGATTCGTAGACATGAAGAAGTGGGTTTGTTACATGGGTGTTCAATAGCTCGGGGGCACCTCCAGTGTCACATTTGCTATTTGCAGATGATTCGTATTTTTTCTTTAGAGTTACAAAGCCGGAGGCATTGATTATGAAGAACATCTAGATGAGGTATGAAAGATTATCAGGGCAAGCAATAAATTTCAGGAAGTCTAATGTAGTGTTTAGTCCAAATACTACGAACAGTAGAAGAAGGGAGGTATGTGAAACACTACAGGTAGATGAAGTCGGTGTACCTGGTAAATACATGGGGTTGCCAATGCATATTGGAAGAAGGAAGAATAAGGCATTTAAATTTTTGGTGGAGCGTATAAGTTCAAAATTGGAGGGATGGAGTAATAAATCAATTTCGAGAGGAGGGAAAGTGGTACTTTTAAAAACTGCAGCGCAGATAATTCCAAATTTCTGGATGAATCTGTTCTTAATACCACAGGAGATATGTAGTTAGATTCAAAGGCAGATGAACTCTTTTTGGTGGGGAAGTGGAGGTACAAACAAGGGAATCGGATGGTTGTCTTGGGAAAGAATGTGTACTGCGAAAGAGGGGGGCCTGGGGTTCAAAGAGTTGAACAAGTTCAACATGGCAATGCTAGCAAAACAAGGATGGAGGTTACTTAATAATCAAAATCCTTTGGTTACGAGTATTATGAAGGCTAAATACTTCCCTAAATGTGATTTTTTGCAAGCTCAATTAAGAGCTAATCCATCATATATGTGGCGAAGCATTCATGCAGCAAGGGAGATAGTTAAACAGGGGAGTAGAAGAAGGATAGGGGATGGGAACAAACTTCTGTGTGGCATGTACCATGGCTACCAGGTGATAATGATGGTTTTTTTAGCACTGAAATGACTCAGGAATTGGAGCACATACGAGTAGTGAACCTGATGGAAACTGGGAATAAAAGGTGGGATGAAGAGGTTTTAAATGATATTTGTAATGAACGTGATGTGCAGTTGATTAAAAGTATACTAATTCCAGTGCAAAGTAGGGAGGATTCGTGAGTTTGGAGGTAGGAGAAATCAGGCATGTTTTCTGTTAGAAGTTGTTATAGAACAGTGCAAGGGATGCAACAATGGACACATGCAAGTTTTTGGAAGAAAATCTGGTCATTGCAACTACCAGCTAAGGTGATTAATTTTGCTTGGCGTGTCTGTCGTGGTTGTTTACCAACTGCTATTGCTTTGATTATGAAGCGTGTGCAAATTAATGTTAAATGCCCATGGTGTCTAGTCAAGGATGAAGATGCTACTCATGTTCTGTTCGATTGCTCTTTTGCACGATCAGTATGGCAACAGACGGGGATAAAAGATGTTAGTACGGAAGGGTATGTGGGGTCTGTTACAGAGATAATTCAAGGTCTTGTAGACAAGTGTTCGAGAGATACTTTTGCATTGATTTTGCTGGTATGCTGGAACTTATGGAGTCGTAGGAATAAGTGGGTATGGGATAGGGTGTGTGTCTCATAATTTGGTGTTTAAGCAAGGGCAATGAATATGTTGCACGAATGGAATCTGAAATGTGCAGAAAGTAGAAGGTATGGAGTAACTATGAATGGGGTATCGACGAGATGGCATAGACCACAGCATGAGTGGATCAAAGTAAATACTGATGCAGCATTATTTATAGAATGGAACAGCACGGGGATATGAAGTATAATTAGAGATGAATCTGGTCAGTTTATACGGGCACGAAATCACAAACTGCATGCATTGTATAGTCCCAGAGAGGTTGAAGCTCTTGGTCTCAAGGAAGCCTTATCGTGGGTAAAAGGTTTGGGGTATAAACGATGTGTCTTTGAAACGGATGCGAAAGAACTTGTGGAAGCATGCAGAGGCGTTCAAGGAAATACATATTTCCATTTGATTGTGTTAGATTGTATTGAACTATTTAAGCACTATGATGAAGTGCTAGTAGATTATGTTCCGAGGTCTACGAATGTAGTGGCTCATGAATTAGCACGGGCTACTTATTCTATGTCAGGCGTCCATGAGTGGGCAGATACCCCTCCTGATTGTATTTGTGATGCATTGATCATCGATTCAATTGAATAAAAGCAAGTACGTTAATTTCAAAAAAAACGTACGAGTTAGCAACTTTAATATTTATTTATCGAACAATTTGTAGGTGACTTAGCTAAAAGTAAAAGAAAAAACATTTGCAGCCGGTTGGTGACAAATAATTTCAATTTTTTTAATACTGGGCTTCAAAAATAAAAGGAGACATGTTTGGGCCTGTCTGATCGGGTCATCACAAGTCCAAACTTTGACTTTGTAACCCTAGTCAAAGTTTGTAACCTTAAAAGCAACACATGGACAAACAAACATCTATTTTGTGTGTTTGGATCTGTCCTGGGCAAAGGAATTAGTACCGGATTGGTGTGTGTTTGAATCAGATTCGAAGCAACTTGTTGATGCATGTAATGGTTAGCAACGAGTTATTTTCACACTATTGTGTTTGATTGTGTCGAGTTATGTCAGCACTTTGATCTTGTGCTAATCTCTTTTGTGCATAGGTCTACGAATAGTGTGGCACACTTGTTAGCCATACATTCTTTGTGTGACATGGGAGAGTGGATTGTTCATCCACCTCACTGCTCAATTTATTCATCACTAGCATAAAAATCCGTGCGAGGCACGGGTCAATTTCTAATTACGTCTGAAAATGCGTCCCGTTGAGGATTTAATATGCCAGGACGAACATGAATTATGTCCCCAAATATAGAATATAGAATTCAAATGTATGAACAAAGTAAATTGCAGCTGAAACTACAACATGAACTGTACATTCCTCAGTTAAATTGATTGAAAGATAATGACAAATCGTGAGATTGAAATGTTAAGATAATGAAAAAATAATTAAAATGTTGAAAGGTAATTGTTTAGTAGCAAATATTAACAATAAACATTAAACATAATTGCATAATATCTCTGTGTAGCTAGTCATTTATCTCCAGCATACATCATAACAGTCTATACCAATCTACTAAAACATATTAAAAAAATTTATTAATATTAATATGTGCTATGAATTAATAATGATATAGCTCCATCTCATAAGATGCCGAGCTGAAACAGCACCTAAAGTTTTATAGAGGTACTCCGAAAGGTTTTTTGTGCCTTGTACTGGTGAGTTCATGAACAAACGCTTGAGGACAGTGTAAATAAGAGAACAACAATGGTTTTATGTTATTAAGCACCATAAAATGATATAGCTCCATCTCATAAGATGCCGAGCTGAAACAACACCTAAAGTTTTATAGAGGTACTCCGAAAGGTTTTTTGTGCCTTGTACTGGTGAGTTCATGAACAAACGCTTGAGGACACTGTAAATAAGAGAACAACAATGGTTTTATGTTATTAAGCACCATAAAATGTATTTTTCCAAAATAAAAATGAAAAGCTAATTATAAGTAGGTCTATGTAAAGTTAAAAAAAGGAGACCTGTTGTGGAGGTATGAAGTTTGCGGTTATGAGTGGTCCAAACTTGTCTCCACCAAAAATTCAATGAGCAAAGAGGAATGATTTTCATTTTTAGAATTTGCATTACCACTACTCCTGTGTTCTATATTTGATAAGTACTTTCAAGATTCTTCATTGCTGCCACTGCCAGGTATCAATTTTTGAGATCGGTTTGGAGACTCGTTATTGCATTTTTACCAGAATTTCATGTCTACAAAACTTGGAAATAATCGGAGATTGATGATGCTAAGCAAATTTCTTGGCAGAATCGCTTTTTGATAATATGGTATACGAAGTTATTGTGCAGTCAATAAACACATACTTATCTGAATCAAAAATATTGTCATTTAAGAAGAAATAAACAATTTGGGGGAAGGGAATTGCGATTCCAGTCCTGGATCTCAGTTTTGGTATTTTTTTTGATACACTTTCAAATGATTAAGTTCTTGGACTTATATACTTTCAAATATTAATTTTAATATTTTATTTAAATAAACATGCTTAAGATGATTTTTTATAGTTTATAAATAGAACACAATTAATTATTAGGACTTTAATGTGAACCAAAATGTTAAAATTTGATAGACAAATTGGGTACAAATATGTAATTTGATCAAGATATTAATCTATATAGTAGATCTATATTATATTATTCTTTAATTTCGTCCTACTACTCTATATAGTTAATGTAATATGTACGTAAATAAATAAATAACAAATACATATTACAATTTTAATAAAAATATATACTTAAAAATTTATTATTATTATTATTATTATTAAAAGGATTTACGTAATTGGAAGTGTGACTCGAAATATTAGCTAAAAAAGAGATACATAAGTGTCAAGAAATAGCTAAAATGGAAGAATGTACATTTTATTGTAGACTACGATGTCTGGTAGACCTGGGATTAGCATCATCACGTTTAAGGTATAGCAAGCATAAAAAAAGGTGATATGATCAAGAAAAAATTTAAGTGCTCAAAATTGTTTATATTGAAGCTATAAACTTACATATGCTAATTGTTGATTACAACTTCTGCAACCAACCAAAAATTCAGATATAAATCATTCCAAGATACCTGACAATCTAAATACTTGTCATTAGCAATTAGTATGTAAGTTCATAGCTTCACTATTTATAATAAAATCATTGCAACCAATCTTTCACACCTAAACCCCAGGCAAAAAAGAATCCAAAACAAAATCATTACAGCCTCTTTAACAATCACAGTGTGCCGTAATTACATAGCTGCGATAGTTTTATACAAAATTGGGGATGCACATAATTCTATAACTCAAGAGGGCACAACACAAAATTCTCACAATTACACAATTTGTACTCTGCCAAAAAAATCAAAATGAGAACTACAAATTCAAGCCATCACATATAAACACAAACACGGACACAAATTTGTAACTATACAAACACGGAATATTTAAATATACAAAACATGTAAACATCAATTCAGATGGAGATCGAGATCAAGTGTACCAGTGTAATTGAAAAGAGGATTCATCATATTAGCGTAGGTAATGATGATTTGCGGTACAATGAATCGCTATAGGTAGGAAATGGAAGGCTGTGTATCGGGAGAATGTTGTGTATCGTAGAATGTTATTTATCGGGCGAGGCAGAGAGTTTATAGGAATGGCTTATATGTAATTCTGTAAAAAGTATGGATATTCTAGTAATTTCACAGGGATTATATTTGTTCATTTTATCCCTATGTTGCTCTATTATATATAGAAAGATGTACTAGATTCTGATACTATTTAAGCAATATAAGTGCATTTTTTCAAAAAATAAAAATAAAAAAAATACAGAGACAAAAAAGACAAGCGTAAAAAGATGAAGTTGATTAAAGTGTGCAACCAATTTGGCCAGGTAACAAAGAGATACGTAGGGCTGTCAAACGGATATTTCGAATACGGATCTGTCTATATTCGAATCCGAATCCGAAATCACTATCCGAATCTGACGGATATTAGAAAATTATATCCAAATTCGAATCCGACGGATATTATCCAGATACGGATAAAATCCGAATTCGAATATTCGATTTTTTTGAGATATTTTGAAAAATCTGAATATCTCCAAAAATTCGAAAAATCCTTAAAATTCACCTTAAAATGCATGTCAAACAACCTATTTTGAAATGATAACAAATCAAAAAGACGAGGAAGTAATTTTTATTTTCTTGTAGTATCTTCGGAAACACAGGTCAGGGGATCGATCGTTTGAGTATTGTTGGTTATGTCGCTGTTGGATGTGCGTTTTGGATTGGAGCTGGACCCGACCCGCCCAAAAAAGATGTTGCAACTCGTTCCTAGACTCACCTATCTCTGACGCTCTAACTTGTCTGTTTTAATGTCCTAAACTCAGAGTTTGGGGAATGATTTCGAAGCCTACTACTATTGGGGTTTGGATCCCCTATCCCTTTCATCCATGTCTCCTTCGTGTTTTTGCTCTTTTTAATACAAAATGAGTGCTTCTGGTGGGTCCATTTTAAATAAAAATATTATTTATTAAAATGAGCCCCGTCAGGGGCACTCTTTTTGTATTAAAAAGAGTAGGAGATACAAAGGAGACACGGAGAAAGGGGACAGAGTTGTACGTAAATTACGATATGGTTTTTAAGCTACTTTACTTTTCTTTTTGTCAGAATTAAGCTATGTTAATCTTAATTGTCTTGATTAGTAATTAACCTAATTGCATTCGCCTTTTGATGGGTTCGGCCCAAAATTGAATTAAAGTATAATCAAGATAATCGTAAAATTAAATGTAATTTTTCTGAAATCCAACCTAATCAATTATTTACATAACCAACACGAGAAAAAAAAAGTTTTATTCGATTTGGTTTTCTATCTAACCACTTTTTAAATTTTCATAATAATTCATTAATTGAAAAATCATATCGAATAAGTGCATTCCTCTTACGTTGAGTACTCTGGCTAGTCCTGTCCAACATGCTATCCCAAACTCAACATGGAATTGTGTTGAAAATTATGGAAATTTGTCTTTTTCTAATACAATGTTAAAATTTAATGTTATAAAACCACAATTCCTATAATGACTTAGAAATTGAATCGTGAAATTCTAAATCTTATTCAAAATTCGATAGTCTTATAATAATCCAATTTATGTTATGTTATTTAAATATGAAATTAGGGAGTCTGAGATGTATATCAGGTTCCGTGAAATATATGAGATTTATATGCAAATATGAGGTGAGCATTTTTGTAAAATCAAAACTTTTTAATTAACCTTGCGGACCCAATCAAATTTAAAGTGTATTTTTTAAGTATTTCAGGATCTCAGGCAACGCGGTTGAGTCTCATTTTATTTGTTCAATTTTGTACTTACGGCTGGAGGAAACCAGAACTTCTCTGAAATAAAAATTAAGTTCCATTATATAAATTATAAGATAAATTACATGTGGTAAATGGTCACCAATAGACATACAAACATATGCAAGGAAAAAATATATCGTGGAATTTGTTTGTAATACGTATAAATGATGGATCGATTCACTATATTTATATAAAAAATCTACTATTCACATACCACAAAAATTTTTCACAATACATATTTTCCCAGTACATATATGTCCTTTGGCTCACTACAATAGGATTAATAATCAAGTTAGTCATTAAAATGGAACTAAAATATCTAGTTGATCACCAAACTAAAAACGGTCTCAAATAAATCATTAAAGTCAGTTACGGATACATTCTATTGAATAACTTAATGCTAATATTAATACCTAATAATTTTAATGACCTGTTTGAGATCGTTTTTAATTTGGTAACCAATTTGATATTTTAGATTTACTTTAGTGAATAACTTGATAATTAATCCCACTTTATCGGTAGTCAACATATAACATGTAACACTGTTGCGATATTTTCAGAGGTTTTGGCTATTTCTGGTATCATCTTTCGTAATGTTATACATCATGGAGAAGCACTATCAGCAAGATTGTATTTAGCAGTGCTCTTGTAGATTGGCCTGACCTCTTACTAGACTCTTAAAATCATCCCATGCTATAAGGATAATTGTTACTCATGGTTCTTTTAGGACTGCTGATGTTTTTCTATCTTCACTTTGTACTGGAATGGTCTTTCAATCTTCCAGTAGGTCATTGTGTATCATTGTTCTTATTTGACGATTTAATTTTATCTACTCTAGGGTGAACCGATATTTTTCTAGTTTTTTTTATGGCAGTGCTTGATAAGTTTGTAGTTCATATATATACGTTATTTGTTACATGTTCTTCACGAAGAATGCATAAACGCTAGTGTTGGACAATATATTATAAGAATTCTAATTCGAGTAAGAATGAGACTTGTTGGCTGTAGCTCTGAAATATTGTTGAGATTATACAGTTCCAAGTTCCAACTTCCAAGCTCATTACAATCTGCGATGGTCACCAGTTTGAAAGGGGGGAATTTACTGAGGATTCTGATGTGATCGCACATTAAAGCCTTGAAGTCCAGTGTTAGGAATAATTCATAAGTTGTGATGTTAAGAATAGAATTTACACATTATACTTCTTGTAATCCTGATCTTATAAAGGATTTAGCACTGTATATAGGATTCATGTGTAAGACAGTTATCTGTATAGTTTAGTCAGGAATGAACAGTATATCGGAGACTACATGTCAGGAACAGAGAGCAAATCCTGATGACGGTCCAATACTGATGGTTGATCAGATACTGATGCAGTGTACAGATCCTGATATCAGTCATGTTACTGATGATGTCATTATAGATACTACAGAAACTGGCAAGTGCTATAAAACAGGATCGTTGTTTGAAGAACAAGCAAGAAGACATTATGAAGGAAAGAGTTTTCTATTGAAGGAAACTATCGACTAGAAGGCAGAACATTGTCATGTATAGATTATATCTTTCTGTTATTAGTTGATAGGTAGCATTATAAATACTCTCTCAATATCATTGTAAAGAGCGGACGAAGTTGTGAGTTCGTGTGCGTAGCTCTGTATAAGGTTTGTATTCGAGAGTTCGAAACAAACAGAGAGATATTTGTATTGTCAGCAGCTGCTAAATGTATTGTACACCTTTGGTAGAGTTTGTATTTGATCTTATTAATACAAACAAGAGTTTGATTCATTCGTTTATTCTTGTTCATATAATCAAGCAAAAATCAGACACGATTATATAACTTGTATTCAACCCCCCCTTCTACAAGTTATTCGAGTTAACAATTGGTATCAGAGCAGGTTGATTTCGAATAATCATAAAGATCTGCAATCATGTCTGGTTACAAGGATGGGAATACTAAAATTCCTATGCTCAAGAGAAACGAATATATATACTCTATGGGAAGTAAAGATGTTGCATCATCTGGAAGCAACAGATCCTGATTATCTTGACAGAATCAGAGATGGACCTTTTGTTCCAACAAAGGTCGTTGGACAAGCAACTGTTGATGGTGTGGTTGTTCCAGAACATACAGCAGAGAAGCCAAAATCTGAATGGTCAAATAAGGACAAGGAGAATGTTCTCAAAGATGCTAAAGTGAGAAACATATTATTCAACAGTCTTGATTCTGTTCTCACTAACTATGTTCTCTCTTGTAAAACTGCTAAGGATATATGGGACAATCTTAAGGTTCACTGTGAAGGAACTAAGCCTGTCAGGAAGAATATGAGGACATTACTTATACAACAGTATGAGTACTTTGAATCCAAGTCGGGTGAGTCACTTACTGATACCTTTGATAGGTTTACAAAACTCATCAATGAGATGGCCATGCATGGTAAATATTACGACTTGGAGGACATGAATACAAAGTTCATGAAAGCTTTGCCTGATTTCTACAATGAGAAGATATCTGCAATTGAGGAAGCTAATGATCTGGATGCGATTTCATTAGAGGCAGTATATGGAAAATTGAGAGCTTATGAACTTGACAAGCAACAGAAGAAGAGCAGGAGTGAAGGAAAGATGAAGACTATTGCACTTACTGCTCAATCTGAAGTTAAGAAGCTTCCTGAAGAACAGCATGAAGAGATTGCTGTAAAAAATTCAAGGAAGAAGAAAAGCAAAGAAAGTTCTGAGTCAGAGACTACTGATATGGACTCTGACAACAATGATTCTGAATCTGAGATGCAAGAACTCTTTGCTATGTTTGCTAAAGCTTTCAAGAAAGGAAGATTCAACAGGAGAAGATTTAGCAAAGGACCTTTTCAAAAGAAGGAGGAGAAGAAGAGTGACAAAAGCAAAAGTACAATTGTCAAGCTTGATAAGGCCAAGATCAAGTGCTTTAACTGCAGCGAGCTTGGACACTTTGCTAGTGAGTGTAAGAAGCCTAGGAATTCAGGAAAGGGTAATGCACTTATGGTCACACAGAAGGATTGGGCTGATTCCAGTGACTCTGAAGATGAATTGGATTATGACAACATTGCATTGATGGCCAATAGTTCAGACAAACCTGGATCTCCAAAGAAAACTTCTCCATCCTCTGTTAAGGTATCACTTCACTCTCTTGATTCATTTGATAGCTTAAATTCTGATGAAATTAGATCTATCCATGCTGAGTTCAAAAATCTTATGACTAATTTTAGAATTCTTACTTGTGAAAGAGATGAACTTAAGGTTAAGAATGATAAATTAGTTGATAGAAATAATTTTCTTGAATCTGAATTAATTCAAATGGAAGAATACAAGTTAAGTTCTGATAAAGCTAAGCATGATTATAGTGTTATTCTTGAGGCTTATGACTATGTCAGAAAAGAACTAGAAGAAGAGAGAGATGTGATTAAGACCATTAACAATTCCAGTAAGAAGACAATAGAAATCTTTGAGAGTGGAATTCGTGGTAAGGTTAATGGTTTAGGTTTTGATAAGGCTAGACAAGAAGAAAAAGTAGCTATTGTCAATGATGATAGTAAGGTAGAAGCTAACACATCTAAATCTGAAGGTAAGAAAATTGTTTCTGAACCTAATCATGTTAAATTTGTTGATTCAAAAGGTACCCCTGTTGTACACAAAAGGATTAACAATAGTTTTTCAGATGAGAAAGTGTTAGAGAAACCTAAGAATGTAAACATAGGGTTTCTGTCTAAGTCTCAGTTGAAACAGAGATTAGATAATCTTTCAGAGTCTAGCAAGATTAAGAGAAATAGGAATGGAAAAGAAGGTATTAACAAAGAGAACAATTACAAGAATGTACCTGATGCACCTAGGAAAAAATGCTATAAGTGTGGAAATCATAATCATTTGGCCCTAGACTGCAATCAAAAACCTTCTTGGAAAACTGAGTCCAGATTCCCCAAGACTCAGAAAATTCAATACCAACCACAAAAATCTTGTTATCATTGTGGTAGTTTACTTCATTCCATTTACATGTGTAGAGAATATCATGAACTGTATTATGACTATTATTCTTTGAAATCTGAAACTCCTAGTCACAAAAAGTTTGTGAGATCAGAGTCTAAAGTTGACTCTGCAACAGGTAAAATAAATGCAAAATCTTCAAAGTCTGTTGTCTCTAAATCTAGTAAGAAAGGATCCAATCAAAGTTGGGTCCTAAAAAATTCTAACTAGTTACTTTTTGTTTGCAGGGCACAGGAAAGAAGCATTCAATTATCTTGGACAGTGGATGCTCTGGACATATGACTGGAAAGAAGTCCCTGCTTACAAAGTTTGAGAGGAAAGCTGGCCCAGTAATATCTTTTGGAGATGGCAACAAAGGAGAAACTCTGGGATATGGCTCAATTATTTTGGGGAATGTCATCATAGAAAATGTAGCACTGGTTGAAGGCTTGAAACATACTCTTTTAAGCATAAGTCAACTGGGTGATAAAGGTTACAAATCAATCTTTGACAGAGAAGGATGCAAAGTCTTGAATATGCAGAATGGAGACATTGTTCTAACTGGTCAAAGACATGGTAACATATATGAAGCCAGCTTAAGTGATACATCTAAAGGAATTGTTAGATGTCTCTACAGCAAAGCAACAAATGATGAAAGCTGGAGTTGGCACAAGAAGCTCTCACATCTTAATTTCAAGAAGCTTAATCAACTTGTTAAACACAATTTGGTGAGAGGCCTACCTCAGGCAAATTTTGTGCAAGATGGACTTTGTGATGCATGTCAGCTTGGAAAGCAGAGAAGAACCACTTTCAAGAGCAAGACTGAAAATTCAATTACTGAACCATTTCACATGCTACATCTTGATCTGTTTGGTCCAGTAAACATTATGTCTATCAGCAAGAAAAGATATGCTCTAGTTATGGTGGATGATTTCACAAGGTTCACATGGGTGTTCTTTCTACACAAGAAGGATGAAGCTCCTCAGCAAATCATTGAACTCATCAAGAATATTCAGAATAATTCTGAGTACAAAGTTAAAGTACTTAGGAGTGACAATGGTACAGAATTCAAGAATTCTGCAATGGAGGGGTTTTGTGCAGACAATGGAATCACTCAACAGTTTTCTGCACCTGGTACGCCTCAGCAAAATGGTGTAGTGGAAAGAAAGAACAGGACTCTCATAGAGGCAGCAAGAACCATGCTTGCAGATGCAAAACTTCCAACCTACTTTTGGGCAGAAGCTATTAACACTGCATGTTTCACTCAGAACTGTACCTTGGTAAATAGTCATGGAAAAACTCCCTATGAGATGATCAAAGGAAAGAAACCAAGTGTGAAATATTTTCACATCTTTGGATGCAAATGCTATGTCCTAAAAGTTCATCCAGAACAACTTGGAAAATTTGAAGCCAAATCGGATGAAGCAATTTTTCTAGGATACTCAGCATCTAAGGCCTTCAAAGTTTATAATCTCAGAACTCACATTGTTATGGAATCAATTCATGTTGCATTTGATGATAAGAAATTTGGAATTTTGCAAACTGATGAAAGCCATGATAAATTGGAATTTGAAAATCTGAAGAATTCTGAGATACTCTCAAGTGATGATGAAGGTTCTCCAGAAGGAATTTCTATTGCTTCTCAAAGGAATGCTACTGTTGAGGGGGAGCAAATAAATCAGAGAGAACACAGTGATCATCAGGAGCAGACTAGTCTTTCAGAATCTATTCCATCAGGAATTGACGTTTCAGAGTCTACTCCATCAGGAACTGACCTTTCAGAGTCTACTGAGGAAAGATCAGTAACTAGCAGCAATATGGAATCTACTGATTCTATTGATCAAAGGAGAGTTTTTGAAGGTAGAGAGAATTCTTCTACAAGAGATACCACTAACTTAGGGGGAGAGACTAGCAGAGTTGATTTACCACCTGTTAGAAAATGGACAAAGGATCATACTGAAGATTTGATAATTGGTGATCCAAATAGTGGTGTTCGAACTAGAAGATCAATTCAAAATGAATGCTTGTATAGTTGTTTTCTCTCAAAGAATGAACCTAGCTAAGAAGGTTGAAGAAGCCTTACAGGATCCTGATTGGGTAATTGCAATGCAGGAGGAATTAAATGAGTTTGAGAGAAACAAAGTTTGGAAACTGGTACCAAGACCTAAAGATAGATCTATTGTTGGTGCAAGATGGGTTTTCAAAAACAAGCTAGATGAATCTGGTATGATTGTAAGAAACAAAGCAAGGCTGGTGGCCAAGGGTTATTCTCAGGAAGAAGGCATTGATTATGATGAGACCTTTGCACCTGTAGCAAGATTGGAAGCAATCATAATGTTTCTTGCATTTGCAGCTCATTCAAAATTTAAGGTATACCAGATGGATGTAAAGAGTGCTTTTCTAAATGGAAAACTTGATGAAGAGGTGTATGTAGAACAGCCACCTGGATTTGTTGATCCAAAGTTTCCAAATCATGTCTACAAACTTGACAAGGCACTCTATGGACTAAAGCAGGCACCAAGAGCATGGTATGAGACTTTGTCTAAATTTCTTCTTGAAAATGGCTTCACAAGAGGTACAATTGACAAAACTCTATTCTTTAGAAAGATAAAAGGTGAATTGCTTTTAGTTCAAGTTTATGTTGATGATATTATTTTTGGTTCTACTAATGAAAAGTTGTGTGCTAAGTTTAGCAAGCTTATGCAGTCTAAGTATCAGATGAGCATGATGGGTGAACTAAATTATTTCTTAGGCTTGCAGGTCAAACAGACTGAGACTGGTATTTTCATTAATCAGTCAAAGTATATCAAAGATCTTTTAAGAAGGTTTGACTTTCAAGACTGTGCAGTTGCAAAAACACCCATGGCAACAGCCACTAAACTAGACTCTGATCCTAAAGGGAAGAGTGTGGATAATACTAGTTATAGAGGCATGATAGGCTCATTGTTATATCTAACTGCAAGTAGGCCAGATATAATGTTTTCTACCTGTTTATGTGCTAGATTCCAAAGTGATCCTAAGGAATCTCATTTAATTGCTGTGAAGAGAATTTTTAGATATCTCAAAGGAACTCCAAATCTTGGTTTGTGGTATCCTAAAGAATCTGATTTCTTTCTAATTGGCTATTCAGACTCTGATTATGCAGGGTGTAAGATAGACAGGAAAAGCACTACAGGTACATGTCAATTCTTGGGAAATAGATTGATTTCTTGGGCAAGCAAGAAGCAACAATCTGTTTCAACCTCAACTGCAGAAGCTGAGTACATAGCAGCAGGCAGTTGTTGTGCACAGCTCCTTTGGATAAGAAATCAGTTGTTGGATTATGGTATGACACTTAGAAATATTCCTATGTTTTGTGATAATACTAGTGCTATTAAAATTGCAGAAAATCCAGTTCAACATTCAAGGACTAAGCACATTGATGTCAGGTATCATTTTATTAGAGAACATATTGAGAATGGTACTGTGGAACTTCATTTTATTCCTACTGACAAACAGCTTGCAGATATTCTAACTAAACCACTTGATGAGACTACATTCAGTAGACTAGTAAGTGAGTTAGGAATGTTAAATTTTTAGATCTTTAACATCTGCAAAAGTAGCAAGGTATGTTGTTCTTAGCTTATAGACTTGATACTCCTGTCAGGATCTATATTTGATTGTTAAATGTTTGAGCTATAACACATTGCCTTGATAAATTTCAGTATGATAGACTTGTTAATAATAATCAGGATTAGATTTGTTATCAGGATGCTGACGTCATCAGTATTGTGTCAGTATCAGGATTATGAAAATTGTTTCAGATCCTGACGTTTACTTTGTGTAATAATCTGATTCTGTGATATGTTAAGTCTATGCTAGCAAGTTTTGATATTTGCATACTGATAATTTATACATCATTCAAAAATCAAAAGACAAGCGGATAACAAGAAACTGTATTTTCATTAATAGAAATCATTACATAGAAATGAAATACATCATCTTTTTGTCTAAATTTCTACTCTATACTTGTCTTTGATATGAACTCTGAGGAACAGGACAAGGAGCATCTCAAGAAATCCATCAGGGGATGAAAGCCTCGTTTGCTCTTGGATTCCTTGTCTGGGCGACTTGAATGAGAGCAGCTAACTTAAATGTATAGCATCTCCATCAAGATCAACCTCAGACTCTCGGCCAAATTCTTCATCCTCAAGTTTTGAGGAGGTTAGGGGAAGATTGTATCCAACAGATGGATGTTCTAGGAGAAACCTCTGGATATTTTCGAAAACCAATCCATTCATGATTAGTTCGATGAGAAGAGTCATTTGTTCAAAGAGATGATCAAGAACAGGATGTTCATCGATCAAGAAAAATCTGGAAAATGGGTTTGAAGGGACTTTTGGTTTGAGAAGCATTGTTGAGAAGAAAGGAAATTGAAAGGTTATGGAGAATGGCATAAAGCGTTTGGTTCTTTTAAAGAAAGAAGTGAGAAGCTGAGCAGTCACTTGGAAGTTTTTATGAAGTCAAATGCTAATTATTGCATGAGACTGTATTTCTTGTTTCAAGAAATATTGAAAATATCTAACCAATTGATTTTCTGTTCAGATTTATTGTTTATTTTCTTTTTCAGATAAAAGAAAAATGCCACGTGGAAAACTCCATATTAAGTCGCTGATAATATTGGTCAGGATTTCATGTGTGACCATCAGGATTTGAAAATTATATTTTTAAATCACATTACATTTTGTGATTATTTTGATGAGAGGTCATCAGGAAAAGGAAGTTGATCAGTATTACTTATTTATACCCTGATTTATTTCATGAAAATCAATTTTGGATTTTATTTTCCAAAAATCGTGGGTAACCGCATTTTTCAGGGACTGACACCTGTCAATCTACGTGTCAACGTGGGATAGTGGTCTGAAAGATTTGTGAAATATATTTGTTTTGAAACTCTAATCGTGTAATTGCTTTCTCTAATTTTATATTCTCTAAAGCAAAAATCACTCTTGAGTTTTCAAAATCACTAATCCATTTCAAGAATTTTTCAAGTTTCTTTTCAGATAAAAAATGGCAGCTCAGAGAAGATTACCTAAATCAGTAGCCTTCAAGTTTGGTGACTTTGATTTTATGACAAACAATCATGTTGCAGCTATCACCAACAAGGAAGGAGTATCATCTGATTTTCATCCAATCATGGACTTTCTGGTGTATGGACCATTAAGTTATGCATTGACAGCATCTCCACAGATTAATCAAGTAGCTGTTTCACAAGCTTGGGAGAATGCTGAGGTAATTGATTCTACTCATAGTCAATCAGGTAAGATTGTTCTACATTTAGGACAAGATTCATTTTACATTACTGAATCTGTTGTTAATTCAGTACTTTGCTTACCTGTTACTGATAGTTATGAGAATGTACCATCTGATGATAATATAAGAACTATGTTGTCTGAATTAGGTTATAGTGGACCTCTAGATAACATGAGCCAGTTGAATAGGTCTTTTCTTAGAAAGGAATGGTCTTTTTACTTTGATCAAATTGCTAAATGTTTTACTGGCAAATGTAGTTCTTTTCAGCAAATTACTTCTGTTACATCACATATTGCTTATAGTTTGCTTTATGACAGAGTAATCAACATTGGTCATATTATCTTAAGTCAGATGAGTATTAAACTTGGGTTAAGAGATCAAAACAGGAAAATGGTTTATTATCATAGATTTATGCAATTGTTTATTAACCATTTCGTTCCTGATGTTGAAGCTAGATTTGGTAGGGAACATTGTGTTTCTTCTTATGAACAGCAAAAGAGAATTTTCTCTGATATTTCAAAGAAGGACAATGTAAAGAATCTAGATGAAATACCTGCAATTCATTATCCACATCATGTTCAGGTAATTCTTAAAACTCATCTTCCTACTCTCTACAATTCTTCTTTCTTTTGTGGTGAAATGGCTCAGGAATCTCAATTGGAGGAGAACCCACCTGTGTCTACCCAAGTAGCCCAAAACATTATAGTCTCTGAAACAATTCAAGAATCGAATTTTGATCCACAGCCTATTGTTTCAAAGAAACCAACCTCTGGTGTTTTTCAAAAGACATCAGTTGTAAGGAAGAGAAGATTTGTTGTGTCAAGTAGTAGTAGTAACTCTAGTGAAGATGATGATGATTTAACTCTTGCTGAGAGAGCAGAATTGAAGGCTGCAATTCAACTTTCTTTGTTAGCACAAAGAGATGAAAAACCTAGTCACAGCCAGGCTGCAGTCTCCCAAAAGGCTGTAGTTCTTAAAAAGGGAAAACAGTTACTGGATACTGTCTCTCAAAAGACTGTGTCTATTGAACAAAGATCTCATCCCAAGATCACTTCTGTGTCTACACCTCTTGAGTCTTCTCAGGATAAATCTTTTGCTCACTATATCAGGAGAACAAGGAGAAAGATTCAATTGTCACCTACACACACAGAGTCTAGTCCAACTAATATCATGCAGGTTTCTACAAATCAAGCTACATCTATGTCAGTATTTGACAAGAGAGATCTGGATATTAATTCTTCATGGGAAACTACATTATCATACAGACTGGCTATAGGACTAATTTCTCTCAAAGTGAAGTTGTCAAGGCCTGTTCTAGATTTTCTGGTTGAAAGAGTACCAAAACTTTTATTTCCAGATGAATATGGACTTCTACATCAAAGACTTGACTTAATGAAGATGTATTTCTATGTATCTGTCAGAAGACAATTAGTCAAGAAATTTGGACTCTCGAAGCATGTTGCACTTCAATCACTTCATGCATATTTATTTGACAAGGATGTAATTATTGAAGATGCTTCAGCTCAAGGTGAAAAACTGGAGGAAGTAGATAGAGGAAAGCAGTCAACAGAAGGTACTATTGCACCAGTTGTGAATAGTAGGAACGATCAGATCACAGTCACTGTAACACAAGAACCATCTAGTCAGAGGAAGGATGACTCAGGAGCTGTGATAGCTGATGTTGAAAGGTCTTCTGTGATGACTGAGAATGCAAGTGAGATACCCTATGATATGGGAGGAATGACTTTGGTTGATTTTTCTGAAGATCAAACAAATTTTGTTCAGTCAGAGTCTATTCACCTTGAGGGTGTGTCTCAGCAAACAACACTTAAAGACGGTGATGTACTAACTATGGTGTCTAATGAAGTATTACTGAAGACATCAGAGTCTAGTAAAGAACCTGAAAGTGGTATACTGGAGCCTGTAGTTTCTGAAATGAAAGAAGATGATTGTAAGGGTTCAGAGACTATAGCAGCTCACTCCTTGGAGAAAACCTCAAGCCACATGCCATATGAGGAACCCTCTCTCCATGTGAGTTCAGGTATAAAAACTCCTTCTAAACTCTATTTTTCTGTAGGTCATGAGAGCACTTATCTAAATTTGAGTGATACAGTTGAAAAGATGGACTTAGATCCACAATTTGAGCGGCTGGCTCCTGACCAGGCAAAAGGTGAGGTAGAAAGAGTGTTGACTTTAGAAAGTCAAAGTGAGAATGAGGGTATGGATGATCAACTCCATAGTGAGGGAGAGAAAATTAGGAAACCATCATTTGATTTCTGGGATCAGGTTTTTCCTGAATCTTGGTCTGAAAATTTGGGTATGGATGCTGGTACTTATTCATTTATCAAAATGTATCAGAAGAATGACCTAGCACATCACAATGCAAAGCCAGAAGTTAAAGCTCAGAAGCAAAAGGAGAGGCTTGCAGGAATCATTAACAGAAGAGGTGCCAGGATAAAGCAATCTCTTGATACATATGTACCAGATGAAGATCCTAATGATCCTAGTGTTCCTTTGTATGTACTTCCAATATCAGCTAGAATTGAGACATCAACAGTCTCTGATCACTCTAAGGAGGAGTCAGGATTTGAAGATGTTAGTACACAGAATACTGGTGAAGGAGATGATGATCATGTTTCAGTTCCAGAACAGAAAGATGAAGATGTTGATACTTCTAATCAGGTTTTATTACTTGAATATCATACAACTCAAGCAACTTCTTCTACAAGACTTAAAGATACAGTTCTTTCTGATTTTGATACTGAAGATACTAGAAGCACTTCCAACATTGAAGTTCATTCTGATGTTTTGAAAGATATTCAGAATTCTCAAATTGATATTCAAACAAGACTTCAATCACTTGAAGATAACCAAGTCACAATTATGGAAAATCAAGCAGTTCTTATGAATCTCATTTGTTCTGTTTCTGAATCTCTTGGAATTAATGTTGCTGATGTCAAAAAGGGGGAGATAAAGACAGTTCAAAGACAACAACAACAACATCATCAGACTAAGGATGATAAAGCTGGGGGAGATAAAGATCAGACAAAGGGTAGTAAAAAGAAGAACCAGGAGTGACAGTGGTGAATCTCAGCTAGGAAGAGGTAAAGGAAGAGCAGCATTAATAGTTAAAAAATTCTTTCTTCTAAGTACTAGATAAACGTCTACATCTGAGAAGGAGGTACTTAAACTTCATAATTTTACATTCATAAATTCTATTATGGTTGTATTGTTATATGTTTTGACATCCACAACTTAGATTTATGCTTCAGATTTTAAAGCATAAATAGGGGGAGATTGTTAGGAATAATTCATAAGTTGTGATGTTAAGAATTGAATTTACACATTATACTTCTTGTAATCCTGATCTTATAAAGGATTTAGCACTGTATATAGGATTCATGTGTAAGACAGTTATCTGTATAGTTTAGTCAGGAATGAACAGTGTATCGGAGACTACATGTCAGGAACAGAGAGCAAATCCTGATGACGGTCCAATACTGATGGTTGATCAGATACTGATGCAGTGTACAGATCCTGATATCAGTCATGTTACTGATGATGTCATTATAGATACTACAGAAACTGGCAAGTGCTATAAAACAGGATCGTTGTTTGAAGAACAAGCAAGAAGACATTATGAAGGAAAGAGTTTTCTATTGAAGGAAACTATCGACTAGAAGGCAGAACACTGTCATGTATAGATTATATCTTTCTGTTATTAGTTGATAGGTAGCATTATAAATACTCTCTCAATATCATTGTAAAGAGCGGACGAAGTTGTGAGTTCGTGTGCGTAGCTCTGTATAAGGTTTGTATTCGAGAGTTCGAAACAAACAGAGAGATATTTGTATTGTCAGCAGCTGCTAAAGGTATTGTACACCTTTGGTAGAGTTTGTATTTGATCTTATTAATACAAACAAGAGTTTGATTCATTCGTTTATTCTTGTTCATATAATCAAGCAAAAATCAGACACGATTATATAACTTGTATTCAACCCCCCCTTCTACAAGTTATTCGAGTTAACATCCAGTAAATTAACTTAGCGAATTATTTATGTCCTGCAAAATCGGCGAGCTACTCAAATACCCTCTGACTTGCGTCTGAGTATATAGATTGATTCGGTTAATAGTATTACAGAATTATGTTCTTGAGTTAATTGAATATTTATTTCATTTATTATTCATTCTCCAATATTAATGATACATACATTATTTTAGTTTATTCTTGTATTGAATGCTTTTCGACATTCTAAGGCTAATAGATCAGTCCCTGTAATGGTCTCTGCAAACATTTTGAACCTGATACGTGCTATTGAAGGTCCTCATAGGTTGATCTTTCTCGCATTAGAAATCTAACAAAACAAGTGTAGGGTGCTAGATGATATAGAGTTTTACTATATTCAGGGTTCGGGCATGCTGCCAAACTTCAAAATTCAGAAAGCTTTGGCTTTTCATTCGGTGCAACGGTACTGCTTTTGTAAGTATTAAAATCTTGATTTTGAACCAAATTTGGGATTTGATTGTATTGATTTTAATTATCACAGAAGATCTAATTCTTTGAACCGCTTAGATATATCCCTGTAGCAAGATAGATCATGAACCTTCAAACAATTAAATAAACTGACGGGAAAACAGTAACGTGTGGGCTTGGGGGCTAGCTAGTGATCAAATTGAGCAGATTCAGGAACATAACCACGACATCCAAACAAAACATAACTTGTACTAAAATTTAACTCCCAATCAAACACCAGTACAGTAACTTCTAATTAACATCCACCATGATTTCAACATGTTCTTAAATCGATAATACATTAGATACACACATGTAGATAGATAAAGAACACGTTAAACAACCGACGACCAAGATAACAAGCCTACAAATCAGGCAGCTGAACCATCATTATCTTGGATAGAATCTTTTCCTTCCTTTTCTGACCTTCTTCCAGACTCGTCATGGATGCTCGGAAAATCCTTCTCGTTGAATTTATCAACAAAGTAACCGGCTGCAGCGACAAGCCCGATCGTAGCCACAACAGCTAGCTCCGCCAAACACCTTCACCCGACCCTTTAAACACAAAAACAAATAGATACATGCACCAAAAATAAGAAGAGAGAGGTAAAGGTTTCAAAATAATTTTTTTTTAAAATATATACTCACTGGTGGTTTGAATTTACAAAAGCTTCCTCGTCTCATGATTTTTGGGCGGTAGTAGAATGTGCATTGTTTCT
This sequence comes from Kitagawia praeruptora, assembly GCA_037693485.1. Classification (NCBI taxonomy): domain Eukaryota; kingdom Viridiplantae; phylum Streptophyta; class Magnoliopsida; order Apiales; family Apiaceae; genus Kitagawia; species Kitagawia praeruptora. The sequence goes on from CM075351.1 coordinate 47,356,436, forward strand.
TCCTCATTTTTCTTGACCTTAGGTTTGAAAAAGCAAGCTACTCTCAGATCTAGGTGGGTTTGATGAGATATTACCCTTTATATAAAGGGGTGGTATGGCAAGCCTAACTACCACAATTTTTAAAGACAATGAACTAATTGTACAAAAATGTTAAAATATTAAAAAGCACCAGTTCTTATTAAATTCATATATGTATAGTATATTATTATACAACCATTTGCACCGAAACATTCTTTAAAATAAATAAATTGTCATGTTGTATATAATATAATATATGTGTATAAAACAAATGAGAGAGTTAGATAATAGAGAGAATGGATATCATCATTTTATTCATGTATATGGATAATGTACAGCCAATGGAGAAGTTGAAAGCTAAGAGTCAGACAATATATCATAAAACTCCCCCTAGATGACTCATACAAACATCATGTCTCGTTAAAACTTTACTAGAAAAAGCGTTGTGGGAAAAACCCTAGTGAAGGAAAAAGAGTACATTTGTTGCACATGTAGTACATGTCTCCTCTCATTTAAATATAACTATAAATATCATCAAATATCTCGAAGTTTACGCATTCCAATCTTGTATACCAATTTCTCGAAGGAAGATGTAGGAAGTGCTTTTGTGAACAAATTTCTCGGGTTTTCACATGAGCGAATCTGTCAAACATCAATTTCTCCTCTTTGTTGAAGTTCATGGGTGAGGAAGAACTTTGGATCAATGTGCTTCGTTCGATATCCTTTAATATAGCCTTCACGAGTCTAATTGATACAAGTTTCATTATCTTCATACAAGTTAGTAGGAATTCCTTTATTGAGTGAAATGCCACATAAATCTCGAATATGGTGAACAAGAGACCTTAGCCATAAACATTCCCAACTTGCTTCATGAAGAGCCAATAATTCAGCATGATTTGAAGAAGTTGCTACAAAAGTCTACTTTGAAGAGCCCTAGGATATTTTTGTATCACCATACGTGAATATGTAACATGTTTGTGATCTTCCTTTGTGAGGATCATAATGAGATAGAGATGTTGCATGTTTTGTTTTGCCCAAGTCTTTCATCTCAAATTCTCTTTTCAAATATTCAATCGTTTCATGAAGCTCATCTGGGTCCCAATGATGTTTAGATCTAGTCTCCCCCTCACGATAATATTGCATAACATCTTTGAATTGATGAGGTTAAATTTCTCAAATGTAGTTATTTGCAATGCCTTGGCCAATAAATCTTTTGAGTTATGTAGCCAGCACATTATGAAGTTTGTAGAGCTTCAATCCAGAACAAATCACATCTTGTTGTGCTATATTGAATCTCCAATACGACCATCTTCATAAGTTTATAGAATCAGAATATCATTTTAAGAAGTACCTGCAATTGTTAATTTCATAGGATGCAAAACAATAATATCTCCACCATATGTTAGTACATATTCAATATGAGATCAAAATTATGAGAATCAGAGTAAACACTTTGCTCCTGCAAAATTAGTTTAAACCCTTAGATTAGTTGGGATCAATTTTTTCTTTATGTACCTTCAAAATTCTCATTCCTTCAAATTGGACATGCTTTAAAGTCTTCTAGTAAATTATGATATGTGGTACTTCAAGACCAATAATTTTCTTTTCAAGTCCTCACAGTGGTGACTAATCTTCCTTCACAGAAGAAGTTATGATTCTCCCACAAAATGTGTATTGCTTCATAAATATTCTAAAGTAATAGGTAAAGTTCCCAACTTAGAAAACAATCTAATAATCTCAATGTATTTTGTTTATGAGGTGAAACTCGTTCGAATGTCAATTAGAAACACATTCTAATTTTCATCCACTCTGACCAGATATTTTAATGAGTTGTCATCTATAATCTTAAAATATATAAAACATTTCATTCCGGAATAATTTAATGTTAGACTTCTGGTCCATATCCATCTATAATTTGAAAGGATAAGTTCTCAAGAATTTAATTTCATTGCTTCCAGTAGTTTAAATCCTTCTGGGATTATGTCAAGTGGGTCTTATAAAATGTACATATACTTAATCTTATGCCAGACTTTTACACAACATGTCATTATATCCACCACAAGATAATATCTCTTCATAATCAATACAAGATCATTGCACAACTACGCAAGCTTATCTTTCGTAAATAATTTTTTTCGTTTCCACATGTATATCTACTCATATCCCACTGACATTACATCTTTAGGTGTGTAAATTGCAGTTCTAAAAATGTTTCTCCACTTTTAAGAGATAATATTTCTTTTAGTGTACCACATTCACAACTTCAGGTGTGCGGATTTCTGATCCAAATAATTTTTTCTTTGTAAGAGATTTTGCCTCGATTTAATCATTTTCTTATATCTTTGGCCAATCTTGTCTAGATTCAAAAGAGATTATTTTCTGATCCTCGTCATTATCCATAATCTCTAGTATTATAAATCATATTCGACGTCAATTTGATTAATGGTTCCATTTTATTCTGGACATAACACAATGTATTGAGATCTCACAATTTTTCAGGTACCTTCATCATATTTTACATGTCTAAAACCTCTTCTGGAGATCATTCAAAAGTTATCCACTATTTGATTTAGCCATCATCAATCATTGCTCCATTTTACTTTTAAGGATATCTATAGTTTTGTTATGGAACCCACTGGTCTATCACGCTTCAGGCGTTCTTTAGACACATTAGTTTCTTGAGATTGTCCTTCTGGGACATATTTATTTGGAGCATGTGTAGCTGGTACATGTAATATAATCATTATTTTAGGTCAGTATATATATATATATGGCAATAATTAAAACATGTAATAAATTATCTTATGAACTTCTGGTTCATATTCTTTATTATGAGGTTCAAGACGAGACAATAATAATTCATTCTTACTAATATATCACTAGCTATTTAGGTTTTTCCCCTGATTTTAGGAAAACAAACTCATTAGACCGAGTCATAAACATATATACATATATGGTACCAAACTGATAATCACTCATGTATAATGTATATCCAATTTAACAATTAATTTTAGTGTTGTGGTGGAACAATCTGAGCTGACCAAAAACTTGTTTAAGACGAGGAGATTGAGTAGTAGAAAAGAGTAATATAGAAAAAATGATAGGTTTTAGTTAAAAATTTTAATCCATTAATTATTAGTAATTATAAAATTATTACTTCATTTTATTAAATATAATGCACGTGATATGATTAGAAATATAAAGAATTAGTTAGAGATTAAAAAGGTGATATATTCTAGGTGAAAAAGGTAATTGATAAAAAGGGATTTTAGTTAGAAAATATAGAAAAGATGCTACGTTTTAGCTGAAAAACGTTATCGATTAATTAATAATATTATAATATTATTAATTTATTTTATTGAGTAGAACCTCCCGTGATATAATTGAAAAAAAAAGATTTTAGTTAGAGAAAATAGAAAGGTAACGTGAAGATGACATGACTTATGTGAAAAAGGTAATTGATTAATTTATAGTAATTATAATTTAATTAATGTTGCCCGTAATATTTCTAGAAAAATGGGGAGTAATAGTAAAGAAAAAAGGTAACGTGTTTTGGCTGAAAAAGGTAACCGTCCATGATATAACTGGAAAAAGAGAGATTTTAGTTAGAGAAAAGAGAAAATGTAACGTGTTTTGACTGAAAAAGGTAATTGATTAGTTAATAGTAATAATAATATTATTATGTTATTTTATTAAATAAAATTGGTCGTAGTGTTTTTAAAAAGGATAAATTTTGAGCGTGAGAGCTACCCCAGTGGTAGGGGCCAAAGCGTTGATCCAATGAGGTCACGCGTTCGAACCTCATCCCCAACTTAGCCAAAAAAAAGGAGAAATTTTATTTACATAAAATGTAAAAGATATTCTATTTTACCTGAAAAAGAAAATTATTTAGTTATTAAAAAATAGAAAAGATAATTTGTTTAACTTGAAAAGGGAAATTGATTAATAAAGGAGAAATTTTAGTTAGATAAAATATAAAAGATATTGTATTTTACCTGAAAAAGAAAATTATGTAGTTCTTGAAAAATAGAAAAAGATAATATGTGTAACCTGAAAAAGGAAATTTATTAGTTAGTATGAAAAAGAAATTATTTAGTTCTTGAAAAATTGGAAAAAATAATATGTGTAACCTGAAAAAGAAAATTGATTAGTTAGTAGATCCGTAATTGAGTAAGGGTAAATAAGTAAAATAAACAGGTACCGTACCGACCGACTGACCGATTAACCAAACTTTTAATGTTTCGGCTTTTATATAATAGTACTAGTTTATAACCCGTGCGATGCACGGGTTTCTTTTGATATGTTATAAATTTTATTTATTCTATAATTATGTTTTTATATAATTATTAATTTTAAAATTTATTTTAATATTAATTTAATAAAATTTGAAGTAAATTTAATAAATTATTTGCATGATTTAAAATTTATAAAATAAAATTTTAAGTTACATATGTCGTTAACAGAATTCGAACCTTGAATATTTAGTAAATTAATTTAATCATTAAATATACCTTATAATTACATCTAACGGTTCTTATTAATTACTAAAAATCTAACATTAATATGGTGTCATATTTTTGGGTATACATTAGTGATTGTGAATTTATGTTTTAAATTAAAAGGTAGTGTATTTAATTACAAAATAAATATTAATGACGGGAAGATTATGATTGCAAAATTATGTTTTATATTAAAATGTAACATGTTTTAATTAGAAAAGAAATATTAATGATTGGAAGTTACGATATTTTAGGTACACATAAATGGTAATATGTTCAATTAAAAGTAAACATATTTTAAATTGATTGAAAGATAAGATATTTTAGGTATTTATTAAATTTTAGTTAATAGTACAATTATGTTTTTATATAAATATCAATTTAATAATTTTTTAAATTTTAATTTAACACAATTTAATATAGAGAAAATGCCCAAAATGCCTAGATTTGGGGACTTAAGGCCCGAAATACTGATATTGAAAAACGCGGCCCAGAATACCGACCGAACACGCATTTTTCAGAGGCGTGTTCAGTGATACGCTAATTGGAAATGCGTAACACTGGTAACGCAACTGCAGGTTGCGTGATGACGTCATCACGCCAGAAAACAACTCTTCGCTCCGGCGACCAAAAATCGCCCAGAAATCGCCCTCGTTCGATCTCCCTATTCAGGCCACCTCCAGTGCTATTGATGGCATCAAAATGAAGCCCTCACTTCCCTCATCCCTTCCCCATGTTTGGTTTGTCAGTTATGGCCCCGCAGGGGCGTATACGAAGAGATCAGAAAGTAGATCGGAAAACTTATCTCTTTTTGGGTCTTTTCAATCCGGCCAAAAACACAAAAAACGAAGATTACAGTGTTGTAGGTGGTGAAAAGGCGATCGATTTGGTATATGATATGTCAATGTAGGATGCCTGTAAAGAGCGTAACATTGTCTCGAAATTTGTTGCCGGAATAACGACGTCGACGGGGGTTGGGGGAGATGAACAGTAAAGTCACATACGCATGTTGTAGTTGCGTGTCTCCTATTACGCTTGTACAACATGCGTATCCTTGGCTGCCAGAAAATCTGTAACATCTATTTTGTGAAGGACACGCATTTGACAAAGGAGTGTCCGGATACTCCTTTCCCAAATGCGTGTCCAGTGGATATTTAGGGCCATGTGTTCCGAATATGGGCATTTCGGGCCAAATGTTTTGGGAGGTGGGCATTTAGGGCCATCACCCATTTAATATACTCATATTTACGTATTATACTAATATTTTCTTATTATAAACAATGTACAGGGATTTAATATATTTTATTAATAATTGAAAATATGTTGTGATATTTTTGCGTATATATTAATGATTGTAAGATTAGTTTTAAATAAAAAGGTAACATATTTTAATTAGAAAGGAAATATTAATGATTTGAAAATATGGTACGATTGATGTTTTTATAAAAGGTAATATCTTGAATTAAAAGTAAATGTGAAAATGACAATAACTAACTACCATTAATTATATTATGTCATTATATATTTTAATAATTAGGATAACCAAACCAACCAAATTTTCAATCTTTCGACTTTAATATACTAGCTTATAGCCCGTGCAAAGCACGGGTTATTTTTAATTTTTTATAATTTATTTATAATGTAATATAATATTATAAATATTAATTTAATATGTTATTGGAAGAATTTGAACCTTACATCTTTGTATATACTCATTTTTAATATTAAATATCAATCAATATGTTGTTGGCGATAATCGAACCTTGGACCTCTATGTATAACAACTTTTAGTATTGCTATATCTAACGGTCATGATCTATTTGAGTTGATAATCTAACGGTTGTGAATAGGGGATAACCAAAAATAGAAATAAACAAACTACAAATTATACTACCTTACGCTTATTATAAATTTTATGTTATAATTATTTTTATAATTTATATAATCATTATTTAATATAATAAACAATTATATACATTATATAATATATTTATCTAAGATAATTATAATCATAATTATGTAACATGTTTTAATTACATATAAATATTAATGATCGAAAGATATGGTATGATTTATGTTTTTAGTTGTTTATAAATGGTAATATTTTAAACTAAAAGGGAATAGAATCTTAGACTTCTCAATATAACAACTTTTAGTATTATTGTATCTAACGGTCATGATCTATTTGAGTTGAAGATCTAACGGTTATGAATAATTTGGTTAATTAACCAAACTACAAACTACAAAAGATTCTAGTTTGCTTATAATAATATAGTATAGATTAGTATAGATAGATTATAAATGTAACCCATCATTTTACTCTTTATTTTTTACACCTTCCCACTACTTTATTCATATTTCTTAATATTCGTATCCAATTAAAATGTTAACAATTCAATGGAATGAAAAAATATTTTTTTCATGTATAAAATACTTTATTTTCGATTTTTTTATATAAGAATGATGTCTAAGGTAAATGACATAATATATACACCGTTTACTGTGTAGCATGTGCATGACATGAGAATTATATATGAAATTGGACATTCAAGTGAAAATCATATATTTTTTATTTATCGATCTGGATGTTGTCATTTGAATCATTTAAGGTATAATAAATATCATACGGTTACATTTTGTAAAAGTAAAAATAACTTTTTTTTTAAATCTACACATTTTTCTTTAAGGCTATCATAACACCAAATGAAATGTTGTGAATTCTACATCCAATAAAAAAATATTTTTATTTTTCAAACACATACAACTCGAGAGTATAAAGTATCCAACTTAAATCTTTTTAGAAAAAAGTATCCAATAAATAAAATAAAGATTTGCAACTGTTTCATAAAACTCTAGTATAAATAAAGAGTTTTCAGACCTGCTCGTAACTAAAACCCAAATAAATAGTTGTGTTTCATGATTCATCAAACATTTCATGCAGAGGCGGATCAAATATGTTTAGGGGAGCCCTGACCCCTCCTAAATTTCATAGATATAGTAGCTATTATGTATTATTTTAGAAACTTGTATATAGCTTAGTGGTAGAAAGGACATATATGTTTATATATAAGTGCAAAAGGATAGTTGTCGTTCAGTTATTTAACATATATGTTTATATATAAGTGCAATCAAGGAGTTGAATCAACAAACTTCACTACATCCCCTATTGTTTAATTTTGTGTGAACTCGTAAAAGAATTGTTACACAAAGAAGGAATTATTTTCTTCCAATTTTAAAAATAGGTTATCTATGAGATTATAATCTAAGAAATGTCGAACAATAGTATACTATATTGGAATTTTAGTATACTATTGTAAGGGTTAAAATTCCAATATAGTATACTATACTAAAAGGTTTACTTTCATTTCTCGAACTCAAATAGATTTCCAATTTTAAAAATAGGTTATAGCAGCATACTACACTTTTATGGTACACGCAATGGTAAACCTTTTACCATATTACAATAGGTATACTTTATGTTACGCAATGGTATACTATTACAATAGGTTATAGTATATTGGAACAATAGTAAACCTTTTAGTATAGTATACTATATTGGAATTTTAAAAATAGGTTATCTATGAGATTATAACCTTTTAGTATACTATATTGGAATTTTAAGAAGTGTAGTATGAGATTATAACAAGAAATCTATTGAGTTTGAGAAATGAAAGTAAACCTTTTAGTGTCAACTTTCTAGAAAATTGTCCCCACCATCAATGCAGCAATCGTTGCGTAAATTACTACACAAGATTATAATCAGGATTTCTACAATAACTAACCCATCATTCCGCATAAAGACTTGCACAGGTTTCTATATTTTAATTGTGAGAAAGGTTAACTTTTTTTACACAATTATCTTTGTTGTCTAATATACTAAAATATGCAACAGATATAGAAATACTAAAAAATTATGAATTTAATGCTTAACATGACATTTTATATTACATAATTTGTCCAAGCGCTTTATAAGATGCCCCCCAAGAACTAAACCTCTTAGCTCCACAAATTCACACTGAATAATGCAAATATTTTCAAAACCAAGAAGATAAAGAACGATGTATAAGTAAGCAAAAAAAGTAGATAAATAAGTCATTTTCACAGTTAAATACTTGTGAAATTCCTAATTACCTAAAAAGTAATTCAGGATTATAGGACCGCAAGTTTGTTAAAGGCTAGCCCAGCGTCTATTATTTCCATTCTTGGATACATAGAGTATTGATCGATGCTTATGAATATCATTATGCATAGTTAGTGTACAGCTACCTTCATGGAAGAAGACTTTTTAGCTTTTAGAAGTTGCAGAACCTGAAGTACATATGCATAAAGACCAAAATACTTGTTAGATTGTTAAAGTTTTCAAAGCATAGTTAATTAGCTACGAGCCAATGGTCTACTATTATCATTTAAAGAAACCAACAGTAGATGGCAGATAATAAGATTCTTATATGCAGATATAAGATGTATAAGAAGCCTATCTTATCTAAATAACACCACATATGATAACCTTCGTACAATCGGTGACCCAACAAGTATTATGCAAATTTGGCACATCATGTAAACAGGTAGGACGCCTAAAAAATTTGGTAATCAAATAAATTAAAACTTTGTAATCACCTCAACGCGATATTAGCAAACAATCAGCAAGTCCCAGCTCACATGGCTTAAAAAAAACAACATCAATTCTATGTCTCACTGTAAACCAGAATTAGTACTCCGACTCGTCTCAGCTTGTGTTCCGACTTTCTAGTCATAGGGTTGCTAATCGAAATGAGCAAATCAAGGTATAGTTCTTGGAATTCTGAATTTTATATACATCTCGAGTCTGTCTATGTTACCCATGCCTCAATGTGTAATGCGGAAAGCAAGAGGAAGTCAGTTTAGTTGCTAATAGATATCAACTATTAATAAATAAACTCAATTTAAAGAACTAAAGTAACAGTATTTTATGCACGTTATTTGCTCTAGCATCCAACAGAATGGCTTTCTGAACATGGTGAGAAATCAACCAATCCAACAATTATTGAAACTTCAAAGTTAATTCCGAAGATTTTAAAGCAGAGCCAAAAAAAAAAAAAGAAGAAGAAAGTAAGCGATAAGAAAGTATAGCCATAAACAAAGATCAAAGTTTCTTGCAACCATAGGTTCATACCTTCATTATAAGCTTTGACCGTGTCTGCCTCATTACATTCACAAAGCTAGCTTCAGTTTTGGTTTTAGTCTTCTCAATCTCTTCACATTGTTTCTCCTTCATATCCAGTAAATTAGTAAGGGTGCACACCAACGCTGCCTCTTTTATGTTATCTTGATTTTCAAGTTCTTAATTACTTTTAAAATCTGCATTCTTCTTCAAATATTCACCCATTTTAAACTTTTCATCTTATTCCTCCTCTGCAATCGAAGCAGATAGCTCGTCTCCTTTATCTCTTGCCTTTTGCCAGCCTCTCTTTCCATGAAACCCATTTTAAACCTTTTCGCAAACATGGCATAACCAAATCCAGTCCAATCTATGTTAAATTCAAGTGTAGCAAAGCTTGTGTGACCCTTATGGTGCGTCTCCTTATCTCTTGCCTTTTGCCAACCTCTCTTGCCATGAATATCCATTTTTAAACCTTCTGCAAATAGTGATGAGTAACTTTTGGACTCATCTGCACTGCAATTTGCCAAGAACAGGAAAAGATAAAGGATTAACTGCAACACAAGGAAAGAGTAAGAAAAATAAATCTTTAAGAAATCTACTTTCAAGTGCATTATAGAAATGGCAGTCCAGTATTTTTCACACTAAAATGGAAGTGTGATACGAACTGAAGGACTGTGAATTTGGGAATTGCAATTATCTAAAAATGCTCTTGAAAATGAAAGGCAGTACACTCGGCCTGTACAGTTTCATGCAATGTTAAAAAGAGAAAGAGAACTACGTACTAAGGAAACTCACAGTGAAATTGACTCTGTTGATTAAGCAAAACACAACAATTTTATTACTTTTATCTCTGCACGCACAGACAGTAGGAAAAAAAAAGTGTGCAAAAATTGCTATATTTTTTCAAGCCGGGTTTTCCATTGTTCATAATAAAGAAAGAACACGCTGTACTAACAAAAAAAGGGGTAAGAATGAACCTGATATGCACAAATGCATGCAAGTACTGGTGATGAACTGTGAAGAGGAGGAGACCTGGAGAGATCAATATGAACCATCATGGAGCATTAAGCCAATAACAAAAGTTTACAACATTTTCCTATATATATATGAACACGTAACCATTGATATTTAAAATAAATACAAGTTTACAACTATAATTTAGGTGTGCGGATAATTCATGATAAGAAGCAGAAAACAGATTTCCCTCAGATGCATGATTGTTGAAGGTATAAAGATGATACATCAAAAGAAAATCTCCAATAAAATAATAAATTAGCACATCTATAAAACTGCACTGGCCTCTTTAATTATCTCCCAAGTCCCAAACTCAGAACCCTCCCCAAAAACCCGAGATTAATGACCCATATTCTATGTAACCATTAGTTTTGCACAATGCATATTTGTCGGAAACTCAGAATCTACTATAAATTTCATATTTTAATATGCACATGTTCAATTAATCTTTCTACAAGTTGATTTGATATGATTAAAATCATATGTTTGCAGCCACATTCTTAACCACGGTCTATTTGCTAATTTAAGCCAAAATGTACAGAGTTTCCATGTACACCTTACCTGTAAGAATCAAAAGTCCTTCATGCTGGAACAGAAGTTTCTTAGCCTTCAGATTACTGTACTTGAGTGATTTCTTGGCCATCAAAATAGCATTTTGTAATGCTAACGAGGTACCGGGTATCTGGTTTAAACCCATTGGCTAACATCTCAGGAACAAGTTTACAGCCTTATCTACATCACCCCAACAAATGTAGCGACTCAGTAAAGCTTTGTAAGTCACAGTATTTGGTTCCAGACCTCTATCCATCATTTCACAAAAAAGGTAAATAGCATCTTGAAGGGTGTTTGGCTTGCGATGCTTTTCAATCAAAGCAATGTAACACTTAACATCAGGATTTAACCCCATTTCATTCATCTCTCTCTAAAACGTCATAGCATTCTCCGGGTCTTCCCTGCTCCCATCTTTGTTATCAAACTTCAGAGCCTTTATTAACTTCATAGAAGAATGCCCGTGAATCAGAACTGTGTAAGTGATGATATCAGGTTTAATCCCCCGTTCCTTCATATCACTAAAAAGATCACAGGCTTCTTTCAGGCAATTTAATCTGCAATAACCGTTCAACATGGTTGTGTAGGTGATGACATCTGGAATTACTCCTTCCAAAATCATAGAATCAAATACCCACTGTGTGTTTGTCATATCTCCAACACTACAAAACGCGGCTATAAGTTTCCCGCAGATTGTCTGACAAGGGACTCCATCTGAAACCAATATGTTCTTAAACACCATAAGAGCATCTTTGCATGCTCCATCTAGACAAAGGCTATTCAGAAGTGTTAAGCAAGAATTCTTGTTCACTATAATTCCTCGCCTGGTCAAAGAAACATATAGGTTATAGGCGTCCCTTGTCATTTTTGCATCACAATACCCAATTATCATTGCAGCAGCATAATTATCTAGCCCCTTGTCTTTAAAACTACGGAAAAATGATTCAGCTTCCATTACCTTTCCACCTGCACATAAGCCTTCAATGATAGCGTTATATGTCACATTTGTAGGTTCTAGGCCCTGGGTTTTTCATATAATCCAAAAGACCAAGTGCTTGCCGAGCAAGTCCATTTCTCGAAAGCCCACTAGCAAGCACATTGTAAGTGACAATATCAGGTTTTAGACTCATTTTCATCATTTCCTCGAATACATTTTTGGCTTTACTGGGATTTTTGTGAAGGAAGTAAGCATTAATCAGTGTTGTATAGTGGACAATATCTGGGACCAAATTGTTTATCTTCATCTCGTCAAACAAATTAATAGCTTCTTCCAGCTTTCCTAGTTTGCACAACTCGGCAATCATAGTACTATAGACAATCTCATCTAAAAAAATTCCCAAATCCCTGAAATATTTAAACTTGTGCAGCACTTCAATAATGAAGCCTGCCCGGCACAAGCATTTTAGGACTAAATTAACAATAACACAGTTAGTCTCAATACCCTTTTTCAACATTTTGCTATAAAGTGACAAGGATCTGAGAACATTACCAGCTTCGCAATACCCCTGAAGCAAGGCCCCATAACAATATACATCGGGGTCAACACCTGCTTCTTCCATATCAAGCAAGACATCCTCGGCTTCTTTCATCTTCGTATCATGCACGAATCCACGGATTACAACACAGTATGTATACACATCAATCGCGACCTTACTGCTAATCCACACTTGTAGCATCTTATACCCCAAATCTGACCCTCCATGCAAACAAAGGCCTTCTATACATGTAGAGTAAGTAAAAGCATCAGGCACTACTCCATCTTCCTCCATTCCCTGCAACACATTAACAGCACTGTCTAGATCACCCTTTTGACAAAGCGCCTTTATCGCAATACAATACGAATACACATTAGGCCTCAACCGAAACCACTCCAACCTTTCAAAAACAGCAACGGCCATATCCCATTTACCAGACTCAATCAACCGATTCATTAGTAAATTACAAGTCAGTATACTCGGCACAAGACCACGCCTACTAACTTTCAAAAGATAATCAGTAGCATCATCAAACCTCTGTAAAACAATATGCACCTTAATCAACGCATCAGGTGCACGAACCAACGACTTAGGTCTCTCAGCCTTAAGCTCCTCCACTAAAGCATCAAACAAATCCGAAACACCAAAACCCAAATCCCCAAATTTCGACTCTACGACCTCTAACAAAACAGAATCCACTTCTCTAAACATACCCCAATAACACAAAATCCTAATAATACCCATATAAGTCCAAACACTATGTTTAAATCCATCTTCTCTAATTCGATAAAAATACGACAATGCAAGACAAGGGCTTTCTCTCAAATTCCTCAAATGTGAAGTAACACTAAAAGTATCCAAGATCAAATCTTTCTTACTCAAAACATCACCATTCTTGAAATTAACACATTCTTCATCAGAATTTGAGTCTAAAATCTCATAACTCAACTGGGCAACACCAGAAATCAAATTAAACTGTAAAGACTGAAACTTTTTAACAAATTTAGTAGAAACTGACCTTGCAGCAAAAACCCACATGGAAAATCTTTCTAAAACAATAAAGAACCAAACTTTGGCTGCTCTTGATTACTACCAAGAAAATCAAAGTGGGTTTATTAATAAACCAGGAATTTGAGAAATGGGTATGTTAACCACTTATGTGTAACACAAAGCTATAGAACTATATAATACAGGTTACTAAAGAAAGCAATTAAACGATAAAGAACAATGAACTCCACAGTGCCATTACGATTCACTGTCTATTCAAATAGTTTTTTAGCACAGCTACAGAGAAGTAAAATGACAATACAAGAAAACAGATCTCATTCCCAATACTCTCTCCTCTCTTCTCAGCTGTATTTGATACTCCCTCCGTCTCACAATGCTACTCTCGTTTGATATGTCGGGACTGTTCATAACATGAGACAAATTACTAATTTATGTCTAATCTATAAGACCAAATATAATCATGAGTGATCTTGTTGGATTCGTATTTATGAATACTTTAATACAGTGAAGTATTTATATTTAATACTAATACGAAATTGAAGATATTAACGATCAAAAGTGTGTGTTGGCAAACGTGTCCAACTCAAATGGGAAAAGTATTTAGAGACGGAGGGAGTACCTTCCAAGGCTAACTGACACCTGTCATTTTCTTACTGGTTGCAACAGAGGCACATGATCCCATACAATCCTGGCCACAGTCACATGGCTTACTAATTTAAGAGAACAGACTAAATTATTTAAATAAATAATTTCCACCCTTAACTAAACGTTACAATGGCTCCCTCTCAAAATAATCCTTGTCCTCAAGGATTAAATTGAGGATACTGTTCTATGATTTGAGCTGCGTCCTCCCAGCTTGCGTCCTCTGGAATAGTATGAGACCATTGAACCAACCATTGCACCACTGCTGCGTTATTTCTTTTTACAGTACGCCTCTGCAACACTTTCACAGGATACACAACAAACTGGCCTTCATTTCCCAGTCGAGGCAATTCAGTAGAAGCAGAGTACTTGTGTCCTATCTTCTTCTTGAGCAGACTGATGTGGAAAATAGGATGAATGGTGGACCCTACTGGGAGAGCTAACCTGTATGCAACTTTTCCCACCCTCCCTGTAACTTCATAAGGACCAAAGTACTTGTGTGACAGTTTAAGATTCCTACGAACAGCAGCTGATAACTATCGGTACGGTTGTAACTTGAGAAACGTCCAGTCTCCCACATTAAGAGTGGCTTCTGTTCGCTTCTTGTCTGCGTACTGCTTATATTTATTCTGAGCCAGCTGTATAGCATCCTTAAGCAAATGATCCATGGCCTCTCGATTCACCTGAAATTCCTCCACTGCTCCTACATGAGACATATGAGAAGATGGTAGACATATTTGTCGGGGTTTAACTCCGTACAAAGCCTCATAAGGACTCATTCGGATCGAACTGTTGTATGTGGAATTGTACCACCATTCCGCAAGAGGTAACCATTTGACCCACATCTTTGGTCGTTGACTCGCCATAGCTCGCAAATATTGCTCCAAACAACGATTGAGTCGTTCTGTTTGTCCATCGGTTTGTGGATGATAGGACGTGCTCATGTTCAATTTAGTCCCCATTAATTGAAATAAATCTTTCCAGAAGTGGCTTGTAAATAATTTGTCCCTATCCGAGGTGATGGATTGAGGCATACCATGTAATTTATAAATGTTATCCAGGAATAGTTGAGCAACAGAGGAAGCACTATATGGGTGTGACATGGCTATAAAATGACCCACTTTGGTGAGCCTATCGACCACAACCATAATACAGTCTTTACCTAGTGAAGTAGGAAGCCCTTCCACAAAGTCAAGTGAGATGTGTTGCCATACCTGTTCTGGAATTGGCAAGGGCTGCAGTAGGCCCCCAGGATATTGCCCAACAGTCTTTATTCGTTGACATATGTCGCATTCCCTCACGTATTCAACAACGTCCGATTTGAGCCTCGGCCAAGAGAAAAACTGAGCAATCTTCCTGTAAGTAACGTCCTGTCCAGAGTGTCCACCAACTGGGCTATCGTGTAACTCCAAAATGATGTTCTTTCTAGCATTTCCAGCAGACCCTACATATATTTTACCTTCGTGCCTCAACAGTCCTTTTGTCATAGAGAATTGTTTATACACCTCATCTTTTGATACAACACCCACTAGTATTTTCTGGGCTTCTGAGTCTCCAATATAGCTGCTTACTATATCATCTAGCCACTGCGGTTGTGCCTCAGAGATTTCATTTACTATACCTTCTTTTTGAGCCTCTGGTAGTCGAGATAATGCATCTGCTACCTTGTTATCTCGTCCCTTTTTGTACACAATCTCGTAATCAAGACCCATCAATTTAGCTAACCATTTTTGTTGCAGTAAAGTCGACAAACGCTGCTCTAACAGAAATTTCAGACTTTGATGGTCCGTTTTGATGATAAAGTGATGGCCCTGGAGGTAAGTGAACCACTTTTGAGTAGCCATGACTATGGCTAGTAGCTCTTTTTCGTACGTAGATAGCCCTTGATGTTTTGGAGCCAATCCTTTACTCAAAAATGCCAAGGGTCTGCCCTGTTGCATTAGTACGGCACCTACACCGTGCGCACTTGCATCTGTTTCCAGCTCGAAAGGTAGAGTGTAGTCTGGCAAGGCCAGTACCGGAGCTGTAAGCATGGCTGTTTTCAACCTTTCAAAGGCCAAAGTCGCTTGTTCTGTCCAGCAAAAAGCGTTCTTTTTCAGCAGATTGGTCAATGGTCTACTCATTTCTCCATAACTCTTTATAAATCTTCGGTAATATCCAGTTAGACCGAGGAATCCACGAAGCTGCTTAAGGTTCTTGGGTGTCGGCCACTCCTTCATAGCCTGCACTTTACTAGGGTCTGTTGACACCCCCTCCTTAGAAATAATATGACCCAGATATTCAATAGAAGGCTGCCCAAATTGGCACTTGCTCCTTTTTGCAAATAGCTTGTGTTCCACCATCTTTTCCAATACAGCCTTCAAGTGCCCCACGTGTTCTTCCTTCGTTCTGCTATACACCAGAATATCATCGAAAAAAACTAACACACTTTGCCGCAGCTGGTCTTGAAATACTGAATTCATTAAGGCTTGGAACGATGCTGGTGCGTTCGTAAGCCCAAATGGCATAACCTTAAATTCGTAGAGCCCTTGATGTGTACGAAATGCTGTTTTGTAAACATCACCGTCTGCCACCCTAATTTGATGGTAACCAGACCTTAAGTCTAGTTTGGTAAACCAAGAAGCACCCCGTAACTCGTCTAGCAATTCGTCAATTAAGGGTATAGGGTATTTGTTTTTAATCGTTATGTTGTTGAGCCTCCTATAGTCCACACACATTCGCCAACTCCCGTCCTTTTTTTTCACTAGTATAATTGGTGATGCAAACAGACTCGTGCTCTCTTGAATTATTCCATTCTGCAACATTTCTTTAACTTGTTTCTCGATTTCTATTTTCTGCACATATGGCACCTTATAACTCCTCTGGTTAACCGGTTGGCTACCAGTCATCAATGGAATTTTGTGGTCTTGTCTACGGACTGGTGGTAATCCTTTGGGTTCAGCAAAAACCCCTTCAAACTCTTGTATCACCTGCTTTAACTCAGGTGGGACAATGACTGTTTGCTGTACATCTGAATCACCAGGACAAGCAGTCATCATGCAAAGAAACCCCTCTGTCATGCCCTTTGACGCCCTCAACATCTTACTAAGCTTTTTACCTGTGATAGCTTGCAGTGTTCCCTCCTTAGTATCCCCTTGCAGCGTCACCCACTTTCCTTCTCTTTGGAACCGTACCCAACAATTCTGATAATCAAAGGTAATTGGATTATGTTGACGAAGCCAGTCCACACCCAATATTATATCCGAATTGCTGAGAGGAAACAAACGCAGCTCACTAACAAATTTATTCCCCTGTATATCATACTGCACTGTTTTACAACTCGAATCCACCACTACCTTTGATCCATCCGCGATTGTAACCAGCAGTGGTGCCACCACTTCTGCAGTAATCCCCAGAGTTTTCACTATGCCAGAATCTACAAAGCTATGGGTAGAACCGCTATCGATCAAAATACTCACCCGTTTTCCCTTGATACTGCCCTGTAACCTCAAGGTTCCCAACGATTTGCTACCCGCCAAGGCGTTCATTGAGATTTCTCCTGCACTTTCCGCTAAATCACTGACAATGTCACCAACCATCTCACCATCATTCTCATACTCGACCGCCTCAGTGGCTTCTTCACCCATTAGCATATAAAGTTTGGCTTTGCACGGCTGGCCAGGATTATATAGCTCATCACAGTGGAAGCATAGGCCTTGTGCTCGCCTCTGCAGTATCTCCTTACTACTTAGAGTGGACCTAAGCTTTTTTTCATCCTTGTGACCACCCCTGTCAATCATTTTCTGGCCCATGGTAACCTTAGTTTCCTGCCCAGTCCACGAAGTGGGTTTACTTTGAGATGTTTTGGCTGTACTGTAGGAAGCCCCTTTCAACAACCTCGCCTCTTCTTGTTTTGCTAGGAATATGGCATCAGCAAGATTCTGTGGTCTAAACATTTTTACAGACCCTTTGATATGATCTTTTAACCCACTCATGAAGCTAGACACAAAGTATTCTTCGCTAAAGCCTTTGTTCTTTGAAACCACTAAGGCTCGTAATTCCTCAAATTTGTCTTCATACTCCACTACTGTACCCACCTGCCTCAGCTTGTTAAACAATTCTTGCACATCCCTATTTTCAGGATTTTCGAACCTCACTACCATATCATTCACAAACACCCTCCATTCTACTCCCATTCTGCCAGTCATATAAAATCGGAACCAAGTCGCTGCCTTCCCTTCAAAATGTAGCCCAGCCAACTTTACTTTCCTATTTTCCTCCACATTGATAAAGTCGAAATACTGTTCAGCTTTTATCACCCAACCTTTCGGATCTGTACCGTCAAAACGAGGGAATTCTATTTTTGGTGATGGTTTAAAGGTGGGCTGGTTCATGAATTGAGAGGAATGAGGGCTAGTAGGAATATTTTGAGGAGTGTAAGGAGGTAGTTGTGGAACATACGGGTATGAGTGCGGATTAAAATGAGGCATAAAGAGCTGTTGAGTAGGAAGGGGTATGGGTGTCACTGTAGGTGGAGTGTAATGCATAGTAGGTGGTATACTCAAGCTTGGAATGCCAGATTGTGGAATAAAGGGTAAGGTGTGGTAATTGATAGGTAACGAAGTGGTAATGTTTTGTCCACTCGATAATGGGTGAGTACTAGTTTGTGTGTGTAGGTGACTGAGAGGTAACGATAAAGGCGAACTACAAACAGGAGAGGAGTACGCTACTGTAGAGCTAGGATTAACGAATGGTGTAGACTGATTTATGGGAGAGTGAATGGGATGTACCTCTATTGTAGGTGTAGATCTGGATCTGTGAGCGCTAGTATGTGCAGATGGAACATCAGCCCTCTTTGGCCCTTGGATATTCATCAACATCTATTTCAGTTCTTCAAAAGTACTGCCCAGTTTATCCATCCGTCCTTCAACACCATCCCACCGAGAATTAAAACATTGGGTCATCTCTGAAACCTGTGTAGAGATCTCGTCCCGTGTTTTTTGCAACCCTTCACTCACTTCAGACAGTTTCCCATCCTGAATGCCCAGTCGTTCATCCATTGTTTTAAGTCTTGCTTTGTCCGCCATTAATTTGCAAAGCCAAGGAAGGCCTTGCTCTGATACCACTTGTAACACAAAGCTATAGAACTATATAATACATGTTACTAAAGAAAGCAATTAAACGATAAAGAACAATGAACTCCACAGTGCCATTACGATTCACTGTCTATTCAAATAGTTTTTTAGCACAGCTACAGAGAAGTAAAATGACAATACAAGAAAACAGATCTCATTCCCAATACTCTCTCCTCTCTTCTCAGCTGTATTTGATACCTTCCAAGGCTAACTGACACCTGTCATTTTCTTACTGGTTGCAACAGAGGCACATGATCCCATACAATCCTGGCCACAGTCACATGGCTTACTAATTTAAGAGAACAGACTAAATTATTTAAATAAATAATTTCCACCCTTAACTAAACGTTACATTATGTCATATAAGTAATATAAGTAATAAGATAACTTATAAGTCAGTGTTGTAAATCAGAACTTATAATCAGTAAACTATTTGGGTAAATTAGAATTAAATTAGAATTTATAAGTTAACTTTTTTCTATAATTTTCAAAATATTTGTTTTTTATATTTAACAATGGATGTCAATGAATAGATCTCGATGAGTAGAGAAATTTGAGATATACATATTAATTTTCTAATAAATGGATCGAGAGATATATGATTTTGAAGATTTGAAGGATATTATATATTGCGTATATCGAGAAATAAGTTATAAGCATAAGTTGAATGTTAGGATTTCCTAACATTCGGGATTATAAGTTATAAGTTGAGCCAAAACTTATTTTGGCAAACACCCCCCAATAAGTGCTTATGGCCTTATAAGGCATAAGTTAACAGTAAAACGAGTTCCCAAACAGGCCCTATATAATTTGTATGTATATGAAAAAGTGAATGGGTTTTATATCAAATAGGCCACCCATTTCATTCAAAACTATCAATTAGACCACTCATTCTAAAACTATATCATTTGAACCATTAAATTCATAATAAATATCAAATGGATACCTTTAAAATGTACTCGATAAGTAAAAATAATTTTTCATTGAGTTCTACACATTTTTCTTTAATGCTTCCATAACCAAACGAAAGTTTTATAATTCTAGTATTTATGATAATATTTTTAGATTTTTAAAAATTCATTTACTATTTATTTTTAATTTTATTGTCATTTTCATTGTTTTAATTAAAAATAAATAGTAAATAAACTTTTTAAATTTTAAATATATTATTAAAATACTAGAATTCATAACCTTTCATTTTATTATAATAGTATTTAAGAAAAATGTGTAGAACTCGATGAAAAATTATTTTTACTTCTCGGGTACATTTTAAAGGTATACATTTGATATTTATTATGAATTTAATGGTTAAATGATATAGTTTTAGAATGAGTGGTCTAATTGATAGTTTTGAGTGAAACGGGTGGCCTGTTTGATATAAAATCGAAAAGTGAATAAAGCTGAGATTATTGACATAAACGGGTGCGTGTTTAATAACTAACATTGAGTTTCAGAAACAAAATTTGGAAAGAAAAGAAAAAAAAAAGAAAGGTAAAAACTTGTTCCAAAATAATATTTTTGAAAAGAAAAGAAATTTAAAGACTGGGGAAGAAATTCTCTTTATATTTGTATCCAAAATTTTCTTCTCACTTTTGGAAAGATTTGAAGAGAAAAGAAAATGAATCATTTTCCATTCTTTTATTTTCTCTATTAATTTCGGGAACAGCGTAAGAGCATCTCCAAGGATAACCCCTATTTTCATCCCCTAAAATATAATAATATAACGATTACTTAAAATATAGGTAACCAAAAAGTTCTTTTGCTCCAATGGTGTTACCTATATTCATTACCTATAATTTAAAAAATAATATTTAATCAATATTTTAGGTAATATAAAGAAGGGATGAGGGTGTTGGTATAGATATATCTATACTATACTATTATAAGCGAAATAGGGTATATTTGGTTGTTAGTTTGGTACTCTTTTTTTGATAGACTTTTTTTGGTACACCCAATAGCAACCGTTGGATTTTAACACAAATTAATGAGAACCGTTGAATGTAATGCTACAAGAATATTCTTTCTATAATATATAAAATACTCCTATAGGTTCAAGGTTTGAATCTCATCAACAACATATTATTATTAAACATTTATATCATCTTAAAGTAATATTTCTATACTATACTATTATAAGCGAAATAGGGTATATTTGGTTGTTAGTTTGGTACTCTTTTTTTGATACACTTTTTTTGGTACACCCAAAAGCAACCGTTGGATTTTAACACAAATTAATGAGAACCGTTGAATGTAATGCTAAAAGAATATTCTTTCTACAATATATAAAATACTCCCATAGGTTCAAGGTTCGAATCCCATCAACAACATATTATTATTATTAAACATTTATATCATCTTAAAGTAATATTTATATACGTAAAAATATGATAATATTTATATACATGAGATTTCTAAAGTTTAAAAATTATTTTAATAATTAAAAAATATATACAACTTAAAACTTTAATAATAAAATATAATTAAAAAAATTTCAAGCAACCGTGCATCGCACGGGTTATTGGCTAGTATTATATTATATAAGGAAAGAATGATGATGTGTCATTATAGTGGTATTCGAGAATCATTTTTAAGGTCGAATGTACGCCTAAGACAAATATAGGTAAGGATTATTTGGGTTGGAGTTGCTCTAGGAGCATCTCTCCAAGCGTGTTACGTATATTTGTTAGCTATAATATAATATATTGATAATTATCTAAAATTATAGCTAAGAGGTTCTAGGTTTACTCTAATGGTATTATGTATAATTATATTATCTAAAATTATACCTAATAGATTTAGAGCTTTTACAAATGTAGCTAGCCCAATTTTAGTTATCTATATTTTTTTCTAAGGGATAATGGTTGGAGTATTGAATTTTTATCTAATATCTAAAATGTGCCACATAGATGCCATGTAGGTGACACATAGATGAATTTAACTAACAGGTTTTACCATTGGAGATGCTCCAAGGGCAAGTCCAATGCATAGCTATATTTAGTCTTATAGCTATAGTATAGGACCAAAATCATAAAATTCAACTCCAATGCATAGCTATTCTTAGTAGGGGCGGCCCTGAGAGTTACATGGCCATAGGCGAAATTAAAATTTGGGGCCCTAATGCATGTATATCTTACATATTTGAATGTTTTACATAGAAGGATTTGAAACTTTTGGGGCCCTTAAATATCGGGGGGCCCGGGCGCAAGTCTTGTTCGCCTATATCCAAGGCCACCCCTGATTCTTAGATGGGTAAATGCATAAATGGATACTTGGTCCTATATTTACGACCAAAGATAGCTATAACCATCCTTGCCATACCATTAAATAATTACTAATGGAGTACAAGAAGGGTCCACTTCAAAAGAAAGTGAATGAGTTGGACAAAATGTTGAGTAATTATGGAATTATTTGGTTGTAAAATGCAACTAGCTTGAGTGTCCAGCTTTTCATTGAGAAGAGCAACAGTGTCTGTAAGATGAGCATTGGATTGCTTGAGTGAGACCACTTCTTGTTCAAGAGTATCCACCGTGGTGAATAACTCAGTGGCCTTAAAACTAGAGATAGATTGATCTTTGAGTCTCTGCACCTCATGCTTGGTCATGTCATGGAGAGGAACATCAGTCACCAATTTATCACCATATTGGTTGGCAAAGAGAACTCTAAGCATGGCATTGGCATCAGTTGTCTGACCAGATAGATTTTGAAATTGAGTGCTCAAATTCTTGATAACATCTCTAACCAAGGCTAGACCATTATCCATCTTGGTGCAAGTAGACTTGCATGCTTGAATGTCCTTGATTACAGAGTGTAGAGGAGGGAACTTTGCTGCAAAATCCCTTTTGATTTCATTCACTTCCTTGGTTGTGGCTGCACAAATTTCATTGATTTCTGTCTTAAGGCCCTTGCCAAGATAGTGTGCAGCCTTCAAGGTTCCTTTGTATACATCATTGACAGCTTCATACAAATCACTAGGATGTAGAGATTTGGCATTGGATCCCAGTGAAGTGATGTACTCTTCTCTTAGAAACTGAAGACTTTCTAAGAGGGCAATGTCATATTTTCCCTGTAGCCAACACTACAAGAAAAACTCGATCCTGCAACAGTTTTTCACCGTTGTCTGATCTCGTTTTTTTTCGTTGTCTATCCGGCAGTTGTCTGTTTGAAATCAGACAACGGTTATTTACCAGCTGTATAGAAGAAGGTAATACAACGGTTTTAAATTGTTGTTAGAAATTACGTAACACAGCGGTTGTATAATAAGAACCGTTGCTGGAAACAAGATAATGCAATTGTTTTCGGACTAATAGACAACGGTTTTCAAACGTTGTTAACATGTACGTAACACATCGGTTGTTTAATAAGAACCGTTACTGGAAACAACATAATGCAATGGTTTTCTGACTAATAGACAACTGTTTTAAAACGTTTTTAAACATTACGTAACACAACAGTTGTATAATAAGAACCGTTACTGGAAACAACATAATGCAATGGTTTTCTGACTAACAGACAACATGTAATAGATGTTATCCAAGAGTTCTCAATTTTGCCAGAGTAGATATTCAAACAACAGTTATTGTAAACTTCTGTTGTGTGAAAAGCAAACCATAACAGTTTTATAGAAACACTTTTATCTTAGTTGATGTTAGACAACAGTTTAGACAAGCACTCTTGTAGTAATGAAGGCCTTCAAACATAACGGTTTTATTTCTTTAATGTGTTGTATTTGTTTTATTTACACAACTAGGACATGAGGAAATACTTTACAATGTGTGTTGTGTTTCTCTATATTAGACAATAGTTTTATGTACACAAAAAATTATTTTAAATAATGCCCCCAACCAATTAAATAATGAATCAATAAATTTATCAATACAAAATTTCTAATTGATCTACAATTTCTATGTAAAAATTACATACATATATAGTATCAATTGGTGCTGCTCTTGTTCATGATCATGCCATTCTTCTACTTGATGAACCAACATCGGGATTGGACTCTGCAGGAGCTCTTCAGGAGATGTTTTGACAAATGAATTGGCAAAAGAAGAGTAGAATCACGAACAAAAAGCACTGGTCCAAGCTGAAGAAGGAAGACAGAGGAATCCTCATTTCCTGAAGTAGAATTTCCATGTGATGCTTCTACCCTCCACATATCTCCTCTTGCAACCAAAGAACTTTTCAGGCCATGTCGTCTACTGTTATATGTTGATGTAATATTTACGATTCCCTGCAATCAAACACTTGCCATTATAATCTAAAAGATCAAAGATAGCAATTTTTTTTTTGCTAAGCAAATGGTGCAGTTTTAAACATGCCTTAATAATTTATATATTAGCAAATGGGACAACTTACAACTAAGAACCAGGAACTAAATTATCATAGTACAGATGCATACAAGTATTGTATAGGGATTTAAACAAATAAATATACCTTATAAAAAGAACAGAATCTCCAGAAACAAGCTAACATCAAGCAAGATTAAAGATCGCACAAACTAACATCTTCTTACAAATATCAGTTCAAAAATAAAACTGCTCTGGACCTTGATTTACATATAAAATGGCAAAAAGAAGATTCCTGAAGTACTCACCATAGAAAACCTTTGCAGCAAAGAAGCACATTCCTCCTCAGTCGCAATCTGAAGATGAAGAACTCCCTGCATCTTAACATCAACAACATCACACTCTGCATCCGCACCCCTTAATGCAACTAGGACATATAAAAGGAAGTTCCCATAGATTTCGTCTCCAACATGACCAATTGTAGTGCAGTTAAGGTCTAATCTTGCTGCAGCTATAGCCATATTACAATTACCACCAGCTTCCCAGTATAGCTATATGAAAATTAAACAAGAACCGCTAAAAGGTAACTATGACTTACAATCATAATGTACTGAAAACAAGTTAACTATGAAAACAATTGCTCCTTGCTTCTCAAGCATTTCATCAAGCTGCAAAAAACTAAGGGTTAAGAAAGAATCAAACAATCTGATTATATGTCATGGGCTCCATAAAGTGTGTATGTCTAGGCGTAAGACAGGGAGCAAAAATTACATTTTCTTCTTGGACAACTGTATGGGGAAAGCCATCAAGAATGAAACCTTTCTGACATGAAGGCTTCTTCATTGCTACGTCGATTTTACCAACCACCAAGTCATCAGAAACGAGCTCTCCCTTGAAAAAACAAAAAATAATTTAAGCTTATGCACTTTGATACATAATAAAAAGAAGCAGAAAAATGTAGAGTTGTTGGTGTCACTAATACCAAACAACAAGAAAACACAGCACAATGTATAAGCAAGTGGTTACCTTGTTCATGGCTTCCTTAGCCTTAACACCAAGTGGAGTTTTAGCTGCAATAGCTGCTCTCAGCATATCACCGCTCTCAGCATATCACCAGTACCCTGATAACTAAACCAATGCAAATCTTTGTGTTCAAATTCATAAGCAGCCTCTCCATAACATCCAGCTTTGAAGAGAGAGATTGATTGAGGGAAAGAAGGAGAAAGAGACCACAAACCCCATCTTAACATCCATCTCCTTAACCTTCCTCTCCGACCTTTCTAACACCGCCTCCAAACCATCAACCAAACTCTGCAAATCCCTAATCTTCACAACCTTCTCCTCAATTGAGGGGTGAGGTGTTTGAGGCAATTGATTATATAAGTAATTAATTGAGGGGTTTAATACAGGAAGGAGAAGAATCATATAACAAAATTGAATAACAATAGAGAAAAGGCTAAGAGAAAACCAATTGAAACTGAGAGAGTTCATGAGCTAGGTTAGTGAAATGAGAGTGGGATGGAAAAGATTGGGCGGCTGGGCTAGGTTAATGAAAAGAGAAATGGAAATTGGGGGGAAACGAAATATTGACAAGGGGGGAAACATTTACAAGCCGGGAAATGAATCAAAGGAGGGAAGTGAAATATGGATAATTTTTTGTACAAAATCAATCGAAATAGATAAAATTCATATTACATAAATTGAAATTTTTTGCAATTTTTAAATTATTTTAATTAATTACTTTTAAAAATGACTATTAAACATACAAGATAATTTTAAATATTTTTTTTTTGTGCATCACTAAAATCAATATATAACATCATCCGTATGGTTGGATCATCCAAAAAAGAATTTAAAAAAATAGATTACGTTCAATCGGGATGAGACTAGTTAGAAGAAGTTGTATTTTTTGTGAGTTTTTATTATAAACTCATACAAGAATAATTTTAAATATTTTAATATTTTTTGCACATCAATATATTCAATATAGATTATCATTCGTAAGGTTGGATAGTCGAAAAAAGAATTTAATACGGAGTTATTCCAAAATTTAGACTAGTTTGACCAAATAATACTTTTGATAGTTGACTATTAAATTATCAAACAAGATTAATTTGATATTTTCTAAAAAAAATTTCGCATCACTATATTCAATATATAATATCATCCGTACCGTTGGATCATCGAAAAAAGATTTTAAAAAAATAGAGTACGTTCAATCGGGACGAGACTAGTTAGAAGGAGTAGTACTTTTGGAGGATTTATATTATAAACTCATATGAGAATAATTTGAAATATTTTAATTTTTTTTGTACATCACTAAAATCAATATATAACTTCATCCGTATGGTTGGATCATCCAGAAAAAAGTAAAGTGGGTGTTATATTTTTGTTGAACGAGTAAAGTAAAGTGGGTGTTATATTTTTGTTGAAGGGGGAAAAGTACATAGCTTATTTTCGTTTTGGGGGCAAAAATACCGCCTTTTCTATATTTATCTTTTCTTTTTTTAATTTACTTTTTAACATTTTAGCATTTAGTGCTTGACACTAGGTTGAAATAAAATTTGGTTTGGGTGGGATATTTTTTAAAAATAATAGTTTTATAAAATTATTTTAATAAGTTTATATTATAAAATCATACAAGAATAATAGGAATTTTTCTAATTTTTTGTACGAGATTTTACAAAAAATGTAGTAAAAGTGATGTTTCCTATAATGAGGCACGATCCAAATTCAATAAATAATTTTTTTAAATGATTTCTTCGATGATCGAACCGTACGAATGTTAATAAACACTCATTTTAGTGTTGGGAAAAAATAATCAAAAAATAAAAAGGTTTGGTTGTAGGAGATTTTAGCAAAAATTTAGTAAAAGTGTAGCTTCTTATAATGGGGCACGATCCAGATTCACTGAATAATTTTTTTTAATAATTTTTTCGACGATCGATCCGTACGGATGTTAATAAACACTCATTTTAGTGTTAGTAAAAAATGATCCAAAAATAAAAAGGTCAGGTTGTACGAAATTTTAACAAAAACGTAGTAAAAGTGTTGCTTCCTATAACAGGACTCGATCAAGATTCACTGAATAATTTTTTTGAATGATTTTTTCGACGATCCAACCGTACAAATGTTAGTAAACACTCATTTTAGTTTTGGGAAAAAATAGTTGAAAAATAAAAAAGTCGGGTTGTACGAGATTTTAACAAAAACGTAGTAAATTAATAGTGTTGCTTCTTGTAACGGGGCACGATCCAGATTCACTGAATAATTTTTTTGAATGGTTTTTTCGGCGATCGAACCGTACAAATGTTAATAAACACTCATTTTAGTGTTGGGAAAAAATAATCAAAAAATAAAAAGGTTTGATTGTAGGAGATTTTAGCAAAAATTTAGTAAAAGTGTAGCTTCCGATAACGGGGCACGATCCAGATTCACTGAATAATTTTTTTGAATGATTTCTTTGACGATCGAACCGTACGGATGTTAATAAACACTCATTTTAGTGTTGGGAAAAAATTATCAAAAAATAAAAAGGTTTGGTTGTAGGAGATTTTAGCAAAAATTTAGTAAAAGTGTAGCTTCCGATAACGGGGCACGATCCAGATTCACTGAATAATTTTTTTTAATGATTTCTTCGACGATCGAACCGTACGAATGTTAATAAACACTCATTTTAGTGTTAGTAAAAAATGATCCAAAAATAAAAAGGTCAGGTTGTACGAAATTTTAACAAAAACGTAGTAAAAGTGTTGCTTCCTATAACAGGACTCGATCAAGATTCACTGAATAATTTTTTTGAATGATTTTTTCGACGATCCAACCGTACAAATGTTAGTAAACACTCATTTTAGTGTTGGGAAAAAATAATTGAAAAATAAAAAAGTCGGGTTGTACGAGATTTTAACAAAAACGTAGTAAATTAATAGTGTTGCTTCTTGTAACGGGGCACGATCCAGATTCACTGAATAATTTGTTTGAATGGTTTTTTCGGCGATCGAACCATACAAATGTTAATAAACACTCATTTTAGTGTTGGGAAAAAATAATCAAAAAATAAAAAGGTTTGGTTGTAGGAGATTTTAGCAAAAATTTAGTAAAATTGTAGCTTCTTATAATGGGGCACGATCCAGATTCACTGAATAATTTTTTTTAATGATTTTTTCGATGATCGAACTGTACGGATGTTAATAAACACTCATTTTAGTGTTAGGAAAAAATGATCCAAAAATAAAAAGGTCAGGTTGTACGAAATTTTAACAAAAACGTAGTAAAAGTGTTGCTTCCTATAACAGGACTCGATCAAGATTCACTGAATAATTTTTTTGAATGATTTTTTCGACGATCCAACCGTATAAATGTTAGTAGACACTCATTTTAGTGTTGGGAAAAAATAATTGAAAAATAAAAAAGTCGGGTTGTACGAGATTTTAACAAAAACGTAATAAATTAATAGTGTTGCTTCTTGTAACGGGGCACGATCCAGATTCACTGAATAATTTTTTTGAATGATTTTTTCGACAATCGAACCGTACAAATGTTTGTAAACACTTATTTTAGTGTTGGGAAACAATAATTGAAAAATAAAAAAGTCTGGTTGTATGAGATTTGAACAAAAACGTAGTAAATTAATATTGATGCTTCTTGTAACGGGGCACGATCCAAATTTACTGAATAATTTTTCGAAGATCGAACCGTACTAATGTTAATAAACACTCATTTTAGTGTTGGGAAAAAATAATCAAAAAATAAAAAGGTCAGGTTTTACGAGATTTTAACAAAAACGTAGTAAAACACGCAAACTGTTATTTAACGATTTAAAATTGTTAAACATTACACAACGGTTTTTTATGAAAAGCCATTGTTGTGCTTACTATCACACAACAGTGTTTTTATCAGAAAACCGTTGTCTGAATATTTAATAACTTCCCACCAAATCCAATTCAAAATTTTCATTATTTCCCACCAAATTCAATTCAAATTATTTCATTATTCCCACTAAACATTTCATTATTTCCCACCCATTTCAATTCAAATTTCCCAGTAGTTCACACAACGGTTTTATAAAATCATTAAACAACGGTTATTCTACGTTGTATCCTTACTAAACAGACAGCAGTTATTCTACCAATGTTTATAACCGTCTTCTAAAGAGGATGTTCAAACAACGGTATTTTGCACTGTTGTATGATACCCATTTATCTCACAATGCTAATAACCATTGTCTATCAACTTTCCTTCTGACAACGGTATTTGAGACACATTGTCTAATGTTCCATACAACAACACTTCTAATAAACTGTTGTCTAACTTACACCACGGTTTTGTCTAAAAGCGTTGTCTGAAGATAATATGAAGTTGTCACATACAACGGTGCTGCACAGTTGTATTAAATGGTTCCACACAACATATTTACAATAGAACTGTTGTCTGATTTTATCAGAGAATACCGCTTAGACAACGGTTTCAAAAAACACCAAACACAGTTGTCATAGAAAGACTCTGACAACGTTTTTACGAGGACAGGCCATTAACCGTTGTTTGTTTTTTCGGGACAACGGTTTTTTGATTAACCGTTGTGTGAAACGTGTTGTATGATGTAGTTTTTGTTGTAGTGCAAGCATCTACATTACCATCTCTTTCAGCCTCATCTGCTATTTTCTCCCTTTGCATCTCCACATCTTCTCTGTGACATAGCAGAATGGCTTCATATTGAGGATTTGGCACGTTTGAGGTGACAAGATTTTGAGCAATCTTTACAAACTCAGGAATCTGAGCCACAGGTAAGCTTTGAAGTACTTCAACCGTCAATTGTGGTGGAACAGACCCTGATCCTGAAGCATTGTCATGTTGCACAGGCTTTAGCCATTATGACATAAAGTCAGAGCTAGAGTTGGGCAAGCTAGACTCCTCAGTTGCAGATGCAACTTCTGCTACCGGATGGGTTGACTCTACTACTGTTGTCTCCACAGGAGTGGGATGAGTTACAATAGTAGTTGACACAGACAGAGAGTCTCTAGTGAAAACTAGTGAATCCTCTGTGTTTGTGATGGTGTCAATAGGATATGCCCCAGCTTGCATTCCCTCACCATCTAAATGTGGTTCCTGAGTGGTGAGCATAGTGTCATGCACTAAGTCACTTGAATCCATTGGCTCACCAAGAGAGAATAATTCTTGGTAATCAATGCATTTCCCTTCAATTGCTTGAATTGCAGGCTCCAAAGAAATTTGATATGTAGATTCTGGAAGAGAAGTGTCTTTTATATTAGATTTTGGCAACTCCCCCTGAGAAATAGAGGGAATTTCAAGTGTGATGTGCTCTCCACTCATTATTGTGCCAGCCTTATCACTCCCAGGTGTTGACTCATTACAAGAAGGTGCATTGGGGAGGATACTTGATTCTATAGATGCACCCTGTTGAGAGAGTACATCTAGTGAGCTGTTTGCCCCTGATTTTACAACTTCAGCCATTTGTGTGACTGAAGAGGTGGTTTTCTTTGCTTTCTTCTTCTTTGGCTTCTTTAGAGGTGACACAGGTGCCTCACTTTCTAAGCCTAATTCAGCATTTAATGCTGCTTCTATTAACATATTCAAGGGTTCAAATGCTATCTCATTTCTCTTCTTTTTACTGACATCACCCTGTTGAGAGGATGATGCATGTGGCTTTGTGTTTGGTACAGTGTTTGGTTGGGGTGGTTGGTTAGCAAGCCCTGGTTAGCATTTAGCTCTACTTGCTTGGGCTGTGCTAACCGAGATTTAGAATCAAATATTGGCATGTTGTGGGGGTAAGTCCTAAATAGAATCTCCATATGAGGAGTTATTTTGAGTCTTACATCCATAGCATTCCTAGTCTCCAAGTTACCAAAAATGAGTTTGGTCATGGACCTAGGGTAGCCTATTCTAGTCTTATCTATTCCAGGCAATTCAATTAACTTATTATCTATAAAATTAAGTGCAGATTGAATAAAACGAGGAAAGAAAATTTTAGTACCTCTCTTGTACCAAGTCTCCCATACAGATTCTGTAGAATGATCTGTCCAACATCTATCTTTCTCTCATAGGCCAGAGCATAGCGTATTTGTTGTACAGGTGCACTCACTTGATCAAAGCTAGACTTCCTTGCTGTAAAGACTTGAAGAAGAGTGGCAAAGACATAGCTCCATTCTTTCCTCAAGAGCTTCCTATTCAACTTTCCAAGATTGATTTTATATGAGTAGTTGATAAAATCAAAGAAGTCTTCTAACTCTGCATTTGTGGCTAGTGGGTCATACTCCCTTTGCTGTAAGCCCAGTGCTTTATTCATATCCTCAGTAGTGATAGTGATATCCTTACCTTGAATCTTGCAGTAGACTATGTATGACGTTATTGCGCTTTCTAGGGCTACAACTTCCACAGTAGCAGTCCACCAAAACTATTCTAGTAGGTCTAGATACAGAGTTGGGTTGGCTGAGAGTGCATCCTTGATGTATGATTCAGACATCCATTTGATAAAGCATTTGAAATTTGCATTTGGTGCTTCCACATCATTAGTTATTGCGATGAAATTGGTTTGAGTGGGTATGGTGAGTTGTGTGTTTGCCATTGTTGTGCAGTGAGTAAGAAGATAATGAAGTTTGAAGAAGAAATTTAGCTTTTGAAGTTAGGGTTTTCAGAGGTTTTGGAACTCTAGATGCTTGAGAGATCGAATGAAACGAATCGAATAGATGTAGAATTGTATAAGCATGAAGTACTTGAATTGTCGATTAGATATACGTTTTGTATCGACAAGTCAGGCATTCGAGAAGTAGAAATCAACTATTCGATAAGTCAAGAAAGACTTGTTCGACAACTCAAGCAGGTGGTAACTCACAGCTGGCAATTATCTAACTTAGAAATAATTCTAAATTAAATAAAATATGTTTTTATGAGTGAAATAAAATTTTTAGACAAAAATCCAAAATCGGTTGAAATTCAGCGAGAATTCAGCCTTTTCATATAATTCGAGAACTCAAACATAGTATTCGAGAACTCAGTCATTAGAGAACTCAATTACCATATTCGAGAAGTCAAGAATACCTCCATTCGATATCTCTAAAAGACTCTATTCGAGAACTCGAGAGTGCTCCAATGAGACTTGTTAGAGATGTCAAGCAGTGAATCATTCGAGAAGTCCGACTTATCAAAATATTCGTTTCACTCATAAAAATTCAATTTTCACTATCTTTTAAAATCTACCAGACATATTCTATAAAGAATATTCTAACAAATTAAATAGTGATTTTCTCAAAATTTCATAGAAATCTCAAGTTGAAATAATGTGATTTCTCAACATATGCAACAAATTTGAAATATTTATAAATCATATTTCAGCCAACACTTACTACAAAAATATTGAGCATTTAGATAAAGTAAGTGTTTACTGCTGCAACAATTCAGTTGATATTTTCACTTAGCCAGATTCTGAAGAATTCAGCATTCCAATTTCACTAACCAACCTTGTGAAGGTGGCTTCATCCAATGGCTTAGTGAATATATCAGCTAATTGTTTATTTGTGGGAACATAATGTAACTCAATGGTTCCATTAGTAGCATGTTCCCTAATGAAATGATATCTGATGTCAATGTGCTTTGTTCTAGAATGATTGACAGGATTGGCAACTATAGAGATTGCACTTGTGTTGTCACACATGATTAGAATTCTGTCCAACACAAGTCCATAATCTCTAAGTTGATTTCTAATCCAAAGCACTTGAGCACAGCAACTTCCAGCAGCTATGTATTCAGCCTCAGCTGTGGAAGTTGACACGGATTGTTGTTTCTTGCTGTACCAAGAGACTAATGTTTATCCAAGAAACTGGCAGCTACCTGAGGTGCTTTTCCTATCCACTCTACATCCAGCATAATCAACATCAGAATAACCAACCAGACTGAACCCTGTGTCATTAGGATACCATAAACCCAAGTTTGGAGTGCCCTTCAGATATCTAAAGATCCTCTTTATAGCAATCAAATGTGACTCTTTTGGATTTGATTGAAACCTTGCACACAAGCATGTGGCAAACATGATGTCTAGCTTACTTGCAGTGAGATAGAGTAGAGAACCAACCATGCCTCTGTAGACTGAGATATCTACCTTCTTGCCCTTAGCATCTTCATCCAATTTGGTGGCAGAGGCCATGGGTGTCTTTGCAGGTGAGTAGTCTTCTAAGTCAAATTTCTTCAATAAATCCTTGATGTACTTGGTTTGATTGATAAAGATACCATCCTTCCTTTGACTAACTTGTAACCCAAGAAAGAATGTCAACTCTCCCATCATACTCATCTCATATCTGCTCTGCATGAGTTTAGAGAATTTCTCACACAACTTCTCAATTGTAGAGCCAAATATGATATCATCCACATAGATCTGAACTAGGATGATATCATCACCATGCTTTTTGAAAAACAGTGTCTTGTCCAATGTGCCTCTAGTGAATTGATTTTCAAGAAGAAATTGGGATAAAGTGTCATACCAAGCCCTTGGAGCCTGCTTAAGTCCATACAATGCCTTAAGAAATATGTAGACAAATTCTGGGAAATGTGGATCCTCAAAGCCAGGTGGTTGTTGCACATAAACTTCTTCTTCCAACTCTCCATTCAGAAATGCGCTCTTGACATCCATTTGATAAACTTTAAAGTTTGAGTGAGCAGCAAATGTCAAGAAGATTCTGATGGCTTCTAATCTAGCAACAGGGGCAAATGTCTCTTCATAATCAATGCCTTCCTGTTGAGAGTATCCTTTTGCAACCAACCTTGCTTTGTTTCTTACTATTACACCATCTCCATCCATCTTATTCTTCAGAACCCATTTTGTTCCAACAATGGTTCTGTTCTTTGGTGCAGGCACAAGTTCTCATACTTTGTTTCTTTCAAATTGATTCAGTTCCTCTTGCATAGCAATAATCCAATCTCGATCCAACAGTGCATCATCAAGTTTCTTAGGCTCAATCTGAGATAGAAAGCAACCATAGAGACACTCATTTAGAGGTGCTCTCCTAGTTCTTACTCATGCATTTGGATCTCCAATTATTTGCTCTACAGTGTGTGATCTATCCCATTTCCTTGAGTGCTCAGTTTGATTTCTCAACCTTGATGTTGCTTCATCATCCAGGTTATGATCATTTTCATTTCCTCCCCCTTGTGAAGTTGCTACCACTCACAGGTGTGTCTTGGATGATAGTCTCTTCACTGTTGATTGGATCAGATTCTTATCTTGCTTCATCATTCACTTGAGTTTGTTGAACTAGAGTTTCAACTTCAGTTTCAATCTCTTCATCAGAATCATCTAGATTTCCAAACTTTAATGGATCTCTATCTTCATCATTGGCTTCTTTTAATCCAGGTAGTTTGCTGTCATCAAATGTCACATATGTGCTTTCCATAACTTTTTTTGACTGATGACATAGACTTTGTATGCAATTCTTTCCATTGAGTAGCCAAGAAAAATTCCTTCAAATGCCTTTGCATCAAACTTTCCAACATATTCTGAGTTATCCTTCAACATAAAACATTTGCTTCCAAAAGTATGAACATACTTTAGAGTAGGCTTCTTTCCAGTCATCAAGTTGTAAGGTGTCTTTCCAGTGTTTTTGTTGACGAGGGTCCTGTTCTGAATGTAGCATGCAGTGCTCACAGCCTCAGCCCAAAAACATGTAGGCATCTTTGCATCAAGTAACATTGTTCTAGCAGCTTCAATTAGAGTTCTATTCTTTCTCTCAATAACTCCATTTTGTTGTGGAGTTCTTGGAGCTGAGAATTGTTGAGAAATGCCATTCTCTTTGCAAAATGCTTCAAGTAATGCATTTCTAAACTATGTTCCATTATCACTTCTCAATGCAATCACACTTGCATTGTTGGCCTTTGCTTCCTTATCAATTTTCTTTATGTGCTCAATGATTACTTGTGGAGCCTCATCCTTTGATGCTAGAAATTCCACCCATGTATACCTTGTGTAGTCATCAACCATCACTAGGGCATACTTCTTTAATTATTGAGAGTGACACAATATTGACAGGCCCAAACAAATCCATATGAATTAGCTACAGGGCTTGGTTATTGATGTCACTGTCTTTGACTTGTGGCTTGATTTTTCATCTTTCCTTTTTGGCAAGCCTCACACACTCCTTCTTGATAGAACTCAAGTGTGGGCATGCCTCTCACTAACTCTCTTTTGACTAGAGACTTAATGGCCTTGAAGTTCATGTGTGATAACTTCTTGTGCCACAGCCAATAATCTGCATTAGATGCCTTTGAGTAAAAGCAATAGATTTTGTCCTTGCTTGCAGAGTCCATATTGGCTACAAATAGGCTTCCTTTTCTTACTCCAGATAGAGCAAAATCACCAGTCTTCTTGTGAGTGATCAAACATTCATCTTTGTCAAAATTTACTCTGAATCCTCTGTCAGTAAACTGACCAACACTTAGCAGATTATGCTTGAGTCCCTTTTCTAGTGCTACATCTTCAATGATGACATTACCAACTTTCAACTTGCCATATCCCAATGTGTTACCCATGCTGTCATCTCCAAAAGCAACCATTGGGCCAGCCTTCTCCTCATACTATGATAGCAGGGCCATATCACCAGTCATGTGATTTGAACAACCACTGTCCAAAATCCACATGACCTTTTTTTTATTTTCTTTGCCCTGCAAACACAAAGGTATTACTTTTCCTTTGGTACCCAAACGAGTTTGGGTCCACTTGTCTTAAAAACTGATTTATCAAAAACAACATGCTTATCAACTTTCTTAGGACTAGTCTTCTTGTCACTGTTAGACGTCTTAATTAGAATCTGAATTCTTAGACTTAGGTGACAGAGGTACCTTCCTAGCTTTAGGAGTACTTGAACACTTTGACCTTGTGTAGTGTGTGTGAGTGTTATGACTGATGCAACCATCCATAAATTGTCTTCTCAAATTAAAACAACTAGTCATAACATTCATATTTCATGGCTTACAGTCAATTTTATCACAGAAAGGTGAATCTCTATGTCTCAAAGGCACAGAGCAATCATAGAAAGGTTTTGCTACACTACCAGTTGGTTTCTTGCATGCATGTGTTAAGTGATTAGTGCTAAAACAGTTTTGACAAACTTTACAAGGGGCATTTGGCATATAAGCATAATTGTTATTCTTGTTTATCCCTAGCTTGCCATTCCTGTTTTGTTTCTTATTAGTCATTTTCTTCTCAGATTCATTTTTCCCAGCTGAAATAAACTTCACAAATTTCTCAGGTCTAGGTCTACCTTCTACAGGCTTTTTGGCTTTTGCCTTGACACTCTCACTTTTAGTGGGTGCTGGTTGTTCACTAGACTGTGCCTCATCCCTATCATTCAACATTTGCTTAATGAGTAAGGCATCCTCATCAATTTCAAATGTTGATTCTTTAAAAACTAGTGAGTCAACTTTTTCAAAATGTGAGGCACTTTCTCCTGAACAACCATGTCATTTTCAATGACAGCATATCCTTTCCTCTGTTTAAGAGTGCCATAGTCAAGTCCAATGGCAACGTTTGGTTTAACTTGATTTTTCTCATGGTAGGACTGTAATAGACTAGAGGAGTTCTTAAAAGTTTTCAGTTTGAATTCATTTTCAGCTAGTTCATCCCTAAGAGCCTTCTCAACCTGACTAGCACATAGAACATTATTCTGCAAATATTCAACTTCTTTCTTAAGATTATCTGCTTGCATAGCAGTTAGCTCAAGTTCCTCATTCTTTTTGTTTAACAGTTCATTTATAGTAGACAGTTTAGCAATCTCTTCATTAGCACCATCATACTAGTATGAATATTAAACATTTTAATAGATAGTTGTTCAACCATGCATTTATATTCAGAAACAGACATATCTATGGTAGTGAGAGATGGTACCTGAGAGTCAGATGGAGATTGTCATTCTTGGAATCAGCCATCAGGGCATAGTTGCAAAATTCTTGCTCTTCTCCATCACTATCAGAGTCATCCCAACACTTCCTTTTAGCAATGTAGGCCTTGCCTTGTGTTTGCTTTTTCAGAAGGGTCTCATACTTAGCTTCAAGCTCTAGAAACTCCTTATCCTTCTTTTTAGGCTTCTTGCATTCACTGGCAAAATGCCCTAGGTCATTGCATCTATAACACCTTACAGATGACCTATCCACATGGCTGGTTTTGAATTTATTCTTGCTTGCTTTCACAGGTGCCTTGCTCTTGTTAAATGAATGGTTTTGGGGTCTAGGTTTGAAGGGTTGGTTCCTCTTGAATCTGATGTTTGGAAATTTTCTGGCCATGAAAGCATATGAAGTGTTTTCCATGCCATCTAGTTCTTCAAGAGTATAGAACTCTTCTTCTTCCTTCTCTTTAACTGGTTCAGTCACTTCAGCTTCAGTTTCTTCATCATCTATTATCTCCTCTATCCTCAGCTGACTTGTAGATGCTTCTAGGTCTTGAATAGATTTACTGACAATCAAGGCACATGATGTGCTTATCATTCTACCCTGGTTGGCTTGGATGGCCCTCTTCTGAATCAACTCAAGCTCATGAGTTTTTAAAACCCCATAGAGCACATCATATGAGACTTTGTTCAAATCTCTTTCCCTTAGAGAAATGACCCTTTGCTCTAGATGGTTTGGTGAAGACAATAGAAACTTCATATTCAGCTCCTTGGTGCTATAAACCTTCCCATTCATTTGTAGCTCAGTCACCAGCTTGTGAAATCTTTCAAACATGTTAGTAATGCTTTCCTTGGTCTGTGCCATGAAAGCTTCATACTTTATGACCAGTATCCGTTTCTTGTTTTCTCTGACTTCCTTTGTTCCTTCACATAACACCTCAATATGATCCCACATCTCTTTTGCTATTTTGCAAGAGGCTATGTTAGCAAACATTGACAGTTCCATAGAATATATGATTAGTAACATGAGATGACTATCAAGAGCAACCATCTCCTTTTCTGTCTCTATCCATTTGGATGGTTCTTTTGCCAAAAAGGATTTTGGAATGGTCGTAGTTCCATCAATCTTTTCAGGAATCTCCTGTTGTGGAACAAAGGGACCATTCTTGAGTATCTCAGGATATAGAGGGTTAGCAGCTTTGATGAACAACAACATCTTAATCTTCTAGAGGTTGTAATTCTCTTTGTCGAACTTAAAGACCTTCACTGTTCCTATAGTCTTTGGTGTATTCATGATCGTTTTATGTTTTTGAATAAACAGCCGCTCTGATACCACTTGTTGAGTATTGAACACACGAAAAGAATGCAGAGGGAGGTGAATGGATTCTTGAACTTTTCTTGTTCTTGAATCTGTTTATTGTATGTAGCAAGATATGTGTTATGTGTGTGTGGATTTGTAAGTGCGGATAATAAACAACACAAGACACAATCTTCACTTTAATCTAATATTTTATTAGATAAAGATTTACTACAACCTGTGAATACAAATGATAGTATTCTCATCTTCATTTTTCTCAGAGAGATGTATGTTCTTGAATGTGCATGTGAAAAACTTAATAACTAAAGAAGTGAGGTTGTATTCTTATAGAACATGAATACAACCTACTTACTGCAAATAGAGTTACATGATAAATTACTTTCTAGTATATCTATCCTATTTGAGTAAACATCCAAACGGCTACAGATTTGACTTTGCAAAGCTCTGTTCAGGTCCACTTCTTTTGCTCTTTGTCTCTTGTACATCTCTCTAAGCTTCTTTGTAGGATTTCCAAAACACTTTACAGTTTGTGGTCCATAAAGTGATTTGGCTTATTGTAGGTTTCTGACTTGTACAATTTCTTCAGTATTTTGTCTTCAAGATTGCATTCGAGAAGTGGCTAAGTGATTGATTCGAGAACTAGGATTGGATAACTCTAAGTTCTCGAATCTGCAAAACTGAAATATCGA
This sequence comes from Kitagawia praeruptora, assembly GCA_037693485.1. Lineage (NCBI taxonomy): Eukaryota > Viridiplantae > Streptophyta > Magnoliopsida > Apiales > Apiaceae > Kitagawia > Kitagawia praeruptora. Next base: position 47,396,071 of record CM075351.1, read on the forward strand.
ATCACTTCTCGAATAGTTCTTTTCTTCAGAAATTCTTGAGTTGTCGAATAGAGCATTTAACTGATCGAATCCCTGAGATATCGAATAGTCTTCTGTGTCTTTGAGATATCGAATGATCTTTGACTTGTTGACTCCTGGAGAACTCGAATGATGCTTTGACTCGTTGACTTCCGGAGTTCTCGAATAGGGTAACAGACATATCGAATCTCTGAGATATCGAATGATATATCGAATAGTGCATTCAGAGATATCGAACAATGTCTTTTGAGATATCGAATCCCTTACTTCTCGAAGGCTAGACTTCTCGAATAGAACAAAACACTTCTCGAATTAGTACTTTGGCAGATTTTCATTCTTCAAATTCCAGCTATGTTTATTTTGACAGTCTTGTTCTTCAAGCTTGAGGCATGAACCTTGGAACTTCTTTCAAGCATTATTCTCTGACTTTTAAGTACAATTACACAGATAGAAACTGATGCCTATTACAAGTACTAAACAAATAGAAACTCTACAACTAGATGTTCCCTCAATTAAGAGGTCATGTAGGTAATGCAAAAGCATCACAAACAATTAGGCTTGTTATTAGATGTATTCAGGCATGACTTTGTGACTAACAATATCTCGAATCACATCCCCATCCCACTCTCTTCTATCCATCCTCATTAACGATGAAACCTTATTTTGTTGCAATGTCTGAGACTAAGTCATAATATAAGGATTCTAAATATCATTTAGCCACGGTTGACCACAAATATCAATGTTCTCTCCTGATCCAACCATATCTCTAGCTCCTTTTTTCACCAGACCTTTAGCTTCCCAGATGTTTTTTCACACAAAATTGGGATTATTCCCCAAAATAGATGTTAAACAATTGTCGTTTGCAAAATAGCGAGCCTTAAACACCTTACTGACCATGCTATCTGGATTAGTGAGAATCTCTAACCCTGTTTACCCAACATTGCCAAATTAAAATCTCGAAAATCACGAAAACCCATGCCACCATTCGCTTTGTGCCTGCTCATTCGGAACCAACTAATCCAGTGAATACTTGTGTTCTGATTTGGCTTTGAATTCCACTAGTACTTGGCCAAATTTCTTTCAATGTCTTTAGTGATTTCAAGTGGCAATAAGAACACATTCATGGAAAAGCTTGGAAGTGCTCGAGCCACGTTTTTAATTAGAATTTCTTTACCTCCTTGCGAAATCAATCTCCCATCCTTACTATTTACTCATTTAGACAACTTATCCTTCATATAGCCCAAGACTGTGGTTTTGTTTCGACCCAAGATAATTATCTAAAGTTAAGTCATATTTCAATACAAAGTAAGGTTATTTTTATAAATACAAGGGGTGAATTCTATTATTACAAAAATGCCATCTAACTTTTGCAAACAAAATGCAAATTACTTTATAATTTGCTTAAAGTTAAATTTAGGAACATTTTTCTATTAGAAATTAATGATATTAATTATTAGACGAAATAAGTAAAAAAAATTGATAATGTGAATTTTTTGATAATGTGATTTAAATTCCCAGTAAGTTTATTTCTTCACTCATCTTTATGTAATTTGTACGTATGGTGCCTCAAACTCTTAGAACGTACTAACATAATACCTCGATTATCAAAAATATCTTGAGGATCTAATGTACATTGCTTGTTCATATAGTTAATCTTAAACCAATCATATCAGCCAATAATTAAAAATAAAAAACATGCTGGTAATATATAATTTAAATTTGTAATGATTAAGTTAGATTTTTGTATAAAATGAAAGTAAATAAAGGATGAATTATATATATATATAGGGTTGGACTCCATAAAGAACACTTTAAATAAAGAACAACAAAGAACACCTCATATCTAATAGATCCATTGCCCCTGGCGGGGCCACCCAATACAAAAAGTTCTTATTTTTTTAGGCTCTATCCATCCAGCGAAAAAAAAAAAAAAATTGAAAATTTTACTGTTCATCGATGACGTCATCAGTGACGTCATCATGAACAGTAAAATTTTCAAATTTTTTATTTTTTTTTTGCTGGATGGATAGAGCCTAAAAAAATAAGAACTTTTTGTATTGGGTGCCCCTAGCGGGGCCTATGGATCTATTGGAATAAATGATTTTATAGTGTTCTTTGTTGTTCTTTATATAAGAGTGTTCTTTATGGAGCAAAGGCCTATATATATATATATATATATATATATATATATATATATATATATATATATATATATATATATATATATATATAAAGGATGAATCCGGTAAAATTAAATGGATCCGGATATGGATCATGCCTGATCCGATCCATTGACAACCCTTACCCGACCCCAAAGTAACCCGACGCTTATCCCTGAGTAGTTGACTTAGCTAGAAGTAAAAGAAAAACATTTGTAGCCGGTTAGTGACAAATAATTTGAGTTTTTTACAACTGGGTTGGCTTCAAAAATAAAAGGAGTCATGTTTGGGCCTGTCTGATCGGGTCATCATAAGTCCAAACATCGACTTTGTAACCCTAGTCAAAGTTTGTAACCTTAAAGCAACACATGGACAAACAAACATCTATTTTATGTGTTTGGAGATAAAGAAATACAGAGACAAAACAAAAGCGGAAAGAAATGAAATTGATTAAAGTCTGCAAGCAGTTTGGGCAGGTAATACATACATACATACATACATGTATCTATTTGAGTGAGTTTGAGTTCACATTTAATTTGTTTTCATTTATGTATTTTATGATGTTAAAATTTCAGATCTGTGTTGAAATAATTAATTTTTTATTTTCTTGTAGTATCTTCAGAAACACAGGTCAGTGGACCGATCGTTGAGTATTGTTGGTTACGTTGCTACTGGCTCCGCTTTTTGGATTGGAGCTGGACCCGACCCACCAAAATAGAATGTTGCAACTCGTTCCTAGACTCACCTGTCTCTGACTCGGTGCTCCCTGGGTGATGTTATATATATTAATTTATGTTATCTTATGATTAATGGAATGTTAGCTTTATCTAACTGGTCTGTATGAATGTCCTAAACTCAGAGTTGTGAATAATTTCAGAACCTACTATTGCACGTAAATTACGATTATTGTTAAGCTATGCGAATTTTAGGTACCTAGGTGTTTTAAATGCTTCAGAAAAATGTAAATGTATGTTTAAATGCTTGTTTTAAGCTAACCTTTAGAGGAGATTAGGGTCTGAAAGGCATATGATGTAGCCTATTTGTATTTCGAGGATACAACTCAACTTAAACAAGATTGTAGTAGTAAATAGTATATAGACTGTCACAAGGAATCTTAGATTATATTATCTGTCAGAAGAAAAAGATCAAGGTCAATTTACAGACTTGGGGAATTACTACATTGAAAGAAGCTCATTCATCTGATCAAGCCTCAGTGGAGTATTCGTTAAGATGTGGATTCATTTAAAGTGACAGAGATTTCAAGCTGATAGAGACAGTACAGAAGATTAAAGAGAGAGAGGAGAAAAGAAAAGGAACCAGATTTTAAAGTCAAAATAAAAAACTGAAATTAAAGTTAGTCGTTCATGAACCAGACCGTGCATCGAGCGTAAACAAATATTCAGTAGAAGTTCTTTATTATTTTCAGTGGTTTACAGAACAGATTTGGTTATCAAAAGGAGGTATATTAATTCTTGTTAATTAATTAAAATCAAGTAATTAATTTAATTAATAAATTAATTCTCAAAGAATTAATTTATTCATTAAAGTAATTATTAGACTAATTAATCAGAATTATTATATAAAAAGAATTAAATTAAGTGATTAGTTAAAATCATTTAATTTAACAAGGTTAGAAAATCTGTTCTATTATTACTCTCAAGAGTAATAACGGAGAGTAATACTGGAGTGTCATAATGGACAGAGTAATACTGGAGTGTCATAATGGACAAAGTAATACTGGACAGAGTAATACTGAAGAGAGTAATACTGGACAGAGTAATACTGGACAGAGTAATACTGGACAAAGTAATACTGGACAGAGTAATACTGGACAGAGTAATACTGAACAGAGTAATACTGGACAGAGTAATACTGGACAGAGTAATACTGGACAGAGTCATACTGGACTGTCGTAATATCAAGAGTAATATTGATCAGTCATAACAGCTTCTCAAGAGTCATAATGAAGAGTCATAATAGCTTAAGTTGAGTGTCATAATGAAGAGTAATAATGGATCAAAAAATGACACAGGAGGCAGAAGATATTATCTTGATTGATTATAAAAGAAGGCAGTGACACAGAAGACATACACGGACGAACAGACCAGGAGAAAAAGAAAGAAAGAAAAGCTCTCATCTCTTTCATCTTCAAGCAATTTAATTGCCATAAATTCTTGAGTTTTTGTATAAAAAATTGTATCCATTAGAACTTAATTATTTGTGATTCTTGTACTACTAGCAAATTAAGTTTCCTAGTACTTATCTTGCTTGGTTATTAACTAAATTAGAAAAGTTCATGTCGAATTTTCTAATTTGTTATTATCAACTTGATAATTAATCTGTACTGAAATTGTAACACCCATCAAGTTAATATATTGTTATATTCAACTTGAAATTTGTTTCAATTTATTCCGCACAAATTTGTTCAAGTCAAAATTTATTTAAAGAACAAATTTCGATAAAATGGTATAGATTGTATTCAACCCCCCCTTCTACAATCTTATCGGACCTAACAATTGGTATCAGAGCCTATTGATTGATACACAAATCAAGATCCTATTTTTATTCAATCAAAAATTTATCTCGAATTTTTAACTCACTTAAAAAATTCATCATGTCTTCAAAAGCCATTGTTAAGATTCCCATATTTAATAAGGATAATTATGATATGTGGAAAAATAAAATGGAGTTGTTTCTAGATGTTACAAATCCCAAATATTTGGATGTTCTGAAAAATGGACCTAAAATTCCTATGGTTCATGAAGAACAAGTTGTTACTGATGGAGTTGTAACAATACCTGCTAAATCCTATCCAAAGGATCCTAAGAACTTTACTGCTGAAGAAAAAGAGGAATCTGGACTGGACAAAAATTTGAGACTAATTCTAATAGATTCCCTGGATGCTGTAATGTATAGCCATGTGATGAACTATAAAACTGCTAAGCATATCTGGGAAACTATTGAGACTATTAATGAAGGGACTGATGAAGTCAGGGAAAACAGACTTCAAATTTTGACCTCTGAATATGAACACTTTAGAGCTGGTCCTAATGAAGGCATTCAGGAAGTGTTCGAAAGGTATAACAAAATAATCAACAACTTGCAAGTTCATGGCAAGCAATATACTCAGAAGGAAATCAACATGAAGTTTTTACTGACTATGCCTACTCACCTAGAGCATAGAATTACTGCCATCAGAGAATCTAGAGATTTAAATAAGATCGCTCTTGAAAGGTTGTTTGGTGTTCTGAAAACGTATGAATTAGAACAAGTACAGCAGAAGGAGTTCTCTGGCAAAGGGAGAGTGACAAGTTCTTCTACAGCTTTGGTAGTTGAGGTTCCTAAGGAAGTGGAAGCTAAAGTTGTTCAATCTAAAAGCTCCAACAAGGAACAAACTGAAGTGGAACATGGACAGACACCAGCCACTCAGGATGGTGGAGAATTCTATTCACTGGAAGAGCTAGATCAATTGGAAGATGAATCCATGGCAATGATGGTGAGGCAATTCAGTAACTTCAGATTCAGGCGAAATCCAAAGTTCAGGTTTAAGTCTAATAGCAGATTCCAAAGAGGAGGTTCTTCATCCTCTAGTAACAGGCGAGGATACAAAACTGGAACTGTTGACAGAAGCAAGATTCGTTGCTTTAATTGTAATGAATTGGGACACTTTGCTACTGAGTGTCAGAAACCCAAGCAAGCACAGAAAAAGGACTATGCTTCTGAAAAGAAGAAAACTGGAAGAGCTTATGTAGCTGCCGGTAAAAGCTGGGATGACACAGATAGCGAAGACGAAGAATATGGAAACTTTGCGCTGGTGGCAAATGCTGAAACATCAACTCGTTATACTACACCGGTAATTCTTACTGACGCTGAGTTGATTCATAGCTTATATAGTTAGCTTATATAGTTCCATGGGTTGTGCACAGAAAACAATTGAAAGAATAACTCTATTAAACACTAAACTTGAAAATGAAGTGTTAGAGTTAAAAAAGGTGCATGTTAATCAAGATAAGCATATAGAGGAAATAGCTCGACTTAACTACAGAGAAAAGTCGATATCAGAATACATGCATAAACAAATTGTTAAAGTTGCTGAACTTGAAACTAAGATAAAAGAACAGAATGTAAAATTATCTGCTTGTTTTAATTCTGTTAAAATTTCTAAAGAGTTATTCAATAAACAAGCTATAGAACAAACCGTAGGAATAGGGTTTGGCTACAACGAAGCTATTGGAATGTTAGGCATAAATTCCCCTAATCCTGTTAGTGCTAAAGAAAGGGGAATACCACATGTGCTTAAGAATGTTGAAGATCCATTCTTTAAGAAGTTTGTTGTAGAGCCTCTGGATATGACTTCTCTTGTTATTCAAGAGGAGATGCGTACTGAGGACATTGCTAGTGGAATTGTACAACTTAATGAAAAATCTGTTAAAGCACCTACAATCAAAAATGTTAAATCTAATAAGGTTGTTTCTATGAAACCAGTGAAGTTTGTTCCCAGTTCATCTAAAATTGAGTTAGGTGATAACAAGTTGGAGCAGAATAATAACATGTCTAACATGAATACCATGCCTATCATTGATTCTAATCATAAAGCATGTGGTGTTGTCAATTGTATGTCTTGTGCTTTTAATGTGATGTCTGCTTACTTTAATGATAATCATGCATGTGCTAATAAGACTGCTCCTCGACAACACATAAACAGAAATAAAAATGTTAGATCAAAGACTGCTAGTCCTCCTCATGTTAGGAGAGAGACAATTGTACCTAAGCCTAAACAAAGTTTTACTAAGGCTGTTTACAAGGTCAAATGTCCAGTCAATGAAACAAGTTTTATTGCTGCTAAACAAACATGGATACCCAAAATAAAACAAAAGATTGTCAAATCTGTTTATAAGGTAAAATGCTTGTTGACTAATGATAAAATTGGTGTTAAGGTAAAAAAAGTTGTTTTGCCTGACAAAGGCCAATTCTTTAAGTATTCTGGACCCAATCAAATTTGGGTTCCGAAGAAGGTTTAATCCGTTTGTCATTGCAGGGTGTTGAACAGGTTGAACGAGTGACCTGCATCTTGGACAGTGGATGTTCAAGGCATATGACTGGTGACAGAACCCTGCTGACAAATGTGGTGGAGAAGGCCGGCCTAGTAATTACCTTTGGAGATAACAGCAAAGGTAGAACTGATGGATATGGCAGACTTGAAGCTGGAAATGTTATCATTGTTGAAGTTTCTTTTGTGAAAGGACTTGAGCACAATTTGCTCAGTGTCAGTCAATTCTGTGACAAAGGATATGAAGTTTATTTTAACAAAAAGAATTGTCTAATTTCACACAAGAGACATGAAAAGCCACAACTCACAGGAGTTAGAAAAGGCAATCTGTACGTAGCCAATATGAACTCAGGAAACACTGAAGAAATCACTTGCTTTTACACTAAAGCATCTAATGACGAGAGTTGGCTATGGCACAAGAAACTTTCTCATCTCAATTTCAAAACAATGAATTCTCTAGTTAAAAGAGATTTGGTGAGAGGTTTGCCTTCAATGGAATTCACTCAAGAAGGACTTTGTGATGCATGTCAAAAAGGCAAGCTAAAAAGGGCAACTCACAGGAGCACTGACACATCTTCAATAACTGAACCTTTATAATTACTTCATATGGATTTGTTTGGTCCAGTTAATGTGATGTCAATATCAAAGAAAAGATATGCTCTTGTGATTGTTGATGATTTTTCAAAGTACACATGGGTCCTATTTCTGAATTCTAAAGATGAAACTCCACAGCTAGTGATTGATCACATCAAGTTGATTGAGCTGGATTCTAAGTATCCAGTGAGAGCTATAAGATCAGATAATGGAACTGAATTCAAGAATGCAGTTCTGAATGATTTCTGCACTGAGAAGGGTATAACTAGACAGTACTCAGCTCCAAGAACTCCTCAACAAAATGGGGTAGTGGAAAGAAAGAATAGAACCTTGATTGAAGCTACACGTACTATGTTAAGTGAATCAAGGCTTCCATTGTACTTTTGGGCTGAAAATTTAAATTTAAGTTAATATTTAAAATTCAATTTTTAATATCTGAAAATTAATTTCCCGAGAAGAAAATATCTGAGTATCATAGTACTTGCATGACGACAGTGGCGGGGGTAGGCCAAATTTTAATATTAAATATTTTCTTAATTAAACAATGGTTAAAGGATCACATAAAATTAGGGACTAAAATATTGCTAATTTTTTAGATTTGTTGGGATTTAAAGTAATTTCTACTTATTTTCAATTGAAAGTCATGATTTTATAGAATAATTTTTACTAATATTTTGGGTTTAGCATGAGATATCAACCTAGGTTATCTTCCCCTGATTCCGCCAGTACCTATATATATATATATATATATATACCTTAAATCAAATTTTGTTATAAAATTTCTTCCTAAATGACTAAAAATTTATTATTTTTAATTGTTGTACTAATATGCATGTAAACCAAGGGAATTTTGGTCCAAAGAAATTATTGGAGGGCATTCTGTTAGATCTTAAATCTAAGTTAGCTAGTTCAAATTGGTTCAAGAAATATGCGGGTATGTATAAATTTAGTTGGACTTCATTATGACCTTGGGATGTGATTGCCCGGTTTTTGTAGCTTTCTATTTCCAATCTCCTTTTAGTAGATTGTAAGTAGATAGTCCCCTCCATGGTTTGTCATAGAGCAAGGATAAATTCCTCTTTTTTTCACTTATAATATATGCAATTTAGCAAAAAAAAAAGTTTTTAATAAAAAATGAGAATATTTGATATATAGAAATTATTTTATTTATACAAAAAATATATAATTGCCATGCAAAGTTCAGGAGGGCCAAGACCTTGGCCTGATCAGGGTAGTAGGTCCGCCACTGCTTGACGATCATGTTCTCAACTCACGGAGCTCATATATAGTACTACTAGATGGTGAAAATTTCTCCATATTGTGATTTCTGTGGAGTTCACTTTTTTATTTGTTGACCTGTAGTATTTACATTACATGACCATCTTTCAATAAGGAATAAATATCCATGCATGCTCATGACCATGACGCATGAGTCTTGACATCATGAGGTTGTGTGTTAAAGGCTTGACAATTTATTTACTCTTTATTAGTTCTTAATATACGATCAATATATAATCCAGGGATGCGGTATTACTGCATATAAATGAGGTCAATCAATTTAAGTTCCATTGTACTGTCAAGTGTCGTTTTTCTCAGCATTGCTTGGAACTAGGCTGCCTTTTACTTACGTTTTTCAGGTTGCTTTTGTGGCTCCGGAACAAATCCATTTAAGATCCTTGCATCCGGTGCTTACCACGAGATGGGGTTGTGGGTTAAAGCCTTGGCAATCTTACATACTCTTTCGTTCTCAAGACTAGTGGTTATATGTGTCATTTAAAACTGGATGGAAAGTTACTTACGAGTACTATCAATTTCAAACGTATGGTACTATTTTGTAGCAGTATATGCCAGCTTTGGAGATACTAAGACTGTTAGGACTGTGTTTGGAAGACCGCCTCAAAGAAGTAGAAATTATATCTACACTAGAAGAAACCTTCAATGTCAAATTAATTTGAACGACAACGGCTTGTATGACGTGAACAATTAAATAATTAAACTGATGAAAAAGCATTAATGTGTGGTCAATATTGAGCATAGTCAGGACATCCAAACAAAACATAAACTTCGATCTACTAAAATTTAACTCCCTTCCAATCAAACACCACTAGAGTAACTTCTTAATTAACATTCAACATGTTCTTAAAAACACAAAAACAAAGAGATACATTACACCAAAAATAAGAAGAGAGATAAGAAGAGAGAGAGGTAAAGGATTAAAAATAAAATTTTCAAAAAAGTAAATACTCACAGGTGGTTTGAATTTACAAAAACCAGTTCTTCGTCTCATGATTTTTGGGCGGCGGCAAGAAGAGTATTGTTTCTTCCTCATTTCTCTTTTCTCTTGACCTACGTTTGATGAGATCTAAGTGGATGAGATACTACCTTTATATAAAGGGCCGGGGTTGTATGGCAAGCCAACCACAATTTTTAACTAATTGTACGAAAATGTTAAAATATTAAAAAGCACTAGTTCTTATTAAATTCATATATTGTATATTATACAACCATTTGCACCGAAACATTCTTAAAAATAAATTGTCACCACTATTAAATTAAACAAAAAATGTAGGCCCACGACTGTTTAATTCCCTCTTTTACATTCTTCATAAAGATTAAAATAGATGTGATCGACTCACAAATATTCTTGTTTTATTTGGTGATCAATGTACTATGATTCTACGGAATTTAATTAAATCTTTACACTCCCATTAATGCTATCGCTTTAAATATGTACAAGACTCATCAAAATATTCTTTAATGCTATACAATTTTTTAAATATTTTTATCTTCTTAAAACTGATGTTTGTGAATACAAATTTCTTATATATTATGATTTACTAATATGAACTCTACCATTAAAATTTTACAATATTTCTTGAGATTTGAAACAAGATGAGTAAAAGACCAATACTACATTTTAACTTGAAAAATATGCATCAGTCCATGATAAATAATAGGCATCACCATAATCAAAGACTTCGCAAATGGCTTAGCTGCTTTGACTATCCTTCTTTTGATCTCACTACTGAGGATTCTATCACGTGGAATGGCACTACTTTGCACAAGCTTCGTACTCGGCACATTTGGGACGCTATTAGATTCAAGTTACCAGAGGTTCCTTGGCATAGCCAGGTATGGCATAAGCTCAAAGTCAACAGGTATGCCCACTTTGAATGGCTTGTTTGCCATGGTCGCCTTAATACTTTTGCTCGTTTAGCCTCCTTTGGTCTTGACTTGCCGCAACATTGCTTACTTTGCATTGGGGGAATTGAAAGCTCGAATCACCTGATGATTACCTGCAGTTATAGCTCATTTGTTCTCCGTCACCTTGCTGCTAAAACTGGGGTTTATGCTCTTAACTTTTCCACCTGGAATGATCTTCTTGCTGACTGGGGGAATGTTCCAAACCCTGTGCTCAAAAGCCTGCTTCTTCTTGGAGCTCAAGTGTATTGTTATCACATCTGGAGGGAAAGAAATTCTAGACTTCATGAGAGAGGTTGCATAGACCCGTGGAAATTGTTAAATGGTATTGTTATAGACATTAAAGCGAGATTAGCCAGTTCTTCTTGGTTTGTTAGTATTGCTACTGACACTAATTTTGCTAACTGGTTAGATTGTTAACTGGTTTTCCGGATTGTTTGCTTTCTAGTTGCAATCTTTCTTCTAGGTTGCTCTTAGATAGTTCCCCCTTCGGTTTGTCGTTGGGCATGGGTTAATCCCTTTTGTTTTTTTTATATATATATTTAATTTAGCAAAAAAAAAAACTTGAAAAATATGCAATATGGAAATAACTGGACGATGCATTTTTATATAAAAGGAAATTACATATAGTGAAACGAATAATTAACTATGTTAATTCAAATTAGAAACCACATGTCACAAAGCTAAAAGTTGATTTCCTTGTAAACATTTTTAATTAGTCAAAAACCCTTTTTACAAATTATATATCATTTCATATTTCTAGCATCTATGGAGAATTTAACCTCGAAAAATGCTAGAGGTACCAAATTGGGTACCAAAAATTGTTACCAAATGAATGTGATTGGTTATAATTAAAATGGGCCCGTCAGGGCCATCCAATTAAAACATTACAATTTGCCAAATCACTCATGCCATGTCATTTGGGGACTTTTTTGGGGACTAAATTTGGGATCCCTAGCACTACTCATTTAACCTCCTATTGTATTCTACGACAAGTCATCGTATTTAGCCAATTGAATTTAAGCTCGTATGTTCAAAAAATTTAAATTTGTAGGCATTGCTTAGAAAAAGGTGTCCGTTGTACCTTAATACTCTCTTACTTGACATTTCCTTGATACCATGATACGGCATAATCTATGTATACTGGTTAGCATATTTAATCATAAAATAATCAAGTACTCCGTATAATAGTACTAGTTGAGACTGAAAAGGTGAGTGATATTTTGCACCGTTTTTCTCTTCTTAAATTTTTTAGTTTATTTTACCTTTTCTTCTTTACTGATTGAGTCGTACATAGTAAAAAAAAAATGCTAATCGAGCATCGTTACAATATTAAAACCACTTTTTGACTGAAAAGATTTTATTTATGGTTAGTGAAATTTTTATGCTGATTTAGCTAGTAATGCCAAAAATCATATATATACATACAAATTCAATGATTCTATAAGGAATGCAGATGTAAAACTCTTGCCACATGCATGTTTTGAGTTAAGGAATTTTGCAAAATAAACATAAAAACTCGATTCGATACATGTACAAACCCACTAATTCAAGACTCAATAATTTTGATAAAACATGAATAACTCAACAAACTAAAAACTATATAATTCTAATATAGCTAATTTCAAGTGGCTTAAGAACATTTATTTATACACCCTTTTCAAAACATTTTTCTATCCATTTTTCGTGAAAAGAAAAAAGTAGTTAAACTAGGGATGTAATTAAGAGTTTTTTTTCCCTTAACTGTACTAAAGTAATTAATTAGTGTAAATTACAGTTGTGTAAATTACAGGTATGCACTTCTTATAAAACTAGGGATTCTTATAAGACTAGGGATATTAGTGGTCGGGTGATGATGTGTGTGGCGTTGATTGTAGTGTGAGGAAATGTATAGATAGATATTGTGTATCGTATACTACTATACAATCAGCTATAGGGATGGCAAAAAAAACCGATCCGATGGATACCCGATCCAATTCGACCCGATTGGATCTTACCGAACCCGGTTTTTTGGATTTGGATTTGGATTTGGATTTGATTTTTAAACCCGAAAGAGTTTGGATTTGGATTTGGATATTAGCTATATCCAACCCGATCCAAACCCGAAACCCGAAAACCCGATCCAAACCCGATCCAAACCCGAAACCCGAAAAAAACCCGATATATATACATATATAAATTATAATATATATATATATATATATATATATATATATTATAATTTATTCCTTAAAAATAAATACCCGTTACTTAGTTACACTAGGTAATTTTGTTCAGGCAATTTTGATACACATGCTGTGCTACTATGAAATTTCTTAGTTCAGGCAATTTTGATACACATGCTGTGCTACTGCTAGTCTTCTAGTCTACACTCTGCCTATGTGGATATTTATTTGCAATTGTATTTTAATTTTTATGTCTTTAGATATTAATAGTGGTGTAACTTGGACTTATTTATTTTCATGTCTATGAAATCTAAATATTTATTTGCTATTGTAATTTTAATTTTTATGAAATTTAGAATAAAAAAATATTACTACTTTTTTACAAAGAATTAAAATTTTCGGGTTTGGATAAAACCCGAACCCGATCCAAACCCGATGGATCGGGTTTGGATTTTGAATTTCTAAATCCATTTGGATTTGGATTGGATTTGGATTTGGATTAAGGATTCGGGTTTGGATTTGGATATCACAGATATCCAACCCGATCCAACCCGTTGCCATCCCTAATCAGCTACCATATGTGTTACGTCGAATCGATTTGCCGTATGCTTTCCTTAATTAATTATTCGGGTAACAAAATCTCATTTCAAAATGTAAATCATTTATTTAAAATCACTGGAGGGTCAGTGGGTGACATGCAGCCCAAGTTACCTGCTTAAGAAAATAAAATAAAATTATGAGCACTTGTAAATTGTGGAGTAACTGCATAAAGGATTTAAAATATTAATCGAGCATAATTTCATGAGTTCCTTGAAGCATGTATATATGTTGAGGTGGTCGATTTATCACACTGTCATTGATCACACAAAGGGTAAAAGTACATATGAAAATTTTCAAATCTTGTTAAAATGGAATCTATATAACTTTATTGAGAGTAAAATCAGCTTGTCATATTTTGTTCATGGTTCCGGCAAGTGTTGCTTTTTTGGGTCGAAGTTTTAGTCACAGGAAACAAGCATGAAGCAACCCCCCTGTCCCTTGGCCTTATCTCCGCTTTCTCTTTAATTTGGGGCTAAAAGGACACAAGGTAATTAAAACCTAGGGTTTGATGTACTGCACCTAGTTGATGAAAGATGAAGAGTAGTTGCTTCTTGTTTTTTGTCTTGTTAATTGTTATAGTGCTGTGGAGTGTGGACTACTTGTGTATGATAAATAAAGTATAGAATTTGATATGCTAGGAATATATTACATGAATTATTCTTTTGGACTCTTAAGGATTGTTTATGAGTCTATATCTAGTTATAAACGTTTAATTACTTGCGTTAATCTTAACATGCTATATATATATATATATATATATATATATATATATATATATATATATATATATATATATATATATGTAGTATATTGAGTTTGATTCTCTGGTGAGCCTATAGAACTGTGTGAAAATCAACAAGGAAAATTTGTTTGTTTTTAAAAAGTTATCTTTTTGGTTTCTACTCAGAAAATCATAGCTTGCAGAGTGAATGGACCTTTGGACTTGAAATGATGGCCTATATATGAAACTTGGCCGAGGGAATAGAGATGTGATTGGCACATGATGTTGAATATTAATTACCTTGACGTATCAAAAGGACACCGGGGACAAGTAAATCTGTTGATGTTGATTCTTGATATTTCATTTTCTGAAGGTGCTCAAATCGATAACTTTGGCCAGATATTAGTTTACATGAAAATGGCATGATTTTCTCCACTATCTCATGCATGTCCCGCGCACTACAGGAATTTCGGCTAAATTGGACCGGGCACTTACGGTCGAAATTAGCTAATTTCGACCGAATACGGTCGAAATTAGCTAATTTCGACCGCCAACTGATCGGTCGTTTTTAGAGTGGTCGAAATTAACTAAAACGGTCGAAAACAGCTAATTTCGACCGAATAACTTCGACCGGTTAATTTTGACCAGATCCGGTGAATTTCAAGATTTCCAAATTTTTTGTCTGAAAATTCAAATGTGTTTCTAAAATTTGAATTTCCCGCCCAAGCATACTAAATTCGACCAGTTACAGTCAAAATGTACTTTCGACCGGTATGCGTCGTACATTTTTTCGACCGTTCAAGGTCGTATATAGATGTATGCACTTCGACTATATTTGGTCGAACATAATGACTAATACAAAATTTTGGTGTGTTTCACTCGGCTGGAAATGGTCGAATACATGTGTAATTTGTTTTTTTTTAAAATTAATTTCGACCATTTTAGGTTGTAAATTATTATTTATTTGTCCCTTAAATTTGACCAGTTTCAGTTGTTCATATCATTCCATAAAGATTTAATAGCCAAATTTAGGGGTCCCCTGCAAGCATTCACAAACAATCCCAAAGGAGCATTCACACTCTAAATCAGTTGTTGAGTACACAAACTCTAATAATGCCGAAAATAAGCAGCAAATATAAGTACTAAAATCAGTTACCAAATCCTTAGATTAAAAAGGTACCAACATCAGTTGGTACTAATAGCAGTTGCAACACTTAGATTAAAAGCAGTTACCAAATCATTCATAAAAGCCCATCAGGGAGCAGGTTTAACATTACTAAATATATAAAGTCATACTAAGGGATCAGGGAACAGGTTTGACCTAAGACAGAGGAAACATGTAAGCATCCCCGTCTATCTCTTCATCGTCTGGTTCATTATGGTGGTCTCCACCTCCAAGGTCTCCTACAGGGATCAACAATTCCTTCCCTGGCACAGTCTCCTACAGGCACACGCACATATCAGCAGCTAATTCAAAAAATTGTATATATAATTGGTAATTATTGATATCACAAAGCAGAGTCGGATCTTTTAGCCACCAGGATTAAGTTTATGAAACTTGGATCAAAACCTGGTTCCTTTCAGACTGATGGGAAGAATGTTCGTTGTGATACTCAGAAAATCATAGCTTGCAGAGTGAATGGACCTTTGGACTTGAAATGATGGCCTATATATGAAACTTGGCCGAGGGAATAGAGATGTGATTGGCACATGATGTTGAATATTAATTACCTTGACGTATCAAAAGGACACCGGGGACAAGTAAATCTGTTGATGTTGATTCTTGATATTTCATTTTCTGAAGGTGCTCAAATCGATAACTTTGGCCAGATATTAGTTTACATGAAAATGGCATGATTTTCTCCACTATCTCACGCATGTCCGGTGTAAAAAAATGTGACATGAATTCCAAATCCTATTCCTTGATTAAGCAAATCGAGGTATTAGGTTTAAGAAGGTTTTATGACCTAACCCTAAAATGAAAAGACATCTCAATGTGTTATATGTGCGGACTAAATTTGTGTTTAAAGTAAAAACTAGGGTTAGGAACATATATTGTATAAAGATCAAATGAGTAATATTATGATTACTAACATTTTTTTTATTAAAATAAAGAATAATTCTAGAAGTATAAAATTGAGTACACTACAAAATGATGTGACATTCGTTAATTATGTGATAGTACAAAATAGTGGTAAGTATTCCCGCCTGTCACGCGGGTGACCCGGGTTCGATCCCCGGCAGCGGCGCCAAAAACTTGTTCGCACTTATTCACGCAAGAGAACGTGGTCAACAAGTAATATAGAGTAAATAGGATTCGTTCCCACAGAGACTCAAATTGTTCGCTAACTTCACTTATGCACCAGCTTATGATTTACACTCACTGCTAAGACAATCACAATAATGGTTTGATTTAACTAATGATTAATTACCTACTAAGCCAATTACGAGAAAATAACTTACTTTAACCTTATAATAAAGAAACATGGGATTTCAACTTCAATTACTACTTCATCTAGAATCTTATGCCCTTTAGCCTAGCATGTGACCGAGTTGATTACTGATTAGATGCACTAAACTGATACATACCAACTTTCGTTGTGCATATACCATCCTACTGATCATCCACAAATGATAGAAGTCAAGTAGTCACCAAATATGTGTAGTCCCTATATGTCTATAGCAATTGAACACATACCGGTTGAAAATCAAGCACCCATTAAACCACATAGTCGATGCAAGACGGTTAGAATCACATCACAAATTAATACATGTTCTTCACATGCAAAAACCTATGCTAGCATGAATTGTTCTAAACCCTAGATCCACTTTCGCATTCACTAGGATTAAACAAACAATTACAAGTGTTCGCGACGCACTTATAACGAATAAGCACAAACATACTAGGCAATCAATACATTCAATCACACACCAAGGCATAAAAACACTCAATAACTAGAATCCATAGCAAAATCCATTAAAACCCCATGATAACGAATTAGCCCATAATTGACCTAATTGTCATCATGGGTTCTATGGAAAACATAATTCTAAAATCAACAAGTAAAAATAAAGAAGAAGAATAAAGTTTAGAATTGAACTCCCACAATAGAAGAATACAAAGGTTTCAAGAATAATCCTTGCTTGTCACTAGCTTGGAAGAATTCCTTCTCCTCCTCTCTCCTCTGTATAAAACTAGGTTATAATATGAACGTATGTATATGTTTTATTACAAGGGTAGAACGTTTATACATAAAAAACGTTTCTCCCACTAGCCTAATAAAAATATTTAATATTCTATTACAATTAGAATTTAATTAAGGTGCTAAATCCTGCCCGGAATATAATTAGAACTCGAAAAGGGCAAAACAGGAATTTCCCAGCCATGCTTCACAAAGTCTGCCAGCGCGAATTAATTCAGTACTTTACTTGCACGTGACTCCTATTCCAGGTTGTAGAAAATCTCTCAAGCTTCGCGTGGGCAGTAAGATCGCTAAAAACGGACTTACAGAACTCCAGATATGGCCAAAACAGTATAAGCTGCGCAGCCTTCCCAGAAAATCCGAATTTAAATCAATTAATTCCCAAAAATTTGTAGAAGCATCCACCTTAATCAACATTCTCGTAAACCTGCACAACTAAGCAAAACACATCAAAACTACAAGAAACTTGAGTCCAAGACAATCAATTTAAGCCGAATTAGAATGTTCCAAGTGGATATAAATCCACTTATCAACGGAGCTCTAACATTTTCCATAACATAAAATAAGAATCTTAATTATTATCAATATAATACTAATTAATTAACAATATAATATTACTGGCTGGGAGTCAACTTAAAAGTAACGTGACCTGAGACTATGTGGATAGGTGGGTGGCTGTTGTGGAATAAAAACTAGGTTTAAATTATTGCGGCTAGGGTTTGTGTATTTAAGGTTAGGGTTCGTGAGCTTCGTGCTTTTATGGATGCTTCTGCGTTCGAGACTGATCGGTCCTCACAGAATGCCTACGTATCTCTGTATTAGAGAATCAAGCCAAGAAAACGTAGTTCTGAGATGAGGGGTCAGACCCTTTATATAGGCTGAGAAGCCCTAAAATCGTAGTAGGGTTTGGTGACTTGGTGGGCAAGTCACCGCCTCAAGGAAGGTTCTAGACTCCTTCCTTGTAGGAGTCAGTTTCCATGTTGGAATATGTATCTTGGAGACTAAGTCAGGCAAGAATAATATCCTTATTTGACTCTTACTTGCTGGGCTGTTTATTACCCCTAATATTAATTACGAAATTAATATTATAGTTAGGGTTTGGGCCCATCTGGTGGGCCCCATGTTTGGACCATTCCAGGTCTAATTAATGCCACATTAAATGTGTCTTAGGGCTTACTTTTAGCCCATATCATTTGCCCCCCAACTTCTAGGAAAACTGATCAGGTTTTCCTTGAAGTTATAACGGCCTTATTCGAGACTTGGGTCAGGGTTTATTGCTCTTACGCGAGTATTTTCAACAATATCATCTTGATGTAAAGCGTGGAGCGACCGACGCATTTACGATGACGTTGAACGACACTAATCAGTGTTAAACGGCACTACACAGCGCTAATCAGCCTTAAACAATGTTTAAACAGTGTTAAACAATGTTAGGTGGCATCAAATGGCACTAACGGCACTAATCGGCGCTAAACAGTGCTAAACGGCACTAATCAGTGCTTAAACAGCACCAAACGGTGCTAATCGGCACTAAACTGTGCTAATCTCAATCTCTTTTCATCATTAACAATCATCCAAGATTTGCTGAAAAAGTCGAGATTTAGGTTTAAAAGTTCACTGAAAAAGTAGGGATCCAGGACCAAGAACTGAACCTGGACCGGGGGGATCCAGGTTCAGAAGCTGGTCGGCTGGACCCCCTGAAAATGGGTTGGTCGGCCAAAAGCTGGTCGGCTGAGACCTGGTCGGCCAGAAGCTGGTCGGCTGGCCCTCCTCCAGGGGAGCTGGTCGGCCAGAAGCTGGTCTTCCGGGACTTGGTTGGCTGAAATTCCTCTTCTAGGGCTAACTAGTCAATAATTGGCCTAAAAAACTTGAACTTAGACTCCTTCTTGATTTCAATAGAGAGTGTGGATCTAGGATCAGAAACCATCCATGGTCCTAAGGATCCATAGTCTTGACCTTGATTACGAATCGTCAGTATGGTCGCTTGTGACTTCATGGCTAACTTTGGCCTTCATGACTCATGTTGGCCTTCATGGCTAACCTTGGCCTCTCTTTAACATTGATAATCATCTGATATTCGCTGAAAAAGTCGAGAACCATGTCCAAAATCATTTGCTGAAAAAGTAGGGATCCAGGACCAAGAACTGAACCTGGACCGGGGGGATCCAGGTTCAGAAGCTGGTCGGCTGAACCCCTTCAAAGTAAGTTGGTCGGCCGGGACCTGGTCTTCCGGGACCTGGTCGGCTGACCCTCCTTAAAATAGGTTGGTCGGCCGGGACCTGGTCTTCCGGGACCTGGTCGGCTGACCCTCCTTAAAATAGGTTGGTCGGCCGGGACCTGGTCTTCCGGGACCTGGTCGGCTGAGGCCCCTTGTGCGTCGCGGTCGATTGCTTCTTGGCTAGCTAGTTAACCCAGACGTGAAAATCATTAATGATCTTGAGGATCAAAGACTTTGATCTGAATCTCAAACCATCATTTTGGCCATTCATGACTTTGTTATCTTCAGGATCAAGGAACTTGACCTTGATCTTGGATCGTCAGTTTGGTCATTCGTGACTTCCGACGATATTATTCAAACATCAGCTATTTCTTCTTTGGCATATTTGAATTTTAACGATCCTTTCTGTATAAAACGAGCAATTTCTGTCCTTTTTTCATCTTTAAACGATAGATGACCTGTAAACGCGAACCAGACTGAACTTCAACCTTTTACAGCAGGTCATACTTCTTTTATAAAAGAAGTGTGGTAGCTTTCATTTCATTCACTTCTTCATTTCTGGGTTTTCAAATTCTTAAGCTCTCTAGCCTTCAAGTTTCAAGATCAAGTTCCAGCTTTGTAATCAAGATGTCAGAAGGTAACCGGCCAGTGGCTCCCCCTGTATCCATGATGGAAGCCATGGCAAAGAGGAGTAAGATGAGGACAGCTAAAGGTAAGGAAGAAATCAAACCTTCTTCATTCGTTGATCGTAAATTTGAATCCTTACTAGATCTTCTTAATATTATGAGGGACACATTCCCGAACTGTGCTAGTTTAGATGCTTTTAGCAGTCCCAGTAAGTTAAACGAAAAAGATGTCCAGAAAATAAAGGACTCATATCACTTTCCGAGTGCTATCAAAGTTCGTCTCGCAAAACCATCAGACAGGACCTGTAACTGGCACCCCGAGAGGCTTTGCGTCCACTGGGGTGCTCTGGATGCTGGGTTCAGATTCCCCGTTGATAACTTCATCATAAGATTGCTGGCAGAGTATCAGATTCATCCCTGTCAGTTGTATCCCAACTCTTGGAGATATATCTCTATATTTTTAATAAGATGTCGTCAATTGGAGATTCACCCGACTACTACATTATTTCGAAGTATCTTCATAGCCAGTAACTCTTCCGACCAAAAGAAAGGATGGGTCAGTCTCAAGCACAGGGCCAAAATTCCACACATGGTGAACCCTTATTCTTTACCAGATTCCCAACATTTCTGGGAGAGAGAGTTTGTAATTCTTGAATGGAAAGGCGGTGATTGGGGTAACTTTTTCGTCAAGAGATTCGGAGTTGTGCAAGATAGTAAACACTTCATTTGCGACCTTGATGATTCGGAGTTACAGGATCGAGATTGGCTTCTGGCCGATGATGGCAGTACCCATTATAAAATGTTTCTGAATGAAAAGAACCTTATCGAAGCTGGCCTTAGCTTTCTTTCCGTTGAGGGTAATTTCCTTACTTAAGCTTCTTATGAACTCTGTTTGTTCTTATATCTGTGTTTTCTCTTTGTGCTTCAGCTGCGGAGGAGATTGACAGCCGTCCTCAGAATCAGCCGTCTATGACTCAAAGAATGAAGAAAAAAGCTGAGGAGCTTTTGAATCCCGCTAAGCCTCGGATCCCCAACTTCTTGGAAGGTTGCTCTCAAGGCGGGAAAAGATCCCGTGGAAGTATCAGAACCCCCTTTATGCCATCCTGGGGTATATGCGAACAAGACTCGGTTTCTGGGAGTCCTGAACTATCCCTAGACTGGTCGAAGCTTTCTGTTACTCCTCCTGATAGACTGTCCTTACTGGACTGCGGGTGACGAGGACCGTGCAAACCTTGCCTCCGGATCGGGAATCAAGATTGTTCCCCAAGCATCAGGTTCAGGCTCTAAAGGTAGCCGTAGATCTTCGGGATCCAGGAGGCGTCCTCCAGCTGCTAGTCAAGACTCAAGTTCTTCGGGATCCCGTGGAAAGAAGCCCCCGCCTGCCAGGAAAGTTGGAGTTGTTCGACAACCGATCCCAGGCAAGAGGGTGATCCGTAACGAAGACAGCTCGACTTCATCCTCCGGGGAGGAGGAAACCGAAGATGTGGAGACTACTACTCAACCTATGGCGGTCGTTGATCAAGCCGAGGAAGAAACTTCAGGTGAAGAGTCCGGCGAAGAAGAGGATTCAGGTGAGGAGGAGTCGGGCGAGGAGAGCAGCGAGGAATAATCCCCAGCTAAGTAGGATGGGTTCCCTTATGGCCTTGCATGGTCCTTATCTAGCCGTTTGTGGCTTTATTTTATCATCTTTCAATTAATGTCCTTCGGGACTTAACTTTTATTTGTGTGTTGTAGCTTAACTTAAACCATGGCCCCTCGGGGCGTTTAATTTATGCATCTGTTTCCTTTATTCATATGCTTATTTACTTTCAGTACTTGATCTTTCCAGACTTGCACTCAACAGGTGCTTGGTACATAAACAAAACATAGAATCATAGAATGGAAAACAGATTTGCATTGATATCTTGAAAGAGGGTTCAACCCTTACATTGATACTATGGTCCTACTCGGGGTACTAGTCCCTGGAATGGTTTCATCGAACCTTATTTCTACTTTTATTTATAAATAGCTAAAAGCCAAGTCCTTATTAGGAAGGCTTATACATAATAAATCTTCAAGTTCAGAGCATGCCAAGTCCGGGGCACTTCATTCCCATCTAAGGTCTCCAACTTGTATGATCCTCGTCCTAGCGTCCTTCTGACTCGATATGGTCCTTCCCAGTTGGGGGCTAATTTCCCTTTCTGGCCAACTCCAGAAGCTTCAATCTTCCTGAGAACCAAGTCACCTTGCTGAAAGAACCTCTCCTTAACCCTGTGGTTGTAATAGAAAGACGCTTTCTTTTGATGCTCCGCATTTCTGGCGTTTGCCTCATCTCTAACTTCATCAATCAGATCTAGAGCGAGCCTCATGCCTTCTTCATTAGCTTCAGGTTCATATGCCTCAACTCGAGGTGATGCCTGCATGATTTCCAGCGGCACAACAGCCTCAGCTCCATAAGCTAGCAAAAACGGGGTTGCTCCGGTAGTTACTTTACAAGTAGTGCGATAAGCCCAGAGTATAGGTAGCAGCTCATCCACCCAAGTGTTTCTTGAGCGCTCGACCCTTTTCTTTAGTCCATCCAGGATAATTCGATTGGCCACCTCGGCCTGCCCATTCGCTTGCGGATGTGCCACAGAGGTAAAACGAAGCTCAATAGCATTTTCCTCACAATACTTCTTGAATTCCTCATTGTTAAATTGTGTCCCATTATCTGTCACAAGAATTCGCGGGATTCCATATCTACAAATTATGTTCTCCCAAAAGAACTGGGAAACTTGTTTGGTGGTTATCTTGGCTAAAGGTTTAGCCTCAATCCACTTGGTGAAGTAGTCAATGGCGACTATCAGAAACTTCCTCTGTGCCGAAGCCATAGGGAAAGGACCTAATATGTCCATTCCCCACATTGCAAACGGGATGGGAGAACTGATCGAAGTTAACATCTCAGGCGGCTGCCTTACAATTGGAGCGTGCTTTTGACATCTGTCACACTTCTTGACATAGTCCTGGGCATCCGCCAACATCTCTGGCCAATAGAATCCCAGGCGGGTAATCTTGTGAGCTAGGGCTCTGCCCCCCAAGTGCTGCCCACAGATCCCTCCATGAACTTCCTCCAATGCTTCTCTTGCCTCTTGGGGCCTTAGGCACTTCAAGTACGGGATGACAAACGATCTCTTGTATAAGATGCCTTCAATCAAGGCATATCTCAATGCTCTTACTGACAATTTTCGTGCCTCCAAGGCATTGTCTGGAAGCCATCCAGTTTCTAGATGAGCTTTAATAGGATCTATCCAACAGCTTCCCACATCGATAGGTGCTACCAACTTAGAGTTGATGGTCGGGGCCTTCAAGACCTGGAAGTAAACACTACCTGCATAGTTCTCAATTTCAGAAGAAGCAAATTTAGATAAGGCATCGGCCTTAGCGTTCTCCTCTCTCGGAATGTGTACCACATAGCATTCTTCAAACTGAGTCATAACAGCCTTCACGACTCTCAGGTATTTTGCCATAGTCTCATCCTTGGCTTCAAACTCGCCATTCACTTGTGAGACCACCAGTCTCGAATCTCCACATACTTTGAGATTCTTGACCCTCATGATTCTGGCCAAGCCTAATCCGGCTACCAGGGCTTCATACTCAGCTTCATTGTTGGTTGTTGGAAAGTCCAACTTCAAAGCGTACTCAACTGTGAACCCATCGGGGCTTTGCAGAACTAAACCTGCACCACTAGATTTTGTTTTTGATGCTCCATCAAAATAGAGCACCCAATATTCCTTCTGACCAGTTATAAGTTCTTCACCTTTATCCTCGTTCTCAGGGGTGGTTATCATCTCCTGCCCCCCGACTTCTTGGTTGTCAATAGTGCATTCAACCACGAAGTCAGCCAATGCCTGAGCCTTGATGGCTGTCCGAGGCTTATACTTGATATCAAACTCTCCAAGTTCTATAGCCCATTTGATCAATCTTCCACTTGCTTTCGGACTATGCAATATGCTCCTCAACTGTTGGTCTGTCAAGACTTCGATTTTGTGAGCCTGAAAGTACGGTCTCAATTTCCTTGAAGCAGTGATTAATGCCAATGCAAACTTCTCAATGGGAGAGTAATTCAATTCCGCCCCATGCAACACCTTACTCACATAGTAGATGGGTTTCTGAACTTTCTTTTCCTCTTTGACTAGAACAGCACTCAATGCTTGTTCGGATACCGCCAGGTATAGGTAGAGAATCTCTCCAGGATTAGGTTTGGCCAACAACGGGGCTTCAGCCATGTATTTCTTCAACTGTTCAAAGGCCTCCTGGCTCTCTGTGGTCCACTCAAAATTTTTCACCTTTTTTAATGCCTGAAAGAAAGGCAAGCATTTGTCACCAGACTTGGAGATGAACCTTCCTAAGGCCGCAACCCGGCCAGTTAATTTCTGTACATCTCGTATTGAGCGGGGTGACTCCATGTCCAGAATAGCCTTAATCTTGTCCGGGTTGGCCTCTATGCCTCTCTTGGAAACCATCAGCCCCAAAAATTTTCCCGATCCAACACCAAAAGCACACTTTGCTGGATTTAGCATCATCTTATGGTGCCTTAGCACTTCAAATGCCTCTCTGAGGTGCCTTATATGATCTGCCTTGAGTAGGCTCTTGACTAACATGTCATCAACATAGACCTCCATGGTTTTTCCAATCAGATGGGCGAATATCTTATTCACCAATCGTTGGTAGGTAGCTCCTGCATTCTTTAGACCAAAAGCCATAACAAGATAGCAGAAAACACCAAAGTCGGTTATGAAAGATACCTTAGGAATGTCGTCCTTGTGCATCTTAATCTGATTGTATCCGCTGAAACCATCCATGAAACTTAACATCTCGTGTCCAGCTGTAGCATCTATTAGGGTATCAATCCTTGGTAGAGGGAAACAATCCTTTGGACATGCATCGTTCAAATCTGTGAAGTCGATGCACATTCTCCATTTTCCATTCGCTTTCTTGACCATGACGGGATTAACCAACCATTCAGGGAACTGAATCTCCTCAATGAACCCAGCTTCCAAAAGCTTATCAACTTCTTGCTTAATGGCCTCTTGCCTTTCAGGAGCAAAATTCCTCTTTTTCTGCTTTATTTTCTTCCGTTCAGGATCGACGTTCAACCTATGAGTTATAAGTTGGGGGTCAATCCCTGGCATGTCTGCTGCTGTCCAAGCAAACACATCGCTATTCTCTTGCAAGAACACTATCAATTCGCCCTTCAGGGGTTCCCTCAAAGATGCTCCTATGTATGTAACCTTCTCCGGGTCGCTCAGCTCTAGAGGGACGGGTATTAAATCCTCTGCTGGCTTTCCTCGCTGTTCATCATCACTACGGACATCCATGTCTTCAATTGGGAGTACCTGCCCCCCGACTCCATCAGCTCTTAGGGCGGACACATAACAACTTCTTGCCATCTTCTGGTCGCCTTTCTGTTCTCCAACCCCGTTTCGGGTTGGAAACTTAATCTTCATGTGATATGTTGAGGCAACAGCCTTGAACGCATGAAGTCCAGTCCTTCCCAGGATTGCGTTATAAGTCGAGGCTGCCTTAATTACCAGAAAGTTTAGCATTTGAGTAGCTTCCTTAGGTTCCTGCCCGATTGTCACGGGTAACTGGATAGTACCCTCGACCTTGGACTCAACCCCATTGAACCCATAAATAGGCATGTTAGTCGGAGTTAGCTGAGAATCGGTATATCCCATCTTCACAAACGCATCATGAAACAGAATGTCAACAGAAGCCCCATTGTCTATCAAGACTCGTTTTACCTCCGAGTTCCCAATCACAGGGGTTATAACTAATGGGTCATCATGGGGGAATTTCACCCCTTCCAGATCAGAGTCATCAAAACCAATCACGGTTTCTGTTCTAGCACGCTTCGGGGCCTCTCCCACAATATGCATCACTTCTCTTGCGCATGCCTTTCGAGAATTGCGGGTTGTACCGGCCGCTGTTGGGCCTCCCCAGATCATGTTGATAACTGGCCCTCGGGGCTGCGTGTTGCGGTCACGATCGTTATCCCTCCTGTCATTGTTTCTCCTGTTGTAATCCCCTCTTTGGGTTCCATGATCTCCACCCTTTGTGAAATTGTTCAGCTTTCCTTTACGGATCAAGAATTCAATCTCGTCCTTCAACTGTCTGCAATCATCCGTGTCATGTCCTACATCTCGGTGGAACCTACAGTACTGATCCTTATTCCTCTTTGCGGGGTCTCCCCTGAGTGGCTTCGGCCATCGGAAGTCTTTATCCTTCTCAATTTCCAACAAGATTTGACTTCTAGGGGCATTCAACCTTGCATAGTCAGAGAACCTTGGTCCCAAGTTCTTTTTTGGTGGCGAATCAGAGTCCTTGCTAGTTCGGGGATACTTGTCCCTAGCATCGTACTCCTGCCCTTGCTTACGCTTTTTTGTATCACTGTTTCCCTGACCATTGCCTAATGTGACCTCCTTCTTCGTGCTATCCTCGGCCTTGATGTACTTATCAGCCCTTCGTTGGAGATCAGCCATATTCTCCGGGGGATGTTTTGCCAACGATCTCTTAAAGTATAAGTCGGTGGTACCATGCTCCAAGGCTACCATTGCAACCTTATTGTCCAGATCAGTGATGTTCAGAGTCTCCTTGGTGAACCTCTTAAGGTAGTCTCTCAGACTTTCGCTCTTTCCTTGTACCACATACATAAGAGATGCAGAGCTTTTCTCATGCGTTCTTCCGCTGATAAACTGACTAATGAAGGCAGCACTCAACTCCTTAAAGGAACCAATCGAGTTTGCAGGAAGCCGACTATACCATCTTTGAGCCATGCCTGACAAAGTTTGAGGGAAAGCCCTGCACTTCAAAGCGTCGCTTGCAGGCTGCAACAGCAGTGCGTTTGAGAACGTTCTAACGTGGTTGGCAGGATCACCCATTCCATCATAAGCTTTGATTGTTGGCATCTTAAACTTCTTTGAGATACGAGCATTCATCACGTCTTCAGTAAACGGAGGTGTGGGATCATCAGGGTCCCCAAGTGGTATCAGATCCTTAGGGTTGCTTTTAGGGGTTTCCACCCTTGTAGTTCTTTCAGGTGGGACGGTAGTCCTTCTTTGCCTCCTTAGAGGTCTCTCCAGATCTATGAAGGGAATCGGTCCTGACGTGGGAGGTGGCAAAGTCAGATTTGATCTGGCTTGCTCCCTGGCCATATCTTCCTTTAACTTTAAGATCTCGGCTTCATAAGCCTTGATCCTCTCAGCAACTGTTGAAGTGAGTCCATCATGGATAGTTCGAGTTCTCCCCATAGGCTCTTTACTTGCACGTCGCCTCCTTGGGGCTTCATCACGCTCGTAATCATCGTCAGAAGATGATTCATCTGAATAAGGACCAGAAAAATCGCGATAATCTCGATCTCGAATATACAGGGCATGTGTTAGGTCCAAATGTGTTGTAGAGGGGGGGTGAATACAACTTTTCGATTATGAGTAGCAATAAATACGATGCAATAGATGAACACACAGATTCAAGGAATATATTTCTTTTATATATAACTTGAAAAGGTTGCTACAACATTCATTACAAAGTATAACAGAAGTTGAGAGAGAAGTGAATGATTCTAAGCTCTGTGAATACTCTCTCTCTTTTTCTTGTGTTTTTCTCAATATTGCTCACTAACTAAAACATTACACAAGTACTTCTATTTATACTACATGTAATCTATGACCTGTAGTCTTCAAAGACTAAGATGTACGTGGCCCAATGATGTCCACATAAATCTTGCCTTATCTTGAAAGCTTGGAAATCTGCCAATCAGAAGATGCCATGTGTCATGTTGAAGCTGCACTCTAAGTAGAACTTCTACTTGAGAATTTCTACTTGGCCATCTCGAAATTCTAAGTAGAACTTCTACTTGAGAATTTCGACTTAGCCATCTAGAACATTTCTTACTTAGAAAATATTCTGGTCTTCAACTTGAAACTTCAATGCACATCTTGAGCTTGTGATATCTTCATAACTTCTTTGTTCTTCTACAAGCTCTTGAACATGGATCTTTATTACTGACATAAACTTGCTATCAATGTCCTGACACTTGATGCACTGGTCTGGTTCATAAGTGACTAGTCTTGATAGTGTTTCTGCTTCTTGAATAAATTACCATATTCACTTAGTAACTTGGCTTTCCAATATTTGCTTTCCTTCTTGTTCACTTGAAATCAATTGGTCTTGTTGATACTGATAGTTATGATCTTGATTCTCGAATTCTCAAATCACTGAGGCCTGAACAACTTTGACTTGAACTTCTCTCAATGATTTCTTCTTGGCTTGATCATAGTTAACATGTTCAATTGTATCAATTACCTTGTCTTCATTTAGTGTTGATTTCTTGTGACTTCTTGTTCTTGATTGTCTTCTGGTTAAGTATCTTTTCGTCTAATTGAGTTACATTAGTTATAGTGTTACAAGTTAATACACTCTGCCTTTCAATCTCCCCCAATTTGATTGTCTAACAATGACATTCAAATTAATGAAGGATAACTCAACTAAACAATGAGACGAGAAAAGATAATTAACATTACAGTCTTGAAAAATATACAATTTACAAGTACATGAAAACAATACAAAGAACTTAAACTAGAAACAGAATTCGAACCTCGAATTAAAGATCATTTGAATGATTCCTATCACCTGGATTATTTCATATCTTTTAGTCAAACTTATATCACCTTATTGGATTCATTCTAAGATGAATTTTCCTCAAGTGAGTTAAAGCAACCGAAAGACATGAAGGTTTTCCAACTTCAAGTTCACACCACTCTGACCTTTAACCCTAATTCCGTTTCCTCTTTCTAGCTTCAGCAGCTTGATCTTTTTCTTCTTTCTGCCTTCTGCGCCTTTCCTCCTGCTGCTTTTGTTTCTTATATACTGGATTATGAAGTTGCGTCCACCTAGTATTCAACAAACTTACTGCTTCCATCTCTAGAGGGTTCCTGGGTTCTGGGTAAGGATGTTTGAAAAGCCTTCTGAGTTTGTCCACCTCCTGAGTAGTTCTGATCTCTGGAATGTCCTCAAATTTCTTCATGATAAGCCGAGGTTTCCTATGAGTTTTATCAGATTTAAACTGACAGTAGATCATTTTGGGATAGCCTAGGACACGGTTAGTATTGTGGACACTAGCCGCATCTCGCTCCAATCGCTTCATTTCCACTACTACATCAGATAGGTAACTCACGAGTCTCTGCTTTTCTGTCACATACTTAACTTCCACATCTTCCCATTTGAACACATATAACACTTTCTCTAGAAATGCAGCATCTTGAGTCTGCTTCAGCCAGTCTCTACTCATATGCAAGAGTGTTTGCTTCTGGTCTGCATCTATGAATACTAAGGCATCAGCTGCATTATCAGCAAAAGAATGTATCCAGTATATGCTGTCTCTTCCTGGAACACCAACTGCCTCCCTTATCTCTCCTTGTTCCAGTTCTCCAGTAGGAAGATTCAGAGCTTCATCAACATTCTTCATTGCTTGAAGAATATTCCAATTCCTCTCTATCAGCTCTGGTTCAATCTTCACATTATCAAGAGGGTTCGGAGCAATGACATCACACTTCCACACCTCATTGCTCTTCTTTAGTATGACACTTTCAATGGTCTTCACTGCATTATCTTTAAGCACAGAAGCGAATCCCTTACCCATCATTTGCCTACAGACGGCCTTAAGAGATTCCACTGAAAGTTCCATTAATTCCTTTTCCTCCATGCTCACCCTCTTCAACTTACTGTCAACCACCATCCGGACAACATTTGGATATGCTGAGAATTCTGGACCCTTGTCCTCTGCTAGCCGCATTAACTGATCCCTATACAGAATGCTTAGATTCTCAGAATGAGAGTATTGAATTTTTGTTGCTAGCAAGAACAACTCTGATGCAGATCTTCTCGACATGAATTGGTCATCTACATACATGAAAGACATCGGGGCTCCTTCTGTGAAAGACAAAACAACCTGCCACTCCTTTTGCGATGAATTGTATCCAACCCTGACTTTAGAAATTAATCTCTTTAAAGCATTTATGTAGTCAGCCGCCATTGGATTCTGCAAATTTAGTTGGTAGAACAGATCATCTGCTTCCTTGTTATGCTCTCCTTTTGTACATGGTCCCGTCAAAATCTTTCTTGCGTCATCCCACTTCTTCCCTATCCTTCTATTGTCCAGATCGATTTGAGGATCAGCTAGCCTTGCAAGCTCATAATCGTACTGCTTTCCTTGTAGCTCCGCTTTCTTTTCCTGAAACGCAGCACGACCTTGCATTTGCTTCATTTTAAAGAACTCAGCTTGATCCAAGGCTAACTGTTGAGCTTCAAGGGTTTCCTTATCGACAGCAATTTCTTCAGGCAATCCGAAAGACATTCCAGCACCTCCACCCTGATCCTTCAATGATCTCTTTATAGCATGTTTCAACGGTGCGTCTTCCATATCGGAATCTGAGTCAAGTACCTCCTGTACTTTTTCTTGATAACTCAGATCAACGAATGGCTCATCTGGCTCAATCGCTATTGCCTTACCCTTTTTCCTTCTTAGAGCCTCTTCATCAATGGACGGCTCAACTTCCATTTCTTTTACAAGATCAGCATGTTCTTGAATTTCTTCGATTTGAACTCCCTGCTGTCTCGTCTCCTTTATATTCTCCCCCTTAGGTGAGTTATCCTGAACTCCACCCTGGTCTCCAGATCCACCAGCTGTATCAAAATCTTCAAACCCGGAACCATAGGCTCCTGCTCCACCAGCACCACCTGTACCAGCATCGGGGGGAGGTTGTTGCGGCGCGAAACACTCCGGGGGCACAAAACTTCTGATTGCGTACATAACTCTGCTTATTTCCACAGCCAGATTATCCATTGTAAACTCCATTGCGCCCATCCTGTCATTCAGGGTGTTTCCCAAGACACCAGCAGCATGGCCCATGTCATTTACTTGATTTTTCAATTCAGTAAAAGCTGAAGCTTGAAGTGCCATTCGTGCTGCGTAGTCGTCAAGTGCCCTTTGATTATCTCCAACATTCATCCCTAACTGCCCCATTGACTGCCCAAACTCCTTCATTTGATTTTCCATAGAAGACATACGAGATTCAAGATTTTCAGAACTAAGGGACGGTGTTTGGTTTAGGTGACCTCGCTCTAATTCTCGTTCTGTTGGTATTTGGCGCTCGGTTTCGGGCCTTAAAAATGAAGGTCCCTCTCTCCCTAACCTCTCACACACACTCCCTGTCTCACGCTCGTGTATGTCTTCAATAATTGATCCAAAACATGAAGCAGTACCTGCAGAAACTTGATAAGAAAAATAATTTGCAGTTACGGGATCAATTGCTGTTTGTTCCTGAGTTGGAATCTCAGGCTGAGAGGCTACAAAGTGTTCTAGTACAACATCAGAACCGATCCTCTTTGTAGCATCAGTACGTACCGGTGAAGGTACGGCTGAAGTTTTTAAAGCTTCATGTCCTCTTGAAGCAACAGTATCTTTAAGAGGTACAAAATCATCATCAAAATCAAAATCCCTATGTGCAGATTGTTCATGGGGTGAACCACTCTCGTGAGGTGGAGTGGTTGCGTGTGACACTCTAGGGTTTGACTGAGATTTAGAAGTAGCAGCATGGGAAATTTTGGCTTTCTTGCGAATAAGAGGCTGCTCTTCGGGGTCACTCTCCTCATCATTTCCTACATCTATATGTGCTGGCTGTTTGGATTCCGGTGACTTGGATGACAAGGAATTAGAAATATAGCTCTCACCCTGGGATAGATCCTGCGGGCTAGCAGTCTCTTGGGTCTGGGAATCAGAAACATAGGAATGAGTAGAGTGTCGAGAGAGATTACCTGATTCATTACCTTGTTCGTCTCCGCTTTGTTCATCAGGAATCGCTTCAAATGCCTCAGCATGAGCAGACCGATTCTGAGCATGTGATGAAGCTTGTGAGAAGTCCATCAAGGTAGTAACTCCCTCATCATATGTAAGCCACATTTGTAAGGTTTCAGGAACAGACATCGGTTTTCCATGATGTTTATCCTGATTTTCAACTGTTGAAAGTGACTTAGTGCCCATCCCTAGCGGTGCAGATGATGAACCACTGGCAAAACTCCGTCTAACTGCTAGAGCATCCTTCGGTACTAAACCATTTATCAGCATCTGTAGGAACCGAGGAAACCAGCAGACAACATCTGTAGTGTTGAGGTCTCTGCTTGCAGGAGATCCCATCACAGCCACTATCTCAGAGAGAACTATTCGTCCATAATTGATATCCAGCTCTCTTGCTAGGGCAATTCCGAGGTTTTGCATGGGAATGGAAATTTGATGGTAATCGCTTTCTCGTGCCCGAAAACATCTTGTGATGGCCTCGAAAAAGTAATTCCATTCCACATGAAGAAATTGTTTTTGGATGTTTCCAGTGATCCGGCCAGTCGGAGGATAACACCCTATTTCTTCAAAGAATTTGAGGCGATCTGCAGCTGTAGGTTCTGGATCATAAGCATCTTTAACAGGGAATCCAAGAACCTTGTTGACAATTTGTTCAGTCACCACATATTCCTGACCCGCTAAGGTAAACCTGAAACCAAAGGGGGTTGATTTGCTCCCAAAAGAAACCGCACTAGTCCATAATTGCTGTAAAGCATCATGCACTAGTGTAGGTTTAGCCGTAAAAGCAGTGCTAGCTTTGGAATACAAATTTAGAAATCGTATCCAAGACTTAAAGCGCGGGAGTTGATCACCAATTTCCGTAGAAATATTATAAAAATTGTTTTTGGCAAGTGAAAATTGGTGAGCCATTTTAATTAAAAGTTTTTCTTGAAAAAAATGTGAAATTTCAATTTTAATTTCTGAAAAACAATTAATTTTAAAGAATTAACCGTTTGTATCCCTTTTAATTAATCAAGAACAACAAATGTGCGTTTTTGAGAAATCAAACTACGGGCTCAATAAACAGTTAAAGGATGGCAAATTTCGAACCACTAATTAAATCTGCTTTACAGTGAAGTGTTTGTGTGAAATCTCGGTTTTGAACAGATTTGTTAACTTTTGTGTGTATATACGTGTGTATATATATATCAATGGAGATGAACAGTTACACAAACACAAGAACAATGATTAATGATGACACACAGAAGATATCAGTCAGAAATCGGGCATTAATTCGTTGTCCGTAAGAGATTTGTCACAAAAAATCACGAATAAGTGATTGAATGTATGAAATCGCCTGTATATATGGTGCGGCTGTAAAACTCAATTAGGTAAAAGTGAAATGAAATCATCGAGTTAAAGATGTATATATAGACATGACTGTGAAATGACTAAATTAACCCTGTTAAAAATCATGAAAACTCTAAGTACATACAGGGAACACTCTATCTCGAACCTTAAGTCGAAATTCGAGATAAAGTTCGAGATAGGTGTCAACTCGAACTTTTAGCACTTAGCAAAAATCAGCAACAAAACCTATCTCGAAATTCGAGATAAAGTTCGAGTTAGCAGTCAACTCGAAAAATCATGTACAGCACAACAACATTACTAGGGAAATCTATCTCGAAAATCAAGTAGAAATTCGAGATAGACTTCGAGTTAGGAGACAACTCGAAAAATCCCCTTAATTAATTGAGAATTCTCAGACTCTAAGTTAAAGTCTAAGTCGAACTTCGAGTTGAGCTCTAAGTCGAACTTCGAGTTGAACTTCGAGATAGAAGTTAACTCGAAGTAATTCTCAATTCTATTCAAAATATCCCCAAAATTGGAAACTCATCTCAATTTCGAGATAGAGTTCGAGATAGGCTGTATCTCGAATATTTTGAAGAACTAGGCACACTGGTAACTCTAAGTCGAACTCTAAGTCGAATTTTGAGTTGAATTTCGAGATAGAGTCTAACTCGAAATTTCTCCCAGACTTAGAATTTTCAAAACTTCACTCTGGAAGCTCAAATCGAAATTCAACTGGAATTTCAAGATGAGTTTCGAGATAGTAACTAACTCGAAATTTTGAAGATACTTAGAATAATTTGACAATTTTTCTTTGAAAAACTCAACAATTAATTTTGTCAAATTAATATAAATATCAATTCAAGGATTTTAATATATGACATAATTAAAACATTCCTTGATAATTCTAAGGCCTCTAATTACATGAAAAACACAGGTAAATTCATCTAAAAATCATGCAAAATTTAGAATATTATGAATTTAACTCCCCCTATGATCATGCAATCTAATAAGCATAAATTCACAGATTTGTGCTATAAAAGACACTTAAAACACACTGAATTCATGCAAAATCACACTATATGCATCCTATAATAATCATTAATTAGGCATTTTAAAGTCTAAACACATAATGATTAAATAGCTTGCATATACCAACATAACCATGGATTTTACAGATAGAAGGCTTTACTAACTTGTGTTAAGCATTCCCAATTCACCAACCAACCTATTGAATGTTACTTCATCAAGAGGTTTGGTGAATATATCTGCAATTTGTTGCATTGTGGGCACAAAATGTAGCTCCACAGTCCCCTCCTCGACATGTTCTCTTATGAAGTGATACCTGATGTCGATGTGCTTTGTTCTTGAGTGATCTACAGGATTGTTGGTTATGGCAATGGCACTTGTGTTGTCACACATGATTGGAATTTTCTTGTGCTCCATGCCATAATCCTTCAATTGGTTCCTCATCCACAGTATTTGAGATACACAGCTTCCAGCAGCAATGTACTCAGCTTCAGCAGTAGAAGTAGATACTGTATGTTGCTTTTTACTTTGCCAGGACACCAATCTTCTGCCAAGAAATTGACAAGCACCAGATGTGCTTTTCCTATCAATCCTGCAACCTGCATAATCTGAATCCGTATAGCCAATTAGATTAAAACCTGTATCTCTTGGGTACCAAATTCCTAGATTTGGTGTGCCCTTGAGATACCTAAAAATTCTTTTGACGGCTATGAGATGTGATTCTCTAGGATCCGCTTGGAATCTTGCACATAAACAAGTCGCGAACATTATATCGGGTCTACTTGCAGTTAAATAGAGAAGTGAGCCAATCATACCTCGATAGCTTGTGATGTCAACTGGTTTACCTGTTTTGTCTTCATCAAGCTTCGTGGCTGTTGCCATGGGAGTCTTGGCTGCTGATGCATCTTCTAGATTATACTTCTTGAGTAAATCTCTGACGTACTTGGATTGACAGATAAAGATACCATCTTTTCTCTGACTGATCTGTAATCCAAGGAAGAAGGACAGCTCTCCCATCATGCTCATCTCGTATTTGTCTTGCATTAGCTTAGCAAATTTCTCGCACAAGCGCTCATTCGATGACCCAAAGATAATATCGTCCACATATACTTGAACAAGTATTAGATCATTCTTCACATTCTTATAGAACAATGTTTTGTCAATTACTCCCCTAGTAAAACCACTTTCAATTAAGAATACAGATAGGGTTTCATACCAACATCTTGGGGATTGCCTGAGGCCATAGACAGATTTGAAGAGAAGATACACAAAATCTACAAGTTCTGGATCAATGAAGCCAGGCGGCTGTTCCAGATACACTTCTTCTTCTAACTCTCCGTTCAGGAAGGCACTTTTCACATCCATCTGGAAAACCTTGAAGTTCTTATGTGCTGCAAATGCCAAAAACATCCTGACTGCCTCAAGTCTTGCAACTGGTGCATAGGTCTCATCATAATCAATTCCTTCTCGCTGAGAATAACCTTTTGCAACCAAACGAGCCTTGTTTCGTGTTACAAGTCCGTTTTCATCCATTTTATTTCTGAATACCCACCTTGCTCCAATTACTGATTTGTTCTTTGGTCGGGGTACCAGCTTCCAAACTTTCTGCCTTTCAAACTGATTGAGTTCCTCTTGCATTGCAATCACCCAATCAGCATCACCAAGAGCTTCTTCTATTTCTTTAGGTTCAAGCTTGGATAAGAACCCAGAATATAAGCAAATATTAGCCAGGTCAGCTCTTGTATTTCTTCTAGTAGACACACCAGCATCTGGATCACCAATAATCAATTCAAACGGATGGTCTCTATTCCATACTCGTTCTCTTGGAAATTGTCTTGATGATTCAGCATGACTTTCTGAATTGTGGTGCTGACTACTTTGAATACTTTCACTAACTCCCCCTGAGTTAGTGCCAGCTCCTACAGAACTAGAGTCAACTCGATTTGAGCCTTGAACAGTAGTCCTTGAGCTGCTATTTACTCCCCCTGAGTTGTTGCCGGTTCGTACTGAAGAAGTCTCTCCTGATCTTGTAGAATTAGCTTGTTCACTAGACTCAGGTTCTTCACGTACACTTGGAACATTTAATGGGACAACCAACTCAGGTTCATCTTCAAGATCTTCTAAGTCCAGATTCTGAAATTTTAGGGACTCAGGTTCACTAGAATCTCTTGAAATAGATGAGAGTTTGGTATCGTCGAATCTGACGTTGTAGCTTTCAGTCACTTTTCGATCATTTACTAAGAACACCCTATAAGCTGCTACCACATCTGTGGAGTAACCAACAAAGATTCCTTCACGAGCTTTTGCTGCAAACTTGCCTAGATTTTCATCATCTATAAGTACATAGCATTTTGCTCCGAATACATGAAAATATTTGATTGTTGGTCTTCTTCCGTTCATTAACTCACATGGTGTCTTTTCTTTATCTTTTATGATCAAGGATCGATTTTGAGTGTAACATACTGTACTCACTGCTTCTGCCCAGAAATACAGAGGAAGTTTCGAATCACACAACAAAGTTCTTGCTGCTTCAACCAATGTTCTATTCTTCCTTTCAACCACTCCATTTTGTTGTGGAGTTCTCGGGGCTGAGTACTGACGACGTATTCCTTTAGATACACAGAAGTCATTTAGCACTGCGTTTTTGAATTCAGTGCCATTGTCTGATCTAATCGTCTTCACAGTAAGTGTTGAAACATTCTCAATTTGAGTGATGTGATCAATGATTAGGAAAGGTACTTCGTCTTTCGTCATTGCGAACAATACCCATGTATACTTGGAGAAGTCATCCACGATTACCAATGCATATCTTTTCCTAGATAAAGATAGGACGTTCACTGGGCCAAACAAATCCATATGAAGAAGTTGCAGAGGCTCAGTGATACTAGAAATTTCTTTGCTTTTATGCGATGCTCGTTTTGACTTTCCCATTTCACAGGCTTCACAGAGTCCTTTCGGAGCGAACTCCATTTGAGGTAGATCTCTCACCAATTCTCGCCTCGCGAGAGCATTCATCGTTTTGAAGTTTAAGTGAGATAACTTTTTGTGCCATAACCAGCTTTCATCATCCGAAGCTTTGCTGTAGAAACAGGTAACTTGATTCTGATTTGCTGAATCCATGTCTGCAACAAAAAGATCTGCCTTTCGAACTCCTCTCAAAGCCAGTTTGCCTTCCTTGATGTGAGTGATTGATACACCTTTCTTGTTGAAGACAATTTCGTAACCTTTGTCACAGAATTGACTTATACTCAACAAATTATGCTTTAATCCCTCAACATAGGAAATATCTTCAATGATGACATTGCCAGTTTTCAGTTTGCCATATCCCTTTGTCACACCTCTGCTGTCATCTCCAAAGGTAACATAAGGGCCAGCTTTCATAACCAACTCTGTAAGCAGGGACTTGTCTCCAGTCATATGCCTCGATGCTCCACTGTCTAGCACCCATATAACTTTATTTCTCTTTTGCTTAATGCCCTGCAATAACAGATTGATTAGACTTTCTTCGGAACCCAACTTTGATTGGGCCCGGCTTTTCGATAAGATTGATAATCAACAGATTTAACAACAGGAGATGCACTTTTCTTAACATAACTAGAGCTTTCGACTTCCTCCTTTCCTTTCTCAGACTTGACATATTTATCAGTCCTAGGAGAAGGTTTGTCACTCCTAACTTTAGGAGGACTGACAGTCTTGGCTCTCCCAAACTTCTTTTTGTTGTTTGAACTAGCAGCAGTATTTGAGCATGACTGGCTAGATGCATTCATTAAATTCACAAAAGTTTGCATGACGTTAAAAGTGCATGGCATACAATTAGGTTGACCACACTGTGCATGATTCTGATGCAGATTATTCATAGTGTGTGTGGTAGGCATGGCATGTGTAGCAGTGCATGCATAAGAAAGATGTTCAGTAGATTTACAGTGATAACATGCTTTCTTTATTCGTTCAGCCTTAACCTCTTTTATGCCTTTCTTCCCTTGTTGTTTAACAGCCTTAGCTCCTATTCCTAGTCTAGATTCATCTCTAGGAAAATTGATTTTAACTTGTTTAATAGGAGTTATAGGTTGTGCTTTCTGACGATCTTCCATCTCAATCTCATATCTAGCTATCAATTCAGTCTCTTTTTCTTCTATCTTAGGAACAAGGTGTTTGTAGATGGGTTTGATAGAAGGTTTAAAAATGCTAGGTATATCATTTTTAAGGTCACTGGAACTAGTGTCTATAGGTCTCTTTCCATCTTTCTTAGAAAGATTAGAATAATCAAGTCCTACACCTACTCCAGTTATCTTTTTAAACACATCATTATCTACATACACTTTACTAGCAGCTAGTTTGTAAGCTTCACATTTAGTTTCTAACTCAGCTAGTTTGTTCCTTAAACATGATTCTATTTCTGCCTTAAGGACGAGCTTGTGTTCCAAAGATTTAATAAAATCTCTTAGAGAAGTATCTACAGTGCAAGCAGCCTCTAACTCTTCCACTTTTGCCTCAAGCATTCTGCTTTTGGCGACAAGTGTTTTCTGTTCCTTTTGAGAAGTGTCTAGGCTTTTGCACAGCATGTAGATCTCTTCGCTAAGAGCCCCGTTCTGTTCCTTATAATCATCAATAGACATTTCTACTTTAAGGGTTAGAACTGGTACCTCTGGTTCCTCTGATGTTTCAGCCATGAGCGCAAAGTTTGCTACATGAGTAACCTCTTCCTCATCTGAATCATCCCAAGCTCTTCCTTCTGTTACTACTAAAGCTCTTTTACCATGTTTTTCTTTCATCAGCGATTCATACTTGCTTTTGAGGGCTTCAAATGTCTCTTTTGGATAAGTCTGTTTAGGCTTTTTGCAGTCCGAGGCAAAGTGTCCAGGTTCTCCACAGTTATAGCATTTGAACTTCATTTTGAAATCCAAAGGAGATTTGTAGCTGGTACTCTTGCCTTTACCTTGGTAGCCTGACGAACTACCTCCACCCTTAGCAGCCCGATAATAAGATGAAGAATTTCTCTGTGGTCGGTTGCTCTTTCTGAATCTCATGTTGCTGAACTTCCTTGCCATGTATGCCACGACACTATCGTCCATGTTGTCCAGCTCTTCTTGGGTGAAGTAGTCATCATCACTGTTGGATGCGCACTCGTCATCATTATCAACTTGATGTGGTGCAGGTGATGATTTAGGCTTTGCTGCAACCATTGCCTTCTTAGGCTCTTCCTCATCAGCAACTAATCCTGATGCAGTTTCTTTTCCCTTTGAATCATTGTCCCATGCTTGATCTTGAAGAGTCTCCAGCTCATAGGTCTTCAGAATTCCATAGTATTCTTCCAGAGAAGTTGTATGCAAATCTCTGGTTTCTCTGATTGCGTAGACTCTATGTTCAATGCTCTTTGGCTGGTTCCTCAAATATCTTGTATTGGTTTCAACCATGGGGAGAGTAACACCTCTCAGATTCAAATCCAATACCAACTGACTGAATCGTAGGTAGACGTCTGTTATGCTCTCTCCTTTTCGTATTCTAAAGGTGTCATACTCCATCTTGAGTATAAGTGTCTTGTTGCTTCTAACCTCTGCAGATCCTTCCATGACAACTTCTATCTTGTCCCAAATCTTCTTTGCTGTATTCAAACCTTTGACTATGTTGAACATTTCATGATCAAGAGATTCCATCAAGGTTTGTCTTACTGCAGTATCATAAGCTATTTGCTCCTTGTCAGCATCCGTAAAGTCCGCTGCCTTTTTGGGCTCAGACCGAGCAGGTATAACCTCCTCTCCTTCCGTACGCTCAGGAATAGCTTTCATTGGAACGAATTTACCCTTTTCAAGGACTTCCAGATACTCAGGGTTAATACTCTCTAAGTAGAGTCTCATTCTGAAAACCCATTCTTCATAGTGATCTCGGTTGAACATTGGGATCTTGAAAGAATTTTTAGGAGCCATTTCAAATCTTGTCACTAAAAAATTCTAAGTACCCAAGACTAGGCTATGTAGAATATCTATGTAGAACTTCTGCCAAGTCGAAATTTCTCTAAGTAGAAATTTTTTGCTCAAGTCGAAATTTCTCTTAAGTAGAAATTGTCCAAGTCGAAATTCACCAAGTAGAAATTGTCCAAGTCGAAATTCTATGTAGAAAATCTCAAGTAGAAATTCTATGTAGAACTTTTGTCCTTAGAAAAATTTTTCTTCTGCAGATTACTTTAATGTTGAATAAACAATATCACCACTAAAACACCTTTTTGACTTTTGATTGCTTTACACGCCGAAAGTGACTAACCCACCTGCTAAGCACTGAGTACACTTTCTTTTGCTTTCGGCTAAGAAATAATAATCAAATCAAAAGTACCAAAAACACCTTTTTGACTATAATTTCTTTGAAAAGGAAATTGAAAAGTTGCTGGGTTATATTCTTGATAAGAACAAATGATGAACACTCAAGAACACCAAATATTAATGAACCCAGATTAATTCACAAAAATTAATTAAAATACACCCAAGCTAAATAATCACACCTGGAGTATTTAAATAATTTTTCCCGGATGAGTTTTCACTGGAAATGAATAAAAGCTCACTTTTCGAAAAAATGAAAAGTAGATCTAGAAAATGAAAACTCACGATTCTACTACCAAACACAAGGATCTATGTTTTGTATGTCAAACAACCGCTCTGATACCAATTGTTAGGTCCAAATGTGTTGTAGAGGGGGGGGTGAATACAACTTTTCGATTATGAGTAGCAATAAATACGATGCAATAGATGAACACACAGATTCAAGGAATATATTTCTTTTATATATAACTTGAAAAGGTTGCTACAACATTCATTACAAAGTATAACAGAAGTTGAGAGAGAAGTGAATGATTCTAAGCTCTGTGAATACTCTCTCTCTTTTTCTTGTGTTTTTCTCAATATTGCTCACTAACTAAAACATTACACAAGTACTTCTATTTATACTACATGTAATCTATGACCTGTAGTCTTCAAAGACTAAGATGTACGTGGCCCAATGATGTCCACATAAATCTTGCCTTATCTTGAAAGCTTGGAAATCTGCCAATCAGAAGATGCCATGTGTCATGTTGAAGCTGCACTCTAAGTAGAACTTCTACTTGAGAATTTCTACTTGGCCATCTCGAAATTCTAAGTAGAACTTCTACTTGAGAATTTCGACTTAGCCATCTAGAACATTTCTTACTTAGAAAATATTCTGGTCTTCAACTTGAAACTTCAATGCACATCTTGAGCTTGTGATATCTTCATAACTTCTTTGTTCTTCTACAAGCTCTTGAACATGGATCTTTATTACTGACATAAACTTGCTATCAATGTCCTGACACTTGATGCACTGGTCTGGTTCATAAGTGACTAGTCTTGATAGTGTTTCTGCTTCTTGAATAAATTACCATATTCACTTAGTAACTTGGCTTTCCAATATTTGCTTTCCTTCTTGTTCACTTGAAATCAATTGGTCTTGTTGATACTGATAGTTATGATCTTGATTCTCGAATTCTCAAATCACTGAGGCCTGAACAACTTTGACTTGAACTTCTCTCAATGATTTCTTCTTGGCTTGATCATAGTTAACATGTTCAATTGTATCAATTACCTTGTCTTCATTTAGTGTTGATTTCTTGTGACTTCTTGTTCTTGATTGTCTTCTGGTTAAGTATCTTTTCGTCTAATTGAGTTACATTAGTTATAGTGTTACAAGTTAATACACTCTGCCTTTCAGCATGCCCACTCGGTCCAGCTCCGTAATTGGACATCCCATATGTTGGATTGGTGCTTATGGGGAGATCCGTAGTATGGATCTGAACCCCTCGTGTAAGGTTGTTGGGACCTACAATCAGAGAAGAAATCCCCGTCTGAGGGGGGTTAGTCCCTGGAACTGTGTGGATGATCGGAGGTAGCGTACTCTCAACATGGGTAGTCGTCCCTAAGGGTTGAGAAACTTGGTACGAAACGATAGTTCCGGATGCCGGAGGTACTTGCTCAGATGTCGGAAGTACTTGTTCAGTAAGGGGCGGAGCAGAGCTAAGAGGTAGGGCCTCGGTAGCGATTGGTTCTGTAGTGCCTGGAGCAGTTCTTCGTGTTTGAACCATGGTTGATGTCTTGTTCCCACAGACGGCGCCAAATGTTGTGGAATAAAAACTAGGTTTAAATTATTGCGGCTAGGGTTTGTGTATTTAAGGTTAGGGTTCGTGAGCTTCGTGCTTTTATGGCTGCTTCTGCGTTCGAGACTGATCGGTCCTCACAGAATGCCTACGTATCTCTGTATTAGAGAATCAAGCCAAGAAAACGTAGTTCTGAGATGAGGGGTCAGACCCTTTATATAGGCTGAGAAGCCCTAAAATCGTAGTAGGGTTTGGTGACTTGGTGGGCAAGTCACCGCCTCAAGGAAGGTTCTAGACTCCTTCCTTGTAGGAGTCAGTTTCCATGTTGGAATATGTATCTTGGAGACTAAGTCAGGCAAGAATAATATCCTTATTTGACTCTTACTTGCTGGGCTGTTTATTACCCCTAATATTAATTACGAAATTAATATTATAGTTAGGGTTTGGGCCCATCTGGTGGGCCCCATGTTTGGACCATTCCAGGTCTAATTAATGCCACATTAAATGTGTCTTAGGGCTTACTTTTAGCCCATATCAGTGGCTTAGACTGTATACTGAACAAAGGCGATCGAGA
The DNA here is from genome assembly GCA_037693485.1 of Kitagawia praeruptora. Lineage (NCBI taxonomy): Eukaryota > Viridiplantae > Streptophyta > Magnoliopsida > Apiales > Apiaceae > Kitagawia > Kitagawia praeruptora. The sequence goes on from CM075351.1 coordinate 47,439,525, forward strand.
TGATTACATGCATGTACTATTGCAATTTACAAGCTGTAAGCTTATTACAGTTTGAGTGATTCGTGTTGAGTTGATGTGGACGCCTTTGTTTCTTGTTTTTTGAAAACTTGAACAGATGTTACTTATTGCTTTAATGCATCTAGTACCGGTTCTGGTGATAGCTCAAAGCCATAGATAAGCCATGAATGTATGTATATGTGTGTGTATATGGGCCGGTGTTCGTATTCTTTCATTGTTGTTTTCAATATTTTCTGTCTTTACCAAACATGTATATCTATCTATACTATATTATTAAAAGCAAATTAAAGACTTTTATAGTGATTTAACGTTCGAATAACATATTAAAATTAATATTTATAATATATTATTATATTATAAATATATTATAAAAACTTAAAGGTTCCATTCCCCCAACAATATATTAATTTATATTTAATACTAAAAATTATTATATAGAAAGATCATTTAAGGTTCGAATTATTCCAATAACGTATTAAAATTAATATTTAAAATATCATATTACATTATAAATAAATTATAAAAAAACTAAAAGTAATCTTGCACGGAATATAAACTAGTTATAATAAAACATTTTCCTAATTCTATCGTCGTTCACCGTAAATCCAGACCCCTTTACTTCTACCTCAACATTTATCCAAATCCTTACATTCATAAATAATACGACTACATTCTTTCTGCAGGAGTAATATTTATGCATGATTGAACATGATAGAGTTCATAAAATCATATACTCCATATTAGTAATAATTACGGCTTATCTTATAATTTTCATTTTTGACTACAAAACTTTAAAATTGTATTTTTTTTTATTTTATAAAAATTTTAAAGTTATCAAAATAATTTTCATTTTCTATTTAAATTTTAATCAATGCGAGGCAAAAAATAAAAATAACTTAAATGATCACAGATCTTAGGTCAGGGTGAGGTCTACCTGTGAGAATATCCGGTAACGAGATTCCTATGTTACAGGTACTTGGAACAACTTCTACAGTTCTATGTATTGTCCACTATACAAATATCTATACGTAATTTTCAATTTATATGAAAGATAGCTTGATTTGATTTGATTGGCGGGGGTTCGATATTATCTTTCTGAAGAGGTGAGGTTAAGATTGTACTGAGTTACTGACCCTTTATTTTAGAAAAATGCTAGAGGTATCAAATTAGGTACCAAAAATTGTTACCAAATGACTTGTCATATTGGTTATCATTATAATGGGCCCACCAGGGCCAACCAATTAAAACAATCCAATATACCAAATATTTAATGTCATGTCATTTGGTGGCAAATTTTAGTACCCAATTTGGTACCTATAGCACTACTCTAATGGTGACTATTTGGGAATGTGGATGAAACCCCAATCTTTGTTAGCCATAAATAATTCACGTAGAAAAGAGAAATCACCGTCTTAATTAATTAGAACTAACAAATTAATTATTAATATTATTTGAGTAATGTAACAATGTTATATATTTCGAAAAAGATTCGTTCATTTCATTTATGTAAAAATAATCAATTATATGATTGACAACTCAGTATTTAAAAACATTTTAAAATTATTTTTAAGAACACTAACATTTCTCGTATCATTTATCGGATATATCTCATCAAGTCTCACGATTCCAAACAGTACTGTTTTCTTGCAAATAGAAAGGAAGACGAGCATGCAGCAATCGTTGAAATAAGATGCTGTGGCGATAAGATTTGAACATTATTGGTAGGTAGTGAGCAATTACTACTAACAACAAAAACTCATAACATGGCTTTACAAAATAAATAAATAAATAATTAATTAATTTAATAAAACTCATAACATGAGCACATAATACATAAAATAAACATGTTGTGGAATAAAATCTAGATCACGAATTTGTAATTAATGCTGAGCTTCGTGCTTTAATGACTGTTTCCGTGTTCGAGACTAATCGGTCCTCACAGAGTGCCTACGTATCTCGTTTTGAGAATCAAGCCAAAAATGTAGTTCTGAGAATGAGGGGTCAGGCCCTTTATATAGGCTGAGGAGCCTTAGAATCGTAGTAGATCGAGTTAGGTGACTTGGTGGGCAAGTCACCGTCTTAAAGAAGATTCTAGTCTCCTTCCATGTATGAATCAGTTTCCATGTTGAAATAGATATCTTGGAGGCTAAGTCGGGCAGGAGTAATATTCTTGTTTGACTCTTATTTGCTGAGTTGTTTGTTACCCTTAATATTAATTACGAAATTAATATAAAAACAGGGTTTGGGCCTATTTGGTGGGCCTCACGTCTGGACCATTCTAGGTCTAATTAATGCCACATTAAATGTGTCTTTAGGGGTTACTTTCAGCTCATATCATTTGCCCCCCAACTTCTAGGAAAACTGATCAGGTTTTCCTTGAAATTTTAATGGTCTTTTTCGAGACTCGGGTCAGGGTTTATCTTTGAACACTAATGTTTTCACAAGTATTATCTTGATGTAAAGCGTGGAGCGACTGACGCGTTTACGACAATGTTAATTTGATGCTAATCGACACTAATCAGCCTTAAACGATGCTTAATCTATGTTAAATGACGTAAAATGGTGTAAGACGGCACTAAACGGCGCTAATCGACGATAAGCGGCGCTAATAAGCCTTAAACGACGTTTAATCCATGTTAAATGACGTTGAATGGCATAAGACGGCACTAAACGGTGTTAATCGACGCTAAGCGACGCTAATCAGCCTTAAACGACGTTTAATCCATGTTAAACGACGTTGAATGACATAAGACCGCACTAAACGATGCTAATCGACGCTAAACGATGTTAAGTTTTTGGAATGTTCGAAGGTCGACGTTTACTCTGGAAACCAAGAACCTTCATCAGAACCATCAACCGAGCCAACCAACTGACGGGAGGAGCCAAGAGGTCGGCCAGACCCCTTCCCGGGCAGCTGGTCGGCTGACTAGAGCTCCTGGTCGGCCTGCCAGGAGATCCTGGTCGGCTGGGGCTGCTAGGAGGTCGGTCAGAGGCCTTTCCGGGCAGCTGGTCGGCTGACAGGAGCTCCTTGTTGCCTTCCAGGTGCTCTTGGTCGGCTGAGGCTGCCAGGAGGTCGGCCTGAGGCCTCCCCAGGGGGCTGGTCGGCTGACATGAGGTTGGCGGCCCTTCCCCGGGCGCCCTGAAGTGCCTCTCGGAGCTTTTTCGCGATGTCTGAGTTCTTGTTATTGAATCATGACCTTGATTCTTGGCGCAATCTATTTCCTTAAGCGTAATTAACTCTTAATGCTCAGTTAAACGCTCAAGCGTAGCCAGGTGCAATATACTCGCTTAAACCCTTCTTTTTCTTTGGAATCGTATAACTTTGTTACGATTCTTTTCATATATAACGGATGAACTCCTTCTTTTTTCGTATATAAACGATATATGACCTGCAAACACGAACCAGGCTATCCTTCGAGCTGTTGTTGCAGGTCATGACTTTCCTATAAAAGAGATGGAGTAGTCTTTATTTTATAATTCACTCCTTCACTTCTTCACTTCCAAAATTCTCTCTGAAAGCTCTCAAGTTCTAAGGCTTCCAAGTTCTAGTTTCAAGTTCGAAGTTCGGGTTTCAAGTTCCAAGTTCGAGTTTCAAGTTCCAAGTTCGAGTTCAAGATGTCAGATGGCAACCGCGCACCTCTTCCTTCATTCTCCATGTCCGAGGCGATGTCCAAGAGGACCATGGCTAGATCTATTCGAGGTAAATCTAGATTGCAACCTCCCTCATATATTGATCGTCGTTTTCATTCTTTATTAGACTTGTTGAATACAATGAGGGATGGATTCCCTAACAGCTCTGAATTAGTCTCGTATCATAGTCCGTGTAAGTTAAAAGAAAGTGATGTCGAGAAAATTATAGAAGCATATGGCTTTCCGGACTCGGTCAAGGTCCGCCTTCCTGGCTTGGGTGACAGAACCTGTAATTGGCATCCTGAGAAGCTGTGTGTTTACAAGGGTGCTCTTGAAGCAGGTTTGAGATTCCCAGTTGATCCATTCATTGTCAATCTTCTAGCGGAGATCCAAGTTCATCCCTGCCAGTTGTTTCCAAATGCATGGCGCGATGTTCTTGTTTTTATGCTAAGGTGTCGGGATCTCAATATCAAACCGACCACCATGATGTTCCGAAGCATATTTGCAATCAAGAACTCTTCCGATACTAAAAATGGATGGGTCAGTATCAAGCATAGGACCAATGTTCCTCATATTTTGAATACATTCTCCTTCCCAGATTCTCATCATTCTTGGGAAAGGAAGTTCGTGGTTCTGAAGTGGCATGGTGGCGACTGCGCCATTTCTTTGTGTCGAAGTTCGGAGAAGTGAATGACAGTCTGCACTTCGTGTGTGATCTTAGTCCGGAAGAGCACCTTGAGCGAGATAGGTTAATCGCGGATGATGGTCAACTCACTATAAAGTTTTCTTGAATGAAAAGAGACTTGTGGAAGATGGCCTTAGCTTACTTTCTATTGAGGGTAATTTTTTCTTTATCGCACATTATGAACTCTGTTTGTTCTTATTCCAATATTTTTCTGTTGCAATTTTAGCTGCTGAGGAGATAAGTAGCCGTCCCGACAACCAGACGATGGTTACTAGAAGGATGATCAAGAAAGCCCAGGCGGCTGCTGCACCCCCTGGCCAGAAAATTCCACAATTCCTATCGGGATGTTCCTCGAAAAGATCTCGAAATGCTGACGGGCAAATCAGATCCCCATTCATCCCTGGTTGGGGGATTTGCGAACAAGACTCTGTCTTGGGATCCCCAGAATCGGCATTGGATTGGTCTAAGTTTAGTATCACTCCTCCTGACATGTTAACCGTAACTATCGGGGATAAAATGGATGAGGCGGAGACTCTTGGAGCTTAAGCCCTGTATCAGGTTTCAAACTCTCCTTCTTGAACGTAATGCCTTCATTTGTCTTATCACTTGTAAATTACTCACTAACTCTTTGTTACGGGCCAATGCATATTTTACCTGGTCGGCTGCCAGGTACTCCTGGTCGGCTGACAGGAGCTCCTGGTCTGCCAGACCCCTTCCCGGGCGGCTGGTCGGCTGACAGGAGATCCTGGTCGGCTGAAAACTGTCCCTGGTTGGCTGATCGGCTGACAGGGGCTCCGTGTTGACCCAAACGGTTCTAACCAATGCTTAAACGATGTTTAATCTATGTTAAATGATGTAAAATGGTGTAAGACGGTACTAAAAGGCGCTAATCAACGCTAAGCGGTGCTAATCAGCCTTAAACGACGTTTAATCTATGTTTAAACGACGTTGAATGGCATAAGATGGCACTAAACGGTGCTAAGCGATGCTAATCAGCCTTAAATGACGTTTAATCCATGTTAAACGACGTTGAATGGCATAAGACGGCAATAAACTGTGTTAATCGACGCTAAACGGCGTTAAGTTTTAGGACTGTTCGAAGGTCGACGATCACTCTGGAAACCAAGAACTTTCATCAGAACCATCAACCGAGCCAACCAACTGACAGGGTTTAGCCAGGAGGTCGGCCAGACCCCTTCCCGGGCAGCTAGTCGGCTCACTATAGCTCCTGGTCGGCCTGCCAGGAGATCCTGGTCGGCTGGGGCTGCCAGGAAGTCGGCCAGAGGCCTTCCCGGGCAGCTGGTCGGCTGATAGGAGCTCGTCGTTGCCTACCAGGTGCTCCTGGTCGGCTGAGGCTGCCAGGAGGTCGGCTTGAGGCCTCCCCAAGGGGCTGGTCGGCTGACATGAGGTTGGCGGCCCTTCCCCGGGAGCCCTGACGTGCCTCTCAGAGCTTTTCCGTGATGTCTGAGTTCTTGTTCTTGAATCATGACCTTGATTCTTGGCTGTTGAATACCACCCTTCCAAGCATAATTAGTCTTTTTCACTACAAGAAATTTGTTTTTTACCTACCAATTGTAAATGTAGGTAAACCTTTGCTATTGGTAAGTAAAGAGAATTTCCTACCAATACAGCATTGGTCAAGATTGGTAAGTAAAAGTTGGTGGAGAAAGACTCATTACCTACACATCTATATATTGGTAGGTAATAAAATTTGTGGACCCCACAATAATAAAAGTCATCAAATGACATGTCATTGGCTTACGTGGCATGTCGACGTGTCCTCTGATTGCATGGATACATGGCGCCTCATTGTCATGCCACTTGGAACATTAATATTGTGCCACGTGGCACATTACAAATCGTGCCATATGGTGCTTAAAAAATGTGACATGTGGCGCCTCCAAATGGTGGCACATGGAGGCCTATATAATTGACATGTGGCAATTTCTCAATGGTTGAAACAATTCATAAATTACATACTTTCTAATAACGTAGAAACCAAAGTGTCAAATAACTAGACAGTACTCAGCTCCAAGAACTCCTCAGCAAAATAGGGTAGTGGAAAGAAAGAATAGAACCTTGATTGAAGCTGCACGTACTATGTTAAGTGAATCAAGGCTTCCATTGTACTTTTGGGCTGAAAATTTAAATTTGAGTTAATATTTAAAATTCAATTTTTAATATCTGAAAATTAATTTCCCGAGAAGAAAATATCTGAGTATCATAGTACTTGCATGACGACAGTGGCGGGGGTAGGCCAAATTTTAATATTAAATATTTTCTTAATTAAACAATGGTTAAAGGATCACATAAAATTAGGGACTAAAATATTGCTAATTTTTTAGGTTTGTTGGGATTTAAAGTAATTTCTAATTATTTTCAATTGAAAGTCATGATTTTATAGAATAATTTTTACTAATATTTTAGGTTTAGCATGAGATATCAACCTAGATTATCTTCCCCTGATTCCGCCAGTACCTATATATATATATATATATATATATATATATATATATATATATATATATATATATATATATATATATTTACCTTAAATCAAATTTTGTTATAAAATTTCTTCCTAAATGACTAAAAATTTATTATTTTTAATTGTTGTACTAATATGCATGTAAACCAAGGGAATTTTGGTCCAAAGAAATTATTGGAGGGCATTCTGTTAGATCTTAAATCTAAGTTAGCTAGTTCAAATTGGTTCAAGAAATATGGGGGTATGTATAAATTTAGTTGGACTTCATTATGACCTTGGGATGTGATTGACCGGTTTTTGTAGCTTTCTATTTCCAATCTCCTTTTAGTAGATTGTAAGTAGATAGTCCCCTCCATGGTTTGTCATAGAGCAAGGATAAATCCCTCTTTTTTTCACATTTAATATATGCAATTTAGCAAAAAAAAAGTATTTAATAAAAAATGAGAATATTTTTTTTTTTTTTTGCTAAATGTATATTATATTAAAGAAAAGAAAGAAGGGAAGAAAAGGGATTAACCCTTGCTCTTTGGCCAAGCAAAGAGAGAAACTACCTACTCCAAACTAACTAAAGAAAGGAGAGAAATGAAACAAACAAAATGAAACAAAAAACGTCAAATGAGAAGCCATCCGTAAGAATCTAAATTTGCATGTTTGATGAACCAATCCGTGTTGAGAAGCTTGGTCTTAAGATCCACCATGATGGTATGAATAATGCCCTTAGGACCTGAAACACCCCTGTCATGCAATCTTGCATTTCTTTCCCTCCAAAGGTGATAAGTAAAAATCTGGGCCGTAAGGAGTGCAATGCTTCTTAAAGTCTGGTCCGAAATATTGCCCAAGGAGATAAGAAATTCCTTCCAAGTCGAGCCCACAATATTGAAGTTAATAAGGCCTGCTAGCTTAGCAAGGATGAAGTTGCTGTAAGGGCACAAGAGGAAAAGGTGCGCTTCTGTTTCTATGCCACCCGGACAGAGGGTACAAGAACTTAGCACTTGAAGGCCAAACGAAGCAAGTCTAGTAAAAGTTGGGAGCCGTCCATGACAGAGAATCCACTCCAGATGGGCATACCTCTGAATCCTGAGCCTATTCCAAACTAAATGCGACCAAGGGACTTGCGGTGCATGAGTTCGAATGGAAGTCCAGACATTGCGAGCCTTGATTTTCCGAAGAGGAATGTCATCCCATAAAAGGACGTCTGGAATGGTGAGATCAAAAGTAGGATAGTCGAAATGCTCAGTCCAGTGCGCCAGTAAAGGATGAATGTGATGCAGCCTGGGAGATGGTCTTGGAAGAATCCAGGAGCCAGAGGTTAGAAGAGAGTGTACTGAGGCAGCACTCGAAATACCTGCTTGAGTAATAATACGGTCCTGAGTATTTTCAGCAAGGCAAGTGCCATGCCACCATGGGTCGAACCACAAAGAAGTGGCTAGACCATTCCCAATTTTGTAAGAAAGGAACTGTCTAGTCAGCATACGGAGTCTGAGAATATTTCTAAATGTCCAAGAGCAATCATTTGGCATTTTCATAATCCAAAAGTGTTGTTTCTTTAGGAGCGTTTTATTGATCCATTGAGGCCATAGAGCTGAACTCTTGGACACAACTCTGCACAGGTGAATGACTGTCTGTGCTTGATTCCACTCTTTCAGATTTTTGAAACCTAGGCCCCCTTCTTCGTAAGGCAAACAAATCGAATCCCAGCTAATTTTTGCCCCCCCTTTGTGTTGACATCTCCCTTCCATAAGAACCTGGTAAAGATTGTTTGTAAACGGCTATGAACCGATGCTGGGAGGATGAAATGGTTAGTCCAGTAAGAGTGCATTGCGAAGATTACCGACTTTAGAAGCTGAGCACGACCAGCCAAAGAGAAGAGGCAAGCTGTCCAGCAAGAGATTTTGGCCGTTATTGTCTCTATGAGTGACATGCAGTCACTGTGTTTCAGCATCCTAGAAATTAGAGGAACCCCCAGGAAACGAACAGGTAAAGATCCATGAGGGTAGCCATACGCAGTGTCAAACCAAGAAGTGAAGTCTTCCGAGCAGTTGCCATAAAAAACAGTACTTTTCATACAACTTGGACGTAACCCACTCGCCTTTGAGAAACGATCAACACATGCCATAAGATGCTTTATAGACTCAATGTCACCATTGGAGAACAGCAAGACGTCGTCGGCATAAAAAAGATGCGTAAGCTTCATTTCCTTACATTTCCAGTGGTGAATAAAGTTTGAAGGAGTTTGAGCAAGCATTGAAGACAAAATGTTCATTGCAATGGCGAAAAGATAAGGCGAAATTGGGTCGCCTTGACGAAGACCTTTTTTCCTCTGAAATAGCCACACAAAGAACCATTTACCTTTACCGAGTAAGAAGGCGTCGAAATGCAAATAAAAATCCACCTCATAAATTTTGAAGGGAAATTTAATTTCCTAAGAGCCCCCATGATAAATTCCCACTGAACTGAGTCGAAAGCTTTATGGAGGTCAAGCTTTAAAGCACATTTGGGTTTGCCATTGTCACGATGATAACCACGGAACAATTCCTGAGCCAACAAAATATTGTCCGAGATACTTCTTCCTGGAATAAACGCTGACTGGGCAATGTCAATGACACTCGGCAGAACAATTTTTATTCGGGAGGCCAAAATCTTTGCAATGCATTTATATGGGATTCAACATAACGATATTGGCCGAAATTCACGCATTGTGGAAGGGTTCTGCACTTTTGGGATTAATGCGATGCTGGTAGCATTTAGAGAATTATGCAGAGAATCATTAGAGAAGAAGCTTTTGACCGCGGCACAGAAGGTGTTGCCCACAATATCCCAAGAGGCCAGAAAAAACTCGACTGTAAATCCATCCGGTCCTGGAGACTTATTCTTTTTCATTGATTTAAGCGTCGCCAAAATAAGATCATCACTAACTGGAGCTTCTAGCACTAAGGCCTGACTAGAGCTAATTTGCTTACAATCCAGGGAATTGAAATCGCAAGGTTCAAGCTCCTCTTGAGTACCCAAAGTAGATGAAAAAAATTTGACCGCTTGGTTGGAAACAGCTTTGTGGCCAGAGAGAAGAACTCCGTTATCATCTTCAATTGCCAAGATTTTGTTAACATTCCAATTGCATTTGATTTTATTGAAAAAGTAAGAATTATTTCCGTCCCCACAAGTTAGCCACTTTACCCGCGATTTCTGAAGTAGCAGACTCTCCTCTTCGACCAAAGAATTTTGGAGTTTTTTGCAGGCCTGATTTTCCAGAAGTAACAAGTTCTGATTATCACTATCCCTTTGCAGCAGTTCTTGAATTCTTGACAGATCATCACGGGCCAAGGAGACATTAGTGCAAACATTCCCATGGGTTTTATTTAGAGCCACTAAAGCGCGTTTGACTTCTCGAAGCTTGTGAACCAAGATGGCCATAGGTTCCCCGTACCACTGAGAAGACCAAATGCTAGAGACAGTAGGCAGGAAAGATTCCAAGCCAATCATGTAGTTATGGAACTGAAAAGGTTTTGGAGGGCGTTGTAACTGCATTGGCACTGAGCAAATGAGAGGACAATGGTCCATTAGACCCCTTGTTTTAACCATAACAATAGCTTCAGTATAAGTACCGAACCATGCCGTATTGGCCAAAGATCGATCTAGTCTTTTTCGAATAAGAGAGGTTCGTTTGTTAGTCCAAGTGTGAAGAGGACCAACCGTTTTAATGTGGCCAAGGGCCGAGTTTGATACACAGTCATGAAACTCTTGCATTCCAGTTGTCCATCGCTCTCGACCGCCTTTAACCTCATTCAAAGCCAAAATGCAGTTGAAATCTCCATTTATGCACCAAGGCATTGTAATAGTCTGACCCAGATTGCCTAGATCCCTCCACAATTCCTGCCTTTCCTGAGACTGATTGAAAGCGTAAACAAAAGTTACACAAAAAGTTACTTGCTTCTCCAAAAATGTCACAAAGCATGTAATATGCTGGGAAGATTTAATATAAGTCCGAACAGACCATATAGAGGGGTCCCACCCAACCCACACTCGGCCGTAATCATGCTTTTCATAATTAAAAATCCAATTCCAATTTGATTTAATACGACTTGCAATTTCCTTAGAATGCTGAATTCTAACTTTGGTTTCCACTAAGCCCATCAGAGAAATTTGGTTAGAGGAGATGAATTTAGACACTTCTTGTTGATGAGGACTTTTATTTAGACCTCGGACATTCCAAACTGCAAAGTTCATTAAAACCGTTTATGCATTGGCGGCCCTGCCAATCTGGAGCTTTTCCTGTTATTAGAAACCTTTGTGAATCCCTCGTCTCCCAAGCATGAATTCCCGGAGTGAACAGAACCGCTTGAGTGTGGACCAATCTCCACAGTGAGAGAAAAATTTTCCTGGTGTCTGTCTTTGTGTGAAGTGGAAGTATTGTTTTTGTGGCGTTTTATTCCTGTACTGTCTGCAACAGGGGACACTGGCTGATCAGGGTAGTAGGTCCGCCACTGCTTGACGATCATGTTCTCAACTCACGGAGCTCATATATAGTACTACTAGATGGTGAAAATTTTCCATATTGTGATTTCTGTGGAGTTCACTTTTTTATTTGTTGACCTGTAGTATTTACATTACATGACCATCTTTCAATAAGGAATAAATATCCATGCATGCTCATGACCATGACGCATGAGTCTTGACATCATGAGGTTGTGTGTTAAAGGCTTGACAATTTATTTACTCTTTATTAGTTCTTAATATACGATCAATATATAATCCAGGGATGCGGTATTACTGCATATAAATGAGGTCAATCAATTAAAGTTCCATTGTACTGTCAAGTGTCGTTTTTCTCTGCATTGCTTGGAACTAGGCTGCCTTTTACTTACGTTTTTCAGGTTGCTTTTGTGGCTCCGGAACAAATCCATTTAAGATCCTTGCATCCGGTGCTTACCGCGAGATGGGGTTGTGGGTTAAAGCCTTGGCAATCTTACATACTCTTTCGTTCTCAAGACTAGTGGTAATATGTGTCATTTAAAATTGGATGGAAAGTTACTTACGAGTACTTGGATATCAATTTCAAACGTATGGTACTATTTTGTAGCAATATATGCCAGCTTAGGAGATACTAAGACTATGAGGACTGTGTTTGGAAGACCGCCTCAGAGAAGTAGAAATTATAGGGAGGACCTAAGTATATCTACAGTAGAAGAAACCTTCAATGTCAAATTAATTTGAACGACAACGGCTTGTATAACCTGAACAATTAAATAATTAAACTGATGGAAAAGCATTAATGTGTGGTCAATATTGAGCATAGTAAGGACATCCAAACAAAACATAAACTTCGATCTACTAAAATTTAACTCCCTTCCAATCAAACACCACTAGAGTAACTTCTTAATTAACATTCAACATGTTCTTAAATGGATAATACTTAGATCCACACATATAGATATATAGAGAACATATTTAACAACATACCAAGATAAGCCTTCAAATCAGCTGGCAGCAGAACCACCATTTCCACCATTTCCTCCATCAAGCGTTGACAAAATCTTCTCCATCCTCTCCTGACCTTTTTGGAGCCCTATTATACTCTCGTGGATGCTAGGTTGGTCCCTCTCCTTGAATTTATCAACGATTGCAGCGGCAAGCCCTACAGTAGCCATAACAGCTCCTCCAAACACCTTCAGCCAGCCCTTTAAAAACACAAAAACAAAGATATACATTACACCAAAAATAAGAAGAGAGATAAGAAGAGAGAGAGGTAAAGGATTAAAAATAAAATTTTCAAAAAAGTAAATACTCACAGGTGGTTTGAATTTACAAAAACCAGTTTTTCGTCTCACGATTTTTGGGCGACGGCAAGAAGAGCATTGTTTCTTCCTCATTTCTCTTTTCTCTTGACCTACGTTTGATGAGATCTAAGTGGATGAGATACTATCTTTATATAAAGGGCCGGGGTTGTATGGCAAGCCAACCACAATTTTTAACTAATTGTACGAAAATGTTAAAATATTAAAAAGCACCAGTTCTTATTAAATTCATATATTGTATATTATACAACCATTTTCACCGAAACATTCTTAAAAATAAATTGTCACCACTATTAAATTAAACAAAAAATGTAGGCCCACGACTGTTTAATTCCCTCTTTTACATTCTTCATAAAGATTAAAATAGATGTGATCGACTCACAAATATTCTTGTTTTATTTGGTGATCAATGTACTATGATTCTACGGAATTTAATTAAATTTTTATACTCCCATTAATGCTATCGCTTTAAATATGTACAAGACTCATCAAAATATTCTTTAATGCTATACAATTTTTTAAATATTTTAATCTTCTTAAAACTGATGTTTGTGAATACAAATTTCTTATATATTATGATTTACTAATATGAACTCTACCATTAAAATTTTACAATATTTCTTGAGATTTGAAACAAGATGAGTAAAAGACCAATACTGCATTTTAATTTGAAAAATATGCAATACGGAAATAACTGGACGATGCATTTTTATATAAAAGGAAATTACATATAGTGAAACGAATAATTAACTATGTTAATTCAAATTAGAAACCACATGTCACAAAGCTAAAAGTTGATTTCCTTGTAAACATTTTTAATTAGCCTAAACCCTTTTTACAAATTATATATCATTTCATATTTCTAGCATCTATGGAGAATTTAACCTCCTATTGTATTCTACGACAAGTCATCGTATTTAGCCAATTGAATTTAAGCTCGTATGTTCAAAACATTTAAATTTGTAGGCATTGCTTAGAAAAAGGTGTCCGTTGTACCTTAATACTCTCTGACTTGACATTTCCTTGATACCATGATACGGCATAATCTATGTATACTGGTTAGCATATTTAATCATAAAATAATCAAGTATAATAGTACTAGTAATTGAGACTGAAAAGGTGAGTGATATTTTGCACGGCTTTTCTCTTCTTAATTTTTTTGGTTTATTTCACCTTTTCTTCTTTACTGATTGAGTCGTACATAGTAAAAAAATGCTAATCGACTTGGCTAGCCTAGCATCGTTACAATATTAAAACCACTATTTGACTGAAAAGATTTTATTTATGGTTAGTGAAATTTTTATGCTGATTTAGCTAGTAATGCCAAAAATCATATATGTACATACAAATTCAATGATTCTATAAGGAATGCAGATGTAAAACTCTAGCCACATGCATGTTTTGAGTTAAGGAATTTTGCAAAATAAACATAAAAACTCGATTCGATACATGTACAAACCCACTAATTCAAGACTCAATAATTTTGATAAAACATGAATAACTCAACAAACTAAAAACTATATAATTCTAATATAGCTAATTTCAAGTGGCTTAAGAACATTTATTTATACACCCTTTTTAAAACATTTTTCTATCCATTTTTCGTGAAAAGAAAAAAGAAGTTAAACTAGGGATGTAATTAAGAGTTTTTTTTCCCTTAACTGTACTAAAGTAATTAATTAGTGTAAATTACAGGTATGCACTTCTTATAAAACTAGGGATTCTTATCAGACTAGGGATATTAGTGGCCGGGTGATGATGTGTGTGGCGTTGATTGTAGTGTGAGGAAATGTATAGATAGATATTGTGTATCGTATACCACTATACAATCAGCTACCATATGTAGGGGAGAGCACGGTTCGGTTCGGTTCGGGGCGGTTTTGCCCCGAAACCAAATCCGAAACCGCATTTCTTAGGTTTTAAAAATTGAAAATCGCAATTGCAACCGAACCATCGGTTTCGGTTTTAAAAAGCTCGGTTCGATTTTTACCGGTTCGGTTTCGGTTTTAAAATCGAACGAAAAAATCATAAATGTATTACAAGACTTTAAATTTATAAATTATAATGTTCTTTACTTTTAAACAAAAAAATTTATAATTTACTTCTTGATTAGTTAGTTTTATATTAAACTCGACTAAAATTGTATATTAATGATTTATATAAATGATTCTATTATCTCGACTAAATAATAACTTCATTAATTAATAATTAATCAATCATACTATTTTCATGTCTCAATTTTTTCTCTCCTAAAATTATTATTTGAAATTCTTAATTTTTAATATGAATAAAGATACAAAAGAAATGAAGTTATTTCACTATCATTTTGCTGTATCTATATTTCTAAAATTTGTCATGCTATATATTTATTATTTATATTAAAATATATATGTATATGTATTTATATTAAAATATATATTTATATGTATTTATTATTTATATATTTATTTTAATAATCGGTTCGGTTCGGTTTTTTGCGGTTCGGTTATCTTCCCCTGATTCCGCCCTTAAATCAAATTTTGTTATAAATTTTTTTCCTAAATGACTAAAAATTAATTATTTTTAATTGTTGTACTAATATGCATGTAAGTGAATTTTTTATTTTTAAGGGTATGAAATCAATCAAAATTTATCACCGAAATTTTGGGAATCTTTTACAAAAGTTTTAAAGTATTTAATTATAAAAAATGAGAATATTTGATAGAAATTATTTTATTTATACAAAATATATATAATTACCATGCAAAGTTCAGGAGGGCCAAGACCTTGGCATGAGGGTAGTAGGTCCGCCACTGCTTGACGATCATGAATTCTCAACTCACGGAGCTCATATATAGTTGATAGAGAGTTAAATAATTAAGAGATAATAATAACAATAATGGCCATAATCATAAGACGATTGATCGTGATCATAGGGAGGTTTTGTATTGATGAAATGTTTCACCCTCTATACAAGTAGGAGAGTCTCTCTCTATTCTCAAATTATCAACCCCTAAACAGGTGGGATTTGATTCATATTTATAGGGGGATCCCCTCAGCCCTAATTTACTTGGGTAGTAAGTTACACTTGTGGGCTTCAAGGCCCTAAAATATACATAATGCTTAATGAGCCTAATACAATCTAAGTTAACCTTTTAACCAAGTACAATTCACTTCATTGGGCTCCATGGTCCAACATTTGTCCCCCCTAGTAAAGAGGGTATCATTAGATCCCTTCTTTTTTGCTACCTGCAAAAAAGTAATAATAAAAACAGAGTAGAGTTAATTTTGGGTAGGTTAATTTCTTTATTTTTAAACTTTATTCCTGATAGATTAGCACTCGTACAAATGGCCTGGGAGAAGCAAACAGATGGGTTTTACAAGATTAACGTGAGTGGTGTCTTTGCTTGGGAGAAAGGTGTCTGTGTCATTGGGTGTGTCATGAGGAATGACGATGGTGATTTTTTCCGCGGTTTCGGGGGAGCGTTCCGCTGTTCCGACCCCGATGTGGCGTCTTTGCATGCCATATGCCATGGGCTTGAATTTGACTGGAGGAAGGGTAAGAAAAAACTGATTCTTGAGACTGACGATGCTGCGACTCTGGAGAAGGTTCTTCATCCTGATTCGAGTTACAAGCATTGGATCCTTGTCGGGGTTATCGACCAGCGCATGGACGACAATTGGGAGGATTTGCGGATGGTCTGTGTACGTCCCTCTGCAAATGTCGCTGCTTTGGCTTTGATTGATTACTATCTACAGAATGAGTTGGATTTTAGCGAGGTGGATGAGTGCCCTGACGTCGTGCAAGCGATCATCGAGGCTAAGAAGTGATGGATTGATTGTGTGTCTTTATGTGACTTTGTAATGATGACACGTGTCTGTATTGTGATTGATCCCTTCGGGGTGTTTTTAAATGAATTGTTCGCTTAAGTTTATTTTTATTTAGCTTTAAGCTTTTGAAATTTTCAATTATTTAAGCTTTTCCGATTTTGAGAAGGCTAATTGTCATGGTATTATAAATCACTTATCTGCAAAAATAATGATGATAAAAAGTGAAATTAATTATGGGTAGGTGGAGAGAGGAATCACTTCCGTGCCCTTTTCTTTATATATATATATACCACTTTCTGCTGTTGCGTTTCAATTTTTTGGTTTTGTATTTTCGGGAAAGGAAGGGGTTTTCTCTCTTGAAGAAGCTTATAATCATCCTCTACATCCTTTATTCACATTTTACCAAGGTACGCTTACTGTCTTTACTTTTAATTTCTTATTCTTGATCTACTTTGCTAGATAGTTCGTAATTTCTATATCTATGAGAGAAATGTCGCTCTTTTCTTCCTCTTCGCGTACACCTAGTAGTATGAATCCTGGGAAATTGCCACTTAAGGACGAGAGTTTAGAAGGTTCTGTCAATCTAGACCACTTAGAGATTCCTGGGCAGATTCTTGAGCAGATGTCTGATCATAGTTTTGATTTCTTGAACGAGGGGGATAGTGTAGTAGAAGGGGCTCGAGCTTTGCCCCCTCTTAGCCCCCGGACGGCGGCTCATCGCCAGAAAGTCGTGGATGATGCTAAAATTATTGGTTCGTCGGAGTTAAATGATAGGCTTAACCTTAATTACACTAGTATTTATGTCAATCGTGCTGTCAAAATAGATATGGGGTCTTGGGTTGATTTGAAGGGTACTCATAGATGTAAAGTTTCATTTGCCAAGGATCGGATATGGGAGATGCCAGAGTTTGGGATGCAGGGTATCCCGATGGTCCACTTTGAATTAGGGTTGCATTTGCCTATGCATCCTTTTCATCTGGCTATTTTCGAGTTCCATTGTACTGTCAAGTGTCATTTTTCTCTGCATTGCTTGGAACTAGGCTGCCTTTTACTTACGTTTTTCAGGTTGCTTTTGTGGCTCTGGAACATATCCATTTAAGATCCTTGCATCCGGTGCTTACCGCGAGATGGGGTTGTGGGTTAAAGCCTTGGCAATCTTACATACTCTTTCGTTCTCAAGACTAGTGGTTATATGTGTCATTTTAAACTGGATGGAAAGTTACTTACGAGTACTTGGATATAAATTTTAAACGTATGGTACTATTTTGTAGCAGTATATGCCAGTTTTGGAGATACTAAGACTGTGAGGACTGTGTTTGGAAGACCGCCTCAGAGAAGTAGAAATTATAGGGAGGACCTAAGTATATCTACAGTAGAAGAAACCTTCAATGTCAAATTAATTTGAACGACAATGGCTTGTATGACCTGAACAATTAAATAATTAAACTGATGGAAAAGCATTAATGTGTGGTCAATATTGAGCATAGTCAGGACATCCAAACAAAACATAAACTTCGATCTACTAAAATTTAACTCCCTTCCAATCAAACACCACTAGAGTAACTTCTTAATTAACATTCAACATGTTCTTAAATGGATAATACTTAGATCCACACATATAGATATATAGAGAACATATTTAACAACAGACCAAGATAAGTCTTCAAATCAGCTAGCAGCAGAACCACCATTTCCACCATTTCCTCCATCAAGCTTTGACAAAATCTTCTCCATCCTCTCCTGACCTTTTTGGAGCCCTATTATACTCTCGTGGATGCTAGGTTGGTCCCTCTCCTTGAATTTATCAACGAAATATCCGGTTGCAGCGGCAAGCCCTACAGTAGCCACAACAGCTCCTCCAAACACCTTCAGCAAGCCCTTTAAAAACACAAAAACAAAGAGATACATTACACCAAAAATAAGAAGAGAGAGAGGTAAAGGATTAAAAATAAAATTTTCAAAAAAGTAAATACTCACAGGTGGTTTGAATTTACAAAAACCAGTTCTTCGTCTCATGATTTTTGGGCGGCGGCAAGAAGAGTATTGTTTCTTCCTCATTTCTCTTTTCTCTTGACCTACGTTTGATGAGATCTAAGTGGATGAGATACTACCTTTATATAAAGGGCCGGGGTTGTATGGCAAGCCAACCACAATTTTTAACTAATTGTACGAAAATGTTAAAATATTAAAAAGCACTAGTTCTTATTAAATTCATATATTGTATATTATACAACCATTTGCACCGAAACATTCTTAAAAATAAATTGTCACCACTATTAAATTAGACAAAAAATGTAGGCCCACGACTGTTTAATTCCCTCTTTTACATTCTTCATAAAGATTAAAATAGATGTGATCGACTCACAAATATTCTTGTTTTATTTGGTGATCAATGTACTATGATTCTACGGAATTTAATTAAATCTTTACACTCCCATTAATGCTATCGCTTTAAATATGTACAAGACTCATCAAAATATTCTTTAATGCTATACAATTTTTTAAATATTTTTATCTTCTTAAAACTGATGTTTGTGAATACAAATTTCTTATATATTATGATTTACTAATATGAACTCTACCATTAAAATTTTACAATATTTCTTGAGATTTGAAACAAGATGAGTAAAAGACCAATACTACATTTTAACTTGAAAAATATGCATCAGTCCATGATAAATAACAGGCATCACCATAATCAAAGACTTCGCAGATGGCTTAGCTGCTTTCACTATCCTTCTTTTGATCTCACTACTGAGGATTCTATCACGTGGAATGGCACTACTTTGCACAAGCTTCGTACTCGGCACATTTGGGACGCTATTAGATTCAAGTTACCAGAGGTTCCTTGGCATAGCCAGGTATGGCATAAGCTCAAAGTCAACAGGTATGCCTACTTTGAATGGCTTGTTTGCCATGATCGCCTTAATACTTTTGCTCGTTTAGCCTCCTTTGGTCTTGACTTGCCGCAACATTGCTTACTTTGCATTGGGGGAATTGAAAGCTCGAATCACCTGATGATTACCTGCAGTTATAGCTCATTTGTTCTCCGTCACCTTGCTGCTAAAACTGGGGTTTATGCTCTTAACTTTTCCACCTGGAATGATCTTCTTGCTGACTGGGGGAATGTTCCAAACCCTGTGCTCAAAAGCCTGCTTCTTCTTGGAGCTCAAGTGTATTGTTATCACATCTGGAGGGAAAGAAATTCTAGACTTCATGAGAGAGGTTGCATAGACCCGTGGAAATTGTTAAATGGTATTGTTATAGACATTAAAGCGAGATTAGCCAGTTCTTCTTGGTTTGTTAGTATTGCTACTGACACTAATTTTGCTAACTGGTTAGATTGTTAACTGATTTTCCGGATTGTTTGCTTTCTAGTTGCAATCTTTCTTCTAGGTTGCTCTTAGATAGTTCCCCCTTCGGTTTATCGTTGGGCATGGGTTAATCCCTTTTGTTTTTTTTATATATATATTTAATTTAGCAAAAAAAAAACTTGAAAAATATGCAATATGGAAATAACTGGACGATGCATTTTTATATAAAAGGAAATTACATATAGTGAAACGAATAATTAACTATGTTAATTCAAATTAGAAACCACATGTCACAAAGCTAAAAGTTGATTTCCTTGTAAACATTTTTAATTAGCCAAAAACCCTTTTTACAAATTATATATCATTTCATATTTCTAGCATCTATGGAGAATTTAACCTCCTATTGTATTCTACGACAAGTCATCGTATTTAGCCAATTGAATTTAAGCTCGTATGTTCAAAAAATTTAAATTTGTAGGCATTGCTTAGAAAAAGGTGTCCGTTGTACCTTAATACTCTCTTACTTGACATTTCCTTGATACCATGATACGGCATAATCTATGTATACTGGTTAGCATATTTAATCATAAAATAATCAAGTATAATAGTACTAGTTGAGACTGAAAAGGTGAGTGATATTTTGCACCGTTTTTCTCTTCTTAAATTTTTTAGTTTATTTTACCTTTTCTTCTTTACTGATTGAGTCGTACATAGTAAAAAAAAATGCTAATCGAGCATCGTTACAATATTAAAACCACTTTTTGACTGAAAAGATTTTATTTATGGTTAGTGAAATTTTTATGCTGATTTAGCTAGTAATGCCAAAAATCATATATATACATACAAATTCAATGATTCTATAAGGAATGCAGATGTAAAACTCTTGCCACATGCATGTTTTGAGTTAAGGAATTTTGCAAAATAAACATAAAAACTCGATTCGATACATGTACAAACCCACTAATTCAAGACTCAATAATTTTGATAAAACATGAATAACTCAACAAACTAAAAACTATATAATTCTAATATAGCTAATTTCAAGTGGCTTAAGAACATTTATTTATACACCCTTTTCAAAACATTTTTCTATGCATTTTTCGTGAAAAGAAAAAAGTAGTTAAACTAGGGATGTAATTAAGAGTTTTTTTTCCCTTAACTGTACTAAAGTATTTAATTAGTGTAAATTACAGTTGTGTAAATTACAGGTATGCACTTCTTATAAAACTAGGGATTCTTATAAGACTAGGGATATTAGTGGCCGGGTGATGATGTGTGTGGCGTTGATTGTAGTGTGAGGAAATGTATAGATAGATATTGTGTATCGTATACTACTATACAATCAGCTACCATATGTGTTACGTCGAATCGATTTGCCGTATGCTTTCCTTAATTAATTATTCGGGAAACAAAATCTCATTTCAAAATGTAAATCATTTATTTAAAATCACTGGAGGGTCAGTGGGTGACATGCAGCCCAAGTTACCTGCTTAAGAAAATAAAATAAAATTATGAGCACTTGTAAATTGTGGAGTAACTGCATAAAGGATTTAAAATATTAATCGAGCATAATTTCATGAGTTCCTTGAAGCATGTATATATGTTGAGGTGGTCGATTTATCACACTGTCATTGATCACACAAAGGGTAAAAGTACATATGAAAATTTTCAAATCTTGTTAAAATGGAATCTATATAACTTTATTGAGAGTAAAATCAGCTTGTCATATTTTGTTCATGGTTCCGGCAAGTGTTGCTTTTTTGGGTCGAAGTTTTAGTCACAGGAAACAAGCATGAAGCAACCCCCCTGTCCCTTGGCCTTATCTCCGCTTTCTCTTTAATTTGGGGCTAAAAGGACACAAGGTAATTAAAACCTAGGGTTTGATGTACTGCACCTAGTTGATGAAAGATGAAGAGTAGTTGCTTCTTGTTTTTTGTCTTGTTAATTCTTATAGTGCTGTGGAGTGTGGACTACTTGTGTATGATAAATAAAGTATAGAATTTGATATGCTAGGAATATATTACATGAATTATTCTTTTGGACTCTTAAGGATTGTTTATGAGTCTATATCTAGTTATAAACGTTTAATTACTTGCGTTAATCTTAACATGCTATATATATATATATATATATATATATATATGTAGTATATTGAGTTTGATTCTCTGGTGAGCCTATAGAACTGTGTGAAAATCAACAAGGAAAATTTGTTTGTTTTTAAATAGTTATCTTTTTGGTTTCTACTCAGAAAATCATAGCTTGCAGAGTGAATGGACCTTTGGACTTGAAATGATGGCCTATATATGAAACTTGGCCGAGGGAATAGAGATGTGATTGGCACATGATGTTGAATATTAATTACCTTGACGTATCAAAAGGACACCGGGGACAAGTAAATCTGTTGATGTTGATTCTTGATATTTCATTTTCTGAAGGTGCTCAAATCGATAACTTTGGCCAGATATTAGTTTACATGAAAATGGCATGATTTTCTCCACTATCTCACGCATGTCCCGTGCACTACAGGAATTTCGGCTAAATTCGACCGGGCACTTACGGTCGAAATTAGCTAATTTCGACCGAATACGGTCGAAATTAGCTAATTTCGACCGCCAACTGATCGGTCGTTTTTAGAGTGGTCGAAATTAACTGAAACGGTCGAAAACAGCTAATTTCGACCGAATAACTTCGACCGGTTAATTTCGACCAGATCCGGTGAATTTCAAGATTTCCAAATTTTTTGTCTGAAAATTCAAATGTGTTTCTAAAATTTGAATTTCCCGCCCAAGCATACTAAATTCGACCAGTTACAGTCAAAATGTACTTTCGACCGGTATGCGTCGTACATTTTTTCGACCGTTCAAGGTCGTATATAGATGTATGCACTTCGACTATATTTGGTCGAACATAATGACTAATACAAAATTTTGGTGTGTTTCACTCGGCTGGAAATGGTCGAATACATGTGTAATTTGTTTTTTTTTAAAATTAATTTCGACCATTTTAGGTTGTAAATTATTATTTATTTGTCCCTTAAATTTGACCAGTTTCAGTTGTTCATATCATTCCATAAAGATTTAATAGCCAAATTTAGGACAAACAATTCCAAAGGAGCATTCACACTCTAAATCAGTTGTTGAGTACACAAACTCTAATAATGCAGAAAATAAGCAACAAATATAAGTACTAAAATCAGTTACCAAATCCTTAGATTAAAAAGGTACCAACATCAGTTGGTACTAACAGCAGTTGCAACACTTAGATTAAAAGCAGTTACCAAATCATTCACAAAAGCCCATCAGGGAGCAGGTTTAACATTACTAAATATATAAAGTCATACTAAGGGATCAGGGAACAGGTTTGACCTAAGACAGAGGAAACATGTAAGCATCCCCGTCTATCTCTTCATCGTCTGGTTCATTATGGTGGTCTCCACCTCCAAGGTCTCCTACAGGGATCAACAATTCCTTCCCTGGCACAGTCTCCTACAGGCACACGCACATATCAGCAACTAATTCAAAAAATTGTATATATAATTGGTAATTATTGATATCACAAAGCAGAGTCGGATCTTTTAGCCACCAGGATTAAGTTTATGAAACTTGGATCAAAACCTGGTTCCTTTCAGACTGATGGGAAGAATGTTAGTTGTGATACTCAGAAAATCATAGCTTGCAGAGTGAATGGACCTTTGGACTTGAAATGATGGCCTATATATGAAACTTGGCCGAGGGAATAGATGTGATTGGCACATGATGTTGAATATTAATTACCTTGACGTATCAAAAGGACACCGGGGACAAGTAAATCTGTTGATGTTGATTCTTGATATTTCATTTTCTGAAGGTGCTCAAATCGATAACTTTGGCCAGATATTAGTTTACATGAAAATGGCATGATTTTCTCCACTATCTCACGCATGTCCCGTGTAAAAAAATGTGACATGAATTCCAAATCCTATTCCTTGATTAAGCAAATCGAGGTATTAGGTTTAAGAAGGTTTTATGACCTAACCCTAAAATGAAAAGACATCTCAATGTGTTATATGTGCGGACTAAATTTGTGTTTAAAGTAAAAACTAGGGTTAGGAACATATATTGTATAAAGATCAAATGAGTAATATTATGATTACTAACATTTTTTTTATTAAAATAAAGAATAATTCTAGAAGTATAAAATTGAGTACACTACAAAATGATGTGACATTCGTTAATTATGTGATAGTACAAAATAATTTTTATCGATTAATATGGACATGAATGTAATTATATATATTAATAAATCTTTTTATACGGAGCTCTAACATTTTCCATAACATAAAATAAGAATCTTAATTATTATCAATATAATACTAATTAATTAACAATATAATATTACTGGCTGGGAGTCAACTTAAAAGTAACGTGACCTAAGACTATGTGGATAGGTGGGTGGCTTAGACTGTATACTGAACAAAGGCGATCGAGATGATTACATGCATGTACTATTGCAATTTACAAGCTGTAAGCTTATTACAGTTTGAGTGATTCGTGTTGAGTTGATGTGGACGCCTTTGTTTCTTGTTTTTTGAAAACTTGAACAGATGTTACTTATTGCTTTAATGCATCTAGTACCGGTTCTGGTGATAGCTCAAAGCCATAGATAAGCCATGAATGTATGTATATGTGTGTGTATATGGGCCGGTGTTCGTATTCTTTCATTGTTGTTTTCAATATTTTCTGTCTTTACCAAACATGTATATCTATCTATACTATATTATTAAAAGCAAATTAAAGACTTTTGTAGTGATTTAACGTTCGAATAACATATTAAAATTAATATTTATAATATATTATTATATTATAAATATATTATAAAAACTTAAAGGTTCCATTCCCCCAACAATATATTAATTTATATTTAATACTAAAAATTATTATATAGAAAGATCATTTAAGGTTCGAATTATTCCAATAACGTATTAAAATTAATATTTAAAATATCATATTACATTATAAATAAATTATAAAAAAACTAAAAGTAATCTTGCACTGAATATAAACTAGTTATAATAAAACATTTTCCTAATTCTATCGTCGTTCACCGTAAATCCAGACCCCTTTACTTCTACCTCAACATTTATCCAAATCCTTTCATTCATAAATAATACGACTACATTCTTTCTGCAGGAGTAATATTTATGCATGATTGAACATGATAGAGTTCATAAAATCATATACTCCATATTAGTAATAATTACGGCTTATCTTATAATTTTCATTTTTGACTACAAAACTTTAAAATTGTATTTTTTTTATTTTATAAAAATTTTAAAGTTATCAAAATAATTTTCATTTTCTATTTAAATTTTAATCAATGCGAGGCAAAAAATAAAAATAACTTAAATGATCACAGATCTTAGGTCAGGGTGAGGTCTACCTGTGAGAATATCCGGTAACGAGATTCCTATGTTACAGGTACTTGGAACAACTTCTACAGTTCTATGTATTGTCCACTATACAAATATCTATACGTAATTTTCAATTTATATGAAAGATAGCTTGATTTGATTTGATTGGCGGGGGTTCGATATTATCTTTCTGAAGAGGTGAGGTTAAGATTGTACTGAGTTACTGACCCTTTATTTTAGAAAAATGCTAGAGATACCAAATTAGTTACCAAAAATTGTTACCAAATGACTTGTCATATTGGTTATCATTATAATGGGCCCGCCAGCGCCAACCAATTAAAACAATCCAATATACCAAATATTTAATGTCATGTCATTTGGTGGCAAATTTTGGTACCCAATTTGGTACCTCTAGCACTACTCTAATGCTGACTATTTGGGAATGTGGATGAAACCCCAATCTTTGTTAGCCATAAATAATTCACGTAGAAAAGAGAAATCACCGTCTTAATTAATTAGAACTAACAAATTAATTATTAATATTATTTGAGTAATGTAACAATGTTATATATTTCGAAAAAGATTCGTTCATTTCATTTATGTAAAAATAATCAATTATATGATTGACAACTCAGTATTTAAAAACATTTTAAAATTATTTTTAAGAACACTAACATTTCTCGTATCATTTATCGGATATATCTCATCAAGTCTCACGATTCCAAACAGTACTGTTTTCTTGCAAATAGAAAGGAAGACGAGCATGCAGCAATTGTTGAAATAAGATGCTGTGGCGATAAGATTTGAACATTATAGGTAGGTAGTGAGCAATTACTACTAACAACAAAAACTCATAACATGGCTTTACAAAATAAATAAATAAATAATTAATTAATTTAATAAAACTCATAACATGAGCACATAATACATAAAATAAACATGTTGTGGAATAAAATCTAGATCACGAATTTGTAATTAATGCCGAGCTTCGTGCTTTAATGACTGTTTCCGTGTTCGAGACTAATCGGTCCTCACAGAGTGCCTACGTATCTCGTTTTGAGAATCAAGCCAAAAATGTAGTTCTGAGAATGAGGGGTCAGGCCCTTTATATAGGCTGAGGAGCCTTAGAATCGTAGTAGATCGAGTTAGGTGACTTGGTGGGCAAGTCACCGTCTTAAAGAAGATTCTAGTCTCCTTCCATGTATGAATCAGTTTCCATGTTGAAATAGATATCTTGGAGGCTAAGTCGGGCAGGAGTAATATTCTTGTTTGACTCTTATTTGCTGAGTTGTTTGTTACCCTTAATATTAATTACGAAATTAATATAAAAACAGGGTTTGGGCCTATTTGGTGGGCCTCACGTCTGGACCATTCTAGGTCTAATTAATGCCACATTAAATGTGTCTTTAGGGGTTACTTTCAGCTCATATCATTTGCCCCCCAACTTCTAGGAAAACTGATCAGGTTTTCCTTGAAATTTTAATGGTCTTTTTCGAGACTCGGGTCAGGGTTTATCTTTGAACACTAATGTTTTCACAAGTATTATCTTGATGTAAAGCGTGGAGCGACTGACGCGTTTACGACAATGTTAATTTGATGCTAATCGACACTAATCAGCCTTAAACGATGCTTAATCTATGTTAAATGACGTAAAATGGTGTAAGACGGCACTAAACGGCGCTAATCGACGATAAGCGGCGCTAATAAGCCTTAAACGACGTTTAATCCATGTTAAATGACGTTGAATGGCATAAGACGGCACTAAACGGTGTTAATCGACGCTAAGCGACGCTAATCAGCCTTAAACGACGTTTAATCCATGTTAAACGACGTTGAATGACATAAGACCGCACTAAACGATGCTAATCGACGCTAAACGATGTTAAGTTTTTGGAATGTTCGAAGGTCGACGTTTACTCTGGAAACCAAGAACCTTCATCAGAACCATCAACCGAGCCAACCAACTGACGGGAGGAGCCAAGAGGTCGGCCAGACCCCTTCCCGGGCAGCTGGTCGGCTGACTAGAGCTCCTGGTCGGCCTGCCAGGAGATCCTGGTCGGCCTGCCAGGAGATCCTGGTCGGCTGGGGCTGCTAGGAGGTCGGTCAGAGGCCTTTCCGGGCAGCTGGTCGGCTGACAGGAGCTCCTGGTTGCCTTCCAGGTGCTCTTGGTCGGCTGAGGCTGCCAGGAGGTCGGCCTGAGGCCTCATCAGGGGGCTGGTCGGCTGACATGAGGTTGGCGGCCCTTCCCCGGGCGCCCTGAAGTGCCTCTCGGAGCTTTTTCGCGATGTCTGAGTTCTTGTTATTGAATCATGACCTTGATTCTTGGCGCAATCTATTTCCTTAAGCGTAATTAACTCTTAATGCTCAGTTAAACGCTCAAGCGCAGCCAGGTGCAATATACTCGCTTAAACCCTTCTGTTTCTTTGGAATCGTATAACTTTGTTACGATTCTTTTCATATATAATGGATGAACTCCTTCTTTTTTCGTATATAAACGATATATGACCTGCAAACACGAACCAGGCTATCCTTCGAGCTGTTGTTGCAGGTCATGACTTTCCTATAAAAGAGATGGAGTAGTCTTTATTTTATAATTCACTCCTTCACTTCTTCACTTCCAAAATTCTCTCTGAAAGCTCTCAAGTTCTAAGGCTTCCAAGTTCTAGTTTCAAGTTCGAAGTTCGGGTTTCAAGTTCCAAGTTCGAGTTTCAAGTTCCAAGTTCGAGTTCAAGATGTCAGATGGCAACCGCGCACCTCTTCCTTCATTCTCCATGTCCGAGGCGATGTCCAAGAGGACCATGGCTAGATCTATTCGAGGTAAATCTAGATTGCAACCTCCCTCATATGTTGATCGTCGTTTTCATTCTTTATTAGACTTGTTGAATACAATGAGGGATGGATTCCCTAACAGCTCTGAATTAGTCTCGTATCATAGTCCGTGTAAGTTAAAAGAAAGTGATGTCGAGAAAATTATAGAAGCATATGGCTTTCCGGACTCGGTCAAGGTCCGCCTTCCTGGCTTGGGTGACAGAACCTGTAATTGGCATCCTGAGAAGCTGTGTGTTTACAAGGGTGCTCTTGAAGCAGGTTTGAGATTCCCAGTTGATCCATTCATTGTCAATCTTCTAGCGGAGATCCAAGTTCATCCCTGCCAGTTGTTTCCAAATGCATGGCGCGATGTTCTTGTTTTTATGCTAAGGTGTCGGGATCTCAATATCAAACCGACCACCATGATGTTCCGAAGCATATTTGCAATCAAGAACTCTTCCGATACTAAAAATGGATGGGTCAGTATCAAGCATAGGACCAATGTTCCTCATATTGTGAATACATTCTCCTTCCCAGATTCTCATCATTCTTGGGAAAGGAAGTTCGTGGTTCTGAAGTGGCATGGTGGCGACTGCGCCATTTCTTTGTGTCGAAGTTCGGAGAAGTGAATGACAGTCTGCACTTCGTGTGTGATCTTAGTCCGGAAGAGCACCTTGAGCGAGATAGGTTAATCGCGGATGATGGTCAACTCACTATAAAGTTTTCTTGAATGAAAAGAGACTTGTGGAAGATGGCCTTAGCTTACTTTCTATTGAGGGTAATTTTTTCTTTATCGCACATTATGAACTCTATTTGTTCTTATTCCAATATTTTTCTGTTGCAATTTTAGCTGCTGAGGAGATAAGTAGCCGTCCCGACAACCAGACGATGGTTACTAGAAGGATGATCAAGAAAGCCCAGGCGGCTGCTGCACCCCCTGGCCAGAAAATTCCTCAATTCCTATCGGGATGTTCCTCGAAAAGATCTCGAAATGCTGACGGGCAAATCAGATCCCGGCCCATTCATCCCTGGTTGGGGGATTTGCGAACAAGACTCTGTCTTGGGATCCCCAGAATCGACATTGGATTGGTCTAAGTTTAGTATCACTCCTCCTGACATGTTAACCGTAACTATCGGGGATAAAATGGATGAGGCGGAGACTCTTGGAGCTTAAGCCCTGTATCAGGTTTCAAACTCTCCTTCTTGAACGTAATGCCTTCATTTGTCTTATCACTTGTAAATATCTCACTAACTCTTTGTTACGGGCCAATGCATATTTTACCTGGTCGGCTGCCAGGTACTCCTGGTCGGCTGACAGGAGCTCCTGGTCTGCCAGACCCCTTCCCGGGTGGCTGGTCGGCTGACAGGAGATCCTGGTCGGCTGAAAACTGTCCTTGGTTGGCTGATCGGCTGACAGGGGCTCCGTGTTGACCCAAACGGTTCTAACCAATGCTTAAACGATGTTTAATCTATGTTAAATGATGTAAAATGGTGTAAAACGGTACTAAAAGGCGCTAATCAATGCTAAGCGGTGCTAATCAGCCTTAAACGACGTTTAATCTATGTTTAAACGACGTTGAATGGCATAAGATGGCACTAAACGGTGCTAAGCGATGCTAATCAGCCTTAAATGACGTTTAATCCATGTTAAACGACGTTGAATGGCATAAGACGGCAATAAATTGTGTTAATCGATGCTAAACGGCGTTAAGTTTTAGGACTGTTCGAAGGTCGACGATCACTCTGGAAACCAAGAACCTTCATCAGAACCATCAACCGAGCCAACCAACTGACAGGGTTTAGCTAGGAGGTCGGCCAGACCCCTTCCCGGGCAGCTAGTCGGCTCACTATAGCTCCTGGTCGGCCTGCCAGGAGATCATGGTCGGCTGGGGATGCCAGGAAGTCGGCCAGAGGCCTTCCCGGGCAGCTGGTCGGCTGATAGGAGCTCGTCGTTGCCTACCAGGTGCTCCTGGTCGGCTGAGGCTGCCAGGAGGTCGGCTTGAGGCCTCCCCAAGGGGCTGGTCGGCTGACATGAGGTTGGCGGCCCTTCCCCGGGAGCCCTGACGTGCCTCTCAGAGCTTTTCCGTGATGTCTGAGTTCTTGTTCTTGAATCATGACCTTGATTCTTGGCTGTTGAATACCACCCTTCCAAGCATAATTAGTCTTTTTTACAAGAAATTTGTTTTTTACCTACCAATTGTAAATGTAGGTAAACCTTTGCTATTGGTAAGTAAAGAGAATTTCCTACCAATACAGCATTGGTCAAGATTGGTAAGTAAAAGTTGGTAGAGAAAGACTCATTACCTACACATCTATATATTGGTAGGTAATAAAATTTGTGGACCCCACAATAATAAAAGTCATCAAATGACATGTCATTGGCTTACGTGGCATGTCGACGTGTCCTCTGATTGCATGGATACATGGCGCCTCATTGTCATGCCACTTGGAACATTAATGTTGTGCCACGTGGCACATTACAAATCGTGCCATATGGTGCTTCAAAAATGTGACATGTGGCGCCTCCAAATGGTGGCACATGGAGGCCTATATAATTGACATGTGGCAATTTCTCAATGGTTGAAATTTATCATACAAGAGAACATATATACTTTCCCGTAAATAAATTTATTTTATTTAAGAAACAATTCATAAATTACATACTTTCTAATAACGTAGAAACCAAAGTGTCAAATAACTAGACAGTACTCAGCTCCAAGAACTCCTCAGCAAAATAGGGTAGTGGAAAGAAAGAATAGAACCTTGATTGAAGCTGCACGTACTATGTTAAGTGAATCAAGGCTTCCATTGTACTTTTGGGCTGAAAATTTAAATTTGAGTTTTTAATATCTGAAAATTAATTTCCCGAGAAGAAAATATCTGAGTATCATAGTACTTGCATGACGACAGTGGCGGGGGTAGGCCAAATTTTAATATTAAATATTTTCTTAATTAAACAATGGTTAAAGGATCACATAAAATTAGGGACTAAAATATTGCTAATTTTTTAGGTTTGTTGGGATTTAAAGTAATTTCTACTTATTTTCAATTGAAAGTCATGATTTTATAGAATAATTTTTACTAATATTTTAGGTTTAGCATGAGATATCAACCTAGATTATCTTCCCCTGATTCCGCCAGTACATATATATATATATATATATATATATATATATATATATATATATATATATATATATATATATATTTACCTTAAATCAAATTTTGTTATAAAATTTCTTCCTAAATGACTAAAAATTTATTATTTTTAATTGTTGTACTAATATGCATGTAAACCAAGGGAATTTTGGTCCAAAGAAATTATTGGAGGGCATTCTGTTAGATCTTAAATCTAAGTTAGCTAGTTCAAATTGGTTCAAGAAATATGCGGGTATGTATAAATTTAGTTGGACTTCATTATGACCTTGGGATGTGATTGCCCAGTTTTTGTAGCTTTCTATTTCCAATCTCCTTTTAGTAGATTGTAAGTAGATAGTCCCCTCCATGGTTTGTCATAGAGCAAGGATAAATCCCTCTTTTTTTCACATTTAATATATGCAATTTAGCAAAAAAAAAAGTATTTAATAAAAAATGAGAATATTTGATATATAGAAATTATTTTATTTATACAAAAAATATATAATTGCCATGCAAAGTTCAGGAGGGCCAAGACCTTGGCCTGATCAGGGTAGTAGGTCCGCCACTGCTTGACGATCATGTTCTCAACTCACGGAGCTCATATATAGTACTACTAGATGGTGAAAATTTTCCATATTGTGATTTCTGTGGAGTTCACTTTTTTATTTGTTGACCTGTAGTATTTACATTACATGACCATCTTTCAATAAGGAATAAATATCCATGCATGCTCATGACCATGACGCATGAGTCTTGACATCATGAGGTTGTGTGTTAAAGGCTTGACAATTTATTTACTCTTTATTAGTTCTTAATATACGATCAATATATAATCCAGGGATGCGGTATTACTGCATATAAATGAGGTCAATCAATTTAAGTTCCATTGTACTGTCAAGTGTCGTTTTTCTCTGCATTGCTTGGAACTAGGCTGCCTTTTACTTACGTTTTTCAGGTTGCTTTTGTGGCTCCGGAACAAATCCATTTAAGATCCTTGCATCCGGTGCTTACCGCGAGATGGGGTTGTGGGTTAAAGCCTTGGCAATCTTACATACTCTTTCGTTCTCAAGACTAGTGGTAATATGTGTCATTTAAAATTGGATGGAAAGTTACTTACGAGTACTTGGATATCAATTTCAAACGTATGGTACTATTTTGTAGCAATATATGCCAGCTTTGGAGATACTAAGACTGTGAGGACTGTGTTTGGAAGACCGCCTCAAAGAAGTAGAAATTATAGGGAGGACCTAAGTATATCTACAGTAGAAGAAACCTTCAATGTCAAATTAATTTGAACGACAACGGCTTGTATAACCTGAACAATTAAATAATTAAACTGATGGAAAAGCATTAATGTGTGGTCAATATTGAGCATAGTCAGGACATCCAAACAAAACATAAACTTCGATCTACTAAAATTTAACTCCCTTCCAATCAAACACCACTAGAGTAACTTCTTAATTAACATTCAACATGTTCTTAAATTGATAATACTTAGATCCACACATATAGATATATAGAGAACATATTTAACAACAGACCAAGATAAGCCTTCAAATCAGCTGGCAGCAGAACCACCATTTCCACCATTTCCTCCATCAAGCGTTGACAAAATCTTCTCCATCCTCTCCTACCTTTTTGGAGCCCTATTATACTCTCGTGGATGCTAGGTTGGTCCCTCTCCTTGAATTTATCAACGATTGCAGCGGCAAGCCCTACAGTAGCCATAACAGCTCCTCCAAACACCTTCAGCCAGCCCTTTAAAAACACAAAAACAAAGAGATACATTACACCAAAAATAAGAAGAGAGATAAGAAGAGAGAGAGGTAAAGGATTAAAAATAAAATTTTCAAAAAAGTAAATACTCACAGGTGGTTTGAATTTACAAAAACCAGTTCTTCGTCTCACGATTTTTGGGCGGCGGCAAGAAGAGCATTGTTTCTTCCTCATTTCTCTTTTCTCTTGACCTACGTTTGATGAGATCTAAGTGGATGAGATACTATCTTTATATAAAGGGCCGGGGTTGTATGGCAAGCCAACCACAATTTTTAACTAATTGTACGAAAATGTTAAAATATTAAAAAACACCAGTTCTTATTAAATTCATATATTGTATATTATACAACCATTTTCACCGAAACATTCTTAAAAATAAATTGTCACCACTATTAAATTAAACAAAAAATGTAGGCCCACGACTGTTTAATTCCCTCTTTTACATTCTTCATAAAGATTAAAATAGATGTGATCGACTCACAAATATTCTTGTTTTATTTGGTGATCAATGTACTATGATTCTACGGAATTTAATTAAATTTTTACACTCCCATTAATGCTATCGCTTTAAATATGTACAAGACTCATCAAAATATTCTTTAATGCTATACAATTTTTTAAATATTTTTATCTTCTTAAAACTGATGTTTGTGAATACAAATTTCTTATATATTATGATTTACTAATATGAACTCTACCATTAAAATTTTACAATATTTCTTGAGATTTGAAACAAGATGAGTAAAAGACCAATACTACATTTTAATTTGAAAAATATGCAATACGGAAATAACTGGACGATGCATTTTTATATAAAAGGAAATTACATATAGTGAAACGAATAATTAACTATGTTAATTCAAATTAGAAACCACATGTCACAAAGCTAAAAGTTGATTTCCTTGTAAACATTTTTAATTAGCCAAAACCCTTTTTACAAATTATATATCATTTCATATTTCTAGCATCTATGGAGAATTTAACCTCCTATTGTATTCTACGACAAGTCATCGTATTTAGCCAATTGAATTTAAGCTCGTATGTTCAAAACATTTAAATTTGTAGGCATTGCTTAGAAAAAGGTGTCCGTTGTACCTTAATACTCTCTGACTTGACATTTCCTTGATACCATGATACGGCATAATCTATGTATACTGGTTAGCATATTTAATCATAAAATAATCAAGTATAATAGTACTCCCTCCGTCCCAACCAAATGTTTACATTTGGTTTGGGCACGGAGACCAAGGAAAAATGTAAAGAAAGAGGAGAGAAGGAGGAAAAATGAGTGAAGTGGTGGGACCCATCACTATATAATGTATAAAATGAGTTAGTGGAGGAAAGTTATGGATGTAGTTGATTTTTATATTATAAAACTTTACTATTTTGGGAAAGTTTTGAAATGTAAAGAAATGGGTGGGACGGCCCAAAAAGGAAAGTGTAAAGAAATGGATGGGACTGAGGGAGTACTAGTAATTGAGACTGAAAAGGTGAGTGATATTTTGCACCGCTTTTCTCTTCTTAATTTTTTTGGTTTATTTCACCTTTTCTTCTTTACTGATTGAGTCGTACATAGTAAAAAAATGCTAATCGACTTGGCTAGCCTAGCATCGTTACAATATTAAAACCACTTTTTGACTGAAAAGATTTTATTTATGGTTAGTGGAATTTTTATGCTGATTTAGCTAGTAATGCCAAAAATCATATATAAAAACCAAACCAAACCAAACATACCCAGTATATCCCGCTCACCAAAAATCATATATGTACATACAAATTCAATGATTCTATAAGGAATGCAGATGTAAAACTCTAGCCACATGCATGTTTTGAGTTAAGGAATTTTGCAAAATAAACATAAAAACTCGATTCGATACATGTACAAACCCACTAATTCAAGACTCAATAATTTTGATAAAACATGAATAACTCAACAAACTAAAAACTATATAATTCTAATATAGCTAATTTCAAGTGGCTTAAGAACATTTATTTATACACCCTTTTCAAAACATTTTTCTATCCATTTTTCGTGAAAAGAAAAAAGTAGTTAAACTAGGGATGTAATTAAGAGTTTTTTTTTCCCTTAACTGTACTAAAGTAATTAATTAGTGTAAATTACAGGTATGCACTTCTTATAAAACTAGGGATTCTTATCAGACTAGGGATATTAGTGGCCGGGTGATGATGTGTGTGGCGTTGATTGTAGTGTGAGGAAATGTATAGATAGATATTGTGTATCGTATACCACTATACAATCAGCTACCATATGTAGGGGAGAGCACGGTTCGGTTCGGGGCGGTTTTGCCCCGAAACCGAATCCGAAACCGCATTTCTTAGGTTTTAAAAATTGAAAATCGCAATTGCAACCGAACCATCGGTTTCGGTTTTAAAAAGCTCGGTTCGGTTTTTACCGGTTCGGTTTCGGTTTTAAAACCGAACGAAAAAATCATAAATGTATTACAAGACTTTAAATTTATAAATTATAATGTTCTTTACTTTTAAACAAAAAAATTTATAATTTACTTCTTGATTAGTTAGTTTTATATTAAACTCGACTAAAATTGTATATTAATGATTTATATAAATGATTCTATTATCTAGACTAAATAATAACTTCATTAATTAATAAATAATCAATCATACTATTTTCATGTCTCAATTTTTTCTCTCCTAAAATTATTATTTGAAATTCTTAATTTTTAATATGAATAAAGATACAAAAGAAATGAAGTTATTTCACTATCATTTTGCTGTATCTATATTTCTAAAATTTGTCATGCTATATATTTATTATTTATATTAAAATATATATGTATATGTATTTATTATTTATATATTTATTTTAATAATCGGTTCGGTTCGGTTTTTTGCGGTTCGGTTATCTTCCCCTGATTCCGCCCTTAAATCAAATTTTGTTATAAATTTTTTTCCTAAATGACTAAAAATTAATTATTTTTAATTGTTGTACTAATATGCATGTAAGTGAATTTGTTATTTTTAAGGGTATGAAATCAATCAAAATTAATCATCGAAATTTTGGGAATCTTTTACAAAAGTTTTAAAGTATTTAATTATAAAAAATGAGAATATTTGATAGAAATTATTTTATTTATACAAAATATATATAATTACCATGCAAAGTTCAGGAGGGCCAAGACCTTGGCATGAGGGTAGTAGGTCCGCCACTGCTTGACGATCATGAATTCTCAACTCACGGAGCTCATATATAGTTGATAGAGAGTTAAATAATTAAGAGATAATAATAACAATAATGGCCATAATCATAAGACGATTGATCGTGATCAAAGGGAGGTTTTGTATTGATGAAATGTTTCACCCTCTATACAAGTAGGAGAGTCTCTCTCTATTCTCAAATTATCAACACCTAAACAGGTGGGATTTGATTCATATTTATAGGGGATCCAGTGTGGATCCCCTCAGCCCTAATTTACTTGGGTAGTAAGTTACACTTGTGGGCTTTAAGGCCCTAAAATATACATAATGCTTAATGAGCCTAATACAATCTAAGTTAACCTTTTAACCAAGTACAATTCACTTCATTGGGCTCCATGGTCCAACATTTGTCCCCCCCTAGTAAAGAGGGTATCATTAGATCCCTTCTTTTTTGCTACCTGCAAAAAAGTAATAATAAAAATAGAGTAGAGTTAATTTTGGGTAGGTTAATTTCTTTATTTTTAAACTTTATTCCTGATAGATTAGCACTCGTGCAAATGGCCTGGGAGAAGCAAACAGATGGGTTTTACAAGATTAACGTGAGTGGTGTCTTTGCTTGGGAGAAAGGTGTCTGTGTCATTGGGTGTGTCATGAGGAATGACGATGGTGATTTCTTCCGCGGTTTCGGGGGAGCGTTCCGCTGTTCCGACCCCGATGTGGCGTCTTTGCAGGCCATATGCCATGGGCTTGAATTTGCCTGGAGGAAGGGTAAGAAAAAACTGATTCTTGAGACTGACGATGCTGCGACTCTGGAGAAGGTTCTTCATCCTGATTCGAGTTACAAGCATTGGATCCTTGTCGGGGTTATCGACCAGCGCATGGACGACGATTGGGAGGATTTGCGGATGGTCTGTGTGCGTCCCTCTGCAAATGTCGCTGCTTTGGCTTTGATTGATTACTATCTACAGAATGAGTTGGATTTTAGCGAGGTGGATGAGTGCCCTGACGTCGTGGAAGCGATCATCGAGGCTGAGAAGTGATGGATTGATTGTGTGTCTTTATGTGACTTTGTAATGATGACATGTGTCTGTATTGTGATTGATCCCTTCGGGGTGTTTTTAAATGAATTGTTCGCTTAAGTTTATTTTTATTTAGCTTTAAGCTTTTGAAATTTTCAATTATTTAAGCTTTTCCGATTTTGAGAAGGCTAATTGTCATGGTATTATAAATCACTTATCTGCAAAAATAATGATGATAAAAAGTGAAATTAATTATGGGTAGGTGGAGAGAGGAATCACTTCCGTGCCCATTTTTTATATATATATATATATATATATACCACTTTCTGCTGTGGCGTTTCAATTTTTTGGTTTTGTATTTTCGAGAAAAGAAGGGGTTTTCTCTCTTGAAGAAGCTTATAAAAATCCTCTACATCCTTTATTCACATTTTACCAAGGTACGCTTACTGTCTTTACTTTTAATTTCTTATTCTTGATCTACTTTGCTAGATAGTTCGTAATTTCTATATCTATGAGAGAAATGTCGCTCTTTTCTTCCTCTTCGCGTACACCTAGCACTACAAGAAAAACACGATCCTGCAACACATTTTCACCGTTGTCTGACATGCGTTTTTTTCGTTGTCTATCCGGCAGTTATCTGTTTGAAGGCAGACAACGGTTATTTAACCGATGCGTAGTAGACGGTAACACAACAGTTTTAATTCGTTGTTAAAAATTACGTAACACAACAGTTATATAATCAGAACTGTTACTGGAAACAGCATGATGCAACGGTTTTCTGACTAATAGACAACATGTAATAGACGTTATGCAAAGGGTTCTCAATCTTGCCAGGTTCTTTTTCAAACAACAGTCACATGTAATCATCTGTTGTCTGAAATCCTAACCATAACAGTTTTATTGCAACCCCGTCATCTCCATTGGTGTTAGACAACGGAGTACACAAACACACATGTAGTCGTTTTTGGGGTTAGACAACAGTTTGTTACAAGCATTAACCATTGTGTAAGCATTTGACAACAGTTAGTAAAGCAGCTCAATTTTGGTTCACTGTTATCCGAAAGCTATTTAGACAACATTTTAAGTGTAACTCATATTGTAGTTGAAGTTTTCAGACAACGCTATATTGTAGTTCACCGTTATAAAATGATTGCAGACACAACAGTATAACAATGTATAACAATGCTATACTGTTGTCCCAGTTTTGTTCGTACAATGGGTATTTTGATTTAAAACACCGTAATCTGTTTAAGCGTAGACTTTTTGCAAATCAAATTCACATTTCATACAAACCACGAATGGAATCTGAAAACTAAATTCCATCAATCAACATTTGGTTCAACCAGGTGACAAACCAAATGAGCAAATACATTATGAAACAAAACGATACCAAACACAAAAGAAAATGACGAAATAGATACCAAAATTAAGACCGATCAATCCACCAAAAACACAAAACAAGCTAATAGAGTTCACCAGTTCACCGGACACCAAATACATCATCCCATCACCAACTATACATAAAACTTCCACTTCACTACTAGTTCATAACAGTTCATAACAAGAGAAAGAACCAGACTATAGAACCTAACGTGCATGGAGTTTCATAAAATATTTCGCAATATCAGTCCTGATCTCGTTAATGTCCTCATCAGTATAAACCAAGCTCGACCTGCGCATCCACTGAAAAATAACCAAAGGTTTTTTGTAAGTCACGTATTTTTACTAGTATCTTAAAGAACCAAGTACGTCTAAAGTTTATCAGAAAACCCAAAATAAGTGAAATTCTCACCTTAGCAGCAAATTGAAGCTCTTTGTCCTCAACGATTTCCTTCATGTACCTCATCACGAACATGCCACAGTCCTTGCTCCCTGTCTGCAGTGGAACTCCCTGAAGTACCAAATAAAAATTTATTTACAATCTCCTTCGATGACATAAATAAAATATGATGAGAATGAATTAATACCGCCATGTTCTCCCATAATATTTTCTTCTTTGAAACCTTGTTCAGATCCTCCTTGTACATTTTAATGGCGCTGTAACAAAATTAACATTTATCAACAACAATTCAAAGCACAAAAAGATATGGTGTATTAAGGTTCAAGAATCAATACACAAACTTTAGAATTTGAACTTACTTGTCGACAACATCCACCCATTCCTCATTTGCAATTCGACGTTTTAGAGGGTCCATGTAGTAGACAATCTCTGCCTCAGGATTTGCAACAGTCAAAGTCCAGTGGTTCCTATGCAAACATGAACCATGGAGCAAGTTTGAAATTAAAGCTCAAAAAATTATCTGAGAATGTCTAAGTAGCTAGTTATGGTATGAACACTTACACGGCATTGTAAGGCATGAGAAAGTATTCATCTTTCTTAGCATTCTTAAATCGTGCAGCGAGTGTACGCGACCTCTGCCCTGCATTACCACATCCAATGGCACCAATCGTGCTAGGATCTACGAAGCTTATCATGTTGGTCATCTTATGCTTTTTCACAAATTCATTTAAGAGGCTACATATAAAATTAAGTAGTAGTGAGTACAGATTCTCAGTTTTATTGCGGGACTATCTACAAAAAAATGAAAGAAATTGCAGAGAAACTTACTTAATAAAAAGGCAAATGAGAGACCCTGCAATTTCACCTCCAGAGCACACTGCATGTATATCTGATAAGAAAATGACTTGCTTCTTTGTAGAGCCAAAGGCTTCTTCACTTAGCTGAAAAGACATTGTCCGTTCATCAGCCAAGGAATCCTTTGCCCATGTCCACAAACGCTTCAATGCAGAAGGATAATTTGCATCCATCTCAACAAAAAGCTCTGCTCGAACATCTTCAACTACTTTATACGTCCTTTTCATTTTCTTGTGATGACCTTTCTTATTTTTCTGAAAAAATGCACGTGAAAATAGTAAGAAGAAACAGTCTAAATAAACATACTAGATATACTAAGCACACTAATAGAAAAACAATCTGACCTTTGAGAAACCATCGGAAGTGCTATTGTTTCCTATTGCTATCAGGTTTCTCGGCCATGCAATAAAAGTTCCTATGGCTTGTTCCACAGTCACAATGTCATCACCGATAGGGAAGGGAATCTTAGCACCGCACTTAATGACTCGAGTGATTGAAACTCTTGCATTCTCTTCTCCAAGTCTTACTCCATGGATTGTCTGCTCACATCCTTCAAGAACTAGTACTTCATGAATCTCTGCATAAGCTACAACGTTGCTCAGCGATCCAACAGCCAATTTGCAAACAGAAATACCGGATGC
The DNA here is from genome assembly GCA_037693485.1 of Kitagawia praeruptora. Lineage (NCBI taxonomy): Eukaryota > Viridiplantae > Streptophyta > Magnoliopsida > Apiales > Apiaceae > Kitagawia > Kitagawia praeruptora. The sequence continues at coordinate 47,479,845 of CM075351.1, forward strand.
ATTCACTTTCACTTCCTCACCTATCTTCTTTTCAACAACAAACTTACAATCTCCATCCTCACCATCCACCTCACCATCCACCTTACAATTTCCATCCTCACCAGCCACCTTACAATTGGCATCCGCACCAGCCACCTTGTCTTCATCTTTAATGTCACCAAAATCAACAAATATAGTGTCAATCATTTTCACTTTATGAACATCTTTATCTTGTTGAACATTATGCATCTTCCTTGCACTTTCAGGTGATTCAAGATTCTTTACACCTACATCTACATCAATCCCACCGTTAGAGTGACAACTTGCTTGTTGAGAAGCCTGTTTCGGACTACCATCTTGTCCCGCAGTCTGTAACACCCCCAGATCCGGGGTCAGGGATCTGGTCGTTACGGTCTCAATTTCAATCCACAAAACCAACATAAATTGAATTACAACCTTGTGACCCAAAACAACAACATAACATACCCGTTATAGTCCCAGAGATGAAATCAGAGTAACCAAATTTTATTAATCACACAATTGAGTTCTTACAACCCAAAGAATTACAATGTAACCATTACTTACTCTTTGCCATCCATTTGTATATGTCATATAATAAATACATTTGATATTTAAATGCTAGCAACTAGCCTACCAATAGCTTACTCTTCAGCAATGGTAGCTAAGATCTCAGCGGTTAATCCTCTGACGGTTGACACCTGCTCGCACCACGTGCACCTTGTGCAGCCATCTGATCTAACTGTTGTTGTGATATAAATAAATAAAGCAAGGGTGAGCAATAGCCCACCACAATATAATTGAACAATAATAGTATATAACAGTCCAAAATATTTTTGAAACCATATGCCATGCATTTACGGAGATGATGCCAGTATAACTTAGAAGATGAAGTTACCAGGTAACTCAAAATATACATTTTGTGGACATATCTGCTATACAAAAGATAAGCAAGATATTCTCAATTATCATAAAAGAGGAACTTGCAAGAAAAATATTACAATTCCAGTTTCAACACTTTTTCACCTTGCCAACACCAACAGTGTTGCTGAAATTTCTCACTTTTGGAAGATGAACTAATACGGGAGCATTGCCGCGCCAGATGCCCTGACGTTTACGATGATCAGTCGTATGTCATGCATCTCATCAGTCGTTCTCTACATGTAGAAGGTAGCTCCGACGGATTAACTTGTCTACCGCCCTCTGGAACTCCTCAGCCAACGGTTGGGCTATTGCTGGACCGGCGCCACTCGGCCACTTACGCGTCTCCTAGTTCGAATATCATCCATGACTCTGAAACGTAAAGTTCGTTCCCCTTTTCCCCAAGTATAACACTTGTTGATAGGACTCCACAAAGTAGTCGTATCTAATTAGAAAGGAAAATTCACCAATATTTCCCAAGCTGATGCTTGTTAATGGATATAAACTTGTTCCATCAATCTTACCCCTCGAGCATTGAGGAGGTAACCAAAAGACTCATATCGATGTTTGAACGAATCAAGATGTGAGTGACAAAATATTTTAACAAGTATATGACCGGGCAGTCAAATAAATAACAGCTCTCAAGTGAGATCCCCTTATATGTTTTTGGAGGTTTGAGCGAGTATTTAAATCTTCTTATAAGATAGATTTAGATGAAAATAGAGTTTTGGGAACCTCCCCTTGTTAAAATAGTCATAAAAGACTCTGAAATATTTTACATAATAACTGAAGGTGAAGGATAATCCTTGAATAATATAAATCATTATAAAAAGAATTTAATTAAATATTCCAAGAATATTTATTAATTCAATAATAATTACGGAATATTATTAAATCATAATATTGCTCGTAAGTAATCCTCGAATGAATATATAGAATTATTTACTAAATAAATCTCTTCTTAAAAGAATATTCAATATAATATTCATTAAATAAATAAAACTTCCAATGAATATTCAAGATGATTTTCGTTAAATAGACAAACTCAAATAAATATTTAAAATAATGATAACTAAGTAAATCAAACCTTAAATGAATATTTGAAAATAATATTCATTAAATAAATAGTATTCTAAATGAATATCCAATTAATGTTCATTTAGTAATCAAAACTTTAAAGAAATATTAAAAATAATATTCCTTAAGTGATTAGAACTTCAATTGAATATTTTAAAATAATATTCATTAAGTAAATAAAACTTTAAAGGAATATCCAAATAATATTCATTTAATAAATACTATTCTAAATGAATATCCAAATAATATTCATTTAGTAATCAATACTCTCAAGGAATATTTGAACTAATGTTCCTTAAGTAATTAGAATTTCAAAGGAATATCTTAAAGTAATATTCATTGAATATATAAAACCTTAAATGAATATTCGAAACTAATATTCATTTAATAAACAATATTCTAAATGAATCTTGAAATAATATTTATGAAATAATCAAACTCTAAATGAATATTCGAAATAATATTCCTTTAATATTTCTCGACTGAGATAAAACTCAAATAACATTTCTCGAAAGATTTCCAAATAATTAATACTTTATGGAAATATAATTAATGTTTATAGGTAACATTCCTCAAAAGGAATAAAATCTGTCGCTGGAATCCCTCCGGGTTTCCAGGACTACAACTATATTTCAAATACCGACTCCCGGTCTATATTTAAAGAATGACTATCATATACCCTTCACTAAGGGTCTTACAAAATAATCCGACTTATAACTGATAATCCTTATCTAGTCTATAAGTCAATATCAATTCAGGGAACAAGTATTTCAATAGACTTTGAAAGTAGGCATGCATGCTACGGCATATGTATCAGGAAACAACATATATATATTATCACAACAACAGCCTTTAAAAGGATTTGAAACTTGCCTGGCAATCCTGCTAGGGGTAGAGGTAATGTATCCTGGGTCTGCTCGGTGATCTATAAACAATCAGAGTATTCGTGATTAATCACTTAATACTTTTTTAAAAAGACTAAGTATAAGCTTTACTTAAGTCGAAACACGCTTTCGAGTTATCTCGTTACGCTTCTTCTAGTGTCACCAATGCGATCCGACACTTGTTCGTTATCAAGACTCGTCATTACAATATCACTTGGTATACACTTAAGTCGTATAAGTTCTAAGGTCGGTCATTAACGGACCAAGATTTTACCTCGAGTTTTGCCGCCCGTTTTCTAAGTGGTTATTCCAAAGTTATACCAAGTATCCATTTTAGGGGTTCATTCGTATTTAACCTTGACTCGAACATTTTTATATAATCGGAAAACGATCCTTTTAACACAAGGTCTTCTCCTACACCTTCCTTACGATCTATAATATTTAATTACCAAGATTCGTCACTGATTAAACAATGTTAAAGGGGTTCAATTTCAGTTACGAACTTTCGATTACGGTTTCGAACCACTTTTACGAAATTAACCGTAACTCCTAAACCGTAAATCCATTTCACACGATCTTTATATCAAAACGAAGCTTATAACATAATCTAGCTTCTCATGGCAGAATATCAAACTGGACAGTGAGTTCAAGTTACTGTGATGCACGGTTTTCAATGATTAACGAGATTTTGGCATTACGACGGCTATAAATCGGATGTTCTAAAAATTATAACAATCCAACCAAGCCACATCGGGCATCCATACAACTGATACACATGATTCTCATCTTAATAAAACCCAAGAACATCTCACTTCATCATCTTAACATTATATGGTTAAATCAACAACAAGATCATGCTAATCATGCTTAATATCATACTAACATCATACTAAGCTCAAATTCATCAAGAACATGCATATACCCAAAGTAAGATCTAGGGTTCATGAGGTTTATACCTTCCTTGGAGAGTGTTAAAGCCCTTTCTAAGCCTTGATCTAGTCCTTAGAACTCCTTACAACCTTAAACTAGCAAGAATCATCAAGAACATAGTTAGTGATTTTCGGATCTGCTATAACTCAGTGGAAAGATCATGAAAAACGAGGGCCTTACCGAGGTTTTCTGGACAAGGCTTCTAAAGGAGAGTTGTAGAGCATCCAACCAGCTTTCCAACAAGCTAAAGAACACCAAATTCCATTGAGTAATGAAGGAGATATGGCCGTTAGAAAATTGTCACAGAAACTGTCATGAATCTGGACAGTTTGCTTCTTCAACTTGGGGAGGTGATTTTCCTAGGCTATACTACTTGGATTGCTATGAAATTTGGAGTGAATATTGCCCATGGAGTGGAGAGGATGTGGTTAAAATTTGGTGATTTTATCATGGATAGAAATGGAGATATGAATTGTTCTTTCAAGATGGTTCTTGCTGGGCAGTTTTAAGAAATGGAGAGAAATGGAGTTTCTTTGCTTTGTTTTGCTCTCATCCTTATCCAACACACCTCATTGTGATAATATCTCATAAAGTGGCTTTTGATAAAGTGATTAGGTCATGGGTGATGTTTTATGCATGGACAAGTGTTGATAACTTGTGGTAAGTTGGTAAAGTGATGCTAAGTACTAGTTAGCTTTCCAATCTTCTAGTTCCTTGTTGTAACTAGCTTGGTTACTAGATATTTCTACTTGCACATGCATGCATCTTGATCCTCTGCTTGATTCTTTGTCCGGTTATTGCTCAGTTTGATTGATTGTTCGTAGGAACATCTCACGAATTTCTAGTTAGGGTTTTACCGGAAACCTCCTTAATATATGCACTCCCTTTTTCCATCTTTCTTTAGAGTCCTCAAATTTAAATTCCTCAAATAACTTTTTCAATTGTGCACATAGTCACCATTTTCTAATATGAAGCTCTCTCTGAAATTTGAGATTTTTCGGGTTTCGGGATATTTTTCATCATTCACTTGATCGTTTCTACATCGTTAAATCAGTTTTCTCCAATTCGCTCTTTTATGAATTCTGACGAATCCTACTTACGTTTATATATATCCTAGATTGAGAATATGCCTTCAAAATATTTCTTTGGGATAAATAATTAGTCCGTCTCAATTTCTGGTATAATCTGGTCCGTTTAGGGGAAAAATAATTTTTGCATTTCTGCAATCTGACGAGACGATCTTACGTTTATATATTCCACAGATTTTGAATACGTCCTCAATATTTTTTTTTTATTAAGTCCTTAAATCTTTCAGTGTCCAGGAAAAACCTCGGAGAAAATAAAAGTGCTGTTTTTCAGAATCCGACAGCCTTTACATACACTCATTTTCCCCTTGGATCACTAATATGAACTCGAAAATCCATTCCGGGTACTCCTATATAGTGTCGTCTCATAATATCCCAAATCCCACCAAAAACACTATTCATCATTTATTTTCTCTTTAATCTTGTCACTTAGGAAATATCCTTGTGCTTCCTCGAGCGTTCCTTAACTCTTTTACGGAACCTCCGGACTTATAACCGATATCGATCTGGATGTCATGAGGGTATCTATTTCTCTCTAAGGAATCTTATCTTAACTTTCTAGGAGATAGATTATTCTAATCTAAGTTGTCACCCCATAGCATTCTTCAGGACATATAACCTTGGAATCTATATCCTTTCAATATTCAATCTTTAGAACCAGTGTTACATTGTAGTTGTAACCACTGTTCACTCTTTCATTAATACATAATAAAAGTTTTAATTCTACCCAAAAATCTGGGTTCTTACAGTCTCCCCTCCTTAAAAGGATTCCGTCCCGGAATCAGGTAGAAGACAATTGGGTACTTGTTGGTTACTTCGCTTTCCAATTCTCTGGTCGATCCTTACACATTCCAATCTTTTCAAAGCACATCATACTGGTGTTATAATACACCCTTTATCCATTCTATCAATTCTGTGATACTTTCATACAACACATTCTCCAGAATACGCTCTTGTCCGGTCTTATACTATTAACCTTATTGGTACGTGCAGTGACTTCGGTATCACTATCGCGCTACGAATTCAGAGATAACCTCACTCGTGCTATGAATTCCCCGATTGCTCTTATCTTCGCAATCTCGATCTATATATATATTGAAGTGGAAAAATTTATTGAGAGATCACTATGATCGTTGAACATTTGTCATATTGCATAGTTAGTACAGAAGGGGGCCAGCCTTTAGTACTTGACAAGCAATTAAACAATTAATGGCATTCCACTTAGACGTCTATCACACAGACAGATAGTCACGTAGAACTACCTCCCCTCCTTAAAAGGGTTGTTCTCCTCAATTCAAAAGAATATGAATAAGTGAGAAGAAAAGAAAAGAATTCCAAAGATTTGTAGAAAATTTTCATGATTGCCATATACATACTTAGCATTTACCTCTGAACTATAGAGGTTTGTCCAAGAAGAAAATAGTCACAATCGTATTAAATACTACTTTATCGTAATCTCGTGTGTCAACGTATTCTCGTTGTTCTGTCCATCTTTCTATGGACCATCATATCCTAATCAGTATTTCAAACATCATGTCATTCCAAAAATTTAAACCATCCGAAATAAACCTGAATGATTTCTCTAACTTAGATTCAATTCCGACCCTTCCACAGTCGTTATCATCTAATTTCGCAGAAAGTCGCCACTACATTAATGTGGTCCATGGATAAATCGTCATCGTTTATCATTTACATAGGGCTTTAATAGCTAACCATACATGTTTTATGATTTGTCACATCACCACTCTTCAGGAAGACAAAATAATCAATATTCCTTACCCATAAGGAATACTTCCTGAACTTGATGTAGATATTACATGAAGCAGATAAAATTGCAAAAGAGCTTCAAGCATCGCATCTCTGATTGGTTGATGAAATTACTAACCATATATCTTCAGTAGAAGGCTGGAAGCTTAACGGTTCACTTAATCAATTTCGCATCATGGTCCTGGTTTACCTCAAAATAGGACCTCCTAATGTGGGTAATATGCTTAAGACGACATCAGGAATCGAATGTTCACTTAAACTATTCTTACGGTTGATTCTTGCACAATCATCAGAAGGAATGTAAATCCTCCATCACATTATGTCCTTCAAGGTTCTCCTCGATATCATCCTGTCTCTTTGGCATAAGCATTCATAATTACTCCTTTATATATACATAAAGTGTCGGCCACCTCATTGGCCTTTCCTGATAATGATAATTCCTCGCAATTAATGTTCTCTGGGTCTATTCCAACTTAAATTTTTCTATCTCATTCCCATCTCTGCTGGTTGAAAGTATTCTTCCTTAGACTCTGCTGAAGGAGAGAAAATATATATCATTCTTTTTCCATAAGTCATTGCTTTCACCTTTCCGTGTGGACTTTATCACAGTTACTCCCAATCATACTTAGGATATTTCACCTCTTAGTTCTTCCTTGTTTTAGGATAATCTCAACCTTTATTGGCTCAATCTATACTTTCTCATGGTTTCACACATGCTTTATCTGACCTTATTGTTACTATGTCATGCATTCCTTACCAACTTCTATTTTGAAGTTCAAAATGTAATACCTTTTCCTTATAAGGTTTTATTAGGTCATCCTCATCATTCCACCTGTATTTCCTGGGTATCGGGTACATCAAAATATCAGAAATCAATCCTATAATAGTTCTCTCTATGTACTCTTCTAGGCTCCTTTCAACAATTCCTTACAGGTTATTGCTACTTTGGTCAATCCAACTTACATCATCCGAGTTCACAAGGTCTTGATTAGGGGTAATGCCATCCTTTGCGCATTCCCAGGGTTCATCTTAATTTATGGATATTCCATCCCCAATTTTATTTTCAAGGAATACTTACATCCTAAAATTGGCAATCAAATCATATATCCTTAATAAGAGTCTCTCTTCAATCATTCTCATCATAATAATCTATAGGTAGCTTAGTGCTAACTTCTCATTTCCAAATGAATGCCAGTCTACATGGCCTTCTAAAGACAACATATGTCTACCTATCTCTCTTACAGAACTTGGTAATGGTAGCAAAGATGTTCTGGAAGATATTGGTCGTGTTCAACGTGAATTTCTTAGCATTTATTGCTTTCTTGAGGATACTAAGTTTCAGATAACATTTTTGCATCACACTGCATTATCTCTGATAATCTACATAACCTTCATTTGTCATTATCCTTAATCCTAGTACACCCAGGGCATTTATAAAATCCATCATCATGTACCTTAGTTTATTTTATATCAAATTTCTCGCGGTTGGCGCTTGGTTAGAAGCTACCCCGCTTTGTCCTTCCATTGCTGGTCTAGTCACTAGATACTCCTTTGTGACTTGGCCCCAACTGGCCAAACTAAAATATGTGAGTTTAGCTAATAGCATTACTTTTCTAGCAATTGCTGGCATAGTGCCTTCTCCTTTGATACCTTTTTATCTTTTCAAAATTTTACTCCATATAAGTCTCAATCGACTTCTCGGTACCGTCTCCGGTCACCTTTCCTTTATTTTTATCTTTTCAAATCCTCCTATCAGTTCCACGTGCCACATAATCTTAACACTTCTGGCATAACAACCTTTTTATTTAAGTCAATCCCGGAATTTCTCAGTCCGACTCGTTTCTTAATTACATTTCCCTTTTTATCATCCCATCTCAACTTCATCAGTTTATCTCTAGAATCAATCGTAATAATCGGGGTCTGTCTACCAACCCGTATAGCGGCTACCCAACCCAATCCATAGGGTTCGCTCCAGTTTCCACTCTCTTCAATGACGTCTTTTGATAATCAGAAAGACAAGGTTTGCCGAAATTCGTCGAATTCCTTTCCAGAATTTGGAAAATTTTAGTCAATCTATCCACCCACTGGTGACACTGGGAAAGTCTTTGTCGATACCCGAAGAATAGTTCTAGGAACATCCAAGCAGGTCGAACCATAAGTAGTTATAATTATAGAATGATCGACATAAAGTCAGAAGTTTAGCTACTGGAAAGGATCCCAATATATGTACATCCCTTAGAAGGGAAGTCAAAGTTTCAAACTAAAACATTCCACATATTCCTGATACATATTCGTCCTATTAGTCGATACTACCAAATACCAGTCTTCTTAACAACTAGCCTCAGAAGGAACACTACCGTCGGGGTTAGTTATTCCACAAAATTGGCACTTCCAATGCCATCCGAATATGGTGAACCGTGCTGTCCGAATACATCCGCAATTACCCTACCGTGTTGCACAAGCACATCACCTAAACCTGTACGAGGTGCATCCTAATAAATTTCCAAAATTTTCCTTCCTCCATTAGATAACGCCAATGCTGGGTCGTTACCAATTTTATCTTTAACTCTAGGGAGATTTTCCCCCATTTATATTGTACATTCAAACTTTTAGTCTTACAATTAAGTCGGGTTACGGGACTACACTCTTTGTAAAGTCCTGAGCAAATCTTTGGTAATACCTCGTGAATCTAATGAAATTTATCACCTTTGCCGGTGTGGTTGGCCTTTCTCCATTTGAAACTGTCTTTAACTTGGCGGGGTTGACCAACACCACTCACTATTGATCATATGTCCTTTTAACTGGACTTCATTTTGCTAGACTCATACTTCGAGAACTTGGCATACACTCGTTCCTTCAGGTTTTATCTGAAAACACTCTCAATTACCTTTTAACCACTGATCGCTTTACTTGATCCATTTACGATTCAGTGTCGGAATAACTTAAGATAACTACATTAATCCATTCAAGGAAAAAAAAGAATTTACTATTCCTCTGAATCACATGCATCTTATGTTTCTGGTTTATCATTCACAGAATTGAACTAAACTTATACTTGGTTTCTGACGATAGCCTCATTACTAGTTTATCATAGACTCACTGGTCTTCTCCTCTTGTAGGTTCTGAGATCATTGTCTCGCTTACTACTTCCTTATATACTTTATTAAATCATACCATCACCTTCCAATGTCTTTATTTTCTAAGTTGATCCATTCATAAAATGAACATTTCCCTAAACCAAACCACCTCATCAATCCCAGTTTGACTTTATAAATTATAACCTATGAAATCTGCCTTCTCATGGCGAATTACCATTAACAATATTCACACTAATCCATTTATCACATGATATGGCACTTGCTGCCTCTATCTCAACTTCTCATGGGGACTCTGCTCCCTGTCCTCTATCTTTGTCTTTGATAATCATGTACCACTCTAACTCTTTTCTCATTAATCTGAAGGTCTCTAATGATCTTTATCTATCCCCATATAAGACCTCAAGTAATCCTTCCAATTCATCTTAATTGCTGGTACTACATCCGGTAGTCCTGCTATGAATCCAATACGCATCTTTAGTTCTCTTAATAATATCTCAGTTCTTTACGCTCACTTCTCTGAGCACTATACCTTATCTCTTACAATCTCTCTTGCTGCAGCCTTTATTCCCTCAAGGGTAAATTCCTTATTCCTAACAGGATTCTCTTTTTTAGCTGAAACGTCCTTCTGGTTCTCTGTAGGATACCCTATCGAATCTGCCATTCGATCGTCAGCATATAATCAAGCATCATCGCGCTGCTGCTCGTATGCCTCAAGGTGTGCCGCCTTACTAGTCGGAATGAGAACGAGCTTAAGTTACTATCATGATACTTAATAGTTCCCCTAAGGGTTTTATATGTCAATACTACATTAAGTAGTCCGACTATGAACTTGGCAGGAGTTTTATTATCTTCATGAATTTATTGTTTTAATGTCACGTCATCTCTGGGATATATAACGCTCTCTCTGATACCATTTCTGTAACACCCCCAGATCCGGGGTCAGGGATCTGGTCGTTACGGTCTCAATTTCAATCCACAAAACCAACATAAATTGAATTACAACCTTGTGACCCAAAACAACAACATAACATACCCGTTATAGTCCCAGAGATGAAATCAGAGTAACCAAATTTTATTAATCACACAATTGAGTTCTTACAACCCAAAGAATTACAATGTAACCATTACTTACTCTTTGCCATCCATTTGTATATGTCATATAATAAATACATTTGATATTTAAATGCTAGCAACTAGCCTACCAATAGCTTACTCTTCAGCAATGGTAGCTAAGATCTCAGCGGTTAATCCTCTGACAGCTGACACCTGCTCGCACCACGTGCACCTTGTGCGGCCATCTGATCTAACTGTTGTTGTGATATAAATAAATAAAGCAAGGGTGAGCAATAGCCCACCACAATATAATTGAACAATAATAGTATATAACAGTCCAAAATATCTTTGAAACCATATGCCATGCATTTACGGAGATGATGCCAGTATAACTTAGAAGATGAAGTTACCAGGTAACTCAAAATATACATTTTGTGGACATATCTGGTATACAAAAGATAAGCAAGATATTCTCAATTATCATAAAAGAGGAACTTGCAAGAAAAATATTACAATTCCAGTTTCAACACTTTTTCACCTTGCCAACACCAACAGTGTTGCTGAAATTTCTCACTTTTGGAAGATGAACTAATACGGGAGCATTGCCGCGCCAGATGCCCTGACGTTTACGATGATCAGTCGTATGTCATGCATCTCATCAGTCGTTCTCTACATGTAGAAGGTAGCTCCGACGGATTAACTTGTCTACCGCCCTCTGGAACTCCTCAGCCAACGGTTGGGCTATTGCTGGACCGGCGCCACTCGGCCACTTACGCGTCTCCTAGTTCGAATATCATCCATGACTCTGAAACGTAAAGTTCGTTCCCCTTTTCCCCAAGTATAACACTTGTTGATAGGACTCCACAAAGTAGTCGTATCTAATTAGAAAGGAAAATTCACCAATATTTCCCAAGCTGATGCTTGTTAATGGATATAAACTTGTTCCATCAATCTTACCCCTCGAGCATTGAGGAGGTAACCAAAAGACTCATATCGATGTTTGAACGAATCAAGATGTGAGTGACAAAATATTTTAACAAGTATATGACCGGGCAGTCAAATAAATAACAGCTCTCAAGTGAGATCCCCTTATATGTTTTTGGAGGTTTGAGCGAGTATTTAAATCTTCTTATAAGATAGATTTAGATGAAAATAGAGTTTTGGGAACCTCCCCTTGTTAAAATAGTCATAAAAGACTCTGAAATATTTTACATAATAACTGAAGGTGAAGGATAATCCTTGAATAATATAAATCATTATAAAAAGAATTTAACTAAATATTCCAAGAATATTTATTAATTCAATAATAATTACGGAATATTATTAAATCATAATATTGCTCGTAAGTAATCCTCGAATGAATATATAGAATTATTTACTAAATAAATCTTTTCTTAAAAGAATATTCAATATAATATTCATTAAATAAATAAAACTTCCAATGAATATTCAAGATGATTTTCGTTAAATAGACAAACTCAAATAAATATTTAAAATAATGATAACTAAGTAAATCAAACCTTAAATGAATATTTGAAAATAATATTCATTAAATAAATAGTATTCTAAATGAATATCCAATTAATGTTCATTTAGTAATCAAAACTTTAAAGAAATATTAAAAATAATATTCCTTAAGTGATTAGAACTTCAATTGAATATTTTAAAATAATATTCATTAAGTAAATAAAACTTTAAAGGAATATCCAAATAATATTCATTTAATAAATACTATTCTAAATGAATATCCAAATAATATTCATTTAGTAATCAATACTCTCAAGGAATATTTGAACTAATGTTCCTTAAGTAATTAGAATTTCAAAGGAATATCTTAAAGTAATATTCATTGAATATATAAAACCTTAAATGAATATTCGAAACTAATATTCATTTAATAAACAATATTCTAAATGAATCTTGAAATAATATTTATGAAATAATCAAACTCTAAATGAATATTCGAAATAATATTCCTTTAATATTTCTCGACTGAGATAAAACTCAAATAACATTTCTCGAAAGATTTCCAAATAATTAATACTTTATGGAAATATAATTAATGTTTATAGGTAACATTCCTCAAAAGGAATAAAATCTGTCGCTGGAATCCCTCCGGGTTTCCAGGACTACAACTATATTTCAAATACCGACTCCCGGTCTATATTTAAAGAATGACTATCATATACCCTTCACTAAGGGTCTTACAAAATAATCCGACTTATAACTGATAATCCTTATCTAGTCTATAAGTCAATATCAATTCAGGGAACAATTATTTCAATAGACTTTGAAAGTAGGCATGCATGCTACGGCATATGTATCAGGAAACAACATATATATATTATCACAACAACAGCCTTTAAAAGGATTTGAAACTTGCCTGGCAATCCTGCTAGGGGTAGAGGTAATGTATCCTGGGTCTGCTCGGTGATCTATAAACAATCAGAGTATTCGTGATTAATCACTTAATACTTTTTTAAAAAGACTAAGTATAAGCTTTACTTAAGTCGAAACACGCTTTCGAGTTATCTCGTTACGCTTCTTCTAGTGTCACCAATGCGATCCGACACTTGTTCGTTATCAAGACTCGTCATTACAATATCACTTGGTATACACTTAAGTCGTATAAGTTCTAAGGTCGGTCATTAACGGACCAAGATTTTACCTCGAGTTTTGCCGCCCGTTTTCTAAGTGGTTATTCCAAAGTTATACCAAGTATCCATTTTAGGGGTTCATTCGTATTTAACCTTGACTCGAACATTTTTATATAATCGGAAAACGATCCTTTTAACACAAGGTCTTCTCCTACACCTTCCTTACGATCTATAATATTTAATTACCAAGATTCGTCACTGATTAAACAATGTTAAAGGGGTTCAATTTCAGTTACGAACTTTCGATTACGGTTTCGAACCACTTTTACGAATTTAACCGTAACTCCTAAACCGTAAATCCATTTCACACGATCTTTATATCAAAACGAAGCTTATAACATAATCTAGCTTCTCATGGCAGAATATCAAACTGGACAGTGAGTTCAAGTTACTGTGATGCACGGTTTTCAATGATTAACGAGATTTTGGCATTACGACGGCTATAAATCGGATGTTCTAAAAATTATAACAATCCAACCAAGCCACATCGGGCATCCATACAACTGATACACATGATTATCATCTTAATAAAACCCAAGAACATCTCACTTCATCATCTTAACATTATATGGTTAAATCAACAACAAGATCATGCTAATCATGCTTAATATCATACTAACATCATACTAAGCTCAAATTCATCAAGAACATGCATATACCCAAAGTAAGATCTAGGGTTCATGAGGTTTATACCTTCCTTGGAGAGTGTTAAAGCCCTTTCTAAGCCTTGATCTAGTCCTTAGAACTCCTTACAACCTTAAACTAGCAAGAATCATCAAGAACATAGTTAGTGATTTTCGGATCTGCTATAACTCAGTGGAAAGATCATGAAAAACGAGGGCCTTACCGAGGTTTTCTGGACAAGGCTTCTAAAGGAGAGTTGTAGAGCATCCAACCAGCTTTCCAACAAGCTAAAGAACACCAAATTCCATTGAGTAATGAAGGAGATATGGCCGTTAGAAAATTGTCACAGAAACTGTCATGAATCTGGACAGTTTGCTTCTTCAACTTGGGGAGGTGATTTTCCTAGGCTATACTACTTGGATTGCTATGAAATTTGGAGTGAATATTGCCCATGGAGTGGAGAGGATGTGGTTAAAATTTGGTGATTTTATCATGGATAGAAATGGAGATATGAATTGTTCTTTCAAGATGGTTCTTGCTGGGCAGTTTTAAGAAATGGAGAGAAATGGAGTTTCTTTGCTTTGTTTTGCTCTCATCCTTATCCAACACACCTCATTGTGATAATATCTCATAAAGTGGCTTTTGATAAAGTGATTAGGTCATGGGTGATGTTTTATGCATGGACAAGTGTTGATAACTTGTGGTAAGTTGGTAAAGTGATGCTAAGTACTAGTTAGCTTTCCAATCTTCTAGTTCCTTGTTGTAACTAGCTTGGTTACTAGATATTTCTACTTGCACATGCATGCATCTTGATCCTCTGCTTGATTCTTTGTCCGGTTATTGCTCAGTTTGATTGATTGTTCGTAGGAACATCTCACGAATTTCTAGTTAGGGTTTTACCGGAAACCTCCTTAATATATGCACTCCCCTTTTCCATCTTTCTTTACAGTCCTCAAATTTAAATTCCTCAAATAACTTTTTCAATTGTGCACATAGTCACCATTTTCTAATATGAAGCTCTCTCTGAAATTTGAGATTTTTCGGGTTTCGGGATATTTTTCATCATTCACTTGATCGTTTCTACATCGTTAAATCAGTTTTCTCCAATTCGCTCTTTTATGAATTCTGACGAATCCTACTTACGTTTATATATATCCTAGATTGAGAATATGCCTTCAAAATATTTCTTTGGGATAAATAATTAGTCCGTCTCAATTTCTGGTATAATCTGGTCCGTTTAGGGGAAAAATAATTTTTGCATTTCTGCAATCTGACGAGACGATCTTACGTTTATATATTCCACAGATTTTGAATACGTCCTCAATATTTTTTTTTTATTAAGTCCTTAAATCTTTCAGTGTCCAGGAAAAACCTCGGAGAAAATAAAAGTGTTGTTTTTCAGAATCCGACAGCCTTTACATACACTCATTTTCCCCTTGGATCAATAATATGAACTCGAAAATCCATTCCGGGTACTCCTATATAGTGTCGTCTCATAATATCCCAAATCCCACCAAAAACACTATTCATCATTTATTTTCTCTTTAATCTTGTCACTTAGGAAATATCCTTGTGCTTCCTCGAGCGTTCCTTAACTCTTTTACGGAACCTCCGGACTTATAACCGATATCGATCTGGATGTCATGAGGGTATCTATTTCTCTCTAAGGAATCTTATCTTAACTTTCTAGGAGATAGATTATTCTAATCTAAGTTGTCACCCCATAGCATTCTTCAGGACATATAACCTTGGAATCTATATCCTTTCAATATTCAATCTTTAGAACCAGTGTTACATTGTAGTTGTAACCACTGTTCACTCTTTCATTAATACATAATAAAAGTTTTAATTCTACCCAAAAATCTGGGTTCTTACACAGTCTTTGTCAATAACTCCGTTTTGAGCTTTTCCACTACATCAGCCCAAACTGCATCTCTCTCTTTAATAACCTTTGCAGTCTCCTCTGCCACGCACTTCTTAACTCTCTCCTGTATCTTTTCATCCATGGTCTTGGCTTTCTTTTGCCTTGGAAGATCGAAGTAAACTGACTGCTTCACAGTAGTTCCTTGGCCACGTACTCTTCCTGGATGCTCAGGCTTACCAAGCGCCATTGTCAAAACATCATTAGGACCGTCCACTTTTACTTTCCCTTCCTTAACCTCCGCCTTCAACTTTGCCTACAATTTCAAGTGTACCATATATTCAAAGTTTGCTAATAGTTTAGAAAAAAGGTTGAAAGCATGAGCTAATGAATACTTTGAATTAAGATACAAATTAATAACTTACAATTTCCTTAGCTTTTTCTGCAACAGCATCATTTAAAAAATTACCATCTTCGTCCATCCTTGCTACGATCCAGCTGTCCGATCGATCTTCTAATTCCTCTTCATCCGGATGCGATTGAGACTGCATTCATATGTTGATTTATACCTTAGTAGCAGTATAAACATGTTTGAAAAAATAGTATGTATCCACAAATAAGCATGTTGTTTCATTATTACTCACCCATTCGTGCTCGAGGTTGGCATAACCTCTTCGAGACATCCGATGTGGGAATAAACTCAACTTGCTTCTTTTTGCTTGTTCAACATGACATTCCCAGAACTCACCCGAGATGCGATCAGCAACAAATATGTCCCAATGCGATTTTTCTATGAAAGAAAAATCTGCAGGAGGGTGGGCCAACATTTCAGGCTGATCCCGATAAGGAAGAATGTATTTTCTGGTCAGCCGACTTTTAAACTCCCTCCATCTGCGACCGGCTGATTGTATAACCATCTTCTTGGCGGATGGAGGTACAACAAAAGCCATCTACATACATAAATAGGAAAACAAAAGTTAAGAGATGTAACTTGTAAGTAATAAAATGAATAGATAGTACAAAAAAACAGAACTTTGCAAATTCATCTTACTAGCACACAGTCCCAAATCTTCGTCTTTATCTCCCCAGGAACACAATTCCAATTATCATGCCAGATTGGTGGTTTGGTTCTTCCCAAAACTCCAATATATGACTGCATCTCTGTCGCTTCTTCACCAAATGGCTCTCCTTTTTCATTAAAAGTCACAGTCAGTTTGATCCCCATGATCTTGCGTTTCAAAATTCGATGCATCGTTACACAGCCTCGCTTAAGTAGTTTTAGTCCTTGAGTATTGTTAGGCGTGGTAGCAAGTTTTCCTTTTTTCCTTTTCTTCGAAATTTGTTTTTGTAATTTTTCAGATATGGGCTTCTTCTTCACAGATATTGGGGAAGAACACGAAGGAGTGGGGGTCAGAATGGGGGTCTGGTTGTTTAAAGACCTCGTCTTTCTTAAAGCCTTAATCACATTCAAGGTACATGGATGGGATGCAGATGGTTTGCTCTTCTTGAACTCTTTCTTCTTCATCACTATCCTCTGCGACGCTTTCTTTTTTGACTCAGTTTTCTTTTTCGGACTAGCCATAATCTATACAACACAAAAACAATGAATAAGTACATGTGACATGCTTGACATGACAATAAAACTACTCTAATTTATAAGACAAATAGACAACCATTAAAAGAATCCGCAAAATCAAAAATTCAGTTTTATATAAAAGCCAATGTATTAATCAGCATCAACAATTCCAATCAAGATTTTCAATCAAAAATATTTAAACTGTCAGTATTGAAAGAAGGCATATCATCACAAAAACTTATCACAAAAATTTACAGTTTGCATGCAAAACAAAAAAAAATATATGTAAACACTAAAAGCATACGAAAACATTCAAAACACAACACACGGAGAAGTAATAGAGTAATTAACACTCAAAACAGAGAAGAGAAACTAGCCACAATTTGCATGCAAAATTTCATAGCCAAAATTGCATATAAAGATGCAAAATTAAATGCATGTAATCGAATCAACACTCAACAAATGTTCGCACTTATTCACGCAAGAGAACGTGGTCAACAAGTAATATAGAGTAAATAGGATTCGTTCCCACAGAGACTCAAATTGTTCGTTATGTTCACTTATGCACCAGCTTATGATTTACACTCACTGCTAAGACAATCACAATATTGGTTTTGATTTAACTAATGATTAATTACCAACTAAGCCAATTACGAGAAAATAACTTAAGGATTAATTTATAAGAAACAAACATGGGATTTCAATTTCATTTACTACTTCATCTAGAATCTTATGCCCTTTAGCCTAGCATGTGACAGAGTTGATTACTGATTAGATGCACTAAACTGATACACACCAACTTTCGTTGTGCATATACCATCCTACTGATCATCCACAAATGATAGAAGTCAAGTAGTCACCAAATATGTGTAGTCCCTATATGTCTATAGCAATTGAACACATACCGGTTGAAAATCAAGCACCCATTAAATCACATAGTCGATGCAAGACGGTTAGAATTACACCACAAATTAATACATGTTCTTCACATGCAAAAACCTATGCTAGCATGAATTGTTCTAAACCCTAGATCCACTTTCGCATTCACTAGGATTAAACAAACAATTACAAGTGTTCGCGACTCACTTATAACGAATAAGCATAAACATACTAGGCAATCAATACATTCAATCACACACCAAGGCATAAAAACACTCAATTACTAGAATCCATAGAAAAATCCATTAAAACCCCATGATAACGAATTAGCCCATAATCGACCTCATCGCCATCATGGGTTCAATTGATAACATAATTCTAGAACAACAAATAATTAAAAGAAGAGAGAAAATAAGGTTCAGAAATAACTCCCCAAAGTAGAAGAATACAAAAGTTCCAAAGATTACTCCTTGCTTGTCACTAGCTTGGAGATGTATCTTGAAATTGTTCTTGGCTACAATGTTGATGATAAAATAAACTAGAGATTGCTACTCGCTAGATAGATGTGTTTTTTAGGGTTTTCAACATATATATAACTGCCCAAAAATAAATAGGCCCAACAAGTTTTGACCCGGTAGAAAACGACCCAACAGGCATGCACCACACGAGGCAACAACGCCCCAACAAGCGCTAGAGCGCCTGAAAACGTGCAAGAACGCCTCCAACTCCCTATCTAGAATTGTAGAGCTTTCTCTCCTCTTCGCGTGGGCTTTTGAATCGCCCAATTCCGATGTCTAGAACTCAAGTTATGACCGAAACAATTTCTGGAACAATGCTGAAAATATTCTGACGCGCACGAGCGCCGCTGCGCCTTGCCTAGCGCCGCTGCGCCTTGCCTAGCGCCGCTGCGCCCAAACACGCGCAATAGCACTCGAAACTCCCTGGAAATTCCTCCCGCGCGCGCTATAGCGCCCAAAACCCGCGCAACTGCGCCCCAAAGCTCCTGGACAACACCTTTTAATTTGCTTTAACTCTCCCACTTAGCAACAATCATTCCACAATTCTTGCACTTTGAATCACTTTTCTTCACACCTCTAAAAATTCATTTCACACCACCCAAATCACCATTTTAGCACCGTAATAACTTCATGACACCACCTACACAATTTACACAAAAACGTATCAAATGACAACGAAACTTGAGAACATGCAAACGATTAAAGTCCAAACGGAAGGTAAATAGTGGATATAAAATCCACTTATCAAACCCCCAAACTTAAACCGTTGCTTGTCCTCAAGCAATGCAAACTCAGTTTAAAAATGATGAATGAATGCAACTAATAACTACATGTCATGATAATGCAAAAATGTCCTAATGCAATGATCCCACACAAATTATCCGAAACCAACTCAACAAGCAAACGTCTCAACGAATGCAACAACTCCAAACAGAGCTCGACTAAGGCCCCGTATACTAACAATACATGCTCGAAAACGTGGTGTGTGCATTTCTCACTAGATATACTCTCGAAACTAGATCAAAGGCATAACCAATTCTTCGCCAAGACAATCACATGTTTATAAATAGAATAGACTTTAGACACTCCATGACTCAAAGACACCGCCATCATCATTTAAGGTAGACAAGGACTCATGCTTTACTACATAAAACATCACAAAACACAAAACACACATGCTTTTGACTGTGCAATGGGTGAGACCCCTAAAGGCTTATACAATAGCACCCTTGTAGCGAGCGTTAGGTTAGTGGATCCCAGACCGGAAAAGTCTTAGGTCAATAGGCATAAAATCCCCTCGAACTTACTTGCTCGAGTACTAAAGAGCTCACCCTAGCCAATTAGCATACACACACTCTCACAATCCCTCATTTTTTTATTCTCACAACTCTTTTTTTTTCTTTTCTTTTCTTTTTTTCTTTCTATTTTTTTTCTTGCCTTTTCTTTTCTTTTTTTTCACATGGGTGCACTATCTCACCCTCCTTGACTACTCATATCAAATATGAGCCGGCTACTAGCCATTTGACGCCTAGCCATTATTACACTACGACACGACACTTAGCATGAAATCCCTGGTTTTCCCCCAAACTTATACTTAAGTGCTCCTACGCCATCAAGGGAATAACGAAAATACTAGATATAAATAAGTGATTAAATCTCAACAACCAAACAAGGTATGACTCGATCTAGCTCAAAAGCAAACAGTGAGACCGTGAAAAGATTGTGTTCCCGACACACGCAAGTCAATTTCATAAGTACTTAAATCAACCCTCTATTCATTGTCATCACACTCAAATTAACATCGACCTATCGAGCCAGAAACAGACACTCATATGGAATCATGTGATATGCATGAACAAAATGATAATACACTCCTAAATAAGTCTATATGACATGGCATCCTAAATGCAATCTAAATGGCATGGCAAAGCTAAATGCACAAATACTAACATGAATATGCATGAATATGCAACTATATGCAATGCAATGACTCTTGATACCCTAAAATCACCCCCAAACTTAAAAATTGCAATGTCCTCATTGAAGGTAAAATTAAAGGGTACAAGAGATACTCCCCTAGTCGTCGGTATCTCCACCCTCCTCGGGTGGTGTGTCTGGTGGTGGATAGATGTGGTGTGCTCCTGCGCAACTGTTGTTTTATTCGAAAGCAAAAAATCATGGGTTGCCTCCCACGAAGCGCCTTTCTTTAACGTCTTTAGCTAGACTTGGCCACGATTTTCATCTTGAAAATTTTCTGCACCGCATCTCTATAAGGCCATTTAATGATCTTTTCTGGAGCGACATCTTCAACAACAAGCTTTACCCGTATTCGCTCCTCACAAGATCTTTTAACAACATTCTCCCGCCTACCTGAAAAGTTAGCAGCAATAACAATAGCAAGCAAAGGATTTGAATTACAAGAAACATACCCCAGGTGAACTAGCAATGTTTTGAGCTCGAGTTCGGGAGCTCCTTCAATTGATGGCTTAAGGCGCACCTGAGAATTCCAGAGATCTTCCACTCCAAGCAACTTATGTGGAATACGTAGCCCCATTAACCAAGGCACTGTAATCCTCAGTTGGCCATGCTTTGCCTTCTCCTTCTCCGTGTCATACTTTTTACTCTGCCCTGCATCAACCAATTTCAAGCTAAAACACTCCTCATCCTCCGCCGGCAAATTCATGGCTAGAGTTTGCTTCTGAAGCCCTTGTGGATATGGAGGAGGAAAATCGATTTGGACGATCTCTGTAGTCTTCTCCGGAGTAGATTTGTCAACAGGAGTGATGCTCTTTTCCTCTTCGGCCTCCAGCTGGTCGAAGTCAGATTGCAACGAAGCGGCATTCAACAACTGAACATGCTCTTCTAATTCATCATCTTCCACACTGAGACACTCTTCATCCTTCGAAGGAATTAGCATAGCCGCTTGAACCTTGGAATTTTCTTGATCTTGGGCTGATTCTTCAAAATTTTGAGATTGCAAAGGAAGTGGTTGCGGCTGATTATTCAGAATCGAATTTTCTGGACATTCTGAATTTCCTGATTGGTTTGCCTCCGGCTCTGCTTCCCTATCAACTTCATGTTCTGCTTCTTCCCCATCTTTGCCCTCAGACTCTCCTTCCTGAATTTCGATCATGGTCTCACCCGTGGCTAAGAAAGGCCAGTCAAGACTGATAGGAAGGTTCTTGTCCTCCTCCTCTACAGCTAGGCCTTCTGTGTCACTTGCAATTTGATTCAATGTTTTTAATGCATTTGCAATTTGACCAATCTGATCTCCTATTTTCTGGAGAGACAATGCATTGCTTTTAGCCATCAACCTCAATTCTTCTAATTCAGCTTCTTCGGTCGACTGTTGGATAGACCAAGTCTGAAATTGCTGCTGCTGAAATTCAGGAGGTTGAAAGTGTTGATGCACTGGGGCATACTGATGCTGAAATTGTTGCCCATATTGCTGCTGAATTCCCCCTAGACTGTATGGCTCATCTCCAAACTGCTGATTTTGGAGCGGGTAGGCTGGATATTGGGATTGCTCCATACCACTCTGATTGTAGTCCCAGCTGAAATTTGGCCGGTTTCTGTTATACTCACATTGATGAGTGTAATGTCCACCTGCACACAGCTCACAAACAATTACGAATTCCTGCTCCCAATAATCCATCAAATAAAAAGAAAAAAAACGTCCGAGTCAGTGAATTTAACCCAAATTGATGACAAGATCATAAACTAAACAAACAATGAACCGAGTCCCCGGCAGCGGCGCCAAAAACTTGTTCGCACTTATTCACGCAAGAGAACGTGGTCAACAAGTAATATAGAGTAAATAGGATTCGTTCCCACAGAGACTCAAATTGTTCGTTATGTTCACTTATGCACCAGCTTATGATTTACACTCACTGCTAAGACAATCACAATATTGGTTTTGATTTAACTAATGATTAATTACCAACTAAGCCAATTACGAGAAAATAACTTAAGGATTAATTTATAAGAAACAAACATGGGATTTCAATTTCATTTACTACTTCATCTAGAATCTTATGCCCTTTAGCCTAGCATGTGACAGAGTTGATTACTGATTAGATGCACTAAACTGATACACACCAACTTTCGTTGTGCATATACCATCCTACTGATCATCCACAAATGATAGAAGTCAAGTAGTCACCAAATATGTGTAGTCCCTATATGTCTATAGCAATTGAACACATACCGGTTGAAAATCAAGCACCCATTAAATCACATAGTCGATGCAAGACGGTTAGAATTACACCACAAATTAATACATGTTCTTCACATGCAAAAACCTATGCTAGCATGAATTGTTCTAAACCCTAGATCCACTTTCGCATTCACTAGGATTAAACAAACAATTACAAGTGTTCGCGACTCACTTATAACGAATAAGCATAAACATACTAGGCAATCAATACATTCAATCACACACCAAGGCATAAAAACACTCAATTACTAGAATCCATAGAAAAATCCATTAAAACCCCATGATAACGAATTAGCCCATAATCGACCTCATCGCCATCATGGGTTCAATTGATAACATAATTCTAGAACAACAAATAATTAAAAGAAGAGAGAAAATATGGTTCAGAAATAACTCCCCAAAGTAGAAGAATACAAAAGTTCCAAAGATTACTCCTTGCTTGTCACTAGCTTGGAGATGTATCTTGAAATTGTTCTTGGCTACAATGTTGATGATAAAATAAACTAGAGATTGCTACTCGCTAGATAGATGTGTTTTTTAGGGTTTTCAACATATATATAGCTGCCCAAAAATAAATAGGCCCAACAAGTTTTGACCCGGTAGAAAACGACCCAACAGGCATGCACCACACGAGGCAACAACGCCCCAACAAGCGCTAGAGCGCCTGAAAACGTGCAAGAACGCCTCCAACTCCCTATCTAGAATTGTAGAGCTTTCTCTCCTCTTCGCGTGGGCTTTTGAATCGCCCAATTCCGATGTCTAGAACTCAAGTTATGACCGAAACAATTTCTGGAACAATGCTGAAAATATTCTGACGCGCACGAGCGCCGCTGCGCCTTGCCTAGCGCCGCTGCGCCTTGCCTAGCGCCGCTGCGCCCAAACACGCGCAATAGCACTCGAAACTCCCTGGAAATTCCTCCCGCGCGCGCTATAGCGCCCAAAACCCGCGCAACTGCGCCCCAAAGCTCCTGGACAACACCTTTTAATTTGCTTTAACTCTCCCACTTAGCAACAATCATTCCACAATTCTTGCACTTTGAATCACTTTTCTTCACACCTCTAAAAATTCATTTCACACCACCCAAATCACCATTTTAGCACCGTAATAACTTCATGACACCACCTACACAATTTACACAAAAACGTATCAAATGACAACGAAACTTGAGAACATGCAAACGATTAAAGTCCAAACGGAAGGTAAATAGTGGATATAAAATCCACTTATCAACAAACATCACCAAGCATATAAATAATATGGGGTTTTGTAAACATCACCAAAAAATCAAAAACCCCCAAATTAGAAATGGGGTTTCAGGGTCAAAATAAATCAAAAATATAATATTAAGGTAAAAAAGAGGAGTTTTATGCTAAGAACATGTGAAAATCAAGAACCCCTAAAAATGGATGAAGGTTTGTGATATGAAAATCAAAAACCCCCAAATCTGATTAGGGTTTCATAAAATGGGTTTCATAAAATGGTTCATAATCAACAACGTACCAGTACAGTTGAGTTTGACAGTGAGAGAGATGAAAATCGCCGGTGAATCGCCGGTGAGAGAGAAGAGAGAAGTTTTTGTTTGAAAGAGAGAAGCGTTTGTTTGTAATAAAAGAGAGAAGCAATTGTTTTTTACCTTATTAAAGTGGAGTTAGTAAAAAAAGGGGGAAAGTCTGAAAAATCAAAATGAAAAAGGGGGAAACAAAAAAAAAGAGGGGGAAATGAAAAATCAAATGAACGGCTGAGATGCAGATCTGGTTTAATCTAACGAACCAGATTAGTCCCAAAATATATTTATATTTTAATTCTTAATAAAAGTCAAACAAAAATTTCCCAAAAAACGTACAACTTTTTGAAAATATACATACAACGGTTGTTATGTCTAAAAACCGTTGTTAAAAAATCTATTTAACAACAGTTCCGACAATAAACCGTTATCTGACAACGTTGTCTAATATGTAACTGAGCAACGGTTTTCCACCAAAACTGTTGTATATTACTATTTCCGACAACAATTTCATTCTGAACCGTTGTCTGTTAACTGAAATTTTTAATTATCACAAAATTCAATGTCGATATAAAATTCTACATTTTATCGTATGGTTAAAACGTCGTATCCTACATTTCCAATGTATAATTTGGAAGAAGTTTAACTTTTCATATTCGATATTTCTAACCTTTTATTGTAAACTTACATCGATCAGTTATTCATATATAACGATTTTACAAATTTACAATTACACAATGAAGACTATTATCTACTGTTTTGACTAAAATCGGTATTAATCGGTAGAGTCACCTTTACTGATTAATTGGATAATCGATGATTAGGGTTTTGACTTAGGATTTATAGTAGTGTTTGGACTTTAGGGTTTACAATAGTGTTTAGGGTTTAGGGTTTACGGCTGAGTTTAGGGCTTTGACTTAGGATTTATAGTAGTGTTTAGGGTTTAAGGTTCAAAGTTTGATATGAATAACAGAATATAGAATATATGATGGAGGCATTTTGTATTCCGTTATTCGTATTAATTGGTTCTATGTATCGAACATGTGTCTAGCTAGCAAGATCTAACGTGCATAATAACTTATTTTAGCCAGGTTCGACCCCTAATCTCTACGGTCTACGTCCTGGTCTCTTAGCAACCCGGTAAGAGAATATATTATTGATCAACGAAAATTCCCATTACAAGATCCAATAATATATCTCTCTATGCACCCGTTGTTGATAGCAGCTTGCTGAAACACCTTGTCCCTTGAACCAAATGCTCTCTAAGAACTATACTACCCCGAGTACAATCTTCTCTAACAAACTAGTTCCTGAACCCTTGTTTCGGACGAGTACTCGGAAATCGATGATCAACCGATTCGGATCGTATCGAGTACTCAGACGATTACTCGGATGTTGAAAACGAGTACTCAAAAAATTGGTCGAATACTCGGATTCTGAAGATCAAACTGAATCAAACCAATTTCCTATTTTTACAACCTTGCTAAATAATAGTATGTAGTGTAAATTTTAAAAATATTATTTCTTTCGTAATACTGGATAATTAACTTGTGCCTTGCACGTGTTATAAGTATTAAATATGTCTTGCACGGGTTGTAAACTACAAAATAACTGTATTTTTTTATAAATTTTTAAATTAATTTGATAAATATCTATTTTTTTAAAAAAAAAAATTAAAATTTTAAAAATACTAAATACACCAAACTATACCATAATAAATAAATAAATACAACCGATTTCAATGAAAAAATAATTTTAATATATATAAAATATTTAACGAAACAAAATAAACCAATGAAATAAAGAAAACATATTTAGAATAATTGTGTCCGAATAAGACCACAATTATCGAGCTTGTCTCTCTTTCTATCCTCTCTTTCTATCCATTTTTTCCCTTTCTCTCTTTGTTAGCTCACTTTCCTTATTTGTTAGCTTAGTTTCTCCTCCATTTTTTCAGTTTCTTTCTATGTTAGCTCACTTTCTCTCAACATCTTCTTGAGAAACCATTAATCAGTGATTGAAGACCTCCATTAATACCATTTTAGTATTATTCACAACAACATCTTGTTGTTGGTTCGAGGCTGCTGCTGCGGAGCGAATCATCGGCTTGAGTATATATATGAGCCTCGGGCTTCTTCTGAAGACCTCAATTAGTTTCACGGATTCAAGACCTCCATTAATTTCATTTTAGGTAAATTCATTTAGAACACGTTAATGATTTCAGTTGTGTTAATTAATTTAATTTGTGTCAAAGAAATCATTTTGATGAACACGTTTTGATGTTTCTACACTTCAATTAGCGTTGGTTGATTTAGTTTTTATCGATAGTGTGGAACTTTGGATTAGGGTTCATGTTTATTAATTTGGGGGAAATAGTTCTCTCCTATTTTTGGTCAATTTTGGGGTTGTAATTCTGTTTCAGTTCTAATAGTTTTTGCAGAATTTGAGTGATTAGTATACCAGTTGGCCTTGGAGTTTACGATTTAATTAACAACTTAACATTATTTATTTCTTCACTGTATTGTCTTGTGTTATTGTCTTGTTTTACTGTCTTGTGTGTGTGCCTCACTTACACTTTAGAACTCCATGAGTTTTACTGCTATTGACACCATAATAACCATGTATGTCACTTTTTTTTTTTCAGATGGTGATGGTTGTAATCACGTTTCGTGTTGGATTTGAGGTTCTATTCAGACGTCTATAGTGATTTCATATTAAAAGATGGATAGATCATGGTTAACAGCTGATAGAAGATCAAAAGAGTTTAAAATAGGGGTGGACGACTTATTAATGTTTGCATTTGAAAATGGGTATAATGAAGATAAAATATGTTGTCCATGCATGAAGTGCGCACATAGCAAATCATGGAAGGCTCGGATTGTTAGAAGCCATCTTTTTCAGCATGGAATTGATACAACGTATACACGCTGGATTTGGCATGGGGAGCCAAATTTGGTAAATGAAGCCGACACTTCAGAATCTATTAATCAAGGCTCCACGACAATGGGTGAATCCAGCGACAATGATGATGATATTTCTTCAGATTCTTCAGATTTCATCAACCTGGTGAAAGGTGAGCATGAACCTCTGTTTCCTGGATGTGAGAGTTACACTAAGATGAAAGCTTTGGTTAAGTTATTCAACTTGAAAGTGAAGCATGGTATGTCTGATTCATGTTTCTCTGAAGTTCTGTTATTTATTGGGACTTTGCTTCCGGAAGAAAACAATCTCCCTTCTTCCTTCAATGAAGCGAAGAAAACCTTATGTGCATTAGGAATGGGGTATGAAAAGATACACGCCTGCCCGAATAATTGTCTCTTATATCGTGGCCAAATAGATGAAGATGAGACTACTTGTCGCATATGTAAGGCCTCCAGATGGAAATTGAATAAGAAAGGAGAGGAACTGGAAGGAGTCCCTGCTAAGGTTTTATGGTATTTCCCTTTGATACCAAGATTAAGAAATATGTTCAATACACCTCAAATTGCAAAGGACATGACTTGGCATGAAACCGAGCGACAAATAGATGGTAAAATGAGGCATCCGGCTGACTCGATAACATGGAATGATGTCGACCAAAAGTGGCCTGATTTTGCATCAGAGAGTAGGAACCTTCGGTTAGCTTTATCCGCCGATGGTTTTAATCCTTTTCGTGGGAACCGTACTGATTACTCAAGTTGGCCTATTTTGCTATCAGTTTACAACCTTCCGCCTTGGCTTTGTATGAAGAGAAGGTATATTATGCTTTGCTTGTTGATATCAGGACCGACTGAGCCTGGAAATGATATCGATGTGTTCCTTCAACCACTTATAGAAGATCTGTAGGAGTTGTGGCGCGGGAAACAAGTGTACGACGCATATAAGAAAGAGTCATTCCTACTTAGGGGCATTTTATTATGGACAATAAGTGATTATCCGGCCTTAGGGAACTTGTCGGGAAACGTCATTAGAGGGTATAATGCTTGTACTGTTTGTGTTGATAACACAAATGCTACTAGGCTGGTTTATTATCGGAAGATGGTGATTATGAGGCATCGGAGGTGGTTGGACCGTCATCATCCATATAGAAGGCAAAAATCAGCTTTTGATAACACTGTGGAGAAAGGGGTTGCTCCTATTCCGTTAACTGGAGAGCAGGTTCTTGAAAGAGTACAACATCTAAAGGGCCATGTCTTTGGTAAGACACAACGCCAAGCTCGATGGAAGAAAGGTGAAGCTCGACCCGTTTGGAAGAAGGTTTCTATATTCTTCCAACTTGAATATTGGAAGTATTTGTCGGTTAGGCATGTTCTTGATGTGATGCACATCGAGAAAAATATATGCGAAGCTTTAATTGGAACTTTGCTAAATATTCCAGGAAAGACAAAAGATAGGGAGTCTGTCCGTCTTGATATGGCTGCAATGGGAATAAGAACAGAGCTGAGGCCAAAAACTCCCGGAAAGAAAGAGAAGGTACCGTTGGCATCATGGAACTTATTGAATGCAGAAAAAAGAACAGTTTGCTCGTCCTTTCTTAAAATGAAGTTACCGGATGGATTTTGTTCAAATATCAAGAATCTGGTAAATATGGAAAATCTTCGGCTTGTTGGAATGAAATCTCATGATTGTCACACGATATTGCATCATTTGCTTCCAATTTCAATTCGGTCGGTACTGTAAAAACAAGTCAGGCACACAATAATAAGGTTTTGCCTTTTCTTCAAGGCAATTTGCAGTAAAGTCATCGATGTAGATAAATTGGAAAAAAATGCAATCTCAGTTGGTGGAAACATTATGCCAGCTGGAAAAACACTTTCCTCCTTCGTTCTTTGATGTGATGATCCATCTCTCAATTCATCTTGTAATAGAGGTTAAGCTTTGTGGGCCAATATTTCTACATTGGATGTATCCTTTCGAGAGGTATATGAAGGCGTTTAAGGGATATGTACGAAACCCGGCTCATCCCGAAGGTTGTATTGCCGAGGCATATGTTGCCGAAGAGGCCGTTGAATGTTTGGTGAATTTTGAAGAAGGTACCATAGGATTGCCAAAAAATGCTAGGCATGAGCAGAATGCAATTAGCAGACCCTTATCTGGTGCGACAATGATAAAGCCGAGCAAAGAGGACTTGCACCTAGCACACTTGTGTTCTCTGCAAAATAGCAAGGACGTTAGGCCATATTTTGAGTAAGTTACTGACATGTGTGTGTGTGTGTTATTTCCTTTTTATTTTGCATTTTGATTAAAATATTAATGTAACTGATTTTACTTGTAGTGAACATATGGCAACTTTTATGACAAGATACCAGCAACATGAAAATGACCAAGTCTGGCTAAAAAACAAGCAAAATGATGAATTCCCCCAATGGTTCCGGAAAAAGGTAAGCTTTTTATTTTTACACATTCTACAAATTATAATTATGATATTTATTTGTATTGAATAATTAGTTTAAATCAATTTATTTTTGGACAGATTGAATCAGAATTGTTGCATGAACATAATAACATACGTGATGAGATAAGGTGGATTGCAGAAGGTCCTAACAAGATTGTTCCTACATTCAGCGGTTATAAAATAAATGGTGTTACCTATAGCACCAAGGAGCGCGATGATAATCGACAGGTTCAATGTAGTGGTGTTTGTGTTGTTGCGGATGCATTAATGGTTGTCGGTAAGGATAAAACTGTTGAACATACTTCACATAGCTACTATGGAGTTATAACAAGTATATGGGAGTTAGATTATAACAACTTTAGAGTCCCTGTATTTCGTTGTAATTGGGTAGATATGAACAAAGGGGTTAAGCTAGATGACTTGGGATATACATTGGTTAACTTAAACAAATTAGGTTTTGTAAATGATCCTTTTGTGCTAGGGAAACATGTTAAGCAAGTCTGCTACATTGATGATCCTCTCGACAAACACTGGTCTGTTGTGTTGATATTACCAGAAAAAAACTATTATGACCAATTTGATGCTGAAAATGATGGATCGGTAGAAATAGAACTTGAGAATGAGCTGCACGTGCCAATATTCCCCAATGTTGACGAACTTGACGAGGAAAAATCTAGTTATATGCGGGAGGAAGAAGAAGGGATTCAACTTCCATGATGGTAATATATATCATTGCATTGGATTGAAGTTCAATTACTTCAACATATTTAACTCCATGTACTGCTGACTTGCTGACTTATGTGAAACTCATATTATTTAGATGTACTTCTACTGATCAAAAGTTTCATCTAAAGGAACCCCTTCATAAGATTACTTTAGCAGTGGTAAAATCATCATCTAGTTGAATTTTGACTTCTCAAGTTGTGAATGTTTCGACTTGATGTCTCTTTTTATAATAGATGATGATTTTACCATAGCTAAAATAATCATTCGAAGGACATACAAGTATGGCTACCGTGGACTGCAGCAAGAGGACTCTGGAGAGATGCTATCTATTATAGATTATACACCTAAATTTTTTTTGCTCTATCAAACTTCTCCAAATTAAGGTTAATGTTATATTTTATGTTTATGCAGATTTAACGGTGTCAAAAGAAGACCTTGGAAAGAGTGGATACGCAGCAGGATATTACCAAAGACAAGAAGCAAATTGTAATGTCGTGGTGGTACTAGTATTAAACCAAACTCATTTCGATTGTAATGTAGAAATACTCCATAACTGTACAACAGAGTTGGTGTGCCACTAGTACAGAATACACCTATAGCGTCGCCACCTATAGCGTCGGTTGTTGACCTATAGTGTCGCCACTTTACCTATTGCGTCGGTTGTTTGCATTAACCGACGCCTTAGGTCATCTACCAGAAGCTATTGCGTCGGTTGTTTGCATTAACCGACGCTATAGGTATAGTCTATAGCGTCGCCCCTTAAAAGGGCGACGCTATAGGTATACCTATAGCGTCGCCCCTTAAAGGGGCGACGCTATAGGCTACACCTATAGCGTCGCCTTTTTAAGGGGCGACGCTATAGGCTAAACCAATAGCGTCGCCCTTTTAAGGGGCGACGCTATAGACTATACATATAGCGTCGCCCCCTAAAATGCCGACGCTATAGGTTAATGTTTTTTTTAAAAAAAAGAGCCTATAGCGTCGCCCATTCAAATGACGACGCTATAGGTCAATTTTTTTAAAAAATATAATTATTTTAAAAGTGGAATTTCACCATTACAAAATATAATCCAAGAACACCAAACAAGTCTAAACACAATTTTAATACAACCAAAATATTAAATAGTTTTACTCATTAATGTTACCCTACTTTCAATAATTTTCTTTTTTTTATTTTCCCCCATTTTTAACTAGTTTGTCAAATAAATCAAAAAATTAAATAAAAATTGGAAAAATGACAATTTTTGAAAATAAATTCATACACACCAAAGTAATCATACTCAATATTTGTGTGATGAATGTTACCCAACTTTCACTAATTTTTCATATTTTTATTGTGATTAATCAATTCAATTATGCAAAAATCGAATAAATAATAATTTTTTATAAAAAATTTCTTCACATTTTTTTTAATTATAAAAATAATAAATAATAATCTTTTATAATAAAATTTTAAAACACACACGTGTCAAAATAAAAAAATGGGCGGTCAATGAAAATATTGTATTTATAAGATCAAAACTTGTAAAATTTAATTTAATTCGTTTTTTATCCTAAAATCATTTTAAATATATGTGTGTGTGATAAAAAGAATCGTAAAAATTATAATAAAAAAAATTAAACAAAAATAGGAAAAAATTCCAATTTTTGAAACTAAATTAAGCTAGGAAAAAATTAACTAGTTTGTAAAATAAAATCAAAAAATTGAATAAAAAAATGGGCGGTCAATGAAAATATTGTATTTATAATTTATTTTCATGGATGTTGCTAGAATATGTTACCTTAGGATTTTACTTTGGATCTACTATAACATTAGCAAAATACATGATATGTTATGATCTTTATGTAGTTATTTAGTTTTAAAATTGTTGGGAGAATTATTTTCGATATTTGAAGATTTTAAAATGTTTTTATGAATTATTCTGTGTTTTATGGAATTATACTTGTAAAATTCATATCTAATTCATTTTTGATCCAAAAAATATTTTAAAAATATGGAAATGTTCGTAAATTCGTAAAATTATTTTAAAATTTTAAAATTTATTTTCACCCATTTCCTATTTAAATTCGATTTTAGAAATAATTTAAATTATTTATTTATTAATTTTTAGCAATATGAACCCTGCCCCCTTTTAACCTCAAAATCCCTAATTTTCCCAATTCAAGTCGGCTGTGGTCTCTCTCTCTCTCAATTATCTCGAGCTCTCTCTCTCTACTCCCTCAAACAAATCCGACTCTCTCTCGAATTCTTCTCTCCCTCTCTCGTTTCTCTTGTTAATCTCTCCCCGTTCTGGTTTTCTCTCCCTTCCCCTCTGTTTTGCCCCCGTATCTGTGTGGGTTGCTTGAGTACGGAGTGTGCGTATGTATATACGTTCCGTGGTGAAGGGAGGTGGAGTAGATGGTTGCAAGGTGCGGCGTGGTAGAGAGTTGTTGGCGAGGGGAGGGGAATGGGGAGAATGGAGGAGGAGGTTGAAGGTGATGTGGGGGTGGTTCGGCGGTAGTGGATGAAGTGGTGGAAGTGAGGCAGTGGTGGGGTTGTTGGTGGAAAGGGGTGTTGGTGGCGGTTG
Source organism: Kitagawia praeruptora (assembly GCA_037693485.1). Taxonomy (NCBI): domain Eukaryota; kingdom Viridiplantae; phylum Streptophyta; class Magnoliopsida; order Apiales; family Apiaceae; genus Kitagawia; species Kitagawia praeruptora. The sequence goes on from CM075351.1 coordinate 47,513,160, forward strand.
TGTTGGAGATGGAGGTGGAAAGTATCCTCTCTCTCTATCAATCTTTCTCTCTCTCTCTACCTCCCTCTCTCTCTGTAACTAATCTCATACTCTGTGCTTGTCACTTGTTTTTGTGGATTTATTTTGAACTAGCTTCAATACCCGTGCAAGGCACGGGATTACTCTAATTTACGATATGAATTTTTTTTTCTTCATTGTGCGTTATGTTAATGCCCGATGTTTCTATTGTGACGATAAAAATTATTTTAGATAGAGTAAACTTCTAAGTGGTGGCCAAATTTTTCGCTCATTTTCAAAAAAGTAGTCAGATTTTCAATTTTGCAAAATGGTGGCCAGACTTACCTTTTTCCTTTCAAAAATTAATATGCGTCGATCTAGTAATCAACCCTCCCAAATTGCAATTCAAATCACATGTATCGATTAAGTATTCGAATCTCCTAAAATATTCGGGAGAAAGCGATGTGCCGGTCAGTTAGGACGGTAGTTTGAAAATATTGTAAAAAACTTATTTTCTAAAAAGACAAGCAATAACAAAAAATAAGATCGTTCAGAATTTAAATGAGTACTAAGATTTTATTATCACATTTCTAATCCGAATATTATAATTGTATAATTATACAATATCTTTAATATTTTTTACATTTCTATTGGTACTTTTATAAATAATTAGAATAATGGTGATTTGTTTCGGCAAAATACCCTTCAAATATTTTATTTAAGATCCTATCACTTTTTTCAAATTTCGCATGAAATAAAATAATACAAATTTTATTAAAATGAAGTAGACATAGAGAGTTTTGTATATATACAAGTAATAATATGTAAAATTATAAAACAAATACTGATAAAAAAACACATGATTGATAGGTAAATAAGGTAAATAATATAGGACATAATATAGGACACTCTGACACTTGTGAATGTATCTAATGAATCATAAAATTTAATAAAATATACATGTAGCTGAATGGTCATAACGGTGAATTTGAATTCATGATTAGTAGATTCATTATGTCAAAGGTTCGATCGTCATCTATATCGTAATATTTTTTTTACTTGACTTGACATTTAGGGGCTTTTTTGTAAAATTAAATAAATTAAAATGTGACATGTTGTGGTATGCATTTAAATATTTAGAATATTATGTGTTCATTAACCATTTTTTAGAAAACATGTATTCAAATTTAATAAATTTATTATAATTATCTATGTATTGCAAATAATTATTATTAATATTATTTTATTAAATAGAATAATTTCAAAATATCTAAGTTCACTAAATACCATATATCACTCATTTATACTAAACTATAACATAATAAAATATAAATATGTAAATGTAAAACGAAGAAAAATGATTAAAATATCTTAGAAATCAAAATACCAAAGATTCTTCATTCATCACCCAACATACATAGCATATTTTATGACTTATAACACATGTGATGTGTTAGCCTAGTGGTAAGGTGATGTGCAAATGAACCTAAAGACCTAGGTTCGATTCTCATGAGCAAAAATTTTTTGAAAAAAATTTAATCCAAGTGGATTAAAATGTGACATGTTGTGGTATTATATATATAATAGATTCAACAGTCTTTGTCATCCATGAAATTCGTTATCTTCTTGAAAACCAAGAACTTGGTTTGGTTCAGGCCAAATGGAAATTTTGTATGACAGCACTGCATTCCTCACTGCGATATATCTGGAAAGTATAATAATGTCCCTGTTTTGTGCTCTATATGTAAGTCAGGTGTTGTTATATATTCTCTTTGTTGAAATTAATTATTTTTCTTCTGCATAATCAAATATTTGGGTTCTTATGCCGTCTTCGCACTTTATTTTCATGTTCAGTAACTTTAATTATATACCATGAGTGATTGATGCTGCTTCCTTATCTAAGAAAAGAGCCTTGTTGCCTGTAAAGAAATTGAGGACCTCTTTAATTTTGAATAGCAACTTGCATAGGGCCTTGCCCTTGTATGGTTTTATTGTGTTTGAAGTTGCTTGATGTTTTTTTTCCCATGAATAATCTGCCAGTCTGCTACTGTCTCTCATGTCCATGCAATTTGCAGATAGATACATCTTTGGCTATTGAGACCAAGTTCATGTCAAGATGGGAATTCAATAGTATATCGTGAATGTTTAAGCTATTGATGAATAAGAAAAAAAGACCAATGTTAATGGTAAATGCTATTAAAATTTTATTTAGGGGTGTGTGTGTACATCTTGACATAATTAAAGGAACAATGTTAAACATCCCTTTTTTTGATAAATGTTAATCTCTTTCTGAATTCTTCAAAGGTGCTTGGCTGAATATCGATGTAGTTTCAACTTTAACTTTCTGATTGGCAGGTTCATTTCACTCTTGCACTTCAATTTCCTAAGCAACCACCCTTTCTTCTAGTGCTTCAGAGTTCCCAGGTAAATGATTTCATGAGAATGAAAAGACTTGTTAACTAGTTGCCAGCAATAATATGATATGTTTAGTGATAGGTTTAGCTTTTAGCAAACTAACTTGATTTCTGCAACATTTGGTTTAAAATTTGTAACCCATGATTGAGCACACTAGTACAGAAATGACCTATAATAATAGGCTTCTTTATTCTGCCAAAAATAATTATCACTAGTTATCCAGTATCGAGTTTTTAAGGTATTTCCTTATCTTCTTCCCTTTCAAAACCCTAGTCGCCATTATTTAGGTGTACAAAAATTTAAGATCCCCAGACCGACCCAGTTTCAAATAAATCCTTAGGTTTATTTATTCTTTTGTCCGCGTAACAGATCTAATTTTAATTTCTATTTCTTTAACTTAATTGATTCTGTAGCAGCCATGTAAGTAGGAATAATAGGAGATCCTCCTCCTATAGAATATCCATCTCCTGTTGAGCGATGCTTCCGATATTGATTTTCTTGTTGGCAATTCAGATTCTTCGCTATGACATTGCTTATGTAGATTTCTTGACCTCACTTGTTTTACACCAGGTTCAACATCTTTACTGTTCTAACCAGTATCTCTATCTTCCATCTACTTTGTTCTGTTCTATAATCTCTGAATTTTTTAACGTTGGGTTACATAACTGAAATAATAGCTTTAAAACAGAACAATCTTTTTTACATAATATGTACAAGTAGACAAGTACATTGTACCTGTGTAAAATATTATAAGAATTTCTAATAACTGGTCTCTAGAGTTTAATAAATGAAAGAACAAAGGCGCGAATCTTTCCTTGTCAGGAAAAGGTCTGAGTCTTTATATGCAGACATGTTGGCATTCCATATAGATGGTACACAAAATCAGAGCACTCCCGAAAGTAGTTAATTGTTAGTGACATTCTACAAGTAAGATCCCTGTTTTGCATGCCATAGTTGCTTCCACACTATAAGATTTCTTTTCTATTATTAGGTGCAAGTAATGAATTCAGCTCGAATCATCAAAAGTACATATCTTGTATGTGAAAATTAATGTCATTGTTAAAGTAATCTCTAAATACTATCTATCACTTGTTAAATCCTGATTTATTTGGCTAACAGCAGAAACTCTTCAATCATTCCCTGACAATTCTATTGAAATTCAGGTCCTTGAGAATGTTCACCGGGCTGGGCTGATGGCAGTGAGCTGGTGGCTATTGCCAGTGATACCTCATTCTACATCCTAAAGTTCAGTGTGAGGACCCTCATTGATTACCTTTAGCATCCTGTGTTGGAGTTGGTCTTTTTAACATCTTGTGGTGAAATCAGAATTAGATTGTATTTATAATCAAATTTACATTTGTGGTTGTAATTGTGTATTTGTAATTGGGATAATTGTAATTGTGTATTTAAATTTACAATTATTGGGAAAATTGTAATTGTTTTATACTATATTGTGGTATTTGTTGGATTTGAGGTATATATCACTGAAATTGCAATTTTAAATTTTTTTTAAAAAAAAATTTACTTTATGCGTCGGTTCTTTAAAAGCCCGACGCCTATAATCAGACTTTTATCGTCGGTTGTTTAAATAACCGACGCCTAAAGTAGACTTTTAGCGTCGGTCTTTTAAATGATCGACGCCTAAGGCAGACTTTTAGCGTCGGTTGTTTAAATGACCGACGCCTAAAGCAGACTTTTAGCGTCGGTCATTTGATTGACCGACGCCTAAAGCAGACTTTTAGCGTCGGTCATTTAAATAACCGACGCAATAGCAGACAATCAGCGTCGCCATTTTAACCGACGCTATAGGTCTCTACCTATAGCGTTGCCTACATATACTACGCCATTTGACCGACGCTATAGATACATTTGACCGACGTTATAGGTGCTTTTTGTAGTAGTGCTCTGTTACTAACTAGGAGCTCTGTATTGTATCATTACTTCTATTCCGATGGATTTTGTCAATTTGTCAAAGTATGAGATTCTATTCCGATGGATTTTGTCAATTTGTCAAAGTATGAGATTTGTGTATTGTCCGATTGGACTAACTTGATAATTTACGGAAGTATTTGTTTTGCCAAATTTGGTTGAGTATTTTTAGTTTGCTAGTCTCTTGGTTGGTTGATTTTTAGTTTGCAAATCTGTTGGAATTGGCAGATTATTGGTTTGGTTTGTTTTGGGATGTAATATGTACAGGTATTCTTACTAAACAGACAACAATTATTCTAGCAGGCAATGTTTATAACCGTCTTCTAAATATGATCAAACAACAGTTTTCTGCTCTGTTGTATGAAACCCATTTATCTCACAATGTTAATAACCATTGTCTATCAACTTTCCTTCTGACAACGGTATTTAAAACACATTGTCTGATGTTCCATACAACAACACTTCCAATAAATTGTTGTCTAACTTACACCACGGCTTTGTCCAAAAGCGTTGTCTAAAGATAATATGAAGTTGTCTACATACAACAGTTCTACACACTTGTATGAAAAGGTTCACACAACACATATATTCTAGAACAGTTGTCTGATTTTATCAGAGCATACCGCTCAGACAATGATTGCAAAATTGTTGTCATAGAAAGACTCCGACAACAGTTTTACGAGGACAAAACTTTCACCGTTGTTTATTTTTTCGGGACAACGGTTTTTTGTTTAACTGTTGTGTGAAAGGTGTTGTCTGATTGAGTTTTTCTTGTAGTGTAGTAGTATGAATCCTGGGAAATTGCCACTTAAGGACGAGAGTTTAGAAGGTTCTGTCAATCTAGACCACTTAGAGATTCCTGGGCAAATTCTTGAGCAGATGTCTGATCATAGTTTTGATTTCTTGAACGAGGGGGATAGTGTAGTAGAAGGGTCTCGGGCTTTGCCCCCTCTTAGCCCCCGGACGGCGGCTCATCGCCAGAAAGTCGTGGATGCTAAAATTATTGGTTCGTCGGAGTTAAAGGATAGGCCTAACCTTAATTACACTAGTATTTATGTCAATCGTGCTGTCAAAATAGATATGGGGTCTTGGGTTGATTTGAAGGGTACTCATAGATACAAAGTTTCATTTGCTAGGGATCGGATATGGGAGATGCCAGAGTTTGGGATGCAGGGTATCCCGATGGTCCACTTTGAATTAGGGTTGCATTTGCCTATGCATCCTTTTCATCTGGCCATTTTCGAGTTCCATTGTACTGTCAAGTGTCATTTTTCTCTGCATTGCTTGGAACTAGGCTGCCTTTTACTTACGTTTTTCAGGTTGCTTTTGTGGCTCTGGAACATATCCATTTAAGATCCTTGCATCCGGTGCTTACCGCGAGATGGGGTTGTGGGTTAAAGCCTTGGCAATCTTACATACTCTTTCGTTCTCAAGACTAGTGGTTATATGTGTCATTTTAAACTGGATGGAAAGTTACTTACGAGTACTTGGATATCAATTTCAAACGTGTGGTACTATTTTGTAGCAGTATATGCCAGCTTTGGAGATACTAAGACTGTGAGGACTGTGTTTGGAAGACCGCCTCAGAGAAGTAGAAATTATAGGGAGGACCTAAGTATATCTACAGTAGAAGAAACCTTCAATGTCAAATTAATTTGAACGACAATGGCTTGTATGACCTGAACAATTAAATAATTAAACTGATGGAAAAGCATTAATGTGTGGTCAATATTGAGCATAGTCAGGACATCCAAACAAAACATAAACTTCGATCTACTAAAATTTAACTCCCTTCCAATCAAACACCACTAGAGTAACTTCTTAATTAACATTCAACATGTTCTTAAATGGATAATACTTAGATCCACACATATAGATGTATAGAGAACATATTTAACAACAGACCAAGATAAGCCTTCAAATCAGCTGGCAACAGAACCACCATTTCCACCATTTCCTCCATCAAGCTTTGACAAAATCTTCTCCATCCTCTCCTGACCTTTTTGGAGCCCTATTATACTCTCGTGGATGCTAGGTTGGTCCCTCTCCTTGAATTTATCAACGAAATATCCGGTTGCAGCGGCAAGCCCTACAGTAGCCACAACAGCTCCTCCAAACACCTTCAGCCAGCCCTTTAAAAACACAAAAACAAAGAGATACATTACACCAAAAATAAGAAGAGAGAAGGTAAAGGATTAAAAATAAAATTTTCAAAAAAGTAAATACTCACAGGTGGTTTGAATTTACAAAAACCAGTTCTTCGTCTCACGATTTTTGGGCGGCGGCAAGAAGAGTATTGTTTCTTCCTCATTTCTCTTTTCTCTTGACCTACGTTTGATGAGATCTAAGTGGATGAGATACTACCTTTATATAAAGGGCCGGGGTTGTATGGCAAGCCAACCACAATTTTTAACTAATTGTACGAAAATGTTAAAATATTAAAAAGCACTAGTTCTTATTAAATTCATATATTGTATATTATACAACCATTTGCACCGAAACATTCTTAAAAATAAATTGTCACCACTATTAAATTAAACAAAAAATGTAGGCCCACGACTGTTTAATTCCCTCTTTTACATTCTTCATAAAGATTAAAATAGATGTGATCGACTCACAAATATTCTTGTTTTATTTGGTGATCAATGTACTATGATTCTACGGAATTTAATTAAATCTTTACACTCCCATTAATGCTATCGCTTTAAATATGTACAAGACTCATCAAAATATTCTTTAATGCTATACAATTTTTTAAATATTTTTATCTTCTTAAAACTGATGTTTGTGAATACAAATTTCTTATATATTATGATTTACTAATATGAACTCTACCATTAAAATTTTACAATATTTCTTGAGATTTGAAACAAGATGAGTGAAAGACCAATACTACATTTTAACTTGAAAAATATGCATCAGTCCATGATAAATAACAGGCATCACCATAATCAAAGACTTCGCAGATGGCTTAGCTGCTTTGACTATCCTTCTTTTGATCTCACTACTGAGGATTCTATCACGTGGAATGGCACTACTTTGCACAAGCTTCGTACTCGGCACATTTGGGACGGTATTAGATTCAAGTTACCAGAGGTTCCTTGGCATAGCCAGGTATGGCATAAGCTCAAAGTCAACAGGTATGCCCACTTTGAATGGCTTGTTTGCCATGGTCGCCTTAATACTTTTGCTCGTTTAGCCTCCTTTGGTCTTGACTTGCCGCAACATTGCTTACTTTGCATTGGGGGAATTGAAAGCTCGAATCACCTGATGATTACCTGCAGTTATAGCTCATTTGTTCTCCGTCACCTTGCTGCTAAAACTGGGGTTTATGCTCTTAACTTTTCCACCTGGAATGATCTTCTTGCTGACTGGGGGAATGTTCCAAACCCTGTGCTCAAAAGCCTGCTTCTTCTTGGAGCTCAAGTGTATTGTTATCACATCTGGAGGGAAAGAAATTCTAGACTTCATGAGAGAGGTTGCATAGACCCGTGGAAATTGTTAAATGGTATTGTTATAGACATTAAAGCGAGATTAGCCAGTTCTTCTTGGTTTGTTAGTATTGCTACTGACACTAATTTTGCTAACTGGTTAGATTGTTAACTGGTTTTCCGGATTGTTTGCTTTCTAGTTGCAATCTTTCTTCTAGGTTGCTCTTAGATAGTTCCCCCTTCGGTTTGTCGTTGGGCATGGGTTAATCCCTTTTGTTTTTTTTATATATGTTGTGGAATAAAAACTAGGTTATTAGATTGCGGCTAGGGTTTGATGTATTTAATGCTAGGGTGTGTGAGCTTCGTGCTTTAATTGCTGCTTCTGCGTTCGAGACTTATACGGTCCTCACAGAATGCCTACGTATCTCTGTATTAAGAGAATCAAGCCAAAAAAACGTAGTTCTAGGTTGAGGGGTCTGACCCTTTATATAGGCTGAGAAGCCTCAGAATTAGGGTATGGTTAGGAGACTTGGTGGACAAGTCTGCCTTGAGGAAGGTTCTAGACTCCTTCCTTGTAGGAGTCTGTTTCCTTGTATGACTATGTGGCTTGGAGGCCACCCTTTGTGGAGATAATGTCCTTACCTGACTTGTATCTCCCAGCTGTTAATTATCCCTAAATATTAATTACGAAATTAATATCATAATTGGGGTTTGGGCCCATCTGGTGGGCCCCACGTTTGGACCATTCTAGGTCTAATTAATGCCACATTAAATGTGTCTTTAGGGCTTACTTTTAGCCCATATCATTTGCCCCCCAACTTCTAGGAAAATTGATCAGGTTTTCCTTGAAGTTATAACGATCTTTTCTGAGACTTGGGTCAGGGTTTATTGCTCGTAAGCGAATATTTTCAACAATATCATCTTAATGCAAAGCGTGGAGCGACCGACGCATTTACGACGATGTTAAATGGCACTAGACAGTGCTAATCAGCCTTAAACGATGTTTAAACAATGTTAAACAATGTTAAACAATGTTAAATGGCATAAAACGACACTAAACGGTGTTCAACGGCACTATACGGTGCTTTAAATGTAAAATTTTTCCATGTTTTCTGGAATTTTTTTTTTTTTTTTTTTTTTTTGCAGCTCAATTTCGAGCTCAAATCTCGAGCTCAAACTGTCCCAGGTCGGGGCTTTTTTCGAGCTCATTTAGTTCATTTTCGACCTGGAGCTTTTCGAGCTCAACTAGTACAATTTCGAGCTCAAATCTCGAGCTCAAACAGTTCTAGGTCGTGGCTGTTTTCCAGGAAATCTAATGTTTTTTCGACCTCAAATGAACGAGCTCTAATAGTGTCAAAACGACCTCAAATTAAATCCCAGGTCGTGAGGAATTTCCATCATTTTTAGTTCATTTTCGAGCTCAATTCTCGAGCTCAATGCTAGGGAATATCGACCTCAAATGGGCTTCAAGTCGTATGGATTTTTCGTGAATTTCTGTGCTTTTTCGACCTCAAATTTACGACCTAGCCATAGCATATTTTCGACCTCAAAATAGGTTTTTAGTCGACTTTTCTGGTCGTTTGATCGAGCTCGAAAATGTACTACAAGATGAGGTCGTTGGTTTCGACCTCAGTCAACTTTGTTTTGGACTCCCATTTACTTTTGGGCCTTAGACTCATGAGAATCTGTGACCTCTCCTCGTGGGCCCTAATCACATGTTTGGGTTCTTTATTGAAGCCCTTATTAACTTTGACTTGGGCCTTAACTTTTGGTCAACATGACCTTAAATTAAAACCTTAATTAGGTTTATCAACATGGGTTGGGCCATGACAGGCCTTTAATCACTTTAACTAAACTTGGGCCTCAACAAGCCTAGTGTTGTTGGGCCTTTTTTTTTAAAAATCCACTTTGTGTTGATGGTCCACAAAGGTTTCAAATGGGTTACAACCGGTTAATATTCACTTTAACCGGTAGATATTCACTCTCAACCGGTTGGGATGCTTTTGATTTTTGCCTATATAAAGGTGAAGGCTTTCATTTTCATTTCACCACAAAAGTTTCTAAAAAACTCTCTCTCAAAAGTTCCACATTTCTTTAAGAAATTTTCTCTGAGTTTGATTCTTGTTCTTTGAAGATTCAAAGGCATCCTTCAAGTTTTCTGGCAATTTTTCTTCCAATCTTTGAAGATTTGAAGATTGCTCAAGGATTTCTGGAAATTTTTCCAGAAATTTTCAAGTTGCTGTTGAAGATTTGAAGAACATTCAAGGTATTTTCCAGAATTTCTAGTTTTATAGTTTGAAGATTACCCTTTTTTCTGGGTTTTTTCTTCGATTCCTTTGAAGATTTGAAGATTGTTCTAAAAATTTCTTCATTCTTTGCAGATTTCCTTTGAAGATCAAAAATTTTCTTTGAAAATTTGGAGAAATGGCTGAAGATCGTGCTACTCAACGTTTCCAGAAACTGCAAGTGGCCTCAAAAAGAGGTATCATCATTCGTTCTCCCCTCATGAGTTTACAGGATATGATTTTAAATCGTAAAGAAGATTTTCCATCCTTATCACACCTTGATTCCTTTAATCATAGTAACATTTTCCATGACATAGAAAAAATCTCTGACTATAATAGGATGTATAAAATAGAATCACCCTATAGGCTTATCCCAGCTGAGCCTGGGGATCGATCTTGTCATTGGCGCCCCAATGCACTTTGTATTTATAGGGGTGCCATTGTTGCAGGGGTTCGATTCCCTTTCCATGAGTTTATTCCTAGGCTTTTAGCAGATGTAGGAATTAACCCTTGCCAACTTCCTCCCAACTCTTGGAGGGTAATCAACTATTTTCTGGTCCTCTGCCTTAAAAACAAATTCCCTCTTTCTGTAGCTCTTTTTAGGAAGATTTTTCAATTTAAAAATTCTGCTGAATCTACCCCGGGTTGGATTTACATTAGTCACCGTTCTTCTACTCCTCCCATCTTTCACCCCCAATCTATTCCTGACTCCAACCCAAAGTGGAAGAAGGAGTTCATGTACTTGACATGGGAAGGTGGAGATTGGGTCAATGTTTTTCGTAGTACCTTTGGTAAGGTCGTAGATGGCAGTGCCAGTGATATTGATCTAAATGAGGAAGAGACCTTTGCCTACCAGGAGCTCATCAAAGATAATCATTCTACTATGGCTTGGGATCTCCTGAATGAGTTCCAGCTTAAAACTTTGGGACTTTCCCGAGTGAACAATAAGGGTAATTTCCTTTCTTTTTGCATTCCTTTATTTGAATATGATTGTCTCATACCCATTATTTGTCTTTTGTTTTGTAATCGCAGCTGCAACTTTTATCAACAAGACTAACGAGCCTGAAGATGGAGACACCGCTAGGTTGAAAAGGGCTCGTTCAGGGAAAGATCCTCGAGCCCCAACAGCCACGGATGCCTACCTGAGGCCCCATGTTGCTGATGTTGAAGAAGTGGATGGCTCTTCCAAGAGCGCTTGGCGTCCCAACTGGGGAATTAGGAAGAAGGACTCCATTGTTGGAGACTGCAGGCATGCCATGGACTGGTCCTATCACTCCATAACCCCTGGTGACTTCAAGGATTATGTATCTGGCTCTACTCTCGAAGGAGCTGAAAGTGCTGGAGCTCAGGCCTTCGCTGCTGTAAGCTCCTTATTATCCATTCTCTTATATACTTGTTTTATTATTTGAATCGTGGTTTTAACTTTGTCTTTTGTAGGCCAATGCCAACTTCCAGGGGGCCATATTCCAGGCTAAGACTTGGCGTTCCAACTATGAGACTTACAAGGCTAAGTATGATGACTCTCAGGATGAACTGAGCTCTGTCAAGGCTACCTTAGCGAGGAGGGAGAAGGAGCTTCTAGAGTCTCAGGCTGAAAATGTCACTCTCAGGAAGGACAAGGACGACCTGATTGATGACTACCTTTCCTCCCAGGAGTATGTGGGCTTCATGGAGAAGCATGACGACTCTCTGTTCCCTTATCAGTTTACTCAGGGATGGGACGGAGCTCTTGCTGAGGTTACTAGGAGATTTCCTGGTACCCTCAATGTTTCGGACTTCCCTAGCCCCCATGCTCCTACGGCCTTGGCAGTGCAGGACACCCAGGAGGAGGACCAGGAGGATGATGAGAGGATCCTGGAGCCAGATTCCTCTGCTCATCTTGGCGCAGCTGGAGAGGATGAGCATACTGGAGATGCTTAGTAGTTGATATCTTTATCCATCTATTTATGTACTCTGCCTTTGGGCATGACTTTGCACTCTTGTTAACTTATTTTGAGATAGTCGTTTATGTATTCTGCCTTCGGGCATAACTTTTAAATTCGTAATTCATTGTCCTTGATGCTTCTCAACTTATTCATATTCGCATGTGTAGTCTAGCATTTTGTGCATATATATCAATAAGTAAGGTTCATATCTTATGCGAAAATGTAGGATAGTCTTATTAATATGAAGAAATGGGCACAGCCCTTACATAGATACTCTACCTCCTATATCTCAAGTTTAAAACTTGGAATGGTTTCATCGACCTTATTTCTACTTCAATTACATAGGCAAAAAGCTAGGTCCTTTTCAGGAGAGCTTAAACATAGTAAACCTTGAGGTTCAATGCATGCCAAGTCCGGGGCACCTCAACCCCGTCCAAGGTTTCCAGTTTGTAAGATCCTCGTCCTAGCGTCTTCTTGACTCGATACGGCCCTTCCCAGTTCGGGGCTAGCTTTCCCTTCTCACCAACTCCAGAAGCCTCGATCTTCCTAAGAACTAAGTCACCTTGTTGAAAGAACCTCTCCTTAACCCTGTGGTTGTAGTAGAAAGATGCTTTCTTTTGATGCTCCGCATTTCTGGCATTTGCCTCGTCCCTGACTTCATCAATCAAATCTAGGGCGAGCCTCATGCCTTCTTCATTAGTTTCTGGTTCAAATGCCTCAATTCTAGGTGATGCATGCATAACTTCTAGTGGTACAACTGCCTCGGCTCCATAATCCAGTAGGAAAGGGGTTTCCCCAGTTGTTACTTTGCAAGTAGTACGATATGCCTAAAGTATAGGCAGTAACTCATCCACCCAAGTATTTCTCGATCGTTCGACCCTCTTCTTAAGTCCATCAAGAATAATCCGATTGGCTACCTCAGCCTGTCCATTAGCTTGCGGGTGAGCTACTGAAGTAAAACGAAGCTCGATAGCATTTTCCTCACAGTACTTTCTGAACTCTTCATTGTTGAATTGTGTCCCATTATCTGTCACAAGGATTCGGGGGATTCCATACCTGCAGATTATGTTCTCCCAAAAGAACTGGGAAACTTGCTTGGTGGTTATCTTTGCTAAAGGCTTAGCCTCAATCCACTTAGTGAAGTAATCAATGGCGACAATCAGAAATTTCCTTTGTGCTGAAGCCATGGGGAAAGGACCAAGAATGTCCATCCCCCACATTGCAAACGGAATGGGAGAGCTGATTGAGGTTAACCTCTCAGGCGGCTGCCTTACAACCGGGGCGTGCTTTTGACATCTGTCACACTTCTTGACATAGTCCTGGGCATCTGCTAACATCTCCGGCCAATAGAATCCTAGGCGGGTAATCTTGTGAGCTAGGGCTCTGCCCCCCAAGTGCTGCCCACAGATCCCTTCATGAACTTCCTCCAATGCTTCTCTTGCCTCTTGGGGCCTTAGGCACTTCAAGTACGGGATGACAAACGATCTCTTGTATAAGATGCCTTCAATCAAGGCATATCTCAATGCTCTTACTGACAATTTCCGTGCCTCCAAGGCATTGTTAGGGAGCCATCCGGTTTCTAGATGAGTTTTAATAGGATCTATCCAACAGCTTCCAACATCGATAGGTGCTACCAACTTAGAGTTGATGGTCGGGGCCTTCAAGACCTGGAAGTAAACACTGCCTGCATAATTCTCAATCTCAGAAGAAGCGAACTTAGAGAGGGCATCGGCCTTAACGTTCTCTTCCCTAGGAATGTGCTCCAGGTAGCACTCCTCAAACTGAGTCATAACAGCTTTCACGACTCTGAGGTATTTTGCCATAGTTTCATCCTTGGCCTCAAACTCACCATTTACTTGCGAGACTACCAGTCTTGAATCTCCACACACTTTGAGGTTCTTGACCCTCATGACTCTGGCCAATCCCAATCCAGCTATTAATGCTTCATATTCAGCTTCATTGTTGGTTGTAGGAAAGTCCAACTTCAAAGCGTATTCAACTGTGAACCCATCGGGGCTTTGCAAAACCAAACCTGCACCACTAGATTTTGTTTTTGATGCTCCATCAAAATAGAGCACCCAATACTCTTTCTGATCAGGTACAAGTTCTTCATCCTTACTCTCAACTCCAGGGGTGGTTACTATCTCCTGCCCCCCGACTTCTTGGTTGCCAATGGTACATTCCACCAAGAAGTCAGCTAATGCCTGAGCCTTGATGGCTGTCCGAGGCTTATATGCAATGTCAAATTCTCCGAGTTCGATTGCCCACTTAATTAGCCTTCCACTGACCTTAGGGCTGTGCAAGATACTTCTCAACTGCTGGTCCGTCAGGACTTCAATCTTGTGTGACTGAAAATAAGGTCGTAGTTTCCTTGAAGCTGTTACCAATGCTAAAGCAAACTTCTCTATGGTAGAATAGTTCAACTCAGCTCCATGTAACACCTTACTTACGTAGTAGATGGGTTTTTGAATCTTATTCTCTTCCTTTATGAGGACGGCACTCAATGCTTGCTCGGATACCGCCAGGTATAGATAAAGAGTCTCTCCAATGTTAGGCTTAGCCAACAGCGGGGCTTCGGCCATGTATTTCTTCAATTGTTCAAAGGCCTCTTGGCTTTCAGGTGTCCATTCAAAATTCTTTACCTTCTTTAATGTCTGAAAGAAAGGTAAACACTTATCACCAGACTTGGAGATAAACCTCCCTAGGGCTGCTACTCGGCCTGTCAACTTTTGCACATCTCTTATAGAACGTGGTGGCTCCATGTCTAAAATCGCCTTGATCTTGTCAGGATTGGCCTCAATGCCTCTCTTTGAAACCATCAGCCCTAAAAACTTTCCAGATCCAACGCCAAAGGCACACTTAGCGGGATTCAACATCATCTTATGGTGCCTCAGCACTTCAAATGCTTCTTCGAGGTGCTTGACATGATCAGCCTTGAGTAGGCTCTTAACTAACATGTCATCAACATACACCTCCATGGTTTTTCCAATCAGATGGGCAAATATCTTGTTCACCAAACGTTGGTAAGTAGCTCCTGCATTCTTTAGACCAAACGCCATAACAAGATAACAGAAGACACCGAAGTCAGTTATGAAAGATACCTTAGGGATGTCATCTTTGTGCATCTTAATCTGATTATAGCCGCTGAATCCATCCATGAAGCTTAACATCTCATGTCCAGCTGTGGCATCTATCAACATATCTATCCTTGGAAGGGGAAAACAATCTTTTGGACATGCATCGTTCAGGTCAGTGAAGTCTATACACATCCTCCACTTCCCATTCGCTTTTTTGACCATCACAGGGTTTGCTAACCATTCGGGAAATTGAATCTCTTCAATAAAACCAGCTTCCAAGAGCTTATCCACTTCTTGCTTAATGGCCTCTTGCCTCTCCGGAGCAAAGTTTCTTTTCTTCTGCTTTATTGTCTTTCTCTTGGGATCAACATTCAACTTATGGGTTATAAGTTGGGGGTCAATCCCTGGCATATCAGCTGCTGTCCAAGCGAATACGTCGCTATTCTTTTGTAAGAATTCTATCAACTTGCCCTTCAAGGGTTCTTTCAGAGATGCTCCAACATAAGTAACTTTTTCAGGATCGTTAGGCTCTAGGGGTATGGGAATCAAATCCTCTGCTGGCTTCCCTCTATGCTCTTCATCATCACGGACATCCATGTCTTCAATTGGAAGGACCTGCCCCCCGACTCCATCGGCCCTCAGAGCGGCTACATAGCAACTTCTTGCCATCTTCTGATCACCCTTCTGTTCTCCGACACCATTCCGTGTTGGAAACTTAACCTTCATATGATAAGAAGAGGCCACAGCCTTAAACGCATGTAATCCAGTCCTTCCAAGGATTGCGTTGTATGTTGAAGCTGCCTTAATTACCAAGAAATTCAACATCTGAGTCGTCTCCTTAGGCTCCTGTCCAATAGTTACGGGTAACTGAATAGTCCCTTCAACACTGGACTCCACTCCATTAAATCCATATATGGGCATGTTTGTAGGGGTCAACTGAGAGTCGTTGTACCCCATCTTCACAAACGCATCGTGAAACAAAATATCCACAGAAGCTCCATTGTCTATCAAGACTCGTTTTACTTCTGAATTTCCAATCACAGGAGTTATGACCAGCGGGTCATCATGGGGGAACTTTACCCCTTCCAAGTCTGTATCATCAAAACCAATTACCATCTCAGTTTTAGCACGCTTTGGGGCCTCTCCCACAATATGCATCACTTCTCTTGCGTATGCCTTTCGAGAGTTTCGAGTTGAACCAGCCGCTGTCGGGCCTCCCCAGATCATGTTGATAACTGGCCCTCGGGGCTGCGTGCTACGATCACGATCATTATCCCTTCTGTCATTGTTTCTCCTGTTGTAATCCCCTCTTTGGGTTTCTTGATCTCCACCCTTTGTGAAATTGTTCAGCTTTCCTTTACGGATCAAGAATTCGATCTCGTCCTTCAACTGTCTGCAATCATCCGTGTCATGTCCTACATCTCGGTGGAATCTACAGTATTGATCCTTGTTCCTCTTTGCGGGGTCTCCCCTGAGTGGCTTCGGCCATCGGAAGTCCTTATCCTTCTCAATTTCCAACAAGATTTGACTTCTAGGGGCATTCAACCTTGCATAGTCGGAGAACCTTGGTCCCAAGCTCTTTTTTGGTGGCGAATCAGAGTCTTTGCTAGTTCGGGGATACTTGTCCCTAGCATCGTACTCCTGCCCTTGCTTGCGCTTTTTTGTATCATTGTTCCCCTGACCATTGCCTACTGTGACTTCCTTCTTCGTGCTATCCTCGGCCTTGATGTACTTATCAGCCCTTCGTTGGAGATCAGCCATGTTCTCCGGGGGATGCTTTGCCAATGATCTCTTAAAGTATAGGTCGGTGGTACCATGCTCCAAGGCTACCATTGCAACCTTATTGTCCAGATCAGTGATATTCAGAGTCTCCTTGGTGAACCTCTTAAGATAGTCTCTCAGACTTTCGTTCTTCCCTTGTACCACATACATAAGAGATGCAGAGCTTTTCTCATGCGTTCTTCCGCTGATAAACTGACTAATAAAAGCAGCACTCAATTCCTTAAAGGAACCAATCGAGTTTGCAGGAAGCCGACTATACCATCTTTGAGCCATGCCTGATAAAGTTTGAGGGAAAGCCCTACACTTCAAAGCGTCGCTTGCAGGCTGCAACAGCAGTGCGTTTGAGAACGTTCTAACGTGGTTTGCAGGATCACCCATTCCATCATAAGCTTTGATCGTTGGCATCTTAAACTTCTTTGAGATACGAGCATTCATCACGTCCTCAGTAAACGGAGGTGTGGGATCATCAGGGTCCCCAAGTGGCATCTGATCCTTGGGGTTGCTTTTAGGGGTTTCCACCCTTGTAGTTCTTTCAGGTGGGACGGTAGTCCTTCTTTGCCTCCTTGGAGGCCTCTCCAGATCTATGAAGGGAATCGGTCCTGACGTGGGAGGTGGCAAAGTCTGATTTGATCTGGCTTGCTCCCTGGCCATATCTTCCTTTAACTTTAAGATCTCGGCTTCATAAGCCTTAATCCTCTCAGCAGCTGTTGAAGGGAGTCCATCATGGATAGTTCGAGTTCTCCCCATAGGCTCTTTACTTGTACGTCGCCTCCTTGGAGCTTCATCACGCTCGTAATCATCGCCAGAAGATGATTCATCTGAATAAGGACCAGAAAAATCACGATAATCTCGATCTCGAATATATAGGGCATGACCACTCGGTCCAGCTCCGTAATTGGGCATCCCATACATTGGATTGGTGCTTATGGGGAGACCCGTGGTGTGGATCTGAACCCCTCGTGTAGGGTTGTTGGGGTCTACAATCAGGGAAGAAATCCCCGGGTTAGTCCCTGGAATGGTGTGGACGATCGGAGGTAGCGTACTCTCAACATGGGTAGTCGTCCCTAGGGGTTGAGAAACTTGATATGGAACGATAGTCCCGGATGTTGGAGGTACTTGCTCAGATGTCGGTAGCACTTGTTCAGTAAGGGGCGGAGCAGAGCTAAGAGGTAGGGCCTCGGTAGCAATTGGCTCCGTAGTGCTTGGTGCAGTTCTTCGTGTTTGAACCATGGTTGATGTCTTTTTCCCACAGACGGCGCCAAATGTTGTGGAATAAAAACTAGGTTATTAGATTGCGGCTAGGGTTTGATGTATTTAATGCTAGGGTGTGTGAGCTTCGTGCTTTAATGGCTGCTTCTGCGTTCGAGACTTATACGGTCCTCACAGAATGCCTACGTATCTCTGTATTAAGAGAATCAAGCCAAAAAAACGTAGTTCTAGGTTGAGGGGTCTGACCCTTTATATAGGCTGAGAAGCCTCAGAATTAGGGTATGGTTAGGAGACTTGGTAGACAAGTCTGCCTTGAGGAAGGTTCTAGACTCCTTCCTTGTAGGAGTCTGTTTCCTTGTATGACTATGTGGCTTGGAGGCCACCCTTTGTGGAGATAATGTCCTTACCTGACTTGTATCTCCCAGCTGTTAATTATCCCTAAATATTAATTACGAAATTAATATCATAATTGGGGTTTGGGCCCATCTGGTGGGCCCCACGTTTGGACCATTCTAGGTCTAATTAATGCCACATTAAATGTGTCTTTAGGGCTTACTTTTAGCCCATATCAATATATATATTTAATTTAGCAAAAAAAAAAAACTTGAAAAATATGCAATATGGAAATAACTGGACGATGCATTTTTATATAAAAGGAAATTACATATAGTGAAACGAATAATTAACTATGTTAATTCAAATTAGAAACCACATGTCACAAAGCTAAAAGTTGATTTCCTTGTAAACATTTTTAATTAGCCAAAAACCCTTTTTACAAATTATATATCATTTCATATTTCTAGCATCTATGGAGAATTTAACCTCCTATTGTATTCTACGAGAAGTCATCGTATTTAGCCAATTGAATTTAAGCTCGTATGTTCAAAAAATTTAAATTTGTAGGCATTGCTTAGAAAAAGGTGTCCGTTGTACCTTAATACTCTCTTACTTAGACATTTCCTTGATACCATGATACGGCATAATCTTTGTATACTGGTTAGCATATTTAATCATAAAATAATCAAGTATAATAGTACTAGTTGAGACTGAAAAGGTGAGTGATATTTTGCACCGTTTTTCTCTTCTTAAATTTTTTAGTTTATTTTACCTTTTCTTCTTTACTGATTGAGTCGTACATAGTAAAAAAAAATGCTAATCGAGCATCGTTACAATATTAAAACCACTTTTTGACTGAAAATATTTTATTTATGGTTAGTGAAATTTTTTTGCTGATTTAGCTAGTAATGCCAAAAATCATATATATACATACAAATTCAATGATTCTATAAGGAATGCAGATGTAAAACTCTTGCCACATGCATGTTTTGAGTTAAGGAATTTTGCAAAATAAACATAAAAACTCGATTCGATACATGTACAAACCCACTAATTCAAGACTCAATAATTTTGATAAAACATGAATAACTCAACAAACTAAAAACTATATAATTCTAATATAGCTAATTTCAAGTGGCTTAAGAACATATATTTATTTATACACCCTTTTCAAAACATTTTTCTATCCATTTTTCGTGAAAAGAAAAAAGTAGTTAAACTAGGGATGTAATTAAGAGTTTTTTTTCCCTTAACTGTACTACTCCTTAATTAGTGTAAATTACAGTTGTGTAAATTACAGGTATGCACTTCTTATAAAACTAGGGATTCTTATAAGACTAGGGATATTAGTGGCCGGGTGATGATGTGTGTGGCGTTGATTGTAGTGTGAGGAAATGTATAGATAGATATTGTGTATCGTATACTACTATACAATCAGCTACCATATGTGTTACGTCGAATCGATTTGCCGTATGCTTTCCTTAATTAATTATTCGGGTAACAAAATCTCATTTCAAAATGTAAATCATTTATTTAAAATCACTGGAGGGTCAGTGGGTGACATGCAGCCCAAGTTACCTGCTTAAGAAAATAAAATAAAATTATGAGCACTTGTAAATTGTGGAGTAACTGCATAAAGGATTTAAAATATTAATCGAGCATAATTTCATGAGTTCCTTGAAGCATGTATATATGTTGAGGTGGTCGATTTATCACACTGTCATTGATCACACAAAGGGTAAAAGTACATATGAAAATTTTCAAATCTTGTTAAAATGGAATCTATATAACTTTATTGAGAGTAAAATCAGCTTGTCATATTTTGTTCATGGTTCCGGCAAGTGTTGCTTTTTTGGGTCGAAGTTTTAGTCACAGGAAACAAGCATGAAGCAACCCCCCTGTCCCTTGGCCTTATCTCCGCTTTCTCTTTAATTTGGGGCTAAAAGGACACAAGGTAATTAAAACCTAGGGTTTGATGTACTGCACCTAGTTGATGAAAGATGAAGAGTAGTTGCTTCTTGTTTTTTGTCTTGTTAATTGTTATAGTGCTGTGGAGTGTGGACTACTTGTGTATGATAAATAAAGTATAGAATTTGATATGCTAGGAATATATTACATGAATTATTCTTTTGGACTCTTAAGGATTGTTTATGAGTCTATATCTAGTTATAAACGTTTAATTACTTGCGTTAATCTTAACATGCTATATATATATATATATATATATATATATATATATATATATATGTAGTATATTGAGTTTGATTCTCTGGTGAGCCTATAGAACTGTGTGAAAATCAACAAGGAAAATTTGTTTGTTTTTAAAAAGTTGTCTTTTTGGTTTCTACTCAGAAAATCATAGCTTGCAGAGTGAATGGACCTTTGGACTTGAAATGATGGCCTATATATGAAACTTGGCCGAGGGAATAGAGATGTGATTGGCACATGATGTTGAATATTAATTACCTTGACGTATCAAAAGGACACCGGGGACTAGTAAATATGTTGATGTTGATTCTTGATATTTCATTTTCTGAAGGTGCTCAAATCGATAACTTTGGCCAGATATTAGTTTACATGAAAATGGCATGATTTTCTCCACTATCTCACGCATGTCCCGTGCACTACAGGAATTTCGACTAAATTCGACCGGGCACTTACGGTCGAAATTAGCTAATTTCGACCGAATACGGTCGAAATTAGCTAATTTCGACCGCCAACTGATCGGTCGTTTTTAGAGTGGTCGAAATTAACTGAAACGGTCGAAAACAGCTAATTTCGACCGAATAACTTCGACCGGTTAATTTTGACCAGATCCGGTGAATTTCAAGATTTCCAAATTTTTTGTCTGAAAATTCAAATGTGTTTCTAAAATTTGAATTTCCCGCCCAAGCATACTAAATTCGACCAGTTACAGTCAAAATGTACTTTCGACCGGTATGCGTCGTACATTTTTTCGACCGTTCAAGGTCGTATATAGATGTATGCACTTCGACTATATTTGGTCGAACATAATGACTAATACAAAATTTTGGTGTGTTTCACTCGGCTGGAAATGGTCGAATACATGTGTAATTTGTTTTTTTTTAAAATTAATTTCGACCATTTTAGGTTGTAAATTATTATTTATTTGTCCCTTATATTTGACCAGTTTCAGTTGTTCATATCATTCCATAAAGATTTAATAGCCAAATTTAGGGGTCCCCTGCAAGCATTCACAAACAATCCCAAAGGAGCATTCACACTCTAAATCAGTTGTTGAGTACACAAACTCTAATAATGCAGAAAATAAGCAGCAAATATAAGTACTAAAATCAGTTACCAAATCCTTAGATTAAAAAGGTACCAACATCAGTTGGTACTAACAGCAGTTGCAACACTTAGATTAAAAGCAGTTACCAAATCATTCACAAAAGCCCATCAGGGAGCAGGTTTAACATTACTAAATATATAAAGTCATACTAAGGGATCAGGGAACAGGTTTGACCTAAGACAGAGGAAACATGTAAGCATCCCCGTCTATCTCTTCATCGTCTGGTTCATTATGGTGGTCTCCACCTCCAAGGTCTCCTACAGGGATCAACAATTCCTTCCCTGGCACAGTCTCCTACAGGCACACGCACATATCAGCAACTAATTCAAAAAATTGTATATATAATTGGTAATTATTGATATCACAAAGCAGAGTCGGATCTTTTAGCCACCAGGATTAAGTTTATGAAACTTGGATCAAAACCTGGTTCCTTTCAGACTGATGGGAAGAATGTTAGTTCTGATACTCACAAACTTAAATTATTATATGTCTTCTCTTTATGCTGTTATGTTTAAGTTTTCTAAGTGTAAACCCTAATTTACTTCTACGTTCTCTAACAATTGTCCTAAGTTCATTTGATTTGAGTAACTCTTTACATCAACTAATATTACCCCTTAGTACCATTTCAAACCTGGCTAGTGGTTAAACTAGGGGTCCGTAAGGCATGAAAAGCAGCTTCAGGTCATTATGTTTTACATGTAATATTTAAAAAAGAAAGAAAATTACCTCTTCAATGACCTTGTCATTGTCCTTCAAGATTTGACAAAGCAAACCGTTTGCAGCCCGCACATAATGTGATTGCAGAGAATGTTGGCTCGGGTCCGGAAACGCAGTAGCGGCCAACTCACACAGACATGTATCCAAATCAGATTTCTTCACCTCACGCATAGGGAAGGAACGGACCATCTGCCTCACCTCATCTAAAATCTTCGACATCGTCAGATAAATTTCATCCGGAACATCATGAGAAATTGTCTTTTTCTGTGAGCTGACCCATTGTGCTGCTTCCCGTGCTCCGAGAAGCTCTCCCACCGTGCTTTGGGGGTGAAGGATGATCTTCCCCTTCTTCGGTGGCCTAACCTGCAGTGTCAAGAAATTTAGCCGAATTTCCTGCTGTCTTACATCCCAAAGAATTTATATACATTCATAATTTCATATAGCAAGAAGGGACCAGTGCACAGACAAAGAATGTAAAGTCAAGCCAACTGAATCGAAATTACAATGCACATTTTCTTAACATACAACACAACTGAACCGAAATGCATTATCAAAATTTCCCGATAAAAAGAACTACACGGCATAAAATGCTTAGCATTATGTTACAATTTAAGCTTGCTAATCTCAAAATATAAACCTATACTGCAAAATTATCAAAACAAAAAAACGAATACGAACATTCGAAACCAACAATTAAACAGAGTAATAAGCATAGATATTTTGAGATAACCCTGCAGGATGAAACTTTCCACCTCAAAGAAAACCCTAGTTAGCCATATCGACACTGCTAAAACTTGTGGCTACATGGTCTTAATTACGTACATAAAAAATGATTCATGCGACCAACAACAGGTGAAGCCTAACCTGCACTGCCGCGATGAGGTCCTTCTTTCGGTAAAGTTCTTTTTGAGTACAAGGGGATGGTGGCTGATCAGTAGACTCCTCCTCAAGTGTCAATTCAGACCGCTCCTTTCTCATTTTCTCCTGCAATACACAACAAATATCAGATACATATCAGACACTCGTTTAAATTTTATACCATACATGCATGAACACTGTTGTACCACCAAATTATATTAACAATTACATTTTAATTATTAAGACCAACTCATGCAATTTATATCCAAATTCATCTATTTATAAATTTAATCAGTTAGGATACAACCAACTAACTTATAACTAACAAAACAAAATATTGGCACTTGCAATATATTTTAAGTAATAAATAACAAGTGTCAAAGGAATTCGGACAATGGTAATTAATAGTTCAAGGAAAATTCGGACTTTCAAAGGTTTATGTGCATAATAATTCTGCACATAAATTATGCATACTTTATATTAACATAATAATAATAATATTAAACAATAATGCACACAGAGAGCACCAAACTAACATAAGCTTCAAAACATAAAGTCAAACAGTCAAACATAAATTCGGACTTGAATGACAGTTATTAATCATAAAGTCAAACAGTCTCGTTCAAAACATAAGCTTCGTACATATACATTTATTTAAAAATCTACGAAAAAATCAAATAGCAAAGGTACACAAGAATTTTACCTGTAGCTCTATCACAGATGGTTCACAAGGATCGTACACAATAGCCATGAATTCATCATCAAGGATAGGCATCTCTCCCTTTGCCTCTCTTTCAGCATCTATGTCCTGCAAGGAAAATAAACATATTTTCAGTTTTTTAAAACAAAAATGTCGTTTACTTAACAGAAAAAATAATATTTACAGCTCGTCGCTGATAATATGAAATGGCCCCTGTGCGGGGGGTAAATTCCACCATCTTCCGGGCTTTCTGCCCATGTTCTGACTTTATTTCAAACTCCAGTGTTCCCCAATACTTACAAATGGAATTCCATGCGCGTTGGGAGTAGTAGTATGGCTTCAGCTCTTCTAAATCCAATTCATCTTGGGTGTATCCAGAAGTTAATAGCTCTCTCAAATGTTTAACTAATCGGCCCTTCTCCGCATTAAGATATTGCTTGAAATTTTTCTTCAAATGGGCTCTCACAATCCTATCCCCTTCTGTATCCCCAACTCCATCGGGATACTTATAGTATTCCTGCCAAACAACAAAGTAAAAAAACCAATTAAAAAATACCAAAAAAACATTTCATATATATATATAGAGAGAGAGAGAGAGAAAGAGAGAGCACAAGTAACAACAGAAAGCAATTTAGTCACTAGTTTGAAATTTATATACATTTCATATATAAACAGATGATTGCAGCCATGGTATTTCTAAGGATATAAGCTATGCAAGTCAACATTGATGCATTGTTAAACATGAAAACAGGTCTACAAGATAAACGCGGAAAGCAATTTTGTCAGCTTTCAATTACCCTGAAGTTTTTGATGCAATCATCGTAAAAAACTTCACGCTTCGATCCCTTTCTGTTGATTGTGTGTTCATCCCATCTCATTCGAACAATGTGTTGGAAAGTGTGCTTGGCCTCCGGCTCCTTGATGCTGTCACATTAAGATATAAATTAAATACACATATTACAAAAGAAATCAAAGGAACACAGTACATATGTGACCTAGTTTTTGCAAAAAGTAACATATGAAAGATAAAAGAAATAGGGGACCTAAAATTATGTAAATTACCTTTTTGGTTTAATAAAATGCACTGTTGGTCTCTCATTCTCAGCTGGTTTCTTCGAGTAACAACCTTCACAGGCATCACGCTTTTTCCTCTGATAAGTGATGTTCCCGCTGTATTTATCTCGCACAAAACTTTCGTCGTCACACCCTCCACTGTCCATAACCTTCTTGCTGCCCTTTCCCTTATTTTCCCCACCCTTAACCTTACCCTTGCTGAAAGGCATATGACTCAGCCTATTTGTAGTTCGAGGATCCAACTCAACTTAAAGTAGATTGTAATAAGTAAATAATATTAACTGTCACAAGAATCTCAGAAGATGCTATCTATTAGAAGAAACAAATCTACAAGTCAATCTATAGTTTTGATATTTTACACTGGAAGAAGTTCAGTCTACTGATCAAGCCTCAGTGTGGTATTCAAAGTCATGGATTTAATTCAGAAGGATAGAGATTTCTACAAGTGACAAGAGACAGTATCAGTACAGAATATTTAAAGAAAGTTGAGAGAAGAAATTGACCACAGCTTAAAGTCAAAATGAAGAACAGAAGTTGAAGTTAGTCGTTCATGAACCAGACCGTGCATCGAGCGTCAACAAATATTCAGTGGAGGTTCTTTATTTATTTCAGTGGTTTAAAAGTGAAGGTTAGACTATCAAATGAATTATGTTAATTCTCTATTAATTAATTTAAAGTATTTAGTTAACTTAATTAATAAATTAATTCTTCAAGAATTAATTTATTTATTAAGTTAATTATTGAATTAATTAATTTAGAATTAATATAGATTGCTAAAAGACTATCAGAAGTGTTTTTAGACTATGGTTTTATTATTAAAAGACTGTCTAAGATAGTCTAGGAGATAGTCTGCTCAGCATACTCAGTCCAGTTTGATAGTCTGCTAAGGAATTGTCTACCAGGAAGTCTGCATGGTAGTCTGCCAGAAAAATCATGTATTAAAGACTATCAGGATAGTCATTCTGATAGTCTGGAGAAAGAATTGGGTAGTCTGCCAAGCCAGATAGTCACACCGGTAGTCTGCAAGAGAATGGATAGTCACACCGGTAGTCTGCAAGAGAAAGGATAGTCACACCGGTAGTCTGCAACAGGTCAGATAGTCACACCGGTAGTCTATGTGTTCCCTGGATAGTCTGCAAGCCTTTAGACAGTCTGTGGATAGTCTGTTTAAGTGTTAAAATAGACAGAAGATATTTTCAACATAACAACTACAAAAGAGACAGAAGCCAGGATACACAGACAGACACGAGACATGTTTTAAAGACAGAAGACAAATATTACATCTCTCTCTCATCTTTAAAGCCATTGATTATCTCAATTAATTCACAGAAAATCAAGTTCAACTCATTTGTAATATTTGATCCGATAGAACTTAATTATTTGTGACTCTTGTATTACTAGCGAATTAAGTTTCCTAGTTCTTATCTCGATTTTTATTAACTAAATTAGAAAAGTTCATGTCGAATTTTCTAATTAGTTTTTATTAACGTGATAATACTCTGTACTGATTTTGTAACAACCATCAAGTTTAATATATCGTTATATTTAACTTGAATTTTGTTTCAATTAATTCCGCTCAAATTTGTCTAAACTAAATTTTATTTAACGGACAAATTTCGATAAAAAGATAAAGATTGTATTCAACCCCCCCTTCTACAATCTTAACGGACCTAACAATTGGTATCAGAGCCGTTTGATTGATATACAAATCAAGATCCTATTTTTATTCAATTAAAAATCAAGCTCGAATTTTTAACTCTCTTAAAAATTCATCATGACTTCTAAAGCCATTGTTAAGATACCTATCTTTGACAAAGATAATTATGATATGTGGAAGAATAAGATGGAGTTGTTTCTAGAATGTACAAACGTTAAATATTTGGTTGTTTTGAAAACCGGACCTAAAACTCCTATGGTCTATGAAGATGAAGTTGAAGCTGAGGGTAAAATTGTGATTCCTGCTAAATCTTATGAAAAGGACCCTGCTACCTATACACCTGATGAAAAGGAGGATGCAGGGCTTGATAAAAACCTCAGACTCATTCTAATAGATTCCCTGGATGCTGTGATGTATAGCCATGTGATGAATTGTAAAACTGCTAAACACATGTGGGAAACTATTGAAACCATTAATGAAGGAACCGATGAAGTCAGGGAGAACAAACTTCAAATCTTAACCTCTGAGTATGAACACTTCAGAGCTGGCCCTAATGAAGGCATTCAAGAAGTGTTTGAAAGGTATAATAAAATAATCAACAACTTGCAAATCCATGGCAAGAACTATACACAGAAGGAGATTAATCTGAAGTTCTTACTGACTATGCCGACTCACCTGGAACACAGGATAACAGCGATAAGAGAATCTCGTGACTTGAATAAAGTTTCTCTTAAAAAACTCTTCGATATTTTAAAAACCTATGAGTTGGAACAAGTCCAACAGAAAGAGATTCATGGTAAAGGTAGAGTTGTAAGTTCATCAACAGCATTAGTGGTTGAGGCTCCTAAGGAATTGGAAGCTAAGGTTGTTCGACCTTACAGCTCAGACAAGGAGCAGACTGAAGTGGAACATGGTCAGACACCAGCTACTCAGGATGGAAGTGAGTTTTACTCATTAGAAGAATTGGATCAGTTGGAGGATGAATCCATGGCACTCATGGTTAGACAGTTTGGCAACTTTAGATTCAGGAGAAATCCTAAGTTTAAGTTCAAGTCTAATAACAGATTCCAGAGAGGAGGTTCCTCATCCTCCAGTAGCAGAGGTGGCTACAAAACTGGAACTGTTGATAGAAGCAAAATTCGTTATTATAATTGCAATGAACTTGGACACTTTGCCACTGAGTGTCAGAAACCCAAACAAGCCCAGAAGAGAGATTATGTTCCTGAAAAGAAGAAACCTGGAAAAGCCTATGTGGCTGCTGGTAAAAGCTGGGATGACACAGATAGTGAAGATGAAGAATTTGGAAATCTTGCACTAATGGCAAATGGTGACATGCTCACTGATCCTAAACCACAGGTAAAACTTACTGACTCTGAGTTGGTTCGTCAGTTAGGTGGTTCCTTGGTTAATGCACAAAAACACATTGCTAGATTAAATCTGTTAAACACTGAACTTGAAAATGAAGTGTTAGAACTAAAAAAAGTGCATGTTAATCAAGATCAACAAAAAGAAGAAATAGCACGACTTAATAGAAGAGAGAAATCCATTCTAGAAGTAGTGACTAAACAACTTTCTAAAATTGCTGAACTTGAAACCAAGGTTAGTGCTTGCTTTAATTCTGTTAAACTTTCTAAAGAGCATTTCAATGAACAAGCTATAGAACGAACTGTAGGAATAGGGTTTGGTTATAACGAAGCTGTTGGATTGTTAGGCATAAATACCCCTAACCTTGTTAGTGCTAAAGAGAGGGGTATACCACATGTGCTTAAGAATGTTGAAGATCCGCTCTTTAAGAAGTCGATTGCACAACCTCCAAACTTCACTTCTATTATTATTCAAGAAGAGATGCGTAATGAGGACAGTGCAAATGGCATAGTCCTTGATAATTTTAAATCTGTTAAGAAACCAGTTAAGGTTGTTTATCCAACAAGTTCATCTAAAACTGGGTTAAGTAGTGATAAGTTGAAAAAGAACAATAACATGTCTAACATGCATACCATGCCTATCATTGATATTTATCATAAAGCATGTGGTGTTGTCAATTGTATGTCTTGTGCTTTTAATGTAATGTCTGCTTACTTTAATGGTAATCAAGCATGTGCTGGTAAGACTGCTCCTCGACAACATATGAATAAGAATAAAAATGTTAGATCAAAGACTGCTAGTCCTCCTCAAGATAGGAGAGAGACATTTGTATCAAAGCCTAAACAGACTTTTGGTAAGGCTGCTTACAAGGTCAAATGTCCAGTCAATGAAACAAATGTCATTGCTGCTAAAGAAACATGGATACCCAAGATAAAACAAAAGATCGTCAAATCTATTTATAGGGTTAAATGTTTGTTGGTTAGTGGTGAAATTGGTGTCAACGTTAAAAATGTTGTTTTGCCTGACAAAGGCCAATTCTTTAAGTATTCTGGACCCAATCAGATTTGGGTTCCGAAGAAGGTTTAACCTATTTGTCATTGCAGGGTGTGAAACAGGTTGATCGAGTGACCTGGATCTTGGACAGTGGATGTTCAAGGCATATGACTGGAGACAGAACCCTGCTGACAAATGTGGTTGAGAAAGCCGGCCCAGTTGTTACCTTTGGAGATAACAGCATAGGTACAACTGATGGATATGGCAGATTGGAAGCTGGAAATGTTATCATTGATGAAGTGTCTTTTGTGAAAGGACTTGAGCACAATTTGTTAAGTGTCAGTCAATTTTGTGACAAGGGATTCGAGGCTTACTTCAACAAGAAGAATTGTCTAATCTCACACAAGAGACATGAACAACCATCTCTTACAGGAGTCAGAAAAGGCAATCTGTACGTGGCCAATATGAACACTGGAAGCACTGAAGAAATCAACTGCTTTTATTCTAAAGCATCTACAGATGAAAGTTGGCTATGGCACAAGAAACTCTCTCACCTTAATTTCAAGACAATGAATTCTCTAGTTAAAAGAGAACTGGTGAGAGGTTTACCTTCAATGGAATTCACTCAAGAAGGACTCTGTGATGCCTGTCAAAAAGGCAAATTGAAAATAGCAACTCACAGGAGCACTGACACATCATCAATAACTGAACCTCTACAACTGTTGCACATGGATCTGTTCGGTCCAGTTAATGTGATGTTTATGTCAAAGAAAAGATATGCTCTCGTGATTGTTGATGACTACTCAAAGTACACATGGGTTTTATTTCTGAATTCTAAAGATGAAACTCCACAGTTAGTGATTGATCACATCAAGTTGATTGAAATGGAGTACAAGAAACCAGTAAGAGCAATAAGGTCAGACAATGGAACTGAATTTAAGAATGCAGTTCTAAATGATTTTTGTACTGAAAAGGGAATAACAAGGCAGTACTCAGCCCCAAGAACTCCTCAGCAAAATGGGGTAGTAGAAAGAAAGAATAGAACCTTGATTGAAGCTGCACGTACTATGTTAAGTGAATCAAGGCTTCCCTTGTACTTTTGGGCTGAAGCTGTCAATACTGCATGTTATACCCAGAATCGAACTTTAATCAACAAAGACTTGATGAAGACCCCCTATGAAATAATGTATGAGAAGAGACCAACACTCAAGTACTTTCATGTATTTGGAACAAAATGCTTTGTGCTTAAAGATGGAGATGATCGTGGTGGAAAATTTGAGGCCAAAGCACATGAAGCAATTTTCATTGGTTATTCAAGAAGAGCTTACAGGGTGTATGTGATTGATCATCAAACAATGCTTGAAAGTGTCAATGTATCATTTGATGACACTAAACTTCCTAGTATCCAAACGGAGGATTCATCTGAAAAGTTATCTTTTGATGATATGACAGACTCCGATTCAGATGGTGACAACCAACCTGATGTTGCTGCTAATGATAACAGTAATAATGATGATAATGATCAGGGTGGTGGTGGTGGAAACAATGATCAGACTGGAGATACCACTGACACTCCTGAACATTCATCTAGTCAAACTGGCAACAACTCAGGGGGAGGTGATGAAGGATCAGCTGGTCATACTCAACATCATAATGAAGAACAAGGCGAATCATCAAGGTCAAATCTTCCCAGACAGACTGTGTGGAATAGAGCTCATCCTTTTGAGTTGATCGTTGGTGATCCAGATGTTGGTGTAAAAACTAGAAGGAGCTATCAAAATCAATGCAATTATTCTGGGTTTCTGTCTGCAATAGAACCTAAGAAAACAGAAGAAGCTCTTTCTGATCCTGATTGGGTGATTGCTATGCAAGATGAACTCAATCAATTCAAACAACAAGAAGTATGGAAGCTGGTACCCAGACCTAAAGACAGGAAAGTAGTTGATACAAGGTGGGTATTCAGAAACAAACTTGATGAAGATGGCATTGTAACTAGAAACAAAGTAAGACTGGTTGCTAAAGGTTATTCCCAAGCTGAAGGAATAGATTATGATGAAACCTATGCACCAGTGGCTAGACTTGAGGCTATAAGGATATTCTTGGCATTCGCAGCACATTCAAACTTCAAAGTTTATCAAATGGATGTCAAGAGTGCCTTCCTGAATGGCAAGCTGGATGAAGAGGTATATGTAGAACAACCCCCTGGCTTTGAAGATCCAGAATTCTTGGATTTTGTCTACTTTCTCTTCAAGGCAATTTATGGTCTTAAGCAAGCTCCAAGGAAATGGTATGACACTCTTTCTGAATTTTTACTTGAAAATGGATTTGTTAGAGGTGTCATAGACAAAACTCTCTTTACTAAGAAACATAAGAATGATACTATATTAGTCCAAGTCTATGTGGACGATATAATATTTGGGTCTACTAATGATCTTCTGTGCAAGAAATTTGCTAAGCTAATGCAGGGAAAGTTTGAGATGAGCCTGATGGGTGAGCTGAAGTTCTTTCTTGGATTACAAGTAAGTCAAAGGACAGATGGAATTTTTATTTGTCAATCCAAGTATGTCAGAGAGCTCCTCAAGAAATATCAAATGGAGGACTCATCTTCAGCAAGAACACCATCATCAACAGCTGTGAAATTTGGAGCTTGTGAAAATTCTGCTAAGGTAGATATCACAAGCTACAGAGGTATGATAGGTTCATTACTTTACCTTACTGCAAGTAGACCTGATATTATGTATGCTACATGCTTGTGTGCAAGGTTCCAAGCGGATCCTAGAGATGTGCATCTTATTGCTGTTAAACGAATCTTGAGATATCTTAAGGGTACACCTAACTTAGGTATTTGGTACCCTAAAGAATCTGGTTTTAACCTTGTTGGATATACAGATTCAGATTATGCAGGAAGTGTTGTAGATAGAAAAAGCACCTCTGGGAGTTGTCAATTCCTAGGTGGTAGGTTGGTCTCCTGGTACAGCAAGAAACAACAAACAGTTTCCAACTCAACAGCTGAAGCAGAATATATAGCTGCTGGAAGCTGTTGTGCTCAAATCTTGTGGATTAGGAATCAGCTACGTGACTATGGCTTTGTACTTGACAATATTCCAATTCTGTGTGACAATACAAGTGCCATAGCAATCTCCAACAATCCTGTGCAGCATACGAGGACCAAGCACATTGACATTAGGTATCATTTTATCCGAGAGCATGTCATGAATGGTACCGTGGAGTTACATTTTGTACCCACGGAAGAACAAACAGCAGATATTTTTACTAAGTCTCTTGACGAATCCACATTCACCAGAATTGTTGGTGAATTGGGTATGTTAAATAGTCCTAGTAATTAAAAACTAGTTAATATCTGAGGTTTGATCTTTAATAATTTACAAGTGATTATCCTGTTAATATTTGTTGATTAAAATCACTTGTATAATTATTTTATCAACTTACCTTGTTACTTGTTAATGTTCAAACCATTGCCATTATCATCTTAATATATTTTTACTTACTTCTTTTCAATAATAAAATAATTCATTTTCCTTAAAAATATTTTTCTCAAATTTTACAAGTTGTAATTTTTGAGAAACTTATTTTTCTTGAAAATTATATTTATGATGATTTAATAAGTCATATTTTCTTTTTAAATAATTTTCTATTAGAAAGTTATTTTATTAGAAAATGTATAGATTTATTAATTTACCATGAATAAATATGTAAATTATCAATACTTAATATTTTGTAGTGTTTGTCCTTTTGTTATTAATGTTTGTTTTCATAAAAGGGACTACATATGATTGTTTTTATAATTTTTATTCGATTTTATAATTTTAGTGTAAATTATTTTGCTATTTTATAGCTTGTTTTAATAATTAAATTTGCTTCATTGTTAGAATTGCTTCATGTAAATAATCTGGTACATATTCTGTTATTACTTGATTTTTAGAATAGTTATATTGGTCCTCATCTCGAACTTCGAGATATAGTTCGAGATAGATCTTATCTCGAAAATTTTGAAGATAAAAACTAGGCACTGGTAACTCGAACTCGAATCCTAAGTCGAACTTCGAGATAAAGTTCCAGATAGTCAGTTTCGAGTTAAAGTTTGAGATAGTCAGTTTCGAGATAAAGTTCGAGTTAGTGAGTTTCGAGTTGAAGTTCGAGAGACACTAACTCGAATATCTAAGTCGAGTTTCGAGTTGAAGTTCGAGATAGTCACTGACTCACTAACTCGAAAATCTTAATTAGTATGTACTCAATAGTCTGTAGTATAAATTATTAGTCTTTACTAATAGTCTATAGTCTGTTAGACAATTTGTGTCTACTCAGACTATCTGGCAGTCTATCCAGCCAATAGTCTGTGTATTATTAATGTAAATTAAATAGTCTATATACAATAGTCTGTAGTGTACATTAATATATATAGTCTATTTAGACTATCGGACAGACTATCCAGCGGTAGTCTAGATTAGTTTATTTTCTATTTTAGCTTTAGTTATTATCTTTTAGACTATCCTTTAGACTATCCATTAGTATATATATAGATTATGTCCACAGACTATCTTTAGTCTAATTTTTGTCTAAACTCACGAGTTAAGTCTCTGAGTATTCTTTCTCTGTTCGTTTATATACATACGATACATACAACGAACCGCCGCCCGATTTTCTTCAAAAATCGACCTTGTTTCTCAACCAAATCACGATCTGAAAACACCATTGTTCCGATCTCTTCAAGCCCGTTAATTTGATTGGTTAATCTTTCGATTTGGTAGTGTTTTAAGAAATCGTAATTTTCAAGAACTTAGTCGAATTTCTTGAATAATCTGCACTTTGAG
Source organism: Kitagawia praeruptora (assembly GCA_037693485.1). NCBI lineage: Eukaryota > Viridiplantae > Streptophyta > Magnoliopsida > Apiales > Apiaceae > Kitagawia > Kitagawia praeruptora. The sequence goes on from CM075351.1 coordinate 47,547,055, forward strand.
AACAATTCTGCAAAAACTAAAAATAGTGGTGTGTTTGTGTGAATTCAGAGATCAACATACATTAATTTCAGAATTTTCTGTGAAGTTTCGATTTTACTGATTTTTCTGGTTATTTGAATTAATTGTTAAAATCCCTAAAATTCGAATTTGGGCAAATTAATTCAGTGTGTTGAAGTTAAAATGGCTGTTAATATGGAGATTATCAATCATAATTTTGTTGGTCATTTTAATCCCGATAATTGTACTCTCGAGAGGGTTAAACCTTGGATTCGATTTTTAAATGAGCATTCTCTTATTCGTCATGCCATGATTCTCAATGCTCCGTTAAAAGTTGATTCACTTTTGGAAATGTGTTCTACATTTGTTCTCTCGACTGACTCTAGTTCTTTCACTTTTACCGTGGGAGACACACCTTATGTTGTGGATGACTCAATTGTTAACACTGTTTTACGACTTCCAACAAATGACTTTGTTGATGTTCCATCTGAAGCAGTGTTGACACAATTTTTCAATGACATCCATTATCAAGGAGAAGTTGATCTTTCTAAGTTGTCTAAAAGTAACTTCATGGCTGAGTGGGATTATTTCTTTGACACAATTGCTAAGGTGTTTGCTAACACTAAAAAGAATAATTTTCACAATATTCCTACTTTGCTTCAGAGAATTGGTTATGCAGTTGCTAATAATCAAAGGGTTAATTTTGGTAAATTATTTTTTGATGCCATGGTAAGTCGTCTCATAACTGCCAAGAACGATCATGATTTGGGTAGTAAAGTTGATTGTTACTATCCAAGGTTTTTAACTATTATATTTAATCATGTTGTTTCTGATGATCATCAAAGATTGTTTGCTAACTCTCGTACCGAAGCATCAGGAAGAACACATAAAAAATTCTTCACCAGGTTAGCAACAATGAAGAAGTTCACAAATGTTCCAGTGGTCATTACTCAGTATATGTCCAACTTCATAGAACTGCCAATCATACAAGAACAAGAAGCAGCAACTGCTCCTGATACCTGAACATCAACTTCAAGTGGCTCAACCCACTACTGCTGGGATTTCTGCAACTGCTACTGAACAGGTATTCTCATCTTTCCCTGAAACTACTTCTGGAGCCCAAGTGGCTGATAGGTTAGACCAAGAGGTTGTAGAACCACAACTTCTATCCCAGGTCTTAGAGCCAAACACAATGTCATCTAAAATCTCAAAACCCAAATCCAGAAGTAAATTAACAGTGAAAAGACCTAATTTAAGAAGCAGTGATATGAGTGATCCCACAGCTCTGCCTCCACCAAAGAAGCGAAGAAACTTACTAATTGAGGCAACTGTCAGCCCATTCATATCCTCCCAAAAGGATACGGACATTGAAATGGCACATGAACAGTTACTGGAACCATTCTCTCAACAGGATGAGTCCATTGAAATTTGCCAGTCGGCCATGGCACCCTGTACAGAGTCAAGCACACCCCTATTACTCACAATGGGGGAAAACATAACTGTAGAATCTGATGTGGCTAGGGACAATGAGCAAGGAGTGCACAATAGGATTGATACTGAAACAGTGCCTACCATAGTCACGGTAGAAGAACCTTCACAGGTTAATGAGGGAAATCTTGACTCTCAGCCACAAATAATAGAGTCATCATCTCCCCTCCCAGGAGGAACATTCCTGGCTCCCTCAAGGGATTTTCCACTCGCAGTTTCAACTGGAGAAAGTGGAAGGCAACTCGATCTTTCTGTCACTGAAGAAATTCAGACATCAATTCCAAATGAGATGACAGAAATGACTGAGGAAAGGGATTTGCGAACTCCCATTGCACCACCACTGACCTTCCAAGAGGAGGCTAGGGTGATTTTATCTGCAGGTACACATTCTGGAGCAGCTAAGGAAATAGTGAGGAGTGATGTGAGGAACACCACTAAACTGAGTGAAACACATGCACGTCAGATGAGTGAAACTCAGAGTGATATTCAGGTGAGTGCACACACTGACACATACACTCGTTCATTGGAAGAAAAGATTAAAGCTCTAGAAAAGGAACTTGAGGCCAGTAAAGCTGAAGCAAAATTACTATGAGAACAAGTGGGTGAACGGTCTTCTTCATCTACCTCTGTCAAAAATCAGCTTGTTGTGATAAAGAATGACATCACCAAGATGAAGACAACATTCACAAACAAGTTCAACACTCTCGAATTATCTTATGAACAGGCACTTGATGATGCTGGAGAGGTTACTGTTACTCAAGATAAACTCATTTCTGTAATCTCCAACAAAGTTGAAAATCTTCAAACAGCATTAATTAAGAGTCAATTGTCTACTGAACACCGTCTTGATGTGATTGAAAGGGAGAATGCACAACAAGGTAAAGGGATCAAACATTTGTTCAACATGATTAGCAGAACTCACACACCCACAGCAGAAGAAAGGGAATTCTTTGAAGGAAAAGGTGGAGATGGTGATGAGCGAGACCCTGGAGATGGTGCATTTAACACTTCGGTAGAGGATTCCTCAACTAAGGGGGAGAAGTCAAGAGAGGGAACTAGTAAAGACTCTGAACAAGGTGAACAAGGGAGAGATAAGGGGAAGAAGATAGCAGATTCTCAGAAAAGTGCTGAAGACACAGAAGACACTGAAGGGTATTACTACACAGGTGAACCAGACAACTTTGATGTTTTTGCTAATCTAAGGTTCTCTGATGTGGGTGAAAAAATACCAGAACCAGATTTTAGCAGCTGGGAAGATGAAGTGCCAGTTGACCCTGAATATGAAGCTGAGCAAGCAAAACTGGATTTTGAAGCTGAATTAGAAGTTGAAAGGCAAGAAGCAAATCTCAAATTGCGAGATGAAAAGCTTCAGAAAACACTAGATATGCTTGCACACAAAGAAAGACTTCAAAAAGAGGAAGCAGAAGCAAGGCAACGGGAACATGCACTTAAAGTTCAAGAAAGGAAGTTATACGTCAAGTTTAAGAGTGGTGAGAAATGGGAACGTGCTCAACGAATAATAGACTCACATCAATCTCTTGATAATGATGATTGTCGACTCCTTTCCATCTTTGAAAGACTCAAAGAGCTTAATCCAACACACGAGATGTACATGAGAGCCCTAAGAACAGAAGTTGTGAGAATAACAACTGTAGGTGAAACGAAAACAGATGAGTTCTTAATATTTGTTGATTGTCATGAGTTTGGAACACAAAGAGTGTCAATTCAGTTCTTCTATGACAAATCATTGACAGAAATCTGGGTTCTTAGGCCAAAGGTAAGAACTTCTTCTGAGTTGGGTGTACTACTTCATGAAAAATTCAAAGAGTTTGCTGAAAGAGCTGGTCCAGAAATAGTTAAATTGCCTAGACAATTGAAATTCCTTAAAGGTGAGGTGCTTCATACAATCAATCTTGAGAATGAGGAATTGTTCACACACTCTGCCAGGCAGTTGGTCTATATTGAATATGTTCTGAGAAATCAAGGATTTTCTACTAAAGAGAAGTTAGAAATTGCTGATCGCATTAAATCCTATGCAGAAGTCAAATTTTTTAAGGATTATGAAAAGTTCAAAGGTCAATTGAGAAAGGCACTTGGAATTCCTCTTGTTCGTCCTACAGGATTCTCATCAAGAAAAGAGTTGCTAGTTGATGCAGAATTGCACAAAAATCTGCCAGAAATGGATGATCCAGAAGAAGGAGAAATAAGGAAGGAAGACAGTCAGAAATGAAGAACAGCTCTACATATAATATTTTTAGAGTTAGATAGATCAAGATAGGATAATGTTTAATATGATCAGGCTAGAGGATCATCTATCTTGTATTTATCATTATGTTTGAATCTGGAAATTGTTATAAATACCAGAACTTTTTCATTATTTACTTGTTATTAATGTTTTATCATTTACTAGTTTAAGTTGAGTTAGTTGAGTTATCCTCTAGGAATTTGCTTGTTAATTTATAACAAACAAATAGGGGGAGATTGAAAGGCATATGACTCAGCCTATTTGTAGTTCGAGGATCCAACTCAACTTAAAGTAGATTGTAATAAGTAAATAATATTAACTGTCACAGGAATCTCAGAAGATGCTATCTATTAGAAGAAACAAATCTACAAGTCAATCTATAGTTTTGATATTTTACACTGGAAGAAGTTCAGTCTACTGATCAAGCCTCAGTGTGGTATTCAAAGTCATGGATTTAATTCAGAAGGATAGAGATTTCTACAAGTGACAAGAGACAGTATCAATACAGAATATTTAAAGAAAGTTGAGAGAAGAAATTGACCACAGCTTAAAGTCAAAATGAAGAACAGAAGTTGAAGTTAGTCGTTCATGAACCAGACCGTGCATCGAGCGTCAACAAATATTCAGTGGAGGTTCTTTATTTATTTCAGTGGTTTAAAAGTGAAGGTTAGACTATCAAATGAATTATGTTAATTCTCTATTAATTAATTTAAAGTATTTAGTTAACTTAATTAATAAATTAATTCTTCAAGAATTAATTTATTTATTAAGTTAATTATTGAATTAATTAATTTAGAATTAATATAGATTGCTAAAAGACTATCAGAAGTGTTTTTAGACTATGGTTTTATTATTAAAAGACTGTCTAAGATAGTCTAGGAGATAGTCTGCTCAGCATACTCAGTCCAGTTTGATAGTCTGCTAAGGAATTGTCTACCAGGAAGTCTGCATGGTAGTCTGCCAGAAAAATCATGTATTAAAGACTATCAGGATAGTCATTCTGATAGTCTGGAGAAAGAATTGGGTAGTCTGCCAAGCCAGATAGTCACACCAGTAGTCTGCAAGAGAATGGATAGTCACACCGGTAGTCTGCAAGAGAAAGGATAGTCACACCGGTAGTCTGCAACAGGTCAGATAGTCACACCGGTAGTCTATGTGTTCCCTGGATAGTCTGCAAGCCTTTAGACAGTCTGTGGATAGTCTGTTTAAGTGTTAAAATAGACAGAAGATATTTTCAACATAACAACTACAAAAGAGACAGAAGCCAGGATACACAGACAGACACGAGACATGTTTTAAAGACAGAAGACAAATATTACATCTCTCTCTCATCTTTAAAGCCATTGATTATCTCAATTAATTCACAGAAAATCAAGTTCAACTCATTTGTAATATTTAATCCGATAGAACTTAATTATTTGTGACTCTTGTATTACTAGCGAATTAAGTTTCCTAGTTCTTATCTCGATTTTTATTAACTAAATTAGAAAAGTTCATGTCGAATTTTCTAATTAGTTTTTATTAACGTGATAATACTCTGTACTGATTTTGTAACAACCATCAAGTTTAATATATCGTTATATTTAACTTGAATTTTGTTTCAATTAATTCCGCTCAAATTTGTCTAAACTAAATTTTATTTAACGGACAAATTTCGATAAAAAGATAAAGATTGTATTCAACCCCCCCTTCTACAAGGTACAACTGCCTCGGCTCCATAAGCCAGTAGGAAAGGGGTTTCCCCAGTTGTTACTTTGCAAGTAGTACGATATGCCCAAAGTATAGGCAGTAACTCATCCACCCAAGTATTTCTCGATCATTCGACCCTCTTCTTAAGTCCATCAAGAATAATCCGATTGGCTACCTCAGCCTGTCCATTAGCTTGCGGGTGAGCTACTGAAGTAAAACGAAGCTCGATAGCATTTTCCTCACAGTACTTTCTGAACTCTTCATTGTTGAATTGTGTCCCATTATCTGTCACAAGGATTCGGGGGATTCCATACCTGCAGATTATGTTCTCCCAAAAGAACTGGGAAACTTACTTGGTGGTTATCTTTGCTAAAGGCTTAGCCTCAATCCACTTAGTGAAGTAATCAATGGCGACAATCAGAAATTTCCTTTGTGCTGAAGCCATGGGGAAAGGACCAAGAATGTCCATCCCCCACATTGCAAACGGAATGGGAGAGCTGATTGAGGTTAACCTCTCAGGCGGCTGCCTTACAACCGGGGCGTGCTTTTGACATCTGTCACACTTCTTGACATAGTCCTGGGCATCTGCTAACATCTCCGGCCAATAGAATCCTAGGCGGGTAATCTTGTGAGCTAGGGCTCTGCCCCCCAAGTGCTGCCCACAGATCCCTTCATGAACTTCCTCCAATGCTTCTCTTGCCTCTTGGGGCCTTAGGCACTTCAAGTACGGGATGACAAACGATCTCTTGTATAAGATGCCTTCAATCAAGGCATATCTCAATGCTCTTACTGACAATTTCCGTGCCTCCAAGGCATTGTTAGGGAGCCATCCGGTTTCTAGATGAGTTTTAATGGGATCTATCCAACAGCTTCCAACATCGATAGGTGCTACCAACTTAGAGTTGATGGTCGGGGCCTTCAAGACCTGGAAGTAAACACTGCCTGCATAATTCTCAATCTCAGAAGAAGCGAACTTAGAGAGGGCATCGGCCTTAACGTTCTCTTCCCTAGGAATGTGCTCCAGGTAGCACTCCTCAAACTGAGTCATAACAGCTTTCACGACTCTGAGGTATTTTGCCATAGTTTCATCCTTGGCCTCAAACTCACCATTTACTTGCGAGACTACCAGTCTTGAATCTCCACACACTTTGAGGTTCTTGACCCTCATGACTCTGGCCAATCCCAATCCAGCTATTAATGCTTCATATTCAGCTTCATTGTTGGTTGTAGGAAAGTCCAACTTCAAAGCGTATTCAACTGTGAACCCATCGGGGCTTTGCAAAACCAAACCTGCACCACTAGATTTTGTTTTTGATGCTCCATCAAAATAGAGCACCCAATACTCTTTCTGATCAGGTACAAGTTCTTCATCCTTACTCTCAACTCCAGGGGTGGTTACTATCTCCTGCCCCCCGACTTCTTGGTTGCCAATGGTACATTCCACCAAGAAGTCAGCTAATGCCTGAGCCTTGATGGCTGTCCGAGGCTTATATGCAATGTCAAATTCTCCGAGTTCGATTGCCCACTTAATTAGCCTTCCACTGACCTTAGGGCTGTGCAAGATACTTCTCAACTGCTGGTCCGTCAGGACTTCAATCTTGTGTGACTGAAAATAAGGTCGTAGTTTCCTTGAAGCTGTTACCAATGCTAAAGCAAACTTCTCTATGGTAGAATAGTTCAACTCAGCTCCATGTAACACCTTACTTACGTAGTAGATGGGTTTTTGAATCTTATTCTCTTCCTTTATGAGGACGGCACTCAATGCTTGCTCGGATACCGCCAGGTATAGATAAAGAGTCTCTCCAATGTTAGGCTTAGCCAACAGCGGGGCTTCGGCCATGTATTTCTTCAATTGTTCAAAGGCCTCTTGGCTTTCAGGTGTCCATTCAAAATTCTTTACCTTCTTTAATGTCTGAAAGAAAGGTAAACACTTATCACCAGACTTGGAGATAAACCTCCCTAGGGCTGCTACTCGGCCTGTCAACTTTTGCACATCTCTTATAGAACGTGGTGGCTCCATGTCTAAAATCGCCTTGATCTTGTCAGGATTGGCCTCAATGCCTCTCTTTGAAACCATCAGCCCTAAAAACTTTCCAGATCCAACGCCAAAGGCACACTTAGCGGGATTCAACATCATCTTATGGTGCCTCAGCACTTCAAATGCTTCTTCGAGGTGCTTGATATGATCAGCCTTGAGTAGGCTCTTAACTAACATGTCATCAACATACACCTCCATGGTTTTTCCAATCAGATGGGCAAATATCTTGTTCACCAAACGTTGGTAAGTAGCTCCTGCATTCTTTAGACCAAACGCCATAACAAGATAACAGAAGACACCGAAGTCAGTTATGAAAGATACCTTAGGGATGTCATCTTTGTGCATCTTAATCTGATTATAGCCGCTGAATCCATCCATGAAGCTTAACATCTCATGTCCAGCTGTGGCATCTATCAACATATCTATCCTTGGAAGGGGAAAACAATCTTTTGGACATGCATCGTTCAGGTCAGTGAAGTCTATACACATCCTCCACTTCCCATTCGCTTTTTTGACCATCACAGGGTTTGCTAACCATTCGGGAAATTGAATCTCTTCAATAAAACCAGCTTCCAAGAGCTTATCCACTTCTTGCTTAATGGCCTCTTGCCTCTCCGGAGCAAAGTTTCTTTTCTTCTGCTTTATTGTCTTTCTCTTGGGATCAACATTCAACTTATGGGTTATAAGTTGGGGGTCAATCCCTGGCATATCAGCTGCTGTCCAAGCGAACACGTCGCTATTCTTTTGTAAGAATTCTATCAACTTGCCCTTCAAGGGTTCTTTCAGAGATGCTCCAACATAAGTAACTTTTTCAGGATCGTTAGGCTCTAGGGGTATGGGAATCAAATCCTCTGCTGGCTTCCCTCTATGCTCTTCATCATCACGGACATCCATGTCTTCAATTGGAAGGACCTGCCCCCCGACTCCATCGGCCCTCAGAGCGACTACATAGCAACTTCTTGCCATCTTCTGATCACCCTTCTGTTCTCCGACACCATTCCGTGTTGGAAACTTAACCTTCATATGATAAGAAGAGGCCACAGCCTTAAACGCATGTAATCCAGTCCTTCCAAGGATTGCGTTGTATGTTGAAGCTGCCTTAATTACCAAGAAATTCAACATCTGAGTCGTCTCCTTAGGCTCCTGTCCAATAGTTACGGGTAATTGAATAGTCCCTTCAACACTGGACTCCACTCCATTAAATCCATATATGGGTATGTTTGTAGGGGTCAACTGAGAGTCGTTGTACCCCATCTTCACAAACGCATCGTGAAACAAAATATCCACAGAAGCTCCATTGTCTATCAAGACTCATTTTACTTCTGAATTTCCAATCACAGGAGTTATGACCAGCGGGTCATCATGGGGGAACTTTACCCCTTCCAAGTCTGTATCATCAAAACCAATTACCATCTCAGTTTTAGCACGCTTTGGGGCCTCTCCCACAATATGCATCACTTCTCTTGCGTATGCCTTTCGAGAGTTTCGAGTTGAACCGGCCGCTGTCGGGCCTCCCCAGATCATGTTGATAACTGGCCCTCGGGGCTGCGTGCTACGATCACGATCATTATCCCTTCTGTCATTGTTTCTCCTGTTGTAATCCCCTCTTTGGGTTTCTTGATCTCCACCCTTTGTGAAATTGTTCAGCTTTCCTTTACGGATCAAGAATTCGATCTCGTCCTTCAACTGTCTGCAATCATCCGTGTCATGTCCTACATCTCGGTGGAATCTACAGTATTGATCCTTGTTCCTCTTTGCGGGGTCTCCCCTGAGTGGCTTCGGCCATCGGAAGTCCTTATCCTTCTCAATTTCCAACAAGATTTGACTTCTAGGGGCATTCAACCTTGCATAGTCGGAGAACCTTGGTCCCAAGCTCTTTTTTGGTGGCGAATCAGAGTCTTTGCTAGTTCGGGGATACTTGTCCCTAGCATCGTACTCCTGCCCTTGCTTGCGCTTTTTTGTATCATTGTTCCCCTAACCATTGCCTACTGTGACTTCCTTCTTCGTGCTATCCTCGGCCTTGATGTACTTATCAGCCCTTCGTTGGAGATCAGCCATGTTCTCCGGGGGATGCTTTGCCAATGATCTCTTAAAGTATAGGTCGGTGGTACCATGCTCCAAGGCTACCATTGCAACCTTATTGTCCAGATCAGTGATATTCAGAGTCTCCTTGGTGAACCTCTTAAGATAGTCTCTCAGACTTTCGTTCTTCCCTTGTACCACATACATAAGAGATGCAGAGCTTTTCTCATGCGTTCTTCCGCTGATAAACTGACTAATAAAAGCAGCACTCAATTCCTTAAAGGAACCAATCGAGTTTGCAAGAAGCCGACTATACCATCTTTGAGCCATGCCTGATAAAGTTTGAGGGAAAGCCCTACACTTCAAAGCGTCGCTTGCAGGCTGCAACAGCAGTGCGTTTGAGAACGTTCTAACGTGGTTTGCAGGATCACCCATTCCATCATAAGCTTTGATCGTTGGCATCTTAAACTTCTTTGAGATACGAGCATTCATCACGTCCTCAGTAAACGGAGGTGTGGGATCATCAGGGTCCCCAAGTGGCATCAGATCCTTGGGGTTGCTTTTAGGGGTTTCCACCCTTGTAGTTCTTTCAGGTGGGACGGTAGTCCTTCTTTGCCTCCTTGGAGGCCTCTCCAGATCTATGAAGGGAATCGGTCCTGACGTGGGAGGTGGCAAAGTCTGATTTGATCTGGCTTGCTCCCTGGCCATATCTTCCTTTAACTTTAAGATCTCGGCTTCATAAGCCTTAATCCTCTCAGCAGCTGTTGAAGGGAGTCCATCATGGATAGTTCGAGTTCTCCCCATAGGCTCTTTACTTGCACGTCGCCTCCTTGGAGCTTCATCACGCTCGTAATCATCGCCAGAAGATGATTCATCTGAATAAGGACCAGAAAAATCGCGATAATCTCGATCTCGAATATATAGGGCATGACCACTCGGTCCAGCTCCGTAATTGGGCATCCCATACATTGGATTGGTGCTTATGGGGAGACCCGTGGTGTGGATCTGAACCCCTCGTGTAGGGTTGTTGGGGTCTACAATCAGGGAAGAAATCCCCGGGTTAGTCCCTGGAATGGTGTGGACGATCGGAGGTAGCGTACTCTCAACATGGGTAGTCGTCCCTAGGGGTTGAGAAACTTGATATGGAACGATAGTCCCGGATGTTGGAGGTACTTGCTCAGATGTCGGTAGCACTTGTTCAGTAAGGGGCGGAGCAGAGCTAAGAGGTAGGGCCTCGGTAGCAATTGGCTCTGTAGTGCTTGGTGCAGTTCTTCGTGTTTGAACCATGGTTGATGTCTTTTTCCCACAGACGGCGCCAAATGTTGTGGAATAAAAACTAGGTTATTAGATTGCGGCTAGGGTTTGATGTATTTAATGCTAGGGTGTGTGAGCTTCGTGCTTTAATGGCTGCTTCTACGTTCGAGACTTATACGGTCCTCACAGAATGCCTACGTATCTCTGTATTAAGAGAATCAAGCCAAAAAAACGTAGTTCTAGGTTGAGGGGTCTGACCCTTTATATAGGCTGAGAAGCCTCAGAATTAGGGTATGGTTAGGAGACTTGGTGGACAAGTCTGCCTTGAGGAAGGTTCTAGACTCCTTCCTTGTAGGAGTCTGTTTCCTTGTATGACTATGTGGCTTGGAGGCCACCCTTTGTGGAGATAATGTCCTTACCTGACTTGTATCTCCCAGCTGTTAATTATCCCTAAATATTAATTACGAAATTAATATCATAATTGGGGTTTGGGCCCATCTGGTGGGCCCCACGTTTGGACCATTCTAGGTCTAATTAATGCCACATTAAATGTGTCTTTAGGGCTTACTTTTAGCCCATATCAATATATATATTTAATTTAGCAAAAAAAAAAAACTTGAAAAATATGCAATATGGAAATAACTGGACGATGCATTTTTATATAAAAGGAAATTACATATAGTGAAACGAATAATTAACTATGTTAATTCAAATTAGAAACCACATGTCACAAAGCTAAAAGTTGATTTCCTTCTAAACATTTTTAATTAGCCAAAAACCCTTTTTACAAATTATATATCATTTCATATTTCTAGCATCTATGGAGAATTTAACCTCCTATTGTATTCTACGACAAGTCATCGTATTTAGCCAATTGAATTTAAGCTCGTATGTTCAAAAAATTTAAATTTGTAGGCATTGCTTAGAAAAAGGTGTCCGTTGTACCTTAATACTCTCTTACTTGACATTTCCTTGATACCATGATACGGCATAATCTATGTATACTGGTTAGCATATTTAATCATAAAATAATCAAGTATAATAGTACTAGTTGAGACTGAAAAGGTGAGTGATATTTTGCACCGTTTTTCTCTTCTTAAATTTTTTAGTTTATTTTACCTTTTCTTCTTTACTGATTGAGTCGTACATAGTAAAAAAAAATGCTAATCGAGCATCGTTACAATATTAAAACCACTTTTTGACTGAAAATATTTTATTTATGGTTAGTGAAATTTTTATGCTGATTTAGCTAGTAATGCCAAAAATCATATATATACATACAAATTCAATGATTCTATAAGGAATGCAGATGTAAAACTCTTGCCACATGCATGTTTTGAGTTAAGGAATTTTGCAAAATAAACATAAAAACTCGATTCGATACATGTACAAACCCACTAATTCAAGACTCAATAATTTTGATAAAACATGAATAACTCAACAAACTAAAAACTATATAATTCTAATATAGCTAATTTCAAGTGGCTTAAGAACATTTATTTATACACCCTTTTCAAAACATTTTTCTATCCATTTTTCGTGAAAAGAAAAAAGTAGTTAAACTAGGGATGTAATTAAGAGTTTTTTTTCCCTTAACTGTACTAAAGTAATTAATTAGTGTAAATTACAGTTGTGTAAATTACAGGTATGCACTTCTTATAAAACTAGGGATTCTTATAAGACTAGGGATATTAGTGGCCGGGTGATGATGTGTGTGGCGTTGATTGTAGTGTGAGGAAATGTATAGATAGATATTGTGTATCGTATACTACTATACAATCAGCTACCATATGTGTTACGTCGAATCGATTTGCCGTATGCTTTCCTTAATTAATTATTCGGGTAACAAAATCTCATTTCAAAATGTAAATCATTTATTTAAAATCACTGGAGGGTCAGTGGGTGACATGCAGCCCAAGTTACCTGCTTAAGAAAATAAAATAAAATTATGAGCACTTGTAAATTGTGGAGTAACTGCATAAAGGATTTAAAATATTAATCGAGCATAATTTCATGAGTTCCTTGAAGCATGTATATATGTTGAGGTGGTCGATTTATCACACTGTCATTGATCACACAAAGGGTAAAAGTACATATGAAAATTTTCAAATCTTGTTAAAATGGAATCTATATAACTTTATTGAGAGTAAAATCAGCTTGTCATATTTTGTTCATGGTTCCGGCAAGTGTTGCTTTTTTGGGTCGAAGTTTTAGTCACAGGAAACAAGCATGAAGCAACCCCCCTGTCCCTTGGCCTTATCTCCGCTTTCTCTTTAATTTGGGGCTAAAAGGACACAAGGTAATTAAAACCTAGGGTTTGATGTACTGCACCTAGTTGATGAAAGATGAAGAGTAGTTGCTTCTTGTTTTTTGTCTTGTTAATTGTTATAGTGCTGTGGAGTGTGGACTACTTGTGTATGATAAATAAAGTATAGAATTTGATATGCTAGGAATATATTACATGAATTATTCTTTTGGACTCTTAAGGATTGTTTATGAGTCTATATCTAGTTATAAACGTTTAATTACTTGCGTTAATCTTAACATGCTATATATATATATATATATATATATATATATATATATATATATGTAGTATATTGAGTTTGATTCTCTGGTGAGCCTATAGAACTGTGTGAAAATCAACAAGGAAAATTTGTTTGTTTTTAAAAAGTTGTCTTTTTGGTTTCTACTCAGAAAATCATAGCTTGCAGAGTGAATGGACCTTTGGACTTGAAATGATGGCCTATATATGAAACTTGGCCGAGGGAATAGAGATGTGATTGGCACATGATGTTGAATATTAATTACCTTGACGTATCAAAAGGACACCGGGGACAAGTAAATCTGTTGATGTTGATTCTTGATATTTCATTTTCTGAAGGTGCTCAAATCGATAACTTTGGCCAGATATTAGTTTACATGAAAATGGCATGATTTTCTCCACTATCTCACGCATGTCCCGTGCACTACAGGAATTTCGGCTAAATTCGACCGGGCACTTACGGTCGAAATTAGCTAATTTCGACCGCCAACTGATCGGTCGTTTTTAGAGTGGTCGAAATTAACTGAAACGGTCGAAAACAGCTAATTTCGACCGAATAACTTCGACCGGTTAATTTTGACCAGATCCGGTGAATTTCAAGATTTCCAAATTTTTTGTCTGAAAATTCAAATGTGTTTCTAAAATTTGAATTTCCCGCCCAAGCATACTAAATTCGACCAGTTACAGTCAAAATGTACTTTCGACCGGTATGCATCGTACATTTTTTCGACCGTTCAAGGTCGTATATAGATGTATGCACTTCGACTATATTTGGTCGAACATAATGACTAATACAAAATTTTGGTGTGTTTCACTCGGCTGGAAATGGTCGAATACATGTGTAATTTGTTTTTTTTTAAAATTAATTTCGACCATTTTAGGTTGTAAATTATTATTTATTTGTCCCTTATATTTGACCAGTTTCAGTTGTTCATATCATTCCATAAAGATTTAATAGCCAAATTTAGGGGTCCCCTGCAAGCATTCACAAACAATCCCAAAGGAGCATTCACACTCTAAATCAGTTGTTGAGTACACAAACTCTAATAATGCAGAAAATAAGCAGCAAATATAAGTACTAAAATCAGTTACCAAATCCTTAGATTAAAAAGGTACCAACATCAGTTGGTACTAACAGCAGTTGCAACACTTAGATTAAAAGCAGTTACCAAATCATTCACAAAAGCCCATCAGGGAGCAGGTTTAACATTACTAAATATATAAAGTCATACTAAGGGATCAGGGAACAGGTTTGACCTAAGACAGAGGAAACATGTAAGCATCCCCGTCTATCTCTTCATCGTCTGGTTCATTATGGTGGTCTCCACCTCCAAGGTCTCCTACAGGGATCAACAATTCCTTCCCTGGCACAGTCTCCTACAGGCACACGCACATATCAGCAACTAATTCAAAAAATTGTATATATAATTGGTAATTATTGATATCACAAAGCAGAGTCGGATCTTTTAGCCACCAGGATTAAGTTTATGAAACTTGGATCAAAACCTGGTTCCTTTCAGACTGATGGGAAGAATGTTAGTTGTGATACTCACAAACTTAAATTATTATATGTCTTCTCTTTATGCTGTTATGTTTAAGTTTTCTAAGTGTAAACCCTAATTTACTTCTACGTTCTCTAACAATTGTCCTAAGTTCATTTGATTTGAGTAACTCTTTACATCAACTAATATTACCCCTTAGTACCATTTCAAACCTGGCTAGTGGTTAAACTAGGGGTCCGTAAGGCATGAAAAGCAGCTTCAGGTCATTATGTTTTACATGTAATATTTAAAAAAGAAAGAAAATTACCTCTTCAATGACCTTGTCATTGTCCTTCAAGATTTGACAAAGCAAACCGTTTGCAGCCCACACATAATGTGATTGCAGAGAATGTTGGCTCGGGTCCGGAAACGCAGTAGCGGCCAACTCACACAGACATGTATCCAAATCAGATTTCTTCACCTCACGCATAGGGAAGGAACGGACCATCTGCCTCACCTCATCTAAAATCTTCGACATCGTCAGATAAATTTCATCCGGAACATCATGAGAAATTGTCTTTTTTTGTGAGCTGACCCATTGTGCTGCTTCCCGTGCTCCGAGAAGCTCTCCCACCGTGCTTTGGGGGTGAAGGATGATCTTCCCCTTCTTCAGCGGCCTAACCTGCAGTGTCAAGAAATTTAGCCGAATTTCCTGCTGTCTTACATCCCAAAGAATTTATATACATTCATAATTTCATATAGCAAGAAGGGACCAGTGCACAGACAAAGAATGTAAAGTCAAGCCAACTGAATCGAAATTACAATGCACATTTTCTTAACATACAACACAACTGAACCGAAATGCATTATCAAAATTTCCCGATAAAAAGAACTACACGGCATAAAATGCTTAGCATTATGTTACAATTTAAGCTTGCTAATCTCAAAATATAAACCTATACTGCAAAATTATCAAAACAAAAAAACGAATACGAACATTCGAAACCAACAATTAAACAGAGTAATAAGCATAGATATTTTGAGATAACCCTGCAGGATGAAACTTTCCACCTCAAAGAAAACCCTAGTTAGCCATATCGACACTGCTAAAACTTGTGGCTACATGGTCTTAATTACGTACATAAAAAATGATTCATGCGACCAACAACAGGTGAAGCCTAACCTGCACTGCCGCGATGAGGTCCTTCTTTCGGTAAAGTTCTTTTTGAGTACAAGGGGATGGTGGCTGATCAGTAGACTCCTCCTCAAGTGTCAATTCAGACCGCTCCTTTCTCATTTTCTCCTGCAATACACAACAAATATCAGATACATATCAGACACTCGTTTAAATTTTATACCATACATGCATGAACACTGTTGTACCACCAAATTATATTAACAATTACATTTTAATTATTAAGACCAACTCATGCAATTTATATCCAAATTCATCTATTTAAAAATTTAATCAGTTAGGATACAACCAACTAACTTATAACTAACAAAACAAAATATTGGCACTTGCAATATATTTTAAGTAATAAATAACAAGTGTCAAAGGAATTCGGACAATGGTAATTAATAGTTCAAGGAAAATTCGGACTTTCAAAGGTTTATGTGCATAATAATTCTGCACATAAATTAGGCATACTTTATATTAACATAATAATAATAATATTAAACAGTAATGCACACAGAGAGCACCAAACTAACATAAGCTTCAAAACATAAAGTCAAACAGTCAAACATAAATTCGGACTTGAATGACAGTTATTAATCATAAAGTCAAACAGTCTCGTTCAAAACATAAGCTTCGTACATATACATTTATTTAAAAATCTACGAAAAAATAAAATAGCAAAGGTACACAAGAATTTTACCTGTAGCTCTATCACAGATGGTTCACAAGGATCGTACACAATAGCCATGAATTCATCATCAAGGATAGGCATCTCTCCCTTTGCCTCTCTTTCAGCATCTATGTCCTGCAAGGAAAATAAACATATTTTCAGTTTTTTAAAACAAAAATGTCGTTTACTTAACAGAAAAAATAATATTTACCGCTCGTCGCTGATCATATGAAATGGCCCCTGTGCGGGGGGTAAATTCCACCATCTTCCGGGCTTTCTGCCCATGTTCTGACTTTATTTCAAACTCCAGTGTTCCCCAATACTTACAAATGGAATTCCATGCGCGTTGGGAGTAGTAGTATGGCTTCAGCTCTTCTAAATCCAATTCATCTTGGGTGTATCCAGAAGTTAATAGCTCTCTCAAATGTTTAACTAATCGGCCCTTCTCCGCATTAAGATATTGCTTGAAATTTTTCTTCAAATGGGCTCTCACAATCCTATCCCCTTCTGTATCCCCAACTCCATCGGGATACTTATAGTATTCCTGCCAAACAACAAAGTAAAAAAACCAATTAAAAAATACCAAAAAAACATTTCATATATATATATAGAGAGAGAGAGAGAAAGAGAGAGCACAAGTAACAACAGAAAGCAATTTAGTCACTAGTTTGAAATTTATATACATTTCATATATAAACAGATGATTGCAGCCATGGTATTTCTAAGGATATAAGCTATGCAAGTCAACATTGATGCATTGTTAAACATGAAAACAGGTCTACAAGATAAATGCGGAAAGCAATTTTGTCAGCTTTCAATTACCCTGAAGTTTTTGATGCAATCATCGTAAAAAACTTCACGCCTCGATCCCTTTCTGTTGATTGTGTGTTCATCCCATCTCATTCGAACAATGTGTTGCAAAGTGTGCTTGGCCTCCGGCTCCTTGATGCTGTCACATTAAGATATAAATTAAATACACATATTACAAAAGAAATCAAAGGAACACAGTACATATGTGACCTAGTGTTTGCAAAAAGTAACATATGAAAGATAAAAGAAATAGGGGACCTAAAATTATGTAAATTACCTTTTTGGTTTAATAAAATGCACTGTTGGTCTCTCATTCTCAGCTGGTTTCTTCGAGTAAAAACCTTCACAGGCATCACGCTTTTTCCTCTGATAAGTGATGTTCCCGCTGTATTTATCTCGCACAAAACTTTCGTCATCACACCCTCCACTGTCCATAACCTTCTTGCTGCCCTTTCCCTTATTTTCCCCACCCTTAACCTTACCCTTGCTGAAAGGCATATGACTCAGCCTATTTGTAGTTCGAGGATCCAACTCAACTTAAAGTAGATTGTAATAAGTAAATAATATTAACTGTCACAGGAATCTCAGAAGATGCTATCTATTAGAAGAAACAAATCTACAAGTCAATCTATAGTTTTGATATTTTACACTGGAAGAAGTTCAGTCTACTGATCAAGCCTCAGTGTGGTATTCAAAGTCATGGATTTAATTCAGAAGGATAGAGATTTCTACAAGTGACAAGAGACAGTATCAGTACAGAATATTTAAAGAAAGTTGAGAGAAGAAATTGACCACAGCTTAAAGTCAAAATGAAGAACAGAAGTTGAAGTTAGTCGTTCATGAACCAGACCGTGCATCGAGCGTCAACAAATATTCAGTGGAGGTTCTTTATTTATTTCAGTGGTTTAAAAGTGAAGGTTAGACTATCAAATGAATTATGTTAATTCTCTATTAATTAATTTAAAGTATTTAGTTAACTTAATTAATAAATTAATTCTTCAAGAATTAATTTATTTATTAAGTTAATTATTGAATTAATTAATTTAGAATTAATATAGATTGCTAAAAGACTATCAGAAGTGTTTTTAGACTATGGTTTTATTATTAAAAGACTGTCTAAGATAGTCTAGGAGATAGTCTGCTCAGCATACTCAGTCCAGTTTGATAGTCTGCTAAGGAATTGTCTACCAGGAAGTCTGCATGGTAGTCTGCCAGAAAAATCATGTATTAAAGACTATCAGGATAGTCATTCTGATAGTCTGGAGAAAGAATTGGGTAGTCTGCCAAGCCAGATAGTCACACCGGTAGTCTGCAAGAGAATGGATAGTCACACCGGTAGTCTGCAAGAGAAAGGATAGTCACACCGGTAGTCTGCAACAGGTCAGATAGTCACACCGGTAGTCTATGTGTTCCCTGGATAGTCTGCAAGCCTTTAGACAGTCTGTGGATAGTCTGTTTAAGTGTTAAAATAGACAGAAGATATTTTCAACATAACAACTACAAAAGAGACAGAAGCCAGGATACACAGACAGACACGAGACATGTTTTAAAGACAGAAGACAAATATTACATCTCTCTCTCATCTTTAAAGCCATTGATTATCTCAATTAATTCACAGAAAATCAAGTTCAACTCATTTGTAATATTTGATCCGATAGAACTTAATTATTTGTGACTCTTGTATTACTAGCGAATTAAGTTTCCTAGTTCTTATCTCGATTTTTATTAACTAAATTAGAAAAGTTCATGTCGAATTTTCTAATTAGTTTTTATTAACGTGATAATACTCTGTACTGATTTTGTAACAACCATCAAGTTTAATATATCGTTATATTTAACTTGAATTTTGTTTCAATTAATTCCGCTCAAATTTGTCTAAACTAAATTTTATTTAACGGACAAATTTCGATAAAAAGATAAAGATTGTATTCAACCCCCCCTTCTACAATCTTAACGGACCTAACAATTGGTATCAGAGCCGTTTGATTGATATACAAATCAAGATCCTATTTTTATTCAATTAAAAATCAAGCTCGAATTTTTAACTCTCTTAAAAATTCATCATGACTTCTAAAGCCATTGTTAAGATACCTATCTTTGACAAAGATAATTATGATATGTGGAAGAATAAGATGGAGTTGTTTCTAGAATGTACAAACGTTAAATATTTGGTTGTTTTGAAAACCGGACCTAAAACTCCTATGGTCTATGAAGATGAAGTTGAAGCTGAGGGTAAAATTGTGATTCCTGCTAAATCTTATGAAAAGGACCCTGCTACCTATACACCTGATGAAAAGGAGGATGCAGGGCTTGATAAAAACCTCAGACTCATTCTAATAGATTCCCTGGATGCTGTGATGTATAGCCATGTGATGAATTGTAAAACTGCTAAACACATGTGGGAAACTATTGAAACCATTAATGAAGGAACCGATGAAGTCAGGGAGAACAAACTTCAAATCTTAACCTCTGAGTATGAACACTTCAGAGCTGGCCCTAATGAAGGCATTCAAGAAGTGTTTGAAAGGTATAATAAAATAATCAACAACTTGCAAATCCATGGCAAGAACTATACACAGAAGGAGATTAATCTGAAGTTCTTACTGACTATGCCGACTCACCTGGAACACAGGATAACAGCGATAAGAGAATCTCGTGACTTGAATAAAGTTTCTCTTAAAAAACTCTTCGATATTTTAAAAACCTATGAGTTGGAACAAGTCCAACAGAAAGAGATTCATGGTAAAGGTAGAGTTGCAAGTTCATCAACAGCATTAGTGGTTGAGGCTCCTAAGGAATTGGAAGCTAAGGTTGTTCGACCTTACAGCTCAGACAAGGAGCAGACTGAAGTGGAACATGGTCAGACACCAGCTACTCAGGATGGAAGTGAGTTTTACTCATTAGAAGAATTGGATCAGTTGGAGGATGAATCCATGGCACTCATGGTTAGACAGTTTGGCAACTTTAGATTCAGGAGAAATCCTAAGTTTAAGTTCAAGTCTAATAACAGATTCCAGAGAGGAGGTTCCTCATCCTCCAGTAGCAGAGGTGGCTACAAAACTGGAACTGTTGATAGAAGCAAAATTCGTTATTATAATTGCAATGAACTTGGACACTTTGCCACTGAGTGTCAGAAACCCAAACAAGCCCAGAAGAGAGATTATGTTCCTGAAAAGAAGAAACCTGGAAAAGCCTATGTGGCTGCTGGTAAAAGCTGGGATGACACAGATAGTGAAGATGAAGAATTTGGAAATCTTGCACTAATGGCAAATGGTGACATGCTCACTGATCCTAAACCACAGGTAAAACTTACTGACTCTGAGTTGGTTCGTCAGTTAGGTGGTTCCTTGGTTAATGCACAAAAACACATTGCTAGATTAAATCTGTTAAACACTGAACTTGAAAATGAAGTGTTAGAACTAAAAAAAGTGCATGTTAATCAAGATCAACAAAAAGAAGAAATAGCACGACTTAATAGAAGAGAGAAATCCATTCTAGAAGTAGTGACTAAACAACTTTCTAAAATTGCTGAACTTGAAACCAAGGTTAGTGCTTGCTTTAATTCTGTTAAACTTTCTAAAGAGCATTTCAATGAACAAGCTATAGAACGAACTGTAGGAATAGGGTTTGGTTATAACGAAGCTGTTGGATTGTTAGGCATAAATACCCCTAACCTTGTTAGTGCTAAAGAGAGGGGTATACCACATGTGCTTAAGAATGTTGAAGATCCGCTCTTTAAGAAGTCGATTGCAGAACCTCCAAACTTCACTTCTATTATTATTCAAGAAGAGATGCGTAATGAGGACAGTGCAAATGGCATAGTCCTTGATAATTTTAAATCTGTTAAGAAACCAGTTAAGGTTGTTTATCCAACAAGTTCATCTAAAACTGGGTTAAGTAGTGATAAGTTGAAAAAGAACAATAACATGTCTAACATGCATACCATGCCTATCATTGATATTTATCATAAAGCATGTGGTGTTGTCAATTGTATGTCTTGTGCTTTTAATGTAATGTCTGCTTACTTTAATGGTAATCAAGCATGTGCTGGTAAGACTGCTCCTCGACAACATATGAATAAGAATAAAAATGTTAGATCAAAGACTGCTAGTCCTCCTCAAGATAGGAGAGAGACATTTGTATCAAAGCCTAAACAGACTTTTGGTAAGGCTGCTTACAAGGTCAAATGTCCAGTCAATGAAACAAATGTCATTGCTGCTAAAGAAACATGGATACCCAAGATAAAACAAAAGATCGTCAAATCTATTTATAGGGTTAAATGTTTGTTGGTTAGTGGTGAAATTGGTGTCAACGTTAAAAATGTTGTTTTGCCTGACAAAGGCCAATTCTTTAAGTATTCTGGACCCAATCAGATTTGGGTTCCGAAGAAGGTTTAACCTATTTTTCATTGCAGGGTGTGAAACAGGTTGATCGAGTGACCTGGATCTTGGACAGTGGATGTTCAAGGCATATGACTGTAGACAGAACCCTGCTGACAAATGTGGTTGAGAAAGCCGGCCCAGTTGTTACCTTTGGAGATAACAGCATAGGTACAACTGATGGATATGGCAGATTGGAAGCTGGAAATGTTATCATTGATGAAGTGTCTTTTGTGAAAGGACTTGAGCACAATTTGTTAAGTGTCAGTCAATTTTGTGACAAGGGATTCGAGGCTTACTTCAACAAGAAGAATTGTCTAATCTCACACAAGAGACATGAACAACCATCTCTTACAGGAGTCAGAAAAGGCAATCTGTACGTGGCCAATATGAACACTGGAAGCACTGAAGAAATCAACTGCTTTTATTCTAAAGCATCTACAGATGAAAGTTGGCTATGGCACAAGAAACTCTCTCACCTTAATTTCAAGACAATGAATTCTCTAGTTAAAAGAGAACTGGTGAGAGGTTTACCTTCAATGGAATTCACTCAAGAAGGACTCTGTGATGCCTGTCAAAAAGGCAAATTGAAAATAGCAACTCACAGGAGCACTGACACATCATCAATAACTGAACCTCTACAACTGTTGCACATGGATCTGTTCGGTCCAGTTAATGTGATGTTTATGTCAAAGAAAAGATATGCTCTCGTGATTGTTGATGACTACTCAAAGTACACATGGGTTTTATTTCTGAATTCTAAAGATGAAACTCCACAGTTAGTGATTGATCACATCAAGTTGATTGAAATGGAGTACAAGAAACCAGTAAGAGCAATAAGGTCAGACAATGGAACTGAATTTAAGAATGCAGTTCTAAATGATTTTTGTACTGAAAAGGGAATAACAAGGCAGTACTCAGCCCCAAGAACTCCTCAGCAAAATGGGGTAGTAGAAAGAAAGAATAGAACCTTGATTGAAGTTGCACGTACTATGTTAAGTGAATCAAGGCTTCCCTTGTACTTTTGGGCTGAAGCTGTCAATACTGCATGTTATACCCAGAATCGAACTTTAATCAACAAAGACTTGATGAAGACCCCCTATGAAATAATGTATGAGAAGAGACCAACACTCAAGTACTTTCATGTATTTGGAACAAAATGCTTTGTGCTTAAAGATGGAGATGATCGTGGTGGAAAATTTGAGGCCAAAGCACATGAAGCAATTTTCATTGGTTATTCAAGAAGAGCTTACAGGGTGTATGTGATTGATCATCAAACAATGCTTGAAAGTGTCAATGTATCATTTGATGACACTAAACTTCCTAGTATCCAAACGGAGGATTCATCTGAAAAGTTATCTTTTGATGATATGACAGACTCCGATTCAGATGGTGACAACCAACCTGATGTTGCTGCTAATGATAACAGTAATAATGATGATAATGATCAGGGTGGTGGTGGTGGAAACAATGATCAGACTGGAGATACCACTGACACTCCTGAACATTCATCTAGTCAAACTGGCAACAACTCAGGGGGAGGTGATGAAGGATCAGCTGGTCATACTCAACATCATAATGAAGAACAAGGCGAATCATCAAGGTCAAATCTTCCCAGACAGACTGTGTGGAATAGAGCTCATCCTTTTGAGTTGATCGTTGGTGATCCAGATGTTGGTGTAAAAACTAGAAGGAGCTATCAAAATCAATGCAATT
This sequence comes from Kitagawia praeruptora, assembly GCA_037693485.1. Taxonomy (NCBI): domain Eukaryota; kingdom Viridiplantae; phylum Streptophyta; class Magnoliopsida; order Apiales; family Apiaceae; genus Kitagawia; species Kitagawia praeruptora. The sequence goes on from CM075351.1 coordinate 47,570,569, forward strand.
ATTCTGGGTTTCTGTCTGCAATAGAACCTAAGAAAACAGAAGAAGCTCTTTCTGATCCTGATTGGGTGATTGCTATGCAAGATGAACTCAATCAATTCAAACAACAAGAAGTATGGAAGCTGGTACCCAGACCTAAAGACAGGAAAGTAGTTGATACAAGGTGGGTATTCAGAAACAAACTTGATGAAGATGGCATTGTAACTAGAAACAAAGTAAGACTGGTTGCTAAAGGTTATTCCCAAGCTGAAGGAATAGATTATGATGAAACCTATGCACCAGTGGCTAGACTTGAGGCTATAAGGATATTCTTGGCATTCGCAGCACATTCAAACTTCAAAGTTTATCAAATGGATGTCAAGAGTGCCTTCCTGAATGGCAAGCTGGATGAAGAGGTATATGTAGAACAACCCCCTGGCTTTGAAGATCCAGAATTCTTGGATTTTGTCTACTTTCTCTTCAAGGCAATTTATGGTCTTAAGCAAGCTCCAAGGAAATGGTATGACACTCTTTCTGAATTTTTACTTGAAAATGGATTTGTTAGAGGTGTCATAGACAAAACTCTCTTTACTAAGAAACATAAGAATGATACTATATTAGTCCAAGTCTATGTGGACGATATAATATTTGGGTCTACTAATGATCTTCTGTGCAAGAAATTTGCTAAGCTAATGCAGGGAAAGTTTGAGATGAGCCTGATGGGTGAGCTGAAGTTCTTTCTTGGATTACAAGTAAGTCAAAGGACAGATGGAATTTTTATTTGTCAATCCAAGTATGTCAGAGAGCTCCTCAAGAAATATCAAATGGAGGACTCATCTTCAGCAAGAACACCATCATCAACAGCTGTGAAATTTGGAGCTTGTGAAAATTCTGCTAAGGTAGATATCACAAGCTACAGAGGTATGATAGGTTCATTACTTTACCTTACTGCAAGTAGACCTGATATTATGTATGCTACATGCTTGTGTGCAAGGTTCCAAGCGGATCCTAGAGATGTGCATCTTATTGCTGTTAAACGAATCTTGAGATATCTTAAGGGTACACCTAACTTAGGTATTTGGTACCCTAAAGAATCTGGTTTTAACCTTGTTGGATATACAGATTCAGATTATGCAGGAAGTGTTGTAGATAGAAAAAGCACCTCTGGGAGTTGTCAATTCCTAGGTGGTAGGTTGGTCTCCTGGTACAGCAAGAAACAACAAACAGTTTCCAACTCAACAGCTGAAGCAGAATATATAGCTGCTGGAAGCTGTTGTGCTCAAATCTTGTGGATTAGGAATCAGCTACGTGACTATGGCTTTGTACTTGACAATATTCCAATTCTGTGTGACAATACAAGTGCCATAGCAATCTCCAACAATCCTGTGCAGCATACGAGGACCAAGCACATTGACATTAGGTATCATTTTATCCGAGAGCATGTCATGAATGGTACCGTGGAGTTACATTTTGTACCCACGGAAGAACAAACAGCAGATATTTTTACTAAGTCTCTTGACGAATCCACATTCACCAGAATTGTTGGTGAATTGGGTATGTTAAATAGTCCTAGTAATTAAACTAGTTAATATCTGAGGTTTGATCTTTAATAATTTACAAGTGATTATCCTGTTAATATTTGTTGATTAAAATCACTTGTATAATTATTTTATCAACTTACCTTGTTACTTGTTAATGTTCAAACCATTGCCATTATCATCTTAATATATTTTTACTTACTTCTTTTCAATAATAAAATAATTCATTTTCCTTAAAAATATTTTTCTCAAATTTTACAAGTTGTAATTTTTGAGAAACTTATTTTTCTTGAAAATTATATTTATGATGATTTAATAAGTCATATTTTCTTTTTAAATAATTTTCTATTAGAAAGTTATTTTATTAGAAAATGTATAGATTTATTAATTTACCATGAATAAATATGTAAATTATCAATACTTAATATTTTGTAGTGTTTGTCCTTTTGTTATTAATGTTTGTTTTCATAAAAGGGACTACATATGATTGTTTTTATAATTTTTATTCGATTTTATAATTTTAGTGTAAATTATTTTGCTATTTTATAGCTTGTTTTAATAATTAAATTTGCTTCATTGTTAGAATTGCTTCATGTAAATAATCTGGTACATATTCTGTTATTACTTGATTTTTAGAATAGTTATATTGGTCCTCATCTCGAACTTCGAGATATAGTTCGAGATAGATCTTATCTCGAAAATTTTGAAGATAAAAACTAGGCACTGGTAACTCGAACTCGAATCCTAAGTCGAACTTCGAGATAAAGTTCCAGATAGTCAGTTTCGAGTTAAAGTTTGAGATAGTCAGTTTCGAGATAAAGTTCGAGTTAGTGAGTTTCGAGTTGAAGTTCGAGAGTCACTAACTCGAATATCTAAGTCGAGTTTCGAGTTGAAGTTCGAGATAGTCACTGACTCACTAACTCGAAAATCTTAATTAGTATGTACTCAATAGTCTGTAGTATAAATTAATAGTCTTTACTAATAGTCTATAGTCTGTTAGACAATTTGTGTCTACTCAGACTATCTGGCAGTCTATCCAGCCAATAGTCTGTGTATTATTAATGTAAATTAAATAGTCTATATACAATAGTCTGTAGTGTACATTAATATATATAGTCTATTTAGACTATCGGACAGACTATCCAGCGGTAGTCTAGATTAGTTTATTATCTATTTTAGCTTTAGTTATTATCTTTTAGACTATCCTTTAGACTATCCATTAGTATATATATAGATTATGTCCACAGACTATCTTTAGTCTAATTTTTGTCTAAACTCACGAGTTAAGTCTCTGAGTATTCTTTCTCTTTTCGTTTATATACATACGATACATACAACGAACCGCCGCCCGATTTTCTTCAAAAATCGACCTTGTTTCTCAACCAAATCACGATCTGAAAACACCATTGTTCCGATCTCTTCAAGCCCGTTAATTTGATTGGTTAATCTTTCGATTTGGTAGTGTTTTAAGAAATCGTAATTTTCAAGAACTTAGTCGAATTTCTTGAATAATCTGCACTTTGAGAACAATTCTGCAAAAACTAAAAATAGTGGTGTGTTTGTGTGAATTCAGAGATCAACATACATTAATTTCAGAATTTTCTGTGAAGTTTCGATTTTACTGATTTTTCTGGTTATTTGAATTAATTGTTAAAATCCCTAAAATTCGAATTTGGGCAAATTAATTCAGTGTGTTGAAGTTAAAATGGCTGTTAATATGGAGATTATCAATCATAATTTTGTTGGTCATTTTAATCCCGATAATTGTACTCTCGAGAGGGTTAAACCTTGGATTCGATTTTTAAATGAGCATTCTCTTATTCGTCATGCCATGATTCTCAATGCTCCGTTAAAAGTTGATTCACTTTTGGAAATGTGTTCTACATTTGTTCTCTCGACTGACTCTAGTTCTTTCACTTTTACCGTGGGAGACACACCTTATGTTGTGGATGACTCAACTGTTAACACTGTTTTACGACTTCCAACAAATGACTTTGTTGATGTTCCATCTGAAGCAGTGTTGACACAATTTTTCAATGACATCCATTATCAAGGAGAAGTTGATCTTTCTAAGTTGTCTAAAAGTAACTTCATGGCTGAGTGGGATTATTTCTTTGACACAATTGCTAAGGTGTTTGCTAACACTAAAAAGAATAATTTTCACAATATTCCTACTTTGCTTCAGAGAATTGGTTATGCAGTTGCTAATAATCAAAGGGTTAATTTTGGTAAATTAATTTTTGATGCCATGGTAAGTCGTCTCATAACTGCCAAGAACGATCATGATTTGGGTAGTAAAGTTGATTGTTACTATCCAAGGTTTTTAACTATTATATTTAATCATGTTGTTTCTGATGATCATCAAAGATTGTTTGCTAACTCTCGTACCGAAGCATCAGGAAGAACACATAAAAAATTCTTCACCAGGTTAGCAACAATGAAGAAGTTCACAAATGTTCCAGTGGTCATTACTCAGTATATGTCCAACTTCATAGAACTGCCAATCATACAAGAACAAGAAGCAGCAACTGCTCCTGATACCTGAACATCAACTTCAAGTGGCTCAACCCACTACTGCTGGGATTTCTGCAACTGCTACTGAACAGGTATTCTCATCTTTCCCTGAAACTACTTCTGGAGCCCAAGTGGCTGATAGGTTAGACCAAGAGGTTGTAGAACCACAACTTCTATCCCAGGTCTTAGAGCCAAACACAGTGTCATCTAAAATCTCAAAACCCAAATCCAGAAGTAAATTAACAGTGAAAAGACCTAATTTAAGAAGCAGTGATATGAGTGATCCCACAGCTCTGCCTCCACCAAAGAAGCGAAGAAACTTACTAATTGAGGCAACTGTCAGCCCATTCATATCCTCCCAAAAGGATACGGACATTGAAATGGCACATGAACAGTTACTGGAACCATTCTCTCAACAGGATGAGTCCATTGAAATTTGCCAGTCGGCCATGGCACCCTGTACAGAGTCAAGCACACCCCTATTACTCACAATGGGGGAAAACATAACTGTAGAATCTGATGTGGCTAGGGACAATGAGCAAGGAGTGCACAATAGGATTGATACTGAAACAGTGCCTACCATAGTCACGGTAGAAGAACCTTCACAGGTTAATGAGGGAAATCTTGACTCTCAGCCACAAATAATAGAGTCATCATCTCCCCTCCCAGGAGGAACATTCCTGGCTCCCTCAAGGGATTTTCCACTCGCAGTTTCAACTGGAGAAAGTGGAAGGCAACTCGATCTTTCTGTCACTGAAGAAATTCAGACATCAATTCCAAATGAGATGACAGAAATGACTGAGGAAAGGGATTTGCGAACTCCCATTGCACCACCACTGACCTTCCAAGAGGAGGCTAGGGTGATTTTATCTGCAGGTACACATTCTGGAGCAGCTAAGGAAATAGTGAGGAGTGATGTGAGGAACACCACTAAACTGAGTGAAACACATGCACGTCAGATGAGTGAAACTCAGAGTGATATTCAGGTGAGTGCACACACTGACACATACACTCGTTCATTGGAAGAAAAGATTAAAGCTCTAGAAAAGGAACTTGAGGCCAGTAAAGCTGAAGCAAAATTACTACGAGAACAAGTGGGTGAACGGTCTTCTTCATCTACCTCTGTCAAAAATCAGCTTGCTGTGATAAAGAATCACATCACCAAGATGAAGACAACATTCACAAACAAGTTCAACACTCTCGAATTATCTTATGAACAGGCACTTGATGATGCTGGAGAGGTTACTGTTACTCAAGATAAACTCATTTCTGTAATCTCCAACAAAGTTGAAAATCTTCAAACAGCATTAATTAAGAGTCAATTGTCTACTGAACACCGTCTTGATGTGATTGAAAGGCAGAATGCACAACAAGGTAAAGGGATCAAACATTTGTTCAACATGATTAGCAGAACTCACACACCCACAGCAGAAGAAAGGGAATTCTTTGAAGGAAAAGGTGGAGATGGTGATGAGCGAGACCCTGGAGATGGTGCATTTAACACTTCGGTAGAGGATTCCTCAACTAAGGGGGAGAAGTCAAGAGAGGGAACTAGTAAAGACTCTGAACAAGGTGAACAAGGGAGAGATAAGGGGAAGAAGATAGCAGATTCTCAGAAAAGTGCTGAAGACACAGAAGACACTGAAGGGTATTACTACACAGGTGAACCAGACAACTTTGATGTTTTTGCTGATCTAAGGTTCTCTGATGTGGGTGAAAAAATACCAGAACCAGATTTTAGCAGCTGGGAAGATGAAGTGCCAGTTGACCCTGAATATGAAGCTGAGCAAGCAAAACTGGATTTTGAAGCTGAATTAGAAGTTGAAAGGCAAGAAGCAAATCTCAAATTGCGAGATGAAAAGCTTCAGAAAACACTAGATATGCTTGCACACAAAGAAAGACTTCAAAAAGAGGAAGCAGAAGCAAGGCAACGGGAACATGCACTTAAAGTTCAAGAAAGGAAGTTATACGTCAAGTTTAAGAGTGGTGAGAAATGGGAACGTGCTCAACGAATAATAGACTCACATCAATCTCTTGATAATGATGATTGTCGACTCCTTTCCATCTTTGAAAGACTCAAAGAGCTTAATCCAACACACGAGATGTACATGAGAGCCCTAAGAACAGAAGTTGTGAGAATAACAACTGCAGGTGAAACGAAAACAGATGAGTTCTTAATATTTGTTGATTGTCATGAGTTTGGAACACAAAGAGTGTCAATTCAGTTCTTCTATGACAAATCATTGACAGAAATCTGGGTTCTTAGGCCAAAGGTAAGAACTTCTTCTGAGTTGGGTGTACTACTTCATGAAAAATTCAAAGAGTTTGCTGAAAGAGCTGGTCCAGAAATAGTTAAATTGCCTAGACAATTGAAATTCCTTAAAGGTGAGGTGCTTCATACAATCAATCTTGAGAATGAGGAATTGTTCACACACTCTGCCAGGCAGTTGGTCTATATTGAATATGTTCTGAGAAATCAAGGATTTTCTACTAAAGAGAAGTTAGAAATTGCTGATCGCATTAAATCCTATGCAGAAGTCAAATTTTTTAAGGATTATGAAAAGTTCAAAGGTCAATTGAGAAAGGCACTTGGAATTCCTCTTGTTCGTCCTACAGGATTCTCATCAAGAAAAGAGTTGCTAGTTGATGCAGAATTGCACAAAAATCTGCCAGAAATGGATGATCCAGAAGAAGGAGAAATAAGGAAGGAAGACAGTCAGAAATGAAGAACAGCTCTACATATAATATTTTTAGAGTTAGATAGATCAAGATAGGATAATGTTTAATATGATCAGGCTAGAGGATCATCTATCTTGTATTTATCATTATGTTTGAATCTGGAAATTGTTATAAATACCAGAACTTTTTCATTATTTACTTGTTATTAATGTTTTATCATTTACTAGTTTAAGTTGAGTTAGTTGAGTTATCCTCTAGGAATTTGCTTGTTAATTTATAACAAACAAATAGGGGGAGATTGAAAGGCATATGACTCAGCCTATTTGTAGTTCGAGGATCCAACTCAACTTAAAGTAGATTGTAATAAGTAAATAATATTAACTGTCACAGGAATCTCAGAAGATGCTATCTATTAGAAGAAACAAATCTACAAGTCAATCTATAGTTTTGATATTTTACACTGGAAGAAGTTCAGTCTACTGATCAAGCCTCAGTGTGGTATTCAAAGTCATGGATTTAATTCAGAAGGATAGAGATTTCTACAAGTGACAAGAGACAGTATCAATACAGAATATTTAAAGAAAGTTGAGAGAAGAAATTGACCACAGCTTAAAGTCAAAATGAAGAACAGAAGTTGAAGTTAGTCGTTCATGAACCAGACCGTGCATCGAGCGTCAACAAATATTCAGTGGAGGTTCTTTATTTATTTCAGTGGTTTAAAAGTGAAGGTTAGACTATCAAATGAATTATGTTAATTCTCTATTAATTAATTTAAAGTATTTAGTTAACTTAATTAATAAATTAATTCTTCAAGAATTAATTTATTTATTAAGTTAATTATTGAATTAATTAATTTAGAATTAATATAGATTGCTAAAAGACTATCAAAAGTGTTTTTAGACTATGGTTTTATTATTAAAAGACTGTCTAAGATAGTCTAGGAGATAGTCTGCTCAGCATACTCAGTCCAGTTTGATAGTCTGCTAAGGAATTGTCTACCAGGAAGTCTGCATGGTAGTCTGCCAGAAAAATCATGTATTAAAGACTATCAGGATAGTCATTCTGATAGTCTGGAGAAAGAATTGGGTAGTCTGCCAAGCCAGATAGTCACACCGGTAGTCTGCAAGAGAATGGATAGTCACACCGGTAGTCTGCAAGAGAAAGGATAGTCACACCGGTAGTCTGCAACAGGTCAGATAGTCACACCGGTAGTCTATGTGTTCCCTGGATAGTCTGCAAGCCTTTAGACAGTCTGTGGATAGTCTGTTTAAGTGTTAAAATAGACAGAAGATATTTTCAACATAACAACTACAAAAGAGACAGAAGCCAGGATACACAGACAGACACGAGACATGTTTTAAAGACAGAAGACAAATATTACATCTCTCTCTCATCTTTAAAGCCATTGATTATCTCAATTAATTCACAGAAAATCAAGTTCAACTCATTTGTAATATTTAATCTGATAGAACTTAATTATTTGTGACTCTTGTATTACTAGCGAATTAAGTTTCCTAGTTCTTATCTCGATTTTTATTAACTAAATTAGAAAAGTTCATGTCGAATTTTCTAATTAGTTTTTATTAACGTGATAATACTCTGTACTGATTTTGTAACAACCATCAAGTTTAATATATCGTTATATTTAACTTGAATTTTGTTTCAATTAATTCCGCTCAAATTTGTCTAAACTAAATTTTATTTAACGGACAAATTTCGATAAAAAGATAAAGATTGTATTCAACCCCCCCTTCTACAAGGTACAACTGCCTCGGCTCCATAAGCCAGTAGGAAAGGGGTTTCCCCAGTTGTTACTTTGCAAGTAGTACGATATGCCCAAAGTATAGGCAGTAACTCATCCACCCAAGTATTTCTCGATCGTTCGACCCTCTTCTTAAGTCCATCAAGTATAATCCGATTGGCTACCTCAGCCTGTCCATTAGCTTGCGGGTGAGCTACTGAAGTAAAACGAAGCTCGATAGCATTTTCCTCACAGTACTTTCTGAACTCTTCATTATTGAATTGTGTCCCATTATCTGTCACAAGGATTCGGGGGATTCCATACCTGCAGATTATGTTCTCCCAAAAGAACTGGGAAACTTACTTGGTGGTTATCTTTGCTAAAGGCTTAGCCTCAATCCACTTAGTGAAGTAATCAATGGCGACAATCAGAAATTTCCTTTGTGCTGAAGCCATGGGGAAAGGACCAAGAATGTCCATCCCCCACATTGCAAACGGAATGGGAGAGCTGATTGAGGTTAACCTCTCAGGCGGCTGCCTTACAACCGGGGCGTGCTTTTGACATCTGTCACACTTCTTGACATAGTCCTGGGCATCTGCTAACATCTCCGGCCAATAGAATCCTAGGCGGGTAATCTTGTGAGCTAGGGCTCTGCCCCCCAAGTGCTGCCCACAGATCCCTTCATGAACTTCCTCCAATGCTTCTCTTGCCTCTTGGGGCCTTAGGCACTTCAAGTACGGGATGACAAACGATCTCTTGTATAAGATGCCTTCAATCAAGGCATATCTCAATGCTCTTACTGACAATTTCCGTGCCTCCAAGGCATTGTTAGGGAGCCATCCGGTTTCTAGATGAGTTTTAATGGGATCTATCCAACAGCTTCCAACATCGATAGGTGCTACCAACTTAGAGTTGATGGTCGGGGCCTTCAAGACCTGGAAGTAAACACTGCCTGCATAATTCTCAATCTCAGAAGAAGCGAACTTAGAGAGGGCATCGGCCTTAACGTTCTCTTCCCTAGGAATGTGCTCCAGGTAGCACTCCTCAAACTGAGTCATAACAGCTTTCACGACTCTGAGGTATTTTGCCATAGTTTCATCCTTGGCCTCAAACTCACCATTTACTTGCGAGACTACCAGTCTTGAATCTCCACACACTTTGAGGTTCTTGACCCTCATGACTCTGGCCAATCCCAATCCAGCTATTAATGCTTCATATTCAGCTTCATTGTTGGTTGTAGGAAAGTCCAACTTCAAAGCGTATTCAACTGTGAACCCATCGGGGCTTTGCAAAACCAAACCTGCACCACTAGATTTTGTTTTTGATGCTCCATCAAAATAGAGCACCCAATACTCTTTCTGATCAGGTACAAGTTCTTCATCCTTACTCTCAACTCCAGGGGTGGTTACTATCTCCTGCCCCCCGACTTCTTGGTTGCCAATGGTACATTCCACCAAGAAGTCAGCTAATGCCTGAGCCTTGATGGCTGTCCGAGGCTTATATGCAATGTCAAATTCTCCGAGTTCGATTGCCCACTTAATTAGCCTTCCACTGACCTTAGGGCTGTGCAAGATACTTCTCAACTGCTGGTCCGTCAGGACTTCAATCTTGTGTGACTGAAAATAAGGTCGTAGTTTCCTTGAAGCTGTTACCAATGCTAAAGCAAACTTCTCTATGGTAGAATAGTTCAACTCAGCTCCATGTAACACCTTACTTACGTAGTAGATGGGTTTTTGAATCTTATTCTCTTCCTTTATGAGGACGGCACTCAATGCTTGCTCGGATACCGCCAGGTATAGATAAAGAGTCTCTCCAATGTTAGGCTTAGCCAACAGCGGGGCTTCGGCCATGTATTTCTTCAATTGTTCAAAGGCCTCTTGGCTTTCAGGTGTCCATTCAAAATTCTTTACCTTCTTTAATGTCTGAAAGAAAGGTAAACACTTATCACCAGACTTGGAGATAAACCTCCCTAGGGCTGCTACTCGGCCTGTCAACTTTTGCACATCTCTTATAGAACGTGGTGGCTCCATGTCTAAAATCGCCTTGATCTTGTCAGGATTGGCCTCAATGCCTCTCTTTGAAACCATCAGCCCTAAAAACTTTCCAGATCCAACGCCAAAGGCACACTTAGCGGGATTCAACATCATCTTATGGTGCCTCAGCACTTCAAATGCTTCTTCGAGGTGCTTGATATGATCAGCCTTGAGTAGGCTCTTAACTAACATGTCATCAACATACACCTCCATGGTTTTTCCAATCAGATGGGCAAATATCTTGTTCACCAAACGTTGGTAAGTAGCTCCTGCATTCTTTAGACCAAACGCCATAACAAGATAACAGAAGACACCGAAGTCAGTTATGAAAGATACCTTAGGGATGTCATCTTTGTGCATCTTAATCTGATTATAGCCGCTGAATCCATCCATGAAGCTTAACATCTCATGTCCAGCTGTGGCATCTATCAACATATCTATCCTTGGAAGGGGAAAACAATCTTTTGGACATGCATCGTTCAGGTCAGTGAAGTCTATACACATCCTCCACTTCCCATTCGCTTTTTTGACCATCACAGGGTTTGCTAACCATTCGGGAAATTGAATCTCTTCAATAAAACCAGTTTCCAAGAGCTTATCCACTTCTTGCTTAATGGCCTCTTGCCTCTCCGGAGCAAAGTTTCTTTTCTTCTGCTTTATTGTCTTTCTCTTGGGATCAACATTCAACTTATGGGTTATAAGTTGGGGGTCAATCCCTGGCATATCAGCTGCTGTCCAAGCGAACACGTCGCTATTCTTTTGTAAGAATTCTATCAACTTGCCCTTCAAGGGTTCTTTCAGAGATGCTCCAACATAAGTAACTTTTTCAGGATCGTTAGGCTCTAGGGGTATGGGAATCAAATCCTCTGATGGCTTCCCTCTATGCTCTTCATCATCACGGACATCCATGTCTTCAATTGGAAGGACCTGCCCCCCGACTCCATCGGCCCTCAGAGCGGCTACATAGCAACTTCTTGCCATCTTCTGATCACCCTTCTGTTCTCCGACACCATTCCGTGTTGGAAACTTAACCTTCATATGATAAGAAGAGGCCACAGCCTTAAACGCATGTAATCCAGTCCTTCCAAGGATTGCGTTGTATGTTGAAGCTGCCTTAATTACCAAGAAATTCAACATCTGAGTCGTCTCCTTAGGCTCCTGTCCAATAGTTACGGGTAACTGAATAGTCCCTTCAACACTGGACTCCACTCCATTAAATCCATATATGGGCATGTTTGTAGGGGTCAACTGAGAGTCGTTGTACCCCATCTTCACAAACGCATCGTGAAACAAAATATCCACAGAAGCTCCATTGTCTATCAAGACTCGTTTTACTTCTGAATTTCCAATCACAGGAGTTATGACCAGCGGGTCATCATGGGGGAACTTTACCCCTTCCAAGTCTGTATCATCAAAACCAATTACCATCTCAGTTTTAGCACGCTTTGGGGCCTCTCCCACAATATGCATCACTTCTCTTGCGTATGCCTTTCGAGAGTTTCGAGTTGAACCGGCCGCTGTCAGGCCTCCCCAGATCATGTTGATAACTGGCCCTCGGGGCTGCGTGCTACGATCACGATCATTATCCCTTCTGTCATTGTTTCTCCTGTTGTAATCCCCTCTTTGGGTTTCTTGATCTCCACCCTTTGTGAAATTGTTCAGCTTTCCTTTACGGATCAAGAATTTGATCTCGTCCTTCAACTGTCTGCAATCATCCGTGTCATGTCCTACATCTCGGTGGAATCTACAGTATTGATCCTTGTTCCTCTTTGCGGGGTCTCCCCTGAGTGGCTTCGGCCATCGGAAGTCCTTATCCTTCTCAATTTCCAACAAGATTTGACTTCTAGGGGCATTCAACCTTGCATAGTCGGAGAACCTTGGTCCCAAGCTCTTTTTTGGTGGCGAATCAGAGTCTTTGCTAGTTCGGGGATACTTGTCCCTAGCATCGTACTCCTGCCCTTGCTTGCGCTTTTTTGTATCATTGTTCCCTGACCATTGCCTACTGTGACTTCCTTCTTCGTGCTATCCTCGGCCTTGATGTACTTATCAGCCCTTCATTGGAGATCAGCCATGTTCTCCGGGGGATGCTTTGCCAATGATCTCTTAAAGTATAGGTCGGTGGTACCATGCTCCAAGGCTACCATTGCAACCTTATTGTCCAGATCAGTGATATTCAGAGTCTCCTTGGTGAACCTCTTAAGATAGTCTCTCAGACTTTCGTTCTTCCCTTGTACCACATACATAAGAGATGCAGAGCTTTCTCATGCGTTCTTCCGCTGATAAACTGACTAATAAAAGCAGCACTCAATTCCTTAAAGGAACCAATCGAGTTTGCAGGAAGCCGACTATACCATCTTTGAGCCATGCCTGATAAAGTTTGAGGGAAAGCCCTACACTTCAAAGAGTCGCTTGCAGGCTGCAACAGCAGTGCGTTTGAGAACGTTCTAACGTGGTTTGCAGGATCACCCATTCCATCATAAGCTTTGATCGTTGGCATCTTAAACTTCTTTGAGATACGAGCATTCATCACGTCCTCAGTAAACGGAGGTGTGGGATCATCAGGGTCCCCAAGTGGCATCAGATCCTTGGGGTTGCTTTTAGGGGTTTCCACCCTTGTAGTTCTTTCAGGTGGGACGGTAGTCCTTCTTTGCCTCCTTGGAGGCCTCTCCAGATCTATGAAGGAAATCGGTCCTGACGTGGGAGGTGGCAAAGTCTGATTTGATCTGGCTTGCTCCCTGGCCATATCTTCCTTTAACTTTAAGATCTCGGCTTCATAAGCCTTAATCCTCTCAGCAGCTGTTGAAGGGAGTCCATCATGGATAGTTCGAGTTCTCCCCATAGGCTCTTTACTTGCACGTCGCCTCCTTGGAGCTTCATCACGCTCGTAATCATCGCCAGAAGATGATTCATCTGAATAAGGACCAGAAAAATCGCGATAATCTCGATCTCGAATATATAGGGCATGACCACTCGGTCCAGCTCCGTAATTGGGCATCCCATACATTGGATTGGTGCTTATGGGGAGACCCGTGGTGTGGATCTGAACCCCTCGTGTGGGGTTGTTGGGGTCTACAATCAGGGAAGAAATCCCCGGGTTAGTCCCTGGAATGGTGTGGACGATCGGAGGTAGCGTACTCTCAACATGGGTAGTCGTCCCTAGGGGTTGAGAAACTTGATATGGAACGATAGTCCCGGATGTTGGAGGTACTTGCTCAGATGTCGGTAGCACTTGTTCAGTAAGGGGCGGAGCAGAGCTAAGAGGTAGGGCCTCGGTAGCAATTGGCTCCGTAGTGCTTGGTGCAGTTCTTCGTGTTTGAACCATGGTTGATGTCTTTTTCCCACAGACGGCGCCAAATGTTGTGGAATAAAAACTAGGTTATTAGATTGCGGCTAGGGTTTGATGTATTTAATGCTAGGGTGTGTGAGCTTCGTGCTTTAATGGCTGCTTCTGCGTTCGAGACTTATACGGTCCTCACAGAATGCCTACGTATCTCTGTATTAAGAGAATCAAGCCAAAAAAACGTAGTTCTAGGTTGAGGGGTCTGACCCTTTATATAGGCTGAGAAGCCTCAGAATTAGGGTATGGTTAGGAGACTTGGTGGACAAGTCTGCCTTGAGGAAGGTTCTAGACTCCTTCCTTGTAGGAGTCTGTTTCCTTGTATGACTATGTGGCTTGGAGGCCACCCTTTGTGGAGATAATGTCCTTACCTGACTTGTATCTCCCAGCTGTTAATTATCCCTAAATATTAATTACGAAATTAATATCATAATTGGGGTTTGGGCCCATCTGGTGGGCCCCACGTTTGGACCATTCTAGGTCTAATTAATGCCACATTAAATGTGTCTTTAGGGCTTACTTTTAGCCCATATCAATATATATATTTAATTTAGCAAAAAAAAAAAACTTGAAAAATATGCAATATGGAAATAACTGGACGATGCATTTTTACATAAAAGGAAATTACATATAGTGAAACGAATAATTAACTATGTTAATTCAAATTAGAAACCACATGTCACAAAGCTAAAAGTTGATTTCCTTGTAAACATTTTTAATTAGCCAAAAACCCTTTTTACAAATTATATATCATTTCATATTTCTAGCATCTATGGAGAATTTAACCTCCTATTGTATTCTACGACAAGTCATCGTATTTAGCCAATTGAATTTAAGCTCGTATGTTCAAAAAATTTAAATTTGTAGGCATTGCTTAGAAAAAGGTGTCCGTTGTACCTTAATACTCTCTTACTTGACATTTCCTTGATATCATGATACGGCATAATCTATGTATACTGGTTAGCATATTTAATCATAAAATAATCAAGTATAATAGTACTAGTTGAGACTGAAAAGGTGAGTGATATTTTGCACCGTTTTTCTCTTCTTAAATTTTTTAGTTTATTTTACCTTTTCTTCTTTACTGATTGAGTCGTACATAGTAAAAAAAAATGCTAATCGAGCATCGTTACAATATTAAAACCACTTTTTGACTGAAAATATTTTATTTATGGTTAGTGAAATTTTTATGCTGATTTAGCTAGTAATGCCAAAAATCATATATATACATACAAATTCAATGATTCTATAAGGAATGCAGATGTAAAACTCTTGCCACATGCATGTTTTGAGTTAAGGAATTTTGCAAAATAAACATAAAAACTCGATTCGATACATGTACAAACCCACTAATTCAAGACTCAATAATTTTGATAAAACATGAATAACTCAACAAACTAAAAACTATATAATTCTAATATAGCTAATTTCAAGTGGCTTAAGAACATTTATTTATACACCCTTTTCAAAACATTTTTCTATCCATTTTTCGTGAAAAGAAAAAAGTAGTTAAACTAGGGATGTAATTAAGAGTTTTTTTTCCCTTAACTGTACTAAAGTAATTAATTAGTGTAAATTACAGTTGTGTAAATTACAGGTATGCACTTCTTATAAAACTAGGGATTCTTATAAGACTAGGGATATTAGTGGCCGGGTGATGATGTGTGTGGCGTTGATTGTAGTGTGAGGAAATGTATAGATAGATATTGTGTATCGTATACTACTATACAATCAGCTACCATATGTGTTACGTCGAATCGATTTGCCGTATGCTTTCCTTAATTAATTATTCGGGTAACAAAATCTCATTTCAAAATGTAAATCATTTATTTAAAATCACTGGAGGGTCAGTGGGTGACATGCAGCCCAAGTTACCTGCTTAAGAAAATAAAATAAAATTATGAGCACTTGTAAATTGTGGAGTAACTGCATAAAGGATTTAAAATATTAATCGAGCATAATTTCATGAGTTCCTTGAAGCATGTATATATGTTGAGGTGGTCGATTTATCACACTGTCATTGATCACACAAAGGGTAAAAGTACATATGAAAATTTTCAAATCTTGTTAAAATGGAATCTATATAACTTTATTGAGAGTAAAATCAGCTTGTCATATTTTGTTCATGGTTCCGGCAAGTGTTGCTTTTTTGGGTCGAAGTTTTAGTCACAGGAAACAAGCATGAAGCAACCCCCCTGTCCCTTGGCCTTATCTCCGCTTTCTCTTTAATTTGGGGCTAAAAGGACACAAGGTAATTAAAACCTAGGGTTTGATGTACTGCACCTAGTTGATGAAAGATGAAGAGTAGTTGCTTCTTGTTTTTTGTCTTGTTAATTGTTATAGTGCTGTGGAGTGTGGACTACTTGTGTATGATAAATAAAGTATAGAATTTGATATGCTAGGAATATATTACATGAATTATTCTTTTGGACTCTTAAGGATTGTTTATGAGTCTATATCTAGTTATAAACGTTTAATTACTTGCGTTAATCTTAACATGCTATATATATATATATATATATATATATATATGTAGTATATTGAGTTTGATTCTCTGGTGAGCCTATAGAACTGTGTGAAAATCAACAAGGAAAAT
Source organism: Kitagawia praeruptora (assembly GCA_037693485.1). NCBI lineage: Eukaryota > Viridiplantae > Streptophyta > Magnoliopsida > Apiales > Apiaceae > Kitagawia > Kitagawia praeruptora. The sequence goes on from CM075351.1 coordinate 47,586,983, forward strand.
TTGTTTGTTTTTAAAAAGTTGTCTTTTTGGTTTCTACTCAGAAAATCATAGCTTGCACAGTGAATGGACCTTTGGACTTGAAATGATGGCCTATATATGAAACTTGGCCGAGGGAATAGAGATGTGATTGGCACATGATGTTGAATATTAATTACCTTGACGTATCAAAAGGACACCGGGGACAAGTAAATCTGTTGATGTTGATTCTTGATATTTCATTTTCTGAAGGTGCTCAAATCGATAACTTTGGCCAGATATTAGTTTACATGAAAATGGCATGATTTTCTCCACTATCTCACGCATGTCCCGTGCACTACAGGAATTTCGGCTAAATTCGACCGGGCACTTACGGTCGAAATTAGCTAATTTCGACCGCCAACTGATCGGTCGTTTTTAGAGTGGTCGAAATTAACTGAAACGGTCGAAAACAGCTAATTTCGACCGAATAACTTCGACCGGTTAATTTTGACCAGATCCGGTGAATTTCAAGATTTCCAAATTTTTTGTCTGAAAATTCAAATGTGTTTCTAAAATTTGAATTTCCCGCCCAAGCATACTAAATTCGACCAGTTACAGTCAAAATGTACTTTCGACCGGTATGCGTCGTACATTTTTTCGACCGTTCAAGGTCGTATATAGATGTATGCACTTCGACTATATTTGGTCGAACATAATGACTAATACAAAATTTTGGTGTGTTTCACTCGGCTGGAAATGGTCGAATACATGTGTAATTTGTTTTTTTTTTAAATTAATTTCGACCATTTTAGGTTGTAAATTATTATTTATTTGTCCCTTATATTTGACCAGTTTCAGTTGTTCATATCATTCCATAAAGATTTAATAGCCAAATTTAGGGGTCCCCTGCAAGCATTCACAAACAATCCCAAAGGAGCATTCACACTCTAAATCAGTTGTTGAGTACACAAACTCTAATAATGCAGAAAATAAGCAGCAAATATAAGTACTAAAATCAGTTACCAAATCCTTAGATTAAAAAGGTACCAACATCAGTTGGTACTAACAGCAGTTGCAACACTTAGATTAAAAGCAGTTACCAAATCATTCACAAAAGCCCATCAGGGAGCAGGTTTAACATTACTAAATATATAAAGTCATACTAAGGGATCAGGGAACAGGTTTGACCTAAGACAGAGGAAACATGTAAGCATCCCCGTCTATCTCTTCATCGTCTGGTTCATTATGGTGGTCTCCACCTCCAAGGTCTCCTACAGGGATCAACAATTCCTTCCCTGGCACAGTCTCCTACAGGCACACGCACATATCAACAACTAATTCAAAAAATTGTATATATAATTGGTAATTATTGATATCACAAAGCAGAGTCGGATCTTTTAGCCACCAGGATTAAGTTTATGAAACTTGGATCAAAACCTGGTTCCTTTCAGACTGATGGGAAGAATGTTAGTTCTGATACTCACAAACTTAAATTATTATATGTCTTCTCTTTATGCTGTTATGTTTAAGTTTTCTAAGTGTAAACCCTAATTTACTTCTACGTTCTCTAACAATTGTCCTAAGTTCATTTGATTTGAGTAACTCTTTACATCAACTAATATTACCCCTTAGTACCATTTCAAACCTGGCTAATGGTTAAACTAGGGGTCCGTAAGGCATGAAAAGCAGCTTCAGGTCATTATGTTTTACATGTAATATTTAAAAAAGAAAGAAAATTACCTCTTCAATGACCTTGTCATTGTCCTTCAAGATTTGACAAAGCAAACCGTTTGCAGCCCGCACATAATGTGATTGCAGAGAATGTTGGCTCGGGTCCGGAAACGCAGTAGCGGCCAACTCACACAGACATGTATCCAAATCAGATTTCTTCACCTCACGCATAGGGAAGGAACGGACCATCTGCCTCACCTCATCTAAAATCTTCGACATCGTCAGATAAATTTCATCCGGAACATCATGAGAAATTGTCTTTTTCTGTGAGCTGACCCATTGTGCTGCTTCCCGTGCTCCGAGAAGCTCTCCCACCGTGCTTTGGGGGTGAAGGATGATCTTCCCCTTCTTCGGCGGCCTAACCTGCAGTGTCAAGAAATTTAGCCGAATTTCCTGCTGTCTTACATCCCAAAGAATTTATATACATTCATAATTTCATATAGCAAGAAGGGACCAGTGCACAGACAAAGAATGTAAAGTCAAGCCAACTGAATCGAAATTACAATGCACATTTTCTTAACATACAACACAACTGAACCGAAATGCATTATCAAAATTTCCCGATAAAAAGAACTACACGGCATAAAATGCTTAGCATTATGTTACAATTTAAGCTTGCTAATCTCAAAATATAAACCTATACTGCAAAATTATCAAAACAAAAAAACGAATACGAACATTCGAAACCAACAATTAAACAGAGTAATAAGCATAGATATTTTGAGATAACCCTGCAGGATGAAACTTTCCACCTCAAAGAAAACCCTAGTTAGCCATATCGACACTGCTAAAACTTGTGGCTACATGGTCTTAATTACGTACATAAAAAATGATTCATGCGACCAACAACAGGTGAAGCCTAACCTGCACTGCCGCGATGAGGTCCTTCTTTCGGTAAAGTTCTTTTTGAGTACAAGGGGATGGTGGCTGATCAGTAGACTCCTCCTCAAGTGTCAATTCAGACCGCTCCTTTCTCATTTTCTCCTGCAATACACAACAAATATCAGATACATATCAGACACTCGTTTAAATTTTATACCATACATGCATGAACACTGTTGTACCACCAAATTATATTAACAATTACATTTTAATTATTAAGACCAACTCATGCAATTTATATCCAAATTCATCTATTTATAAATTTAATCAGTTAGGATACAACCAACTAACTTATAACTAACAAAACAAAATATTGGCACTTGCAATATATTTTAAGTAATAAATAACAAGTGTCAAAGGAATTCGGACAATGGTAATTAATAGTTCAAGGAAAATTCGGACTTTCAAAGGTTTATGTGCATAATAATTCTGCACATAAATTAGGCATACTTTATATTAACATAATAATAATAATATTAAACAATAATGCACACAGAGAGCACCAAACTAACATAAGCTTCAAAACATAAAGTCAAACAGTCAAACATAAATTCGGACTTGAATGACAGTTATTAATCATAAAGTCAAACAGTCTCGTTCAAAACATAAGCTTCGTACATATACATTTATTTAAAAATCTACGAAAAAATCAAATAGCAAAGGTACACAAGAATTTTACCTGTAGCTCTATCACAGATGGTTCACAAGGATCGTACACAATAGCCATGAATTCATCATCAAGGATAGGCATCTCTCCCTTTGCCTCTCTTTCAGCATCTATGTCCTGCAAGGAAAATAAAAATATTTTCAGTTTTTTAAAACAAAAATGTCGTTTACTTAACAGAAAAAATAATATTTACCGCTCGTCGCTGATCATATGAAATGGCCCCTGTGCGGGGGGTAAATTCCACCATCTTCCGGGCTTTCTGCCCATGTTCTGACTTTATTTCAAACTCCAGTGTTCCCCAATACTTACAAATGGAATTCCATGCGCGTTGGGAGTAGTAGTATGGCTTCAGCTCTTCTAAATCCAATTCATCTTGGGTGTATCCAGAAGTTAATAGCTCTCTCAAATGTTTAACTAATCGGCCCTTCTCCGCATTAAGATATTGCTTGAAATTTTTCTTCAAATGGGCTCTCACAATCCTATCCCCTTCTGTATCCCCAACTCCATCGGGATACTTATAGTATTCCTGCCAAACAACAAAGTAAAAAAACCAATTAAAAAATACCAAAAAAACATTTCATATATATATAGAGAGAGAGAGAGAGAAAGAGAGAGCACAAGTAACAACAGAAAGCAATTTAGTCACTAGTTTGAAATTTATATACATTTCATATATAAACAGATGATTGTAGCCATGGTATTTCTAAGGATATAAGCTATGCAAGTCAACATTGATGCATTGTTAAACATGAAAACAGGTCTACAAGATAAACGCGGAAAGCAATTTTGTCAGCTTTCAATTACCCTGAAGTTTTTGATGCAATCATCGTAAAAAACTTCACGCCTCGATCCCTTTCTGTTGATTGTGTGTTCATCCCATCTCATTCGAACAATGTGTTGCAAAGTGTGCTTGGCCTCCGGCTCCTTGATGCTGTCACATTAAGATATAAATTAAATACACATATTACAAAAGAAATCAAAGGAACACAGTACATATGTGACCTAGTTTTTGCAAAAAGTAACATATGAAAGATAAAAGAAATAGGGGACCTAAAATTATGTAAATTACCTTTTTGGTTTAATAAAATGCACTGTTGGTCTCTCATTCTCAGCTGGTTTCTTCGAGTAACAACCTTCACAGGCATCACGCTTTTTCCTCTGATAAGTGATGTTCCCGCTGTATTTATCTCGCACAAAACTTTCGTCATCACACCCTCCACTGTCCATAACCTTCTTGCTGCCCTTTCCCTTATTTTCCCCACCCTTAACCTTACCCTTGCTGAAAGGCATATGACTCAGCTTATTTGTAGTTCGAGGATCCAACTCAACTTAAAGTAGATTGTAATAAGTAAATAATATTAACTGTCACAGGAATCTCAGAAGATGCTATCTATTAGAAGAAACAAATCTACAAGTCAATCTATAGTTTTGATATTTTACACTGGAAGAAGTTCAGTCTACTGATCAAGCCTCAGTGTGGTATTCAAAGTCATGGATTTAATTCAGAAGGATAGAGATTTCTACAAGTGACAAGAGACAGTATCAGTACAGAATATTTAAAGAAAGTTGAGAGAAGAAATTGACCACAGCTTAAAGTCAAAATGAAGAACAGAAGTTGAAGTTAGTCGTTCATGAACCAGACCGTGCATCGAGCGTCAACAAATATTCAGTGGAGGTTCTTTATTTATTTCAGTGGTTTAAAAGTGAAGGTTAGACTATCAAATGAATTATGTTAATTCTCTATTAATTAATTTAAAGTATTTAGTTAACTTAATTAATAAATTAATTCTTCAAGAATTAATTTATTTATTAAGTTAATTATTGAATTAATTAATTTAGAATTAATATAGATTGCTAAAAGACTATCAGAAGTGTTTTTAGACTATGGTTTTATTATTAAAAGACTGTCTAAGATAGTCTAGGAGATAGTCTGCTCAGCATACTCAGTCCAGTTTGATAGTCTGCTAAGGAATTGTCTACCAGGAAGTCTGCATGGTAGTCTGCCAGAAAAATCATGTATTAAAGACTATCAGGATAGTCATTCTGATAGTCTGGAGAAAGAATTGGGTAGTCTGCCAAGCCAGATAGTCACACCGGTAGTCTGCAAGAGAATGGATAGTCACACCGGTAGTCTGCAAGAGAAAGGATAGTCACACCGGTAGTCTGCAACAGGTCAGATAGTCACACTGGTAGTCTATGTGTTCCCTGGATAGTCTGCAAGCCTTTAGACAGTCTGTGGATAGTCTGTTTAAGTGTTAAAATAGACAGAAGATATTTTCAACATAACGACTACAAAAGAGACAGAAGCCATGATACACAGACAGACACGAGACATGTTTTAAAGACAGAAGACAAATATTACATCTCTCTCTCATCTTTAAAGCCATTGATTATCTCAATTAATTCACAGAAAATCAAGTTCAACTCATTTGTAATATTTGATCCGATAGAACTTAATTATTTGTGACTCTTGTATTACTAGCGAATTAAGTTTCCTAGTTCTTATCTCGATTTTTATTAACTAAATTAGAAAAGTTCATGTCGAATTTTCTAATTAGTTTTTATTAACGTGATAATACTCTGTACTGATTTTGTAACAACCATCAAGTTTAATATATCGTTATATTTAACTTGAATTTTGTTTCAATTAATTCCGCTCAAATTTGTCTAAACTAAATTTTATTTAACGGACAAATTTCGATAAAAAGATAAAGATTGTATTCAACCCCCCCTTCTACAATCTTAACGGACCTAACAATTGGTATCAGAGCCGTTTGATTGATATACAAATCAAGATCCTATTTTTATTCAATTAAAAATCAAGCTCGAATTTTTAACTCTCTTAAAAATTCATCATGACTTCTAAAGCCATTGTTAAGATACCTATCTTTGACAAAGATAATTATGATATGTGGAAGAATAAGATGGAGTTGTTTCTAGAATGTACAAACGTTAAATATTTTGTTGTTTTGAAAACCGGACCTAAAACTCCTATGGTCTATGAAGATGAAGTTGAAGTTGAGGGTAAAATTTTGATTCCTGCTAAATCTTATGAAAAGGACCCTGCTACCTATACACCTGATGAAAAGGAGGATGCAGGGCTTGATAAAAACCTCAGACTCATTCTAATAGATTCCCTGGATGCTGTGATGTATAGCCATGTGATGAATTGTAAAACTGCTAAACACGTGTGGGAAACTATTGAAACCATTAATGAAGAAACCGATGAAGTCAGGGAGAACAAACTTCAAATCTTAACCTCTGAGTATGAACACTTCAGAGCTGGCCCTAATGAAGGCATTCAAGAAGTGTTTGAAAGGTATAATAAAATAATCAACAACTTGCAAATCCATGGCAAGAACTATACACAGAAGGAGATTAATCTGAAGTTCTTACTGACTATGCCGACTCACCTGGAACACAGGATAACAGCGATAAGAGAATCTCGTGACTTGAATAAAGTTTCTCTTAAAAAACTCTTCGGTATTTTAAAAACCTATGAGTTGGAACAAGTCCAACAGAAAGAGATTCATGGTAAAGGTAGAGTTGCAAGTTCATCAACAGCATTAGTGGTTGAGGCTCCTAAGGAATTGGAAGCTAAGGTTGTTCGACCTTACAGCTCAGACAAGGAGCAGACTGAAGTGGAACATGGTCAGACACCAGCTACTCAGGATGGAAGTGAGTTTTACTCATTAGAAGAATTGGATCAGTTGGAGGATGAATCCATGGCACTCATGGTTAGACAGTTTGGCAACTTTAGATTCAGGAGAAATCCTAAGTTTAAGTTCAAGTCTAATAACAGATTCCAGAGAGGAGGTTCCTCATCCTCCAGTAGCAGAGGTGGCTACAAAACTGGAACTGTTGATAGAAGCAAAATTCGTTGTTATAATTGCAATGAACTTGGACACTTTGCCACTGAGTGTCAGAAACCCAAACAAGCCCAGAAGAGAGATTATGTTCCTGAAGAGAAGAAACCTGGAAAAGCCTATGTGGCTGCTGGTAAAAGCTGGGATGACACAGATAGTGAAGATGAAGAATTTGGAAATCTTGCACTAATGGCAAATGGTGACATGCTCACTGATCCTAAACCACAGGTAAAACTTACTGACTCTGAGTTGGTTCGTCAGTTAGGTGGTTCCTTGGTTAATGCACAAAAACACATTGCTAGATTAAATCTGTTAAACACTGAACTTGAAAATGAAGTGTTAGAACTAAAAAAAGTGCATGTTAATCAAGATCAACAAAAAGAAGAAATAGCACGACTTAATAGAAGAGAGAAATCCATTCTAGAAGTAGTGACTAAACAACTTTCTAAAATTGCTGAACTTGAAACCAAGGTTAGTGCTTGCTTTAATTCTGTTAAACTTTCTAAAGAGCATTTCAATGAACAAGCTATAGAACGAACTGTAGGAATAGGGTTTGGTTATAACGAAGCTGTTGGATTGTTAGGCATAAATACCCCTAACCTTGTTAGTGCTAAAGAGAGGGGTATACCACATGTGCTTAAGAATGTTGAAGATCCGCTCTTTAAGAAGTCGATTGCAGAACCTCCAAACTTCACTTCTATTATTATTCAAGAAGAGATGCGTAATGAGGACAGTGCAAATGGCATAGTCCTTGATAATTTTAAATCTGTTAAGAAACCAGTTAAGGTTGTTTATCCAACAAGTTCATCTAAAACTGGGTTAAGTAGTGATAAGTTGAAAAAGAACAATAACATGTCTAACATGCATACCATGCCTATCATTGATATTTATCATAAAGCATGTGGTGTTGTCAATTGTATGTCTTGTGCTTTTAATGTAATGTCTGCTTACTTTAATGGTAATCAAGCATGTGCTGGTAAGACTGCTCCTCGACAACATATGAATAAGAATAAAAATGTTAGATCAAAGACTGCTAGTCCTCCTCAAGATAGGAGAGAGACATTTGTATCAAAGCCTAAACAGACTTTTGGTAAGGCTGCTTACAAGGTCAAATGTCCAGTCAATGAAACAAATGTCATTGCTGCTAAAGAAACATGGATACCCAAGATAAAACAAAAGATCGTCAAATCTATTTATAGGGTTAAATGTTTGTTGGTTAGTGGTGAAATTGGTGTCAACGTTAAAAATGTTGTTTTGCCTGACAAAGGCCAATTCTTTAAGTATTCTGGACCCAATCAGATTTGGGTTCCGAAGAAGGTTTAACCTATTTGTCATTGCAGGGTGTGAAACAGGTTGATCGAGTGACCTGGATCTTGGACAGTGGATGTTCAAGGCATATGACTGGAGACAGAACCCTGCTGACAAATGTGGTTGAGAAAGCCGGCCCAGTTGTTACCTTTGGAGATAACAGCATAGGTACAACTGATGGATATGGCAGATTGGAAGCTGGAAATGTTATCATTGATGAAGTGTCTTTTGTGAAAGGACTTGAGCACAATTTGTTAAGTGTCAGTCAATTTTGTGACAAGGGATTCGAGGCTTACTTCAACAAGAAGAATTGTCTAATCTCACACAAGAGACATGAACAACCATCTCTTACAGGAGTCAGAAAAGGCAATCTGTACGTGGCCAATATGAACACTGGAAGCACTGAAGAAATCAACTGCTTTTATTCTAAAGCATCTACAGATGAAAGTTGGCTATGGCACAAGAAACTCTCACCTTAATTTCAAGACAATGAATTCTCTAGTTAAAAGAGAACTGGTGAGAGGTTTACCTTCAATGGAATTCACTCAAGAAGGACTCTGTGATGCCTGTCAAAAAGGCAAATTGAAAATAGCAACTCACAGGAGCACTGACACATCATCAATAACTGAACCTCTACAACTGTTGCACATGGATCTGTTCGGTCCAGTTAATGTGATGTTTATGTCAAAGAAAAGATATGCTCTCGTGATTGTTGATGACTACTCAAAGTACACATGGGTTTTATTTCTGAATTCTAAAGATGAAACTCCACAGTTAGTGATTGATCACATCAAGTTGATTGAAATGGAGTACAAGAAACCAGTAAGAGCAATAAGGTCAGACAATGGAACTGAATTTAAGAATGCAGTTCTAAATGATTTTTGTACTGAAAAGGGAATAACAAGGCAGTACTCAGCCCCAAGAACTCCTCAGCAAAATGGGGTAGTAGAAAGAAAGAATAGAACCTTGATTGAAGCTGCACGTACTATGTTAAGTGAATCAAGGCTTCCCTTGTACTTTTGGGCTGAAGCTGTCAATACTGCATGTTATACCCAGAATCGAACTTTAATCAACAAAGACTTGATGAAGACCCCCTATGAAATAACGTATGAGAAGAGACCAACACTCAAGTACTTTCATGTATTTGGAACAAAATGCTTTGTGCTTAAAGATGGAGATGATCGTGGTGGAAAATTTGAGGCCAAAGCACATGAAGCAATTTTCATTGGTTATTCAAGAAGAGCTTACAGGGTGTATGTGATTGATCATCAAACAATGCTTGAAAGTGTCAATGTATCATTTGATGACACTAAACTTCCTAGTATCCAAACGGAGGATTCATCTGAAAAGTTATCTTTTGATGATATGACAGACTCCGATTCAGATGGTGACAACCAACCTGATGTTGCTGCTAATGATAACAGTAATAATGATGATAATGATCAGGGTGGTGGTGGTGGAAACAATGATCAGACTGGAGATACCACTGACACTCCTGAACATTCATCTAGTCAAACTGGCAACAACTCAGGGGGAGGTGATGAAGGATCAGCTGGTCATACTCAACATCATAATGAAGAACAAGGTGAATCATCAAGGTCAAATCTTCCCAGACAGACTGTGTGGAATAGAGCTCATCCTTTTGAGTTGATCGTTGGTGATCCAGATGTTGGTGTAAAAACTAGAAGGAGCTATCAAAATCAATGCAATTATTCTGGGTTTCTGTCTGCAATAGAACCTAAGAAAACAGAAGAAGCTCTTTCTGATCCTGATTGGGTGATTGCTATGCAAGATGAACTCAATCAATTCAAACAACAAGAAGTATGGAAGCTGGTACCCAGACCTAAAGACAGGAAAGTAGTTGATACAAGGTGGGTATTCAGAAACAAACTTGATGAAGATGGCATTGTAACTAGAAACAAAGTAAGACTGGTTGCTAAAGGTTATTCCCAAGCTGAAGGAATAGATTATGATGAAACCTATGCACCAGTGGCTAGACTTGAGGCTATACGGATATTCTTGGCATTCGCAGCACATTCAAACTTCAAACTTCAAAGTTTATCAAATGGATGTCAAGAGTGCCTTCCTGAATGGCAAGCTGGATGAAGAGGTATATGTAGAACAACCCCCTGGCTTTGAAGATCCAGAATTCTTGGATTTTGTCTACTTTCTCTTCAAGGCAATTTATGGTCTTAAGCAAGCTCCAAGGAAATGGTATGACACTCTTTCTGAATTTTTACTTGAAAATGGATTTGTTAGAGGTGTCATAGACAAAACTCTCTTTACTAAGAAACATAAGAATGATACTATATTAGTCCAAGTCTATGTGGACGATATAATATTTGGGTCTACTAATGATCTTCTGTGCAAGAAATTTGCTAAGCTAATGCAGGGAAAGTTTGAGATGAGCCTGATGGGTGAGCTGAAGTTCTTTCTTGGATTACAAGTAAGTCAAAGGACAGATGGAATTTTTATTTGTCAATCCAAGTATGTCAGAGAGCTCCTCAAGAAATATCAAATGGAGGACTCATCTTCAGCAAGAACACCATCATCAACAGCTGTGAAATTTGGAGCTTGTGAAAATTCTGCTAAGGTAGATATCACAAGCTACAGAGGTATGATAGGTTCATTACTTTACCTTACTGCAAGTAGACCTGATATTATGTATGCTACATGCTTGTGTGCAAGGTTCCAAGCGGATCCTAGAGATGTGCATCTTATTGCTGTTAAACGAATCTTGAGATATCTTAAGGGTACACCTAACTTAGGTATTTGGTACCCTAAAGAATCTGGTTTTAACCTTGTTGGATATACAGATTCAGATTATGCAGGAAGTGTTGTAGATAGAAAAAGCACCTCTGGGAGTTGTCAATTCCTAGGTGGTAGGTTGGTCTCCTGGTACAGCAAGAAACAACAAACAGTTTCCAACTCAACAGCTGAAGCAGAATATATAGCTGCTGGAAGCTGTTGTGCTCAAAATCTTGTGGATTAGGAATCAGCTACGTGACTATGGCTTTGTACTTGACAATATTCCAATTCTGTGTGACAATACAAGTGCCATAGCAATCTCCAACAATCCTGTGCAGCATACGAGGACCAAGCACATTGACATTAGGTATCATTTTATCCGAGAGCATGTCATGAATGGTACCGTGGAGTTACATTTTGTACCCACGGAAGAACAAACAGCAGATATTTTTACTAAGTCTCTTGACGAATCCACATTCACCAGAATTGTTGGTGAATTGGGTATGTTAAATAGTCCTAGTAATTAAACTAGTTAATATCTGAGGTTTGATCTTTAATAATTTACAAGTGATTATCCTGTTAATATTTGTTGATTAAAATCACTTGTATAATTATTTTATCAACTTACCTTGTTACTTGTTAATGTTCAAACCATTGCCATTATCATCTTAATATATTTTTACTTACTTCTTTTCAATAATAAAATAATTCATTTTCCTTAAAAATATTTTTCTCAAATTTTACAAGTTGTAATTTTTGAGAAACTTATTTTTCTTGAAAATTATATTTATGATGATTTAATAAGTCATATTTTCTTTTTAAATAATTTTCTATTAGAAAGTTATTTTATTAGAAAATGTATAGATTTATTAATTTACCATGAATAAATATGTAAATTATCAATACTTAATATTTTGTAGTGTTTGTCCTTTTGTTATTAATGTTTGTTTTCATAAAAGGGACTACATATGATTGTTTTTATAATTTTTATTCGATTTTATAATTTTAGTGTAAATTATTTTGCTATTTTATAGCTTGTTTTAATAATTAAATTTGCTTCATTGTTAGAATTGCTTCATGTAAATAATCTGGTACATATTCTGTTATTACTTGATTTTTAGAATAGTTATATTGGTCCTCATCTCGAACTTCGAGATATAGTTCGAGATAGATCTTATCTCGAAAATTTTGAAGATAAAAACTAGGCACTGGTAACTCGAACTCGAATCCTAAGTCGAACTTCGAGATAAAGTTCCAGATAGTCAGTTTCGAGTTAAAGTTTGAGATAGTCAGTTTCGAGATAAAGTTCGAGTTAGTGAGTTTCGAGTTGAAGTTCGAGAGTCACTAACTCGAATATCTAAGTCGAGTTTCGAGTTGAAGTTCGAGATAGTCACTGACTCACTAACTCGAAAATCTTAATTAGTATGTACTCAATAGTCTGTAGTATAAATTAATAGTCTTTACTAATAGTCTATAGTCTGTTAGACAATTTGTGTCTACTCAGACTATCTGGCAGTCTATCCAGCCAATAGTCTGTGTATTATTAATGTAAATTAAATAGTCTATATACAATAGTCTGTAGTGTACATTAATATATATAGTCTATTTAGACTATCGGACAGACTATCCAGCGGTAGTCTAGATTAGTTTATTTTCTATTTTAGCTTTAGTTATTATCTTTTAGACTATCCTTTAGACTATCCATTAGTATATATATAGATTATGTCCACAGACTATCTTTAGTCTAATTTTTGTCTAAACTCACGAGTTAAGTCTCTGAGTATTCTTTCTCTGTTCGTTTATATACATACGATACATACAACGAACCGCCGCCCGATTTTCTTCAAAAATCGACCTTGTTTCTCAACCAAATCACGATCTGAAAACACCATTGTTCCGATCTCTTCAAGCCCATTAATTTGATTGGTTAATCTTTCGATTTGGTAGTGTTTTAAGAAATCGTAATTTTCAAGAACTTAGTCGAATTTCTTGAATAATCTGCACTTTGAGAACGATTCTGCAAAAACTAAAAATAGTGGTGTGTTTGTGTGAATTCAGAGATCAACATACATTAATTTCAGAATTTTCTGTGAAGTTTCGATTTTACTGATTTTTCTGGTTATTTGAATTAATTGTTAAAATCCCTAAAATTCGAATTTGGGCAAATTAATTCAGTGTGTTGAAGTTAAAATGGCTGTTAATATGGAGATTATCAATCATAATTTTGTTGGTCATTTTAATCCCGATAATTGTACTCTCGAGAGGGTTAAACCTTGGATTCGATTTTTAAATGAGCATTCTCTTATTCGTCATGCCATGATTCTCAATGCTCCGTTAAAAGTTGATTCACTTTTGGAAATGTGTTCTACATTTGTTCTCTCGACTGACTCTAGTTCTTTCACTTTTACCGTGGGAGACACACCTTATGTTGTGGATGACTCAACTGTTAACACTGTTTTACGACTTCCAACAAATGACTTTGTTGATGTTCCATCTGAAGCAGTGCTGACACAATTTTTCAATGACATCCATTATCAAGGAGAAGTTGATCTTTCTAAGTTGTCTAAAAGTAACTTCATGGCTGAGTGGGATTATTTCTTTGACACAATTGCTAAGGTGTTTGCTAACACTAAAAAGAATAATTTTCACAATATTCCTACTTTGCTTCAGAGAATTGGTTATGCAGTTGCTAATAATCAAAGGGTTAATTTTGGTAAATTAATTTTTGATGCCATGGTAAGTCGTCTCATAACTGCCAAGAACGATCATGATTTGGGTAGTAAAGTTGATTGTTACTATCCAAGGTTTTTAACTATTATATTTAATCATGTTGTTTCTGATGATCATCAAAGATTGTTTGCTAACTCTCGTACCGAAGCATCAGGAAGAACACATAAAAAATTCTTCACCAGGTTAGCAACAATGAAGAAGTTCACAAATGTTCCAGTGGTCATTACTCAGTATATGTCCAACTTCATAGAACTGCCAATCATACAAGAACAAGAAGCAGCAACTGCTCCTGATACCTGAACATTAACTTCAAGTGGCTCAACCCACTACTGCTGGGATTTCTGCAACTTCTACTGAACAGGTATTCTCATCTTTCCCTGAAACTACTTCTGGAGCCCAAGTGGCTGATAGGTTAGACCAAGAGGTTGTAGAACCACAACTTCTATCCCAGGTCTTAGAGCCAAACACAGTGTCATCTAAAATCTCAAAACCCAAATCCAGAAGTAAATTAACAGTGAAAAGACCTAATTTAAGAAGCAGTGATATGAGTGATCCCACAGCTCTGCCTCCACCAAAGAAGCGAAGAAACTTACTAATTGAGGCAACTGTCAGCCCATTCATATCCTCCCAAAAGGATACGGACATTGAAATGGCACATGAACAGTTACTGGAACCATTCTCTCAACAGGATGAGTCCATTGAAATTTGCCAGTCGGCCATGGCACCCTGTACAGAGTCAAGCACACCCCTATTACTCACAATGGGGGAAAACATAACTGTAGAATCTGATGTGGCTAGGGACAATGAGCAAGGAGTGCACAATAGGATTGATACTGAAACAGTGCCTACCATAGTCACGGTAGAAGAACCTTCACAGATTAATGAGGGAAATCTTGACTCTCAGCCACAAATAATAGAGTCATCATCTCCCCTCCCAGGAGGAACATTCCTGGCTCCCTCAAGGGATTTTCCACTCGCAGTTTCAACTGGAGAAAGTGGAAGGCAACTCGATCTTTCTGTCACTGAAGAAATTCAGACATCAATTCCAAATGAGATGACAGAAATGACTGAGGAAAGGGATTTGCGAACTCCCATTGCACCACCACTGACCTTCCAAGAGGAGGCTAGGGTGATTTTATCTGCAGGTACACATTCTGGAGCAGCTAAGGAAATAGTGAGGAGTGATGTGAGGAACACCACTAAACTGAGTGAAACACATGCACGTCAGATGAGTGAAACTCAGAGTGATATTCAGGTGAGTGCACACACTGACACATACACTCGTTCATTGGAAGAAAAGATTAAAGCTCTAGAAAAGGAACTTGAGGCCAGTAAAGCTGAAGCAAAATTACTACGAGAACAAGTGGGTGAACGGTCTTCTTCATCTACCTCTGTCAAAAATCAGCTTGCTGTGATAAAGAATGACATCACCAAGATGAAGACAACATTCACAAACAAGTTCAACACTCTCGAATTATCTTATGAACAGGCACTTGATGATGCTGGAGAGGTTACTGTTACTCAAGATAAACTCATTTCTGTAATCTCCGACAAAGTTGAAAATCTTCAAACAGCATTAATTAAGAGTCAATTGTCTACTGAACACCGTCTTGATGTGATTGAAAGGCAGAATGCACAACAAGGTAAAGGGATCAAACATTTGTTCAACATGATTAGCAGAACTCACACACCCACAGCAGAAGAAAGGGGATTCTTTGAAGGAAAAGGTGGAGATGGTGATGAGCGAGACCCTGGAGATGGTGCATTTAACACTTCGGTAGAGGATTCCTCAACTAAGGGGGAGAAGTCAAGAGAGGGAACTAGTAAAGACTCTGAACAAGGTGAACAAGGGAGAGATAAGGGGAAGAAGATAGCAGATTCTCAGAAAAGTGCTGAAGACACAGAAGACACTGAAGGGTATTACTACACAGGTGAACCAGACAACTTTGATGTTTTTGCTGATCTAAGGTTCTCTGATGTGGGTGAAAAAATACCAGAACCAGATTTTAGCAGCTGGGAAGATGAAGTGCCAGTTGACCCTGAATATGAAGCTGAGCAAGCAAAACTGGATTTTGAAGCTGAATTAGAAGTTGAAAGGCAAGAAGCAAATCTCAAATTGCGAGATGAAAAGCTTCAGAAAACACTAGATATGCTTGCACAAAAAGAAAGACTTCAAAAAGAGGAAGCAGAAGCAAGGCAACGGGAACATGCACTTAAAGTTCAAGAAAGGAAGTTATACGTCAAGTTTAAGAGTGGTGAGAAATGGGAACGTGCTCAACGAATAATAGACTCACATCAATCTCTTGATAATGATGATTGTCGACTCCTTTCCATCTTTGAAAGACTCAAAGAGCTTAATCCAACACACGAGATGTACATGAGAGCCCTAAGAACAGAAGTTGTGAGAATAACAACTGCAGGTGAAATGAAAACAGATGAGTTCTTAATATTTGTTGATTGTCATGAGTTTGGAACACAAAGAGTGTCAATTCAGTTCTTCTATGACAAATCATTGACAGAAATCTGGGTTCTTAGGCCAAAGGTAAGAACTTCTTCTGAGTTGGGTGTACTACTTCATGAAAAATTCAAAGAGTTTGCTGAAAGAGCTGGTCCAGAAATAGTTAAATTGCCTAGACAATTGAAATTCCTTAAAGGTGAGGTGCTTCATACAATCAATCTTGAGAATGAGGAATTGTTCACACACTCTGCCAGGCAGTTGGTCTATATTGAATATGTTCTGAGAAATCAAGGATTTTCTACTAAAGAGAAGTTAGAAATTGCTGATCGCATTAAATCCTATGCAGAAGTCAAATTTTTTAAGGATTATGAAAAGTTCAAAGGTCAATTGAGAAAGGCACTTGGAATTCCTCTTGTTCGTCCTACAGGATTCTCATCAAGAAAAGAGTTGCTAGTTGATGCAGAATTGCACAAAAATCTGCCAGAAATGGATGATCCAGAAGAAGGAGAAATAAGGAAGGAAGACAGTCAGAAATGAAGAACAGCTCTACATATAATATTTTTAGAGTTAGATAGATCAAGATAGGATAATGTTTAATATGATCAGGCTAGAGGATCATCTATCTTGTATTTATCATTATGTTTGAATCTGGAAATTGTTATAAATACCAGAACTTTTTCATTATTTACTTGTTATTAATGTTTTATCATTTACTAGTTTAAGTTGAGTTAGTTGAGTTATCCTCTAGGAATTTGCTTGTTAATTTATAACAAACAAATAGGGGGAGATTGAAAGGCATATGACTCAGCCTATTTGTAGTTCGAGGATCCAACTCAACTTAAAGTAGATTGTAATAAGTAAATAATATTAACTGTCACAGGAATCTCATAAGATGCTATCTATTAGAAGAAACAAATCTACAAGTCAATCTATAGTTTTGATATTTTACACTGGAAGAAGTTCAGTCTACTGATCAAGCCTCAGTGTGGTATTCAAAGTCATGGATTTAATTCAGAAGGATAGAGATTTCTACAAGTGACAAGAGACAGTATCAGTACAGAATATTTAAAGAAAGTTGAGAGAAGAAATTGACCACAGCTTAAAGTCAAAATGAAGAACAGAAGTTGAAGTTAGTCGTTCATGAACCAGACCGTGCATCGAGCGTCAACAAATATTCAGTGGAGGTTCTTTATTTATTTCAGTGGTTTAAAAGTGAAGGTTAGACTATCAAATGAATTATGTTAATTCTCTATTAATTAATTTAAAGTATTTAGTTAACTTAATTAATAAATTAATTCTTCAAGAATTAATTTATTTATTAAGTTAATTATTGAATTAATTAATTTAGAATTAATATAGATTGCTAAAAGACTATCAGAAGTGTTTTTAGACTATGGTTTTATTATTAAAAGACTGTCTAAGATAGTCTAGGAGATAGTCTGCTCAGCATACTCAGTCCAGTTTGATAGTCTGCTAAGGAATTGT
Source organism: Kitagawia praeruptora (assembly GCA_037693485.1). Taxonomy (NCBI): domain Eukaryota; kingdom Viridiplantae; phylum Streptophyta; class Magnoliopsida; order Apiales; family Apiaceae; genus Kitagawia; species Kitagawia praeruptora. Next base: position 47,604,816 of record CM075351.1, read on the forward strand.
CTACCAGGAAGTCTGCATGGTAGTCTGCCAGAAAAATCATGTATTAAAGACTATCAGGATAGTCATTCTGATAGTCTGGAGAAAGAATTGGGTAGTCTGCCAAGCCAGATAGTCACACCGGTAGTCTGCAAGAGAATGGATAGTCACACCGGTAGTCTGCAAGAGAAAGGATAGTCACACCGGTAGTCTGCAACAGGTCAGATAGTCACACCGGTAGTCTATGTGTTCCCTGGATAGTCTGCAAGCCTTTAGACAGTCTGTGGATAGTCTGTTTAAGTGTTAAAATAGACAGAAGATATTTTCAACATAACAACTACAAAAGAGACAGAAGCCAGGATACACAGACAGACACGAGACATGTTTTAAAGACAGAAGACAAATATTACATCTCTCTCTCATCTTTAAAGCCATTGATTATCTCAATTAATTCACAGAAAATCAAGTTCAACTCATTTGTAATATTTAATCCGATAGAACTTAATTATTTGTGACTCTTGTATTACTAGCGAATTAAGTTTCCTAGTTCTTATCTCGATTTTTATTAACTAAATTAGAAAAGTTCATGTCGAATTTTCTAATTAGTTTTTATTAACGTGATAATACTCTGTACTGATTTTGTAACAACCATCAAGTTTAATATATCGTTATATTTAACTTGAATTTTGTTTCAATTAATTCCTCTCAAATTTGTCTAAACTAAATTTTATTTAACGGACAAATTTCGATAAAAAGATAAAGATTGTATTCAACCCCCCCTTCTACAATCTTAACGGACCTAACACTTGCCCTTATTAGGACCGGCCCACTGCACCTACAAAAAAAAATACACACATAGATTATATGAGTTAAGGCAGAAGAGTATACATAGAATAATTAACTAAGAATAAACAGAGAATAAAGCACAAATCTCTAATTCGACTTAAACAGAGATGAGAAGAGAAACCTGTTTTATTATCATTTTCCTTGTAAAACAACATAACACTGGACAATTACCTTATCAAATACTGATCAAGTAATCAACTTATCTTAATAACAGTAAGATTTGCTTGCTCAAGCTAATTAGAAAATTAATATTAGACCAGATAAAATTAGAACAATAGTGGAAAACAGACCAGATACAATTAGACCAGTTTTACTTCAAATTACTTCAATGAATGTTTCACCTGTTCTGTTACATGCTGTCTAAAGGCTAAAACACCCTAATTAGTGGAGTCTGAACAATTACCTGTATCCACTTTCCACATAAATCGAAGAAACTAAACAAATAGAACCTTAATTAAACAAACACTAATTCCACTTCAACAAATAAAACCCTAAATCGACTTAAACCAATACAGCCCTAATTAGAGAAATTCGACTTAAACATAGAATAATTAACTAAGAATAAACAGAGAATAAAGCACAAATCCATGAATAATAACTAAGAATAAACAGAGAATGATTAACTAAGAATAATTCGACTTAAACAGAGAAGAGAAGAGAAACCTGTGCAAATTTTGTGAGGTCTATCCTTCGTTTTGGGGTTTCCATCGACTTCTGCTGTCCGTTCAGCTGGCCGATTTGCGATTCCATCGATTTGCGGCGACTAAAACCTAATTTTATCGAGAGAGAGAGTGAAAATAAAAGAGGGGAAAATGGGGAAAGTGCTAATATATAGTAAGATATACAATTGACTGTAAACAGTCGAATATATCTACATCGACCGAATACAGTCGAAATTAGCCGAGGAGTTTGTGTTGACTTTATTCGGTCGAATTTGTCTAAATCGACCGAATATAGTCTAAATTAGCCGAGGGTTTTTGTTCTGACTTTATTCGGTCGAATTAAATAGACCAAGCTTTTTCTGCCAAAGGTTACTGCAATAAAACCTGGAGCTAAACTAATACAACCATTCATCATTATCAATAAATAAGAAAAAATGATTCATCACTAAACCGATGTGTAAAAATTGGAAACTTTTAAAATTTTGAAATATTACATAAATAAAAAATAATTCTTTGAATACATTCCCAATAAATAAGAAAAAAATTACACTAAATCATCATTATCACTTAATTCATCATTTTCTTCTTGGTCATCATCTTCGATTCCCTCCTCCGTGATTTTTTGACTTTCTACTTCCTCATTGTAAACTATTGAATGATCATTTTCGAACATCCTCAAGTCAACAAAAAAATTCGAGGGATCACGAACAATAACTCTTTCAACGTATGATGATGAAGCATTCGACACTTCATTTTGTAAAGCATCGTCGTTGATTTTGGTCTTTTCTTTGGTTGATACAATTTCATCAACTTCTCGACTCTTTGTTGTTAGAACCGTGTACCAAGATGATTTCGCATTTGAAATGTTTGGTGCATAATACACTTGATGAGCTTGGCTAGCCAACACAAACACGTCTTCGGCATTTAGCTTTGATTTGACGTCCACGGTAGTCATCTGGTGTCCATCAACTTTCACATGTGTCGTGTGATCAAACCAATGGCACTTGAAGACGATAACTTGATGCCCGTTGTGATAGAGGAGTTTTAGAACTTCCTCCACTCTTCCATAATAGTTTCCATAACTTTCTTTGTAAGAAGTCCCTACAATTACAAATGTATTAAATTTGGATGCAAATTATAAATGAAAAAAACATGACTTCAATATTAAAATAAATTAAAATTCTCACCAATGACAACTATGCCGGAATTTGGTGAAGTGAGTTCATTAGCATTTACGCTAATAAATTTGTAACCATTACACTTGCACCATTTATAAGACTCCACTTTATACATCGGACCTCTTATTAGGTCTATAAATTTGTTCTTGAGCCTTTCATCATTTTGCACCTAAAAAATATATAAAAAACATGATATAATACATAAATGTGTCAAATAAATTATACAAACAAAAGTGTGATCACATACCCTTCTTTCAAACCAATCTTTAAATTGTTCTTTTTGAACTTGTTCCTTTTCGGCATCGTTGAGATGGGGGTAATGTTGTTGTACCAATTTTTGGAACCCACTACATATTTAAGTTAAACAAAAATAAGTTTAAATTGTAAATTGAATTTATAAAATCAAAATGGAATAGAAAGGTTTTTACCGCAAGTACTTTCCAACTTCCGGCGAATTAATAAGCACGTAGTATGTCATAAGCCCATGTTCCTCATTTCGACGTAGTATTTCGGGTTTGGAAGTGGACACATTCCTCCTCAATGTAGCGTTGTGCCATTGAACCTTCGGCTCGAGCTTTGTTACCCACTTTCAATTTCAAGTTATGCAAGTATCTTTCAACAAAATACATCCACCGCCAATTTGCCGGTCCACCCAACTTAGCCTCGGTAGCTAAATGTAGTGGCAAATGCTCCATCGGATCAAAAAGACCAGGAATAAAAATGGTTTCAAGTTTGGAGAATATCCTCACTATATCTTTCTCCATTTTTTCCAAATCCGAGTACTTGAGATTGGAGGAGCATAAATCTTGAAAGAAGTTGCATAACTCAATAATAGGATCAGCTACATGTTTTGGAAGTAAGTCACGACAAACGATAGGCAATAACTTTTGCATGAAAACGTGACCGTCATGTGATTTCATCCCCCGAATGCAATTATTCTTCCAATTCACACACCTAGATATGTTTGAGGCAAACCCATCTGGAAGTTTCAATGCTTCAATCCACTTGAACAACTTCTGAATTTGTTCCCTTGAAAGCACGTATGGTGCATGTGGTTTCGTGTCAACACCTTGAATCCACAACTCACGGTGCACACCTAATTCTTCACAATCCTTTCTTGATTTAGTGCTATCTTTGGATTTATTCGGATCATTAAGGATTGTGTAGAATATGTTGTCAAAGACATTCTTTTCAGTGTGCATAATATCAATGTTGTGACGAAGGCTCAATGTCTCCCAATATGGAAGCTCAAAAAATGGAGAAAAGTGAGTCCAGTTATGTGTCACACCATAATCCTTCGGTTTTCTGTTTGATGACTTTCCCGGTGGGGGAAACTGTATATGCTCACACATAGTCTTTGCAATCAATCCAGAATGTCTAGCACAGACTGATCGTGTCTCAACACTTCCAAACTTTGTACTCCTTCTTAGGGGATCATCTGGTTCCAAAAAATACCGAGCAGTGCCATAGAAAGTAGGTTTACCACCATGTTTGAGTTGTTTAGCTTTCACCTCTCCCATGCAAACTGGACATGCTAACTTACCCTTAGTAGACCATCCACTAAGCATGGCAAGTGTAGGAAAGTCACTAACTGTCCACAAAACCATCGCCCTCATCATAAAATTTGTACGCGCGTGAGAACCTATCATATGTTTCCACCCCTGTATGCCACAAAGTTTTCAGTTCATCAATTAGCGGCCTAAGATAAACATGAAAGTCTTTTGTCGGATCTGTCGGCCCAGGGATAAGAAGGGGCATGAACATATATGGAGCCTTAGTACACATAGATGGGGGAAGGTTGTACACAAAGACCACCACAGGCCATACTGTATACTCTCTAGCGTGTGCATCACGAAAGGGGTCAAATCCATCAGTAGAAAGTCCAAGTCTAACATTCCGAATCTCCTTTGCAAAATTTGGAAATCTACGATCAAATTGCTTCCATTCATCTCCATCTGCTGGGTGACTTAGTTGGCCTTCAACTACAACTCTATCATGGTGCCATCTCATACATTTTGCAGCCTTCTCGGCCATGTATAAACGCTGCAATCTCATGGTGATAGGAAAGTACCGCAATATCTTTCATGGGATCATTTGTTTTTTCGGATCTTTTTGAACTTTGTATCGATCCCCTTTGCATATATCACAATGTGTTTTATTCTCATTTTCCTTGTAAAACAACATGCAATCATTCTCACAAGCATCAATCTTTTCATACTCCATATTCAGTCCTTTAATCATCTTTCGCACGGTGTAGTACTTCTCAGGCAATTTATGATCATCAGGCAATACTAATCCAATGAGATGAAGCAACTCATCAAAAGCATTATTGCTGCAATTATGCCTATTCTTCCAATCAAGCAACTCTATTACGTACTCAAATATTGTGAAATTGACATTGCCTGGATAAATTGGTTCAGAAGCAATATTCACGTGTCAATAAAACTCTACTGCTGTTGCATTTGGTTCTTCTTCAAAATCCTCACAATCCTGAAAATCATCATCATGTGCATCATACATAACATCATCTTTGTAATTAACATTAGCAGAACTCGTTCCAACTTCGACCCTTGGCATATCTTTCTCACCATGACAATCCCATCGAGTGTACCATTGCATGATACCATGTCTATACAAATCGAGTTTCACGGTAGAAGGATTCTTATAACAAGAATTTCCACATTTTTTACACGGGCATCTTATAAGACCATTGTCTTCTTCTTGCATATGTTGTATAGCAAATGTAATGAAATTATTCACACCAATTTTGTATTCTTGTGTTAAATATTTTGCCTCATTATATCGATTACGACCAATCCAACTACGATCGGATGCCATATACATGTAAACAATATGTAAACAATGACATAAGGCAAATGTAAGCCTAGAAAATAAAAAATTATGCAAAATTATCATAATCACAATAATTGGAACACATAATTTATGTAAACATGAATATATGCAAAATTATCATAATCACACTAATTGGAACACATAATTTATTTAAACATGAATATATGCAAAATTATCATAATGACACTAATTGGAACACATAATTTATTTAAACACGAATACTAATCGGAACATAAATAATAATATTTACATGATTAACAACTTCAAAAATACTTACTTGATAATTTAGGAATAGCACATGAAGCAACAATGTTGAATCAAGGAAAGAAATGGTGAAAATGGGGAAGAATGTAACAATACGGCGAATGGAAAGAAAAGAGGCAGTAGGGTTTCTACTTGAGACCGGCTAAATTCGACCGTAACTGGTCGAATTTAGTAAATATATTTTCGACCGCAACTGGTCACAACCAAGATTCAACAAGATACGGTCGCATTTACTAATTTCGACCGATTCGGGTGGAACCTACTAAATTCGACCGATTCCGGTCGCCAAAGTTGTCCTCACTTTTGGCTCCAATTTTCCCGCCTGCGTAAGTTTTCGAAAAACTAAGAGGGAATTTTCCCGGCCACTCCAAATTTTAAAATGCGACTAGATTCGGTCGAATTTAGCTATTTAATTGGCGGGAGCTTCTGAGCTGACTTTTGGCGGCTGCTAGTTTCGATCTTCTTTAAAAAACGGTCAAAATTATTACTAATTTCGACCGCTTATTTTCGACCGTTTTGTAGTTCGACTATATATGGTCGAAATTAGCCGGAACTGCTAAATTCGACCGTATCCGGTCGAATTTAGCCGCAGTCGAAAATATGTAGTCGAATTTAGCCCTGCTGTGTTGTAGTGGTGTAAAAAAATGTGACATGAATTCCAAATCCTATTCCTTGATTAAGCAAATCGAGGTATTAGGTTTAAGAAGGTTTTATGACCTAACCCTAAAATGAAAAGACATCTCAATGTGTTATATGTGCGGACTAAATTTGTGTTTAAAGTAAAAACTAGGGTTAGGAACATATATTGTATAAAGATCAAATGAGTACTATTATGATTACTAACATTTTTTTTATTAAAATAAAGAATAATTCTAGAAGTATAAAATTGAGTACACTACAAAATGATGTGACATTCGTTAATTATGTGATAGTACAAAATAATTTTTATTGATTAATATGGACATGAATGTAATTATATATATTAATAAATCTTTTTATACGGAGCTCTAACATTTTCCATAACATAAAATAAGAATCTTAATTATTATCAATATAATACTAATTAATTAACAATATAATATTACTGGCTGGGAGTCAACTTAAAAGTAACGTGACCTAAGACTATGTGGATAGGTGGGTGGCTTAGACTGTATACTGAACAAAGGCGATCGAGATGATTACATGCATGTACTATTGCAATTTACAAGCTGTAAGCTTATTACAGTTTGAGTGATTCGTGTTGAGTTGATGTGGACGCCTTTGTTTCTTGTTTTTTGAAAACTTGAACAGATGTTACTTATTGCTTTAATGCATCTAGTACCGGTTCTGGTGATAGCTCAAAGCCATAGATAAGCCATGAATGTATGTATATGTGTGTGTATATGGGCCGGTGTTCGTATTCTTTCATTGTTGTTTTCAATATTTTCTGTCTTTACCAAACATGTATATCTATCTATACTATATTATTAAAAGCAAATTAAAGACTTTTGTAGTGATTTAACGTTCGAATAACATATTAAAATTAATATTTATAATATATTATTATATTATAAAAATATTATAAAAACTTAAAGGTTCCATTCCCCCAACAATATATTAATTTATATTTAATACTAAAAATTATTATATAGAAAGATCATTTAAGGTTCGAATTATTCCAATAACGTATTAAAATTAATATTTAAAATATCATATTACATTATAAATAAATTATAAAAAAACTAAAAGTAATCTTGCACGGAATATAAACTAGTTATAATAAAACATTTTCCTAATTCTATCGTCGTTCACCGTAAATCCAGACCCCTTTACTTCTACCTCAACATTTATCCAAATCCTTACATTCATAAATAATACGACTACATTCTTTCTGCAGGAGTAATATTTATGCATTATTGAACATGATAGAGTTCATAAAATCATATACTCCATATTAGTAATAATTACGGCTTATCTTATAATTTTCATTTTTGACTACAAAACTTTAAAATTGTATTTTTTTTTATTTTATAAAAATTTTAAAGTTATCAAAATAATTTTCATTTTCTATTTAAATTTTAATCAATGCGAGGCAAAAAATAAAAATAACTTAAATGATCACAGATCTTAGGTCAGGGTGAGGTCTACCTGTGAGAATATCCGGTAACGAGATTCCTATGTTACAGGTACTTGGAACAACTTCTACAGTTCTATGTATTGTCCACTATACAAATATCTATACGTAATTTTCAATTTATATGAAAGATAGCTTGATATGATTTGATTGGCGGGGGTTCGATATTATCTTTCTGAAGAGGTGAGGTTAAGATTGTACTGAGTTACTGACCCTTTATTTTAGAAAAATGCTAGAGGTACCAAATTAGGTACCAAAAATTGTTACGAAATGACTTATCATTATTGTGATTGGTTATCATTATAATGGGCCCGTCAGGCCAACCAATTAAAACAATCCAATATACCAAATATTTAATGCCATGTCATTTGGTGGCAAATTTTGGTACCCAATTTGGTACCTCTAGCACTACTCTAATGGTGACTATTTGGGAATGTGGATGAAACCCCAATCTTTGTTAGCCATAAATAATTCACGTAGAAAAGAGAAATCACCGTCTTAATTAATTAGAACTAACAAATTAATTATTAATATTATTTGAGTAATGTAACAATGTTATATATTTCGAAAAAGATTCGTTCATTTCTGTTATGCCTGAATTTGGCATAAGTCCTAAACAGGCCTAATGGGCTAGAATATCAGTACATCTCACATAATGGGCCTAAGAATGAGGAATGGGTCATTAAAGTCCGCCATCACAGGGAAGTTCGTCCCATTATTTTACAGCAGGTCGCCAGCGAGCCCTAAGGTATGGGTCGCAGTTCACGAGGTCTAGCGAGGCCTAGAGGTCTAGCGTGGCCTAGCATGTTATTACAAAGGCTTATGGTCAGGCCCAGTGAGGTCGCATAAGTAGGTTATCTTCATGCAGCGAGGATCGCCTCGCATGGTCAGACCCAGCGAGGTCGCATGCGAGGCCATCTAGTCAGTTTCGCCAGTAAAGATAATTATAGCATTAAACAAGCTGTGGGTTCCCCTTTATGGGCCATGGACAGAATAAATGGGTAGAAAAACAACCCAAAGAGATGACTAGTGGATTTGGGCCAAGCCGAGCCCATAGAAACCCTAGCCCATCTAGATAACTTCTTCTCTAAGAGAACTACGTATGGCTTGATCCCTATAAATAGGGTACGTAGGCATCTTGTAAAGCATGAGAAACAGTTCACCACTGATGACCAATACACAAGAGCAGCCACATCAAAACACACAAACCCTAATCCCAATTCTTCTTATAGCAAAATATCTGTATTTTGCTCCGTAAATCCAGCAACCTCCATAAATATTGTTATACAATATTCTCCCTATAACATTTGGCGCTAGAAGGAGGGCATAATTTTCGTTTGTGGAGGACAAACGAATTTCAAACATAAGGTTTCGGGTTTTATCGATTCCTTGAATCAGCAACGGAAAAAAAGATGGCTGACAACATACAAAAAACGATATGCTTAAGTGGCAAGATATGGATCTGTGGTATTCCTAACAAGAAGGCGTTAACATTCACTACTCGCGGACCCGGAAAAATAATGAAGAGATATGGCATCAGAACTTAAATCGGCCAGCAAAACAAAAAAAATGGAGAACAAACCATGGCTGGTAGGAGTCACGCGCGGCAAGCATAGGAACAAAGGCCATGAAAAAATATGGATCGGAGTCTACAAAACAAAATAATAATAAAAAAAAAGATACTTTCAATTGCATGTACGCAGCAACAGAGGCCAACAAGTCAACAACAACAAAAAAAAAAATGAAGCACAGGGGCAACTCACAATCAGTTGTAAACGGAAAATAAAAGATAAGTTCCTCTTTTCTTTTTATTTTAATTTTCCAGCAATTATATTTAATAAAATAAATATCCTGCCATGCATGCATAGTTTTGTTTTTAAATATTTTTCAGAAAAAATATTTAGTTATTCAGAAAATTCGTGTGAGCAATATATTTTTATGCTTGTAAAATTATTGCGATTTGGAAAATATCGTACGAGATATTTATGTTGATGAATTGCGAATATTTATGCTGATTAATTGAAGATATTTATGGTTTGATGAATTGTGAATTTATTTTACAATCCCGTACGAGCTGCATATTTTGAAGAAAAAATACATATACGAGACGCATAATTTTGTAAAAGATTTTCTACAAAAAGGATCATTATTTTCGAAGAAAATAAATATCGCGACATTCTTAAAAGAGCATATTTATTATTGCGTTTGGATTTGCAAAAGATTTTTCATATATCGTCGCGATAGTACATATATGTCAAAAATATTTTCAAACTTGCGAACTAAATTGCCAAGTAGGGTAGCCTAGACAAGCTATAAATTCCGCAATGCTACACGCTGAGTAAAATGCAGCACCCTCTGGATTATTATTGAAGGCCCATGACCAGATCTTGAGCTCAAGGTCGCATGGGTGGGAAGGCATCCCTATGCAAAATATCTTTTAGACATGCACAGCCAGCGCGCATGCAAAGTTCACCAGAATTACATCTACATCTCCTACTGAAGACCTCGCCAGACACATCCTTATGCGGTTGCATCAGACACTTGAAATGCGTGTACGCCAATTCGGGATATATACAAGCGCCAAGGCCCTAACTAGACAACAAGGATCGCAAAGGATTTCAAAAATATTATATATGCTCGCACATTTGAAAACCTTGGCAAATATATATCTTATAGTGGTCATCGCATGTTATCACACTTGCATCCGCATACGCCTAACGAGCACAATGGTGCTCGAAGTGTTTTTCTAATCATCTATTTTCAGTTTTTTCAGCGACTCAAAGAAATTTGGAAGCTTGAAGAATTTTAGTTATCCACTGCAGCAAGCTACACTGAAGAACTGGGGGCTAGTTGTTATGCCATATTTTGGCATGTCTAATAATCTCCCAAATTTCTAATATTCATTAATTATTAATTCATATTAATAATTATTACTTATCGCCTAAGTTTTATCCTCTCTCTGAAATGAGGAAAGAATCAATCTCAATCAATTAATAACGGAAAATATCTCCAAACGATATTCTTCAAATCAGGAAGATATCACAACGATAAGATTAAATCAGATAAAATCAATTATTACCCACATTAACGTAACTTATCCCTTAAGTCTCTCGGGATAAGCCCAATTAATTCACAGAACTGCGTGGGGCTTGATCCTATATAAACATAGGTACGCAGGCATCTTGGTACGATAGGGGATCCGATACACGAGACAAATCGAGACACCTGCCGAGTCCAGCCCCTCTTTTTTCATAAACCCTAATCCCCTAAAACAGCCACATAAACATTCAATTCGCTCTACTATTCCAGCAAACCTCCGATTTCGTGTTGTTACGAAATTCCTCCAACAACAATTTCATTTATGTAAAAATAATCAATTATATGATTGACAACTCAGTATTTAAAAACATTTTAAAATTATTTTTGAGAACTCTAACATTTGTCGTATCATTTATCGGATATATCTCATCAAGTCTCACGATTCCAAACATTATTGTTTTCTTGCAAATAGAAAGGAAGACGAGCATGCTGCAATTGTTGAAATAAGATGCTGTGGCGATAAGATTTGAACATTATAGGTAGGTAGTGAGCAATTACTACTAACAACAAAAACTCATAACATGGCTTTACAAAATAAATAAATAAATAATTAATTAATTTAATAAAACTCATAACATGAGCACATAATACATAAAATAAACATGTTGTGGAATAAAATCTAGATCACGAATTTGTAATTAATGCTGAGCTTCGTGCTTTAATGACTGTTTCCGTGTTCGAGACTAATCGGTCCTCACAGAGTGCCTACGTATCTCGTTTTGAGAATCAAGCCAAAAACGTAGTTCTGAGAATGAGGGGTCAGGCCCTTTATATAGGCTGAGGAGCCTTAGAATCGTAGTAGATCGAGTTAGGTGACTTGGTGGGCAAGTCACCGTCTTAAAGAAGGTTCTAGTCTCCTTCCATGTATGAATCAGTTTCCATGTTGAAATAGATATCTTGGAGGCTAAGTCGGGCAGGAGTAATATTCTTGTTTGACTCTTATTTGCTGAGTTGTTTGTTACCCTTAATATTAATTACGAAATTAATATAAAAACAGGGTTTGGGCCTATTTGGTGGGCCTCACGTCTGGACCATTCTAGGTCTAATTAATGCCACATTAAATGTGTCTTTAGGGCTTACTTTCAGCTCATATCATTTGCCCCCCAACTTCTAGGAAAACTGATCAGGTTTTCCTTGAAATTTTAATGGTCTTTTTCGAGACTCGGGTCAGGGTTTATCTTTGTACACTAATGTTTTCACAAGTATTATCTTGATGTAAAGCGTGGAGCGACTGACGCATTTATGACAATGTTAATTTGATGCTAATCGACACTAATCAGCCTTAAACGATGCTTAATCTATGTTAAATGACGTAAAATGGTGTAAGACGGCACTAAACGGCGCTAATCGATGATAAGCGGCGCTAATAAGCCTTAAACGACGTTTAATCCAAGTTAAACGACGTTGAATGGCATAAGACGGCACTAAACGGTGCTAAGCGACGCTAATCAGCCTTAAACGACGTTTAATCCATGTTAAACGACGTTGAATGACATAAAACCGCACTAAACGGTGCTAATCGACGCTAAACGATGTTAAGTTTTAGGAATGTTCGAAGGTCGACGTTTACTCTGGAAACCAAGAACCTTCATCAGAACCATCAACCGAGCCAACCAACTGACGGGAGGAGCCAAGAGGTCGGCCAGACCCCTTCCCGGGCAGCTGGTCGGCTGACTAGAGCTCCTGGTCGGCCTGCTAGGAGATCCTGGTCGGCTGGGGCTGCCAGGAGGTTGGTCAGAGGCCTTTCCGGGCAGCTGGTCGGCTGACAGGAGCTCCTGGTTGCCTTCCAGGTGCTCTTGGTCGGCTGAGGCTGCCAGGAGGTCGGCCTGAGGCCTCCCCAGGGGGCTGGTCGGCTGACATGAGGTTGGCGGCCCTTCCCCGGGCGCCCTGAAGTGCCTCTCGGAGCTTTTTCGCGATGTCTGAGTTCTTGTTATTGAATCATGACCTTGATTCTTGGCGCAATCTATTTCCTTAAGCGTAATTAACTCTTAATGCTCAGTTAAACGCTCAAGCGCAGCCAGGCGCAATATACTCGCTTAAACCCTTCTTTTTCTTTGGAATCGTATAACTTTGTTACGATTCTTTTCATATATAACGGATGAACTCCTTCTTTTTTCGTATATAAACGATATATGACCTGCAAACACGAACCAGGCTATCCTTCGAGCTGTTGTTGCAGGTCATGACTTTCCTATAAAAGAAATGGAGTAGTCTTCATTTTATAATTCACTCCTTCACTTCTTCACTTCCAAAATTCTCTCTGAAAGCTCTCAAGTTCTAAGGCTTCCAAGTTCTAGTTTCAAGTTCGAAGTTCGGGTTTCAAGTTCCAAGTTCGAGTTTCAAGTTCCAATTTCGAGTTCAAGATGTCAGATGGCAACCGCGCACCTCTTCCTTCATTCTCCATGTCCGAGGCGATGTCCAAGAGGACCATGGCTAGATCTATTCGAGGTAAATCTAGATTGCAACCTCCCTCATATGTTGATCGTCGTTTTCATTCTTTATTAGACTTGTTGAATACCATGAGGGATGGATTCCCTAATAGCTCTGAATTAGTCTCGTATCATAGTCCGTGTAAGTTAAAAGAAAGTGATGTCAAGAAAATTATAGAAGCATATGGCTTTCCGGACTCGGTCAAGGTCCGCCTTCCTGGCTTGGGTGACAGAACCTGTAATTGGCATCCTGAGAAGCTGTGTGTTTACAAGGGTGCTCTTGAAGCAGGTTTGAGATTCCCAGTTGATCCATTCATTGTCAATCTTCTAGCGGAGATCCAAGTTCATCCCTGCCAGTTGTTTCCAAATGCATGACGCGATGTTCTTGTTTTTATGCTAAGGTGTCGGGATCTCAATATCGAACCGACCACCATGATGTTCCGAAGCATATTTGCAATCAAGAACTCTTCCGATACTAAAAAGGGATGGGTCAGTATCAAGCATAGGACCAATGTTCCTCATATTTTGAATGCATTCTCCTTCCCAGATTCTCATCATTCTTGGGAAAGGAAGTTCGTGGTTCTGAAGTGGCGTGGTGGCGACTGTGCCATTTCTTTGTGTCGAAGTTCGGAGAAGTGAATGACAGTCTGCACTTTGTGTGTGATCTTAGTCCGGAAGAGCACCTTGAGCGAGATAGGTTAATCGCGGATGATGGTCGAACTCACTATAAAGTTTTCTTGAATGAAAAGAGACTTGTGGAAGATGGCCTTAGCTTACTTTCTATTGAGGGTAATTTTTTCTTTATCGCACATTATGAACTCTGTTTGTTCTTATTCCAATATTTTTCTGTTGCAATTTCAGCTGCTGAGGAGATAAGTAGTCGTCCCGACAACCAGACGATGGTTACTAGAAGGATGATCAAGAAAGCCCAGGCGGCTGCTGCACCCCCTGGCCAGAAAATTCCACAATTCCTATCGGGATGTTCCTCGAAAAGATCTCGAAATGCTGACGGGCAAATCAGATCCCCATTCATCCCTGGTTGGGGGATTTGCAAACAAGACTCTGTCTTGGGATCCCCAGAATCGGCATTGGATTGGTCTAAGTTTAGTATCACTCCTCCTGACATGTTAACCGTAACTGTCGGGGATAAAATGGATGAGGCGGAGACTCTTGGAGCTTAAGCCCTGTATCAGGTTTCAAACTCTCCTTCTTGAACGTAATGCCTTCATTTGTCTTATCACTTGTAAATATCTCACTAACTCTTTGTTACGGGCCAATGCATATTTTACCTGGTCGGCTGCCAGGTACTCCTGGTCGGCTGACAGGAGCTCCTAGTCGGCCAGACCCCTTCCCGGGCGGCTGGTCGGCTGACAGAAGATCCTGGTCGGCTGACAGCTGTCCCTGGTTGGCTGATCGGCTGACAGGGGCTCCGTGTTGACCCAAACGGTTCTAACCAATGCTTAAACGACGTTTAATCTATGTTAAATGATGTAAAATGGTGTAAGACGGTACTAAAAGGCGCTAATCAACGCTAAGCAGTGTTAATCAGCCTTAAACGACGTTTAATCTATGTTTAAACGACGATGAATGGCATAAGATGGCACTAAACGGTGCTAAGCGACGCTAATCAGCCTTAAATGACGTTTAATCTATGTTAAACGACGTTGAATGGCATAAGACGGCAATAAACTGTGTTAATCGACGCTAAACGGCGTTAAGTTTTAGGAATGTTCGAAGGTCGACGATCACTCTGGAAACCAAGAACCTTCATCAGAACCATCAACCGAGCCAACCAACTGACGGGATGAGCCAGGAGGTCGGCCAAACCCCTTCCCGGGTAGCTGGTCGGCTCACTATAGCTCCTGGTCGGCCTGCCAGGAGATCCTGGTCGGCTGGGGCTGCCAGGAAGTCGGCCAGAGGCCTTCCCGGGCAGCTGGTCGGCTGATAGGAGCTCGTCGTTGCCTACCAGGTGCTCCTGGTCGGCTGAGGCTGCCAGGAGGTCGGCCTGAGGCCTCCCCAAGGGGCTGGTCGGCTGACATGAGGTTGGCGGCCCTTCCCCGGGAGCCCTGACGTGCCTCTCAGAGCTTTTCCGTGATGTCTGAGTTCTTGTTCTTGAATCATGACCTTGATTCTTGGCTGTTGAATACCACCCTTCCAAGCATAATTAGTCTTTTTAATTTGTTAGCAAAGTTAATCCCTTGGAATCTATCTTCCTTAAGAGTAATTAACTCTTAATGCTCGGTTAAACGCTCAAGCGCAGCCTGGCGCAATATACTCGCTTAAAAGCTTCTTTTTCTTTGGAATCGTATAACTTTGTTACGATTCTTTTCATATATAACGGATGAACTCCTTTTTTTTCGTATATAAATGATAGATGACCTGCAAACACGAACCAGGCTGTCCTTCAACCTGTTGTCGCAGGTCATGACTTTCCTATAAAAGAAATGGAGTAGTCTTCATTTCATTTCACTTCTTCACTTCCAAAATTCTCTCTGAAAGCTCTCAAGTTCTAAGGCTTCCAAGTTCTAGTTCCAAGTTCGAAATTCGGGTTTCAAGTTCCAAGTTCGAGTTTCAAATTCCAAGTTCGAGTTCAAGATGTCAGATGGCAACCGCGCACCTCTTCCCTCATTCTCCATGCCCGAGGCGATGTCCAAGAGGACCATGGCTACATCTATTCGAGTTAAATCTAGATTGCAACCTCCCTCATATGTTGATCGTCGTTTTCATTCTTTATTAGACTTGTTGAATACCATGAGGGATGCATTCCCTAACAGCTCTAAATTAGTCTCGTATCATAGTCCGTGTAAGTTAAAAGAAAGTGATGTCGAGAAAATTATAGAAGCATATGGCTTTCCGAAATCGGTCAAGGTCCGCCTTCCTGGCTTGGGTGACAGAACCTGTAATTGGCATCATGAGAAGCTGTTTGTTTACAAGGGTGCTCTTGAAGCAGGATTGAGATTCCCAGTTGATCCATTCATTGTCAAGCTTCTAGCGGAGATCCAAGTTCATCCCTGCCAGTTGTTTGTAAATGCATGGCGCGCTGTTCTTGTTTTTATGCTAAGGTTTCGGGATCTCAATATCGAACCGACCACCACGATGTTCCGAAGCATATTTACAATCAAGAACTTTTCCGATACTAAAAAGGGATGGGTCAGTATCCAGCATAGGACCAATGTTCCTCATATTGTGAATGCTTTCTCCTTCCCAGATTCTCATCATTCTTGGGAAAGGGAGTTCGTGGTTCTGAAGTGGCGTGGTGGCGACTGGGGGCATTTCTTTGTGTCGAAGTTCGGAGAAGTGAATGACAGTCTGCACTTCGTGTGTGATCTTAGTCCGGAAGAGCTACTTGAGCGAGATAGGTTAATCGCGGATGATGGTCGAACTCACTATAAAGTTTTCGTGAATGAAAGGAGACTTGTGGAAATTGGCCTTAGCTTACTTTTTATTGAGGGTAATTTTTTCTTTATCACACATTATGAACTCTGTTTGTTCTTATTCCAATATTTTTCTGTTGCAATTTCAGCTGCTGAGGAGATAGATAGCCGTCGCGACAACCAGCCGACGGATACTAGAAGGATGATCAAGAAAGCCCAGGCGGCTGCTGCACCCCTTGGCCAGAAAATTCCACAATTCCTGTCGGGATGTTCCTCGAAAAGATCTCAAAATGCTGACGGGCAAATCAGATCCCCCTTCATCCCTGGTTGGGGGATTTACGAACAAGACTCTGTCTTGGTATCCCCAGAATCGGCCTTGGATTGGTCTAAGTTTAGTATCACTCCTCCTGAAATGTTGACCGTAACTGCCGGGGATAAAACGGATGAGGCGGAGACTCTTGGAGCTCAAGCCCTGTATCAGGTTTCAAACTCTCCTTCTTGAAAGTAATGCCTTCATTTGTCTTATCACTTGTAAATGTCTCACTAACTCTTTGTTACAGGCCAATGCCTATTTCCAGGCCAACACCCGCCAAGGCCGGGCATATCGAGATGAGAACGTGGCCTTAAAGAAGGAAAAGGAAGCATTTGACGAGAAGTTCCAGGACTTAGAGTCCAGGGCCATCCGTGCTGAAGCTAAAGCACATTCTTTTCAGAGGCAATATGACTCCTTATACAGGAAGAAGGCGGCTGACTACAAGTTGGTGGTGAAAGCTTATCAGGAGTCTGAGGACTTCCTTCAGCTCATAGACAGACATGATGACGAGGTACGCCCGGGTATTATGTCTCTTGGCTGGGATAGAGCCGTCAATACCGTTAGCAAGAGGCATCCGTCCGTAGTTGATCCAAGGAAATTTCCAAGCCCTTATGGTTATGTTGCTTCAGGCTCGGGAGTTAACACAGTAGCCCAAGCATCAGGCTCTGGCTCGAGGGGAAGTCATCGCCGTTCTGGCTCTGGCTCAAGAGGGGGCGCCCAAGCTGTTCAGCGTGACTCATCTTCCTCGAGTTCTCAAGGGAAACAACCGAACTCTCAGGGGAAACAGCCCATGACCGTAAGGAATGTGGCCAACGTCCGACAGCCAATCCCGGGAAAGAAGAGGTTTCGTAAAAAGAATGCCAAAGAGTCTTATACTTCTACTTCCGATTCCGAGGAAGCACCGCCGAAGGTGGTGGCTGAAGAGGAGAACGATGATGATGATGATGATGATGATGACGGGGAGGAAGATGGCTCTGGTGAGGATGGCTCCGGTGATGGTGAAGGAGAAGCGAAAGCTGTGGAGGAGTCTGAGGAGGAGTTGTTTCATGGCCTTGCACGGCTTTGTTAGCCACTTGTGGCTTTATCTTTTTATCTTTCAATCAAGGTCCTTCGGGACTTAACTTTTATTAATATTGTAACTTAACTCGGATCGTGCCCTTCGGGGTGTTTTATTTATGCACTTGTTTCCCTTATTTGTTTGTTTACTTGTTTTCGGTACTTGGTCTTTCTAGACTTACAATCAATAGGTGCTTGGTACATAAACAAAACCACAGAATCATTGAAAGGAAAACAAACTTGCATTAATAATTCGAAATGGGCTCAACCCTTACATAAATTATTATTGTCCTACTCGGGGCGTTAAGCCCTGGAACGGTTTCATCGAACCTTATTTCTACTTCTCCTATCAGGTAGATAAAAAGCTACGTCCTTGCAAGGACAGTTTAAACATAATAAATCTTGAGGTTCAAGGCATGCCAAGTACAGGGCACCTCATTCCCGTCCATGGTCTCCAACTTGTAGTATCCTCGTCCTAGCGTCTTCTTGACTCGATACGGCCCTTCCCAATTAGGGGCTAGCTTTCCTTTCTGACCAACTCCAGAAGCCTCTATCATCCTTAGAACCAGGTCACCTTGCCGAAAGAACCTCTCCCTAACCCTTCGGTTGTAGTGGAAAGATGCCCTCTTTTGATGCTCCGCATTCTTGGCGTTTACTTCATCCCTAACCTCATCAATTAGGTCTAGGGCAAGCCTCATGCCTTTTTCTTTTGTCTCTTGCTCATATGCCTCAACTCGAGGTTATGCATGCATGATCTCCAAGGGCACAACTGTCTCGGCTCCGTAAGCCAGCAAAAACAGGGTTGCTCCAGTTGTCACCTTGCAAATGGTGCGATACGCCCACAATATAGGCAGTAACTCATCCACCAAAGTGTTCCTTGAACGTTCAACCTTCTTCGTTAGTCCATCAAGGATAATCTGGTTCGCTACCTCTACCTGTCCATTAACTTGCGGATGCGCTACTGAAGTAAAACGGAGCTCAATAGCATTCTCCTAACAATATTTATTAAACTCCTCATTGTTGAACTGTGTCCCATTATCCGTCACAAGGATTCGGGGAATTCCATACCTACAAAAGACGTTCTCCCAAAAGAACTGGGCAATAGTGGCCATCGACTACTTCACCAAGTGGATTGAGGCTAAACCTCTAGCCAAGATAACCAAACAAGTTGCCCAGTTCTACTGGGAAAGGGACCAAGTATATCCATTCCCCACATTGCAAATGGAATAGGATAGCTAATCGAAGTCAACATCTCAGGCGGCTGCCTTACAATCGGAGCGTGCTTTTGGCATCTCTCAGACCTCTTGACATAATCTTTTGCATCAGCCAACATCTCTGGCCAATAGAATCCTAGACGAGTGATCTTGTGAGCCATGGCTCTGCCCCCCAAGTGTTGTCCACAGATCCCTCCATGAACCTCTTTCAACGTCTCTCTTGCCTCATGGGGCCTTAAACACTTCAAATATGGGATGACAAACGACCTCTTATAAAGGATGCCTTCGATCAAGGCATATCTCAATGCTCTCACTGATAGCTTTCGTGCCTCCAAGGCATCGTCAGGGAGCCATCCGGTTTTGAGGTGAGCTTTGATAGGATCTATCCAACAGCTTCCTAGATTAATTGTTGCTATCAACTTAGAGTTGATGGATGGGGCCTTCAAGACCTGGAAGTAAACACTCCCTGCGTAATTCTCTATCTCAGAGGAAGCGAACTTGGACAGGGCATCAGCCTTAACGTTTTCTTCTCTTGGAATGTGCTCCACATAGAACTCCTCAAATTGGGTCATAACACCCTTCACAATTCTTAAATACTTTTCCATGGTTTCATCCTTGGCCTCAAACTCTCCATTCACTTGTGATACTACAAGCATTGAGTCTCCACAGACTTTGAGGTTCTTGACCCTCATGATTCTTGCCAAGCCTAAGCCAGCTATCAATGCCTCATATTCAGCTTCGTTGTTGGTAGTAGGAAAGTCCAACTTCAAGGCATATTCAACTATGAACCCATCGGGGCTTTGCAAAACTAAACCTGCGCCACTAGATTTTATTTTTGATGCTCCATCAAAATAGAGCACCCAATATTCCTTCTAATCAGCTACAAGTTCTTCATCTTTATCTCCACTTTCAGGGGTGGTTACTATCTCCTACCCCCGACTTCTTGGTTGTTAATGGTACATTCAACCACAAAGTCAGCCAATGCATGAGCCTTGATGGTCGTTCGAGGCATATACGCGATGTCAAATTCTCCAAGCTCGATTGCCCATTTAATCAACCTCCCACTGGCTTTCGGGTTGTGCAATATGTTTCCCAACTGCTGGTCCGTCAGGACTTCGATTTTGTGCGACTGAAAGTATGGTCCTAGCTTTCTTGAAGTTGTTATCAATGTCAAAGCAAATTTCTCGATGGAGGAGTAATTTAACTCAGCTCCGTGCAACACCTTGCTTATATAGTAGATAGGCCTCTGAACCATGTTCTCTTCCTTAATGAGGACGACACTCAATGCTTGTTATGTACTTCTTCAGCTGTTCAAAGGCCTCTTGGCTTTCAGGAGTCCATTCAAAAAATTTCACCTCCAATGCTTGAAAGAAATGCAAGCACTTATCACCAGACTTGGAGATGAATCTCCCTAGAGCCGCCACTCTGCCAGTTAACTTCTGCACATCCCTTACAGAACGGGGTGGGAAACTATTGAAACCATTAATGAAGGAACCGATGAAGTCAGGGAGAACAGACTTCAAATCTTAACCTCTGAGTATGAACACTTCAGAGCTGGCCCTAATGAAGGCATTCAAGAAGTGTTTGAAAGGTATAATAAAATAATCAACAACTTGCAAATCCATGGCAAGAACTATACACAGAAGGAGATTAATCTGAAGTTCTTACTGACTATGCCGACTCACCTGGAACACAGGATAACAGCGATAAGAGAATCTCGTGACTTGAATAAAGTTTCTCTTAAAAAACTCTTCGGTATTTTAAAAACCTATGAGTTGGAACAAGTCCAACAGAAAGAGATTCATGGTAAAGGTAGAGTTGCAAGTTCATCAACAGCATTAGTGGTTGAGGCTCCTAAGGAATTGGAAGCTAAGGTTGTTCGACCTTACAGCTCAGACAAGGAGCAGACTGAAGTGGAACATGGTCAGACACCAGCTACTCAGGATGGAAGTGAGTTTTACTCATTAGAAGAATTGGATCAGTTGGAGGATGAATCCATGGCACTCATGGTTAGACAGTTTGGCAACTTTAGATTCAGGAGAAATCCTAAGTTTAAGTTCAAGTCTAATAACAGATTCCAGAGAGGAGGTTCCTCATCCTCCAGTAGCAGAGGTGGCTACAAAACTGGAACTGTTGATAGAAGCAAAATTCGTTGTTATAATTGCAATGAACTTGGACACTTTGCCACTGAGTGTCAGAAACCCAAACAAGCCCAGAAGAGAGATTATGTTCCTGAAAAGAAGAAACCTGGAAAAGCCTATGTGGCTGCTGGTAAAAGCTGGGATGACACAGATAGTGAAGATGAAGAATTTGGAAATCTTGCACTAATGGCAAATGGTGACATGCTCACTGATCCTAAACCACAGGTAAAACTTACTGACTCTGAGTTGGTTCGTCAGTTAGGTGGTTCCTTGGTTAATGCACAAAAACACATTGCTAGATTAAATCTGTTAAACACTGAACTTGAAAATGAAGTGTTAGAACTAAAAAAAGTGCATGTTAATCAAGATCAACAAAAAGAAGAAATAGCACGACTTAATAGAAGAGAGAAATCCATTCTAGAAGTAGTGACTAAACAACTTTCTAAAATTGCTGAACTTGAAACCAAGGTTAGTGCTTGCTTTAATTCTGTTAAACTTTCTAAAGAGCATTTCAATGAACAAGCTATAGAACGAACTGTAGGAATAGGGTTTGGTTATAACGAAGCTGTTGGATTGTTAGGCATAAATACCCCTAACCTTGTTAGTGCTAAAGAGAGGGGTATACCACATGTGCTTAAGAATGTTGAAGATCCGCTCTTTAAGAAGTCGATTGCAGAACCTCCAAACTTCACTTCTATTATTATTCAAGAAGAGATGCGTAATGAGGACAGTGCAAATGGCATAGTCCTTGATAATTTTAAATCTGTTAAGAAACCAGTTAAGGTTGTTTATCCAACAAGTTCATCTAAAACTGGGTTAAGTAGTGATAAGTTGAAAAAGAACAATAACATGTCTAACATGCATACCATGCCTATCATTGATATTTATCATAAAGCATGTGGTGTTGTCAATTGTATGTCTTGTGCTTTTAATGTAATGTCTGCTTACTTTAATGGTAATCAAGCATGTGCTGGTAAGACTGCTCCTCGACAACATATGAATAAGAATAAAAATGTTAGATCAAAGACTGCTAGTCCTCCTCAAGATAGGAGAGAGACATTTGTATCAAAGCCTAAACAGACTTTTGGTAAGGCTGCTTACAAGGTCAAATGTCCAGTCAATGAAACAAATGTCATTGCTGCTAAAGAAACATGGATACCCAAGATAAAACAAAAGATCGTCAAATCTATTTATAGGGTTAAATGTTTGTTGGTTAGTGGTGAAATTGGTGTCAACGTTAAAAATGTTGTTTTGCCTGACAAAGGCCAATTCTTTAAGTATTCTGGACCTAATCAGATTTGGGTTCCGAAGAAGGTTTAACCTATTTGTCATTGCAGGGTGTGAAACAGGTTGATCGAGTGACCTGGATCTTGGACAGTGGATGTTCAAGGCATATGACTGGAGACAGAACCCTGCTGACAAATGTGGTTGAGAAAGCCGGCCCAGTTGTTACCTTTGGAGATAACAGGATAGGTACAACTGATGGATATGGCAGATTGGAAGCTGGAAATGTTATCATTGATGAAGTGTCTTTTGTGAAAGGACTTGAGCACAATTTGTTAAGTGTCAGTCAATTTTGTGACAAGGGATTCGAGGCTTACTTCAACAAGAAGAATTGTCTAATCTCACACAAGAGACATGAACAACCATCTCTTACAGGAGTCAGAAAAGGCAATCTGTACGTGGCCAATATGAACACTGGAAGCACTGAAGAAATCAACTGCTTTTATTCTAAAGCATCTACAGATGAAAGTTGGCTATGGCACAAGAAACTCTCTCACCTTAATTTCAAGACAATGAATTCTCTAGTTAAAAGAGAACTGGTGAGAGGTTTACCTTCAATGGAATTCACTCAAGAAGGACTCTGTGATGCCTGTCAAAAAGGCAAATTGAAAATAGCAACTCACAGGAGCACTGACACATCATCAATAACTGAACCTCTACAACTGTTGCACATGGATCTGTTCGGTCCAGTTAATGTGATGTTTATGTCAAAGAAAAGATATGCTCTCGTGATTGTTGATGACTACTCAAAGTACACATGGGTTTTATTTCTGAATTCTAAAGATGAAACTCCACAGTTAGTGATTGATCACATCAAGTTGATTGAAATGGAGTACAAGAAACCAGTAAGAGCAATAAGGTCAGACAATGGAACTGAATTTAAGAATGCAGTTCTAAATGATTTTTGTACTGAAAAGGGAATAACAAGGCAGTACTCAGCCCCAAGAACTCCTCAGCAAAATGGGGTAGTAGAAAGAAAGAATAGAACCTTGATTGAAGCTGCACGTACTATGTTAAGTGAATCAAGGCTTCCCTTGTACTTTTGGGCTGAAGCTGTCAATACTGCATGTTATACCCAGAATCGAACTTTAATCAACAAAGACTTGATGAAGACCCCCTATGAAATAATGTATGAGAAGAGACCAACACTCAAGTACTTTCATGTATTTGGAACAAAATGCTTTGTGCTTAAAGATGGAGATGATCGTGGTGGAAAATTTGAGGCCAAAGCACATGAAGCAATTTTCATTGGTTATTCAAGAAGAGCTTACAGGGTGTATGTGATTGATCATCAAACAATGCTTGAAAGTGTCAATGTATCATTTGATGACACTAAACTTCCTAGTATCCAAACGGAGGATTCATCTGAAAAGTTATCTTTTGATGATATGACAGACTCCGATTCAGATGGTGACAACCAACCTGATGTTGCTGCTAATGATAACAGTAATAATGATGATAATGATCAGGGTGGTGGTGGTGGAAACAATGATCAGACTGGAGATACCACTGACACTCCTGAACATTCATCTAGTCAAACTGGCAACAACTCAGGGGGAGGTGATGAAGGATCAGCTGGTCATACTCAACATCATAATGAAGAACAAGGCGAATCATCAAGGTCAAATCTTCCCAGACAGACTGTGTGGAATAGAGCTCATCCTTTTGAGTTGATCGTTGGTGATCCAGATGTTGGTGTAAAAACTAGAAGGAGCTATCAAAATCAATGCAATTATTCTGGGTTTCTGTCTGCAATAGAACCTAAGAAAACAGAAGAAGCTCTTTCTGATCCTGATTGGGTGATTGCTATGCAAGATGAACTCAATCAATTCAAACAACAAGAAGTATGGAAGCTGGTACCCAGACCTAAAGACAGGAAAGTAGTTGATACAAGGTGGGTATTCAGAAACAAACTTGATGAAGATGGCATTGTAACTAGAAACAAAGTAAGACTGGTTGCTAAAGGTTATTCCCAAGCTGAAGGAATAGATTATGATGAAACCTATGCACCAGTGGCTAGACTTGAGGCTATAAGGATATTCTTGGCATTCGCAGCACATTCAAACTTCAAAGTTTATCAAATGGATGTCAAGAGTGCCTTCCTGAATGGCAAGCTGGATGAAGAGGTATATGTAGAACAACCCCCTGGCTTTGAAGATCCAGAATTCTTGGATTTTGTCTACTTTCTCTTCAAGGCAATTTATGGTCTTAAGCAAGCTCCAAGGAAATGGTATGACACTCTTTCTGAATTTTTACTTGAAAATGGATTTGTTAGAGGTGTCATAGACAAAACTCTCTTTACTAAGAAACATAAGAATGATACTATATTAGTCCAAGTCTATGTGGACGATATAATATTTGGGTCTACTAATGATCTTCTGTGCAAGAAATTTGCTAAGCTAATGCAGGGAAAGTTTGAGATGAGCCTGATGGGTGAGCTGAAGTTCTTTCTTGGATTACAAGTAAGTCAAAGGACAGATGGAATTTTTATTTGTCAATCCAAGTATGTCAGAGAGCTCCTCAAGAAATATCAAATGGAGGACTCATCTTCAGCAAGAACACCATCATCAACAGCTGTGAAATTTGGAGCTTGTGAAAATTCTGCTAAGGTAGATATCACAAGCTACAGAGGTATGATAGGTTCATTACTTTACCTTACTGCAAGTAGACCTGATATTATGTATGCTACATGCTTGTGTGCAAGGTTCCAAGCGGATCCTAGAGATGTGCATCTTATTACTGTTAAACGAATCTTGAGATATCTTAAGGGTACACCTAACTTAGGTATTTGGTACCCTAAAGAATCTGGTTTTAACCTTGTTGGATATACAGATTCAGATTATGCAGGAAGTGTTGTAGATAGAAAAAGCACCTCTGGGAGTTGTCAATTCCTAGGTGGTAGGTTGGTCTCCTGGTACAGCAAGAAACAACAAACAGTTTCCAACTCAACAGCTGAAGCAGAATATATAGCTGCTGGAAGCTGTTGTGCTCAAATCTTGTGGATTAGGAATCAGCTACGTGACTATGGCTTTGTACTTGACAATATTCCAATTCTGTGTGACAATACAAGTGCCATAGCAATCTCCAACAATCCTGTGCAGCATACGAGGACCAAGCACATTGACATTAGGTATCATTTTATCCGAGAGCATGTCATGAATGGTACCGTGGAGTTACATTTTGTACCCACGGAAGAACAAACAGCAGATATTTTTACTAAGTCTCTTGACGAATCCACATTCACCAGAATTGTTGGTGAATTGGGTATGTTAAATAGTCCTAGTAATTAAACTAGTTAATATCTGAGGTTTGATCTTTAATAATTTACAAGTGATTATCCTGTTAATATTTGTTGATTAAAATCACTTGTATAATTATTTTATCAACTTACCTTGTTACTTGTTAATGTTCAAACCATTGCCATTATCATCTTAATATATTTTTACTTACTTCTTTTTAATAATAAAATAATTCATTTTCCTTAAAAATATTTTTCTCAAATTTTACAAGTTGTAATTTTTGAGAAACTTATTTTTCTTGAAAATTATATTTATGATGATTTAATAAGTCATATTTTCTTTTTAAATAATTTTCTATTAGAAAGTTATTTTATTAGAAAATGTATAGATTTATTAATTTACCATGAATAAATATGTAAATTATCAATACTTAATATTTTGTAGTGTTTGTCCTTTTGTTATTAATGTTTGTTTTCATAAAAGGGACTACATATGATTGTTTTTATAATTTTTATTCGATTTTATAATTTTAGTGTAAATTATTTTGCTATTTTATAGCTTGTTTTAATAATTAAATTTGCTTCATTGTTAGAATTGCTTCATGTAAATAATCTGGTACATATTCTGTTATTACTTGATTTTTAGAATAGTTATATTGGTCCTCATCTCGAACTTCGAGATATAGTTCGAGATAGATCTTATCTCGAAAATTTTGAAGATAAAAACTAGGCACTGGTAACTCGAACTCGAATCCTAAGTCGAACTTCGAGATAAAGTTCCAGATAGTCAGTTTCGAGTTAAAGTTTGAGATAGTCAGTTTCGAGATAAAGTTCGAGTTAGTGAGTTTCGAGTTGAAGTTCGAGAGTCACTAACTCGAATATCTAAGTCGAGTTTCGAGTTGAAGTTCGAGATAGTCACTGACTCACTAACTCGAAAATCTTAATTAGTATGTACTCAATAGTCTGTAGTATAAATTAATAGTCTTTACTAATAGTCTATAGTCTGTTAGACAATTTGTGTCTACTCAGACTATCTGGCAGTCTATCCAGCCAATAGTCTGTGTATTATTAATGTAAATTAAATAGTCTATATACAATAGTCTGTAGTGTACATTAATATATATAGTCTATTTAGACTATCGGACAGACTATCCAGCGGTAGTCTAGATTAGTTTATTTTCTATTTTAGCTTTAGTTATTATCTTTTAGACTATCCTTTAGACTATCCATTAGTATATATATAGATTATGTCCACAGACTATCTTTAGTCTAATTTTTGTCTAAACTCACGAGTTAAGTCTCTGAGTATTCTTTCTCTGTTCGTTTATATACATACGATACATACAACGAACCGCCGCCCGATTTTCTTCAAAAATCGACCTTGTTTCTCAACCAAATCACGATCTGAAAACACCATTGTTCCGATCTCTTCAAGCCCGTTAATTTGATTGGTTAATCTTTCGATTTGGTAGTGTTTTAAGAAATCGTAATTTTCAAGAACTTAGTCGAATTTCTTGAATAATCTGCACTTTGAGAACGATTCTGCAAAAACTAAAAATAGTGGTGTGTTTGTGTGAATTCAGAGATCAACATACATTAATTTCAGAATTTTCTGTGAAGTTTCGATTTTACTGATTTTTCTGGTTATTTGAATTAATTGTTAAAATCCCTAAAATTCGAATTTGGGCAAATTAATTCAGTGTGTTGAAGTTAAAATGGCTGTTAATATGGAGATTATCAATCATAATTTTGTTGGTCATTTTAATCCCGATAATTGTACTCTCGAGAGGGTTAAACCTTGGATTCGATTTTTATATGAGCATTCTCTTATTCGTCATGCCATGATTCTCAATGCTCCGTTAAAAGTTGATTCACTTTTGGAAATGTGTTCTACATTTGTTCTCTCGACTGACTCTAGTTCTTTCACTTTTACCGTGGGAGACACACCTTATGTTGTGGATGACTCAACTGTTAACACTGTTTTACGACTTCCAACAAATGACTTTGTTGATGTTCCATCTGAAGCAGTGCTGACACAATTTTTCAATGACATCCATTATCAAGGAGAAGTTGATCTTTCTAAGTTGTCTAAAAGTAACTTCATGGCTGAGTGGGATTATTTCTTTGACACAATTGCTAAGGTGTTTGCTAACACTAAAAAGAATAATTTTCACAATATTCCTACTTTGCTTCAGAGAATTGGTTATGCAGTTGCTAATAATCAAAGGGTTAATTTTGGTAAATTAATTTTTGATGCCATGGTAAGTCGTCTCATAACTGCCAAGAACGATCATGATTTGGGTAGTAAAGTTGATTGTTACTATCCAAGGTTTTTAACTATTATATTTAATCATGTTGTTTCTGATGATCATCAAAGATTGTTTGCTAACTCTCGTACCGAAGCATCAGGAAGAACACATAAAAAATTCTTCACCAGGTTAGCAACAATGAAGAAGTTCACAAATGTTCCAGTGGTCATTACTCAGTATATGTCCAACTTCATAGAACTGCCAATCATACAAGAACAAGAAGCAGCAACTGCTCCTGATACCTGAACATCAACTTCAAGTGGCTCAACCCACTACTGCTGGGATTTCTGCAACTGCTACTGAACAGGTATTCTCATCTTTCCCTGAAACTACTTCTGGAGCCCAAGTGGCTGATAGGTTAGACCAAGAGGTTGTAGAACCACAACTTCTATCCCAGGTCTTAGAGCCAAACACAGTGTCATCTAAAATCTCAAAACCCAAATCCAGAAGTAAATTAACAGTGAAAAGACCTAATTTAAGAAGCAGTGATATGAGTGATCCCACAGCTCTGCCTCCACCAAAGAAGCGAAGAAACTTACTAATTGAGGCAACTGTCAGCCCATTCATATCCTCCCAAAAGGATACGGACATTGAAATGGCACATGAACAGTTACTGGAACCATTCTCTCAACAGGATGAGTCCATTGAAATTTGCCAGTCGGCCATGGCACCCTGTACAGAGTCAAGCACACCCATATTACTCACAATGGGGGAAAACATAACTGTAGAATCTGATGTGGCTAGGGACAATGAGCAAGGAGTGCACAATAGGATTGATACTGAAACAGTGCCTACCATAGTCACGGTAGAAGAACCTTCACAGGTTAATGAGGGAAATCTTGACTCTCAGCCACAAATAATAGAGTCATCATCTCCCCTCCCAGGAGGAACATTCCTGGCTCCCTCAAGGGATTTTCCACTCGCAGTTTCAACTGGAGAAAGTGGAAGGCAACTCGATCTTTCTGTCACTGAAGAAATTCAGACATCAATTCCAAATGAGATGACAGAAATGACTGAGGAAAGGGATTTGCGAACTCCCATTGCACCACCACTGACCTTCCAAGAGGAGGCTAGGGTGATTTTATCTGCAGGTACACATTCTGGAGCAGCTAAGGAAATAGTGAGGAGTGATGTGAGGAACACCACTAAACTGAGTGAAACACATGCACGTCAGATGAGTGAAACTCAGAGTGATATTCAGGTGAGTGCACACACTGACACATACACTCGTTCATTGGAAGAAAAGATTAAAGCTCTAGAAAAGGAACTTGAGGCCAGTAAAGCTGAAGCAAAATTACTACGAGAACAAGTGGGTGAACGGTCTTCTTCATCTACCTCTGTCAAAAATCAGCTTGCTGTGATAAAGAATGACATCACCAAGATGAAGACAACATTCACAAACAAGTTCAACACTCTCGAATTATCTTATGAACAGGCACTTGATGATGCTGGAGAGGTTACTGTTACTCAAGATAAACTCATTTCTGTAATCTCCGACAAAGTTGAAAATCTTCAAACAGCATTAATTAAGAGTCAATTGTCTACTGAACACCGTCTTGATGTGATTGAAAGGCAGAATGCACAACAAGGTAAAGGGATCAAACATTTGTTCAACATGATTAGCAGAACTCACACACCCACAGCAGAAGAAAGGGAATTCTTTGAAGGAAAAGGTGGAGATGGTGATGAGCGAGACCCTGGAGATGGTGCATTTAACACTTCGGTAGAGGATTCCTCAACTAAGGGGGAGAAGTCAAGAGAGGGAACTAGTAAAGACTCTGAACAAGGTGAACAAGGGAGAGATAAGGGGAAGAAGATAGCAGATTCTCAGAAAAGTGCTGAAGACACAGAAGACACTGAAGGGTATTACTACACAGGTGAACCAGACAACTTTGATGTTTTTGCTGATCTAAGGTTCTCTGATGTGGGTGAAAAAATACCAGAACCAGATTTTAGCAGCTGGGAAGATGAAGTGCCAGTTGACCCTGAATATGAAGCTGAGCAAGCAAAACTGGATTTTGAAGCTGAATTAGAAGTTGAAAGGCAAGAAGCAAATCTCAAATTGCGAGATGAAAAGCTTCAGAAAACACTAGATATGCTTGCACACAAAGAAAGACTTCAAAAAGAGGAAGCAGAAGCAAGGCAACGGGAACATGCACTTAAAGTTCAAGAAAGGAAGTTATACGTCAAGTTTAAGAGTGGTGAGAAATGGGAACGTGCTCAACGAATAATAGACTCACATCAATCTCTTGATAATGATGATTGTCGACTCCTTTCCATCTTTGAAAGACTCAAAGAGCTTAATCCAACACACGAGATGTACATGAGAGCCCTAAGAACAGAAGTTGTGAGAATAACAACTGCAGGTGAAACGAAAACAGATGAGTTCTTAATATTTGTTGATTGTCATGAGTTTGGAACACAAAGAGTGTCAATTCAGTTCTTCTATGACAAATCATTGACAGAAATCTGGGTTCTTAGGCCAAAGGTAAGAACTTCTTCTGAGTTGGGTGTACTACTTCATGAAAAATTCAAAGAGTTTGCTGAAAGAGCTGGTCCAGAAATAGTTAAATTGCCTAGACAATTGAAATTCCTTAAAGGTGAGGTGCTTCATACAATCAATCTTGAGATTGAGGAATTGTTCACACACTCTGCCAGGCAGTTGGTCTATATTGAATATGTTCTGAGAAATCAAGGATTTTCTACTAAAGAGAAGTTAGAAATTGCTGATCGCATTAAATCCTATGCAGAAGTCAAATTTTTTAAGGATTATGAAAAGTTCAAAGGTCAATTGAGAAAGGCACTTGGAATTCCTCTTGTTCGTCCTACAGGATTCTCATCAAGAAAAGAGTTGCTAGTTGATGCAGAATTGCACAAAAATCTGCCAGAAATGGATGATCCAGAAGAAGGAGAAATAAGGAAGGAAGACAGTCAGAAATGAAGAACAGCTCTACATATAATATTTTTAGAGTTAGATAGATCAAGATAGGATAATGTTTAATATGATCAGGCTAGAGGATCATCTATCTTGTATTTATCATTATGTTTGAATCTGGAAATTGTTATAAATACCAGAACTTTTTCATTATTTACTTGTTATTAATGTTTTATCATTTACTAGTTTAAGTTGAGTTAGTTGAGTTATCCTCTAGGAATTTGCTTGTTAATTTATAACAAACAAATAGGGGGAGATTGAAAGGCATATGACTCAGCCTATTTGTAGTTCGAGGATCCAACTCAACTTAAAGTAGATTGTAATAAGTAAATAATATTAACTGTCACAGGAATCTCATAAGATGCTATCTATTAGAAGAAACAAATCTACAAGTCAATCTATAGTTTTGATATTTTACACTAGAAGAAGTTCAGTCTACTGATCAAGCCTCAGTGTGGTATTCAAAGTCATGGATTTAATTCAGAAGGATAGAGATTTCTACAAGTGACAAGAGACAGTATCAGTACAGAATATTTAAAGAAAGTTGAGAGAAGAAATTGACCACAGCTTAAAGTCAAAATGAAGAACAGAAGTTGAAGTTAGTCGTTCATGAACCAGACCGTGCATCGAGCGTCAACAAATATTCAGTGGAGGTTCTTTATTTATTTCAGTGGTTTAAAAGTGAAGGTTAGACTATCAAATGAATTATGTTAATTCTCTATTAATTAATTTAAAGTATTTAGTTAACTTAATTAATAAATTAATTCTTCAAGAATTAATTTATTTATTAAGTTAATTATTGATTTAATTAATTTAGAATTAATATAGATTGCTAAAAGACTATCAGAAGTGTTTTTAGACTATGGTTTTATTATTAAAAGACTGTCTAAGATAGTCTAGGAGATAGTCTGCTCAGCATACTCAGTCCAGTTTGATAGTCTGCTAAGGAATTGTCTACCAGGAAGTCTGCATGGTAGTCTGCCAGAAAAATCATGTATTAAAGACTATCAGGATAGTCATTCTGATAGTCTGGAGAAAGAATTGGGTAGTCTGCCAAGCCAGATAGTCACACCGGTAGTCTGCAAGAGAATGGATAGTCACACCGGTAGTCTGCAAGAGAAAGGATAGTCACACCGGTAGTCTGCAACAGGTCAGATAGTCACACCGGTAGTCTATGTGTTCCCTGGATAGTCTGCAAGCCTTTAGACAGTCTGTGGATAGTCTGTTTAAGTGTTAAAATAGACAGAAGATATTTTCAACATAACAACTACAAAAGAGACAGAAGCCAGGATACACAGACAGACACGAGACATGTTTTAAAGACAGAAGACAAATATTACATCTCTCTCTCATCTTTAAAGCCATTGATTATCTCAATTAATTCACAGAAAATCAAGTTCAACTCATTTGTAATATTTAATCCGATAGAACTTAATTATTTGTGACTCTTGTATTACTAGCGAATTAAGTTTCCTAGTTCTTATCTCGATTTTTATTAACTAAATTAGAAAAGTTCATGTCGAATTTTCTAATTAGTTTTTATTAACGTGATAATACTCTGTACTGATTTTGTAACAACCATCAAGTTTAATATATCGTTATATTTAACTTGAATTTTGTTTCAATTAATTCCTCTCAAATTTGTCTAAACTAAATTTTATTTAACGGACAAATTTCGATAAAAAGATAAAGATTGTATTCAACCCCCCCTTCTACAATCTTAACGGACCTAACACTTGCCCTTATTAGGACCGGCCCACTGCACCTACAAAAAAAAATACACACATAGATTATATGAGTTAAGGCAGAAGAGTATACATAGAATAATTAACTAAGAATAAACAGAGAATAAAGCACAAATCTCTAATTCGACTTAAACAGAGATGAGAAGAGAAACCTGTTTTATTATCATTTTCCTTGTAAAACAACATAACACTGGACAATTACCTTATCAAATACTGATCAAGTAATCAACTTATCTTAATAACAGTAAGATTTGCTTGCTCAAGCTAATTAGAAAATTAATATTAGACCAGATAAAATTAGAACAATAGTGGAAAACAGACCAGATACAATTAGACCAGTTTTACTTCAAATTACTTCAATGAATGTTTCACCTGTTCTGTTACATGCTGTCTAAAGGCTAAAACACCCTAATTAGTGGAGTCTGAACAATTACCTGTATCCACTTTCCACATAAATCGAAGAAACTAAACAAATAGAACCTTAATTAAACAAACACTAATTCCACTTCAACAAATAAAACCCTAAATCGACTTAAACCAATACAGCCCTAATTAGAGAAATTCGACTTAAACATAGAATAATTAACTAAGAATAAACAGAGAATAAAGCACAAATCCATGAATAATAACTAAGAATAAACAGAGAATGATTAACTAAGAATAATTCGACTTAAACAGAGAAGAGAAGAGAAACCTGTGCAAATTTTGTGAGGTCTATCCTTCGTTTTGGGGTTTCCATCGACTTCTGCTGTCCGTTCAGCTGGCCGATTTGCGATTCCATCGATTTGCGGCGACTAAAACCTAATTTTATCGAGAGAGAGAGTGAAAATAAAAGAGGGGAAAATTGGGAAAGTGCTAATATATAGTAAGATATACAATTGACTGTAAACAGTCAAATATATCTACATCGACCGAATACAGTCGAAATTAGCCGAGGAGTTTGTGTTGACTTTATTCGGTCGAATTTGTCTAAATCGACCGAATATAGTCTAAATTAGCCGAGGGTTTTTGTTCTGACTTTATTCGGTCGAATTAAATGGACCAAGCTTTTTTTGCCAAAGGTTACTGCAATAAAACCTGGAGCTAAACTAATACAACCATTCATCATTATCAATAAATAAGAAAAAATGATTCATCACTAAACCGATGTGTAAAAATTGGAAACTTTTAAAATTTTGAAATATTACATAAATAAAAAATAATTCTTTGAATACATTCCCAATAAATAAGAAAAAAATTACACTAAATCATCATTATCACTTAATTCATCATTTTCTTCTTGGTCATCATCTTCGATTCCCTCCTCCGTGATTTTTTGACTTTCTACTTCCTCATTGTAAACTATTGAATGATCATTTTCGAACATCCTCAAGTCAACAAAAAAATTCGAGGGATCACGAACAATAACTCTTTCAACGTATGATGATGAAGCATTCGACACTTCATTTTGTAAAGCATCGTCGTTGATTTTGGTCTTTTCTTTGGTTGATACAATTTCATCAACTTCTCGACTCTTTGTTGTTAGAACCGTGTACCAAGATGATTTCGCATTTGAAATGTTTGGTGCATAATACACTTGATGAGCTTGGCTAGCCAACACAAACACGTCTTCGGCATTTAGCTTTGATTTGACGTCCACGGTAGTCATCCGGTGTCTATCAACTTTCACATGTGTCGTGTGATCAAACCAATGGCACTTGAAGACGATAACTTGATGCCCGTTGTGATAGAGGAGTTTTAGAACTTCCTCCACTCTTCCATAATAGTTTCCATAACTTTCTTTGTAAGAAGTCCCTACAATTACAAATGTATTAAATTTGGATGCAAATTATAAATGAAAAAAACATGACTTCAATATTAAAATAAATTAAAATTCTCACCAATGACAACTATGCCGGAATTTGGTGAAGTGAGTTCATTAGCATTTACGCTAATAAATTTGTAACCATTACACTTGCACCATTTATAAGACTCCACTTTATACATCGGACCTCTTATTAGGTCTATAAATTTGTTCTTGAGCCTTTCATCATTTTGCACCTAAAAAATATATAAAAAACATGATATAATACATAAATGTGTCAAATAAATTATACAAACAAAAGTGTGATCACATACCCTTCTTTCAAACCAATCTTTAAATTGTTCTTTTTGAACTTGTTCCTTTTCGGCATCGTTGAGATGGGGGTAATGTTGTTGTACCAATTTTTGGAACCCACTACATATTTAAGTTAAACAAAAATAAGTTTAAATTGTAAATTGAATTTATAAAATCAAAATGGAATAGAAAGGTTTTTACCGCAAGTACTTTCCAACTTCCGGCGAATTAATAAGCACGTAGTATGTCATAAGCCCATGTTCCTCATTTCGACGTAGTATTTCGGGTTTGGAAGTGGACACATTCCTCCTCAATGTAGCGTTGTGCCATTGAACCTTCGGCTCGAGCTTTGTTACCCACT
Organism: Kitagawia praeruptora; assembly: GCA_037693485.1. Classification (NCBI taxonomy): domain Eukaryota; kingdom Viridiplantae; phylum Streptophyta; class Magnoliopsida; order Apiales; family Apiaceae; genus Kitagawia; species Kitagawia praeruptora. The sequence continues at coordinate 47,640,304 of CM075351.1, forward strand.
TTCAATTTCAAGTTATGCAAGTATCTTTCAACAAAATACATCCACCGCCAATTTGCCGGTCCACCCAACTTAGCCTCGGTAGCTAAATGTAGTGGCAAATGCTCCATCGGATCAAAAAGACCAGGAATAAAAATGGTTTCAAGTTTGGAGAATATCCTCACTATATCTTTCTCCATTTTTTCCAAATCCGAGTACTTGAGATTGGAGGAGCATAAATCTTGAAAGAAGTTGCATAACTCAATAATAGGATCAGCTACATGTTTTGGAAGTAAGTCACGACAAACGATAGGCAATAACTTTTGCATGAAAACGTGACCGTCATGTGATTTCATCCCCCGAATGCAATTATTCTTCCAATTCACACACCTAGATATGTTTGAGGCAAACCCATCTGGAAGTTTCAATGCTTCAATCCACTTGAACAACTTCTGAATTTGTTCCCTTGAAAGCACGTATGGTGCATGTGGTTTCGTGTCAACACCTTGAATCCACAACTCACGGTGCACACCTAATTCTTCACAATCCTTTCTTGATTTAGTGTTATCTTTGGACTTATTCGGATCATTAAGGATTGTGTAGAATATGTTGTCAAAGACATTCTTTTCAGTGTGCATAATATCAATGTTGTGACGAAGGCTCAATGTCTCCCAATATGGAAGCTCAAAAAATGGAGAAAAGTGAGTCCAGTTATGTGTCACACCATAATCCTTCGGTTTTCTGTTTGATGACTTTCCCGGTGGGGGAAACTGTATATGCTCACACATAGTCTTTGCAATCAATCCAGAATGTCTAGCACAGACTGATCGTGTCTCAACACTTCCAAACTTTGTACTCCTTCTTAGGGGATCATCTGGTTCCAAAAAATACCGAGCAGTGCCATAGAAAGTAGGTTTACCACCATGTTTGAGTTGTTTAGCTTTCACCTCTCCCATGCAAACTGGACATGCTAACTTACCCTTAGTAGACCATCCACTAAGCATGGCAAGTGTAGGAAAGTCACTAACTGTCCACAAAACCATCGCCCTCATCATAAAATTTGTACGCGCGTGAGAACCTATCATATGTTTCCACCCCTGTATGCCACAAAGTTTTCAGTTCATCAATTAGCGGCCTAAGATAAACATGAAAGTCTTTTGTCGGATCTGTCGGCCCAGGGATAAGAAGGGGCATGAACATATATGGAGCCTTAGTACACATAGATGGGGGAAGGTTGTACACAAAGACCACCACAGGCCATACTGTATACTCTCTAGCGTGTGCATCACGAAAGGGGTCAAATCCATCAGTAGAAAGTCCAAGTCTAACATTCCGAATCTCCTTTGCAAAATTTGGAAATCTACGATCAAATTGCTTCCATTCATCTCCATCTGCTGGGTGACTTAGTTGGCCTTCAACTACAACTCTATCATGGTGCCATCTCATACATTTTGCAGCCTTCTCGGCCATGTATAAACGCTGCAATCTCATGGTGATAGGAAAGTACCGCAATATCTTTCATGGGATCTTTTGTTTTTTCGGATCTTTTTGAACTTTGTATCGATCCCCTTTGCATATATCACAATGTGTTTTATTCTCATTTTCCTTGTAAAACAACATGCAATCATTCTCACAAGCATCAATCTTTTCATACTCCATATTCAGTCCTTTAATCATCTTTCGCACGGTGTAGTACTTCTCAGGCAATTTATGATCATCAGGCAATACTAATCCAATGAGATGAAGCAACTCATCAAAAGCATTATTGCTGCAATTATGCCTATTCTTCCAATCAAGCAACTCTATTACGTACTCAAATATTGTGAAATTGACATTGCCTGGATAAATTGGTTCAGAAGCAATATTCACGTGTCTATAAAACTCTGCTGCTGTTGCATTTGGTTCTTCTTCAAAATCCTCACAATCCTGAAAATCATCATCATGTGCATCATACATAACATCATCTTTGTAATTAACATTAGCAGAACTCGTTCCAACTTCGACCCTTGGCATATCTTTCTCACCATGACAATCCCATCGAGTGTACCATTGCATGATACCATGTCTATACAAATCGAGTTTCACGGTAGAAGGATTCTTATAACAAGAATTTCCACATTTTTTACACGGGCATCTTATAAGACCATTGTCTTCTTCTTGCATATGTTGTATAGCAAATGTAATGAAATTATCCACACCAATTTTGTATTCTTGTGTTAAATATTTTGCCTCATTATATCGATTACGACCAATCCAACTACGATCGGATGCCATATACATGTAAACAATATGTAAACAATGACATAAGGCAAATGTAAGCCTAGAAAATAAAAAATTATGCAAAATTATCATAATCACAATAATTGGAACACATAATTTATGTAAACATGAATATATGCAAAATTATCATAATCACACTAATTGGAACACATAATTTATTTAAACATGAATATATGCAAAATTATCATAATGACACTAATTGGAACACATAATTTATTTAAACACGAATACTAATCGGAACATAAATAATAATATTTACATGATTAACAACTTCAAAAATACTTACTTGATAATTTAGGAATAGCACATGAAGCAACAATGTTGAATCAAGGAAAGAAATGGTGAAAATGGGGAAGAATGTAACAATACGGCGAATGGAAAGAAAAGAGGCAGTAGGGTTTCTACTTGAGACCGGCTAAATTCGACCGTAACTGGTCGAATTTAGTAAATATATTTTCGACCGCAACTGGTCACAACCAAGATTCAACAGGATACGGTCGCATTTACTAATTTCGACCGATTCGGGTGGAACCTACTAAATTCGACCGATTCCGGTCGCCAAAGTTGTCCTCACTTTTGACTCCAATTTTCCCGCCTGCGTAAGTTTTCGAAAAACTAAGAGGGAATTTTCCCGGCCACTCCAAATTTTAAAATGCGACTAGATTCGGTCGAATTTAGCTATTTAATTGGCGGGAGCTTCTGAGCTGACTTTTGGCGGCTGCTAGTTTCGATCTTCTTTAAAAAACGGTCGAAATTATTACTAATTTCGACCGCTTATTTTCGACCGTTTTGTAGTTCGACTATATATGGTCGAAATTAGCCGGAACTACTAAATTCGACCGTATCCGGTCGAATTTAGCCGCAGTCGAAAATATGTAGTCGAATTTAGCCCTGCTGTGTTGTAGTGGTGTAAAAAAATGTGACATGAATTCCAAATCCTATTCCTTGATTAAGCAAATCGAGGTATTAGGTTTAAGAAGGTTTTATGACCTAACCCTAAAATGAAAAGACATCTCAATGTGTTATATGTGCGGACTAAATTTGTGTTTAAAGTAAAAACTAGGGTTAGGAACATATATTGTATAAAGATTAATATTATGATTACTAACATTTTTTTTATTAAAATAAAGAATAATTCTAGAAGTATAAAATTGAGTACACTACAAAATGATGTGACATTCGTTAATTATGTGATAGTACAAAATAATTTTTATTGATTAATATGGACATGAATGTAATTATATATATTAATAAATCTTTTTATACGGAGCTCTAACATTTTCCATAATTACATAAAATAAGAATCTTAATTATTATCAATATAATACTAATTAATTAACAATATAATATTACTGGCTGGGAGTCAACTTAAAAGTAACGTGACCTAAGACTATGTGGATAGGTGGGTGGCTTAGACTGTATACTGAACAAAGGCGATCGAGATGATTACATGCATGTACTATTGCAATTTACAAGCTGTAAGCTTATTACAGTTTGAGTGATTCGTGTTGAGTTGATGTGGACGCCTTTGTTTCTTGTTTTTTGAAAACTTGAACAGATGTTACTTATTGCTTTAATGCATCTAGTACCGGTTCTGGACTTCTGGTGATAGCTCAAAGCCATAGATAAGCCATGAATGTATGTATATGTGTGTGTATATGGGCCGGTGTTCGTATTCTTTCATTGTTGTTTTCAATATTTTCTGTCTTTACCAAACATGTATATCTATCTATACTATATTATTAAAAGCAAATTAAAGACTTTTGTAGTGATTTAACGTTCGAATAACATATTAAAATTAATATTTATAATATATTATTATATTATAAATATATTATAAAAACTTAAAGGTTCCATTCCCCCAACAATATATTAATTTATATTTAATACTAAAAATTATTATATAGAAAGATCATTTAAGGTTCGAATTATTCCAATAACGTATTAAAATTAATATTTAAAATATCATATTACATTATAAATAAATTATAAAAAAACTAAAAGTAATCTTGCACGGAATATAAACTAGTTATAATAAAACATTTTCCTAATTCTATCGTCGTTCACCGTAAATCCAGACCCCTTTACTTCTACCTCAACATTTATCCAAATCCTTACATTCATAAATAATACGACTACATTCTTTCTGCAGGAGTAATATTTATGCATTATTGAACATGATAGAGTTCATAAAATCATATACTCCATATTAGTAATAATTACGGCTTATCTTATAATTTTCATTTCTGACTACAAAACTTTAAAATTGTATTTTTTTTATTTTATAAAAATTTTAAAGTTATCAAAATAATTTTCATTTTCTATTTAAATTTTAATCAATGCGAGGCAAAAAATAAAAATAACTTAAATGATCACAGATCTTAGGTCAGGGTGAGGTCTACCTGTGAGAATATCCGGTAACGAGATTCCTATGTTACAGGTACTTGGAACAACTTCTACAGTTCTATGTATTGTCCACTATACAAATATCTATACGTAATTTTCAATTTATATGAAAGATAGCTTGATTTGATTTGATTGGCGGGGGTTCGATATTATCTTTCTGAAGAGGTGAGGTTAAGATTGTACTGAGTTACTGACCCTTTATTTTAGAAAAATGCTAGAGGTACCAAATTAGGTACCAATTAGGTACCAAAAATTGTTACCAAATGACTTATCATTATTGTGATTGGTTATCATTATAATGGGCCCGCCAGGGCCAACCAATTAAAACAATCCAATATACCAAATATTTAATGCCATGTCATTTGGTGGCAAATTTTGGTACCCAATTTGGTACCTCTAGCACTACTCTAATGGTGACTATTTGGGAATGTGGATGAAACCCCAATCTTTGTTAGGCATAAATAATTCACGTAGAAAAGAGAAATCACCGTCTTAATTAATTAGAACTAACAAATTAATTATTAATATTATTTGAGTAATGTAACAATGTTATATATTTCGAAAAAGATTCGTTCATTTCTGTTATGCCTGAATTTGGCATAAGTCCTAAACAGACCTAATGGGCTAGAATATCAGTACATCTCACATAATGGGCCTAAGAATGAGGAATGGGTCATTAAAGTCCGCCATCACAGGGAAGTTCGTCCCATTATTTTACAGCAGGTCGCCAGCGAGCCCTAAGGTATGGGTCGCAGTTCACGAGGTCTAGCGAGGCCTAGAGGTCTAGCGTGGCCTAGCATGTTATTACAAAGGCTTATGGTCAGGCCCAGCGAGGTCGCATAAGTAGGTTATCTTCATGCAGCGAGGATCGCCTCGCATGGTCAGACCCAGCGAGGTCGCATGCGAGGCCATCTAGTCAGTTTCGCCAGTAAAGATAATTATAGCATTAAACAAGCTGTGGGTTCCCCTTTATGGGCCATGGACAGAATAAATGGGTAGAAAAACAACCCAAAGAGATGACTAGTGGATTTGGGCCAAGCCGAGCCCATAGAAACCCTAGCCCATCTAGATAACTTCTTCTCTAAGAGAACTACGTATGGCTTGATCCCTATAAATAGGGTACGTAGGCATCTTGTAAAGCATGAGAAACAGTTCACCACTGATGACCAATACACAAGAGCAGCCACATCAAAACACACAAACCCTAATCCCAATTCTTCTTATAGCAAAATATCTGTATTTTGCTCCGTAAATCCAGCAACCTCCATAAATATTGTTATACAATATTCTCCCTATAACATTTGGCGCTAGAAGGAGGGCATAATTTTCGTTTGTGGAGGACAAACGAATTTCAAACATAAGGTTTCGGGTTTTATCGATTCCTTGAATCGGCAACGGAAAAAAAGATGGCTGACAACATACAAAAAACGATATGCTTAAGTGGCAAGATATGGATCTGTGGTATTCCTAACAAGAAGGCGTTAACATTCACTACTCGCGGACCCGGAAAAATAATGAAGAGATATGGCATCAGAACTTAAATCGGCCAGCAAAACAAAAAAAAATGGAGAACAAACCATGGCTGGTAGGAGTCACGCGCGGCAAGCATAGGAACAAAGGCCATGAAAAAATATGGATCGGAGTCTACAAAACAAAATAATAATAAAAAAAAGATACTTTCAATTGCATGTACGCAGCAACAGAGGCCAACAAGTCAACAACAACAAAAAAAAACGAAGCACAGGGGCAACTCACAATCAGTTGTAAACGGAAAATAAAAGATAAGTTCCTCTTTTCTTTTTATTTTAATTTTCCAGCAATTATATTTAATAAAATAAATATCCTGCCATGCATGCATAGTTTTGTTTTTAAATATTTTTCAGAAAAAATATTTAGTTATTCAGAAAATTCGTGTGAGCAATATATTTTTATGCTTGTAAAATTATTGCGATTTGGAAAATATCGTACGAGATATTTATGTTGATGAATTGCGAATATTTATGCTGATTAATTGAAGATATTTATGGTTTGATGAATTGTGAATTTATTTTACAATCCCGTACGAGCTGCATATTTTGAAGAAAAAATACATATACGAGACGCATAATTTTGTAAAAGATTTTCTACAAAAAGGATCATTATTTTCGAAGAAAATAAATATCGCGACATTCTTAAAAGAGCATATTTATTATTGCGTTTGGATTTGCAAAAGATTTTTCATATATCGTCGCGATAGTACATATATGTCAAAAATATTTTCAAACTTGCGAACTAAATTGCCAAGTAGGGTAGCCTAGACAAGCTATAAATTCCGCAATGCTACACGCTGAGTAAAATGCAGCACCCTCTGGATTATTATTGAAGGCCCATGACCAGATCTTGAGCTCAAGGTCGCATGGGTGGGAAGGCATCCCTATGCAAAATATCTTTTAGACATGCACAGCCAGCGCGCATGCAAAGTTCACCAGAATTACATCTACATCTCCTACTGAAGACCTCGCCAGACACATCCTTATGCGGTTGCATCAGACACTTGAAATGCGTGTACGCCAATTCGGGATATATACAAGCGCCAAGGCCCTAACTAGACAACAAGGATCGCAAAGGATTTCAAAAATATTATATATGCTCGCACATTTGAAAACCTTGGCAAATATATATCTTATAGTGGTCATCGCATGTTATCACACTTGCATCCGCATACGCCTAACGAGCACAATGGTGCTCGAAGTGTTTTTCTAATCATCTATTTTCAGTTTTTTCAGCGACTCAAAGAAATTTGGAAGCTTGAAGAATTTTAGTTCTCCACTGCAGCAAGCTACACTGAAGAACTGGGGGCTAGTTGTTATGCCATATTTTGGCATGTCTAATAATCTCCCAAATTTCTAATATTCATTAATTATTAATTCATATTAATAATTATTACTTATCGCCTAAGTTTTATCCTCTCTCTGAAATGAGGAAAGAATCAATCTCAATCAATTAATAACGGAAAATATCTCCAAACGATATTCTTCAAATCAGGAAGATATCACAACGATAAGATTAAATCAGATAAAATCAATTATTACCCACATTAACGTAACTTATCCCTTAAGTCTCTCGGGATAAGCCCAATTAATTCACAGAACTGCGTGGGGCTTGATCCTATATAAACATAGGTACGCAGGCATCTTGGTACGATAGGGGATCCGATACACGAGACAAATCGAGACACCTGCCGAGTCCAGCCCCTCTTTTTTCATAAACCCTAATCCCCTAAAACAGCCACATAAACATTCAATTCGCTCTACTATTCCAGCAAACCTCCGATTTCGTGTTGTTACGAAATTCCTCCAACAACAATTTCATTTATGTAAAAATAATCAATTATATGATTGACAACTCAGTATTTAAAAACATTTTAAAATTATTTTTGAGAACTCTAACATTTGTCGTATCATTTATCGGATATATCTCATCAAGTCTCACGATTCCAAACAGTATTGTTTTCTTGCAAATAGAAAGGAAGACGAGCATGCTGCAATTGTTGAAATAAGATGCTGTGGCGATAAGATTTGAACATTATAGGTAGGTAGTGAGCAATTACTACTAACAACAAAAACTCATAACATGGCTTTACAAAATAAATAAATAATTAATTAATTAATTTAATAAAACTCATAACATGAGCACATAATACATAAAATAAACATGTTGTGGAATAAAATCTAGATCACGAATTTGTAATTAATGCTGAGCTTCGTGCTTTAATGACTGTTTCCGTGTTCGAGACTAATCGGTCCTCACAGAGTGCCTACGTATCTCGTTTTGAGAATCAAGCCAAAAACGTAGTTCTGAGAATGAGGGGTCAGGCCCTTTATATAGGCTGAGGAGCCTTAGAATCGTAGTAGATCGAGTTAGGTGACTTGGTGGGCAAGTCACCGTCTTAAAGAAGGTTCTAGTCTCCTTCCATGTATGAATCAGTTTCCATGTTGAAATAGATATCTTGGAGGCTAAGTCGGGCAGGAGTAATATTCTTGTTTGACTCTTATTTGCTGAGTTGTTTGTTACCCTTAATATTAATTACGAAATTAATATAAAAACAGGGTTTGGGCCTATTTGGTGGGCCTCACGTCTGGACCATTCTAGGTCTAATTAATGCCACATTAAATGTGTCTTTAGGGCTTACTTTCAGCTCATATCATTTGCCCCCCAATTTCTAGGAAAACTGATCAGGTTTTCCTTGAAATTTTAATGGTCTTTTTCGAGACTCGGGTCAGGGTTTATCTTTGTACACTAATGTTTTCACAAGTATTATCTTGATGTAAAGCGTGGAGCGACTGACGCATTTATGACTATGTTAATTTGATGCTAATCGACACTAATCAGCCTTAAACGATGCTTAATCTATGTTAAATGACGTAAAATGGTGTAAGACGGCACTAAACGGCGCTAATCGATGATAAGCGGCGCTAATAAGCCTTAAACGACGTTTAATCCATGTTAAACGACGTTGAATGGCATAAGACGGCACTAAACGGTGCTAAGCGACGCTAATCAGCCTTAAACGACGTTTAATCCATGTTAAACGACGTTGAATGACATAAAACCGCACTAAACGGTGCTAATCGACGCTAAACGATGTTAAGTTTTAGGAATGTTCGAAGGTCGACGTTTACTCTGGAAACCAAGAACCTTCATCAGAACCATCAACCGAGCCAACCAACTGACGGGAGGAGCCAAGAGGTCGGCCAGACCCCTTCCCGGGCAGCTGGTCGGCTGACTAGAGCTCCTGGTCGGCCTGCTAGGAGATCCTGGTCGGCTGGGGCTGCCAGGAGGTCGGTCAGAGGCCTTTCCGGGCAGCTGGTCGGCTGACAGGAGCTCCTGGTTGCCTTCCAGGTGCTCTTGGTCGGCTGAGGCTGCCAGGAGGTCGGCCTGAGGCCTCCCCAGGGGGCTGGTCGGCTGACATGAGGTTGGCGGCCCTTCCCCGGGCGCCCTGAAGTGCCTCTCGGAGCTTTTTCGCGATGTCTGAGTTCTTGTTATTGAATCATGACCTTGATTCTTGGCGCAATCTATTTCCTTAAGCGTAATTAACTCTTAATGCTCAGTTAAACGCTCAAGCGCAGCCAGGCGCAATATACTCGCTTAAACCCTTCTTTTTCTTTGGAATCGTATAACTTTGTTACGATTCTTTTCATATATAACGGATGAACTCCTTCTTTTTTCGTATATAAACGATATATGACCTGCAAACATGAACCAGGCTATCCTTCGAGCTGTTGTTGCAGGTCATGACTTTCCTATAAAAGAGATGGAGTAGTCTTCATTTTATAATTCACTCCTTCACTTCTTCACTTCCAAAATTCTCTCTGAAAGCTCTCAAGTTCTAAGGCTTCCAAGTTCTAGTTTCAAGTTCGAAGTTCGGGTTTCAAGTTCCAAGTTCGAGTTTCAAGTTCCAAGTTCGAGTTCAAGATGTCAGATGGCAACCGCGCACCTCTTCCTTCATTCTCCATGTCCGAGGCGATGTCCAAGAGGACCATGGCTAGATCTATTCGAGGTAAATCTAGATTGCAACCTCCCTCATATGTTGATCGTCGTTTTCATTCTTTATTAGACTTGTTGAATACCATGAGGGATGGATTCCCTAACAGCTCTGAATTAGTCTCGTATCATAGTCCGTGTAAGTTAAAAGAAAGTGATGTCAAGAAAATTATAGAAGCATATGGCTTTCCGGACTCGGTCAAGGTCCGCCTTCCTGGCTTGGGTGACAGAACCTGTAATTGGCATCCTGAGAAGCTGTGTGTTTACAAGGGTGCTCTTGAAGCAGGTTTGAGATTCCCAGTTGATCCATTCATTGTCAATCTTCTAGCGGAGATCCAAGTTCATCCCTGCCAGTTGTTTCCAAATGCATGACGCGATGTTCTTGTTTTTATGCTAAGGTGTCGGGATCTCAATATCGAACCGACCACCATGATGTTCCGAAGCATATTTGCAATCAAGAACTCTTCAGATACTAAAAAGGGATGGGTCAGTATCAAGCATAGGACCAATGTTCCTCATATTTTGAATGCATTCTCCTTCCCAGATTCTCATCATTCTTGGGAAAGGAAGTTCGTGGTTCTGAAGTGGCGTGGTGGCGACTGTGCCATTTCTTTGTGTCGAAGTTCGGAGAAGTGAATGACAGTCTGCACTTTGTGTGTGATCTTAGTCCGGAAGAGCACCTTGAGCGAGATAGGTTAATCGCGGATGATGGTCGAACTCACTATAAAGTTTTCTTGAATGAAAAGAGACTTGTGGAAGATGGCCTTAGCTTACTTTCTATTGAGGGTAATTTTTTCTTTATCGCACATTATGAACTCTGTTTGTTCTTATTCCAATATTTTTCTGTTGCAATTTCAGCTGCTGAGGAGATAAGTAGTCGTCCCGACAACCAGACGATGGTTACTAGAAGGATGATCAAGAAAGCCCAGGCGGCTGCTGCACCCCCTGGCCAGAAAATTCCACAATTCCTATCGGGATGTTCCTCGAAAAGATCTCGAAATGCTGACGGGCAAATCAGATCCCCATTCATCCCTGGTTGGGGGATTTGCAAACAAGACTCTGTCTTGGGATCCCCAGAATCGGCATTGGATTGGTCTAAGTTTAGTATCACTCCTCCTGACATGTTAACCGTAACTGTCGGGGATAAAATGGATGAGGCGGAGACTCTTGGAGCTTAAGCCCTGTATCAGGTTTCAAACTCTCCTTCTTGAACGTAATGCCTTCGTTTGTCTTATCACTTGTAAATATCTCACTAACTCTTTGTTACGGGCCAATGCATATTTTACCTGGTCGGCTGCCAGGTACTCCTGGTCGGCTGACAGGAGCTCCTAGTCGGCCAGACCCCTTCCCGGGCGGCTGGTCGGCTGACAGAAGATCCTGGTCGGCTGACAGCTGTCCCTGGTTGGCTGATCGGCTGACAGGGGCTCCGTGTTGACCCAAACGGTTCTAACCAATGCTTAAACGACGTTTAATCTATGTTAAATGATGTAAAATGGTGTAAGACGGTACTAAAAGGCGCTAATCAACGCTAAGCAGTGTTAATCAGCCTTAAACGACGTTTAATCTATGTTTAAACGACGTTGAATGGCATAAGATGGCACTAAACGGTGCTAAGCGACGCTAATCAGCCTTAAATGACGTTTAATCTATGTTAAACGACGTTGAATGGCATAAGACGGCAATAAACTGTGTTAATCGACGCTAAACGGCGTTAAGTTTTAGGAATGTTCGAAGGTCGACGATCACTCTGGAAACCAAGAACCTTCATCAGAACCATCAACCGAGCCAACCAACTGACGGGATGAGCCAGGAGGTCGGCCAGACCCCTTCCCGGGTAGCTGGTCGGCTCACTATAGCTCCTGGTCGGCCTGCCAGGAGATCCTGGTCGGCTGGGGCTGCCAGGAAGTCGGCCAGAGGCCTTCCCGGGCAGCTGGTCGGCTGATAGGAGCTGGTCGTTGCCTACCAGGTGCTCCTGGTCGGCTGAGGCTGCCAGGAGGTCGGCCTGAGGCCTCCCCAAGGGGCTGGTCGGCTGACATGAGGTTGGCGGCCCTTCTCCGGGAGCCCTGACGTGCCTCTCAGAGCTTTTCCGTGATGTCTGAGTTCTTATTCTTGAATCATGACCTTGATTCTTGGCTGTTGAATACCACCCTTCCAAGCATAATTAGTCTTTATAATTTGTTAGCAAAGTTAATCCCTTGGAATCTATCTTCCTTAAGAGTAATTAACTCTTAATGCTCGGTTAAACGCTCAAGCGCAGCCTGGCGCAATATACTCGCTTAAAAGCTTCTTTTTCTTTGGAATCGTATAACTTTGTTACGATTCTTTTCATATATAACGGATGAACTCCTTTTTTTTCGTATATAAACGATAGATGACCTGCAAACACGAACCAGGCTGTCCTTCAACCTGTTGTCGCAGGTCATGACTTTCCTATAAAAGAAATGGAGTAGTCTTCATTTCATTTCACTTCTTCACTTCCAAAATTCTCTCTGAAAGCTCTCAAGTTCTAAGGCTTCCAAGTTCTAGTTCCAAGTTCAAAATTCGGGTTTCAAGTTCCAAGTTCGAGTTTCAAATTCCAAGTTCGAGTTCAAGATGTCAGATGGCAACCGCGCACCTCTTCCCTCATTCTCCATGCCCGAGGCGATGTCCAAGAGGACCATGGCTAGATCTATTCGAGTTAAATCTAGATTGCAACCTCCCTCATATGTTGATCGTCGTTTTCATTCTTTATTAGACTTGTTGAATACCATGAGGGATGCATTCCCTAACAGCTCTAAATTAGTCTCGTATCATAGTCCGTGTAAGTTAAAAGAAAGTGATGTCGAGAAAATTATAGAAGCATATGGCTTTCCGAAATCGGTCAAGGTCCGCCTTCCTGGCTTGGGTGACAGAACCTGTAATTGGCATCATGAGAAGCTGTTTGTTTACAAGGGTGCTCTTGAAGCAGGATTGAGATTCCCAGTTGATCCATTCATTGTCAAGCTTCTAGCGGAGATCCAAGTTCATCCCTGCCAGTTGTTTCTAAATGCATGGCGCGCTGTTCTTGTTTTTATGCTAAGGTTTCGGGATCTCAATATCGAACCGACCACCACGATGTTCCGAAGCATATTTACAATCAAGAACTTTTCCGATACTAAAAAGGGATGGGTCAGTATCCAGCATAGGACCAATGTTCCTCATATTGTGAATGCTTTCTCCTTCCCAGATTCTCATCATTCTTGGGAAAGGGAGTTCGTGGTTCTGAAGTGGCGTGGTGGCGACTTGGGCCATTTCTTTGTGTCGAAGTTCGAAGAAGTGAATGACAGTCTGCACTTCGTGTGTGATCTTAGTCCGGAAGAGCTACTTGAGCGAGATAGGTTAATCGCGGATGATGGTCGAACTCACTATAAAGTTTTCGTGAATGAAAGGAGACTTGTGGAAATTGGCCTTAGCTTACTTTTTATTGAGGGTAATTTTTTCTTTATCACACATTATGAACTCTGTTTGTTCTTATTCCAATATTTTTCTGTTGCAATTTCAGCTGCTGAGGAGATAGATAGCCGTCGCGACAACCAGCCGACGGATACTAGAAGGATGATCAAGAAAGCCCAGGCGGCTGCTGCACCCCTTGGCCAGAAAATTCCACAATTCCTGTCGGGATGTTCCTCGAAAAGATCTCAAAATGCTGACGGGCAAATCAGATCCCCCTTCATCCCTGGTTGGGGGATTTACGAACAAGACTCTGTCTTGGTATCCCCAGAATCGGCCTTGGATTGGTCTAAGTTTAGTATCACTCCTCCTGAAATGTTGACCGTAACTGCCGGGGATAAAACGGATGAGGCGGAGACTCTTGGAGCTCAAGCCCTGTATCAGGTTTCAAACTCTCCTTCTTGAACGTAATGCCTTCATTTGTCTTATCACTTGTAAATGTCTCACTAACTCTTTGTTACAGGCCAATGCCTATTTCCAGGCCAACACCCGCCAAGGCCGGGCATATCGAGATGAGAACGTGGCCTTAAAGAAGGAAAAGGAAGCATTTGACGAGAAGTTCCAGGACTTAGAGTCCAGGGCCATCCGTGCTGAAGCTAAAGCACATTCTTTTCAGAGGCAATATGACTCCTTATACAGGAAGAAGGCGGCTGACTACAAGTTGGTGGTGAAAGCTTATCAGGAGTCTGAGGACTTCCTTCAGCTCATAGACAGACATGATGACGAGGTACGCCCGGGTATTATGTCTCTTGGCTGGGATAGAGCCGTCAATACCGTTAGCAAGAGGCATCCGTCCGTAGTTGATCCAAGGAAATTTCCAAGCCCTTATGGTTATGTTGCTTCAGGCTCGGGAGTTAACACAGTAGCCCAAGCATCAGGCTCTGGCTCGAGGGGAAGTCATCGCCGTTCTGGCTCTGGCTCAAGAGGGGGCGCCCAAGCTGTTTAGCGTGACTCATCTTCCTCAAGTTCTCAAGGGAAACAACCGAACTCTCAGGGGAAACAGCCCATGACCGTAAGGAATGTGGCCAACGTCCGACAGCCAATCCCGGGAAAGAAGAGGTTTCGTAAAAAGAATGCCAAAGAGTCTTATACTTCTACTTCCGATTCCGAGGAAGCACCGCCGAAGGTGGTGGCTGAAGAGGAGAACGATGATGATGATGATGATGATGAGGAGGAGGAGGAAGATGGCTCTGGTGAGGATGGCTCCGGTGATGGTGAAGGAGAAGCGAAAGCTGTGGAGGAGTCTGAGGAGGAGTTGTTTCATGGCCTTGCACGGCTTTGTTAGCCACTTGTGGCTTTATCTTTTTATCTTTCAATCAAGGTCCTTCGGGACTTAACTTTTATTAATATTGTAACTTAACTCGGATCGTGCCCTTCGGGGTGTTTTATTTATGCACTTGTTTCCCTTATTTGTTTGTTTACTTGTTTTCGGTACTTGGTCTTTCTAGACTTACAATCAATAGGTGCTTGGTACATAAACAAAACCACAGAATCATTGAAAGGAAAACAAACTTGCATTAATAATTCGAAATGGGCTCAACCCTTACATAAATTATTATTGTCCTACTCGGGGCGTTAAGCCCTGGAATGGTTTCATCGAACCTTATTTCTACTTCTCCTATCAGGTAGATAAAAAGCTACGTCCTTGCAAGGACAGTTTAAACATAATAAATCTTGAGGTTCAAGGCATGCCAAGTACAGGGCACCTCATTCCCGTCCATGGTCTCCAACTTGTAGTATCCTCGTCCTAGCGTCTTCTTGACTCGATACGGCCCTTCCCAATTAGGGGCTAGCTTTCTTTTCTGACCAACTCCAGAAGCCTCTATCATCCTTAGAACCAGGTCACCTTGCCGAAAGAACCTCTCCCTAACCCTTCGGTTGTAGTGGAAAGATGCCCTCTTTTGATGCTCCGCATTCTTGGCGTTTACTTCATCCCTAACCTCATCAATTAGGTCTAGGGCAAGCCTCATGCCTTTTTCTTTTGTCTCTTGCTCATATGCCTCAACTCGAGGTTATGCATGCATGATCTCCAAGGGCACAACTGTCTCGGCTCCGTAAGCCAGCAAAAACAGGGTTGCTCCAGTTGTCACCTTGCAAATGGTGCGATACGCCCACAATATAGGCAGTAACTCATCCACCAAAGTGTTCCTTGAACGTTCAACCTTCTTCGTTAGTCCATCAAGGATAATCTGGTTCGCTACCTCTACCTGTCCATTAACTTGCGGATGCGCTACTGAAGTAAAACGGAGCTCAATAGCATTCTCCTAACAATATTTATTAAACTCCTCATTGTTGAACTGTGTCCCATTATCCGTCACAAGGATTCGGGGAATTCCATACCTACAAAAGACGTTCTCCCAAAAGAACTGGGCAATAGTGGCCATCGACTACTTCACCAAGTGGATTGAGGCTAAACCTCTAGCCAAGATAACCAAACAAGTTGCCCAGTTCTACTGGGAAAGGGACCAAGTATATCCATTCCCCACATTGCAAATGGAATAGGATAGCTAATCGAAGTCAACATCTCAGGCGGCTGCCTTACAATCGGAGCGTGCTTTTGGCATCTCTCAGACCTCTTGACATAATCTTTTGCATCAGCCAACATCTCTGGCCAATAGAATCCTAGACGAGTGATCTTGTGAGCCATGGCTCTGCCCCCCAAGTGTTGTCCACAGATCCCTCCATGAACCTCTTTCAACGTCTCTCTTGCCTCATGGGGCCTTAAACACTTCAAATATGGGATGACAAACGACCTCTTATAAAGGATGCCTTCGATCAAGGCATATCTCAATGCTCTCACTGATAGCTTTCGTGCCTCCAAGGCATCGTCAGGGAGCCATCCGGTTTTGAGGTGAGCTTTGATAGGATCTATCCAACAGCTTCCTAGATTAATTGTTGCTATCAACTTAGAGTTGATGGATGGGGCCTTCAAGACCTGGAAGTAAACACTCCCTACGTAATTCTCTATCTCAGAGGAAGCGAACTTGGATAGGGCATCAGCCTTAACGTTTTCTTCTCTTGGAATGTGCTCCACATAGAACTCCTCAAATTGGGTCATAACACCCTTCACAATTCTTAAATACTTTTCCATGGTTTCATCCTTGGCCTCAAACTCTCCATTCACTTGTGATACTACAAGCATTGAGTCTCCACAGACTTTGAGGTTCTTGACCCTCATGATTCTTGCCAAGCCTAAGCCAGCTATCAATGCCTCATATTCAGCTTCGTTGTTGGTAGTAGGAAAGTCCAACTTCAAGGCATATTCAACTATGAACCCATCGGGGCTTTGCAAAACTAAACCTGCGCCACTAGATTTTGTTTTTGATGCTCCATCAAAATAGAGCACCCAATATTCCTTCTAATCAGCTACAAGTTCTTCATCTTTATCTCCACTTTCAGGGGTGGTTACTATCTCCTACCCCCGACTTCTTGGTTGTTAATGGTACATTCAACCACAAAGTCAGCCAATGCATGAGCCTTGATGGTCGTTCGAGGCATATACGCGATGTCAAATTCTCCAAGCTCGATTGCTCATTTAATCAACCTCCCACTGGCTTTCGGGTTGTGCAATATGTTTCCCAACTGCTGGTCCGTCAGGACTTCGATTTTGTGCGACTGAAAGTATGGTCCTAGCTTTCTTGAAGTTGTTATCAATGTCAAAGCAAATTTCTCGATGGAGGAGTAATTTAACTCAGCTCCGTGCAACACCTTGCTTATATAGTAGATAGGCCTCTGAACCATGTTCTCTTCCTTAATGAGGACGACACTCAATGCTTGTTATGTACTTCTTCAGCTGTTCAAAGGCCTCTTGGCTTTCAGGAGTCCATTCAAAAAATTTCACCTCCAATGCTTGAAAGAAATGCAAGCACTTATCACCAGACTTGGAGATGAATCTCCCTAGAGCCGCCACTCTGCCAGTTAACTTCTGCACATCCCTTACAGAACGGGGTGGTTCCATGTCTAAGATTGCCTTGATTTTGTCGGGATTGGCCTATATGCCTCTCTTCGAAACCATCAAACCCAAAAACTTTCCTGATCCAACTCCAAAAGCACACTTGGCTGGATTCAACATCATCTTGTGGTGCCTCAGCACTTCAAATGCCTCTCTAAGGTGCTTAATGTGGTCTGCCTTAAACAGGCTCTTGACTAACATATCATCAACATAGACCTCCATGGTCTTTCTAATCAGATGGGCGAATATCTTATTCACCAGTCGTTGGTAAGTAGCTCCTGCATTCTTTAGACCAAAAGCTATAATAAGATAGCAGAAAACACCAAAGTCAGTTATGAAAGATACCTTCGGGATGTCATCCTTGTGCATCTTAATCTGATTGTAACCGTTGAACCCATCCATGAAGCTCAACATCTCATGTTCATCCGTAGCATCTATCAACATGTCTATCCTTGGCAGGAGAAAACAATCCTTCTGACATGCATCATTCAAATCAGTGAAGTCTATACACATCCTCCACTTCCCATTCGCTTTCTTGACCATCACAGGGTTAGCTAACCATTCGGGAAACTAAATCTCTTCAATAAACCCAGCCTCTAAGAGCTTGTCAACTTCTTGTTTAATGGCCTCATGCCTTTCAGGAGCAAAATTTCTCTTTTTCTGCTTTATTGTCTTCCGTCTAGGATCAACATTCAGCTTGTGAGTTATAAGTTGGGGATCAATTCCTGGCATGTCAGCTGCAGTCCAAGCAAACACATCACTATTTTCTTGCAAGAATGCTATCAACTTGCCCTTCAGGGGTTCCTTGATAAGTGGATTTTATATCCACTTGGAATGTTCCATATCGGCTTAAATTGATTCACTTGGCCTCAAGTTTGTTATATTTTTTATGTGTTTTGTGTAGTTGTGCAGGATTGTAACTATCGGCTAGGGTTGGTGAGTTTTGGCAATGATAGAGTTGAATTTGAGCTTTGGAATAAAGAAAGGAGTGCTTGCCTATGATTCCATGAAGATCATGAGCTCAAGAATTGAAGAATGGGAAGGGGCAAAAGAATCGGAAGAGAAAACGGATGAGAAATGAGCAAATTGTGGAAAATTTGGATGGTTGCGCAGTCTACACTGTTTTGGCCATATCTGGAGTTCTAGAAGTCCGTTTTCAGCGATCTTACTGTCCACGCGAAGCCTAGGGAATTTTCTTGAATTCTAAAGCAATCCGGCAGAAGTCAGCCACGCAGACTGTGCCAGAATTGTTGGAAAACAGAATGTAGCCGCGCAGACTGCGCCAGAACTCGCTGCAATTTACTGTTTTTCCCTAATTCGACTTATAATTGTATTTTAGGCAGTTTCTTCGAATTCTAATTATAATATAGGTTATTTTCTTGCTGGGCAAGACGTGGAGTTCATATATAAACACATCCAACCCTTGTAATTTGAATTATTACATACCATTACATATCAATTACTCTAGTTTATTTTTAATCTTTAATACTTTGTTTATTATTATGGTTTCATCAGATCCCATGATGACGAGAGCTTCAATTATGAACTAATCGTTGTCATGGGATTCTAACGGATTTATTTATGGAGCTTTAGTATCTTGATGCTTTAAAGATCTGTGTGTGATGTATATCTGATATCCTCGTATGGTTATGCTTAATTGATAGATGCGTCATGAACATCTAATTTGTTAATCTCATGTAAAGTGAAAGTGGATCTTGAGATTTAGAACTTGCCATGCTAGCATAGGTTCATGATTATTTATCAACATGATTCGTAGTATGAGCTGAGAATACATATATTGCCCTATGTGATCTTTGTGGATAACTTGCTCTTCAACCGTTATGTTTTCAAATTCTATAGACATATATGGTCTAAGCATAATTGGTGTCTATTCATCTTCTATCTCTTTTGTGGATGTATGGGTAGTTCGGTAGACGTATACTGAGAGGTAGCGTGTACTTGTTTCGTGTTATCCGATCAGATATCATAACCATTGCATATAGTGATTAAAGGCGTCAGATCTAAGCGAAGTATTTAATGAAGTTAGGATTCCATGGTTCATCTTGCGTAAGTAATTCGATTTTAATTATCATTAGTTAAGTAATTCTTTGTTTAATAGTTTGCATCTTAGTTTAATTTAGATAATCAAAACCCAATATTGTTAATTGTCTTAGCATTGCATAATAACCATACATTGTTTCATAGGTACAAACTAAATTAAAACCATAACCAGATCTCTGTGGGAACGAACTCAACTTTATTATATATTACTTGTGACCACGTACACTTGCGTGATTTAGTGCAAACATTCATTCAAAGATGCTCCTATATAAGTTACTTTCTCAGGGTCGCCCAGTTCTAAGGGAATAGGAACTAAGTCCTCTACTGGTTTCTCTCGGTGTTCATCATCACCACGAACATCCATGTCTTCAATCGGGAGTACCTGCCCCCCGATTCCATCAGATCTCAACGCAGATACATAGCAGCTCCTTGCCAGCTTCTGGTCACCCTTCTATTCTGTAACTCCATTCCGGGTTGGAAAATTAATCTTCATGTGATAAGTTGAGGCAACAGCCTTGAACGCATGAAGTCCAGTCCTTCCCAGGATTGCGTTATAAGTCGAGGATGCATTGATCACCAGAAAATTCAGCATCTGAGTAGCCTCCTTAGGTTTTTGCCCAATTGTCATGGGTAACTGAATAGTCCCTTCAACTTTGGACTCAACTCCATTAAATCCGTAGATTGGCATGTTGGTCGGAGTCAACTGAGAGTCAGTGTACCCCATTTTCATAAACGTGTCATGAAACAAAATATCAACAGAAGCTCCATTGTCTATCAAGACTCGCTTCACTTCCGAGTTGCCAATCACAGGGGTTATGACCAACAGGTCGTCATGGGGAAATTTTACCCTTTCAAGATCTGAATCATCAAACCCAATTGTTATTTCAATCCTAGAACGTTTCGGGGCTTCTCCCACGATGTGCATTACTTCTCTGGCCTATGCCTTTCGGGACTTTCGAGTCGTTCCAGCCGCTGTCGGGGCTCCCCAAATCATGTTAATAACCGGCCCTCGGGGCTGTGGATTACGATCACGATCTCGATCGTTATCCCTTCTGTTATTATCTCTTTTATCATAGTCCTTCTTTGGGTTTCACGATCATCACCCTTCGTGAACTTGCTGATCTTTCTTTTTAAGATTAAGAACTCAATCTCATCCTTCAACTACCTACAATCATCTGTATCATGCCCCGCATCTCGGTGGAACCTACAGTATTGTTCTTTGTTTCTCTTCGTGGGATCACCCCTTAAGTGGCTTCAGCCATCGGAAATCTTTATCCTTCTCAATATCTAACAAGATTTGACTCCTTGGAGCATTCAACCTTTCAAAATCAAAAAATCTTGGTCCCAAATTCTTCTTTGGTGGTGACTCAGAGTCTTTGCTAGTTCAGGGATACTTGTCCCTAGCGTCGTACTCTTGTTCTTACTTTTGCTTCTTTGAGTCATTGGAACCTTTGACATTGCCTCATGCGGCTTCTTTCTTCATGCTATCCTCCGCCTTAATATATTTGTCGGCCCTTCGTTGGAGCTCGGCCATGTTTTCAGGAGGATGCTTTGCCAAAGACCTCTTAAAGAAAAGATCAGTGGTTCCGTGTTCCAGGGCTATCATGGCCACCTTATTCTCCATATCAGTGATATTCAATGTCTCCTTGGTGAATCGCTTGAGATAATCCCTTAGATTCTCATTATTCCCTTGCACTACATACATGAGGGATGCAGAACTTTTCTCATGAACTCTCCCACTAATGAATTGGCTGACAAAGGCAACGCTCAACTCCTTAAAAGAGCCAATCGAATTTGTAGGTAGTCGACTATACCACCTTTGAGCCATGCCCGACAGGGTTTAAGGGAACGCCCTACACTTTATGGCATCACTCGCAGGTTGCAGCAACAGTGCATTCGAGAACGTCCTGACATGGTTTATGGGATCGCCCGTTCCATCATAAGCCTTGATCGTCGGCATCTTGAACTTCTTTGAGATGCGGGCATTCATCTCCTCCTCGGTAAATGGAGGTGTGGGATCATCAGGATCCCCAAGTGGCATCAGATCCTTGGGGTTGCTTCTTGGGGTTTCCACCCTTGCTTTTTCAGTTGGGGCATCAGCCCTTCTTTGTCTCCTTGACGGTCTCTCCAGATTTATGACGGGAATCCTTCCTGCGATTGGAGGAGGTCGATTCAGACTTTGCCTTGCTTGCTCCCTAGCAATGTCATCCTTCAGCCTTTGGATCTCAGCCTCATGAGCCTTGATCCTTCCTCAACCGTTTGTGGAGGTCCATCATGGATTATTCGGGCCCTCCTTCGAGGTTTTCTACTAGCACGTCGCCTCCTTGGGGCTTCGTCACGATCATCATCGTCATCCTCAGATGTCGAATCAGTAGTATAGGGGCCGGAGTAGTCAAAATACTCTCGATCTCAGATCTGTAAGGCATGACCGCTTGGTCCAGGTACTCGATTAGGGGGATTGTTAGGCAGCCCATACATCGGTTTGGTACTCACGGGGAGATCCGTAGTATGGATCTGTACCCCAGGTGGTAGGGGGTGGTTAGGGTTAACCAGAGGAGAGACCACCATCTGAAGAGGGTTGGTTTCTTGACCAGGATGGACGACCACAGGTAGCGTAGTCTCAACAAGGGGATTCGTCCCTGAAGGCTGAGAAGCTTGGGTTTGGGGGATCGCCCTTTGTTCAGTGATGGTTGTCTCAGAGGTGAGGGGCGGAGCAGAGCTAATTGGTAAAGCCTCGGTAGAGCTTGGTGCAGTTCTTCGTGTTTGAACCATGGTTGGTGTTGTTTTCCCACAGACGGCGCCAAATGTTGTGGAATAAAATCTAGGTCACGAATTTGTAATTAATGCTAGGGTTCGGGAGCTTCGTGCTTTAATGGTTGTTTCCGTGTTCGAGACTAATCGGTCCTCACAGAGTGCCTACATATCTCGTTTTGAGAATCAAGCCAAAAACGTAGTTCTGAGAATGAGGGGTCAGGCCCTTTATATAGGCTGAGGAGCCTTAGAATCGTAGTAGGGTTAGGTGACTTGGTGGGCAAGTCACCGTCTTGAAGAAGGTTCTAGTCTCCTTCCATGTAGGGCTGTTAACGAAGCGAATTCGAAACGAATACTTTAATTTTCATATTTGTATTCGTTTTAAATATATATTCGGATTCGTATTCGTTTATTACCCGAATAATTATTTGTATTCGTATTCGGATTCGGTTAAATTCAGGAACTATTCATATTAGTTTAAGATACTCATTTAAAAGAAAATGAAACTAAATAACTACTAAACTGATGGCCCGTGACAAAAGTTATGAACTCCCATAGTCCCATACTTCACCAGTTCAAGCAAATTATAAAGTACTAATATTACAGTCATCCAACTCAAAGGGATGTGAAACAATTAGGGATTTAGGGTTGTATTTTACTGGATTCTAAATTTTAGTATATGGACTGGACTTGGCTGGTTTGATTTTAATATATGGTCCCAAAAGAGAATATGGACTAAGTGTTAAGTGCCTACTGCATATGTTTATACAACTCGTAATCCATGTATGAATCAATTTCCATGTTGAAATAGATATCTTGGAGGCTAAGTCAGGCAGGAGTAATATCCTTGTTTGACTCTTATTTGCTGAGTTGTTTGTTACCCTTAATATTAATTACGAAATTAATATAAAAATAGGGTTTGGGCTTATTTGGTGGGCCCCACATCTGGACCATTCTAGGTCTAATTAATGTCGCATTAAATGTTTTTTTAGGGCTTACTTTCAGCCCATATCAAAACACAAAGATCAAAAATGAAAAGTCTGGCCTGAGTTAAAGTATGATTTAAATTCAAAGTCGAACACAAGTTTGGAAAGTATTAATTAGGATACTTAAAATAGATAGACTCACTTTCCAATTAAAAATAAACATGGTTTTAAAAATCGATAATCGATATAAATCGGTTGAGATATCGAATTTAGATTAATCGAGTAATCGGGGAATAATTGGAAGGATTAATCGAATATTATAATAATATTTAATATATTAATCTAATTTATAATTAAACATATCTTTTTAAATAAATTCACAGAATTAATCGAATTTCAAAAATTAAATCGATTAATTACCATAAAATAACAAATAACAAGTCCATGTTGTATTCGATTCGTTACCAGCCATGTTTCTCTCTAAACACCTTCTTTCTCCGCTCATCGGTATCCACCTCCGTTGACCTTCTTTTCTCTCCTTCCTATCTGCCCACTTCTCTCACGCTCTTTAAATTCTTGTTCATCTATCTCCCCTCTCTCTACTCATTCTTTTTTCTTCCCAGATCTGTTGCTCTAGTGTTTAGATGGGTTCTCGAAACTCGGAACATTCGGGCTCTATGAACTCTGATGAGTTTGCTGTTATTAATGGTCATAACTATGCAGCTAATGCCTATAATTTGTTACCTCTTTTGCACTTCGAGGTGGATAATGAGTCCATCAGTTCAGATATGGTCATGGGAGAACCTCTGTCTCCGGGAGCTCAAACACGTATGAGAGAACAGATTAATCTCATACTGAATGAAGGGACAGAACAATATGCTTCAGGACCTCAAATGGGCGTCTCTGGTGCTTCTCATGGAAGCACAAATGCTAACTCTCCGGCAGAAGTAACTTCGGCAAATGCTACTCAGGTACTTTATCAAGAAACAAATCAATACTCCTTGCATAGACAAAATACTACACCTGCTCAAATTGGAGATGTTAATGTGCTAAATAATTGTGCTACAACTTCACATGTTCCTAAAAAATCTGTCACCTGGAGTTCAGTGGTTGCCAAATCGGTTGTAGACCCTTCCCCAAGTATTAATAATGCTGATAGCGTCATAACTTATAATGAAGATGGATCTGCTGTTGTGAAATTCACTAGAGATTATATGGTCAATGCTCAGAAAAAATGGAATACTAGTATTATTGGTCACTTCATTGGGGGAGGATTTGCTTTTAAATTTATTCGAGAACAAGCTCAGAGAATATGGAGAAACAAGGGTCTGAATGGGGTCTTTTATAGCTCTAAGGGTTATTATACATTCCGTTTTGACACAATGCAAGAAAGAAATGCGGCGCTGCATCTTAATACAGTTCAAATGGGTGGCAAAACTCTTTATCTAAGGCCTTGGATGGAGGGTTCAACCTTCAAAAGAAATGTTGTTGAGAGGGTTCCTTGTTGGATCAGGTTGGTGGATGTCCCCTACTCTCTTTGGTCTAAGGAGAGTCTATCTGCAATTGCTCGCTCCGTTGGTAGACCCTTGAAATTTGATGATGCCATAGCCAAATTCGAGCCACTAAAATATGCTAATATTCAAGTGGAACTCGCTTACTCTGCTCCCCGACCTGATTTCGTGTGGGTTAATGTCCTAAATAATGGTGTCGAAGAACAAGAAAAAATTGAAATCCAGTACCCACAACTTCCTTACTCTTGCAGTATTTGTCAAGCATTTGGGCATTCTCTTGCCAGATGCATAAACAACCCAGAAAGAGAAACTAAAAAGAGGAAAGTTCCTACGGCCACTAATCAAGGAAAACAGCCAGACCCTCACAAAACGGAGTACTTACAAAACAGGGAGTTGGTTCCATATACCATTGGCAAGTTTTGCGGTTGTGACGTGGTTATGGACGAGGATGAAATCATAAATGAAATAGAAAATGCTGCTGCAACATTAGAAGAGGGTGAATTTAAACAGCAACAACTGAATGAAGATAATCTCGAAGAATTTGATACATTGCCTGACATGCCAGGTACTTCCAACGAATTGGTAACGTGGCGGAACTCCACAGAAACGACCAAGGGTCATGAAGATGAGATTCTGCCAGTTCATGCTGTGCCTTTGGCAACTAAAAATGTGTTTGAGGCTCTGATGGGAATCCCAGAAGATGAGCCAGTGTCCCCTGTTGCAGACAGTACAGGAATAAAACGCCACAAAAACAATACTTCCACTTCACACAAAGACAGACACCAGGAAAATTTTTCTCTCACTGTGGAGATTGGTCCACACTCAAGCGGTTCTGTTCACTCCGGGAATTCATGCTTGGGAGACGAGGGATTCACAAAGGTTTCTAATAACAGGAAAAGCTCCAGATTGGCAGGGCCGCCAATGCATAAACGGTTTTAATGAACTTTGCTGTTTGGAATGTCCGAGGTCTAAATAAAAGTCCTCATCAACAAGAAGTGTCTAAATTCATCTCCTCTAACCAAATTTCTCTGATGGGCTTAGTGGAAACCAAAGTTAGAATTCAGCATTCTAAGGAAATTGCAAGTCGTATTAAATCAAATTGGAATTGGATTTTTAATTATGAAAAGCATGATTACGGCCGAGTGTGGGTTGGGTGGGACCCCTCTATATGGTCTGTTCGGACTTATATTAAATCTTCCCAGCATATTACATGCTTTGTGACATTTTTGGAGAAGCAAGTAACTGTTTGTGTAACTTTTGTTTACGCTTTCAATCAGTCTCAGGAAAGGCAGGAATTGTGGAGGGATCTAGGCAATCTGGGTCAGACTATTACAATGCCTTGGTGCATAAATGGAGATTTCAACTGCATTTTGGCTTTGAATGAGGTTAAAGGCGGTCGAGAGCGATGGACAACTGGAATGCAAGAGTTTCATGACTGTGTATCAAACTCGGCCCTTGGCCACATTAAAACGGTTGGTCCTCTTCACACTTGGACTAACAAACGAACCTCTCTTATTCAAAAAAGACTAGATCGATCTTTGGCCAATACGGCATGGTTCGGTACTTATACTGAAGCTATTGTTATGGTTAAAACAAGGGGTCTAATGGACCATTGTCCTCTCATTTGCTCAGTGCCAATGCAGTTACAACGCCCTCCAAAACCTTTTCAGTTCCATAACTACATGATTGGCTTGGAATCTTTCCTGCCTACTGTCTCTAGCATTTGGTCTTCTCAGTGGTACGGGGAACCTATGGCCATCTTGGTTCACAAGCTTCGAGAAGTCAAACGCGCTTTAGTGGCTCAAAATAAAACCCATGGGAATGTTTGCACTAATGTCTCCTTGGCCCGTGATGATCTGTCAAGAATTCAAGAACTGCTGCAAAGGGATAGTGATAATCAGAACTTGTTACTTCTGGAAAATCAGGCCTGCAAAAAACTCCAAAATTCTTTGGTCGAAGAGGAGAGTCTGCTACTTCAGAAATCGCGGGTAAAGTGGCTAACTTGTGGGGACGGAAATAATTCTTACTTTTTCAATAAAATCAAATGCAATTGGAATGTTAACAAAATCTTGGCAATTGAAGATGATAACGGAGTTCTTCTCTCTGGCCACAAAGCTGTTTCCAACCAAGCGGTCAAATTTTTTTCATCTACTTTGGGTACTCAAGAGGAGCTTGAACCTTGCGATTTCAATTCCCTGGATTGTAAGCAAATTAGCTCTAGTCAGGCCTTAGCGCTAGAAGCTCCAGTTAGTGATGATCTTATTTTGGCGACGCTTAAATCAATGAAAAAGAATAAGTCTCCAGGACCGGATGGATTTACGGTCGAGTTTTTTCTGGCCTCTTGGGATATTGTGGGCAACACCTTCTGTGCCGCGGTCAAAAGCTTCTTCTCTAATGATTCTCTGCATAATTCTCTAAATGCTACCAGCATCGCATTAATCCCAAAAGTGCAGAACCCTTCCACAATGCGTGAATTTCGGCCAATATCGTTATGTTCAATCCCATATAAATGCATTGCAAAGATTTTGGCCTCCCGAATAAAAATTGTTCTGCCGAGTGTCATTGACATTGCCCAGTCAGCGTTTATTCCAGGAAGAAGTATCTCGGACAATATTTTGTTGGCTCAGGAATTGTTCCGTGGTTATCATCGTGACAATGGCAAACCCAAATGTGCTTTAAAGCTTGACCTCCATAAAGCTTTCGACTCAGTTCAGTGGGAATTTATCATGGGGGCTCTTAGGAAATTAAATTTCCCTTCAAAATTTATGAGGTGGATTTTTATTTGCATTTCGACGCCTTCTTACTCGGTAAAGGTAAATGGTTCTTTGTGTGGCTATTTCAGAGGAAAAAAAGGTCTTCATCAAGGCGACCCAATTTCGCCTTATCTTTTCGCCATTGCAATGAACATTTTGTCTTCAATGCTTGCTCAAACTCCTTCAAACTTTATTCACCACTGGAAATGTAAGGAAATGAAGCTTACGCATCTTTTTTATGCCGACGACGTCTTGCTGTTCTCCAATGGTGACATTGAGTCTATAAAGCATCTTATGGCATGTGTTGATCGTTTCTCAAAGGCGAGTGGGTTACGTCCAAGTTGTATGAAAAGTACTGTTTTTTATGGCAACTGCTCGGAAGACTTCACTTCTTGGTTTGACACTGCGTATGGCTACCCTCATGGATCTTTACCTGTTCGTTTCCTGGGGGTTCCTCTAATTTCTAGGATGCTGAAACACAGTGACTGCATGTCACTCATAGAGACAATAACGGCCAAAATCTCTTGCTGGACAGCTTGCCTCTTCTCTCGGTAATCTTCGCAATGCACTCTTACTGGACTAACCATTTCATCCTCCCAGCATCGGTTCATAGCCGTTTACAAACAATCTTTACCAGGTTCTTATGGAAGGGAGATGCCAACACAAAGGGGGGGCAAAAATTAGCTGGGATTCGATTTGTTTGCCTTACGAAGAAGGGGGCCTAGGTTTCAAAAATCTGAAAGAGTGGAATCAAGCACAGACAGTCATTCACCTGTGCAGAGTTGTGTCCAAGAGTTCAGCTCTATGGCCTCAATGGATCAATAAAACGCTCCTAAAGAAACAACACTTTTGGATTATGAAAATGCCAAATGATTGCTCTTGGACATTTAGAAATATTCTCAGACTCCGTATGCTGACTAGACAGTTCCTTTCTTACAAAATTGGGAATGGTCTAGCCACTTCTTTGTGGTTCGACCCATGGTGGCATGGCACTTGCCTTGCTGAAAATACTCAGGACCGTATTATTACTCAAGCAGGTATTTCGAGTGCTGCCTCAGTACACTCTCTTCTAACCTCTGGCTCCTGGATTCTTCCAAGACCATCTCCCAGGCTGCATCACATTCATCCTTTACTGGCGCACTGGACTGAGCATTTCGACTATCCTACTTTTGATCTCACCATTCCAGACGTCCTTTTATGGGATGACATTCCTCTTCGGAAAATCAAGGCTCGCAATGTCTGGACTTCCATTCGAACTCATGCACCGCAAGTCCCTTGGTCGCATTTAGTTTGGAATAGGCTCAGGATTCAGAGGTATGCCCATCTGGAGTGGATTCTCTGTCATGGACGGCTCCCAACTTTTACTAGACTTGCTTCGTTTGGCCTTCAAGTGCTAAGTTCTTGTACCCTCTGTCCGGGTGGCATAGAAACAGAAGCGCACCTTTTCCTCTTGTGCCCTTACAGCAACTTCATCCTTGCTAAGCTAGCAGGCCTTATTAACTTCAATATTGTGGGCTCGACTTGGAAGGAATTTCTTATCTCCTTGGGCAATATTTCGGACCAGACTTTAAGAAGCATTGCACTCCTTACGGCCCAGATTTTTACTTATCACCTTTGGAGGGAAAGAAATGCAAGATTGCATGACAGGGGTGTTTCAGGTCCTAAGGGCATTATTCATACCATCATGGTGGATCTTAAGACCAAGCTTCTCAACACGGATTGGTTCATCAAACATGCAAATTTAGATTCTTACGGATGGCTTCTCATTTGACGTTTTTTGTTTCATTTTGTTTGTTTCATTTCTCTCCTTTCTTTAGTTAGTTTGGAGTAGGTAGTTTCTCTCTTTGCTTGGCCAAAGAGCAAGGGTTAATCCCTTTTCTTCCCTTCTTTCTTTTCTTTAATATAATATACATTTAGCAAAAAAAAAAAAAAAAAGTCCATGTTGTGAGTTTTTGAAGTATTGTGTGGCTAAGGGTTAAGAACATGTTTAGGTGATTTACTATAGACTCTAGACTTGATAATTTCTACTCCCTCCTTCTGTCCCATCCATTTTTTAACATAAATTTTTCACTTGCGTGGCACGTATTTTAAGACTCATATAAAGTATGGTTCCACAACTAATTTTTAAAATTTTCTTTTTTTTGTATAAAAATAGGATTGTTCTATTTTTATACAAAAAAAAATTTCAAAAATAAGTTATGGAACTATCATTAGAACCTACCATAAAATGCGTGTCGATTCCCCGTCCCCCAAAATTAACTATTGGGTGGGACGGAGGGAGTATTAAGCAGGTACTATTACAGCCGTCAGTGACATTATAGTGGGGTGTTTTCCAACATTGATGTTTCTTGAAAGCTCAAGGCATGTTATTCATTGTCTTTAGCTGTTTATTGATAAATGATAAAGACATAAAGTTCTTTAATATAAATTGGATAGAAAGATTGTTATAACAGTACTCCATGAAATTAATTATGTGTAGCCTCCATCATTCATATGTATACATAAAAGATTTGAGATCATCGCTTGTCTCACTTAGAATCCAAAATTAGGCATTATCGATAAATTGAATTATTAATTCAGTTACAACTACCACCCAAATAATTCAAATTTAATTTTTGTTATAAATTTAAAATTTATTATGAATTAATTGTTCTCAAAAAGTGATGATCGTAAAAAAATTATTTGGAAAGCAGGTGTACAAGATCACTTCACAATTTCTTGACACAATGTATTAAATGTATCATTTGATGGTGATTTGTCTTTTTTTTTTTACCAGAAATGAGTAGGTTTGTTAAGCTCCTACTCATTTTTTTTTACCAGAAATGAGTAGGTTTGTTGTATATGGTACATTTGAACATAATTTTCATTTATGGTAGAACTGCTAGAATCAATGAAAAACGTCAGTAACTATAAATCTATAAATCTATTAATCCCCTGGCCGATTCAATATGCGAACTTGATATATTTTCGAAAAAATCCGGATAGTTTAGGAAAAAGTCGAGGCTAATCCAACTTCAAAAAAAAGTCAATTTTTTAAAAATTCGTCTCATGATCTCTAACCGATCATCTATGTGCATACTTTTACATTTTCATCATGAAATATAGTGTTTATGGTGAATTCTCGTTTGGTTTTGGACATGTATGTAACACTACTGGAAAAAGTGGTTAAATTCAACGGAATAAATTCAACAGATGATAAATTCAACCAGATCCCGTTGGTTTTATGGTCAATGTTCAATTTCAACGGAACAAACTCAACCGACGCTAAATGCAACAAAATAAAATCAACCGAAATCAAACTCAACAGCATCTCGTTGAATTTATTTATTACTTTTTCCAATAGGCGACAAAATGTCCACCAAAAGTTAATTTCAACGGAATAAAATCAACCGAAATAAATTCAACAATAGCTCGTTGAATTTAATTATGACTTTTTTCCAACAGGCGCGCAAAATTCCCACCAAAAGTTAATTTCAACGGAACAAATTCAACCGACGCTAAATGAAACAGAATAAAATTAACCGAAAACAAATTCAACAATATCTCGTTTAATTTACGTAATCATTTAATCCACTAACTTAAAAAAACCACCGAATACTAAATACAACGGAATACAATCAACGGAAATCAAATGCAACGGTATCTAGTTTAATTTACGTAATCATTTATTCCACTAACGGAAAAAGCTCCACCAAATACTAAATACAACGGAATAAAATCAACGGAAATCAAATACAACGGTATCTTGTTTAATTTACTTAATCATTTATTCCACTAACTGAAAATCCATCGAATAATAAATACAACCGAATAAAATCAACGGAAATCAAATATAGTACGATTAGATATATTTAATTAGATATAATTTAACATCCGTACGATTGGATCGTCGATAAATGTTTTTTAAAAAATAGAAACAATAATCTGGGACAAAACACTAGTTATGAGTTTTAGACAATATAGTAGTGTTCTACTACGATCTCCAACTAAATTAATTTTTATTTTTTGAAAATTTGGGAATATCATTATTTTAGATATATATTGACATCCGTACGGTTGGATCGTCAATAAATGTTTTTTTAAAAATAAAAACAATAATCTGGGATAAAGCACTAGTTGCTAGTTCTAGACAGTATAGTAGTGTTCTACTAAGATCTCCAACCAAATTAATTTTTTATTTTTTAAAAATTTGGGAATATCATTATTTAAGATATATATTGACATCCGTACGGTTGGATCTTCGATTAAGGTTTTTTAAAAATAGAAATAATAATCTGGGACAAAGCAATAGTTACGAGTTCTTGACAATATAGTGGCGTTCTACTAAGATCTCCAACCAAATTAATTTTTTATTTTTTAAAATTTGGGAATATCATTATTTTAGATATATATTGACATCCGTACAGTTGGATCGTCGATTAATGTTTTTTAAAAAATAGAAACAATAATCTGGGACATAGCACTAGTTACGAGTTATTGACAATATCGTAGTGTTCTACTAAGATCTCCAACCAAATTAATTTTTTATTTTTTAAAAATTTGGAAATATCTTTATTTTAGATATATATTGACATCCGTACGGTTGGATCGTCAATAAATGTTTTTTTAAAAATAGAAACAATAATCTCGGACAAAGCACTAGTTGCTAGTTCTAGACAATATAGTAGGGTTCTACTAAGATCACCAACCAAATTAATTTTTTATTTTTTAAGAATTTCGGAATATCATTGTTTAAAATATATATTGACATCCGTACGGTTGGATCTTCGATTAATGTTTTTTAAAAAATAGAAATAATAATCTGGGACAAAGCAATAGTTACGAGTTCTAGACAATATAGTAGTGTTCTACTAAGATCTCTAACCAAATTAATTTTTAATTTTTTAAAAATTTGGGAATATCATTATTTAAGATATATATTGACATCCGTAAGGTTGGATCTTCGATTAATGTTTTTTAAAAAATAGAAACAATAATCTCGGACAAAGCACTAGTTGCTAGTTCTAGACAATATAGTAGGGTTCTACTAAGATCACCAACCAAATTAATTTTTTATTTTTTAAAAATTTCGGAATATCAATATTTAAAATATATATTGACATCCGTACGGTTGGATCTTCGATTATTGTTTTTTAAAAAATAGAAATAATAATCTGGGACAAAGCAATAGTTACGAGTTCTAGATAATATAGTAGGGTTCTACTAAGATCTCCAACCAAATTAATTTTTAATTTTTTAAAAATTTGGGAATATCATTATTTAAGATATATATTGACATCCGTACGGTTGGATCTTCGATTATTGTTTTTTTAAAAATAGAAACAATAATCTGGGACAAAGCAATAGTTACGAGTTCTAGACAATATAGTAGCGTTCTACTAAGATCTCCAACCAAATTAATTTTTTTTATTTTTTAAAAATTTGGGATTGTCATTATTTTAGATATATATTTACATTCGTACAGTTGGATCGTCGATAAATGTTTTTAAAAAAATAGAAACAATAATCTGGGACAAAACACTAGTTACGTGTTCTAGACAATATAGTAGTGTTCTACTAAGATCTCCAACCAAATTAATTTTTCATTTTTTAAAAATTTGGGAATATCATTATTTTAGATATATATTGACATCCGTACGGTTGGATCATCAATAAATGTTTTTTAAAAAATAGAAACAATAATCTCGGACAAAGCACTATCTGCTAGTTCTAGACAATATAGTAGTGTTCTACTAAGATCTCCAACCAAATTAATTTTTACTTTTTAAAAATTTGGGAATATCATTATTTAAGATATATATTAACATCCGTACGGTTGGATCTTCGATTATTGTTTTTAAAAAATAGAAACAATAATCTGGGACAAAGCACTAGTTACGAGTTCTTGACAATATAGTAGTGTTCTACTAAGATCTCCAACCAAATTAATTTTTTATTTTTTAAAAATTTGGAAATATCATTATTTTAGATATATATTGACATCCGTACGGTTGTATCGTCAATAAATGTTTTTTAAAAAATAGAAACAATAATATGGGACAAAGCACTAGCTGCTAGTTCTAGAAAATATAGTAGTGCTCTTCTAAAATCTCCAACCAAATTAATTTTTTATTTTTTTAAAAATTTGGGAATATCATTATTTAAGATATATATTGACATCCGTACGGTTGGATATTCGATTAATGTTTTTAAAAAAATAAAACTAATAATCTAGGACAAAGCAATAGTTACGAGTTCTAGACAATATAGTAGCGTTCTACTAAGATCTCCAACCAAATTAATTTTTTATTTTTTTAAAATTTGGGAATATCATTATTTTAGATATATATTGACATCCGTACGGTTGGATCGTCGATAAATGTTTTTTAAAAAATTGAAACAATAATCTGGGACATCCGTATGGTTTTGATGTAAGGTGTATCGTATTTATTTGGACATTTATCCTTATTTAACTTCGACAATTTCAAATATCCTCTTCCCCATGCTAGAAAAACATGAAACTTGGAATTCGTTATTTAATTTATATTTTCTATGCATTATTAAATTTTTGTAATTTTTCGATATACTTTTTCGGAGTCAAATTTAGAGCCGAATAGCTCGTAAGTAGAAAAATCAAACGGTTGACCAAACTTCAACGAAATTTGTCCATATTTTGAGGAAATTTTTTTCTTTATATTTTAAGGTGTTGGACAAAATTTCATAATTTTTGGAGCATTTTTTATTTTATGGGTATTTATTTAATATATTAAGTTGTTTCTTTTTTATTGGTGAAATGAAAAAAAAATCTTTTAATGACATGTGGCAAGATGCTATTGGTTGAAAACTTAGCACAAGGATTGCCAACTCTTGGCAATTTATAGCCTTTGATTAAAATTAAAGAAGCAACATCCAACGGTCCACATTTAACAACATAAAAAAAAACACTAACCTACCCACCCCAATTATTTTATCTAACCTATTTTCTTATTCCCCCAACAGCTCCGCTCCCCCCAGAATCTCTTTCTCTCTCTCTCGGCTCACTATACACACACATATACATACATTTAATCTTCAAATAACCATATCTCTCAATCTACTTATCGAAAATTAGTGATTTTTATATATATGTGTTCTACAAATCAAGAGCTTTCCGGTGATATATATATCTTCAAGTTTCGAACTAATTTTTTTTGGGCTGTTTTTTTTTTATTTTAATTTGGTTCTTGAATTAGAGGATGATTTTGGTGATTCCGAGCACACGAGGTTAAAAGTCGGGTTCCGTTACTGCATGTAGATTATTTTCAGATTTTTCTGAGAATGTTTTTGTTCGCTAGATATTTCATGAGGTGACCGGAATCTGAGTTTTAATATGTATTTCGAAATTTTGTTTTAGCCAGTTTATAGATCTTAGGTTGTAGATGCTTCTGTATTAATTTATTTTTTTTTGTAAAAAATTCAGTTTGGCCGAAATAACTACTGTTAGCCGGAATCGTAGCAACATGTTGCATAAGTTAGCAAATTGCATAAAAAAATTAGATGTAAATATAGTAGATTTGTAATCTGTTGCTTTTCAAAAAAAACTGGGACATGTTAAATTCAACAAAATTCGGTTGAATTTTTAAAATCAACGAAAACCAGTTGAATCTATAAGTTCAATGAAAAAAAAATTTAATCAACCAAATCTTGTTGATTTTGATAGAATTAAATGTAACAAGATTCGGTTGAATTTAGTCCACAGAGACACGTGGCAAGATGATTAATCGACGAAAATTGGTTGATTATGGTAGGATTAAATTCAACAATTTTCCGTTGATTACATTACCATTGGTGGGAAATTGTTTTTTTTTTGGTGAAATTCAAAATTGAAATTTCAAATTTTTCGAAAATGCTCAAGGACATTTTCAACGGAAAATGGTTGAAAATGGGACCAACAAAATCAACGGGAAGTCGTTGAATTTAACCTTAAATTCAACCGAAATGCTAATTTCAACGGTCTTATATTCAACGGAAAGGAATCTGTTGAATTTATGGTAAATGTAACAGAATCTTGTTGTAAATAGCATAAATTCAACAGAATTTTACCCGTTGAATTTAGCCGCTTTTCTAGTAGTGTAAATTATGGGCACGCAACTACGCAAAGAACTTGGTGAAGAACTTGTGATTTTGTGGGGTTGGAACATGATTCTACTCTTGAAGAAGGGTTTAAAAAATATTAAATACATTTAATTAGTAATTTTTTTAGACATATATTAGAATTATCCTTAGCTTTGAAATGAAAAGCAAATGAAATTAGGAAGAATAAATTAACCAAACTAATTGATAAACTTTTTGTATATTATCATTTGGTTCGTATTCAGAAAATCATAGTTCGTAAATTAAATAGGTACTAGGTTAAAACCCGTGCGATGCACGGATTTCTTTTGACATGTAATTAATTTTATTTTATTTTAAAATTATATTTTTATGTTATCATTATTTTCAATATTTTATTTTAATTTTAATAATTTAAAATAAATTAATTAATGATATGCATGATTTAAAACTTATATTATACAATTTTAAAATAAATATGTCGTTGACCGAATTCGAACCTTGGAATATTATTAAATTAATTTAATCATATAATATATCTAATCATTAGATCTAACTGTTTAGATTTTTTACTAAAAATCTAATGATCATTATTCGTTGTATAAAGCTTTTTATTATATTTTGTTAGTGATTAGAAGATATGGTGTGATATTTTTTAGATATATGTTAATTAATGAAAAATTATGTTTTAAATTAAAAGTAACATGTTTTAATTAAAAAAACTATTATTGATCGAAAGATATTATGTTTTAGGTGTTTGTAAAAGGTAATATCATCAATTAAAAGTAAATGTTTTTTTAATTTAAAAAGGTGATATGGGCTAAAAGTAAGCCCTAAAAACATCATTAATGTTGCATTAATTAGACCTAGCCTGGTCCAAAGTTAAGGCCACCTTATGAGGCCCAAAACCCTATTTAAATATTAATTTCGTAATTAATATTAAGGGTAATAACCAGCTCAGCAATAAGAGTCAAATAAGGATATTATTCCTGCCTGACTTAGCCTCCAAGGCACCTATTTCAACATGGAAACTGATTCCTACAAGGAATAGATCTAGAACCTTCCTCAAGGAGGTGGCTTACCCACCAAGTCTCCGACTCCTACCATAATTCTAAGGCTTCTCAGCCTATATAAAGGGCCTGGCCCCTCATTCTCAGAACTACGTTGGCTTGATTCTCTAACAATACAGAGATACGTAGGCATCTTGTGAGGACCGTTCAGTCTCGAAACGCAAGAACAGCCATTAAAGCTCGAAGCTCACCAACCCTATCATTAAATACATGCGGAACCTAGCCGCAATATCAAACCCTCGTTTTTATTCCACAACATTTGGCGCCGTCTGTGGGAAGACAACAACAACCATGGTGAACACACGGAGAGCAATACCAGTCACGACCGGAACCACTGATAGCACCGCTGCTCCTCCTACTTCGGAGGCGACCTCCCAACCTTTGGTTACTCAACCCCAAGGGACAACTACCCTAGGGATTGGAGCTCAATCTCAAGGATCGCTGCCCTTGGTGGTGAATCCCCCTCAAGAGACGAATCAGCTTCAGATGGTGGTTGCCCCACTTTACAACCATCCACTACCTCCGGGGGTACAGATCCATACCACGGATCTCCCCGCAAGCACAAACCCGATGTATGGGCTGCCAAACTATCCACCTATTCAAGGCACGGGACCAAGCGGTCATGCCCTTCAAGCACATGAGCCGTACAACCCCCCCTACATCAGAGGTTTAGGCCCTGATTATGGACAAGGGTACTATGATTACTCTGGTCCCTATACTGATGACTCCTCTTCTGAGTCAGAAGATCGAGACCGAGCCCCGAGGAGGCACCCAAGTAAGGAACCTGTGAGGCGTACTCGAAGAATCCATGATGGACCCCCCATGACAGCTGCAGAGAAGATCAAGGCTCATGAAGCTGAGATCCAAAGGCTGAAGGAAGACATGGCCAGAGAACAACAAAGGCAGAATCGGCCCCCTCCAAGGTCAGGAGAGATTCCCATTGTTGACTTGGAGAGGCCATCAAGACGACAAAGGAGGACCGAATGACCTAGGTCAGAGGTTGTAAGGGCAGAGGTCCCAAGGGGAGACCCCAAAGATCTTATGATGCTAGGAGATCCTGATGATCCAACTCCCCCCTTTACTGAAGAAGTGATGAACGCCCACATCTCCCGAAAGTTCAAGATGCCCACAATAAAAGCTTATGACGGAACGGGGGATCCCGCAACTCATGTAAGAACATTTACGAGCGCATTGTTATTGCAGCCCGCTAACGATGCCCTTAAGTGTAGGGCGTTCCCCCAAACCCTGTCAGGCATGGCGCAACGTTGGTATAGCCGTCTACCTCCAAATTCAATTAGCTCTTTTAAGGAATTGAGTACCGCTTTTGTCAGTCAATTCATTAGCGGAAGAATTCATGAGAAAAGCTCTGCATCCCTTATGTATGTAGTACAGGGGAAGAACGAGAACCTGAGAGATTATCTCAAGCGATTCACTAAGGAGACCCTAAACATCACTGATTTGGAAAATAAGGTGGCTATGGTAGCCTTGCAGCATGGAACCACGGATCTCTTTTTTAAGAGGTCTTTGGCAAAACATCCCCCTGAGAACATGGATGAGCTCCAACGAAGGGCTGATAAGTACATTAAGGCTGAGGATAGCATGAAGAAGGAAGCCACGTTGGGCAATGGAGGCAACGGGAACTCCAAGAAGCGAAAGCAAGATCAGGAGTATGATGACCAGGAGTAGGATGACCAGGAATATGGTGCTAGGGACAAGTATCCCCGAACTAGTTAGGACTCCGACTCTGCTCCTAAGAAGAACCAAGGACCAAGGTTCACTGAATACGCAAGGTTGAACACTCCCAGGAGTCGAATCCTATTGGACATTGAAAAGGATAAGGATTTCTGAAGGCCGAAGCCACTCAGGGGTGATCCCACAAAGAGAAACAAAAATCAGTATTGCAGATTCCACAAGGATGTAGGGCATGACACTGATGATTGTAAGCAACTCAAAGATGAGATCGAGTTCTTGATCCGTAAAGGGAAGTTGGGCCACTTCACTAAGGGTGAAGATCGTGGTAATCAGAGAAGAGAGTATGATAGGAACGACGACGATCGGGATCGCACCCCACAGCCCCGAGGGCCAGTGATCAACATGATCTCAGGAGGCCCGACTGCGGCTGGGACAACCAAGAACTCTCGGAAGGCTTATGCTAGAGAGGTGGTGCACATTGTCGAAGAAGCACCGAAACGTGCAAGAACCGAGTTAACGATCGGATTTGAGGATTCAGATCTTGAAGGGGTGAAGTTCCCCCACGATGACCCGCTGGTCATAACACCCGTGATTGGGAACTCAGAGGTGAAGCGAGTCTTGATAGACAACGGAGCATCTGTGAACGTTCTGTTTCGCGAGGCCTTTCTGAAGATGGGATACAATGATTCTCAGTTGACCCCGTCCAACACGCCTATATACGGGTTCAATGGGGTAGAATCTAAAGTTGAGGGAACTATTCAGTTGCCCATGACGATTGGGCAGGAGCCTAAGGAGGCCACTCGGATGCTGAACTTTTCGGTTATCAAAGCGTTTTCCACCTACAACGCTATCCTCGGGAGGACTGGACTCCACGCTTTTAAGGCTGTGGCCTCAACCTATCACATGAAGATCAAGGTCCCAACCAGGAATGGTGTTGGAGAGCATAAAGGTGACCAGAAAATGGCTAGGAGCTGTTACAAAGCCGCGTTAAGGCCTAATGGAGTCGAGGAGCGGGTCCTCCCAATTGAAGACATGAGTGAGTTTGACAATGAAGACATGGATGCCTCAGTTTCTCATGCTTAAGTTATCTTAGTAGGACATAGCTTCATCTTTATTAGGAGAAGTAGAAATAAGGTTCGATGAAACCATTCCAGGGCTCATTGCCCCGAGTAGGACAAGTAATACTCTATGTAAGGGTGGAACCCATTTCAAGATATTAATGCAAGTTTGTTTTTCATTTTTTGATTATGTGATCTTATTTATGTGCCAAGCACCTGATATGTGTAAGTCGAAGATGACCAAGCACTGAAAATAAAAGAACATATGAATGAAAACAAGCTCGTGCATAGAAAAGACCACGAAGGATCAATTGTCAGATTACAATACAATCGAATTAAAGTTCAAGTCCATAAAGGACCCTGGATGTAAGATGAGATGAACAACTAAGCCACATGTGGCCACTTAAGCCATGAAAGGCTAACAACAAACCTCGAATCCCAACCAAGGGTCGGGGAACCCAAATGCATCCTTAATCAAGACCAAGGAGTCCAAGAAAACCAAGAAGGTCTGACAACTAACTATAAAACCTTGTGTTAGGAGCAAGCATTGAGTGTCGTCCTCATCAATAAGGAAAACAAGGTTCAAAAACCTATCTACTATGAAAACGAAGTCCTGATGGACCAACCGTGAAGGAACATAATCCACAACCCGAAAACCAATGGTAGTCTCGCCAAGTAGGCAATCAAATTAATAGAATTTGACATCAAGTATAAGTCAAGGATGGCCATCAAAACCCAACCCTTAGCTGACTTCGTGGTTGAATGTACCATTAACAACCAAGAAGTCGGGGGGCAAGAGGTAGTAACCCAAGAAGGCAAAGAACTGGAAAACAAGAATGAAGGAATACTGGGTGCTCTATTTTTACGGAACGTCAAAAACAAAAATCAAGAAGATTAAACAAAGAAAAGTCTGGAGAATGTATTCCGAGACTAAGGATTGAAGCC
Source organism: Kitagawia praeruptora (assembly GCA_037693485.1). Classification (NCBI taxonomy): domain Eukaryota; kingdom Viridiplantae; phylum Streptophyta; class Magnoliopsida; order Apiales; family Apiaceae; genus Kitagawia; species Kitagawia praeruptora. Next base: position 47,680,746 of record CM075351.1, read on the forward strand.
TTGATAGCCGGTTTAGGCTTGGCCAACCCTGAGGGTCAAGAACTTTAAAACTTGTGGAGATTCAAGATTGGTAGTCTCCCAAGTGAATGGCAAATTTGAAGGTAAGGAAAAAGCTATTACGAAGTACTTGAGATTGTGAAAGCTGTGATGGCTTAATTCGATGAATGCTTTGTGGAGTACATCTCGGGGGAGGAGAACATTAAGGCAGATGCCCTCTCTAAGTTCGCTTCCTCGGAGATAGAGAACTATGTTGGGAGTGCTTACTTTCAGGATTTGAAGACCCCTACTATCAATGTGAAGTTAGTGACACCGATCGATGTGCAAAGCTGTGGGATGGATCCTATCAAGGCTCACTTGGAAACGAGATGGCTCCCTGAAGATGTCATGGAAGCACGTAAACTCTGGTAAGGGCTTTAAGATACACCCTGATCGAGGGTTTGCTATACAAGAGATCTTTTGTGATCCCGTACTTGAAGTGCTTGAGGCCCAGGAGGCCAGAGAAACACTCGAAGAAGTGCACGAAGGGATGTGTGGGCAACACCTGGGGGGCAGAGCCCTTGCTCATAAAATACGTCCCCTTGCTCATACCATCGACTATTTAAGGGATGAACCCTCTAACAACATGAATTCAAGGAACTGAGACCTACTAAATTAGAGTCCAAAGAATGGATTCAAACCCTAAAGGGATGTATCCCCAATTTAGAGGGGTGACTTTGCTTACAATCGCAAACACCCTAACATGATTACGAATCTCTATAATGGTGTTACCATCACCAACAGGACAAAACCCAAGTTATGGGCTCCTACCCCTATGAGGGCTGAGGGCATGATTAGCCATGTGTTTAAATGCTCATCATAAAAAGTTCACTTGCAAGGATGATTATCCTCAACCTCGAAGGTCCAAAATAATAAATCTTAGCTCATGAAGCACATTTGATACATCAATATGCATGACAGCCCTTAAGGCCTAGGGTGGCCTCCATCAATGATTCGACAGATATTTTTAAGAAGATTGATGAAATTAGCTCGTGAAGCTCATATTCAATCATTGAAACAAGATCTGGAAAGATTATAGACTCGAAAGTCCCAAAGAGAAAGAATCCCCTCTGTTATTAACTCGAATTATACTCCCAGAAGGACGAGGGTTGATACCCAAAAATTCAACCTAATGGCTTGGTGCGTTTAAGAGATCGTGATGATCCAACGAAAGTTTATAAAGAAATTTGAGATACCCCGTGATCACGATCGATGATAGGGTGGTGATCAACACAAATTGGACTCTAAAAGGCCCAACAACACCAAGCCTGTCACGGCCCAACCAAGATTGATAAACCTAATTAAGGTTTTGGGATTGTTTTGACCCAAAGGAAAGGCCCAATCAAAACTTAAAAAGTTTATAGGCCCAACGATGTGAAAATCTAGATCCAGCCCATGAAAATTAAAGGCCAAACAGGGCCCGTTGAAGTCCATAATAGGATTGGGAGTTACCAAAAGAAAGCACGAGGTCGTAACCATCGATCTCGTTTTCTAGTATAAGTACGAGCTCGACCATGCGGCTTGGAAAATTCCATTTGAGGTCGTTTCTGACTTATGAAAAGCAAAGGAAGGCCACCACACAAACTGAGGTCGTTATGACATAGCTTGAGATCGCAAATCTCAGGTCGAATTTGAATTGGGAAATGTAAAAAATCTCCACGACCTGGGGCTCATTTGAGGTCGTTCTTGTGCTGTATTGAAGTCGAGGTTGAAAACGCGTAAAAATGAAGTCGGCAAGTTGAGGTCGAAATTAACCTACGATTCGAGGTCGAGACAGACGACCTGGGATTCAAATCCTGGTCGAACAAACATGAAAATCGAGGTCGACACGCCGAGGTTGAAAATGACTAGAAAAGCCGGGGAAAAGGTAACGACCTGGGTGAAAACTCGAGGTCGTTTCCATACCGAATGAGGTCGTGTGAATTGGATCAGCCGAGGTGAGCTTCTGCAGGGGTGATGGCCGAGCTGAAAAATTTGAAAAACCCACACGACCTAGGCCTAATTTGAGGTCGTCTATGTGTTGTGTTGAGGTCGGATTTATACTACAATGAGATTGGTAAATTCTGGTCGTAATTATACTAGAAAATGTGAAAAATCTGTGCGACCTGGAACCACTTTGAGGTCGTTTCCCCTTGGTTTGAGGTCGCCAGCACGAGGTCGAAAATGAACTAAAAGACCTGTAAAACAGCCACGACCTGGCCCCCGTTTGAGCTCGAAATTGAGCTCGAAAATACACTGATTTCTCCTCGAAATTTCCAGGTCGAAAATGACTTAGGAAACAAGAAAAATGGCTGCGATCTGGAGGCAGTTTGAGCTCGAAATTGAGCTCGAAACGATAATTTCTGAATAGTACAAGCCTTCGGAAATAAAAAATTTCCAAGCTCGACCCCAGCCAGGGGCTCTGCCCCTTGGACCCCGCCAGGGGCTGCCGCCCCTTGGACCCCGCCCGGGGGCTGCCGCCCCCGGACCCCCGCTAGCGCCGTTTAGCGTTGTTCAGTGCGGATTAGCACCGTTAGTGCCGATAGCGCCCTTAGTGCCTGTTAGCACAAATTAGTGCCGATTAGCACTGTTTAGCACCGATTAGTGCCCTTAGTGCCATTTCATGCTATTTAACATTGTTTAACACTGTTTAAACGTTGTTTATGGCTGATTAGCACCGTCTAGTGCCATTTAACACCGCTTAGTGTCGTTCAACATCGTCGTAAATGCGTCGGTCGCTCCACGCTTTACATTAAGATGATATTGTTGAAAATACTCATGTAAGAGCAATGAACCCTGACCCGAGTCTCGAAAAAGGCCGTTAAAACTTCAAGGAAAACCTGATCAGTTTTCCTAGAAGTTGGGGGGCAAATGATATAGGCTAAAAGTAAGCCCTAAAAACATCATTAATGTTGCATTAATTAGACCTAGCCTGGTCCAAAGTTAAGGCCACCTTATGAGGCCCAAAACCCTATTTAAATATTAATTTCGTAATTAATATTAAGGGTAATAACCAGCTCAGCAATAAGAGTCAAATAAGGATATTATTCCTGCCTGACTTAGCCTCCAAGGCACCTATTTCAACATGGAAACTGATTCCTACAAGGAATAGATCTAGAACCTTCCTCAAGGAGGTGGCTTACCCACCAAGTCTCCGACTCCTACCATAATTCTAAGGCTTCTCAGCCTATATAAAGGGCCTGGCCCCTCATTCTCAGAACTACGTTGGCTTGATTCTCTAACAATACAGAGATACGTAGGCATCTTGTGAGGACCGTTCAGTCTCGAAACGCAAGAACAGCCATTAAAGCTCGAAGCTCACCAACCCTATCATTAAATACATGCGGAACCTAGCCGCAATATCAAACCCTCGTTTTTATTCCACAACAAAAGGGAATCGGCATATTATCATTAATTATATTATTATATTATTTATCTTAATAATTAGGATGACCATGTTGAAAACCGAATTGACAAACTTTCAATGCCCGTGCAATGCAAGTTTTTTTTATTATGTTATAAATTTATTTTATTATTTATTTTAATAATTAGGATGACTTGTCGAAAATTGAATTGACAAACTTTCAATACCCGTGTGATGCACGGGTTCTTTTATTATGTTATAAATTTTATTTACTATCAAAATTATGTTTTTATATAATAATTATGTTTTTTATAATTTTTAAATTTTAATTTAATATATTAATAACTGAAAATTTTGGTGTGATATTTGTGGGTATATATTAATGATTGTAAGATTAATTTTAAATAAAAAAGATAACATGTTTTAATTAGAAAAGAAATATTAATGATTGGAAGACATGACACGATTGATCTTCTTAGGTGTTTATAAAAGGTAATATATTCAAATAAAAGTAAACATAAAAAAGGCAATCAACTAATTACCATTAATTATATTATGTTATTAATTTGGTGATATGTTATATTATTTATTTATAATATTTATTTCATTTATTAGTATCGTACCATACCAAAAAACAGGTACCAAAACTTTTAATATTTCGTCTTTTATAAAAGTAAATATGAAAAAGGTAGTCGACTAATTATCATTATTATATTATGTTATTATTTGTTTGTGGTGTTATATTTTTCTTAAAAATTATGGTGTGATATTTTCGGGTATATATTAATTATTGTAAGATTTGTTTTAAATTAAAAAAGTAACGTATTTTAATTCGAAGGAAAATATTAATGATTAGAAGATTTGACACGATTGATGTTTGTAGGTGTTTATAAAGGTAATATTTTCAACTAAAATGTGAAAAAGGCAATCGACTAATTACCATTACTTATATTATGTTATTATTTATTTTAGGTGTATTTATTTTTCTTTATAGTGAAGGGTAAATAAGTAAATTCACAAAGTACCAAAAAAATGGTACCAAAACTTTTAATGTTTCAGCTTTTATAATTTTTTTAATTTTAATTTGATATAATTTAATATACTCATGTTTACGAATTATACTAATATTTTCTTATTATAAACAATGTATACGGTTTTTTTATATATTTTATTAATAATTGAAAACAATGGTGTGATACTTTTGAGTATATATTAATGATTGTAAAATTTGTTTTAAATTAAAAAGGTAACGTGTTTCAATTCGAATGTAACGTGTTTTAATTAGAAAGGAATTATTAATGATTGGAAGATATGATACGATTGATCTTTTTAGGTATTTATAAAAGGTAATATCTTCAACTAAAAGTAAATGTGAAAAAACAATCGACTAATTACCATTAATTATATTATGTTATTATTTATTTTAGGTGTTATATTTTTTTTGAAAATTATGGTGTGATATTTTCGGGTATAGTGATGATTGTATGATTTGTTTTAAAATCAAAAGGTACGTGTTTTAATTCGAAAGGTAACATGTTTTTATTAGAAATGAAATATTAATGATTGAAAAATATGAAACGATTGATCTTTTTAGGTGTTTATAAAAGGTAATATCTTCAACTAAAATAAATAATGTGAAAAAGTCAATCGACTAATTACCATTAATTATATTATGTTACTATTTATTTCAGGTGTGAAAAAGGCAATAGACTAATTACCATTAATTATATTATGTTATTATTTATTTTAGGTGCTATATTTTTCTTGAAAATTATGGTGTGATATTTTCGGGTATATATTAATGATTGTAAGATTTGTTTTAAATTTAAAAGGTAACGTGTTTTTTTTTTGTTTTTTTCAAGAAAGGGTAACGTGTTTTAATTCGAAACGAAATATTAATTATTGGAAGTTATGATACAATTGATGTTTTTATGTGTTTCTAAAAGGTAATATCTTCAACTAAAAGTAAATGTTAAAAAGGCAATCGACTAATTACCATTAATTATATTATGTTATTATTTATTATAGGAGTATTTATTTTTCTTTATAATGAAGGGTAAATAAGTAAATTCACGATGTACCAAAAAACAGGTACCAAAAAACAGGTACCAAAACTTTCAATGTTTTGGAATTTATATAATAATATAGATTTGGATTTACAATGATGGATCAATAGAAAAATCACTCAAGATAGCATAATTTCCGATCATCCTCTACTTCACAAATTGGAGGTATATAAATGACCTACCCTAAAATGGCAAGTCTGGTCTGTGATCGAGTTTAACAGTTGAAGTATGATTCCTGTTTAAAGTAAGAGGGTCGATCATAATTTAGAGATACATACGAGATTTAATTAAGATAGTAACGTTTTTGAAATATCAAGACTCACTTCCGAATTAAAAATACATGTCGATGTTGTGAGTTTAAGTAACGTGACCTAAAGTTCTCATGTACATAAAATCCTTTTTGTGTTATAGAATTTAGAGTATTCTATGTCAAGGATCAAGGGCTCACTTTTCTTCTATAATATAAAAGCTGGATTTGTATTTTGATTGAGAAATGCTAGAGTCTCCAAAACCGTTCTCGAAATGGTTCCCAAATGCTTAATTGTTAGAATACTATTAATTATTCTCTCATAAATGAGATGGACCCCTTGTGCATACATATGAATTCCACAAATAAAATCACGCCACGTGTCATTCGGAACAATTCGGGATCCTTTTCGGCATATGTAGCATTACTCTTTGTGATTTTACTAAGAACAAAATTAACTAGTTAACAAGCAAAAGTTTGTTTGTGAATAATTAAGGAAACATGTTGGAAAACATGAATATCCACCACTGAACCTATGACACAATCCAGAAATTCCTTGATATGTTTTGAAAGATACTTATAGAGAACTTGTCATGGACCACATAGAAACAAGTTCTACTATTCGTATAATCCCATGGACCACATAGAAAGGCTAATACGAATTACACACTGATACAATTAATCCCATGGACCGCAGAGAAAGATTAATTGACTTTACAGATAAATCAATCTTATAATCTAATTGGATGTCCACATACCACGGTCAATTCAAGATAATCTATAAGCATTGAAGCATGTATAAGCACAATAAAAACACATCTCAGAAAATCAAAACTGTATAATTATCATAAGGTTAGGGCTTCAAAACAGCCATTCAACAATAAGGTTTAGCCTACCATAATCATAGTAAAAGTCGTATGATACATGAAGAGATTAAATACAAAACAAAGTGTAGAGAAAGAAGAATTATCCCTATGATCTCCAAGCATAAAGTCCTTCTCCCCCTCACCTGCTTCTCCTTCCGGTGGCTCTCAATGAATATACGTAAGTAATATCTCTAACAATTATAACCTAATTCAATAAGTATTTTATTTTGAATGTCTATAGGAATAAAACATGGCCACATGGCCTTCCAAAATTGAATAGATTTCTAAAAGTCAAAATTCGTAGTTGACTTTTCCCATCTGATATTGGGCTGTATAGCCTGTTCCAAGTGGAATTTGATATTTGGGCCTCTCTAGAACGGAAGAGAATCTCGTTAATTTCGCGTGGGCTGTTAAATCGCTGAAATTTGATATCTAAAACTCAAGATATAGCCCAAACAATGAGTCTTTTGTGTGCGGCCCAATTAGTCCGAATTTAATTGTAATTTAGTTCCAATCCTTTCCAATTTAGAATGCTTCCCATAATTAAATATTATAAACTAATTAATAAAGCTTCAATTAAATGCAAGATAGAATTAAGATGAAAATATAAATCACTTAAAATACATATAAAAATTTACTCCCTCCGTCTCTAAAAACTTTTCTCATTTGAGTTGGACACGTTTGCCAACGCACACTTTTGATCATTTTTTTTTTTGCTAAATTAAGTATTTTATAAAGAAGGAAAAGGGATTAACCCTTGCTCTAAGGCTAAGCAAAGAGAGAACTACACCTATACTAGGCACACAAGCAAACTAGCCTAAGCTAGCTTTCCAAGAAGAGAAACAAACAAGATGACCCTAAAGCAGTCAAATATAAATCCATCTATACAAATCTAAATTAGCATGATTGAGGAACCATGTAGAAGAAACAAGTCTAGCCTTAAGATCCATCATAATAATTCGGATTAGCTTGCTAGGACCAAAGACACCTCTATCATGAAGTCTTGCATTTCGTTCCTTCCATAACTGATAGGAATAAATTTGAGCTACAAGAAGAGCGACGATGCGAAGAATGTTGTCAGAAATGTTCCCCAAAGACTCTAAGACCTCCCCCCAAGTAATGCCTGCAAAGTCTATGTTTAGGAGGCCACCCAGTTTAGCAAGAATGTAGCTGCTGTATGGACAAGCTACAAATAAGTGTGAGTCAGTTTCGGTGCCTCCAATACAGAATTGACAAAGTTGAGAGACATCCAAACCAAAAGAAGAAAGTCTGTGCATTGTTGGGAGGCGACCATGGCATAAGATCCATTCATGATGAGCATATCGAAGGATTTTGAGCCTATGCCATATGTATCCACTCCAAGCCACATTAGGAAATGTCTCTCGAATGCAGTTCCATATGTGCCAGGTTTTAATCTTGTGAAGATGCATACCATTCCAAAGGATTGAGTCAGAAGCATTGAGGTCAAAGGTTGGGAAATCAAACTGAGTCAGCCAATGGACCAAAATCGGATTTAGGTGATGATCACTGCCCGCTTATTTGCTCGGTTCCGATACATATTCAAAAAATTCCTAAACCTTTTCAGTTCTTCAACTTTATGACGGAAATTGATGGGTTTAAAGAGGCGGTCTCTAAAGCTTGGGAAAGTCGCTGGTACGGTGATCCAATGCCTATTCTGGTTCAGAAGCTTAAGGAAGTTAAAACAGCTCTTTCAGTCCTTAATAAAAATCATGGACATGTCCAAACAAATGTTATTCTGGCTCGTGCTTCATTGTCTGAGGTTCAGGACAAACTGGTTATAGATTCTGATAATCATAATCTGCTTCTCTTAGAAAACCAGGCTTGCCGTGATCTTGAAACAGCTCTGCTTGAGGAGGAGCGCTTTCTGCTTCAAAAATCGATGGTGAAATGGTTGAATGTTGGAGATGGTAACAATAAATTTTTCTTTAATAAAACCAAGGCTAACTGGAATGTTAATAAAATGCTTGCTATTGAAAATAAGGAGGGTGAAGTGGTCTTAGGTCACAATAATGTTGCTCAAGTTGCAGTCGAGTTCTTCTCTAGCACTCTAGGCTCTTCAGTCGACTTGGATCCATGCGACTTTGACAATTTGAACTGTGCCAAGCTTTCGAATGCTCAAACTATTCTTCTAGAGGCGCCTGTCTCTAGTGAGCTAATTTTGAGAACCTTGAAATCTATGAAGAAGAACAAAGCTCCGGGTCCAGACGGGTTCACTGCTGAATTTTTTTTGGCAGTTTGGGATATAGTTGGTGAAACTTTTTGTGATGCAGTCAAAAGTTTCTTTGTGACAGATTTCGTATTAGTATTAAATATAACAACTTCACTGTATTAAAGTACTCATAAATATGAATCCAACAAGATCACTCATGACTATATTTGATCTTATAGATTAGACGTAAATTAGTAATTTGTCTCATGTTATGAACAATTCCCGACATATTAAACGAGAGAACCATTATGACACGGAGGGAGTACTCTACCAATAGCTAGGTAGGTAGGTCCGTATAGATTTTAAACTGCCCCTATAAACTTATACTATTGGACAATTCGTTCGTGGATTATAGTAAAGACTATGAGAGTGATCAGTTTGTAATTGTATGTACCGGACATTGACGTTGTTTGAAAGCTCAAGTCATTTTATTTACTCTTTTTGTTACGTAATTTTCATTCGACTTTGATTTTTTATAATTAAATTGATCAATTTTTGTTCGAGTTTGATTTTTCAAAGCTAAAAATCATGTTATTACACCATCAATTATTAATTTGATTACGATTTTGAAAATTAAAAAGTACATTTTTACGGTTCAATTTTGATTTTTAAACATGAATGTGATTTTAAAGATGCAAGATATTTTTTGAGAGTCCTATGTCAGTACTGGGTAGTTGGTACTTCCTCGGTCTCTAAATATGTTCCTCTTTGAATGTCGGTCCTGCTTATTATATAAGATAAATTATTAATTTATACATAATTTATAAAACTATATTATAGTCATAAGTTATTTTGTTGGATTCATATTTGTTAGTACTTTAATACAGTGAAGTTTTTATATTTAATACTAATACGAAATTAAAAATATTAACGATAAAAAGTGTCTATTAGTAAATGTGTACAGTCCAACCAGAAAAAGTAATATAAGACTTAGGAAACGAAGTAATGTGAGAATAGTAGAATATTGGGTAATGGGAGACTCCGACAAATTGTAGGTATATTGTATAGCACCACCATACTCCAGAGCATTCGGTCGGTTCGGTTCAAAACCGAATCGAACCGAAAAAACCGAAAACCGAATTAGTATTTTTTTTTGGAACCGAACCGAACAAGGTTAAGGAATCGAACCAAACCCGAACCGAAATATTTCGGTCGGTTCGGTTCGGTTCGGTTCTTAAAAACCGAAATTTTCTGAATTTTCATTGAATTTAGAATTATTATGTATGAATTTGATTTTGAAAATTAATCCAATATGTTTTTTGTCGTAACAGAAAGCCACAAAATTGAGGAATGGACCATGTTACATGCAAATCATGAAAAGATTGTAATGGTTGTTTCTACTGACACTAGTATAATGTAATGGAGCAGAGTTAATCACTGCACTTTACTTTCCAGGAAAACATGTATTGTGAAATCGCCTACCATGCATTAGCATTAAGAAACTGAATTATGTAAACTTTATTATAACATTAGCTGAGAAAAGATCCAGTAACTCGTACTTCTGAGTTATGAGCGAGAGTCACAGCGACAGAAGAGACAGAGAGTTGAAAAAATGATAAAAATACCCGTTTTTTAGAATAATAGTAACGATACTATCCAGTTTTAAAAAAATTGACAAAAATATTCGTTTCAATACGCATTTGTCAAATGGGTATATGAAATACGCATTTGACAAATGCTTATTTTTCACAATTTGTAAGTAAATACGCATGCATTACAGGAATGGGTAACAGGAGATATGCATCTCTTGAATGCGTAGTATTTGTTAAAGTAGTCTGACACATGTGCATGTGGTGGTTGCAGGCTTGCAGCCTTTGCAGGAGAGATGAGATGAGACAACATGCTGGACTGTTGCCCACTTGCTTTTTTTTTTAATCAAGTTTCAGTAAAATTCGGCCACGCGCCAAGCATAAATAATGGAGTAATAAATAAATAAATTGTGAGGGATGCGTATATATTATTTTATACTCCCTCTGTCCCATCCATTTCTTTACAATTTCTTTTTTGGGCCGTCCCACCATTTCTTTACATTACCCAAAATAGTAAGTTTTAACACTATTACACCCACTACTTCACTTATTTTAACAATACTTTATACTATTTCACCCACTACTTAACTTATTTTAACATTAAAATCACTATTACACCCACTACTTCACTTATTTTAACAATAAAATCACTATTACACCCACTACTTCATTTATTTTAACAATATTACACCCACTATCCTTGGTCTCCGTGCCCAGCCCCCAGGTAAAGAACCTGGCGGGACAGAGGGAGTATTATTTTTTAAATTAATATTTTAAATTTACAAATACAATTTTTATTAAATTTAGGGGTTCAACAATTAACTTTTGGGGTTTAACGTTTCCATTTTGGGTTTTAGAAATATTCGGAAGTAATAATAAATCGTATACGAACTTAGGGTTTATGGTTTGGAGTTTAGGGTTGTTTACAACCCTAAACCCTAGACCCTAAACCCTAACATATCCTAATTTTTAAATGCGTTAGCGTTTAAAAATTAGGCCGCCGGATGTAATTTTTTTAATTTAAAAAAATACAGTTTTAATTAAATTTAGGGATTCAACAATTAACTTTTGGGGTTTAACGTTTCAATTTCGGGTTTTAGAAATATTTGGAAGGATTAATAATAAATCGTATATGAACGTAGGGTTTAGGGTTTAGGGTTTGGGGTTTAGGGTTGTTTACAACCCTAAATCCTAATGTATCCTGATTTTTAAACGCTAATGCCGCCGGATTTAATTTTTTAATTAAAGTTTTTAAATTTAAAAATACAATTTTTATTAAATTTACGGATTCAATAATTAAATTTTAGAATTTAACGTTTTCATTTTGGGTTTTTTAAATATTCCGGAAAAAACAACACCCTTTTGGACAAAGACAAATGTGCCAAAATGCTTATCACATCCAAATGTCCCGTAAATATAGTCAAAAGTCATAAAAGAATCATCAAGTCTGACCCAGCAATACGCATAATACAAATGCTTATCAGGGTTACTCAGATGGCATATGCGTAACTCATGCACGATTTTAAAAAAAAAAATTGTTAAGGATACGCATTTGCCAAATGCATATCCCACTGGGTAGTTTTGCGCACTATTTGAAAATCGAGTATTTTTGTCAAAAATTTTTAAAAAACAGGTAATGTTGTCTTTCACCCTAGAGAGTTAGAGAGTCGTGGTCTCGTAGACATATTTGTAAGACTGATAAGTCTGATATCATATATTTGTATATTTGTGATTTTGTGTTATTTAAAATAAATATAAATAATATATATATATATCATGGTTCTAAAAATCCCCGATTTAGCCGATTAATCCTCTGTAAGGTAACCCACCGATTCGATTTTTGAAATCCGATTAATCCTATGAATTTATTTAAAATGATATGTTTAATTGTAAATTAGACTAATATATTAAATATTATTATAATATCCGATTTATACTCCGATTAATCCTTCTGATTAATCCCCGATTATCCGATTAATCTTAAATCGGTACCTCAACCGATTTATACGGATTACCGATTTTTACCACCATGATATATATATATATATATATATATAATTCGAGTGGTTCGATTCTAACCGAAATTATTTACAGAAGAACCGAACTGAACCGAAATTTTTTTCGGTTCTAACCAAAGGAACCGAACCACCCGAAAAAGGAAAAAATCTGGACCGAAACGAAATTGTGTGGTTCAATTCAATTTTTCGGTTCCGGTTTGATTTTGCTCCCCCTTCTATTTTTATATCTTGTAAAGTGACTTGTCTTTTTAGTAACTTATGGTAAATGTAAAAACTCGTGATTTGACATTGCGTGGGGGCCCGACACTGGTAGCATCCTTCTGAAGAAGAAAGGCTTTATAGGAGTAGCATTATGGAGACCGCCAATTATTTAGGAGGGTATGATCGTGAATTCGTGATTGTGACCGGGACAATTCAGTTAAATTTCGAGTTTTTTTAAAAAATTGGATCAAGTTTCGATTTCGAATTCAAAATAAATTGGGCTAAATACAGCTAACTTGTGTAATTAACAAGTTCATTATAAACCTCAGTTGATGTACTTAATAGTATTACTTCTACTTATATATTGTACTAAAATCCTAAATTACTATCATGTGGTACTTGGGATGTTAGAAACTCCCCCATTAAACTAATGTGGGACTTGGCGTGTTGCAAACTCTCTCATTTAAAATCCTTACGTTCTCGTCAGGTCTGAACGGATAGCCCGTAAGTCCATTCTACTCTAACCATTGTGAGATAATACCACCAGCCTTCGTGTCTTCAATTCCGGCAACATGACGAATCAATCTTTCGAGAATCGGCTCTGATACCAATTTTATTAATTATTCATGTATCAGCTCATTATAAATATAACGAACTCGAGCTCGAAATTTCGAGCCAGTATTTTTGTTTGTGTATCGAATCGTTAAGAAAATTTTTATTCACGAACATGTTTACGACAGTTCACGAACATGTCTTACGAGCTACTATTTATGAACATCTCATAAATAGTGTTCATGTTCTCGTGTTCACGAATATCTCAACCTTTTTTTTCCTAGAAATTTTTTATGCAATTAATAAAAAAAAATTGGGGATGAAACCTTGAAACTCGAGATATGCCTCAAATTAGACTTATTAACGAATCAAATTTGGATCGAGTTTAGTTAATACATAACGAACTAATGTTATAATTTATAATGTAACATTTGTAAAATTTAATTATTATTAATAAAAATAATTTATAAATTTAACCAAAGAAAACATTACGAATAGACATAATAAACTAACATATTACTTCGTAACACTAACTTATACTCTCTCTGTCCCGTTTTTATTGTCCATCAATCAAAATCCACATTCTATTCAATCAAACTATAATTTCCTAAATTACTAGGTTAAAAACCAAGTTTCTAAATTAATACTCGTTTTTTCCTATTAATTATGTTCCAACCACTTACTATATAAATCATACTTTAACTCGATTAGACTTTTCATTTTAGGGTAGGTCAGCATAAATTTCTTGATATGCTTTATATAAGGCCCTAAATGAGTCTAGACGCTCACGAATAGTTCGGTGTTCGGTTCGAAAAAAGTTTGATCAATTCGAGTTCGATTTGATTTGTAAACGAGTCGAACATTAATACGATTTTGAGGTTTGTCTCGTAATTGAGTTGAACCTGAACACGATATAGTTCAGCTTGGAAGTTCGCGAACAAGTTCGATTATATAGTTCATCAACAAATTCGATAATATAGTTCGTGAACCTTATTCGTAAATATGGTTCATGAATTAGTTTCTACACAAACTTCATATATATAAATAATATGTTCGTGAACATATTTTATTAAGGAGTTCTTGAATTCACGATAATTTGTAAATAATTGGAGAACAATTTGTAAAATTTTTATTTATGTGGATAATTTGTAAATGACCTACATAGCTAGGTGGGTCCGTAAAGATTCTAAACTGGACAACTCCTGTATTCGTTACACTAAGGAGACTATGAGAGTGATCAGTTCGTACGTACGTGATGTTGATGTCATTTGAAAGCTCAAGTTATGTCATTTACTCTTTTAGGTCCATAATTTTTGTTCGAGTTTGATTATTCAAAATTAACTTCATCAATTTTAGTCCGAGTTTAAATTTTTATAGTCGAAACCATGTTATTAAATTACTAGTTATTAATTTGATTACGGTTTTGGATTTTAAAAATTATATGTTTACGGTTTAATTTTGGTTTTAGACATAGAAGCGTGAATTTTAAATATACATTATTTTGGTTTTTGAGAATCCTAGGTCAGTGCTGGGTAATAAAAATACTGGATAATAGGACTCGAACAAATTGTATGTACAGTTAAACCTCTTTAAAGTAATATCCTTGAGACCAGAAAAAAATATTACTATATCGGATTTATTACTATATCGATATAATAATAAAATATTATTTTATCGATAAAGTAATATTTTATTATTATAAAGAGATTTATATGTTTAATTTGTTATTATATTTTATAGTTGGTAGAGATTTTTGGTGTAAATTGAAATATATTTATATTAGGATAGTCAACTTACACCAAGCAGATAAATAAATTTTAATCAGTTAAGAATTAATCACGAACAAATATTAGATACAATGTATTTACTTATAATATAAAAAATATAGTGATCGTGAAATCACTTATAAGGTAAAATTATTTAGTAGATCATAACAGTTGTCATCTCAAGTGATTACAATAAAGAAGTCCGATGATAAATACCACACACAATAAAGAAGTCCGATGATAAATACCACACACAGTTATTTACTATACTACGAAAAATATATGTAAGAGATAAAAATTGTACATGTTCTATGAAATATTAAGAATGAGATTTATTTTGATTTGGCGAGAACTTAAATAAAAATGAATATGAAATTCACATTTAGAAAAAGAAATGAAATGAAAATTGTATAATATATATGAACATATAATTTAGTAAATATTACTTTATAATTTCATTGGGTCCTTAAGTATTTTTTTTAAAAATTATTATCTTATGCATTTAACGAAAATATTACTTTATCCTATTGGTCCAAGTCGGGATCAGACAAAAATATTACTAGGTTATTACTTTATCGGATATTATTTTATCGAGATTTAACTGTATACCACCACCATGCATACTCTATATTCTATTTTTATACGTTGTTAAATTAAAGTGATTTTGTTTTTCGTAGTCATGGATAAATGTGGTTGTAGATTTTGGAAATCGAAATAAATCGGTTTAGATATCTAATAATATTTTATTAGTAAATTGGAATTTATCGAAATGATAAATCGGAACAAAAAACAAATAAATTTTAATATATTGAATAAATTACTCCAATTTATAATATAATATAATTTAAAAATATTTTAAAGCGATAAATCGAATTTTTAAAATCAGACCGGTCAAATATTTTTTAACGATTTATCGACGATTTTTGAAAAACCGGACTATTACATACATAAAGATTTAAATGAGCCCATTATTTTCCACCGACTCCTATATTTTCAATATATCATTTAAATAGTAACTAGATAATAATCTGTGTGAAACATGGAATCAAGGTTATTTTATTTATTATTTATTTAAGATTATTTTTAAAAAATCAAGAAAAAACAACATATATGATTCTCATAGGTCGTACGTTAACTTATATGTGCAGCCTACTTCAGTAGGGTTGGAATAAAATAATTGCAATTATAATTTAATTTTAATAATTTATTATTTTCTTAAAAAATAACATAAAATCTTAAGAAAAATAGAAATCTAGGGGGTGATGGCCCAAAATAATCACCTGGGAAACTGGATGGCCCTTTTTACTGAGGGACACGGTACATCGTGTACCGTGATAGGGGGTGTGATACGGAGAAGCGTCCTCCGTAACAGGGCATGATACGGAGCTCCGTCTTCCGTGTTATGCATGATACGGTGGACGGTGTTCCGTGACAGTGCTGCGCACCCACCTAACACGGAACACCGTGTTCCGTATCATGCATAACACGGTACACGGTGTACCGTATTAGGGTAATACGGAGGCCGAAACTCCGTATCCCGTCGGTATTTCGGGCCATTTTTTTCAAAATCAATATTTTGGGCAAAAACTTAGGAAAAATAGGCATTTTGGTAATTCTCTCAATCTAGGATGGGACCAAAATTTTGTACAAAATTACCATTAAAAGGGGTTTACATTAATTAATAGAATTCCAACAATTTAATTAATTTTATTAGAATGTAATACTGATCCCCCGGAAGAAATAAAAATCTAGTGGAGGAACCAAATTTGGTTCGAAGGTACCTTCGCTTATTAATAAAGATTATAAATTTATTACAGTATTAAATTAAAAAATAATACTGAAATATAGGAGAAATAGTAATAGGTGGATTCACTTAAGTGTAAAATCAAATTTGGTACCGAATTATCATGGGTAAAAGGGGGATTCACTTATTAGATATATCCCATCACTTTGCTCATGTTTTTTATACATTCCCACTACTTTATTCATATTTCTTAATCTTCGTATTCAATTAAAATGTTAACAATTCAATAAAAACATTCCCACTACTTTATTCATATTTCTTAATCTTCGTATTCAATTAAAATGTTAACAATTCAATGGAATGGAAGAAGTATTTTTTCATGTGTAAAATACTTTATTTTCAATTTTTTTAATATAAGAATGATGTCTAAGGTAAATGACATAATATATGCACCGTTTCCTGTGTAGTACTAGTATGTGCATGACATGAGAATTATATATCAAATTAGACATTAAGTGAAAATCATATATTATTTTATTTATCTATCTCAATGTTGTCATTTGAATCATTTAAGATATAATAAATATCATAGATACATTTTGAAAAATACAAATAACTTTTTTTATTTAAATCTACACATTTTTCTTTAAGGCTATCATAACACCAAATGAAATGTTGTGAATTCTACACCCAATAAAAAATTATTTTTATTTTTTAAACACATACAACTCCAGAGTCTAAAGTATCCAAAATAAATTTTTTTGGAAAAAGTATCCAATAAATGAAATAAAAATTTGCAACTGTTTCATAAAACTTTAGTATAAGTTGTTTCAAAAAAAAAAAAACTTTAGTATAAGTAAAGAGTTTTCGGACCTGCTCGTAACTAAAACCAAATAAATAGTTGTGTTTCATGATTCATCAAACATTTCATGTAGAGGTGGATCTAGGGTTGGGGGAGCCCTGGCCCCTCCTAAATTTCATAGATATAGAAGCTATTACTCCATGTTTTATTTCAGAAACTTGTATATAGCTCAGGTGGTAGAAAGATATGGTATTTTTGCTGAAAACCAGTGTTCGATTCTCAAATATGTGTTTTTTTTAAAAAAAATTGTAACATTTTGTCAACATTAAAAAAAAGCACTTGCAACCCTAAATTTTTTTCCTGATTTCATGCACTGGGTTCTCTTCAGTTGAGGCTTCAATCTATCCACCGTGTTTAGAAATTCAATGTTTTTAGGTAGTAAGTTTACAAGAAGGAGAAAAACGTAGTTAAACCAATCAAAACTACAGCCATTTAATTTGGGTCAAAACCAATCAAAACTACAGAGAATTACCCACTTGGGAATTTTCTAATAAAAATCGCACAACAAAAAATCATCGAATATGTGTTATTATAAAGTAATTTTTGATGTAAGGGTATGATCATTTATCGCAGAAGAGATAAACTTACTGGTCTGGGGACCAAGGAACCTTTTAGTATGATTGATACAGTCATCAACTCATCATTTCATAATATGTGAAGTAGACAAAGGAGAGGAATACGACAAAGAATTAGAATTTTTTTGTTGTTGCCCATATTCAAAGCACACCATTGCGTATACCATAAAAGTGTAGTATGTTGCTACAACCAGCATAACAAGGCATCTCCACAAAAACCTGCTTTCAACATGTCCCTTTCTGTTAATAAAGTTTGCGCGAACCGTTCAAATTAGCTAATAAAGAAAATGTTTAGCTAAGGTAAGGCATAAGTAGTGCAGAGTACATCCCATCTGCTATGTCTCGACGACGGAGAACTGTTATTTCAACGACGGAGAACTGTTATTTCAACTTTAACTACTGATTGTAATGTTGAACAACGATTGATTCCCACAAACATTAGACCTGCATACTTGGCTCTAGTAATCACTGACAGGTCTGTCCTGCTGTCCCTAAACAATAAATATACAGAAAAAACAAACAACTTAAGAGTTACTATCTTTACTCGAAGCATATTATAGGTAAAACAAAAGGAGGGAAATATATTTCTGAGTACTATCATTTTCATAACGCTCTATCATTGATCATAAAGTTTAATCTGTTTTATCCAATCATCTCGTTAAGTACCTTTCCAATCCCAAATGTCTAGCCCTGCTTCTTAAGTTTGCAGTCTTTGATCATGCAAAAAGGACATTCAAAAATCTGATCCAAAACTTTAACTCTATCTCGTCTAATTATTCAGATACCTACAGCATTGACATGTGTTGTCCTCAAATCTTGAGCTACGATGATCCCTCCTTTTTTCTTTTCCAATCGGCATTCCTATATATGTAACAAAATACAAGATCAAGTTGATTCTATTTTCAACCTTACCTAAACGGCTAAACCCTAAGATAAATATAAAAGTAAAATTTAAACCACGCAGAGACCAGGCAATATAGTCACATTCATATAAAGCTGTTCAGTCGTGAACATCAACCAAAAGATAATGGACATGGGAATGTACCAACTGTTATACGTATAAGATATGAGTAGGTACATATTCCAATGACGATTACATTCTTAATCAGCACCATGTATAAACTCTCCTACCAGGCAATGGTATAGGAAGGAATCATGTAACAGCTGACATATTACTTTTCTTGTACTAATTTTCTTTCTCTTACATCGTACTTCATTTATGATAGTGGAACAATCCAATAACATGATATAATATTATTTCATGTATAAATTGCTAAAACTTCGAATTTTTCAGGCTAGACACCAATGGAAACAGCAAACTCAAAGCCTGTCCTAGGCAGGTACATGTATGAGGGCTGTTAACGGAGATCATTTGTATTTTGAAATTAGCTGTATTGCTGTTATTAAAACTAACTAACTGCTTAGTAGGGTGAGAACACATGGTAAAGATAATACAGCACGATAAGAAGTAATCCATTTGTCGAACTTCATAGAAAACTTTTCTTAATCCGCTTTTATAATTTCTCCTCCAATTTTTCAAGTATCATTGAACTAATAAAGAAAAAGGTGTTATTTAAAACTCATTTGTCCGGTTGTCCCCTGATTTTTCTTAAGTTATAGTGATTGTGTAACAATAATATATGAGGGAAGTCCGTATTAAGCAATATAGCGTGGGTGCCAAGTCGAAACACATGCGCTTAAGGAAGCTTTTATCTGATAGCAAGAAACAAATGCCATAAGATTTGGGGATAAAATGTTAATTAAACTTTACTACTTACCATCTAGAGTAAGGCCTAGCATTTAACATTTTCAGAATGTTATGTCAGTAACCTGGTTCAGTGAAAGGTTTGCATATAAGGAGTTTTGTGATACTGAATAAGCTATGTAAAGAGTGTAAGATTTTTACGATTTTTACTCATTCAACATTTCATTTTGCTCTTAGAGTGTCAATTCTCACCATACTATACATTCTCTTTTGACCTAGAATTTTCTATGACCGCATTATTCTATGAAGTGTGTTTATAACTTAACTTTAAGTCGGTTACTGTGATTAAAATGAACAGCAGGGAAAGTGTTTGGTTGTAATTATTGTGATTATCACAATAATGCAAAGGTAGGGAGATTGTTTCCGGTTTTTGACCCCCGGCAGGAATCGAACCCGTGACCTCACGGTTCACGGATTGGACACTTACCACTGTGCCAACTCAACCCCTTTCCACTTGAACCTCTCCTTCAAAAATTTATTAATTTATCAGGGAGAACCAACTGGAAACCAACTCTAGGTCCTCAGTAATCTCTCCTCCATCTATGCTGGCAACAATCAGCTCTGCATATAATTCATGATAAGAAGCAGAACACAGATTTCCCTCAGATGCATGATTGTTGAAGTTATAAAGATGATACATCAAAAAAAAAAATCCAATAAAATAATAAATTAGCACATCTATGAAACTGCACAATCTGGCATTTCATTAGTTTAATAAACGTCTAGTAGTGCTTGTTCTAGTTCCTTTGTTTCAAGTTGTAATTTAACAGTGCTCGCGAGTACAGGAAGCTTTTATTGTTTCCAAAGGGAAACAATAAAGGTAAGGGTGATCATGTATCCATATACCTGATGATGGAAATCACAAATCTACCAGTTGGCAAGGACATCAATGCCTTTTTCAAGTTTTTTTTTGTTTAACCAGAATGGAGGAGAGTATTTGACTGTTCAAGGTATAGGTTTATATAATAGTTGGGTAAAAAATTGTGTGTATATTATTTGGTTCATCTTCCGAATATTAATAAATGAGAATGCTGCATAAGAAATTTAACTCGAGCTATATGCTCTGTGTGCTTTACAGGGAGAGCAAGACGTTTTGACAGGGTGAAAAATGAATGGGGATTTGCCAAGTTCATTCCTCTGATAGATTTTGAAGAACCTAGTAATGGTTATTTGGTAAATGACACTTCCTTTTTTGGAGTGGAGGTTTTTGTCACTGAAAGCTCACATCTCGGTGAATGTCTCTCAATGTCGAAAGTTGCTAATATATGCAGTAAATACGAGTGGGTGATTGAACAATTTTCTAAGTTAGGAAAGGAATGTTATTCTGATGAGTTTGTTGTCGGAGGTTATAAATGGTACTTGCTTATGAATTTTAATCCCTTAATCAAGAACGGTTCTCTATGTCTGTTTACAATTACTGTAGAAATTTATAGTTCTAATATCTGCAGGAAACTATGGCTTCATCCTGAAGGCTACCAAAATCATAAAGGTTTCAGTCTCTCACTGTTTTGGTGTCTGTGGATTATCAAAGTTCCACAACTGAGCACAAAAAAGTTAAAGCAGAGTTCAAGCTAGCACTTAAAAACCAGTTTAATGGGAACTATACACAGAATAGGAGTAAGAGCACTGCAGTACCTATTTTTTGTTGCCATAGTTCTTTAAAAAAATTACTGTACTAATTTTGCAGTGTCTGTTGCAGCTACCATCTGGTTTGGTTCATCAACACCAAGCTGTGGTTGGCGATCCTTCATCGCACTAAAAGATCTAAAAGATCGTACAAAAGGATTTATAGCTAAAGATAGCTGCATAATTGAAGCAGAAGTTACAGTGCTATGTGAAATTAGTCAGAAGATGCTAAACTTCTGATTTCCTCTACTTTCTTAGGACCAAAATTCAGTCATATTGCTATACCTTTTGGTACTGGATGTTGAGAAAGTATTAGTAAGATCCTTATGATCCCATTGCAACGAAACATTAAACACTTATGATGATAATTTGCATCTTGTAGTATTAACCGATCTTTGTATTTTTTGTACTCTACTTTTTTCAGTATTAACTGGAACTACTGATGTGATATTAAATGCGATTGTAATATTCTTCTAGTATAAAGCACCCTTCCGGAGAACCTAGCTTAATTTCTATTGTGTTTAGATATGTGTTGTAACAGCATAGAAAAGTTTCGCTTGATTTGTTGTGGCGTTGGCGCGTTGCAATTTGACAAGTTTTACCAAATACAGTATCAGGTGGTGTAGCAATGTGTGATTGAAAGTTCTGATGCAATGTCCTAGCTTCTTGCATTAAAATGGACTCTGCTTAGAGGTCTCTGAAAACAGAGAGATGAAACAGAGGTACCAGTTCTTCAACACTTAAGACCGTTTGATATCTCTTCTGCCTCTTTAATTATCTCCCAAGTCCCAAACTCAGAACCCTCCCCAAAAACCTGAGATTAATGACCCATGTTCTATGTAACCATTAGTTTTGCACAATGCATATTTGTCAGAAACTCAGAATCTACTATAAATTTCATATTTTAATATGCTAATGTTCAATTAATCTTTTTACACTTGATTTGATATGATTAAATCATATGTTTGAAGCCACATTCTTAATCACGGTCTATTTGCTAATTTAAGCCAAAATGTACAGAGTTTACCTGTAAGAATCAAAAGTCCTTCATGCTGGAACTGAAGTTTCTTAGCCTTCAAGTTACTGTTCTTGACTGATTTTCTTGGCCATCAAAATAGCATTTTGTTATTAACGAGGTACCGGGTATCTGGTTTTAACCCATTGGCTAACATCTCAGGAACAAGTTTACAGCCTTATCTACATCACCCCGACGAATGTAGTGATTCAGTAAAGCTTTGTAAGTCACAGTATTTGGTTCCAGACCTCTATCCATCATTTCACCAAATAGGCAAATAGCATCTTCTCTAATGATTCTCTGCATAATTCTCTAAATGCTACCAGCATCGCATTAATCCCAAAAGTGCAGAACCCTTCCACAATGCGTGAATTTCGGCCAATATCGTTATGTTCAATCCCATATAAATGCATTGCAAAGATTTTGGCCTCCCGAATAAAAATTGTTCTGCCGAGTGTCATTGACATTGCCCAGTCAGCGTTTATTCCAGGAAGAAGTATCTCGGACAATATTTTGTTGGCTCAGGAATTGTTCCGTGGTTATCATCGTGACAATGGCAAACCCAAATGTGCTTTAAAGCTTGACCTCCATAAAGCTTTCGACTCAGTTCAGTGGGAATTTATCATGGGGGCTCTTAGGAAATTAAATTTCCCTTCAAAATTTATGAGGTGGATTTTTATTTGCATTTCGACGCCTTCTTACTCGGTAAAGGTAAATGGTTCTTTGTGTGGCTATTTCAGAGGAAAAAAAGGTCTTCATCAAGGCGACCCAATTTCGCCTTATCTTTTCGCCATTGCAATGAACATTTTGTCTTCAATGCTTGCTCAAACTCCTTCAAACTTTATTCACCACTGGAAATGTAAGGAAATGAAGCTTACGCATCTTTTTTATGCCGACGACGTCTTGCTGTTCTCCAATGGTGACATTGAGTCTATAAAGCATCTTATGGCATGTGTTGATCGTTTCTCAAAGGCGAGTGGGTTACGTCCAAGTTGTATGAAAAGTACTGTTTTTTATGGCAACTGCTCGGAAGACTTCACTTCTTGGTTTGACACTGCGTATGGCTACCCTCATGGATCTTTACCTGTTCGTTTCCTGGGGGTTCCTCTAATTTCTAGGATGCTGAAACACAGTGACTGCATGTCACTCATAGAGACAATAACGGCCAAAATCTCTTGCTGGACAGCTTGCCTCTTCTCTCGGTAATCTTCGCAATGCACTCTTACTGGACTAACCATTTCATCCTCCCAGCATCGGTTCATAGCCGTTTACAAACAATCTTTACCAGGTTCTTATGGAAGGGAGATGTCAACACAAAGGGGGGGCAAAAATTAGCTGGGATTCGATTTGTTTGCCTTACGAAGAAGGGGGCCTAGGTTTCAAAAATCTGAAAGAGTGGAATCAAGCACAGACAGTCATTCACCTGTGCAGAGTTGTGTCCAAGAGTTCAGCTCTATGGCCTCAATGGATCAATAAAACGCTCCTAAAGAAACAACACTTTTGGATTATGAAAATGCCAAATGATTGCTCTTGGACATTTAGAAATATTCTCAGACTCCGTATGCTGACTAGACAGTTCCTTTCTTACAAAATTGGGAATGGTCTAGCCACTTCTTTGTGGTTCGACCCATGGTGGCATGGCACTTGCCTTGCTGAAAATACTCAGGACCGTATTATTACTCAAGCAGGTATTTCGAGTGCTGCCTCAGTACACTCTCTTCTAACCTCTGGCTCCTGGATTCTTCCAAGACCATCTCCCAGGCTGCATCACATTCATCCTTTACTGGCGCACTGGACTGAGCATTTCGACTATCCTACTTTTGATCTCACCATTCCAGACGTCCTTTTATGGGATGACATTCCTCTTCGGAAAATCAAGGCTCGCAATGTCTGGACTTCCATTCGAACTCATGCACCGCAAGTCCCTTGGTCGCATTTAGTTTGGAATAGGCTCAGGATTCAGAGGTATGCCCATCTGGAGTGGATTCTCTGTCATGGACGGCTCCCAACTTTTACTAGACTTGCTTCGTTTGGCCTTCAAGTGCTAAGTTCTTGTACCCTCTGTCCGGGTGGCATAGAAACAGAAGCGCACCTTTTCCTCTTGTGCCCTTACAGCAACTTCATCCTTGCTAAGCTAGCAGGCCTTATTAACTTCAATATTGTGGGCTCGACTTGGAAGGAATTTCTTATCTCCTTGGGCAATATTTCGGACCAGACTTTAAGAAGCATTGCACTCCTTACGGCCCAGATTTTTACTTATCACCTTTGGAGGGAAAGAAATGCAAGATTGCATGACAGGGGTGTTTCAGGTCCTAAGGGCATTATTCATACCATCATGGTGGATCTTAAGACCAAGCTTCTCAACACGGATTGGTTCATCAAACATGCAAATTTAGATTCTTACGGATGGCTTCTCATTTGACGTTTTTTGTTTCATTTTGTTTGTTTCATTTCTCTCCTTTCTTTAGTTAGTTTGGAGTAGGTAGTTTCTCTCTTTGCTTGGCCAAAGAGCAAGGGTTAATCCCTTTTCTTCCCTTCTTTCTTTTCTTTAATATAATATACATTTAGCAAAAAAAAAAAAAAAACAAGTCCATGTTGTGAGTTTTTGAAGTATTGTGTGGCTAAGGGTTAAGAACATGTTTAGGTGATTTACTATAGACTCTAGACTTGATAATTTCTACTCCCTCCTTCTGTCCCATCCATTTTTTAACATAAATTTTTCACTTGCGTGGCACGTATTTTAAGACTCATATAAAGTATGATTCCACAACTAATTTTTAAAATTTTCTTTTTTTTGTATAAAAATAGGATTGTTCTATTTTTATACAAAAAAAAATTTCAAAAATAAGTTATGGAACTATCATTAGAACCTACCATAAAATGCGTGTCGATTCCCCGTCCCCCAAAATTAACTATTGGGTGGGACGGAGGGAGTATTAAGCAGGTACTATTACAGCCGTCAGTGACATTATAGTGGGGTGTTTTCCAACATTGATGTTTCTTGAAAGCTCAAGGCATGTTATTCATTGTCTTTAGCTGTTTATTGATAAATGATAAAGACATAAAGTTCTTTAATATAAATTGGATAGAAAGATTGTTATAACAGTACTCCATGAAATTAATTATGTGTAGCCTCCATCATTCATATGTATACATAAAAGATTTGAGATCATCGCTTGTCTCACTTAGAATCCAAAATTAGGCATTATCGATAAATTGAATTATTAATTCAGTTACAACTACCACCCAAATAATTCAAATTTAATTTTTGTTATAAATTTAAAATTTATTATGAATTAATTGTTCTCAAAAAGTGATGATCGTAAAAAAATTATTTGGAAAGCAGGTGTACAAGATCACTTCACAATTTCTTGACACAATGTATTAAATGTATCATTTGATGGTGATTTGTCTTTTTTTTTTTACCAGAAATGAGTAGGTTTGTTAAGCTCCTACTCATTTTTTTTACCAGAAATGAGTAGGTTTGTTGTATATGGTACATTTGAACATAATTTTCATTTATGGTAGAACTGCTAGAATCAATGAAAAACGTCAGTAACTATAAATCTATAAATCTATTAATCCCCTGGCCGATTCAATATGCGAACTTGATATATTTTCGAAAAAATCCGGATAGTTTAGGAAAAAGTCGAGGCTAATCCAACTTCAAAAAAAAGTCAATTTTTTAAAAATTCGTCTCATGATCTCTAACCGATCATCTATGTGCATACTTTTACATTTTCATCATGAAATATAGTGTTTATGGTGAATTCTCGTTTGGTTTTGGACATGTATGTAAATTATGGGCACGCAACTACGCAAAGAACTTGGTGAAGAACTTGTGATTTTGTGGGGTTGGAACATGATTCTACTCTTGAAGAAGGGTTTAAAAAATATTAAATACATTTAATTAGTAATTTTTTTAGACATATATTAGAATTATCCTTAGCTTTGAAATGAAAAGCAAATGAAATTAGGAAGAATAAATTAACCAAACTAATTGATAAACTTTTTGTATATTATCATTTGGTTCGTATTCAGAAAATCATAGTTCGTAAATTAAATAGGTACTAGGTTAAAACCCGTGCGATGCACGGATTTCTTTTGACATGTAATTAATTTTATTTTATTTTAAAATTATATTTTTATGTTATCATTATTTTTAATATTTTATTTTAATTTTAATAATTTAAAATAAATTAATTAATGATATGCATGATTTAAAACTTATATTATACAATTTTAAAATAAATATGTCGTTGACCGAATTCGAACCTTGGAATATTACTAAATTAATTTAATCATATAATATATCTAATCATTAGATCTAACTGTTTAGATTTTTTACTAAAAATCTAATGATCATTATTCGTTGTATAAAGCTTTTTATTATATTTTGTTAGTGATTAGAAGATATGGTGTGATATTTTTTAGATATATGTTAATTAATGAAAAATTATGTTTTAAATTAAAAGTAACATGTTTTAATTAAAAAAACTATTATTGATCGAAAGATATTATGTTTTAGGTGTTTGTAAAAGGTAATATCATCAATTAAAAGTAAATGTTTTTTTAATTTAAAAAGGTGATATGGGCTAAAAGTAAGCCCTAAAAACATCATTAATGTTGCATTAATTAGACCTAGCCTGGTCCAAAGTTAAGGCCACCTTATGAGGCCCAAAACCCTATTTAAATATTAATTTCGTAATTAATATTAAGGGTAATAACCAGCTCAGCAATAAGAGTCAAATAAGGATATTATTCCTGCCTGACTTAGCCTCCAAGGCACCTATTTCAACATGGAAACTGATTCCTACAAGGAATAGATCTAGAACCTTCCTCAAGGAGGTGGCTTACCCACCAAGTCTCCGACTCCTACCATAATTCTAAGGCTTCTCAGCCTATATAAAGGGCCTGGCCCCTCATTCTCAGAACTACGTTGGCTTGATTCTCTAACAATACAGAGATACGTAGGCATCTTGTGAGGACCGTTCAGTCTCGAAACGCAAGAACAGCCATTAAAGCTCGAAGCTCACCAACCCTATCATTAAATACATGCGGAACCTAGCCGCAATATCAAACCCTCGTTTTTATTCCACAACATTTGGCGCCGTCTGTGGGAAGACAACAACAACCATGGTGAACACACGGAGAGCAATACCAGTCACGACCGGAACCACTGATAGCACCGCTGCTCCTCCTACTTCGGAGGCGACCTCCCAACCTTTGGTTACTCAACCCCAAGGGACAACTACCCTAGGGATTGGAGCTCAATCTCAAGGATCGCTGCCCTTGGTGGTGAATCCCCCTCAAGAGACGAATCAGCTTCAGATGGTGGTTGCCCCACTTTACAACCATCCACTACCTCCGGGGGTACAGATCCATACCACGGATCTCCCCGCAAGCACAAACCCGATGTATGGGCTGCCAAACTATCCACCTATTCAAGGCACGGGACCAAGCGGTCATGCCCTTCAAGCACATGAGCCGTACAACCCCCCCTACATCAGAGGTTTAGGCCCTGATTATGGACAAGGGTACTATGATTACTCTGGTCCCTATACTGATGACTCCTCTTCTGAGTCAGAAGATCGAGACCGAGCCCCGAGGAGGCACCCAAGTAAGGAACCTGTGAGGCGTACTCGAAGAATCCATGATGGACCCCCCATGACAGCTGCAGAGAAGATCAAGGCTCATGAAGCTGAGATCCAAAGGCTGAAGGAAGACATGGCCAGAGAACAACAAAGGCAGAATCGGCCCCCTCCAAGGTCAGGAGAGATTCCCATTGTTGACTTGGAGAGGCCATCAAGACGACAAAGGAGGACCGAATGACCTAGGTCAGAGGTTGTAAGGGCAGAGGTCCCAAGGGGAGACCCCAAAGATCTTATGATGCTAGGAGATCCTGATGATCCAACTCCCCCCTTTACTGAAGAAGTGATGAACGCCCACATCTCCCGAAAGTTCAAGATGCCCACAATAAAAGCTTATGACGGAACGGGGGATCCCGCAACTCATGTAAGAACATTTACGAGCGCATTGTTATTGCAGCCCGCTAACGATGCCCTTAAGTGTAGGGCGTTCCCCCAAACCCTGTCAGGCATGGCGCAACGTTGGTATAGCCGTCTACCTCCAAATTCAATTAGCTCTTTTAAGGAATTGAGTACCGCTTTTGTCAGTCAATTCATTAGCGGAAGAATTCATGAGAAAAGCTCTGCATCCCTTATGTATGTAGTACAGGGGAAGAACGAGAACCTGAGAGATTATCTCAAGCGATTCACTAAGGAGACCCTAAACATCACTGATTTGGAAAATAAGGTGGCTATGGTAGCCTTGCAGCATGGAACCACGGATCTCTTTTTTAAGAGGTCTTTGGCAAAACATCCCCCTGAGAACATGGATGAGCTCCAACGAAGGGCTGATAAGTACATTAAGGCTGAGGATAGCATGAAGAAGGAAGCCACGTTGGGCAATGGAGGCAACGGGAACTCCAAGAAGCGAAAGCAAGATCAGGAGTATGATGACCAGGAGTAGGATGACCAGGAATATGGTGCTAGGGACAAGTATCCCCGAACTAGTTAGGACTCCGACTCTGCTCCTAAGAAGAACCAAGGACCAAGGTTCACTGAATACGCAAGGTTGAACACTCCCAGGAGTCGAATCCTATTGGACATTGAAAAGGATAAGGATTTCTGAAGGCCGAAGCCACTCAGGGGTGATCCCACAAAGAGAAACAAAAATCAGTATTGCAGATTCCACAAGGATGTAGGGCATGACACTGATGATTGTAAGCAACTCAAAGATGAGATCGAGTTCTTGATCCGTAAAGGGAAGTTGGGCCACTTCACTAAGGGTGAAGATCGTGGTAATCAGAGAAGAGAGTATGATAGGAACGACGACGATCGGGATCGCACCCCACAGCCCCGAGGGCCAGTGATCAACATGATCTCAGGAGGCCCGACTGCGGCTGGGACAACCAAGAACTCTCGGAAGGCTTATGCTAGAGAGGTGGTGCACATTGTCGAAGAAGCACCGAAACGTGCAAGAACCGAGTTAACGATCGGATTTGAGGATTCAGATCTTGAAGGGGTGAAGTTCCCCCACGATGACCCGCTGGTCATAACACCCGTGATTGGGAACTCAGAGGTGAAGCGAGTCTTGATAGACAACGGAGCATCTGTGAACGTTCTGTTTCGCGAGGCCTTTCTGAAGATGGGATACAATGATTCTCAGTTGACCCCGTCCAACACGCCTATATACGGGTTCAATGGGGTAGAATCTAAAGTTGAGGGAACTATTCAGTTGCCCATGACGATTGGGCAGGAGCCTAAGGAGGCCACTCGGATGCTGAACTTTTCGGTTATCAAAGCGTTTTCCACCTACAACGCTATCCTCGGGAGGACTGGACTCCACGCTTTTAAGGCTGTGGCCTCAACCTATCACATGAAGATCAAGGTCCCAACCAGGAATGGTGTTGGAGAGCATAAAGGTGACCAGAAAATGGCTAGGAGCTGTTACAAAGCCGCGTTAAGGCCTAATGGAGTCGAGGAGCGGGTCCTCCCAATTGAAGACATGAGTGAGTTTGACAATGAAGACATGGATGCCTCAGTTTCTCATGCTTAAGTTATCTTAGTAGGACATAGCTTCATCTTTATTAGGAGAAGTAGAAATAAGGTTCGATGAAACCATTCCAGGGCTCATTGCCCCGAGTAGGACAAGTAATACTCTATGTAAGGGTGGAACCCATTTCAAGATATTAATGCAAGTTTGTTTTTCATTTTTTGATTATGTGATCTTATTTATGTGCCAAGCACCTGATATGTGTAAGTCGAAGATGACCAAGCACTGAAAATAAAAGAACATATGAATGAAAACAAGCTCGTGCATAGAAAAGACCACGAAGGATCAATTGTCAGATTACAATACAATCGAATTAAAGTTCAAGTCCATAAAGGACCCTGGATGTAAGATGAGATGAACAACTAAGCCACATGTGGCCACTTAAGCCATGAAAGGCTAACAACAAACCTCGAATCCCAACCAAGGGTCGGGGAACCCAAATGCATCCTTAATCAAGACCAAGGAGTCCAAGAAAACCAAGAAGGTCTGACAACTAACTATAAAACCTTGTGTTAGGAGCAAGCATTGAGTGTCGTCCTCATCAATAAGGAAAACAAGGTTCAAAAACCTATCTACTATGAAAACGAAGTCCTGATGGACCAACCGTGAAGGAACATAATCCACAACCCGAAAACCAATGGTAGTCTCGCCAAGTAGGCAATCAAATTAATAGAATTTGACATCAAGTATAAGTCAAGGATGGCCATCAAAACCCAACCCTTAGCTGACTTCGTGGTTGAATGTACCATTAACAACCAAGAAGTCGGGGGGCAAGAGGTAGTAACCCAAGAAGGCAAAGAACTGGTAAACAAGAATGAAGGAATACTGGGTGCTCTATTTTTACGGAACGTCAAAAACAAAAATCAAGAAGATTAAACAAAGAAAAGTCTGGAGAATGTATTCCGAGACTAAGGATTGAAGCCTTGATAGCCGGTTTAGGCTTGGCCAACCCTGAGGGTCAAGAACTTTAAAACTTGTGGAGATTCAAGATTGGTAGTCTCCCAAGTGAATGGCAAATTTGAAGGTAAGGAAAAAGCTATTACGAAGTACTTGAGATTGTGAAAGCTGTGATGGCTTAATTCGATGAATGCTTTGTGGAGTACATCTCGGGGGAGGAGAACATTAAGGCAGATGCCCTCTCTAAGTTCGCTTCCTCGGAGATAGAGAACTATGTTGGGAGTGCTTACTTTCAGGATTTGAAGACCCCTACTATCAATGTGAAGTTAGTGACACCGATCGATGTGCAAAGCTGTGGGATGGATCCTATCAAGGCTCACTTGGAAACGAGATGGCTCCCTGAAGATGTCATGGAAGCACGTAAACTCTGGTAAGGGCTTTAAGATACACCCTGATCGAGGGTTTGCTATACAAGAGATCTTTTGTGATCCCGTACTTGAAGTGCTTGAGGCCCAGGAGGCCAGAGAAACACTCGAAGAAGTGCACGAAGGGATGTGTGGGCAACACCTGGGGGGCAGAGCCCTTGCTCATAAAATACGTCCCCTTGCTCATACCATCGACTATTTAAGGGATGAACCCTCTAACAACATGAATTCAAGGAACTGAGACCTACTAAATTAGAGTCCAAAGAATGGATTCAAACCCTAAAGGGATGTATCCCCAATTTAGAGGGGTGACTTTGCTTACAATCGCAAACACCCTAACATGATTACGAATCTCTATAATGGTGTTACCATCACCAACAGGACAAAACCCAAGTTATGGGCTCCTACCCCTATGAGGGCTGAGGGCATGATTAGCCATGTGTTTAAATGCTCATCATAAAAAGTTCACTTGCAAGGATGATTATCCTCAACCTCGAAGGTCCAAAATAATAAATCTTAGCTCATGAAGCACATTTGATACATCAATATGCATGACAGCCCTTAAGGCCTAGGGTGGCCTCCATCAATGATTCGACAGATATTTTTAAGAAGATTGATGAAATTAGCTCGTGAAGCTCATATTCAATCATTGAAACAAGATCTGGAAAGATTATAGACTCGAAAGTCCCAAAGAGAAAGAATCCCCTCTGTTATTAACTCGAATTATACTCCCAGAAGGACGAGGGTTGATACCCAAAAATTCAACCTAATGGCTTGGTGCGTTTAAGAGATCGTGATGATCCAACGAAAGTTTATAAAGAAATTTGAGATACCCCGTGATCACGATCGATGATAGGGTGGTGATCAACACAAATTGGACTCTAAAAGGCCCAACAACACCAAGCCTGTCACGGCCCAACCAAGATTGATAAACCTAATTAAGGTTTTGGGATTGTTTTGACCCAAAGGAAAGGCCCAATCAAAACTTAAAAAGTTTATAGGCCCAACGATGTGAAAATCTAGATCCAGCCCATGAAAATTAAAGGCCAAACAGGGCCCGTTGAAGTCCATAATAGGATTGGGAGTTACCAAAAGAAAGCACGAGGTCGTAACCATCGATCTCGTTTTCTAGTATAAGTACGAGCTCGACCATGCGGCTTGGAAAATTCCATTTGAGGTCGTTTCTGACTTATGAAAAGCAAAGGAAGGCCACCACACAAACTGAGGTCGTTATGACATAGCTTGAGATCGCAAATCTCAGGTCGAATTTGAATTGGGAAATGTAAAAAATCCCCACGACCTGGGGCTCATTTGAGGTCGTTCTTGTGCTGTATTGAAGTCGAGGTTGAAAACGCGTAAAAATGAAGTCGGCAAGTTGAGGTCGAAATTAACCTACGATTCGAGGTCGAGACAGACGACCTGGGATTCAAATCCTGGTCGAACAAACATGAAAATCGAGGTCGACACGCCGAGGTTGAAAATGACTAGAAAAGCCGGGGAAAAGGTAACGACCTGGGTGAAAACTCGAGGTCGTTTCCATACCGAATGAGGTCGTGTGAATTGGATCAGCCGAGGTGAGCTTCTGCAGGGGTGATGGCCGAGCTGAAAAATTTGAAAAACCCACACGACCTAGGCCTAATTTGAGGTCGTCTATGTGTTGTGTTGAGGTCGGATTTATACTACAATGAGATTGGTAAATTCTGGTCGTAATTATACTAGAAAATGTGAAAAATCTGTGCGACCTGGAACCACTTTGAGGTCGTTTCCCCTTGGTTTGAGGTCGCCAGCACGAGGTCGAAAATGAACTAAAAGACCTGTAAAACAGCCACGACCTGGCCCCCGTTTGAGCTCGAAATTGAGCTCGAAAATACACTGATTTCTCCTCGAAATTTCCAGGTCGAAAATGACTTAGGAAACAAGAAAAATGGCTGCGATCTGGAGGCAGTTTGAGCTCGAAATTGAGCTCGAAACGATAATTTCTGAATAGTACAAGCCTTCGGAAATAAAAAATTTCCAAGCTCGACCCCAGCCAGGGGCTCTGCCCCTTGGACCCCGCCAGGGGCTGCCGCCCCTTGGACCCCGCCCGGGGGCTGCCGCCCCCGGACCCCCGCTAGCGCCGTTTAGCGTTGTTCAGTGCGGATTAGCACCGTTAGTGCCGATAGCGCCCTTAGTGCCTGTTAGCACAAATTAGTGCCGATTAGCACTGTTTAGCACCGATTAGTGCCATTTCATGCTATTTAACATTGTTTAACACTGTTTAAACGTTGTTTATGGCTGATTAGCACCGTCTAGTGCCATTTAACACCGCTTAGTGTCGTTCAACATCGTCGTAAATGCGTCGGTCGCTCCACGCTTTACATTAAGATGATATTGTTGAAAATACTCATGTAAGAGCAATGAACCCTGACCCGAGTCTCGAAAAAGGCCGTTAAAACTTCAAGGAAAACCTGATCAGTTTTCCTAGAAGTTGGGGGGCAAATGATATGGGCTAAAAGTAAGCCCTAAAAACATCATTAATGTTGCATTAATTAGACCTAGCCTGGTCCAAAGTTAAGGCCACCTTATGAGGCCCAAAACCCTATTTAAATATTAATTTCGTAATTAATATTAAGGGTAATAACCAGCTCAGCAATAAGAGTCAAATAAGGATATTATTCCTGCCTGACTTAGCCTCCAAGGCACCTATTTCAACATGGAAACTGATTCCTACAAGGAATAGATCTAGAACCTTCCTCAAGGAGGTGGCTTACCCACCAAGTCTCCGACTCCTACCATAATTCTAAGGCTTCTCAGCCTATATAAAGGGCCTGGCCCCTCATTCTCAGAACTACGTTGGCTTGATTCTCTAACAATACAGAGATACGTAGGCATCTTGTGAGGACCGTTCAGTCTCGAAACGCAAGAACAGCCATTAAAGCTCGAAGCTCACCAACCCTATCATTAAATACATGCGGAACCTAGCCGCAATATCAAACCCTCGTTTTTATTCCACAACAAAAGGGAATCGGCATATTATCATTAATTATATTATTATATTATTTATCTTAATAATTAGGATGACCATGTTGAAAACCGAATTGACAAACTTTCAATGCCCGTGCAATGCAAGTTTTTTTTATTATGTTATAAATTTATTTTATTATTTATTTTAATAATTAGGATGACTTGTCGAAAATTGAATTGACAAACTTTCAATACCCGTGTGATGCACGGGTTCTTTTATTATGTTATAAATTTTATTTACTATCAAAATTATGTTTTTATATAATAATTATGTTTTTTATAATTTTTAAATTTTAATTTAATATATTAATAACTGAAAATTTTGGTGTGATATTTGTGGGTATATATTAATGATTGTAAGATTAATTTTAAATAAAAAAGATAACATGTTTTAATTAGAAAAGAAATATTAATGATTGGAAGACATGACACGATTGATCTTCTTAGGTGTTTATAAAAGGTAATATATTCAAATAAAAGTAAACATAAAAAAGGCAATCAACTAATTACCATTAATTATATTATGTTATTAATTTGGTGATATGTTATATTATTTATTTATAATATTTATTTCATTTATTAGTATCGTACCATACCAAAAAACAGGTACCAAAACTTTTAATATTTCGTCTTTTATAAAAGTAAATATGAAAAAGGTAGTCGACTAATTATCATTATTATATTATGTTATTATTTGTTTGTGGTGTTATATTTTTCTTAAAAATTATGGTGTGATATTTTCGGGTATATATTAATTATTGTAAGATTTGTTTTAAATTAAAAAAGTAACGTATTTTAATTCGAAGGAAAATATTAATGATTAGAAGATTTGACACGATTGATGTTTGTAGGTGTTTATAAAGGTAATATTTTCAACTAAAATGTGAAAAAGGCAATCGACTAATTACCATTACTTATATTATGTTATTATTTATTTTAGGTGTATTTATTTTTCTTTATAGTGAAGGGTAAATAAGTAAATTCACAAAGTACCAAAAAAATGGTACCAAAACTTTTAATGTTTCAGCTTTTATAATTTTTTTAATTTTAATTTGATATAATTTAATATACTCATGTTTACGAATTATACTAATATTTTCTTATTATAAACAATGTATACGGTTTTTTTATATATTTTATTAATAATTGAAAACAATGGTGTGATACTTTTGAGTATATATTAATGATTGTAAAATTTGTTTTAAATTAAAAAGGTAACGTGTTTCAATTCGAATGTAACGTGTTTTAATTAGAAAGGAATTATTAATGATTGGAAGATATGATACGATTGATCTTTTTAGGTATTTATAAAAGGTAATATCTTCAACTAAAAGTAAATGTGAAAAAACAATCGACTAATTACCATTAATTATATTATGTTATTATTTATTTTAGGTGTTATATTTTTTTTGAAAATTATGGTGTGATATTTTCGGGTATAGTGATGATTGTATGATTTGTTTTAAAATCAAAAGGTACGTGTTTTAATTCGAAAGGTAGCATGTTTTTATTAGAAATGAAATATTAATGATTGAAAAATATGAAACGATTGATCTTTTTAGGTGTTTATAAAAGGTAATATCTTCAACTAAAATAAATAATGTGAAAAAGTCAATCGACTAATTACCATTAATTATATTATGTTACTATTTATTTCAGGTGTGAAAAAGGCAATAGACTAATTACCATTAATTATATTATGTTATTATTTATTTTAGGTGCTATATTTTTCTTGAAAATTATGGTGTGATATTTTCGGGTATATATTAATGATTGTAAGATTTGTTTTAAATTTAAAAGGTAACGTGTTTTTTTTTTGTTTTTTTCAAGAAAGGGTAACGTGTTTTAATTCGAAACGAAATATTAATTATTGGAAGTTATGATACAATTGATGTTTTTATGTGTTTCTAAAAGGTAATATCTTCAACTAAAAGTAAATGTTAAAAAGGCAATCGACTAATTACCATTAATTATATTATGTTATTATTTATTATAGGAGTATTTATTTTTCTTTATAATGAAGGGTAAATAAGTAAATTCACGATGTACCAAAAAACAGGTACCAAAAAACAGGTACCAAAACTTTCAATGTTTTGGAATTTATATAATAATATAGATTTGGATTTACAATGATGGATCAATAGAAAAATCACTCAAGATAGCATAATTTCCGATCATCCTCTACTTCACAAATTGGAGGTATATAAATGACCTACCCTAAAATGGCAAGTCTGGTCTGTGATCGAGTTTAACAGTTGAAGTATGATTCCTGTTTAAAGTAAGAGGGTCGATCATAATTTAGAGATACATACGAGATTTAATTAAGATAGTAACGTTTTTGAAATATCAAGACTCACTTCCGAATTAAAAATACATGTCGATGTTGTGAGTTTAAGTAACGTGACCTAAAGTTCTCATGTACATAAAATCCTTTTTGTGTTATAGAATTTAGAGTATTCTATGTCAAGGACCAAGGGCTCACTTTTCTTCTATAATATAAAAGCTGGATTTGTATTTTGATTGAGAAATGCTAGAGTCTCCAAAACCGTTCTCGAAATGGTTCCCAAATGCTTAATTGTTAGAATACTATTAATTATTCTCTCATAAATGAGATGGACCCCTTGTGCATACATATGAATTCCACAAATAAAATCACGCCACGTGTCATTCGGAACAATTCGGGATCCTTTTCGGCATATGTAGCATTACTCTTTGTGATTTTACTAAGAACAAAATTAACTAGTTAACAAGCAAAAGTTTGTTTGTGAATAATTAAGGAAACATGTTGGAAAACATGAATATCCACCACTGAACCTATGACACAATCCAGAAATTCCTTGATATGTTTTGAAAGATACTTATAGAGAACTTGTCATGGACCACATAGAAACAAGTTCTACTATTCGTATAATCCCATGGATCACATAGAAAGGCTAATACGAATTACACACTGATACAATTAATCCCATGGACCGCAGAGAAAGATTAATTGACTTTACAGATAAATCAATCTTATAATCTAATTGGATGTCCACATACCACGGTCAATTCAAGATAATCTATAAGCATTGAAGCATGTATAAGCACAATAAAAACACATCTCAGAAAATCAAAACTGTATAATTATCATAAGGTTAGGGCTTCAAAACAGCCATTCAACAATAAGGTTTAGCCTACCATAATCATAGTAAAAGTCGTATGATACATGAAGAGATTAAATACAAAACAAAGTGTAGAGAAAGAAGAATTATCCCTATGATCTCCAAGCATAAAGTCCTTCTCCCCCTCACCTGCTTCTCCTTCCGGTGGCTCTCAATGAATATACGTAAGTAATATCTCTAACAATTATAACCTAATTCAATAAGTATTTTATTTTGAATGTCTATAGGAATAAAACATGGCCACATGGCCTTCCAAAATTGAATAGATTTCTAAAAGTCAAAATTCGTAGTTGACTTTTCCCATCTGATATTGGGCTGTATAGCCTGTTCCAAGTGGAATTTAATATTTGGGCCTCTCTAGAACGGAAGAGAATCTCGTTAATTTCGCGTGGGCTGTTAAATCGCTGAAATTTGATATCTAAAACTCAAGATATAGCCCAAACAATGAGTCTTTTGTGTGCGGCCCAATTAGTCCGAATTTAATTGTAATTTAGTTCCAATCCTTTCCAATTTAGAATGCTTCCCATAATTAAATATTATAAACTAATTAATAAAGCTTCAATTAAATGCAAGATAGAATTAAGATGAAAATATAAATCACTTAAAATACATATAAAAATTTACTCCCTCCGTCTCTAAAAACTTTTCTCATTTGAGTTGGACACGTTTGCCAACGCACACTTTTGATCATTTTTTTTTTTGCTAAATTAAGTATTTTATAAAGAAGGAAAAGGGATTAACCCTTGCTCTAAGGCTAAGCAAAGAGAGAACTACACCTATACTAGGCACACAAGCAAACTAGCCTAAGCTAGCTTTCCAAGAAGAGAAACAAACAAGATGACCCTAAAGCAGTCAAATATAAATCCATCTATACAAATCTAAATTAGCATGATTGAGGAACCATGTAGAAGAAACAAGTCTAGCCTTAAGATCCATCATAATAATTCGGATTAGCTTGCTAGGACCAAAGACACCTCTATCATGAAGTCTTGCATTTCGTTCCTTCCATAACTGATAGGAATAAATTTGAGCTACAAGAAGAGCGACGATGCGAAGAATGTTGTCAGAAATGTTCCCCAAAGACTCTAAGACCTCCCCCCAAGTAATGCCTGCAAAGTCTATGTTTAGGAGGCCACCCAGTTTAGCAAGAATGTAGCTGCTGTATGGACAAGCTACAAATAAGTGTGAGTCAGTTTCGGTGCCTCCAATACAGAATTGACAAAGTTGAGAGACATCCAAACCAAAAGAAGAAAGTCTGTGCATTGTTGGGAGGCGACCATGGCATAAGATCCATTCATGATGAGCATATCGAAGGATTTTGAGCCTATGCCATATGTATCCACTCCAAGCCACATTAGGAAATGTCTCTCGAATGCAGTTCCATATGTGCCAGGTTTTAATCTTGTGAAGATGCATACCATTCCAAAGGATTGAGTCAGAAGCATTGAGGTCAAAGGTTGGGAAATCAAACTGAGTCAGCCAATGGACCAAAATCGGATTTAGGTGATGATCACTGCCCGCTTATTTGCTCGGTTCCGATACATATTCAAAAAATTCCTAAACCTTTTCAGTTCTTCAACTTTATGACGGAAATTGATGGGTTTAAAGAGGCGGTCTCTAAAGCTTGGGAAAGTCGCTGGTACGGTGATCCAATGCCTATTCTGGTTCAGAAGCTTAAGGAAGTTAAAACAGCTCTTTCAGTCCTTAATAAAAATCATGGACATGTCCAAACAAATGTTATTCTGGCTCGTGCTTCATTGTCTGAGGTTCAGGACAAACTGGTTATAGATTCTGATAATCATAATCTGCTTCTCTTAGAAAACCAGGCTTGCCGTGATCTTGAAACAGCTCTGCTTGAGGAGGAGCGCTTTCTGCTTCAAAAATCGATGGTGAAATGGTTGAATGTTGGAGATGGTAACAATAAATTTTTCTTTAATAAAACCAAGGCTAACTGGAATGTTAATAAAATGCTTGCTATTGAAAATAAGGAGGGTGAAGTGGTCTTAGGTCACAATAATGTTGCTCAAGTTGCAGTCGAGTTCTTCTCTAGCACTCTAGGCTCTTCAGTCGACTTGGATCCATGCGACTTTGACAATTTGAACTGTGCCAAGCTTTCGAATGCTCAAACTATTCTTCTAGAGGCGCCTGTCTCTAGTGAGCTAATTTTGAGAACCTTGAAATCTATGAAGAAGAACAAAGCTCCGGGTCCAGACGGGTTCACTGCTGAATTTTTTTTGGCAGTTTGGGATATAGTTGGTGAAACTTTTTGTGATGCAGTCAAAAGTTTCTTTGTGACAGATTTCGTATTAGTATTAAATATAACAACTTCACTGTATTAAAGTACTCATAAATATGAATCCAACAAGATCACTCATGACTATATTTGATCTTATAGATTAGACGTAAATTAGTAATTTGTCTCATGTTATGAACAATTCCCGACATATTAAACGAGAGAACCATTATGACACGGAGGGAGTACTCTACCAATAGCTAGGTAGGTAGGTCCGTATAGATTTTAAACTGCCCCTATAAACTTATACTATTGGACAATTCGTTCGTGGATTATAGTAAAGACTATGAGAGTGATCAGTTTGTAATTGTATGTACCGGACATTGACGTTGTTTGAAAGCTCAAGTCATTTTATTTACTCTTTTTGTTACGTAATTTTCATTCGACTTTGATTTTTTATAATTAAATTGATCAATTTTTGTTCGAGTTTGATTTTTCAAAGCTAAAAATCATGTTATTACACCATCAATTATTAATTTGATTACGATTTTGAAAATTAAAAAGTACATTTTTACGGTTCAATTTTGATTTTTAAACATGAATGTGATTTTAAAGATGCAAGATATTTTTTGAGAGTCCTATGTCAGTACTGGGTAGTTGGTACTTCCTCGGTCTCTAAATATGTTCCTCTTTGAATGTCGGTCCTGCTTATTATATAAGATAAATTATTAATTTATACATAATTTATAAAACTATATTATAGTCATAAGTTATTTTGTTGGATTCATATTTGTTAGTACTTTAATACAGTGAAGTTTTTATATTTAATACTAATACGAAATTAAAAATATTAACGATAAAAAGTGTCTATTAGTAAATGTGTACAGTCCAACCAGAAAAAGTAATATAAGACTTAGGAAACGAAGTAATGTGAGAATAGTAGAATATTGGGTAATGGGAGACTCCGACAAATTGTAGGTATATTGTATAGCACCACCATACTCCTGAGCATTCGGTCGGTTCGGTTCAAAACCGAATCGAACCGAAAAAACCGAAAACCGAATTAGTATTTTTTTTTGGAACCGAACCGAACAAGGTTAAGGAATCGAACCAAACCCGAACCGAAATATTTCGGTCGGTTCGGTTCGGTTCGGTTCTTAAAAACCGAAATTTTCTGAATTTTCATTGAATTTAGAATTATTATGTATGAATTTGATTTTGAAAATTAATCCAATATGTTTTTTGTCGTAACAGAAAGCCACAAAATTGAGGAATGGACCATGTTACATGCAAATCATGAAAAGATTGTAATGGTTGTTTCTACTGACACTAGTATAATGTAATGGAGCAGAGTTAATCACTGCACTTTACTTTCCAGGAAAACATGTATTGTGAAATCGCCTACCATGCATTAGCATTAAGAAACTGAAT
This sequence comes from Kitagawia praeruptora, assembly GCA_037693485.1. Lineage (NCBI taxonomy): Eukaryota > Viridiplantae > Streptophyta > Magnoliopsida > Apiales > Apiaceae > Kitagawia > Kitagawia praeruptora. The sequence continues at coordinate 47,721,954 of CM075351.1, forward strand.
TATGTAAACTTTATTATAACATTAGCTGAGAAAAGATCCAGTAACTCGTACTTCTGAGTTATGAGCGAGAGTCACAGCGACAGAAGAGACAGAGAGTTGAAAAAATGATAAAAATACCCGTTTTTTAGAATAATAGTAACGATACTATCCAGTTTTAAAAAAATTGACAAAAATATTCGTTTCAATACGCATTTGTCAAATGGGTATATGAAATACGCATTTGACAAATGCTTATTTTTCACAATTTGTAAGTAAATACGCATGCATTACAGGAATGGGTAACAGGAGATATGCATCTCTTGAATGCGTAGTATTTGTTAAAGTAGTCTGACACATGTGCATGTGGTGGTTGCAGGCTTGCAGCCTTTGCAGGAGAGATGAGATGAGACAACATGCTGGACTGTTGCCCACTTGCTTTTTTTTTTAATCAAGTTTCAGTAAAATTCGGCCACGCGCCAAGCATAAATAATGGAGTAATAAATAAATAAATTGTGAGGGATGCGTATATATTATTTTATACTCCCTCTGTCCCATCCATTTCTTTACAATTTCTTTTTTGGGCCGTCCCACCATTTCTTTACATTACCCAAAATAGTAAGTTTTAACACTATTACACCCACTACTTCACTTATTTTAACAATACTTTATACTATTTCACCCACTACTTAACTTATTTTAACATTAAAATCACTATTACACCCACTACTTCACTTATTTTAACAATAAAATCACTATTACACCCACTACTTCATTTATTTTAACAATATTACACCCACTATCCTTGGTCTCCGTGCCCAGCCCCCAGGTAAAGAACCTGGCGGGACAGAGGGAGTATTATTTTTTAAATTAATATTTTAAATTTACAAATACAATTTTTATTAAATTTAGGGGTTCAACAATTAACTTTTGGGGTTTAACGTTTCCATTTTGGGTTTTAGAAATATTCGGAAGTAATAATAAATCGTATACGAACTTAGGGTTTATGGTTTGGAGTTTAGGGTTGTTTACAACCCTAAACCCTAGACCCTAAACCCTAACATATCCTAATTTTTAAATGCGTTAGCGTTTAAAAATTAGGCCGCCGGATGTAATTTTTTTAATTTAAAAAAATACAGTTTTAATTAAATTTAGGGATTCAACAATTAACTTTTGGGGTTTAACGTTTCAATTTCGGGTTTTAGAAATATTTGGAAGGATTAATAATAAATCGTATATGAACGTAGGGTTTAGGGTTTAGGGTTTGGGGTTTAGGGTTGTTTACAACCCTAAATCCTAATGTATCCTGATTTTTAAACGCTAATGCCGCCGGATTTAATTTTTTAATTAAAGTTTTTAAATTTAAAAATACAATTTTTATTAAATTTACGGATTCAATAATTAAATTTTAGAATTTAACGTTTTCATTTTGGGTTTTTTAAATATTCCGGAAAAAACAACACCCTTTTGGACAAAGACAAATGTGCCAAAATGCTTATCACATCCAAATGTCCCGTAAATATAGTCAAAAGTCATAAAAGAATCATCAAGTCTGACCCAGCAATACGCATAATACAAATGCTTATCAGGGTTACTCAGATGGCATATGCGTAACTCATGCACGATTTTAAAAAAAAAAATTGTTAAGGATACGCATTTGCCAAATGCATATCCCACTGGATAGTTTTGCGCACTATTTGAAAATCGAGTATTTTTGTCAAAAATTTTTAAAAAACAGGTAATGTTGTCTTTCACCCTAGAGAGTTAGAGAGTCGTGGTCTCGTAGACATATTTGTAAGACTGATAAGTCTGATATCATATATTTGTATATTTGTGATTTTGTGTTATTTAAAATAAATATAAATAATATATATATATATCATGGTTCTAAAAATCCCCGATTTAGCCGATTAATCCTCTGTAAGGTAACCCACCGATTCGATTTTTGAAATCCGATTAATCCTATGAATTTATTTAAAATGATATGTTTAATTGTAAATTAGACTAATATATTAAATATTATTATAATATCCGATTTATACTCCGATTAATCCTTCTGATTAATCCCCGATTATCCGATTAATCTTAAATCGGTACCTCAACCGATTTATACGGATTACCGATTTTTACCACCATGATATATATATATATATATATATATATATAATTCGAGTGGTTCGATTCTAACCGAAATTATTTACAGAAGAACCGAACTGAACCGAAATTTTTTTCGGTTCTAACCAAAGGAACCGAACCACCCGAAAAAGGAAAAAATCTGGACCGAAACGAAATTGTGTGGTTCAATTCAATTTTTCGGTTCCGGTTTGATTTTGCTCCCCCTTCTATTTTTATATCTTGTAAAGTGACTTGTCTTTTTAGTAACTTATGGTAAATGTAAAAACTCGTGATTTGACATTGCGTGGGGGCCCGACACTGGTAGCATCCTTCTGAAGAAGAAAGGCTTTATAGGAGTAGCATTATGGAGACCGCCAATTATTTAGGAGGGTATGATCGTGAATTCGTGATTGTGACCGGGACAATTCAGTTAAATTTCGAGTTTTTTTAAAAAATTGGATCAAGTTTCGATTTCGAATTCAAAATAAATTGGGCTAAATACAGCTAACTTGTGTAATTAACAAGTTCATTATAAACCTCAGTTGATGTACTTAATAGTATTACTTCTACTTATATATTGTACTAAAATCCTAAATTACTATCATGTGGTACTTGGGATGTTAGAAACTCCCCCATTAAACTAATGTGGGACTTGGCGTGTTGCAAACTCTCTCATTTAAAATCCTTACGTTCTCGTCAGGTCTGAACGGATAGCCCGTAAGTCCATTCTACTCTAACCATTGTGAGATAATACCACCAGCCTTCGTGTCTTCAATTCCGGCAACATGACGAATCAATCTTTCGAGAATCGGCTCTGATACCAATTTTATTAATTATTCATGTATCAGCTCATTATAAATATAACGAACTCGAGCTCGAAATTTCGAGCCAGTATTTTTGTTTGTGTATCGAATCGTTAAGAAAATTTTTATTCACGAACATGTTTACGACAGTTCACGAACATGTCTTACGAGCTACTATTTATGAACATCTCATAAATAGTGTTCATGTTCTCGTGTTCACGAATATCTCAACCTTTTTTTTCCTAGAAATTTTTTATGCAATTAATAAAAAAAAATTGGGGATGAAACCTTGAAACTCGAGATATGCCTCAAATTAGACTTATTAACGAATCAAATTTGGATCGAGTTTAGTTAATACATAACGAACTAATGTTATAATTTATAATGTAACATTTGTAAAATTTAATTATTATTAATAAAAATAATTTATAAATTTAACCAAAGAAAACATTACGAATAGACATAATAAACTAACATATTACTTCGTAACACTAACTTATACTCTCTCTGTCCCGTTTTTATTGTCCATCAATCAAAATCCACATTCTATTCAATCAAACTATAATTTCCTAAATTACTAGGTTAAAAACCAAGTTTCTAAATTAATACTCGTTTTTTCCTATTAATTATGTTCCAACCACTTACTATATAAATCATACTTTAACTCGATTAGACTTTTCATTTTAGGGTAGGTCAGCATAAATTTCTTGATATGCTTTATATAAGGCCCTAAATGAGTCTAGACGCTCACGAATAGTTCGGTGTTCGGTTCGAAAAAAGTTTGATCAATTCGAGTTCGATTTGATTTGTAAACGAGTCGAACATTAATACGATTTTGAGGTTTGTCTCGTAATTGAGTTGAACCTGAACACGATATAGTTCAGCTTGGAAGTTCGCGAACAAGTTCGATTATATAGTTCATCAACAAATTCGATAATATAGTTCGTGAACCTTATTCGTAAATATGGTTCATGAATTAGTTTCTACACAAACTTCATATATATAAATAATATGTTCGTGAACATATTTTATTAAGGAGTTCTTGAATTCACGATAATTTGTAAATAATTGGAGAACAATTTGTAAAATTTTTATTTATGTGGATAATTTGTAAATGACCTACATAGCTAGGTGGGTCCGTAAAGATTCTAAACTGGACAACTCCTGTATTCGTTACACTAAGGAGACTATGAGAGTGATCAGTTCGTACGTACGTGATGTTGATGTCATTTGAAAGCTCAAGTTATGTCATTTACTCTTTTAGGTCCATAATTTTTGTTCGAGTTTGATTATTCAAAATTAACTTCATCAATTTTAGTCCGAGTTTAAATTTTTATAGTCGAAACCATGTTATTAAATTACTAGTTATTAATTTGATTACGGTTTTGGATTTTAAAAATTATATGTTTACGGTTTAATTTTGGTTTTAGACATAGAAGCGTGAATTTTAAATATACATTATTTTGGTTTTTGAGAATCCTAGGTCAGTGCTGGGTAATAAAAATACTGGATAATAGGACTCGAACAAATTGTATGTACAGTTAAACCTCTTTAAAGTAATATCCTTGAGACCAGAAAAAAATATTACTATATCGGATTTATTACTATATCGATATAATAATAAAATATTATTTTATCGATAAAGTAATATTTTATTATTATAAAGAGATTTATATGTTTAATTTGTTATTATATTTTATAGTTGGTAGAGATTTTTGGTGTAAATTGAAATATATTTATATTAGGATAGTCAACTTACACCAAGCAGATAAATAAATTTTAATCAGTTAAGAATTAATCACGAACAAATATTAGATACAATGTATTTACTTATAATATAAAAAATATAGTGATCGTGAAATCACTTATAAGGTAAAATTATTTAGTAGATCATAACAGTTGTCATCTCAAGTGATTACAATAAAGAAGTCCGATGATAAATACCACACACAATAAAGAAGTCCGATGATAAATACCACACACAGTTATTTACTATACTACGAAAAATATATGTAAGAGATAAAAATTGTACATGTTCTATGAAATATTAAGAATGAGATTTATTTTGATTTGGCGAGAACTTAAATAAAAATGAATATGAAATTCACATTTAGAAAAAGAAATGAAATGAAAATTGTATAATATATATGAACATATAATTTAGTAAATATTACTTTATAATTTCATTGGGTCCTTAAGTATTTTTTTTAAAAATTATTATCTTATGCATTTAACGAAAATATTACTTTATCCTATTGGTCCAAGTCGGGATCAGACAAAAATATTACTAGGTTATTACTTTATCGGATATTATTTTATCGAGATTTAACTGTATACCACCACCATGCATACTCTATATTCTATTTTTATACGTTGTTAAATTAAAGTGATTTTGTTTTTCGTAGTCATGGATAAATGTGGTTGTAGATTTTGGAAATCGAAATAAATCGGTTTAGATATCTAATAATATTTTATTAGTAAATTGGAATTTATCGAAATGATAAATCGGAACAAAAAACAAATAAATTTTAATATATTGAATAAATTACTCCAATTTATAATATAATATAATTTAAAAATATTTTAAAGCGATAAATCGAATTTTTAAAATCAGACCGGTCAAATATTTTTTAACGATTTATCGACGATTTTTGAAAAACCGGACTATTACATACATAAAGATTTAAATGAGCCCATTATTTTCCACCGACTCCTATATTTTCAATATATCATTTAAATAGTAACTAGATAATAATCTGTGTGAAACATGGAATCAAGGTTATTTTATTTATTATTTATTTAAGATTATTTTTAAAAAATCAAGAAAAAACAACATATATGATTCTCATAGGTCGTACGTTAACTTATATGTGCAGCCTACTTCAGTAGGGTTGGAATAAAATAATTGCAATTATAATTTAATTTTAATAATTTATTATTTTCTTAAAAAATAACATAAAATCTTAAGAAAAATAGAAATCTAGGGGGTGATGGCCCAAAATAATCACCTGGGAAACTGGATGGCCCTTTTTACTGAGGGACACGGTACATCGTGTACCGTGATAGGGGGTGTGATACGGAGAAGCGTCCTCCGTAACAGGGCATGATACGGAGCTCCGTCTTCCGTGTTATGCATGATACGGTGGACGGTGTTCCGTGACAGTGCTGCGCACCCACCTAACACGGAACACCGTGTTCCGTATCATGCATAACACGGTACACGGTGTACCGTATTAGGGTAATACGGAGGCCGAAACTCCGTATCCCGTCGGTATTTCGGGCCATTTTTTTCAAAATCAATATTTTGGGCAAAAACTTAGGAAAAATAGGCATTTTGGTAATTCTCTCAATCTAGGGTGGGACCAAAATTTTGTACAAAATTACCATTAAAAGGGGTTTACATTAATTAATAGAATTCCAACAATTTAATTAATTTTATTAGAATGTAATACTGATCCCCCGGAAGAAATAAAAATCTAGTGGAGGAACCAAATTTGGTTCGAAGGTACCTTCGCTTATTAATAAAGATTATAAATTTATTACAGTATTAAATTAAAAAATAATACTGAAATATAGGAGAAATAGTAATAGGTGGATTCACTTAAGTGTAAAATCAAATTTGGTACCGAATTATCATGGGTAAAAGGGGGATTCACTTATTAGATATATCCCATCACTTTGCTCATGTTTTTTATACATTCCCACTACTTTATTCATATTTCTTAATCTTCGTATTCAATTAAAATGTTAACAATTCAATAAAAACATTCCCACTACTTTATTCATATTTCTTAATCTTCGTATTCAATTAAAATGTTAACAATTCAATGGAATGGAAGAAGTATTTTTTCATGTGTAAAATACTTTATTTTCAATTTTTTTAATATAAGAATGATGTCTAAGGTAAATGACATAATATATGCACCGTTTCCTGTGTAGTACTAGTATGTGCATGACATGAGAATTATATATCAAATTAGACATTAAGTGAAAATCATATATTATTTTATTTATCTATCTCAATGTTGTCATTTGAATCATTTAAGATATAATAAATATCATAGATACATTTTGAAAAATACAAATAACTTTTTTTATTTAAATCTACACATTTTTCTTTAAGGCTATCATAACACCAAATGAAATGTTGTGAATTCTACACCCAATAAAAAATTATTTTTATTTTTTAAACACATACAACTCCAGAGTCTAAAGTATCCAAAATAAATTTTTTTGGAAAAAGTATCCAATAAATGAAATAAAAATTTGCAACTGTTTCATAAAACTTTAGTATAAGTTGTTTCAAAAAAAAAAAAACTTTAGTATAAGTAAAGAGTTTTCGGACCTGCTCGTAACTAAAACCAAATAAATAGTTGTGTTTCATGATTCATCAAACATTTCATGTAGAGGTGGATCTAGGGTTGGGGGAGCCCTGGCCCCTCCTAAATTTCATAGATATAGAAGCTATTACTCCATGTTTTATTTCAGAAACTTGTATGTAGCTCAGGTGGTAGAAAGATATGGTATTTTTGCTGAAAACCAGTGTTCGATTCTCAAATATGTGTTTTTTTTAAAAAAAATTGTAACATTTTGTCAACATTAAAAAAAAGCACTTGCAACCCTAAATTTTTTTCCTGATTTCATGCACTGGGTTCTCTTCAGTTGAGGCTTCAATCTATCCACCGTGTTTAGAAATTCAATGTTTTTAGGTAGTAAGTTTACAAGAAGGAGAAAAACGTAGTTAAACCAATCAAAACTACAGCCATTTAATTTGGGTCAAAACCAATCAAAACTACAGAGAATTACCCACTTGGGAATTTTCTAATAAAAATCGCACAACAAAAAATCATCGAATATGTGTTATTATAAAGTAATTTTTGATGTAAGGGTATGATCATTTATCGCAGAAGAGATAAACTTACTGGTCTGGGGACCAAGGAACCTTTTAGTATGATTGATACAGTCATCAACTCATCATTTCATAATATGTGAAGTAGACAAAGGAGAGGAATACGACAAAGAATTAGAATTTTTTTGTTGTTGCCCATATTCAAAGCACACCATTGCGTATACCATAAAAGTGTAGTATGTTGCTACAACCAGCATAACAAGGCATCTCCACAAAAACCTGCTTTCAACATGTCCCTTTCTGTTAATAAAGTTTGCGCGAACCGTTCAAATTAGCTAATAAAGAAAATGTTTAGCTAAGGTAAGGCATAAGTAGTGCAGAGTACATCCCATCTGCTATGTCTCGACGACGGAGAACTGTTATTTCAACGACGGAGAACTGTTATTTCAACTTTAACTACTGATTGTAATGTTGAACAACGATTGATTCCCACAAACATTAGACCTGCATACTTGGCTCTAGTAATCACTGACAGGTCTGTCCTGCTGTCCCTAAACAATAAATATACAGAAAAAACAAACAACTTAAGAGTTACTATCTTTACTCGAAGCATATTATAGGTAAAACAAAAGGAGGGAAATATATTTCTGAGTACTATCATTTTCATAACGCTCTATCATTGATCATAAAGTTTAATCTGTTTTATCCAATCATCTCGTTAAGTACCTTTCCAATCCCAAATGTCTAGCCCTGCTTCTTAAGTTTGCAGTCTTTGATCATGCAAAAAGGACATTCAAAAATCTGATCCAAAACTTTAACTCTATCTCGTCTAATTATTCAGATACCTACAGCATTGACATGTGTTGTCCTCAAATCTTGAGCTACGATGATCCCTCCTTTTTTCTTTTCCAATCGGCATTCCTATATATGTAACAAAATACAAGATCAAGTTGATTCTATTTTCAACCTTACCTAAACGGCTAAACCCTAAGATAAATATAAAAGTAAAATTTAAACCACGCAGAGACCAGGCAATATAGTCACATTCATATAAAGCTGTTCAGTCGTGAACATCAACCAAAAGATAATGGACATGGGAATGTACCAACTGTTATACGTATAAGATATGAGTAGGTACATATTCCAATGACGATTACATTCTTAATCAGCACCATGTATAAACTCTCCTACCAGGCAATGGTATAGGAAGGAATCATGTAACAGCTGACATATTACTTTTCTTGTACTAATTTTCTTTCTCTTACATCGTACTTCATTTATGATAGTGGAACAATCCAATAACATGATATAATATTATTTCATGTATAAATTGCTAAAACTTCGAATTTTTCAGGCTAGACACCAATGGAAACAGCAAACTCAAAGCCTGTCCTAGGCAGGTACATGTATGAGGGCTGTTAACGGAGATCATTTGTATTTTGAAATTAGCTGTATTGCTGTTATTAAAACTAACTAACTGCTTAGTAGGGTGAGAACACATGGTAAAGATAATACAGCACGATAAGAAGTAATCCATTTGTCGAACTTCATAGAAAACTTTTCTTAATCCGCTTTTATAATTTCTCCTCCAATTTTTCAAGTATCATTGAACTAATAAAGAAAAAGGTGTTATTTAAAACTCATTTGTCCGGTTGTCCCCTGATTTTTCTTAAGTTATAGTGATTGTGTAACAATAATATATGAGGGAAGTCCGTATTAAGCAATATAGCGTGGGTGCCAAGTCGAAACACATGCGCTTAAGGAAGCTTTTATCTGATAGCAAGAAACAAATGCCATAAGATTTGGGGATAAAATGTTAATTAAACTTTACTACTTACCATCTAGAGTAAGGCCTAGCATTTAACATTTTCAGAATGTTATGTCAGTAACCTGGTTCAGTGAAAGGTTTGCATATAAGGAGTTTTGTGATACTGAATAAGCTATGTAAAGAGTGTAAGATTTTTACGATTTTTACTCATTCAACATTTCATTTTGCTCTTAGAGTGTCAATTCTCACCATACTATACATTCTCTTTTGACCTAGAATTTTCTACGACCGCATTATTCTATGAAGTGTGTTTATAACTTAACTTTAAGTCGGTTACTGTGATTAAAATGAACAGCAGGGAAAGTGTTTGGTTGTAATTATTGTGATTATCACAATAATGCAAAGGTAGGGAGATTGTTTCCGGTTTTTGACCCCCGGCAGGAATCGAACCCGTGACCTCACGGTTCACGGATTGGACACTTACCACTGTGCCAACTCAACCCCTTTCCACTTGAACCTCTCCTTCAAAAATTTATTAATTTATCAGGGAGAACCAACTGGAAACCAACTCTAGGTCCTCAGTAATCTCTCCTCCATCTATGCTGGCAACAATCAGCTCTGCATATAATTCATGATAAGAAGCAGAACACAGATTTCCCTCAGATGCATGATTGTTGAAGTTATAAAGATGATACATCAAAAAAAAAAATCCAATAAAATAATAAATTAGCACATCTATGAAACTGCACAATCTGGCATTTCATTAGTTTAATAAACGTCTAGTAGTGCTTGTTCTAGTTCCTTTGTTTCAAGTTGTAATTTAACAGTGCTCGCGAGTACAGGAAGCTTTTATTGTTTCCAAAGGGAAACAATAAAGGTAAGGGTGATCATGTATCCATATACCTGATGATGGAAATCACAAATCTACCAGTTGGCAAGGACATCAATGCCTTTTTCAAGTTTTTTTTTGTTTAACCAGAATGGAGGAGAGTATTTGACTGTTCAAGGTATAGGTTTATATAATAGTTGGGTAAAAAATTGTGTGTATATTATTTGGTTCATCTTCCGAATATTAATAAATGAGAATGCTGCATAAGAAATTTAACTCGAGCTATATGCTCTGTGTGCTTTACAGGGAGAGCAAGACGTTTTGACAGGGTGAAAAATGAATGGGGATTTGCCAAGTTCATTCCTCTGATAGATTTTGAAGAACCTAGTAATGGTTATTTGGTAAATGACACTTCCTTTTTTGGAGTGGAGGTTTTTGTCACTGAAAGCTCACATCTCGGTGAATGTCTCTCAATGTCGAAAGTTGCTAATATATGCAGTAAATACGAGTGGGTGATTGAACAATTTTCTAAGTTAGGAAAGGAATGTTATTCTGATGAGTTTGTTGTCGGAGGTTATAAATGGTACTTGCTTATGAATTTTAATCCCTTAATCAAGAACGGTTCTCTATGTCTGTTTACAATTACTGTAGAAATTTATAGTTCTAATATCTGCAGGAAACTATGGCTTCATCCTGAAGGCTACCAAAATCATAAAGGTTTCAGTCTCTCACTGTTTTGGTGTCTGTGGATTATCAAAGTTCCACAACTGAGCACAAAAAAGTTAAAGCAGAGTTCAAGCTAGCACTTAAAAACCAGTTTAATGGGAACTATACACAGAATAGGAGTAAGAGCACTGCAGTACCTATTTTTTGTTGCCATAGTTCTTTAAAAAAATTACTGTACTAATTTTGCAGTGTCTGTTGCAGCTACCATCTGGTTTGGTTCATCAACACCAAGCTGTGGTTGGCGATCCTTCATCGCACTAAAAGATCTAAAAGATCGTACAAAAGGATTTATAGCTAAAGATAGCTGCATAATTGAAGCAGAAGTTACAGTGCTATGTGAAATTAGTCAGAAGATGCTAAACTTCTGATTTCCTCTACTTTCTTAGGACCAAAATTCAGTCATATTGCTATACCTTTTGGTACTGGATGTTGAGAAAGTATTAGTAAGATCCTTATGATCCCATTGCAACGAAACATTAAACACTTATGATGATAATTTGCATCTTGTAGTATTAACCGATCTTTGTATTTTTTGTACTCTACTTTTTTCAGTATTAACTGGAACTACTGATGTGATATTAAATGCGATTGTAATATTCTTCTAGTATAAAGCACCCTTCCGGAGAACCTAGCTTAATTTCTATTGTGTTTAGATATGTGTTGTAACAGCATAGAAAAGTTTCGCTTGATTTGTTGTGGCGTTGGCGCGTTGCAATTTGACAAGTTTTACCAAATACAGTATCAGGTGGTGTAGCAATGTGTGATTGAAAGTTCTGATGCAATGTCCTAGCTTCTTGCATTAAAATGGACTCTGCTTAGAGGTCTCTGAAAACAGAGAGATGAAACAGAGGTACCAGTTCTTCAACACTTAAGACCGTTTGATATCTCTTCTGCCTCTTTAATTATCTCCCAAGTCCCAAACTCAGAACCCTCCCCAAAAACCTGAGATTAATGACCCATGTTCTATGTAACCATTAGTTTTGCACAATGCATATTTGTCAGAAACTCAGAATCTACTATAAATTTCATATTTTAATATGCTAATGTTCAATTAATCTTTTTACACTTGATTTGATATGATTAAATCATATGTTTGAAGCCACATTCTTAATCACGGTCTATTTGCTAATTTAAGCCAAAATGTACAGAGTTTACCTGTAAGAATCAAAAGTCCTTCATGCTGGAACTGAAGTTTCTTAGCCTTCAAGTTACTGTTCTTGACTGATTTTCTTGGCCATCAAAATAGCATTTTGTTATTAACGAGGTACCGGGTATCTGGTTTTAACCCATTGGCTAACATCTCAGGAACAAGTTTACAGCCTTATCTACATCACCCCGACGAATGTAGTGATTCAGTAAAGCTTTGTAAGTCACAGTATTTGGTTCCAGACCTCTATCCATCATTTCACCAAATAGGCAAATAGCATCTTGAAGGTTGTTTGGCTTGCAATGCTTTTCAATCAAAGCAGTGTAACACTTAACATCAGGATTTAACCCCATTTCATTCATCTCTCTCCAAAACGTCATAGCATTTTCCGGGTCTTCCCTGCTCCCATCTTTGTTATCAAACTTCTGAGCCTTTATTAACTTCATAGAAGAATGCCCATGAATCAGAACTGTGTAAGTGATGATATCAGGATTAATCCCCCGTTCCTTCATATCACTAAAAAGATCACAGGCTTCTTTCAGGCAATTTAATCTGCAATAACCGTTCAACATGGTTGTGTAGGTGATGACATCTGGAATTACTCCTTCCAAAATCATAGAATCAAATACCCACTGTGCGTTTGTCATATCTTCATCACTACAAAACGCGGCTATAAGTTTCCCACAGATTGTCTGACAAGGGACTCCGTCTGAAACCAATATGTTCTTAAACACCATAAGAGCATCTTTGCATGCTCCTTTGTATGCTCCATCTAGACAAAGGCTATTCAGAAGTGTTAAGCAAGAATTCTTGTTCACTATAATTCCTCGCCTGGTCAAAGAAAGATATAGGTTATAGGCGTCCCTTGCCATTTTTGCATCACAATACCCAATTATCATTGCAGCAGCATAATTATCTAGCCCCTTGTCTTTCAAACTACGGAAAAATGATTCAGCTTCCATTACCTTTCCACCTGCACATAAGCCTTCAATGATAGCGTTATATGTCACATTTGTAGGTTCTAGGCCCTGGGTTTTCATATAATCCAATAGACCAAGTGCTTGCTGAGCAAGTCCATTTCTCGAAAGGCCACTAGCAAGCACATTGTAAGTAACAATATCAGGTTTTAGACTCATTTTCATCATTTCCTCGAATAGATTTTTGGCTTTACCGGGATTTTTGTGAAGGAAGTAAGCATTAATCAGTGTTGTATAGTGGACAATATCTGGGACCAAATTGTTTATCTTCATCTCGTCAAACAAATTAATAGCTTCTTCCAGCTTTCCTAGTTTGCACAACTCGGCAATCATAGTACTATAGACAATCTCATCTAAAAAAATTCCCAAATCCCTGAAATATTTAAACTTGTGCAGCGCTTCAATAATGAAGCCTGCCCGGCACAAGCATTTTAGGACTAAATTAACAATAACACAGTTAGTCTCAATACCCTTTTTCAACATTTTGCTATAAAGTGACAAGGATCTGAGAACATTACCAGCTTCGCAATACCCCTGAAGCAAGGCCCCATAACAATATACATCGGGGTCAACACCTGCTTCTTCCATATCAAGCAAGACACACTCGGCTTCTTTCATCTTCGTATCATGCACGAATCCACGGATTACAACACAGTATGTATACGCATCAATCGCGACCTTACTGCTAATCCACACTTGTAGCATCTTATACCCCAAATCTGACCCTCCATGCAAACAAAGGCCTTCTACACATGTAGAGTAAGTAAAAGCATCAGGCACTACTCCATCTTCCTCCATTCCCTGCAACACATTAACAGCACTGTCTAGATCACCCTTTTGACAAAGCGCCTTTATCGCAATACAATACGAATACACATTAGGCCTCAACCGAAACCACTCCAACCTTTCAAAAACAGCAACGGCCATATCCCATTTACCAGACTCAATCAACCGATTCATTAGAAAATTACAAGTCAGTATACTCGGCACAAGACCACGCCTACTAACTTTCAAAAGATAATCAGTAGCATCATCAAACCTCTGTAAAACAATATGCACCTTAATCAACGCATCAAGTGCACGAACCAACGACTTAGGTCTCTCAGCCTTAAGCTCCTCCACTAAAGCATCAAACAAATCCGAAACACCAAAACCCAAATCCCCAAATTTCGACTCTACAACCTCTAACAAAACAGAATCCACTTCTCTAAACATGCCCCAATAACACAAAATCCTAATAATACCCATATAAGTCCAAACACTATGTTTAAATCCATCTTCTCTAATTCGATAAAAATACGACAATGCAAGACAAGGGCTTTCTCTCAAATTCCTCAAATGTGAAGTAACACTAAAAGTATCCAAGATCAAATCTTTCTTACTCAAAACATCACCATTCTTGAAATTAACACATTCTTCATCAGAATTTGAGTCTAAAATCTTAGAACTCAACTGGGCAACACCAGAAATCAAATTAAACTGTAAATACTGAAACTTTTTAACAAATTTAGTAGAAACTGACCTTGCAGAAAAAACCCACATGGAAAATCTTGCTAAAACAGTACAGAACCAAACTTTGGCTGCTCTGAATCACTACCAAGAAAATAAAAATGGGTTTACTAATAAACCAAGAATTTGAGAAATGGGTAGGTGTGTATCTAATTTGTATGTATATGAACAAGTGATTGAAGCTGAAAATATTGACGAAAATATTGACATAAGAGAGGCTTAAACCTTGTTTTCAAAAGGAACAAATGAAGGCTGCATAACCTTAAACCTCGGGTTAAAAGATCCGACCCCTGACCCGTATGCTTATGCATTTTTTCGGCTATATAAATTTAGTTTTCTGTATATCTCAATTTTTTTAAAAAAAATATATATATCTAAATGCTTTGGTCCACTAGTACGTTCAGATTTATAAGTAAAACCAAACATACCCAGTATATCCCGCATCTGGGGAGGGTAAAATGTACGCGGACCATACCCCTACTTTACAGTATAGAGACTGTTTCCATGAAGACCCCCGGCTTAGTGCACCGAATAACAAAGTGAATTTTATACAAAGATGATAATGGTGGGTAGGGGTGCCCATAAACCGATCAAACCGATTAAACCGAACCAACCCGCCCCTACTTTTAGCCGACCCAACCCGATTTTATTTAAACCGAACATTGAATGGGTTAAATTTTAAAAAAACCGAATTAAATGGGTTGGGTTAGGGTTTTGATAATTTTAACCCAATCCAACCCGACATATATTATGCACTAATGAGTCGTACTACTAATTTACTACTTGACTTAAAATTAAGATTTTTTGGATATATTATTACAAGTTCCACACTAAAATTATGAATTAAATATATTTAATACAATGATGTTCTACTTATGTGTAACATAATTTAGTTTTGTAGATTGTAATACAATTTGCACATGTGGTGATCAATTGTATAATTGTATACTAGATTAAGTTGTACATGACTTTAATTCTTGGATTTTGAGTTGTTTTATCACTAACCAACAAATACAAATATGTGTTGCACTAACTTCTACTTTATATTTAACCCGATCAACCCGAACCAACCCAACCCGACTTTAGTAAGATTTACGATGGGTTTGAATTTTATAAACCCGAACTAATTGGGTTGGGTTACTAAATTGCTTGTAACCCGCCCAACCCGACCCGCGGGCACCCCTAATGGTGGGTAAAGTAGTCGACCGAACCTGGGCCCATGGCCTGGATCTCATGGGGCTTACCTACTCGGGCAAGGGGCACTCCTCTCCTGATCTAGGAAGACCTCCGGCCAAGCTCCCTGCGCCTCCAAAAACAGAAAACAGAAGACAATATGAAGATGAAAAGCCAAGCTTCTAAGCTAATGCTAACCGAGAGAGCCCAACTCTGAGGCTCTCAACCACAGAACCACTCCCTAGAAGGGAATCAACAACTCTAATCTGACGCCTCCAACAACTCCTATCAGCTATCTCGTTCTCATCCAAGTTTAAGGCCTTCAAATCCATCCTGAGTTGTTCTTCCCACGACCTCCTCGGTCTGCCTCTTCTCCTCACCCCAACAACCGTAAGACTCTCGACCCTCCTCACCGGGGCTTCCGGAAGCGTCCTACGGAAGTGGCCAAACCATCTCAACCTCCCTTCCCTAACTTTCGCAGCAAAAGGCGCCACCTCCAACTCGCTCCTGAAAACCACATTCGGGATTCTATTTAACATCGTGCGGCCACAGGACCACCGCAACATCCTCATTTCAGCTGCTTCCAACTTGCACTCGAGGGCCTTCTTCGCCGCCCAACACTCCGAACCATATAACATCGCAGGACGGATAGCTGCTCTATAGAACTTCCCTTTCAGCTTTAACGGGACTTTCCTATCGCACATCACCCCTGACGCAGCCCTCCACCTTAGCCACCCCGCGTTGATACGGTGAGTGACATCATCTTCAATCTCACCTTCCTTCTGGATGATCGAACCCAAATACTTGAACTTATCCGTACGGGGGACGGTCTGATCTTCAATCCTAACCTCCACCCCTTCCTCGTTGGCGTCACCACTGAAGTTGCACCAAAGGTATTCGGTTTTAGACCTGCTTAGACGCAGTCCTTGGGGGCTCCAAAGTGGATCTCCATAACTCCAACTTCTCATTCACCTCCCCCCTCGATTCCGCCACTAGCACTATATCATCGACGAAGAGCATACACCAAGGGATGAAGTCTTGAATCCCTCGCGACATGACATCTAGGATCAGGGCGAAAAGAAGAGGGCTAAGGGCCGACCCCTGGTGTAGCCCAATCTCCACAGGGAAATAACAAGCATCATCGACTGGGGTCCGAACGCAGGAACAAGCTTGAGAGTACATGTCTTGAATCGCCCTGACGTACTCCGACGACACTCTCCTCTCCTCAAGGCTCTTCCAAATAGCTTCACGGGAGATGCTATCATATGCCTTCTCAAGATCGATGAACACCATATGGAGGTTTTTGCGACGCTCTCAAGTTCAGATTTATAAGTGAAAATAGTATTCCTGACCTCAAAAAAAAAAAACATAGTATTTCCTTTTGTTTTTTTTTTTTGAAATTTCAGTAATTTAGAATTATGATGTTAAAACCATTTTTATCGTTTGGCCATGACTAAAACCATTTGCGATTTTGTTGAAAATTGTTTACATGTTTGTGAATCGTCATGTAGTAAATAATTGCATATCTATATAATTTTTTTTAAAAAAAACTAATTATGGATTGAAAAGTTACATACTAATTCACATTTTATATCTAACTAGTCGATAAAGCCGCGCTTCGCGGCGGCGTTACAATATTTTTTTAAAAAAAATCAATATATTTACGTTATATTATAATACTAACATTAAATTTTAATAATTAAATAGTCTTCTCTAATGAATCGATTTCTTGTTAAACACAATTCTTTCGATTGAGCCGCTCTTTCGTTAAAACCGAAATCCCAACTTTAACATATATTATAAAGACTTATATAAAAAAATTTATCCATAAAATCGAACCGTAAAAATAAAAAAAATTATGACATCAGTATCAAATTTTAATAGCTAATACAATCTTTTCTAGAGAGCCGTTTTCCCGTTAAATACATTTTGAGCCGCTCTTATTTGGAACCAAAATTCTAACTTCATTATATAAAGAGAGTAAATTCCAATTTTTATATTCTTTAAACTTTCTAATATTTTGGAGTTTTAAAAGATGAAAACATTTTATATTTTCTGTATATAATAAATATTCCTGTATTTATTTACAACCTTCGCATGAGAATGTCTTTCTATTATGTTAACATATAAAAAAAAAATACGAAGACTTTTCGTGACGGGAATAATATTAAATTTATGGATATATTTTTCTAATGCAAGTATAATTAACTTCTATAAAAAAGTTAAAATAAAGGTTTCTAGGAAGAAAAGATACATAGTTTTAAAAAAAATGTATAAAACGTCTCCACCGTCCTCGTATTCTACTTCCAATAAAACATTTTATTTTATGTATTCCTAATATATTCAAACATCTTTTATACGGTCTTCTCTAATGAACCGTTTTCTCATTAAACACGGTTATTACTATTGGTCCGCTCTCTCGTAAAGACCAAAAACCTAACTTTTACATATATCACTTGTATGACAATGTTTATCCATAAAAGTCAAATCCTAAAAATAAAATGAAAATTATAACATCAATATGACATTTTAATAGCTAATACAATCTTTTATAGTGAGTCGTCTTCCCATTAAAAACGTTTCGATCCGCTCTCGTTTGAGATCGAAATTCCAACTTCATTACATATTATTGATGATACTTATCTTACACAAAATTTTTTTTCCTTAAAATCAAAACCTAAAAAATAGAGTGAATCCAATTTATACTTTCTCTAGACTTTCTAAAATGACTTAATTGCAGGAGGATGGCCTCAACTATTTGTTTTTTGCACAAAAATGGCCCAAGTATAAAAGTAGATAGTGTGATGGCCTAACTATATTTTTTAAATAGCTGAGTGTATTCAATTTGTGACTTAACTACAACATGATGGCTGAACAATGTTTTTTTTAACACAAAAATGGCCCAAAAATAAAAATAAACAGCAATTTTTACATTAATTTAGATGGAATGCAATCATCTGCTTAAAATAATACTTGGGCCATTTTTATGCAAAAAAAAAATAGTTGAGACCATCCTCATGCAATTAAGTCTTAACAAAATTTATGGAGTTTTAGAAAATGAAAACAGATCTTATTTTCTCTTTATATTAAAGATACTTCTGTATTTATTTGGGATTCCTGCATGAGAATGTTCTTTTATTATGTTAACAAATCAATTTTTTTCTTTTTAAATACGATGACTTTTTTTATGACAATAGTATTTGGATTTATGAATATATTTCCTATCGGTTTGCTAACATTTCAAAATAGGGTGTTTGACACGCATTTTAAGGTGGAATTTAAGGATAGTTTCATAATTTATTTTTGAAATTTTCTCTTTTTTTTATAAAAGTAGAACTATTCTATTTTTATACAAAAAAGAAAATTTTAAAAATAAGTTATGAACTGTCCTTAAAATTCACCTTAAAATGCGTGCCAAAAAATGACAAAAAAAGTGTTAATAATTGGATAGGACGGAGGGAGTAATATAAAAAATTATAATTTAAGAAGATCATACTTTCTATAAAATATTTCATTATATTTCTGCTCTATATATTCAAACACCTATTTTACTTCTAATACAACGTTTTTTATATGTTTATTTCTATAAAATTGAACTCATATTCTACTTCCAATGGAACTTTTAATCAGATGCCTTATAAATACTAATTCTACTTCTAATAGAACTTCTAATCATATAATTTAAGAAGATCGTACTTTTTATAAAATATTTAATTATATGTCTGCTCTATATATTCAAACACCTATTCTACTTCTAATAGAACTTTTATTTATATGTTTTTTCTATAAATTCGAACTATTATTCTCTATAAATTCGAACTCCAATTCTACTTCCAATAGAACTTTTATGCATATGCCTTATAAAAACTTATTCTACTTCCAATAGAACTTCTAATCATATGTCTTACCTATAAATTCGAACTCTTCTTCTCTATAAATTCGAACACATATTCTACTTCTAATATGTTAAATGATATTTTATATTTATTAATGTTTAAAATTCAAAAATTCTAGAAAATTAGAAAAATAGATTGAGACGATCTTAGAGCACCACATAAACTCCCGCGTACCCTCCTTTATATATATATATATATATATATATATATATATATATATATATATATATATATATATTTATACTCTATATATTCAAAAACCTATTTTACTTCTAATACAACGTTTTTTATATGTTTATTTCTATAAAATTGAACTCATATTCTACTTCCAATGGAACTTTTAATCATATGCCTTATAAATACTAATTCTACTTCCAATAGAACTTCTAATCATCAATATATATATATATATATAAAGGAGGGTACACGAGAGTTTAGGTGGGGCTCTAAAATCGTCTCAATCTATTTTTCTAATTTTCTAAAATTTTAGAATTTAAACACTAATAAATATAAAAATATCATTTAACATATTAGAAGTAGAATAGGTGTTCGAATTTATAGAGAAGAAAAGTTCGAATTTATAAGGAATACATATAATTAGAAGTTCTATTGGAAGTAGAATAAGTATTTATTAGACATATGATTAAAAGTTCTATTCGAAGTAGAATAGAAGTTCGAATTTATAGAGAATAAGAGTTCGAATTTATAGAAAAAAAACATATAAATAAAAGTTCTATTAGAAGTAGAATAAGTGTTTGAATATATAGTGAAGATATATAAATAAATATTTTTTAGAAAGTACGATCTTCTTAAAATATGTCGTTTCATATAAGTTAATTATACTTCTATTAGGAAAATTTATTCAATACTATTAACATAAAAAAAATCATCGTATTTAAAAATAAAATCATTGATGTATAAAAGTTCTATTAGAAGTAGAATAAGTGTTTGAATATATAGTGAAGATATATAAATAAATATTTTTTAGAAAGTACGATCTTCTTAAAATATGTCGTTTCATATAAGTTAATTATACTTCTATTAGGAAAATTTATTCAATACTATTATCATAAAAAAAATCATCGTATTTAAAAATAAAATCATTGATGTGTTAATATAATAAAATAACATTCTCATGCAGGAATCCTAAATTAATACAGGAGTATCTATAATATAAAGAAAAAATAAGATGCGTTTTCATTTTCTAAAACTCCATAAATTTTAGAAAGTCTAGAGAAAGTAAAAATTGGAATTTACTTTATTTTTTATGTTTTGATTTTAAAGAAAAAAAGTTGTTGTGTAAGATGAGCATTATCAATAATATGTAATGAAGTTAGAATTTCGATCCCAAACGAGAGCGGCTCGAAATGTGTTTAACGGGAAAACGGCTCACTATAAAATATTGTATTAGCTATTAAAATATCATATTAATGTTATAAATTTTATTTTATTTTTAGGATTTGATTTTTATGGATAAATATTATCATACAAGTGATATATGTAAAAGTTAGATTTTTGGTCTTAACGAGATAGCAGATCAATAGTAATAGCCGTACGTGTTTAACAAAAAAGCGGTTCATTAGAGAAGACCGTATATAAGATGTTTGAATAAAATAAATACAGGGGTATCTATAATATAAAGAGAAAATAAGATGTGTTTTCATTTTTTAAAATTCCATAAATTTTAGAAAGTTTTGCGAAAGTATAAATTGAAATTCACCCTATTTTTTAGATTTTGATTTCAAGAAAAAAGTTGTTGTGTAAGATAAGTATTATCAATAATATGTAATGAAGTTGAAATTTTGATCCCAAATAAGAGTGACTTGAAACGTGTTTAACGGGAAGATGACTTACAATAAAAGATTGTATAAACTATTAAAATAGTATATTCATGTTATAAATTTTATTTTATTTTTAGGATTTGATTTTTATGGATAAATATTATCATACAAGTGATATATGTAAAAGTTAGATTTTTGATCTTAACGAGAGAGCGGATCAATAATAATAACTGTGTTTAATGAGAAAGCGGTTTATTAGAGAAGATCGTATAAAAATGTTTGAATATATAAGGAATACATAAAATAAAATGTTTTATTGGAAGTAGAATACGAGGACGGTTGAGACGTCTTATACAATTTTTTAAAATTATATATCTTTTTTCCTAGAAATCCTTTATTGTAACTTTTTTATACAAGTTAATTATACTTGCATTATAAAAATATATCCATAAATTTTATATTATTCCCGTAACGAAAAGTCTTCGTATTATATATATATATATATATATATATATATTAACATAAAAGAAAGACATTTTCATACGGAAGTTGTAAATAAATACAAGAATATCTATAATATACAGAAAATAAAAGATGTATTTTCATATTTTAAAATTCCATAAATATTAGAAAGTTTAAAAAATATAAAAATTGGAATTTACTCTCTTCATATAATAAAGTTAAAATTTCGGTTCCAAATAAGAGTGGCTCGAAACGTATTTAACGGGAAGACGGCTCATTAGAAAAGATTATATTAGCCATTAGAATTTGATACTTATGTCATAATTTTTTTATTTTTACGGTTCGATTTTATGGATAAAAATTATTATATAAGTCTTTATACTATATATGTTAAAGATGGGATTTCAGTTTTAACGAGAGAGCGGCTCAATCGAAAAAATTGTGTTTAACAAGAATTTTTTCTTGATTCATTAAAGAATATTATTTAATTATTAAAATATAATATTAATATCATAATATAACGTAAATGTATTGAATTTTTTTAAAAATATTGTAACGCCGCCGCGAAGCGCGGCTTTATCAACTAGTATAATTTAAGAAGATCGTACTTTTTATAAAATATTTAATTATATGTCTGCTCTATATATTCAAACACCTATTCTACTTCTAATAGAACTTTTATTTATATGTTTTTTCTATAAATTCGAACTATTATTCTCTATAAATTCGAACTCCAATTCTACTTCCAATAGAACTTTTATGCATATGCCTTATAAAAACTTATTCTACTTCCAATAGAACTTCTAATCATATGTCTTACCTATAAATTCGAACTCTTCTTCTCTATAAATTCGAACACATATTCTACTTCTAATATGTTAAATGATATTTTATATTTATTAATGTTTAAAATTCTAAAATTCTAGAAAATTAGAAAAATAGATTGAGACGATCTTAGAGCGCCACATAAACTCCCGCGTACCCTCCTTTATATATATATATATTGATATTAATAATAATAAATAGGGTTTTTATAAAAAAATACACATATTTTCTTTGCAAAAATATGATTTTATATAAAGTACTTTTAAAAAAAATATTCTAAAAACATAATTTGCAACTTATCCTAAAATGCAACTTTAATATTATTTTTGTTAAAATTTATTTTAAGGTTGATGGGTTGTCAACAAAAATATAATTTGATGCAATATAAATCAATTCTAAATTTTTTTTTTCAAAATTGAAATTAAGTTGTATTTTGATTGCAAATCGTGTTTGAAATGAAAAGTAAAAAAATAATATTCTTAGAAACAAAGTTTAAAAATGACCGTGTTTTTAAAAACAAATTTAAAAGTATTGCTATTTTGGATAACTCCCTATAGTTATAATAAATGAACAATTTCCTATTACCTATTAGAAATAATATAATTTAGATCAATTGTACAAACAAAATAAAAGAATATCCTAAACTGGATACCAAAAAAATTATCAAATGACGTGATATTGTGATTTGAGAATTTTTTTAGGATCCAAATTTGGGGTTCTAAGAGCATTTCCAACCACAAGACAACCACAAGAAATCCTTAGCTAAAATTAGATAAAAGATACCATAAATAAAAATAATAGAGATTATCTAAAAAAACTTGAACTCCAATGGGTCAAACCTGTTAGCTATAATTTTAGATAATTTCTACTGGTTGACTATATTTGTCGAACCTCTATATAGCTGTAAGAAATCTGTAAGAAGATTCCACATCATTCATTACCATATTGAAGTGATATATTCTATTTATAACAACCTAAATTATTAATAACATACTATTTTTAAAATATAGCCAACCAATATAGCTAATACCATTGAAGTAAAATGTCTTACAGATTCAACAAATTTTACAGATTCAACAAATTTTACATAATGTCCTACAGGTCCAATTTAGCCAACCAATTTTAAGTATTAGTTCTAACATTTTCCATAAAAGAATGTTGACAGCATCATCTTGTTTTCTGACTTTGTGAAGAATTTAAAAAACCAGTAAACCACAACTCAAGATCATTAATTTGTGTTCCTCCATAGCCAAAAATACCACTTCTAAATGGCTATGCGTATCATCTTCTCCAAGCTCTCAAAACACCTCACACCCCAAACCACACCGACCCATTTCTTCTCAACTCTCACCTCCCCAACCCAATCATTTCGTTCCATAAAATCCACCATCAAATCCCAACAAAACCCCGAAAAAATCGCCCACCTCTTCACCTCACCCTCTCCTGTGGCCACATTTCGTCGTCATCGTCCCCTTCTCCGTCTCGCTGTGCTCAAATTACATCGTTTCCAGCGCCCGGAACTTGTCGAGAAAGTGATCAAGAGTGTAGTAGCTAGTGTGAGTGATGATCAGCTCAATTCCGAGACTTTTTGGACCTACATTGTGGTTTTGTATGGGGAAATTGGGATGATTGGGAATGCACACCAGGTGTTTGATGAAATGCTTCAGAGAAGAGAGACATGCTCGGTTAGCGAAAAGGCGGTTTGTGCGATGTTGGAGGTTTATTTGAGGAATAGGGTTTATGATTCGAGGTTTCATCGGGTTTTTAGTGAGGTGAAGGAGAAGGTGGGGGTTAGTGCGGGGGTGAGGACGTATAATTTGGTGATAAGAGCGTTTTGTGAGGGAGGCGAGATTGGGTTGGCGCGGAAGTTGGTTGAGAAGATGGAGAGTGAGGGGGGTTTGGTTCCGGATATTGAGTCGTATAATGTGTTGTTGGGGGCGTATTTGGAGAAAGGGGGGACGAGTGGTTTTGATTGGGCGGTTAATGGGGTTTTGAGTAAGGGGTTGGAGGGGAATTTGGTTACGTATAACTTTAGGATAGTGAGGTTGTGTAAGAGTAAGGAGGTTGTCAAGGCAAAGGAGTTGTTGGATGAGATGGTGGTGAAAGGTGTGAAACCTAATGCGGATAGTTATAATACGATAATTTTGTGGTTTTGTAAGGTTGGGGATTTGGAAGCGGCGAAGAAGGTTTTGGAGAGGATGGTAAAGGATGGGTATGTTTTGCAGCCGTCGATAGGGTACTTCATATTGTTGCGAGGAATGGTCGAGGAGGGAGAGTTTGAGGCAGGATTGAATACGTGTAGAGAGATTTTGAAAAAGAGTTGGATTCCGCCATTTGAGACCATGAAGGGTCTGATTAATGGGCTAGTGCAAATGTCAAAAGTTGAGGCAGCAAAAGAGGTCGTTGAGGATATGAAGAAGAAACTTAGAGGATCTGCTACGGAATCTTGGAAAAAGCTTGAAGCTACTTTGCCTCCGCCCCTGGTGAACAATAGTACAGTATAAAACTTTAGTACGAATCTTCTATCGGTAGTGTACTTGGAGTATAGTCTATTTTAAGCTATCATTTCTGTGTATTGCATCATTATAACCTTCATGGAAGGAAGGTTGTGAGCTGCAAATAACTCGGGATTAGTAGTAGATTAGGTTGATAGAATGGCGGTGGATTCCATTGATTTCCTTTTTGAGCATTGGAGCGTGAAAGTTTTCCAACTTCAAAGTCTAAACCATAAGATTGCATGCCATTCGATTTGATTAGCATAGGAAAATTCTAAATGACTGTCAACCTGCTTTGACATAATGTAAGAATATCGTTTCGTGCCGAACAAAATTTAGCAGAATGTGTATTATCATGAACACAAGTTTTAAGGTTTTGGCCTACTAGGAGGAGCAACAGTTAAATGATAATTTGCTCAAAGAATTTTTTAGGTGTGTTGGGAGTTATTTTACTGGCTAGTTTTCCTGGTTTGGTTTAGTTGCAGGTTATACAAGGTTCTAGCTTTCATCCACTTTATTCCATGTTCTTTATTCTAATTCAACAAATGTATGCAAAACTCTATACCATAAAGAGATTGGAGTTACTTTTAGTATAATTGTTCATCTTATAAACAGGTCTGCAAGAAAATATAATTATATCGATACGGTTCATCATCTTCTTCCCAGGGGATCATGCTTATGCAAACTTAAAAATTATGTTAGTAAACTGGATGACTTATGTTATGTGGTGAAACTTCTCTTTGGGTTTCCTTTGTTTGTGACAACTAGAGTTGGATAAAGACCATATTGGAAGACAAAATGTCTTTATCAAATTTGTATCGAACCCATCTTTGATCAAATTTAAATTGAACCACATTTGTATTTTTATGTAAACAACTAATTTATCTATCTATCTATATCTATTATAATGCCTGGAGATCGGAAATGCACCAGAACAGTTCAAGGTATTTTTCTTAAATTTTCGTTTTTTGATTTTTTTTTATTAAATTTTTTTTCTTGCATTAAATAGCTATTAATGACATTTTAATTAGTCATTAATTACACCTATTAAACATATATTAAATTTACTCTATTTAACTAGCATAATAACCCGTGCGAGGCACGGGTCATCTTCTAGCAATCGATATAAATTATGTATTTTTTTACGATTTAAAGAATATTTTTGAATTCAATTGTGCCTTTTTTGTTCATACATATTATAATATCATTATTTTAATTTATGGATTATTTTATTTATGTATATATCATAAGAGCACAATTTTTTTAAGTTAGAGGATGTTTTGTAGCATATAAATATATTATATAGGTTATAACACAATTTTTTTTAAAACAAAGATAAAAGGATATAATAAAATTTGATATTAGAAATCTGTAAAAATTGGTTGTATACATAATCATATATGATATTTTTTTATAATTAAAATACAAAATTTTATAAACAATATAAGTCGTCATTAACATATTTACTCAAAAGTTAAATTGATAGCAAATATAGGAAAAGGTCGAGACCAAAGGTTTAAGTAATATGTTTTTTAGTTCAAACACAAAAGCTTATTTAGCTCAATGGTTATAAGGATGAGTTGCCTTGAGAAGGGCATGAGTTCAATTCCCCACAAGAACATAATTTGTCTAAATTTTTTGTTTGAATAAGAAATCAGTGGCAACTTCATATAATTTTTCAATATTCAAGGGCAAAACTGTACTTTCACAGGGGGTTTATTGGCTCATTTTACCCCTATGTTGCTCTATTATATATAGAAAGAGATTTGTTTAAAAATTAGCAAACTTTAGTTGAACATTATAGTTATTTTTTCAATATTAAATATTAATTATATATAGTTATGTTTATTTTTAGTTAAAATGACGAATAATAATTATTTATATTGCGTTATTTTTATTCCCTATTCAAGATCACTATAATTTCTTTTCGGATGATGATAGGGTACACGACCTTAACTTCTCAAGCAATTTTTATTATCAATAATTGTGAAAATCGTAATAAATTATGGAAGTACAAGATATTTATTTAATATCTGGAATTGTATACAAACAATACAGATAGATTTTCAATTTTGCACATGAATAAATAATACATGAGTTATGATCAAATCGATTAAATTTAACAAATCCAGTCATTCATCGGAAGATAAAATTGATAAAACAGATATACACCCATTGTTTCGTTATATTGTGTTGAAATAATTTTTTATTGTAATTAAACAAATTCTTATACTATTATTGAATATGTATATTATTAGAGTGCAGTCGGTTTTAAAAAACATTATTAACCAACTTCTCGAATAATCTTTATTATCAATGATTGTGGAATCGTAG
The DNA here is from genome assembly GCA_037693485.1 of Kitagawia praeruptora. Taxonomy (NCBI): domain Eukaryota; kingdom Viridiplantae; phylum Streptophyta; class Magnoliopsida; order Apiales; family Apiaceae; genus Kitagawia; species Kitagawia praeruptora. The sequence goes on from CM075351.1 coordinate 47,749,619, forward strand.
TAAATTATGGAAGTACATGGATCTTTACTTAATATCTGAAATTTGTAAACAAATCATGCGCATACAGACATGAGTTATGACCAAACTAATTAAATTGAACAAACTCAACCATTTTATCGAAAGATTAAATTGATAAAAAAATTATCTGCCCATTGTTTCATTATATTGTGTCAAAATAAATTAATATTCAAACTAAATAAATTCTTAAACTATTATTGAACATGTATATTATGAGAGGGGTGTCGGTTTTAAAAAAAGTTATTAAGTTATATTCAATATTTGTAACTTTTGATTGTAAATATTACGTTCAAATTGTAATTTCTATTTTTATATGTTTGTGATGTTTTTAAGATTATCAAAATTTTAGACATATATAATGAAAATATTTTTCCAATTAATAATTCATGTAATTTATTTTTAAATTAATTTTTAATAGAAAATTCATAAGAGACCAATCAATTTTTAAGAATAATAGAAATTAATTTATCTATTACACTACTTTTATATAAAAATGTATTATAATAGCAGGAAACTTGAGAGACTTGCACTCAGAAGCTTCAAAATATTTTTCTTGAATTTTCACATTTTTATTTTTTATTAAAATAATTTTCTTGCACTTAATTAATAATTAATTATACCTATTAAATATATATTAAATTCACTTTATTTCATATTTAATATAAAGTTTAACAATTTTATTAGAACATTATTATTATTATTTTGTTATAAAATATTAATGATTTATATAAAAATACCATTATTTTAAGGTAAAACAATAAAATAAAATAATTTTTATCGTCATTTCTAATTCTTATTCAAAATCATTGCAAATTTTGTGGCAATAATTAATAGACAATTTTAACTTTTCGATAAATTCGTAATCAATGATCGTGAGAATCATGATAAGACACATAATTATATATATATTTCGATTAACATCCACAATTTAAATAAAAGTAATATCGTAGAATTTATATTTATACATGAACAAATTATACACGGGGTGTGACCAACTCGATTAAATTGAATCAAGTGGACCCTTTGTTTCGTCAATTATATCAATAAAAAAATTACACATTCGTTGTTTGATTATTTTGTGTTGGAAAAATTAATATTCTAATTAAACACATTCTTATACTATTAATAATCAATTAATCATGCATGTATGTTATGAGATGGGAGACGGTGTTTAAAATCGTTTATTAGTTATATTTAATATTTATAAATTTTTATTATAGGAATTATGTTTACATTGTAGTTTGGTATGGAAAAAAGTAAAAGGTGTTTAAGGAGTTGATTTTTGCTATTTTAAACAAATTCTCACTTTTTGAGCATTAAGTAAGGGTGTTATAAAACGAGTATCGGCTTTAAAAACAATTATATGTACAAATTTATTATAAAATTTAATAAAAGAATATTAGAATATGTGAGTATCACTTTGATGTGTCCATGAATTTAATTTTAATGTTACAAACAAAACAGTTCTTATAAAATGCTCTGAAAAATTAATTAAATGTAGAGATACGGGTGTTGGGTCACTCCAAAAAAACATGAAGTATGACTTACAATATGCATTTGAATTCTATTTTTTTCGTCATAAAACCAAATATATCGACAAGTGAAATCAATCACACCTCTCATCACATTTACATTCTAATTCTTTTCATCGTACAATCAATTTTACTAACAAATAATTTAATAACAAATTAAGCAATCACGTCTTTTATGATGTCATCGACAATAGAAAAGATTCACAAATGTTATTTTTACTTATTCAATGTCAAACTTTGCAAATGTTTGTCAATATTGGATTTCAAAAGCATTTTTTATGCGACAAAATAGGTTCGTCACTATCTTCAAAATTATTATTATTATTATTAATATTCAAGAATTTAACTGAAACATGTTTTTTTACCTAATTCTTTTCTTTTTAATTTTTAAACATTCAAATTTAGTTACATTAAATTATATAATTTAATCAATTAAAAAAGAATTAATATATTGATTTAAGACCTGGCCAATTCAAATTAGTCTACGCACATGTACTTTGTTTTTAACATTTCAAAAGAATCACTCGACCTGCCATTTTATAAAACAAAATCAAATGAATTTTGTTTTACTTGGACGGGCTCCGCAGAAATGCTTTTTAACTCGCACAGCCTATAATATTTAATTAATAAATATTTTATTTAATTAGAGTATTATATAAGTTGACTAGTTTATTATAATAGTAGGAAACTAGAGAGACTTGCACTCAGAAGTTTCAAAATATTTTTTTTGAATTTTCACATTTTTATTTTTTTATTAAAATTATTTTCTTGCATTTAATTAATAATTAATTATACCTGTTAAATATATATTAAATACACTGTATTTCATATTTAATATAAAAGTTTAACAATTTTATTAGAACATTATTATTATTATTATTTTGTTATAAAATATTAATGATTTATATAAAAATACCATTATTTTAAGGTAAAACAATAAAATAAAATAATTTTTATCGTCATTTCTAATCCTTATTCAAAATCATTGCAAATTTTTTGACAATAATTAATAGACGATTTTAACTTTTCGATAAATTCGTAATCAATGATCGTGAGAATCATGATAAGATACATAAGTATATATATTTTTCGATTAACATCCATAATTTAAATAAAAGTAATATCGTAGAATTTACATTTATACCTGAACAAATTATACACGGGGTGTGACCAACTCGATTAAATTGAATCAAGTCGACCCTTTTTTCGTCAATTAAATCAATAAAAAAATTACCCATTCGTTGTTTGATTATTTTGTGTTGGAAAAATTAATATTCTAATTAAACACATTCTTATACTATTACTAATCAACTAATCATGCATTTATGTTATGAGATGGGAGACGGTGTTTAAAATCGTTAATTAGTTATATTTAATATTTGCAAATTTTTATTATAGGAATTATGTTAACATTGTAGTTTGGTATGGAAAAAAGTAAAAGGTGTTTAAGGAGTTGATTTTTGCTATTTTAAACAAATTCTCACTTTTTGAGCATTAAGTAAGGGTGTTATAAAACGAGCATCGGCTTTAAAAACAATTATATGTACAAATTTATTATAAAATTTAATAAAAGAATATTAGAATATGTGAGTATCACTTTGATATGTCCATGAATTTAATTTTAATGTTATAAACAAAACAGTTCTTATAAAATGCTCTGAAAAATTAATTAAATGTAGAGATACGGGTGTCGAATCACTCCAAAAAAACATGAAATATGACTTACAATATGCATTTGAATTCTGCTTTTTTCGTCATAAAACCAAATATATCGACAAGTGAAATCAATCACACCTCTCATCACATTTACATTCTAATTCTTTTCATCGTACAATCAATTTACTAACAAATAATTTAATAACAAATTAAGCAATCACGTCTTTTATGATGTCATCGGAAAAGATTCACAAATGTTATTTTTACTTATTCAATGTCAAACTTTGCAAATGTTTGTCAATATTGGATTTCAAAAGCATTTTTTATGCGACAAAATTGGTTCGTCAATATCTTCAAAATTATTATTATTATTATTATTAATATTCAAGAATTTAACTGAAACATGTTTTTTTTCACCTAATTCTTTTCTCTTTAATTTTTAAACATTCAAATTTAATTACATTTCACATAATTTTTAATTTATCATATTAATTAACTTTTAAATAATAAAATTTAACAAACAATAATGTTATGTGTATAATTTTTAAAAATATTTCCGTGCCGCGCGTAGCACGGCTTTATTACCTAGTTCAATATAAATAACGAGATACAATATTAAAATTGAAATATTAAGGAAATACTTAAAAGTTTAAACATGTTTATTTTGGTAGATTTACGTTGCCTAACATTCTATTGTCTTGAATCTTGATGGGGTAAATAGAGCTTAATTTTCGAATGAATGTATTGAATTTGTGCAATTTTTTCTACAAGTTGCCACCTAAAAAGGCAAAAAGAAGGAAAAAAAGAAATCTCGAAAAGAAAAAAATATATGTATGTTTAGACGAGGAGTGTATATACAGAGGTGAACTTATAAATAGATGAATTATAGTGGAAAAAAACTAAATACCGATAGTAAGGAAAAAGTTTGTAAAAGTCAAATAATTGCTTCAGATTTGCACACCAAAATTAGGGTTCGCACTCAAGATATATCTACATAATTATAAAAAAAAAGGTATTATCTAGCTGCAGCAAAATAAATCAAACTCCAAGATTTACAATTCCCATCCCACCCTTCTGGTTAGTCTCTCTCTCTCTCTCTCTCTCTCACACACACACACACACACACACACACACACACACATCATATGTATGTGTTTCATTCCAATCTAGTTTTGTAATTAGCTCTTTCGATTGTGTTTGCTGTAATAATTTTCATGGTAATCAAGGTTTTATGAAATTGTATGAAAGCTACTATCTTTTTGACCATTCAAGATCTTGCATTGATGTTTGTGATTAATCTTGATTTTAGCTAATTAAAACTACCCTTGTGTTGTATTAAAGCTGCTATCTTTTTATCAATTAAGATCTTAAATATATGATTTTCATTCAATTGTAGCTAATTTGAATTACCCTTGTGTAGTGTTAGACAAGAAGGTATGGAATTGTTGTAAAACTGATATCTTTTTATCAATTAAAATCTTAAATACATGATTTTGATTCAGTTTTAGCTAATAAGAATTACCCTTGTGTAGTGTTAGACAAGAAGTTATGAAATTTTAGTAAAGCTGCTATCGATTTGTCAGTTAAGAACTTAAAAATTTGATTTTGATTTAATTTTGATTTGAGAATAGTATGTAACTGGTCTTAAGTGGGTTTTTTTTGTTGATACAGTTTCATGAAATTGAAGCAAAATGGCAAGCTATACCAATAAAGGAGCCCCGTCGAATGGGACGGTGTATGTTTGTAATTTGCCTCCGGGGACGGATGATAAAATGTTAGACACACATTTTGGCACAATTGGGGTGATTAAGGTATGCTATTTGAGTGGGTTTGTTTTGTTTTCTGACCCTTTTGTTATGCTGTAGAAGGAGATGTGATAGTATTATTTTTATGTGTTGTAGAGAGATAAGCGAACTGGTCAGCCAAAGATATGGTTGTACCGAGATAAGGTTACCAATGAGCCGAAGGGAGATGCTACAGTTACATATGAAGATCCTTATGCTGCATCTGCAGCTGTTGAATGGTTTAACAATAAGGACTTTTATGGGGCTACTATTGGAGTTTCTATGGCTGACTCGAAAAAAGATGATAATTCATATAGTGCTGCAGTCCCTGCTGAAGAGGTAAGTTTAGGTGGTGATTTTGGTGGTCAAGAGGAGAGTGCAACTGATAGAAATGGTGGTGGTGGAAGAGGCAGAGGTCGAGGTGAAGTTCCAGCAGCAAAGGCTTGGCAACAAGACGGGGACTGGACGTGTCCGAATACAAGGTCTGTGATGTGACATTGGTGAGCAGCTTTTTCTTGTTCTATCTATCAGCAATATTTTTTGTTTTTTGAATGGATAAATTCTCATCTGAATGGCGACCAGTTGTGGCAATGTGAATTTTGCGTTTCGTGGTGTGTGCAATCGTTGTGGAAGTGCTCGGCCTTCTGGTGCCTTTGGTGGTGGAGGAGGAGGTGGTGGTCGGGGGAGGGGGCGCAACTCTGAGTCTGGGGGCCCTGGTCGTGGAGTTGCTGCTCCCACAGGTCTCTTTGGTCCTAATGATTGGCCTTGCCCCATGTAAGATGTTTTTAATTTATACCCAGTAAAATATATAGCAAGGACTTTCCGTTTCATTTTTAATCCTTTCTATCATACTTAATGGTAGATAAGCATCAGTGTTAACATACATGTATTTACATTTAGAGTTGGTTTCAGTGTCTTGTGCTTTTGATTTTTGAATATCCGTTTCAGGTGTGCCAACATCAACTGGGCAAAGCGCAACAAATGTAATGTTTGCAACACCAATAAACCTGGTACTAATGAAGGTGGTGTCAGGTAATTACCTTAATTTACAAGTACTGTATACTGATATATTATTCTTACTATTTGCATTACAAAGGTTGACCGATCTTGCAAATTCTTAATATCCTTGCGATTGCGAATATGTTTCTGCCGTTACATATTGATTCTTGTTTTCTTTTGAATATATATAATATTATGGTATATAATAAATTGACTAAAATGCATTGTGCATCCCTTTGGTTTAAAATTATTGCACTTGAGGTTCGTTTGTTTTAGTTTATGCATTTTGCATCCCATAATTTTGTAGTTTATAATTATATTAAACAAAAACTTTTTCAAAAAGAAAAGAAGAAACCTTAAAAATTGGGAAAAAAACGGAAAAAAACGAAACAGATTTAAAAAAAATCTTTAATTTGTAATATAATTTTTAATGAATACTTTAAAAATTATAATAATAATAGTATATAATTCAAGTAATTGTTTAAGAAAATTTTAATAATATATATTTTTATTTTTCTGAAAAATCTGAAAATTATAAATTATATTTTGAAAAATCTGTAAATTACAGTTGTAATTTTGATAAATATAAAAATCTTAAAATAATAATAAACATCAGATTGTTCATTTTTTTAAAATTATTTTTGATTATAATGACCAAAATACCCACAATTTGACTAAGTGTAACAGTCAAATTTAACTGAAAGTGTCAAATTGTTGGAAATTGTAGCGGGACATGAAGTATGGGGATGCAAACTGATTTATGTCAAAGAACTCAACCCAAAGTGCGATAAGTCAAAACCAAGGGGATGCAATATGCAATTAAGTCTAATAAAATGTGTTGAGATGCTGAAATATATGTTAATGTTATTGATGCTAAAATTATGAAGTACCACTATATAATTTTATTGCACCAATTGATTTTAAAATAAGGAAACTAGGAAACCATTAGTGACTAGAATGATATATATACCGATTTTTTGTTTTCCAAGATTGCCCTTATAGTATTAAAAGAATGAAGAATTGTCAATAAGATTCCAAGTTCCAACGGTTGGATTATATTAAGATGAATGGTGATTAAGTGGGTTCTTGGTTTAAGCTGGTTCTCTTTAGATCACTAGCTTGTATATATATGTTGTAGTCTGTGACAATCTACAAAGCTGTATTATATTTTGATTTCATATCTGAAGTATTGCGGCAGAACTATGTAACCACTAACCATGTTACCTTCAAATATTTTATTACATGCTTTTGATTAAATCAACTGCCCCAGCTTATGCTCTTAAAGAAAGTGTATCATGGATATTCTAGGCAATGATATGGGTAGTCATTATATGTTGGATTATCTATAATGTTCAGATGCATTACTGTTTTACTTGTATATAGGGGTGGTCGTGCTGGAGGTTACAAAGAGCTTGATGAAGAAGAAATAGAGGAAACTAGACGACGTAGGCGGGAAGCGGAAGTATGATCTACTTAAGCGACCAGCAGATAGATTTGTATTCCTTATTTCATATTGACACTATATCTGATTTGATTCCAGGATGATGGTGAAATGTATGATGAGTTTGGCAATTTGAAAAAGAAGTTCCGTGCCAAATTGCAGCAAGCTGAAACTGGTCAGGTGCTCCCTGGTACAGGGCGTGCAGGCTGGGAGGTTGAGGAGCTAGGTAACATTTTTACAGTCTCTTTTCCTTGTCGAAAGTAAAGATCTTTCACAGTTTGGGGTTTGCATGTTCTGTGGAGCTGTAAAATTTCAGTATATGTTACTCCTGTTGCACTCTTTAGATGATCTGGTTCTGGATTATGTAGCGAACACATATCTGTTTTTGCATGATTATAATTTTGACACTATATGTGGCTCTCATGGTTGTTTTCTCTTTATTTTATTTTTTTACGGATGTCATTTTTGCCAGGTAGGAGAGAAAGAAGCAGAGACAGAGGCAGGGAAAATTATAGAGACAGAGATGAGAGGGAAACTAACAAACTTAGGGAACCAGAGGATAGAGATAGACGCAGAAGCAGAAGTCGTGAGAGGGACAGGGGAAGAGACAGAGGCCGAGGTTATGATAATGACAGAGACAGAGAATACGGGCGTGACCGGGAGCGTGATCGAGAAAGGGAACGTCACCGTTACTGAAGTAGTGGAGAACTTGGTTCATCAAGATACAGAGTCTGCAAATGGAATTATATATTTCGGCTAGTATTAGCTGAAAGGATGGCGTGTTTAAACTGATACCAATTTGAAGTGATTTCTATTTGCGACTAAAGGTTCTTTTTCATGTAGATTTCTATTTTTTTTTACGAAGGAATTTAGGTAATTCTGCAATAGGTATGGATGAAGTGGGGTTACAGGCATTTATGTGTGCACAATTTTGCTTAAAAAGTCAACTTGTTTTGATTGGATAGCTGTTGTTTCTAAGATTTTCATGCTTTTTATGATGCCCGTTTTGCTGATAAAGGAATTAGTTATAAATAGTTCGAGCAGTCACCTCTGGAAGCTCGGTGCTTACTGCTTGTAATCTGGTTTACTTTTTTGGTGCTTTCTGTTGCAAGTAAAACAAGATGGGGAGTCGAGAAACAGTAAGGAAGCTCACCACTTCCAACTTATACAGCACCCTATTATATTTGCGAGATAGATATCATCCATATGGAAAACAACTCCATTTCCCCCCCCTAACATTTGACCTTCACTGAAGATAAGTTCTGGACTTAATTGCTTGTTCTTGGTCCTCTTTTCTTGTATGTTTTATACTTTTTAGTTTGCTATTAACCTCAGCTTTGTATCTCACTATTGTTGAGCATTTTTCACGTGTCCGAATATTTTTGAAATGCGGTAAGATTCAGGGATTGTATTGTTTACATTCTGTTTGTTATGTTGCTTATGTTTACCTTAGTTGCAGCTGGAGACTTATCTATGCGTAACTAAGTTTTAAGTGCTGCTTATGATTTATGGCAGTAGTTCTCTTTGTTCTTGGACATATCATATACTGGATTTGCATCAATGACAACTAAAAAGAAACTAGTTACGAAGCAGTGCAATTGCTTTAAAATGTGCTGCATTCGAGTCTAGTTGTCTAGTAGATTTAGCTAGGAAGTCAGAATCCCAACTTGAACGATTCACAAACTAATTTTTGTCGATTTGGATAGATGAAGTGTGGTGAGTAACATTGATGGCATGGCAGAGCGTTTAGTTCTGTTCTAGGCATTATAGAACGGAAACGTTAATGGAAAAGTTGACAGATAGCTTTCGACAACGACGATGGCGTTTCTGTGTTATTGGATGCCGTTTGAAGTGCACGGAAGGGGGTTAAGTGGTTAACTGGTCTTCGTAGCACTGCCAAGAAAAGAAATGTCCAGTTGAAATCATGTTTGTTTGTCCTTTCATATTTGATTTAAAGATTTGTACTTGTACTTGTTTTTTTTTTTTAATCAAATATTAAATCGGCAGTGCCAGCTACAGAAATGGACATATGAAATATCAGATCCGAAAAGGATGTTGCTGAATCAAATCTGGATCGCATACACGAGTTTTTTAATATAATTGTCTCCCCAAGTTTTCAACCAAAAACGTTAATATTGTAAATTTTATAGTATCCTTCTTTACTTGTTTTTCTAACTTGATTTTTCATCCTCAAATTTCATTAATGTCAATTATATGATCCTCATTTTCTTTCTTTGTGGGTTTCCATTTGTATTTTTTTACTGCTGTAACGATATTTTCTTAAAAGAATACTTGATGAATAAATAGAACAATCTTTCCAAATTTCAGAATGTGCCGAATTACTTTCTACTTTATTTGAAATTAAATTAAAATCACTACTGTTAATTATAAATATAACAAGAGCTGTGTATGAAATTCATCAAAATTCATTTGGAAATAAATCATATACAAACTGAACCTTTTTCAAAAAAGAAATTTACATTTTTTTTTATCTAAATGAACTTCAAGAATGAACGAAAATTGAATCTTTGAATCGAGCTATGGATATGGATGACAAAAAAAACCGATCCGACGGATACTCGATTCAATTCGATCTGATTGGATTTTACTGAACCCAATTTTTTGAATTTGGATTTGATTTTTAAACCCGAAAGAGTTTGGATTTGGATTTGGATATTAGCTATATCCAACCCGAAACCCGAAAACCCGATCCAAACCCGAAAAAATCCCGATATATATATATATATATATATATATATATATTACAATTTATTCCTTAAAAATGAATACCCGTTACTTAGTTACACTAGGTAATTTTATTCAGGCAATTTTGATACACATGATGTGCTACTGCTAGTCTTCTAGTCTACTCTCTATATTTGGATATTTATGTGAATATTTATTTGTAATTGTATTTTAATTTTTATGTCTTTAGATATTAAGAGTGGTGTAACTTGGACTTATATATTTTCATGTCTCTGAAATCTAGATATTTATTTGCTATTGTAATTTTAATTTGGGCTTTTTTCATAAATAAATAGGGAAAAGTAAATTTTTGCACATTTACTTTTGTTAAGAATAGCTATTTGCAATTTTACTATACTAAATTTCAAAATTGCAAAAATACTAGAAAGTAGGGCACCCCTTGCCCCTGCCCGGCCTACCCAGCATTTTCAACCACTTTCAACACTTTTTTTTAAGGTGGGATGCTATTTTGGTGGATTTGGGCTGCATTGCCCCGCAAGGGCAACCACTTTCAACTGAATGCAACCACATGCAACTTGTTGAGTATTGAACACAAAGAAAGAATACAGAGGGGGGTGAATGGATTCTTGAACTTTTCGTGCCTTGAGTCTGTGTAGCAAACAAGTATTGTGTGTGCAGAGATGTAGATGCGGATAAAGAACAACACAAAACACAATATCACTTTAATCTAATGTATTATTAGATAAAGGTTGCTACAATCTGTGAATACAAATGATAGTATTCTCAGCTTCGTTTTTCTCAGAGAGATATAGCTTACAGTGTATGAAAAACTTGACTCTCACAAAGTTACTAAGTTATGAAGTGAGGCTGTGTCCTTATAGAACATGGATACAGCCTACTTACTGCAAATAAGGTAGCTAAACAAATTACTTTCTAGTCTGTCTATCCTTTTTGAGTAAGTGTTCAAACGGTTACAGATTTGACTTTGCAAAACCTGTTTAGATCCACTTCTTTAGCTCCTTGTCTCTTCTATATCTCTCCAAGCTTCCTTGTAGGCTTTCCAGAGCACGTTACAGATTGTGGTCCATAAAGTGCATTGGCTTGTTGCAGGTTTCTGACTTGTACAATTTCTTCAGTATTTTGTCTCCAAGAATGTATTCGAGAAGTGACTAAGTAAGTGATTCGAGAACTAGAATTGACTTGATCGATAACTCTGAGTTCTCGAACACTGTTATATTGACATATCGAATTACTTCTCGAATAGCTCTTTTTCATCAGGATTCCTTGAGTTGTCGAATAGAACATTTGACTTATCGAATCCTCGAGATATCGAATAGCTTTCTGAGTCCTTGAGATATCAAATGGAACTTTGACTTGTTGACTCTTTGAGAACTCGAATACCATATTGACTTGTTGACTTCTTGAGTTCTCGAATAGAGTAGTAGACATATCGAATCTCTGAGATATCGAATGAGATATCGAACAGTGTATTCAGAGATATCAAATAGTGTCTTGAGATATCGAATCCCTGACTTCTCGAATGCTGGACTTCTCGAATAGACAAATATACTTCTCGAATTGGTACTTAGGCAAATTCTTCATTTCTTCAAATCCCAACTGTGATTATTTGACAGTCTTTAACTCCTTGCTTGAGGCATGAACCTTGGAACTTCTTTCAAGCATTATTCTAGACTCTATAAGTACAATTACACAACTAGGATTTGATGCCTACTACAAGTACAATACAAACAGAAACTCTACAACTAGAGGTTCCCTCAGTTAAGAGGTCATGTAAGTAATGCAAAGCATTACAAACAATTAGGCTTGTTATTAGATGTGTACAGGCATGCCTCTGTAACTAACAATCTCCCCCAAATTGTGAGTGAGACCCTTAGTCACAATTTCATGTCTGATAACAAGCCTAACATACATAAAGATAAGACTTTAAAAGTACAGGTATGTGTATTGATTGAACACATAAATGGAATTACAAGATAAATACTCTTACAGTATGATGAGGTACTAGCCATTTTCATTTGATTGCATCTCCATTGCTTTGGCTTGTAGATCATCATATGCTTTCTGTTTCCTTTCTTTCTCCTTTCTTGCATTCTCATCTATTGCTCTTATGATTTCTGCCATAGCATCCAATTCTTCAATCATGATAGAGTTTTTGAAATCTTCAAGCACTGGCTTCAGAATGTTGACAGGATAGTGACTGAGTAGGTTCATTCTTATATTGACATTGTCTCCATTTCTTCTCCTATACTTCACCACATAGGGATCAAACTGAACTCTACACAATCCCTTTGCCCTTAGCTTTTCTGCTTCAATCTCCAGTCTGTCAATTTCTTTCTCCCTTTCTAACCACTTCTCATAGCAGCCCTTTCTCATCTTTTCAGCATAATCTCTCTTCATTTTCACAAAGTCAATCAATTCCAGCTTCCATACTTTCTCCACCTTGTCTCTAGAGTCCAGCAATGCAATGATTCTTTCTATCTCATACAATTTACCCCAATTTTGACAACCCCTTGTTTGAATTTCATTTCTCTCCCATCAGTGTACTTGATTTCAAGGTGGTCATCCACAATTGCAGCATAGCATATCTTTTGAGCTCTTAGAAATTGCAGTTGCTCTTCATCAAAGTCTTCATCAAGTGGCTGGAGTTTCAATCCTGGAATGATTGTTAGGGCTCTTGACCTGGATGGCTTTACTCTCCTAGTAGCATGCTTGAGTTTAAACTTTTTCACTGAGTTATTTGGCAGAAGCTTCTGACCTTTGTTGGCTGACCATAGTAGTGTTCCATTAGCAGTTTGCTTTTTGAAACACACATATGGTTTCTTGACTTGACTCTCCTTCTCTTCTTGAGGTAGTAAAACATTTGCAGAGGCCAGGGATGTAGATTTTGATGAATCATTACCAGTGACATCCACCCTAGACATTGAGCCTTGTGTTGTGGTAGGAGTGTCATTAGTAATGTTCATGGCTTGCTGTTTTCCAATCTTTCTCTCATAGATTTTGCCTTGGTCATCATCATTCTTCTTATCCTTGTCACCCTTCTTCTTCTTGTCTTCATCACCCTTATCTCTCCTGTGATGTCTTCTCCTCCCATCACCTTTGTCTTCAGAATCATCATCCTTATTTCTCCTAGGTTGAGCCTTCTCTGGAGGTTCACCAGTTGCTATAAAAGATCTGAGAATGTGCAGAGCTTCAATTTCTTCAGCATTTCTGGCTCCAACCTTCTTCTGTAGTTGATCAATGATAGCAATTACCAGTCTGTGATTTCGAGAAGTGAGATCATGGGGAATGACCAATTGCTTGATGTCTTCAATTCTGGTGCCAGACTGATAGATGATTGTCCATGGCTTCTTGATCACTTCTGGTAGCCTTGAAGGTTGGCCATTCCTCAAATCATCAAACAGACTCTTGTTGTTCTCATTCTTCTTCTCAATAAGCTCAAGTATGGCATCTATCTCTGAGTGTTTTAGATCTTGTAGAGTCTTGTATGTTAGATGCCATATCTTTAATTTGGATATCATCACTATCTCCTTGACCCATAGATTATTGACTTTCTTGGGGATGACAGTGATGTAGTCAATCTGCTTCTTCAACTCCCTCAGATAGAACTGAGTGTCACCAACCTGTTCCCTTGTGGCTTTCAGAAACTCCAAGAAGGCTTTATCATGATAAACATTTGAGTTAACAACTTCTTGTAGCTTAGCCTCAGTAACAACTTTAACTTCTACAGGCTTGGCACTCTCAGGTATGGAGGATGGAAGTTTGTCAGAAGGCATACTCCCTGCAACCACTGTGGTAGTTATGGATTGCTTTTGACCACCAGGAGTAGTAATGTGCACAGTTGGTAGAGTAACAACTGGCAGTGAGGTAGGAGGCTCATCAACTTTGGATTTGCCTTTGCCTGGCACATTGGTTGTAGATTGTGCTCTGTGATGACCACCCTCATTTATTTGTATGCCCTTCTCCTTAGGTTTCTCCCCCTTTGGATTTGAGTTTCTAGACCTTTTCTCCCCCTTAGGCTTGTTGTCAGGCACAGAGGCTGTAGAAATCACCTGTGGGTTGAGAGACTCTTCAGGTAGAGGGAGACCCATGTGCTTCATCATTGCAGCCAACATGGATTGCTGATGCAGAAGGACATTAGCTGTGGTGGTTGCTTGAGTGTCCAACTGATCATGGAGAAGGGCAACCTTGTCTGTAAGGAGAACATTTGACCTGGTGAGAGTAGCCACCTCCTTTTCAAGAGTGTCCGCCTTTGTGAATAGCTCATTTGACTTGAAACCAGACAAAGATTGATCCTGCAGTCTCTTCACTTCATACTTAGACAGTTCATGCACAGGGACTTCAGTCACTAGCCTATCTCCATAAAGATTCTTGAACATTGTCCTCAGCATGGCATTGGCCTCAGTAGTCTGGTCAGATAGATTTTGAAATTTGTGTCCTAGGCCTTTGACTGTATCTTTGAGGAGGGCTAGGCCATTGTCCATCTTTGTGCAGGTGGTGTTGCAGTGTTTGAGATCTTTGACCACACTGTCTAGTTGAGGAAATTTAGCATCAAAGGCCCTCTTGACTTCTGCTACTGAAGTGGCTGTTTTGTCATACACCCTGTTGACTTCAGTTTTGACTCCCTTGCCAAGATAGTGTGCAACCTTGAGGAAACCCTTGTAGGAATCATTGACAGCTTCATACACTTCACCAGGAGACAGGGATTTTGCATTTGAGCCCAGTGAAGTGATGTATTCTTCTCTAAGATATTGAAGTGCTTCACTGAGAGTTACATCATTCTTCCCTTGCAGCCAGGCATCTACATTGCCATCTCTCTCAGCATCATCAATAATCTTGGCCTTCTGCATCTCCACATCATCCCTATGGCATAGAAGGATGGCCTCATAGTCTGGATTAGGGATATTGGAGGTGACAAGGTTCTGAGCTATCTTTACAAACTCAGGAATCTGATCCACAATTAAGCTTTGAAGTGCTTCAACCGTCAATGTTTGTGGAACAGACCCTGATCCTGAAGCACTGTCATGTTGCACAGGCTTCAGCCATTGTGACATAAAGTCAGAGCTAGAGCTAGGCAAGCTAGACTCCTCAGTTACAGATGCAACTTCTGTAACCGGATGGATTGACTCTACTACTGGTGTCTCCACAGGAGTGGGATGAGTTACACCAGTAGTTGACACAGGCACAGAGTCTCTAGTAAAAACTAGTGAAGCCTCTGTGGTTGTGATGGTGTCATTAGGATATGCCCCAGCATGCATTCCCTCACCATCTAAATGTGGGTCCTGGGTGGTGAGCAAAGTGTCATGCACTAAGTCACTTGAAATTATTGGCTCATCAAGAGAAAAGAATTCTTGATGATCAATGCCTTGCATCTTAGTTGCCTGAGTTGCAGGTTCCAAAGAAATTTCATAGTTAGATTCTGGAAGAGAAGTGTGTTGTAGAGTAGATTTTGGCAACTCCCCCTGAGAGATAGAGGGAGTTTCAAGTGTGATGTGCTCTCCACTCAGTGTAGTGCCAGCCTTATCACTCCTATGTGCTGACTCTGTACAAGAAGGTGCATTGGGGAGGATGCTTGATTCTATAGGTGCACCCTGTTGAGAGGATACACCTAGTGAGCTGTGTGCCCCTGATTTTACAACTTCAGCCATTTGTGTGACTGAAGAGGTGGTCTTAGTTTTCTTCTTCTTTGGCCTTTGTAAGGGTGACTCAGGTTCCTCACTTTCTAGCCCTAGTTCCACAGCCAATGCTGCTTCAGATAATATATTCAGTGGTGCAGACATTACTTCCTTTCTCTTCTTTTTACTAACATCACCCTTTTGAGAGGATGATGCAGTTGGCTCAGTGTATGGTAGAGTGTTTGGTTGAGAGGGTTGGTTAGCAGGCCCTGGGTTAGCATTTTGTTCTACTTGCTTGGGCTGTGCTAACTTTGATTTTGCATCAAATGTTGGCATGTTGTGGGGATAAGTTCTAAACAAACTCTCCATATGGGGAGTTATGTTCAGTCTTACATCCACATCATTCCTAGTCTCCAAATTACCAAAAATGAGTTTGGTCATGGACTTAGGATAGCCTATTTTATTTTTATCAATCCCAGGCAATTCAATCAATGAAGCATTCTTAAAATTAAGTACAGATTGAATAAAGCGAGGGAAGAAAATATCAGTACCTCTCTTGGTTGTGTTCTTACCAAGTCTCCCATATAGTTCTTGGAGGATGATTTGGCCAACATCTATCTTCTTTCCATAGGCCAATGCATATCCAATTTGTTGCACAGGTGCACTGATTTGATCAAAGCTTGATTTCCTGGCAGTGAAGACTTGAAGAAGAGTTGCAAACACATAGCTCCACTCCTTTCTCAGATTCTTTCTGTTTAGCTTTCCAAGATTGATCCCATCTGAGTAGTTGATGAACTCAAAGAATTCCTCTAACTCTGCATTAGTGGCAAGTCGGTCAAATGACTCTTGTTGTAGGCCCAGTGCTTGATTCATGTCTGCAGGAGTGATAGTGATTTCCTTATCTTGAATCTTGCAGTAGATGATGTATGAGGTGATTGCGTTTTCCAGGGCTACAACCTCCACAATAGCAGTACCCCAAAACTGTTCCAGGATATCTAGATACAGAGTTGGGTTGGCCGAGAGTGCATCCTTGATGTATGACTCAGCCATCCATTTCACAAAGCACTTGAAATTGGCATTGGGTGCTTCGACATCACTAGTGAGAGCGATGAAGTTGGTGTTGAACTTTACTGTTGCCATTTGTGTAGAAGAGAGGAAAGAAATTGAAGGTTGAAGAAGAAATTTGGCTCTTCGTAGCTAGGGTTTCAGGGGTTTAGAGAGTGTAGATGCTTGAGAAATCGAATGAAATGAATCGAATAGATGTGAAATTGTATAAGTATGAAGTACTTGAATTGTCGATTAGAAGTATGTTTTGTATCGACAAGTCAGTCATTCGAGAAGTAGAAAACAACAATTCGAGAAGTCAAGAAAAGCTTAATCGATAACTCAAGCAGATTATAACTCACAGCTGGCAGTTATCTAACTTAGAAATAATTCTAAATTAAATAAAATGTGTTTTTATGAGTGAATTAAACTTTTAGACAAGAGTCCAAAATCGGTTAAGATTCAGCGAGAATTCAGCCTTTTCAAATGATTCGAGAACTCAAATATAGTGTTCGAGAACTCAATCATTCGAGAACTCAGTTACTATATTCGAGAAGTCAAGAATGCCTCTATTCGATATCTCAGAAAGACTCTATTCGAGAACTCAGGAGTACTCTAACGAGACTTATTAGAGATGTCGAATAGTGAATCATTCGAGAAGTCTGACTTATCGAACTATACCCATCACTCATAAAAATTTGATTTTCACTATCTTTTGAAAATTTACCAGACATATTCATTGAAGAATATCCTAGCAAATTAAATAGTGATTTTCTCAAAATTTCATAGAAATTTTAAGTTAATAGAAATATGATTTTCAACATATGCAACAGATTTGAAATATTTATAAATCATATTTCAGCCAACACTTACTCCAAAAATATTGAGAATTTAGATAAAGTAAGTGTTTACTGCTGCAACAATCTAGATGCTGTATTCACTTAGCCAGAATCTGAAGAATTCAGCATTCCAATCTCACTTACCAACCTTGTGAAGGTGGCTTCATCTAATGGCTTAGTGAATATATCAGCTAGTTGTTTATCTGTAGAGACATAATGCAACTCAATGGTTCCATTAGTTGCATGTTCTCTTATGAAATGATATCTGATGTCAATGTGCTTTGTTCTAGAATGATTGAGAGGATTGGCAACTATAGAGATTGCACTTGTGTTGTCACACATGATTGGAATTCTTTCCAACACAAGTCCATAATCTCTAAGTTGATTTCTAATCCAAAGCACTTGAGCACAGCTACTTCCAGCAGCTATGTATTCAGCCTCAGCTGTAGAAGTTGACACAGATTGTTGCTTCTTGCTATACCAAGAAACTAACCTTTGTCCAAGAAACTGGCAGCTTCCTGAGGTGCTTTTCCTATCCACTCTGCATCCAGCATAATCAGCATCAGAATAACCAACCAGATTGAACCCTGTGTCCTTAGGATACCATAAGCCCAAGTTAGGAGTGCCCTTCAGATATCTAACGATCCTTTTTATTGCAATCAAATGTGATTCCTTTGGATTTGATTGAAATCTAGCACATAGACATGTAGCAAACATGATGTCTGGCCTACTTGCAGTGAGGTAGAGTAGAGAACCAACCATGCCTCTGTAGACTGAGATATCTACTTTCTTGCCTTTAGCATCTTCATCCAACTTAGTTGCAGTGGCCATGGGTGTCTTTGCAGGTGAGCAGTCTTCCAAGTCAAACTTCTTCAATAGATCCTTGATGTATTTGGTCTGACTGATAAAGATACCATCCTTCCTTTGACTGACTTGCAACCCAAGAAAGAATGTCAACTCTCCCATCATACTCATCTCATATCTGCTCTGCATGAGTTTGGAAAATTTCTCACATAGCTTCTCATTTGTAGACCCAAAAATGATATCATCCACATAAATTTGGACTAGGATAATATCATCACCATGCTTCTTGTAAAACAGTGTCTTGTCCAATGTGCCTCTAGTGAATTGATTTTCAAGAAGAAATTGTGATAAAGTATCATACCATGCTCTTGGAGCTTGCTTAAGTCCATACAGTGCCTTAAGCAATCTGTAGACAAATTCTGGGAAATGTGGATCCTCAAAGCCAGGTGGTTGTTGCACATAAACCTCTTCTTCCAACTCTCCATTTAGAAATGCACTCTTGACATCCATTTGATAAACTTTAAAGTTTGAATGAGCAGCAAATGCCAAGAATATTCTGATGGCTTCCAATCTAGCAACAGGAGCAAATGTCTCATCATAATCAATGCCTTCCTGTTGAAAGTATCCTTTTGCAACCAGCCTTGCTTTGTTTCTTATTATTACACCATCTTCATCCATCTTATTCTTCAGAACCCATTTTGTTCCAACAATGGTTCTATTCTTTGGTGCAGGCACAAGTTCCCATACTTTGTTCCTTTCAAATTGATTCAACTCTTCTTGCATAGCAATAATCCAATCTGGATCCAACAGTGCATCATCAAGTTTCTTAGGCTCAACTTGTGATAGAAAACATCCATAGAGGCACTCATTTTGAGTTGCTCTCCTAGTCCTTACTCATGCATTAGGATCTCCAATGATTTGCTCTGCAGTGTGTGATCTATCCCATTTCCTCGAGTGTTCAGCCTGACTTCTCATTCTTGATGTTGCTTCATCATCCACATCATGGTCATCCTCATTTCCTCCCCCTGTGAAGTTGCCATTACTCACAGGTGTGTCTTGGATGCTTGTTTCTCCACTATCGATTGGCACAAATTCTTCTCTTGTATCATTATTCACTTGAGTTTGTTGAACTTGAGTTTCAACTCCAGTTTCAATCTCTTCATCAGAATCATCTAGATTATCAAACCTCAATGGATCTTTGTCTTCATTATTGGCTTCTTCTAGTCCAGGTAGTTTGCTGTCATCAAATGTTACATCTGTGCTTTCCATAACTTTCTTTTGACTGATGACATAAACCTTGTATGCAATTCTTTCCATAGAATAGCCAAGAAAAATTCCTTCAAATGCTTTTGCATCAAATTTTCCAACATATTCAGAATTAACCTTTAGTACAAAGCATTTGCTTCCAAAAGTATGAACATACTTTAGAGTAGGCTTCTTTCCAGTCATCAAGTTGTAAGGTGTCTTTCCAGTGTTTTTGTTGATGAGGGTTCTGTTCTGAATGTAGCATGCAGTACTCACAGCCTCAGCCCAAAAACATGTAGGCATTTTTGCATCAAGTAACATTGTTCTAGCAACCTTAATTAGAGTTCTATTCTTTCTCTCAACAACTCCATTTTGTTGTGGAGTCCTTGGAGCTGAGAATTGCTGAGAAATACCATTCTCTTTACAGAATGCTTCGAGTATGGCATTTCTGAACTCTGTTCCATTATCACTCCTCAGTGCAATCACACTTGCATCATTTGCCTTTGCTTCCTTGTCAACTTTCTTTATATGCTCAATAATTACTTGTGGAGCCTCATCTTTTGATGCCAGAAATTCCACCCATGTATACCTTGAAAAATCATCAACCATTACCAGGGCGTACTTCTTTCTTCCAAGTGACATAATGTTGACAGGCCCAAACAAATCCATATGAATGAGTTGTAATGGCCTGGTTATTGATGTCACTGTCTTTGACTTGTGTCTTGATCTTTTCATTTTTCCTTTTTGACAAGCCTCACACACTTCTTCTTGGCAGAATTCAAGTGTGGGCATGCCTCTCACTAACTCTCTTTTGACTAGAGAATTAATGGCCTTGAAGTTCAGGTGTGATAGTTTCTTGTGCCACAGCCAACAATCTTCATTTGATGCTTTTGAGTAAAAGCAACAAATTTTGTCCTTGTTTGCAGAGTCCATATTGGCTACAAACAGGCTTCCTTTCCTCACTCCAGATAGAGCAAAATCACCAGTCTTCTTGTGGGTGATCAAACATTCATCTTTGTCAAAATTCACTTTGAATCCTCTATCAGTAAACTGACCAACACTTAGTAGATTATGCTTGAGCCCCTTGACTAGTGCTACATCTTCAATGATGACATTACCAACTTTCAGCTTGCCATATCCCAATGTGTTACCCATGCTGTCATCTCCAAAAGCAACCATTGGGCCAGCCTTTTCCTCATACTGTGATAGCAGGGCCATATCACCAGTCATATGATTTGAGCATCCACTGTCCAAAATCCACATGACCTTCTTTTCACTTTCTTTGCCCTGCAAACACAAAGGTATTACTTTTCCTTTGGTACCCAAACAAGTTTGGGTCCATGTGACTTAGAGACAGTTTTATCATAAACAACATGCTTGTCAACTTTCTTAGTGTTAGTCTTCTTGTCACTGTTGGAAGTCTTAGAACCTGAAGTTTCAGACTTAGGTGACAGAGGTACCTTCCTAACTTTAGGAGGACTTGAAGACTTTGACCTTGTGTAGTGTGTGTGAGAATTGTGACTGATACAACCATCAATGAATTGCCTTCTTAAATTAAAACAACTAGTCATAACATTCATATTGCATGGCATACAGTCAAATTTATCACAAAAGGTGCATCTCTATGACTTAGAGACACAGAACAATCATAGAAAGGTTTAGGCACACTACCAACAGGTTTCTTGCATGCATGAGTTAAATGATTGGTACTGAAACAGTTCTGACAAGTTTTCCTAGGGGCATTAGGCATATAAGCATAGTTGTTATCCTTGTTAATCCCTAACTTGCCATTTCTGTTCTGTTTCTTCTTAGTCACTTTCTTTTCTGATTCACTCTTCCCAGCTGAGACAAACTTAACAAACTTTTTAGGTCTTGGCCTATCAACTACTGGTTCCTTGGTCTTTGACTTGACACTCTCACTCTTAGAGGATGCTTGTTGTTCACTAGATTGTGCCTCATCCTCATCATTCAACATTTGTTTGATGAGTAAGGCATCCTCATCAATTTCAAATGTTGATTCCTTAAAAATTGGATTTTCAGTTTTTCTCAGTATGTGAGGCACTTTCTCATGAACAGCTGTGTCCTCTTCAATGACAGCATAGCCTTTCCTCTGTTTGAGAGAGTCATAGTCAAGTCCAATAGCTGCTTTGGGTTTAGCTTCAATTTTCTCACAGTAGGATTGCACTAGACCAGATGATTTCTTGAAAGTTTTCAGTTTGAATTCATTTTTAGCTAATTCATCCCTAAGAGCCTTCTCTACTTGACTAGCACATAAAACCTTGTTCTGCAAATATTCAACTTCTTTCTTAAGGTTTTCTACTTGCATAGCAGTTAGCTCAAGTTCCTCATTCTTTTTGGTTAATATTTCATTTCTAGTAGACAGTTTAGCAATCTCCTCATTAGCAGCAGTCATACTAGTATGAATATTAAACATTTCAACAGATAGTTGTTCGATCATGCATTTATACTCAGAAACAGATATGTCTATAGTAGTGAGAGATGGTACCTGAGAATCAGATGGAGATGAGTCATCCTTGGAGTTGGCCATCAAGGCATAATTGCAGAATTCTTGTTCATCTCCATCACTCTCAGAATCATCCCAACACTTCCCTTCAGCTATGTAGGCCTTACCTTGTGTCTGCTTTTTCAGAAGGGCCTCATACTTAGCTTCGAGCTCAAGATAATCTCTATCCTTCTTTTTAGGCTTCTTGCATTCACTGGCAAAATGCCCTAGGTCATTGCATCTATAGCACCTTACAGATGACCTATCCACATAACTGGTTTTGAATTTATTTCTGTTTGGTTTCACAGGTGCCTTGTTCTTGTTGACTGAATGGTTTTGAGTTTTGGGTTTGAAGGGTTGATTTCTTTTAAATCTGATGTTTGGAAATTTTCTGGCCATGAAAGCATATGAAGTATTTTCCATCCCATCAAGTTCTTCCATAGTGTAAAACTCTTCTTCTTCTTCCTCCTTTTCCTCAACAGGTTCACTCACCCCAGCTTCAGTTTCTTCATCATCTGCTACCTCCTCTATCCTTAGCTGGCTTGTAGATGCTTCTAGGTCCAGAATAGATTTGTTGACAATCAAGGCACATGATGTGTTTATCATTCTACCTTGGTTGGCTTGGATAGCCCTTTTCTGAAGCAACTCAAGTTCATGAGTCTTTAGGACTCCATAGAGCACATCATAGGTGACTTTGTTCAAATCTCTCTCCCTTAGAGAAATGACTCTTTGCTCTAGATGATTTGGTGAAGACAACAGAAATTTCATATTTAACTCCTTGGTGCTGTAAACCTTGCCATTCATCTGCAACTCAGTAACTAGCTTGTGAAACCTTTCAAACATTTCAGTGATGCTTTCCTTGGGCTATGCCATGAAAGCTTCATACTGTGTGACCAGTATCTGTTTCTTGTTTTCCTTAACCTCATCAGTTCCTTCACACAACACCTCAATGTGATCCCACATCTCTTTGGCAGACGTACATGATGCAATGTTTGCAAACATTGACATGTCCATGGAATCAATGATAAGCAACATGAGGTGGCTGTCAAGAGCAACCTTCTCCCTTTCTGACTCTGTCCACTTTGATGGATCCTTGGCCTCATAAGATCTTGGGATAGTTGTGGTTCCAACAGTCTTTTCTGGTATCTCTTGTTGTGGAACAAAAGGACCATTCTTGAGAATCTCAGGATACAAAGGATGAGAGGCTTTAATGAACAACATCATCTTTATCTTCCATAGGTTGAAGTTTTCTTTGTCAAACTTAGGGACCTTCACCGTTCCTGTAGTCTTTGGTGTATTCGAACTCATGATCGTTTTTCTGTTTTTGAATAAACAGCCCTCTCTGATACCACTTGTTGAGTATTGAACACAAAGAAAGAATACAGAGGGGGGGGGGGTGAATGGATTCTTGAACTTTTCGTGCCTTGAGTCTGTGTAGCAAACAAGTATTGTGTGTGCAGAGATGTAGATGCGGATAAAGAACAACACAAAACACAATATCACTTTAATCTAATGTATTATTAGATAAAGGTTGCTACAATCTGTGAATACAAATGATAGTATTCTCAGCTTCGTTTTTCTCAGAGAGATATAGCTTACAGTGTATGAAAAACTTGACTCTCACAAAGTTACTAAGTTATGAAGTGAGGTTGTGTCCTTATAGAACATGGATACAGCCTACTTACTGCAAATAAGGTAGCTAAACAAATTACTTTCTAGTCTGTCTATCCTTTTTGAGTAAGTGTCCAAACGGTTACAGATTTGACTTTGCAAAGCCTGTTTAGATCCACTTCTTTAGCTCCTTGTCTCTTCTATATCTCTCCAAGCTTCCTTGTAGGCTTTCCAGAGCACGTTACAGATTGTGGTCCATAAAGTGCATTGGCTTGTTGCAGGTTTCTGACTTGTACAATTTCTTCAGTATTTTGTCTCCAAGAATGTATTCGAGAAGTGACTAAGTAAGTGATTCGAGAACTAGAATTGACTTGATCGATAACTCTGAGTTCTCGAACACTGTTATATTGACATATCGAATTACTTCTCGAATAGCTCTTTTTCATCAGGATTCTTTGAGTTGTCGAATAGAACATTTGACTTATCGAATCCTCGAGATATCGAATAGCTTTATGAGTCCTTGAGATATCGAATGGAACTTTGACTTGTTGACTCTTTTAGAACTCGAATACCATCTTGACTTGTTGACTTCTTGAGTTCTCGAATAGAGTAGTAGACATATCGAATCTCTGAGATATCGAATGAGATATCGAACAGTGTATTCAGAGATATCGAATAGTGTCTTGAGATATCGAATCCCTGACTTCTCGAATGCTGGACTTCTCGAATAGACAAATATACTTCTCGAATTGGTACTTAGGCAAATTCTTCATTTCTTCAAATCCCAACTGTGATTATTTGACAGTCTTTAACTCCTTGCTTGAGGCATGAACCTTGGAACTTCTTTCAAGCATTATTCTAGACTCTATAAGTACAATTACACAACTAGGATTTGATGCCTACTACAAGTACAATACAAACAGAAACTCTACAACTAGAGGTTCCCTCAGTTAAGAGGTCATGTAAGTAATGCAAAGCATTACAAACAATTAGGCTTGTTATTAGATGTGTACAGGCATGCCTCTGTAACTAACACAACTAAATTTCTGATTTCATGTTCCATTTGTCATTTGTCATTTTCGACATCATTTTTAAACTCTAGTATATATATATATATATATATATATATATATATATATATATATATAGGGTTGGACTCCATAAAGAACACTTTAAATAAAGAACAACAAAGAACACCTCATATCTAATAGATCCATTGCCCCTGGCGGGGCCACCCAATACAAAAAGTTCTTATTTTTTTAGGCTCTATCCATCCAGCAAAAAAAAAAAAAAAATTGAAAATTTTACTGTTCATCGATGACGTCATCAGTGACGTCATCATGAACAGTAAAATTTTCAAATTTTTTTTTTATTTTTTTTTGCTGGATGGATAGAGCCTAAAAAAATAAGAACTTTTTGTATTGGGTGCCCCTGGCGGGGCCAATGGATCTATTGGAATAAATGATTTTATAGTGTTCTTTATTGTTCTTTATATAAGAGTGTTCTTTATGGAGCAAAGGCCTATATATATATACAAAAAAAGGTCGAAAATGACATTTGAAAAATG
Organism: Kitagawia praeruptora; assembly: GCA_037693485.1. Taxonomy (NCBI): domain Eukaryota; kingdom Viridiplantae; phylum Streptophyta; class Magnoliopsida; order Apiales; family Apiaceae; genus Kitagawia; species Kitagawia praeruptora. Next base: position 47,775,001 of record CM075351.1, read on the forward strand.
GAACTTGAAATCAACAACTTAATGCAACCACATGCAACTAAATTTATGATTTCAAGTTCCAACTTTCAAATGTCATTTTCGACCCCTTTTTTGGACTATATATATATATATTTAAAAAATGAGGTCGAAAATGACAACTGAAAAATGGAACTTGAAATCAGCAACTGAATGCAACAAATTGAATGTGGTTGCATTTGGTTGAATATTGCCCCTGGCGGGGCCTTGCAACCCAAATCCACCAAAATCACCCACCATAAAAAAAGTTGAATGTGGTTGCATTTAGTTGAATATTGCCACTGGCGGGGCCTTGCAACCCAAATCCACCAAAATCACCCACCATTTTTTTTATAAAAAAAGTTGAATGTGGTTTCATTTGGTTGAATATTGCCCCTGGCGGGGCCTTACAACTCAAATCCACCAAAATCACCACACCATTTTTTTATAAAAAAAGTTGAATGTGGTTGCACTTGGTTGAATATTGCCCCTGGCGGGACCTTGTAACCCAAATCCACAAAAATCACTCCACCTTTTAAAAAAAAAGTTGAATGTAGTTGCATTTGGTTGAATGTGGTTGCATTCAGTTGCAACAAAAATATCACCCCATCTTAAATAAAATAAAAAAAAAGTGTTGAAGTGAAGTCGATGTGGTTTAATGCGGTTGAATTAAGTTGCAACAAAAATATCATCCCACCTTAAAAAAAAAGGACATAACGTAAGGAATGAAGTCGGCGGGGGAAAAGGGAAAGGGGGATGGGGGAGGGTTAGGGTTAGGGTTGGTATTTTTGCAATTTTAAAACTTATGTTGGTAAAATTGTAATGAATTGAAGGAGATGGTATTTTTGCAAATAGAAACTTTAAATCTAATATTTTTGGTAAATATCCTTTTAATTTTTATGAAATTTAACTTAAAAAATATTACTATTTTTTTAAAAAAATTAAAAATTTCGAGTTTGGATAAAACCCGAACCCTATCCAAACCCGATGAATCGGGTTTGAATTTTGAATTTCCAAATCGATTTGAATTTGAATCTGGTTTGAATTTGAATTAAGGATTCAGATTTTGATTTGGATATCACACATATCTAACATGATCCAACCGTTGCCAACCCAGCTATCGAGTTCATATATAAAAATTGAAAAGAAGATCCAAAAGGACCAACGCCAATAATTTAAGGCCAATGAGAATAACAATAAAAAAAGGGAAATTCGTCGGGACGTCACGTGATTTATAGGCTGTCGACCATGAACTTGACCCTCCAGCTTAGCTTAATTCATCACACAGCGAATCTTTTTAGTGTGGGCCCCTGGGATCTCGTTTAATTTGTAGTACAATCTCCCTGATTGATTATGGGCGATGGTCCTAAATGCCCATTTATCAAAACTTTTGATCCAAAATTTGTAGAAAGGAAATGTACTAAATACCCACACGCATGATTTTTGTTTGTTTCGCTGGATTAAAAAGACCCAAAACGAGATCAATTTTCCTATTTATTTTTTCGACTTCCTCGTGTATGCCCCTGTGGGGTCAGAAACCAACAAATGAACATGTCAAATTGAAGAGATACGTTTGGACATCGTTTTGGTACCCTCAGAAGCATTGAGCATTGCCGGAATAAGGAAAACGGCAAGTGACGATTTTCAGGCAATTTTGGGGAGAGAGGACGATCAGATCTTTAAGTGTGAGAATGATGTCATGAGAAGTATCGGGCCTTTGCTTTCCAAATCTAAATATTTTGGACATTTTCTCATTCATTACTTGGTAAATAAATAATTTTTCGACAATTAATATTTTTTAATTTCAAAAAGGAATAAAAGAACACCATTTAGAAAAAAAACAATTTATCGAGATCTTACTAGTACATTTATGATTTATCAATGTGTATTTTTTTAAAAAAATATTAATAACTAAAGATTTATTGCATAATTTTAATATTAATGTTGCCGTGGAAGTACAGTTTTGGATATAAATATGCAGTTGCTATATCGTACTAGCTCACTCCTCTAACTGAGTCAAGCTTAAACCCCTCACTTCTCTCCTCTCACTCTTCCCCAGAAGGTATATTCTCGCTCTCTCTCTCTCTCTCTCTCTCTCCCCCTCTCCCCCTCCCTCTCTCTCTCTCTCTCTCTCTCTCTCTCTCTCTCTCTCTCTCTCATATCTTTCTCTCTGTCTCTCTCTCTCTCTCTCTCTCATATCTCTCTATCTATATATGCATATGTATGAGTACATAACTGGTTTGATGTCAACATTTGTCTGGTAATCTAAAGTATCAAACCTCTATGTCATTGATAGGTATATAGACTGTTTATAGCGTGGCTACATATAAGAACCATGTAGCATCTTTTTTTCTTTTTTTAAGTTTTGATTTTCGATATGTTTCGTGGTGAATTTTGTTGTTAATTATTTAATGTGGAAATGTCAAGTGTCTTGATCTTTGATATGTGATTCTTTTGTGTAATTGAAGTTATTTTGATTAGATTTTAATTTTACTAATATTTGTTCGTAGTTCACTCAAATTCACATTGATTTGGCACGAACCCTTGATTTATCGTAATTGTTATGTGTTATATAGGCCAGTTCTCGAATGAGAACTAGTAAATTTTGTTCGATAACATGTTTTTGCTCTGTAAAATTCAATAATGTGGATCAATGTACTGCTGAACTTTTTATGATGATTTGTTTGTAAATATTTTGTGGCTTAATTTGAAGTTTCTTTCATGTTCTGCTTGTAGATCTGTAATAATGTGAATTGACTTGGATCTAATTGAGCTGTTCTGATGTGAGGGTCACAGCCAATTTTTTTTTTTTTTTTAATATTGTAGTTAGCGGGACCTTAAAAAATAAATGTTTATTTAATTAATTAAGTAGGTTCAAAATTCTAAAATTAATCGGGGTCTACAGTTATTCAAATATATTTATAATTTATAATTTATATTTATGATTTTAAAATCATTGGGGTCAGTTGCCCCAATCCACCGAAGCTATGCCCCTGCCAGTTGTTGTCCTGTTTCTTGTTTGCTTTGTAGAAATTAGTTTCTATTTTTTGAAATTGTGAGTGCTTGTTTGACCAGTCTTATGTACTTAAATACACATGGTAAAGTAGATCTTTGTCATTCAATCATAGCAAAATGATGCTGTATATTTCTATTGATAAGAAATAGGGGTACTTCACATAATTGGGGTTTAAGTTTTTATTTGTTGCAAGATCTTGGAAGAAACATGTTTTACCAATGTTGCGACTTTTATAAGAAACTTTGAATGGTTTGCTATCTAATCGAGATTCTTATTTAGATAATCTTTTATATATGAAATTGAAGACCTTGTGTTCAATTCACAAGTAAATCTAATGATATCAAAAAGCTAATACCGCTTTAGGGCTATATCAGTTCTAGTGGCACAATTTAAAATCTGTGTGTCTCTAACCCCATACTTCGGTTTCGTAGCAATCTTTGTGTTTTCAGCAGTGCATAATTTGATAATTGGATATTTGTAACACGTCTTGAAAAAAAGGTACTTATTTCCTCTCAAGAAAGTATTTAAATCACTTAGGTTTTCCTTGAACTCCCTTCGAAACAAATGGTTATCCTCTTCACTCTTCATTTCACATCGGTGATCTTAATTTTTTAAGTATTTTATATGATCGGTTATAGTTGCATGTTCGGTATAATAAGATCTGCTGCGTCTAGAAAGATACATGTGTATTGTAATGCTTATAGTGATGCAGTTTCCTTTTTGTTGGAATCATCGAGCCCAATGACTGATCTGCCCAATTCATATTGTTCTAATTGCCTAAATTTTTTTTGTTTAATGTTACAGCAGGATAGCGACGTCTGCCTTTCAAAATGTCAGATCTTGAGGCCCCACTTCGCCCCAAAAGAAAGAAGATATGGGTGGATTATTTTGTCAACTTCCGCTGGATTATTGTTATCTTTGTCGTCCTTCCAATCTCCTTCACATTGTACTTCCTTACCTATCTCGGGGATGTCAGATCAGAGTGGAAGTCCTTCGAGAAGCGTCAGAAGGAACACGACGAGAATGTTAAGAAAGTTGTGAAACGCCTCAAGCAGAGGAACCCGTCAAAGGATGGTCTTGTGTGCACAGCCCGTAAACCTTACATTGCTGTTGGAATGCGGAATGTTGACTACAAGCGTGCTCGACATTTTGAGGTTGATCTTTCCGCTTTCAGGAACATTCTTGAAATTGACCAAGAAAGAATGATTGCGAAATGTGAACCTCTTGTCAACATGGGACAGATCACCAGGGTCACTGTTCCAATGAATCTTGCCCTTGCCGTTGTTGCTGAGCTTGATGATCTGACTGTTGGTGGTCTCATTAATGGATATGGGATTGAGGGAAGCTCCCATAAATATGGCCTGTTTGCTGACACTGTTGTTGCCTATGAGATTGTTCTAGCTGATGGGCGGGTTGTAAGAGCCACACAGGACAATGAATATTCTGACCTTTTCTACGCTATCCCATGGTCACAAGGGACATTGGGTCTACTTGTGTCGGCTGAGATCAAGCTCATACCCATAAAGGAATACATGAAGCTGACATATAAACCTGTGAAAGGTAACTTAAAAGAACTGGCTCAGGGATACATTGATTCTTTCGCACCCAGGGATGGGGATCAAGATAATGATGACAAGGTGCCAGACTTTGTAGAGACTATGATTTACAATCCTTGTGAAGCTGTTTGCATGACGGGAAGATATGCTTCAAAGGAAGAGGCTAAAAGGAAGGGCAATAAGATTAACGAAGTTGGTTGGTGGTTTAAACCATGGTTCTACCAGCATGCAGAGACAGCACTGAAGAAAGGTGAGTTTGTAGAGTACATTCCTACCAGGGAATACTACCACAGGCACACGAGATGTTTGTATTGGGAGGGCAAGCTCATCCTTCCATTTGGTGATCAATGGTGGTTTAGGTATACCCTTGGTTGGTTGATGCCACCCAAGGTCTCTTTGCTAAAGGCTACTCAAGGTGAAGCCATCAGAAACTATTACCATGAGATGCATGTCATTCAAGATATGCTTGTTCCACTTTACAAGGTTGGCGATGCTCTAGAGTTTGTCGACCGTGAAATGGAGGTAAACTTTCTTATTAACTAGTGTAGATACCTTATTATACAAATATTTATTATGACATATTTGTATATGGACAAACATGAATACAACCAAAGACAGAACAACAAAATCTCAAATAAAGAACTGAATTACAATATCTGAGCATGCTAATCTTAGGACTTGATTCAGTTATGATGGTTAACTGGCTGTTCAAACATTATGTAAACTTATCTAATATCTATGATGAGTGTTCCAAAAGAGAACATTTGAAGTACTTAAAGAATCCACAGATGACAATGTGGAGTCTCAAAGAACTTAATATGCAACCATCAGTGACCATGTGGATAACATTTTAATAAGAAAAAAAAATTAAAACTATAATGGGAAGGGTAAAAATTATAAATTTTCATTTTTTAGTTCTTTCATGACAAATTCAGTGTTCTAGGCTTCTTGCCACGTAGTAGTAGTTCGTTCAACTTACGAAAGGATAATATTTTTATCTTTATTACAGCTCTATCCACTTTGGCTCTGCCCACACAAGCTGTACAAGTTACCTTGCAAGACGATGATATATCCTGAACCAGGATTTGAGCTACATTACAGACAGGGGGACACAAGCTATGCTCAGATGTACACAGATGTTGGAGTCTACTACGCTCCTGGACCCGTCCTAAGGGGCGAGGAGTTCGATGGTGCAGAGGCTGTGCGCCGCTTGGAGAGCTGGTTGATTGAAAACCATGGTTTCCAACCACAGTATGCCGTGTCAGAGCTCAATGAGAAGAGTTTCTGGAAGATGTTTGATGCTGGCCTTTATGAGCAGTGCAGGAGGAAGTATGGAGCTGTCGGGACCTTTATGAGCGTGTACTACAAGTGTAAGAAAGGTAGGAAGACGGAGAAAGAGGTTCAGGAAGCGGAGCAAGCCCATCTTGAGACCGCTTATGCAGAAGTAGACATGCCAGTAGATTAATTTTTGTGTAGGTTTTCTCGCCAGATCATTTGAGATCTGTGTCTGTCTTCTATCATTCCCTGTTCATCTAATGTTTGTAGTTCTTGCACATTTTTGGCTATGGTTGCTTAACTAGTCAGACAAAACTATTTGAAATATCCATCGTTTTCCCTTGGTTTATATGAGCCTTTAGCTAAATAATCTTTGCCGCTGGTGCTGTCCTATCATTTGATTCCAGAAAATAAAAATCAAGCTAAAATATAAATGAAAAGTCGTGATGGTAGTTCTCATACTGTATTCCAAATTTTAGTTGTATGTTGTTTATCATCTAAGAACAAGGAAAAAGTACCAAGTACAATGCTTTAGCTTTCATCTTATCTAATCTTGTTCAAATTTAATATATTCGTAGAAACAATCTGGGGATCAAATAATCAATGGCATGTAGAATTAGATCCCCTATAAACCGCACCGGTCAAGCAATAGCTAAACCGATAATGCTCGAAAATGAAAAAAAAAATGTTCAACAATCTTATTCATCATCTCCACAAGGAAGGTGTATCATCATGGAATTGCATTGCTAGTCAAAAACACAACGTTTAACGAGAAAGCTACCTCAGTGCAAAAGCTATGGCAAATGAAACCTGATTAAAATAAACCTTAAAAACAAAATTGTGACCGGTTATCTAAAGTACACCAAGAGGACTAAACCAGAGTAATTCATGCTTACACTGGATGTAGTGTTGGAATGAATGGAAAATCAAAAGCCTGATTTCGAGAGTGGCCGTTGGCCATAATTTCCTGTGTCTCCAATGGAAGTTCAGATAGCACCTCAGACTTCATACTCTTACCATTATAGGAAACAACTTTACCGGGAATAGCCATGATAAAAGCTGAATCTTCTTCCTCTGCTCCCCTCACAACACTCAATATGGAAAATGCATATTTAGTCCCATCACATGTAATCACCTTCTCGACCTCCGGGAACTGAGATATCAAACCGTCAATACTAACCTGATACTTAAAAAAAAACATCTGCCTATCAGGGTCTAGCTCTAATACATGAAGTATTTCATGTGACTCGAAACGACAAACGAGATGCAAGTGCCCATCATATTCCCCAAAATACCTAATCGAAGCAGGCGAGGAAGGCGACGGGATTTTGGTCAAGTTCTCAGCTTCAACATCAAAACGATAGCACGTCTTATGAAGGGAAGAAGCATACGGAAGACAATAGATTGCACCCTGTAAGTAAACTCCCTTGACAGATTTCCACCACCAATCAGCTTCATAAGTCTTAACACCTGTATCTTTCCATTGACCAGTCTCAGAACTAAAAATCAGGAATTTATTAATACAATCTTCTACTTCTTGTACACAAAGAATCTTGTAATGAGAGGAAACTGAAGGATCAAAAGCCAAGAACCAAGCACAGTCCCTTGCACTAGGATACAGTGTGGGAAAAGGTACAATCTGGCGTTGATTTGTAACTATATTACAGACATAATAGCGCTCTTCGATACGAAAAAGATTCAACCCGTTACAACTACTAGGTTGTACAATTTCTTTCAAATCATCAAAAGGGTTTGGAAAAGAAGGAATCGTACCCCCGGTTTTCGAGAGAGAAACTGAATAAACCTTAGAAGCTGTAGGGAAACCAAAGAATAGTCCTGAAGGGATTCGAGGGCAAGGATGTTTTAGAGTGTGAGTAAGGCAAAATCGACGATCAGAGATGAGAGAATTCCATTGTTTCGAAACAGATTTGAATCGGACAAGTGATTGGACAGGAATACAAAGTAAGATTTGATTAATGAGGTCTTCATTACTGCCGATGAAGTTTGCTGAGGAGGCCGAATGCACCTCCGACGACTTGTGTTTTTTTCTTAAAGCACAGGTTATCATATCTGTACCTTGATATTCAAGTAAACGGATCACGCTTTTCAATGTTGAAGGTGAATATGCTGTGTTAATTAAATAGCAAATATTTACCAGAAATTCGTTTTCAATTCAGATTTTAGAAGTATTTTTTTACAATTTAAATTTCAAAAAGTGGTATAGATAAAAATTTTAAAAAGTTTTTTAAAAATATATAGGATATTCAATTAAATTTCAAAAAATTATTAAAATCTGGTGGTATTTAATTTGTCTTTTAAAAAATATATTAAAATTTGATGATCTTCAAAATTTCATGATTTTTTTTTGTATTTGTTAAATTGATCGATTTTGAATGGCTTGCTAATGTATTTTATATCAAATTAAAATATGGTTAAAATTTTAAAGAATTTGTGGGAAATTATTCTTAAATCAATGAAACTTTATGAAATTTTACATGCCAAAATTTATGTGGAACTAAAATTAATAAAGATCTTTTTATTTCAAAAAAAATTTCAATAAAAATCTTTTAAACTTTACATACTTAGACCATTATTCTATAGAAAATCATCTTATATATAGAATTGTAGAGAACCACTAATTTTCTGATTGTATAGTAGAATCAAAGTTTTAATTTTTAGTTCTATAAAAAAATCAATTTTTTTGGTTCTATAATAAAAAATACCAATTTTCTGATTTTGTGGAAGAACCAAACGTTTAAACAAAATTTCAAAATTATTTTCTTTGAATTTCAAAAAAATTTAAAAAAATTGCCCTCAAACGTGATAGTGCCACGTCATCACTGCTGACGTCACTACCACATCAGTAATGATGACATCAGCAATGGTAATGCTACGCTCAGTGGCACGTGGTAGTGCTACGTCATCATTATTGACGTGGCAATGATGATGTGACAACAAGTAATTTTTTTTGAAAAAAAAATAAAAATAAAATTTGGTTCTACTATAGAATTAGAAATGGTTCTCTACATAAGAGCATCTTCAACCATACACAACTCTTAGCAAAAAATAATTAATACTATACACATTATAAATAAAAATTATAGAGATAATGTAAAAAGAAAATTAACTCCAATGGGACATTCCTCTTTTCTATAATTTTACCCAACCTCCCAATGTTGACTATATTTGTCGAACATCTAGAGACCTGTAAGAAAATTCCATGTCATCATTTACCATATTTAAATGATATTTGCTATTTATGATTAACTTATCATAATAATAACATACTATGTTTAAAATATAGCCAATCAATATAGCCAGTACCATCGAAGTATAAAGCCTTACAAGTTCGGCAAATTTTACATAATTGATATAATCTATTATTTTAGCCAACAATTTTAATCAATCCCGCTAGAGATACTTTAAGATGCTTCTCTCTGGAGTACTACCCACTTATAGGGGTGTACACGGATTAATAAAACCGACCAACCCGATCCAAATCGACACTATTTCACCCGATCCAAACTGATTTTTTATAAACCGATATATAATTGGATTGAGAAAACGTTAACCCGATTTAAATGGGTTGGGTACGGGTTTTAATTTTTTTTACACGAACCAACCCAACCCGATTAAAAAATAAATTAATTAAATAAAATATTTTTCATATCCATGATCCATTATTACATTGGCCCATTTACATTGATCCAGTTCAGTTAAAGTACAAATTAGTAGTAGACAATCCAGACTAGTAGGAATTAAATACAATACAATGATGTAGTCCAAGTCTCACTGCAATTATGTAGTCTCTTTCACAAAATACAGAATGGCTGTTCTCTTTTCCCATGTGCTGCAAATAGAGAGACTGTAACTTATATTTGCTTGTTTTGAAGTTATATGTTATTACAAGTCTTTGTTTCATGACCGTTTCAGGTTGAAGGCTGTAATTTGTTGTAGTATTGGTAGATAAATAGGTAGGTAATGTCAACAGATAAGTTCATTAATTAATCAGATAATATGCAAGAAAGTAAAAAATATGGACCTGTTTTGGTGCATTTGAAAGACAAATTGTTTTGTTGCTTAACACCTATTTGAGAGGGATGACTACCTATTTGATAGGGATGACTGTAATATTTTGGTGCTTGCCAATACTATAAGTAATATTTTATGCATTTTTTTAAAATTTATTCATAACACGTCCAAACCGATCCAAACCAATTGAATTGGATTGGATTGGATTATGAATTTAATTTTAATGGATTGGGTTGAAAATTTTTCAAATTGATTAAATTGGGTTGAGTCATAAAATTCTTCCAACCCGCCCAACCCGAACCGTGTACACCCCTACCCACTTATATCAATCCACGAACATTATTATGTGTTGCTGTTTTTTTTACCAGAGTTAAATTGATTAAGTTAAGAGAAAAATGATGCGCAAAATCCCCTGAGATACTTAAAAAATATATTTTAAATTTGATTGGGCCCGTAGGACTAATTAAAATTTTTTGATTTTACAAAATTGCACACCCCATATTTGTATATAAATCCCATGTATCTCTGGGAACTTACCTGAGATACATCTCAGGCTCTTCTCTAATCTCTTAAGTTAAAGGATATTCAAAAAGTACAATCATTTAATTTTTTTTTTGAAAAAGTAATGTTTCAAGAGAAAAAGGTTTCTAAAATTAATTTTAGTAGAATTTCCTAAAATTAACCTTAAAAAATATGTGAATTTAATTTTTATTACCTTTTATGTATAAGGGTCCCGCAAGAATATATGTTTCTTACATACTTATATCAATCCTTTAACATCTAAAAGTAAAAAGGAGAAACTTGACTCTTTTTTTTTAGGGAAAATTAATTCTAAAGTCCTTGAACTATTATCATTTTTTTTTCTAAGTCCCAGAACTAAAAAAGTGAATTTCTAGGTAATCAAACTTTTGAATTTTTCCCATCGCAGTCCTTCCGTTAGATTTTGACTAACGCCGTTAGTCAATGATTTATTACTATTAGACATTTCTTATGTAAGTCCCTAAACTATTAGGCATTTCTTATGTAAGTCCCTGAACTGAAAATTTAAATTTAAATCTCAATTTTATATTAAAAATCACATTTATTACTCTTTTATTTTTTATTTACTTTCATCCTTGTTAGTTTAGAATTTTACTAATTTTCTTTTTTAACTTTGCATATATTATTACTTAATTACTTATTATTACTATTAATTAATAAATTTTCCTTCTCAGGTAAAACATGTTATCTTTTCTATTTTCAATAACTAATAAAATGAGTAATGTTAACTGAACTATAAAAATACATGAACTTATTATATATTCTAATTTATTGAATTTATATAAAAAAATCATTCGCCAAAGTGTGATATACATCTAAAATTTACATATCAGGAATAAATTAAATAATTTTTTATATTGTATACATCGACTTTATAAAAATTACTAAAAATATAAATATAAACAAAGTTAAAATGAAAACATTGTACATATATATTAAGTTTTTAATGTTTTTCAGAACACAAATATATGCAAAGTTAAAAAAGAAAATAAATAAAATTCTAAACTAAAAAGAATGAAAGTAAATAAATTTTCAGTTCAGGGACTTACATAAGAAATGCCTAATAGTTCAGGGACTTACATAAGACATGCCTAATAGTTTAGGGACTTACATAAGAAATGCCTAATAGTAATAAATCATTGACTAACGGTCGTTAGTCAAAATCTAACGGAAGGACTGCGATGGGAAAAATTCAAAAGTTTGATTACCTAGAAATTCACTTTTTTAGTTCAGGGACTTAGAAAAAAAACGGTAATAGTTTAGGGACTTTAGAAATAATTTTCCCTTTTTTTTACAAATTGGTAAGCACTATTTATTAGTATTTAACTTTGAAGTTTGAATACTCCTGTATATGCATGTATGAGTACGTGACTTTTAACCAGAGTTTTTAAGAGAGTAAGGTGGAATCGAGGATTGGAGATGAGAGAATTCCATTGTTTCCAAACAGAAAGACAAAGTAAGATTTGATCAGTGAGCTCTTCTTTGCTGCCGATTAAGTCTGCTGACAGCCAACCACACCTTCTCAGATGCTCTGTATGTACTTTTCCCATTAGTTGTGACATTGGTGGTTTGTCATGTTTATGCATCTTCATCACTTGTGTGTGGGAATCAATGTACTTGTAGACTTGCTTTTTTCTGGTAATTCTGCTAGCCTGATATTAGGATATATCGTTAAATAGCAATGTTACAGAAATCGCTTATCGGACTAAATCGGTTGAGCTATCGATTTGCGATTTATCAAAAATCGGCGATTTATCGAAATGATAAATCGGAATTAAATCGGATGTTTTTTAATAATTTATTTTATAATATTTATTAAATTAAACCATTATTATTATTATTCTATACAAAATTAAATATATAATATATACAGACATGAGACATATACACTATTTTTTGAGTCATACATATCCATCTCAATCCATATCTCCTCTTCCAGAGGAAAGTATCAAGAGTCACCGACTAATCTCTACGAAGAGATCGAGGAGAGATTTTTCATAAACAAAATGGAAAATACTTCTCTTACAACAATTGAATCTTTTACTTCTACTACAACTACAACCACCGGTAAGAATAGAGACAACCATTGATTTTCGCGACGTGGTTCACAAACTCACCGGCTCATCGGTTCAGTACGCCGCCACAAGAGTTAACGATTACAAAAGATTCGGCGAAAATATATATCATCTTCTTGCCTTTAAACTTACAATCTCACTATCATTTTGTTGTCCTCTTTCTAACCATCACCTCTTTCTAACCATCAAGTCTATTGGCATCATACAGAATCATCATTATCAGTATTCTTTGAATGAACTTTACCGATTTTTTATGATCTTGACCGATTTTTGATGATTTTGACCGATTTACCTCAAAAACAATTTTATCAACGATTTGTTCAAAATAGATCGGCGGCTTGTCTACTAACGATTTATCGGCCGATTTATCGGTGTATCGGCCGATTTTTAGAACCATGTTAAATAGTATCAAATATATTTGCCGACTTCATACAAAATTCACTTATTTTGGTTAAGAGAGTTGGTTTAGAAACTTGATAACCAGTTCAAAATTTCCTTGATAGGTATTCACTACTAAGAGGCCAATAGGTCATGGAATTTCAGTACTAATAAGTCTAGAAGATAAGAGCCGAATCTTCTTCCTTTTCTCCCCTCACAAAACTCAATATGGAAAACGCATATTTAGACCCGTAAGCCGTCACCTTTTTCTCAACCTCCGGGAAGCGAGATATCAAACCGTCAATTTGAACGTGATATTTGATACTCCTTTGGACACTGTTTATTATAAGCGATTGACCACTAATTTACACATAATTTATAAGACAAAATATAGTCATGAGTGATTTTGTTTAATTCGTATTTATGAGTACTTTAATACAATGAAGTTTTTATATTTAATACTAATACGAAATTCAAGATATTAACGATCAAAAGTGTGCGTTGACAAACGTGTCCGGAGGAAACAGGAAACATATATAGAGACTGAGGGAGTAACCCACTCCTGCCTAACATGGTCCAGCACAAAAACACGAAATTCTTTTGCATACTCATCACGCTCATAAACAAGATGTAAATGTCCAGTGAATTCTCCAAAATACCGGATCATTGAAACACTTTTATCATAAGGCACGGAGTTTATGGTCAACTTCTCAGCTTCAACATCAAAACGATAACACGCCCTATAACAAAGACAGTGGATTGCACCCTGCAAATAAACTCCCTTGACAGGAAATTTATTTTCACATGTCGTAACACCAGTATCTTCCCATTGACCAGTTTCAGACCTGAAAATCAGGAATTTATTGTTGGGTTTCAACCTAAAAAATACTTTTTTCTACTTCTAGTACACAAAGAATCTTGTAATGAGAGGAAACTGAAGGGTCAAAAGCTAAAAGAGTAAAAAGCACTTCGTGTACTTGAACTTATATGAAATCTGCACTTGGGATACTATAATTCAAAAACCCCTACTTGTAATACGGCACTTTCAAACTTTTTACAAAGTGTGTACTTCCGTCAATGTCCGCTTAACTCCGTTACTTTAACGAGGGCATAACAGTCATTTCGGACCCCAATTCATATTCTTACCCCCAAATCAGCAACAGGAACCTTAATTACATTTTTCTTATCCCCAATTCATATCTTCGTATACCCAAATCCGAAAAGGGGAGCTACAGTCTCCAGTGTGCCCCCAAAACTCGTGCAGTGGTTTCTCCAATATCCAAAATACCACTGGTAGGAAAATGATACAAGCAGAATCTGCAATTTTCTTCAGTCTCTTTAATCTTATGATTTTTTCCTGCTCGGACGTTAGAGGATTTAATTCAAAAAAATGATTTACATTAAAGTATAAGCAGGACGAGTCAATATCTGGAATATCAATTTCATTTGATCTATCATCTTCCACAACTTGTCACACGAACAATCCCATCTTCACCGGCACTAGCAAGGTACTGCCCATCAGGACTGAATTTTGGGGGCACACTGCAAGGGGAAGGAGAATGAAGAGAGGGGCGGAGGAGATTGGAGGGGAGAACAGCGGTGGAGGCGAATGGAGACAAACTTCCAGTGACCAATAATGGTCCTCGAACACCAAAGCTTGCACGCACATACGCACACTACACACACATCACGATTTACTCCCAATTTCTAACACATCACGATTTACTGGACACCCACCTCGACTAGAATCGAAACAACGAAGAAAGCAGAGCTCATCACAGAGACTCGACAATACAAACTACTACAATTACATACGGACTGCACGCAAACACCATCACTGAATCAAAATCAAAGTAACCCCCAATTTCTAACACTAAATACACACACGTACTAACTTCGACACACACACCCAGCATAAACTCGCAGCAGCCACATACCCACATACGCGGTATTGTTTACACATCACCACCGTCGATAATACCAGTAGTAGAGGAGAGGGAAGGAATAAACGGGGGGAGAGAAATCAGAGAGGGAGAGAGATAATAGCCACATGAGAGAGATACAGATTAGGGAGGGAGATAGAGAGAGATATTGAGAGAGATTTTTGAGAGAGATGTCGAGAGATTTCATAACATAATTGATAGGGGATGGGGCTGGATTTCAGAACATAATTGATCAACAATGAAATGGGAATAATGATAGAGAAATGATTTGGGGATAAATACGATACAATTTGGGTAATAATACGCTTACACCTAAAAGGACCAAAATGCCTTCGCCAAAGTAACGGCGTTAGAGCCAAATTGACGGAAGTACACACATTGCAGAAAATTTGAAAGTGCGGTATTACAAGTAGGGGTTTTTGAACTATAGTATCCCAAGTGCAGATTTCGGCATAGTTCAAGTACACGAAGTGCTTTTTACTCAAAGCTAAAATCCACGCACTGCCCCGTGTACGAAAATTAATTTTAGGCAAAGGTACAAACACTTTTTGATCTGTAATTACATTAAGGAGAAGATAGTGCTCTTTGTAACGAAAAAGTATCAACCCGTTACAAGATTGTACCATCTCAATCGAATCATCAAAGGGGCGTGGAAAGTAAGGAATCTTACCCTCATTCTTATTCAGAGAAACTGAATGAACCGAAACATAATTATCGTCGAAGAAGTCTTTGACGTAGTAGAAGAAGAATCCGTAGGGAATTCGAGAGCTAGGATTATTAAGAGTGTGAGCAAGTCTGAAACGAGGATCGGAGATGAGAGAATTCCATTGTTTCGAAACAGATTTGAATCGAAAAAGTGATCGTGCAGGAAGACAAAGTAAGATTTTATCAATGAGGTCTTCATTACCTCCGATTAAGTCTGCTGGCGCGGAATGGACCTCAGACGACTTTACTTTTTTTCTTATTGCACAAGTCACCATGTCTGTCTTTACCATGTCATAGATGAAAAATAACGCTAGGGATCCTAATTTTTTTTCCCAAAAATTATCTAAAATGATGTGTCATGAATGAGTTGGCAGTATGAATGATTTTAATTGGTGAGATTGATGTGACCTTACGATCCATTAAAATTATAACCAATCAGAAAGTGACCCATATCATTTGGGACAATTTTTGGGAAAAAATTGGGTAACCTAGCATTTTCCCATACATTATTTATATATAGAGGTAGTAATGTGATCTTTTCGAGTTTTCAACTAGGGATGGCAGAAAAATCCGACCCGACGGATACCCGATCCGATCTGTTTGGGTCTACTCGAACCCGATTTTTTGGATTTGGATTTGGATTTTGATCTTATTTTTGGACCCGAAAGAATTTGGATATGGATTTGGATCTTAGGTATCCAATCCGATACCCGACCCGAAACCCGATCCAAACCAGATCCAAACCCGAAACCCGATAAAAACCCGATATATATATATATATATATATATATATATATACATATATATATATATAGGGTCTTGCTCAAATGAGAACCCTCACTTATGGTGAGATATGAGATCCAATCCTAGCCACATGTTTTTATATCTAAATTAAATCATATCCCCATAATTAATATTTAAAATTTTGATTTTTTATTATTCATTTAATTCAACATCATCTTCCACCATCATCTTCTTCCCCATTCCGGTCACCAACTCCGGTCACCATCTCCGGTGACCAATTCCGACCAACCCAGAAAATCACCACCAGTAAATAGAAAATCACCACACTACCGCCACCTACGGCCACCACGCCGCCGCCACCACCAACAAAAATCACCACCTTTAAACAGAAAATCACCATACTACCGCCACCACACTGCCGCCACCATCACCAAAAATCACCGACTGAAAACAAAAATCACCGCAACCAAACCACCATATCGCCACCACCATCTCCGGCCACCACCAACAAATCACCAAGAATAATCGAAAATCACCACAAATAAAACCATAACATAGCAAAATCCAGTCGAATAAAACCACTCAATTCATAAATCGAAGGAAAACCGAGTAGCACAATTCTAAAATCACCACCTCCATTGCTCTGCCACAACCACTGCACCTCCGTCTCCATCATTGTTGATAGTCAACAAATCACGGCAAACAACCCGAAAATCACCACAAATAAACAGTCAATCAAACAAACCATGTATTGGTTATTCAGAAAATAAATTCACCTTGAACACTACTTGCGGCGTACTGTAAAAACTATGATCAGAGAATGGTACGACGCCGTTCTCAACTTTTTTACAGCTGAGCGACGACGAGACGCAAATTTGGTCCGTCGATTCACTTTCTGAGACGGTACAATTCCGGTCAGTTTTTCCAACGAGATTGGATTCTAAATTAGGTTTAGTTTGAGCTTCGATGATGATGATTAGAGGTTCGGTAAGACATGTGGAGCAGACGCCATCATTGCCGGTGAGATCGGTGGCGAAATGTTTGTCGCACTTCATTTCTGTTCTGTGTAAACTATGAGAACATGTAATTGAAGGATGTAATGGATAAATCGATGAAGAAAGGCGTTGTCTTCTTCATTGTGTGGACGGCGGTGGACGGAGGACGATGGACGGCGGATGGGTGGGGAGCAGGAATGGGCGCGTGTGTTTCTTCAAGTAGGGGTAGGAAATTGATTTAGTAGATATTAATTTAATTAGATTAGATTGTGTGGTCCAGATTATAACATATTAACTAATATAATATAAAATGGAGGGCTGAGATTAGATCTCAGTTCTCATTTTAATTGGGGGTTCTCGTTTGAGCAAAAACTTATATATATATATATATATATATATATATATATATATATATATATATATATTATATAATTATATTATATATATTATATAATTATAAAATTAAGTGATGTATATACTTAATTTTATAATTATGATACATAATTTATATACATTTTAATATGAATTAATATTTACATACACTTAATGCAAATTATTATTTTTTATATCATTTTATTATTAATATTTACAGTTAATAGTCAAAGAGCCAATTTCTCTTTTCTTAAATCTTTAATTAATATATTATACATTTAATGATAATTATTATTTATTATATCATTTTATTATTAATAGTCAAAGAGTCACTTTTTTTTATTATTTTGTTAATTTAATTTTAATTTTATTAGTAATTCGGGTTCAGGTCTTGGGTAAAATCCAAATCCAAACTTTCGGGTTTTGGGTAAAATCCGATCCGATCCGAAATCCGTTGGATCGGGTCCGGGTCTTAATTTTTGGGTTTTTTTTCGGGTCCGGGTCTTGTCCAAAATTTTGAATTTGGATATTGAAAAATCCGATCCAATCCGACCCGTTGCCGTACCTATTTTCAACCAATGCATTTCCTCCATGCATGGACTCAGAATCTACGTTTTCCAATTTTGACAAGTATTTTATATAATTGGTAGATTCTAATTGAGATCTTATTAATTTATAAAAAGTAAATGTGTGAAAAATTAGTATAATATATCGAATTTTTTTTGTAAAAATACTTTTAAAAAAAATAATTTGTAAATATACCATTTTATTTGCAAAAAGACTATATTATTTATAATTGGAAGTTGAATTTGCATTGCATTCGGTTGCATATGCAACCTCATATGCAAGTGAAGACAACTGAAAAATGAAAGTTTGTATAAGAGGATTGTGTAGCAGGAAAAAAAATATAATTTCAATTTTCAGTTTTCAGTTTCCAGTTTTAAGTTGCATTTAGTTGCATATTAGGATTTCATATGCAACCTCCGTATTTTTGCAAATATTTTGAGAAGATGGTAAAATTGTAATTTTTTTTTTAAAAATAGTATTTTTAGTAAATATCATAATATATAGACAACTCGATTAAAATTGGGTGGAAATTATTCTTACTATATATTTAATGGTAAATATCACATGTACAAAAATTACTAGAAATTAATAAGCAATTATGTAGCATTAAGTTCACATGATTAAAAAAAATATTTCAATTATTTCAAAAATTTTGATTTTTGATTTTCTGTAATTTTGCATTATGATGTGTACCAAAATACCTATACCTATATTAAATTTGTTATGTCCACTTTCGTGCTTTTGTATAATTTTTTCAAATTCGAGTTTTTGTGATGTGTTTATTATTAAATTATAAGAATGATAATATATACACAGCCTAAATTATTAATGGTAAATTCTGTGACTAAATTATCCTTAAATCTTGTTTTATTTACTAAATTTTCACTTATTTCACAATACACCTATAAAAAAAATTACAACTCCATTTTTTTGTCTATATATACAAATTGAATGTATTATGTAGTGTATCTTTATTTTTATAAAATACATTTTTAAAAAAAGTAAATTATAAGGTTGTGGCAATATTTTACACCAATTTTTTAAAAAAGATGCAAAACTTTCAAAATCGCAAAATAATAGCCAGATTTTATTTCCGTCTTTTATCAAAATGGCTTACGCTAATTATGAACTTGAAAAGGAACCATTCTTTTAAAACGTTGAAACAAATATAGTCATTCTTTAGCAAAAAAATTAGCGGAAGCCACTCTTTTAAAATGCAAAAATTAAAGCTAGTTTTTAATTTACAAACTTAAAATTTTGGTCATGGTTTTAAAATTCAATGTAAAATAGGACCTCACATTGTAATTTACTCTTAAAAAAAATGTTGCAATTAACTGAAGTACATAAAGACCAAACCACTCAAGGAATACTGAAATAATTCATGCTTACATTAATGGATGTAGTGATGGAATGAATGGAAAAACACAAGTACGACACAAAAAGTCCATTCGGATTTTGTGAAATGGAAGTTGGGATAGCACCTCAAACTTCTTACTCTTAAGATTATAGGAAACAACTTTGCCCGGAATATTCATGATAAGAGCTGAATCTTCTTCCTTTTCTCCCCTCACAACACTCAATATGGAAAACGCATATTCAGATCGATCGTTAGCCGTCACCTTTTTCTCAACCTCTGGGAAGCGAGATATCAATCGATTAATTTGAACCGTATACTTGCGAAACCACTTCCGACTGACATGGTCCAGCTCTAACACATTAAATCTTTTTGCATACTCATCACGAACATAAACAAGATGCAAGTGTCCATTAAATTCTCCAAAATACCGCAAGCATGATGATGAACGATAATTATATGGCAACTGGATAGTGGTCAACTTCTCAGCTTCCACATCAAAACGATAACACTCCCTATTATAACCGTAATGAGGGAGCACAAGACAGTGGATTGCACCCTGCAAATAAACTCCCTTGTCGGGAAAATGATTTTCAGTCGTAACACCAGTATCTTTCCATTGACCAGTTTCAGAACTGAAAATCAGGAATTGATGAGTACTAAATGCCACTTGTTGTATACAAAGAATCTTGTAATGAGAGGAAACTGAAGGATCAAAAGCCAAAAACCAATGACCCCATGTAATAGGATATATTTTAGGCAAAGGTACAAACTCCAGTTGATCAGTAGTTAAATTACGGAGAAAATAGCGCTCTTTGAAACGAAAAAGTGTCAACCCGTTACAAGATTGTACAATCTGCATCGAATTATCAAAGGGGTGTGAAAAGTAAGGAATCTTACCCTCGTTCTTATTCAGAGAAACCGAATGAACCGTAACATATTTATTGTCGAAGTATTTGTAGTAGAAGAAGAGTCCGGAGGGAATTCGAGAGCTAGGGTTATTAAGAGTGTGAGCAAGTCCGAAACGATGATCGGAGATGAGAGAATTCCATTGTTTCGAAACAGATTTGAATCGAAAAAGTGATCGTGCAGGAAGACAAAGTAAGATTTTATCAATGAGGTCTTGGTTACCTCCGATTAAGTCTGCTGATGCGGAATACACCTCCGAAGACTTATGTTTCTTTCTTCTTCTAGTTCCAGAAGTCACCATGTCTATGCCTCGAAATTCAGTTAAAAGTGCAGATAAAAACGTCTTATGTATTATGTAAGAACATGCACAGATCAGAGATTTATATAATCTACCAATATATTTCCTTCGTGGCCTTGAATTTACGTTTTCAACTTCAACAAGGATTGTATTTCCTAGCTGCATGACATAATCTAATATATGTAGAATTCAAACTTTAATTAAAAAATATGGAAAATTAACATAATAAACAAGTTGATTATCTCAGCAGCATTCATGGTGTTGGAATAAATAAGTGGAATGGTTCGTGCTTACAATAAGTGGAATAGTTCGTGCTTACAATGGATTTAGTGTTGGAATAAATGGAAAAAAAAAACTCAGATTTAGAACGTCCATATTCAAATTCTTCGGTGGAAGTTCTGATAGCACCTCAAACTTCTTGCTTTTAGAATTATACGAAACAACTTTGCCAGGAAAAATTCATAATCAGAGTTGAACTTTCTTCCTTTACTTCTGCTCACAGCACACAATACCGAAAATGCATATCACGTTATTCATCACCTCCTTACCAACAATCTCTGGAAACTGAGACATTGAACATTTAATATCAACCCGAATACTCAAAAAACCACTTCTGACTAACATATATGGTCCAGCCAGCTTTATATGTTAAATCTTTTTGCAAACAGATGATGAAAAAGATGCAAGTGTCAATTAAACTCTCCAAAATAAGGGAAGTGTCAATATTAATATTAAAAGGAAGGGTAAATCATCATGCATGATATCGAGGCGCTGAAGGCAACGAGATTACAGTCAATTAAGTCCTCAGCTTCACCATCAAAGCGCTAACGCATCCAATTGTAGTAAGAAGGAGACAGAAGAATACAGATTATTGCACCCTGCAAATAAACTCCCTTAGCAGAATCCACGACATATATATTATTGAGTCGTAACATCTGTATCTTTCCCTTGACCAGTTTTAGAACTAAAAACAAGAATTTGTGAATATTATATATATAATTATTCTTTGGACACAAAGAATCATGTGCGAGAGGAAATTGACGGATCAAAAGCTAAAAAGTATGTACCAATTCTTAGTTACGAACTCTAGTTGATTTGTAACTATATTACTACGATGCAATAGTGATGCTCCCACCATAGCAGTTCTCGAAAAAAACAAGACTGTACAATGTTCAATGTCGTATCACTAAAAGGGTTTGGAAAACAAGGAATCTCACCCTTGATCCTAGGGATAGGGGAAGTTTGTACTAATTAATTTTCAACACTAACGTAACTGATGATGTAGCAAGTTATGTAGAGCATACTTTTTGATTAGCTACTGAGCAACAAACAAATTAGTAGGATTCAAAAGCAATACATCTAAATAAATTGTAAATGTGTTTTGTTGCTAAGTTACCTCTTGTAATTTAATTTAGCATTTGACTCCACTAGCTTGTTCGAACACATCGAGTGAAACAAGTGTCTCTGAGCATTTTAGAGTTACTTGTTCGAACCCATCGAGTGAAACAAGTGTCTCTGAGCATTTGAGAGTTCCATAAACTTTCTTGCCTGCAAGTCCATTATATCTCATCTTTTTACTCTCATAGTCATACAAGAATCCAGTTGTTAATTTATTGGATGAGCGACTTCCATAAAATTGTTTGGCACCCAGATAAAAATGTATCCAAATCTCCGAACCAGTATGTATACTGAATTTTTTAGTCCAAGGCGATATATGGCAAGAAACACCATCCAATGTCCATAGATCAATAATACCTGGTCCGGATTCAAATAATACAGCAAGGGAGCCTTGGAAATCCATGACATCTGACCTCCTTTTATTATCATCAAAACTAGGGAGTGAAACTAGTCCTAAAACCTCTCTGTTCAAATCAAATGAGATTAGCTCATCCTCATTACCAATTAGATACAGTACTCCGTTAGCAACAATACTATGTCTTTCGTCATATTTTAATTTTTTCAGAAAAGGATTTTTAAATTCTCTCATAGAATCAGCATTACTGGAATACACCTCAACTGTATCAAAAAAATTAGTAGGCCTCTCATCATACACGAGCCTAACCACCTTGTAGTCATCGGATATAGAGTCATAACCAAACCCTTCCAAACAGCTATACTTCCATACGCTTAGCTTGGGAAAAGGAAGTTTCTTATACTGCCTGATAGATGGATTCCAGAGGAAAAGACCATAATCATGAGACCAAGGACAAGTACCTCTTAGAAAGATAATGCCATTACAAGAACTGACAATTTCAGTATCATGGAACAGACGAGGCATGACATGACTTTTAATACGACCGAAGGAAGAATCGCTCTTATCTAATAATTCCTCTTTTTGTTCAGCCTTAAAGGATTTTTTAGCCCGATTTCTTATATTGAGAACTGTGGGATTTACGAGTGCATGGTAGAGTTGAGACTTAATAAAATAAGGGCTCGAGATTATGGATAACCATGTCTTGCATACGGACTTGCATATGAGCAATGATTTTACCGGAAGTTGTATAAGTATTTTTGTAACAAGCTCTTCGGGGATATAAGTGGCAGAGTTCGCCATTGAGCAAGAAGCAGGGAGATTCTGATCCCTGCTGACCTGCTTTAATTTTAGGGTTTAAGGTTAGGCTACATCGCTGACAATATCAAAGAATGAAAAGTTTTAAAAGTTACGATGATTTTTAAATTTGGGCTTTCGATGATAGGCCGGCCCAACTAATTATCGTCTAAACAAATAAAAAATTTGTAAAAGTCAAGAGATTTTGGGCCTGGAATCACCTCAAGTGATGTTTTTTTTTTGAAGCAACCTCAAGTGATGTTAAAAAGGTATATTATAATTTATATATAAGAGCATGAGTGATGATTATTTTGTAAATATAAGAGGTGGTATTTACAAATTTAATATTGTATCGAAAAGTTAAAAAGTTAAAAATCAAGTTATTTATAATCTTGCAATAATTTAGGAAAATCATCATAGAATTATCGACAATCATTTTTGAACTTATATTTAAAAATATTGTCTTGTAAGTTTAATTTTCAAAAATGCGATCAACAATCTAAAATACAACTTTAATTAAAATCTTAAGAATGTTGTTTTTGAAGTTGATTTATGTTACATCAAACTGTGCTTTTGGATGCAACTCTAATCAACCTTAAAATCAATTTTGGAAATAATTAAAATTAAAGTTGTATCTCAGGTTGCAGAAATTGCAAACCCTTATTTTTGAAATTAAACTTAAAAAATTAAAATTTTAAAAACTACTTTGTATAAAATTGTAATTTTTCAAAAAAAAGTTATATAAAAATATTTTTTTAGAAAAATCCCCTAACTTATTTACTATCCTTTCCTTTGTTAACTTTGCAAAATGTTACAAATGACTAAATGAGTATGAATACATTTCTTCAACAAAATAAAATTAGAATAATCTTAAAGAAATTGGGCCTTGACCCGATACCATAGCATACAATTGGACCCAAAATTCATGCTCAATCCAACCCAGACCACCATATCTTTTCCTTCTCAGTTCACTGAACCAAATTCACACACACAACACAGACTAACCCCTCTCCCTTCTAGAATCAAGATTCTTGGCTACTGATACGCATCTTCAATTAAGGTACTCACCTGATAAATTACTACAGTGTTTATATATTGACATGACATGAAGCTTTAATGAGTTTACTCCATTGTTAATTTGACATGACAAGAAGCTTTATAGTGTTTATTTTCTTGTTTTTATGATGTAAATTTTATCTGGGTGCTTTTGTTTTTGTTAAAAGTTTGCATCTTTATGGAATTCTTGGTGGTATTTTAAGGTCTGCGTACATTTTACGCTCCGAAAATCACTTAAGAGTAGGATATATTGTGTGTGTTTGGTTAAAGGTTTATGCTTTTGGGTTGTTTTTTCTTTATTAATGTTGGGAGTTTAGGTGGTTATGTTAGGAAATTCATGTGGAATATTTGTTTGGATGGGTGTGCTTAAGTTTCGTAAATTTGGATAATGTGATGATTTAATTGGTTTTAGTATCTAGATTACGCTTGAACAAAGCTGCGGTACAGCTCCCCTTAGGGGTACTCTGCTTGTATGTGGTTTAGAATTGGGAACCACACTTCGTAAATTTTAGGTGTCGGCCTTTTTTAGTGCAATTTGAAGATAGGAAGGCCTCAAATGCGCTTTTGAAAAAATTGGTCCATTTAGCAATTGCCTAACTTGTTTGATAATGTTGCACAGAGGAAATGTGAAATTTTTTAATTTCACCATCCTAGAATGCATTTTTATGTTTCACTTCAAAGCATATTCTACTTGCTTTTTAGTCAAAATTACTATATCCTAACTCATGTTTTATTTCCCTTACGTTCCGGGATGTGACATTTTGGGCCCTTACCCCTCGTTTTTGTGCTGGTCAAAACCTGTTTGTATTGCCTTGCCCATAACTTTGAAGCTATATATACTTTTACTTTCATATTGTGATAGGTCCTGCAGTGTATTTAAAGTATATATAGGGTCAGGGTAGATAATCTGTTATCTCAGAAGGCTGATTGTGTTCAGCATGTAATTTTTTTACACCTAAGAACAATTTGACCTTCATGCTAGTAATCTAGTATAGGGCTTCATGTTGTTACCTCTGTTATTTATCTGTTTTTTTGGCTTCTTGCAGGCTGGTTACTTTTCACAGCCCAACCTCAATTGTATTATTTGTATATCTCCGAGGGGTTACAGTGGTGCAGTCTCCATATGGTTGCTAGTCCATAAGTAGGCGCTATCGTCTCAACCTTTCGTTCCTGTGTTATTTAGGCTTTCACCTTAAACGCTTTTAAAAATAAGGGGGACAAATGCCTCTTCTATTATCTTCATCATTGATTTTTCCCTCTTCTCATAATAACCAGATTAATGCTCTTGAGTCTGGATATCACAGAAACGCTCCCTCCACCCTAAAATGTACTTCTACACACTGCATAAATACTAAAAATCTGTTTCAGACTGACAAAAGCATAGTTACAAATCTCAAAAACAAACCACTCAGAACATCCAGGTCAATAGTTGTTGAATGTGCGAATTCCAGTTTCGAGTTTTTCGATGGCAAAAGTGGGGTTACTGAAGAATGGAGTTACCAAGAAGATGAAGGCAATGATGACATAGATTCACCATGGGAAGGAGCTGTTGTCTATCATAGAAATGCATCAATTGCACATGTAGAATATTGCACAACCTTAGAAAGGCTGGGTTTAGGAGAATATTCAACTAAGGTCTCAAAGTCTCGGGCTTCTCTGATGGGGATACGTGTCACAAAGGCTGTAAAGGACTATCCTCTCGGAACACCTGTAATGGTATCACTCGACATTACAAGAAAAAAGCAGAAGCTGAGGCTTGATGGGATCATACGTACAGTTCTCACTCTTGGCTGCAATAGGTATCTCTTTCTAGTGTTTATTGCCTATATGTATGCATGCCAAAGTAGTTACATTTATGTCAATCTTATTTACCTAAAGCAAAATCAAATGTTATACGGCACATTAGGTGTTTAGCCAGTTTCACTAAACAGTGAAGTATGCATACACTCACTTTACTTTGTTCTATTTTGTGGTGTTGTAATTTAGCTAAAATTTGTTACTGTATTTTGTGAAGATGTGGCCAGCCTGCTGCCGAATGCGTGTTCTCCAATTTCTCACTTCTACTAACTGAAGAACCTGTTGAGGAGCCCGAAATTCTAGATATGGGTGTTTTATTTGGAGATTCGACTAACAAGGGTGTAGGAGAGGAACTAGACGATGATTCAATCGATTGGGAAGACCGACTCTATTTCCCTCGTGAAGAAAAGACCATCGACATTTCAAAGCATATAAGAGATATGGTGCACCTTGAAATTACAATCAATTCAGTATGTGATCCTACGTGTAAAGGATTGTGTCTGGATTGTGGTACAAATCTCAACCTTAGTAGATGCAGTTGTAGCAAAAAGAAGGCCAAAGAGACCACTTATGGGCCTCTTGGAGATCTAAAAGAGAGAATGCAGCAAAGTTGATGCTGTTACTATAGTGAACATCATCCAAAATTTTGTTTAAATTTTGTGTCATCTTATTTTTAGATGCAGTATGGCTTATCATCACGCTACTCTTTCACAGCATTGTCTTGCTTTGATCTGTGAAAACGCGTTGATTTCTAATTTAAACTCTCAATTTATGTCAATCTCTTATTTTTGCCTCATTTTTCAAATCTAAGATTAATTTGTCATTATCAAATCGAGATATGAAAGTCTATGTGTCTGTTTTCTTTTAAATAAATTATTTACCTGAGGTAACCTCAGGAAAAGCAAGCCCTTCACCCAAGAGAATAATGTTCCTGAGGTAATCTCAGGAACCTTACCTGAGATTTTAGTATAATTTTTTGATGGCATTTTTGTAATAATTGAACCCGCCTTCCTGTATTAACAAAAATAACCATATTATTGTATTGTTTTTTTAATCACCTCAGGAAATTTACCTGAGGTAACCTCAGGAAAAGCAAGCCCTTCACCCAAGAGAATAATGTTCCTGAGGTAAAGGAACCTTACCTGAGATTTTAGTATAATTTTTTGATGGCATTTTTGTAATAATTGAACCCGCCTCCCTGTATTAACAAAAATAACCCTATTATTGTATTGTTTTTTTAATCACCTCAGGAAATTTACCTGAGGTAACCTCAGGAAAAGCAAGCCCTTCACCCAAGAGAATAATGTTCCTGAGGTAACCTCAGGAACCTTACTAGAGATTTTAGTATAATTTTTTGATGGCATTTTTGTAATAATTGAACCCGCCTCCCTGTATTAACAAAAATAACCCTATTATTGTATTGTTTTTTTAATCACCTCAGGAAATTTACCTGAGGTAACCTCAGGAAAAGCAAGCCCTTCACCCAAGAGAATAATGTTCCTGAGGTAACCTCAGGAACCTTACCTGAGATTTTAGTATAATTTTTTGATGGCATTTTTGTAATAATTGAACCCGCCTCCCTGTATTAACAAAAATAACCCTATTATTGTATTGTTTTTTTAATCACCTCAGGAAATTTACCTGAGGTAACCTCAGGAAAAGCAAGCCCTTCACCCAAGAGAATAATGTTCCTGAGGTAACCTCAGGAACCTTACCTGAGATTTTAGTATAATTTTTTGATGGCATTTTTATAATAATTGAACCCGCCTCCCTGTATTAACAAAAATAACCCTATTATTGTATTGTTTTTTTAATCACCTCAGGAAATTTACCTGAGGTAACCTCAGGAAAAGCAAGCCCTTCACCCAAGAGAATAATGTTCCTGAGGTAACCTCAGGAACCTTACCTGAGATTTTAGTATAATTTTTTTATGGCATTTTTGTAATAATTGAACCCGCCTCCCTGTATTAACAAAAATAACCCTATTATTGTATTGTTTTTTTAATCACCTCAGGAAATTTACCTGAGGTAACCTCAGGAAAAGCAAGCCCTTCACCCAAGAGAATAATGTTCCTGAGGTAACCTCATGAACCTTACCTGAGATTTTAGTATAATTTTTTGATGGCATTTTTGTAATAATTGAACCTGCCTCCCTGTATTAACAAAAATAACCCTATTATTGTATTGTTTTTTTAATCACCTCAGGAAATTTACCTGAGGTAACCTCAGGAAAAGCAAGCCCTTCACCCAAACACACACACTCATACTGTAAATTTCAAAAATCAAATCAAATCAAATGTGTAATAAGTCTCGGTCTCCCTTTTTTTTTCTTTTTTTACGGTCACGAGCACACACTTATCGTAGATTTGAATCGTGTTCAATTCGATTCGTTTGGTTATTTTTTTAATTCTCTAAATCCATCCATAACAGTGATGAAGAATATATTTTTAGCCTATTCAATTGTCGACATTTCAAATTTTTTAAAATTAATAAATTTTTAATATTTTAAAAATTCAAATGAATCCAATATTTTTCACTAACTTCTACTATCTTTCTAATCTATTACTTAAATATAAATAGGTCACATCATTTTACCCACTTTTCTTTTCTTGCACTTTCTCATTATTTTATTATCATTTCTTAATCTCCGTATCGAATCCAAATATTAACAATTTAACGGTGGGAGTATAAAATTATGAATGTACTCTCAATAAATTTTTTAGTTTGAAATTCGAGCTAGATATTAAATAATAAAAAATGACCACAGTTTTGGATAAAGCTAGCTACATTTTAGGAGAAATTTGTAAATGTTTTGTATTATCAAAACGTGATGCATTAGGATTATGGTTGCCTGGTGGAATTTTATCTTCAATTCTCATATCAATACACTGAGGCAGAATTGTAAAAAGCGCAAATCGAATCTAAGCTATGAAAATGATTTTCTAACGCTTAAACAGATGCTTAAGTGATTTTAAAAACGAATCATTAATTAGATTATAAATATATATATTTATATAAATAAATAGAATATTAGTTTTATTTTAAAAAAACATTCTTATATGATATAACATATTATGATAAAAATTAAAACCAGTAACCTCCACATTCACAAAGTCATAGTTAGACGTTAGTTATAATGAACTTATAAAATACAAGCGTAACATTTAAAAATATCAAATTACAAATTTGCTTTCAAACCCGTTTTTGACTAGTTTTCATCCGTTTTTGACCCGCTTATGTGGTCTTTGACCATCTAAATCCCACTAAATATTTAAAATCACAATTTTACTCTAATATTGGCATTTGTATTCAGCTTCCATTTAATCAATCGCTTAATGCGCTTTTCGTAACACTGAGGCGAAGTACATCTAACAAGTTAATTCGATGAAATAGTTTTAATGGCAGAAATTTATCTTTTACCATCGCAAGTTTGAATTAAAGAAACTAAAAGAAAGAAAATCTGAAGAAACAACTAAATTATAAAGCTTAAATATTCCAATGAAATAAAAATTTCTTAACAAACGTATTTACATGCACAGGTCTCTCTGTCCAAACAATAAGCATCCAGCAGCTTTGCCTTCTCAGCTTTCCAGCATGCATAAACACACCTTGAACCGTGGCACACATGTTCATATATAATAGTACATTCGCAACATGGCAGACCTGAGCATTTCGACGACTGTTCACCGATATGGGCAGGTAAACGATCTGTCAATAGCGAAAACAAAATTATAAATTAAATTTTATAATTTTCGACGCAACTTGTTATCCGTTTAATTTGTACTTAATTCACCGATAACATTATGATTTAATGATACTTACATGGATTACCGCAAGTAGAAAAGTCTGATACAGCAACGTTCAGGACCATCAGGACAAGTACCAAGCAAACAAATACCTTGCAATTCATTTTTGTTTCTCCAAATATAAGAACTCTAGTAATTTCAATAGTTGGTAGTATCAAGAATGTTGCATTTTCGTTTATTTATACTTCAAAAAAAAATCTTATATTCCTAAGATATACGCGGAAAGAAAATATAAAATGAATTTAATGTGTGTTTTAACATTTTAGGTGGGATTTGAAGATTTTTTACTAAATACAGTACATTGAAATATTTAAAACATGAAGATCTTTTTCCCAATTTACATCTGAGAAAGAACATTGTTTGAATTTAGAATGAGGCTGTTAAATTTCTTTCCAAAATAATGAAATTTATTTTCAACCGTTAATTATTGTATGCCAAGACTCCTCCTTGGTCCTTAAAAAAATGAGATCAATAATCGTCATCGGTTCGTAGGACTTCGTTTTTTTTTTTCCGAATATTCGTAGGACTTAGTTTTTTTTTTTTTGACAAAATGCAACTTCATTACTCCATCAAATCAGACGAGATACAAGACTTAACATTGATCGGAACAGACCTCCAATCAAAAATACGATCAGGATACATATGAGACACACGAACAAGTTCATGACCGACATATTCGCAGATCGTTTAATAAAATACAACTCAATGTTGTTAATGTTGGATTCGACGGGATCCAATCCATTATTTATGGCCCATCGGGTTTTATTATTAATCATCTAAATAAGACTTGAGCCTAATTAATAATTAAATATATAAATAGCACTTAATATATATTTAATTATTACATCTAATATATATATCTATTTAGATATATTTATTTATAATGGCTTAAGTACCCAAGCCCATAACTTTGATGGACGGTTATGGGTTTAGCCCATTAGGGTTGGTCCCATTATTCCCTCTATATAATGAATCTTATGCAAGAACAAAAGTTACGCTTCTCATAATATTCAGAAAATACACACACCTCATCCTTACGTATAGAGGAGAATAGTGAAGATCAAAGCCCTCAAGTACTTACGTTCTTCGGACTCTCTCATGATCATTAATGGCCTCTTTTGATTCAGGTACGCTTCCACTATTAATTATACTCATAGTCTTGATCAGGAGACTCATGTATATTATTATGTATATTATTATGTTGTATATATACATGATTTATTCTAACAATTGGTATCCGAGCAGACTCCTAGATTAATTCCTTGAGTTTAATAATTTGATCTGAATCGGGTTTTGTTTAATATCCAAGATATGATTAATATGTTCACATGTTTGAATCGTGGATGAATGGTGCGATTATTTTGTTAAATTAAGCATGTAGGACCCGCTAGGTTTATGTATAATATTTTATTAAATCTTTGGCTTGATGATTGTTTTGTTTTGTTCGATTCTGTACTCTCTGGATTGTCATTGTTATCATGTTAATTATGTGACCATGTCATCCATTAATATGATCGATCATGTCTGTATATGTCAAAACGTAATTTTTTTTATATATTATTTAAGGCCAATCCATGCGTATATGTGTTAATTAATGTTTAATTATCATATTAACATACTTCATGATTTAAGAATTAAGATGTACAAGAATGTGTTGGTTTTTCCTTGTCACTGTACCTTTGATTTATATAATTTTGATGCTTGTAATCTTGCACTAAATATGTTTAATTAACTCATGTTATGGACAATGACTTGTACATGTTCCTCGTACTAAAAGTTTTTTACATATCAGATATACTGAAATTATGTTTCGTACAGGATATGTATTCATTAGTTTTAATTTTTATTACATTGTTTTAAAGGGATACTTATGATTATTGATTAAAGTATTAGTCCCTCATGAAAATTATTAATTAAATATTCGGACTAATGTAGTGATTTCTTAATTATTAAAGTATTGGATGGACCAACGAAAATCTTTTACTTTAATTATTAGGAGAATTAAAAATCACCTAATGTACGTGTACAAGTTGATGTACGAATCGGCCCAACGGAAGATTTGTATATTAATTTTGTAAACGGAATTTTTAAAGTTCAAATTGTAGAATTTAAATTATTTTCTGCCCAACGGTGATATAATTTAATATTTTACTTTTTGTAATCTCATGTTTAATGACAAAATTAATTTAGTATTGATAATCGGCCCAACGGAAGATATTAATATTAAATTCAATTTAATTGTAGGAAAATTTTTGTGTATTTTATTTTTCCTATTTAGATAAACTATTTATCCCTCAGTTTATTTAACTTATGTGTTACTTGGTGAACTAACTGTGTTTCATCATGTGGATTATATTTATTGTACTTGTTGTACTTATGTGCATGATTGTGATTAACCTTGATTCAGCATTTGGTCCTGTTTCACTTACCAACTACTTTTCACACATTGAACCATTGAGTGGCTCTAATTTTAAGAAGTGGAAAGAGCAAATTGATCTTACGTTGGGAGTTACTGCCCTTGATTATGCCATAAGGGTTGCAAAACCTGCTGCCATTACAGCCGAAAGCTCTGCTGAGCAAAAGGCTGATTATGCAAAATGGGAGCATAGCAACCGTGTTTCCTTAATGATTCTTAAGGGCTCCATTACTAGTGCAATTCGTGGAGCAATTCCCGAATCTGATAATGCAAAGGAGTACCTAGCGAACATTGAGGAACAATTCAAGGCTTCCACTAAGGCTCAAGCCACTACACTGATCTCGAAAATGGGCACTCTCAAGTATAATGGTTCAAGTGGTGTTCGTGATCACATTATGAGAATGAATGATATGGCTGCTCAGTTAAAGGATATGAACATGGAAATCTCTGAAGGTTTTCTCGTCCACTTCATAATGACTTCTCTTCCTGCACAATTTGGTCCTTTTAAGATCAACATAATATTTCATAATCAATAGCAAATCAATATGTCCATGAGGTCCTTACATAATTGTTTGTTCCATAAACTTCGAATGTGCACAATAATAGAAGTAACAAACTAAATACTTTGTCCAAAAACCATAACATAAGGTGATCACAATACTAGTGTCTTACAATAAAATCCATGAATCAATAAGAAAGATTATCAACCAAACCCATGCTAGCAACATGTTCTCGAAAGAGATTGGGCGGTAAACCTTTTGTCAATGGATCCGCCAACATAGCAACTGTACTAATTTGCTCAATAGACACTTGTTGTTTTTGAACTCTTTCTCGCACTACAAGATACTTTATATCTATGTGTTTTGTCGCATCACTTATCTTGTAGTCTTTAGAGAAAGAAACAGCAGCTTTATTATCGCAATAAATTTTCAGTGGTCTAGAAATAGTGTCAACTATTTTGAGATACGTGACAAAATTCCTCAACCATAGAGCTTGCTTCGTTGCCTTATAGCAAGCCACAAATTCAGCTTCCATTGTAGAAGAGGTATGCAGCGACTGCTTAGCACTTTTCCATGATATAGCTCCTCCAGAAAGCATAAAAATGTAACCTGAAGTGGATTTCAACTCATCTTTACACCCAGCATAATCGGAATCCGAATAACCAATGACTTCAAGGTTATCCGTCTTTCGATATGTGAGCATAAAATCTTTTGTACCTTGTAAATACCGCATGACCTTTTTAACAGCTTCCAATGATCCGGACCTGGATTTATTTGGTATCGTCCTAGCATTCCAACAATATATGCTATGTCTGGACGAGTACAAACCTGAGCATACATAAGACTCCCAACTGCCGAAGCATAAGGAATATGCTCCATTTGATCCAATTCTAGCTGATTTTGAGGACATTGTTTCAAGCTAAATTTGTCACCCTTGACAACAGGAGCAACGCTTGGAGAACAATTTTGCATGTTAAAACGTTTGAGAACTTTATCAATATATGCTCTTTGTGATAAACCCAAAATTCCATGAGATCTATTTCTATGAATTTCAATGCCCAAGACATAAGATGCTTCCCCCAGATCCTTCATATCAAAATTCTTATGAAGGAATCTCTTTGTCTCATGCATTAAATTCATATCACTACTAGCGAGTAGAATATCATCCACATATAGTACTAAAATAATGTACTTGCTCCCACTCACTTTTAGATATATGCATTGGTCAACAAAATTTTCTTTAAACCCAAATTTTCCAATCACATCATCAAATTTAATATACCACTCTCTAGAAGCTTGCCTTAATCCATATATGGACTTCTTTAACCGACATTTCATGTGTTCCTTGCCTTTGACTACAAAACCTTCCGGTTGTGACATGTAGACATCCTCATGCAAGTCACCATTAAGAACATCCATTTGGTGTAACTCTAAATCATAATGAGCTACTAAAGCCATGATGATACGAAATGAGTCCTTACTCGAAACAGGGGAAAATGTATCATTATAATCAATTCCTTTTCTTTGTATGAAGCCCTTTGCAACCAATCTAGCTTTATATCTTTCGATGTTACCACTAGGATCAAGCTTAGTTTTGTAGACCCATTTGCAGCCTACAGCTTTGACCCCTTGTGGCAACTCAACTAGATCCCATACATCATTATCCTTCATGGATTTCAACTCATCCTCCATGGCTACAAGCCATTGAGTTGAATGGTTACTAGCAATAGCTTCTTTATAAGAAATAGGATCAGGTCCCATGCCAAGATTAGACTCAATTTCATCTAAGTACACAATATAGTCATCCGAGATTGCTGATCGTCTTACTCTTTCTGACCTCCTGAGAGGTTCAGTAGTGTTATTGTCATCCTGAGGTGGTTCTTGATGTACATTCTCATTTGCACCAACATTTTTATCATCATTTTCTGGTGCACTAATATCTGGAATGATAGGAATAGGGACATTTTCCTGAATCTCTTCCAGATTTATCTTTCGAGATGTACTCCCACTGACTTCAGCATCCTCAAAAAATACTGCATTTCTAGTCTCAACTATTCGAGTGGTGTGTGATGGACAATAAAATCTAAAACCTTTAGATCTTTCGGGGTAACCAATAAAATGACAAGTATTAGTCTTAGGGTCCAATTTCTTGATGTGTGGGTTATATATTTTCGCTTCAGCCAAACAACCCCATACATGCATATATCCAAAACTGACTTCCCTTTCAGTCCATATTTCGTAAGGTGTTTTAGGCACGGACTTACTTGGGACCCGATTAAGGATATGCATAGCTGTTTTAAGGGCTTCAACCCACAAAAATTCTGGCAACGTACTGTGACATATCATGCTTCGAACCATATCCATAAGAGTTCGATTTCGTCTCTCAGCAACACCATTCTGTTGGGGTGTACCCGGCATTGTGTACTAAGGAACGATGCCACATTCTCGCAAAAATAAGGCAAAAGGTCCTGGATTCTGTCCAGATTCAGAAAATTTTCCATAATACTCTCCTCCTCTATCAGATCTAACAACCTTAATATCTAATTTAAGTTGTTTTTCAACTTCTGCTTTATAAATTTTAAACATATCAAGTGCTTCAGATTTTTCATGCAAAAGGTAAATGTAGCCATAACGTGAGTAGTCATCAATAAAAGTAATAAAATACTTATGACCACCTATGCCTGGAGTGTATGGTCCACTAATGTCAGTGTGAATTATCTCCAAACACTTAGTGCTACGAGTTGCACCCTTTTTTGTTTGTTTTTACAAATTTTCCTTTAATACATTTAATACATGTGTCAAAATCTGAAAAATCTAATGGATGAAGAAGTCCTTCTTTAACAAGTCTTTCCATTCGACTTTTGGATATGTGACCAAGTCGTTCATGCCACAATTTTGAGGAATTCTCATCATTTCTTTTTCTCTTTTTAGAACCAGTTGCAACTTCATCTTGCACATTCATTGAAATTAAGGATTCACTAAAAGAAGCATTCAAACATAATCTGTAAAGGTCTCCCTCTAACAGCCCAGAGCCAATATACTCAGAATAAAGAAATTGAGAAAAACCTTTAATTTCAAATTTAAACAAATATCCATAAGCGTCTAACTTTGAAACAGAAATAAGGTTTCTAGTAATACTGGGAACATAAATAGTATCCACTAAATCCAAATTAAAACCACTTTCCAACATAAGTCGAAAAGTTCCTACAGCTTCAATTTGTACTTTCTCTCCATTTCCAATGAGCAAATATCGGTCTCCTTTATTTAGCTTCTTCACGGAAAGGAATCCCTGCAATGAATTAGTTATATGCACAGTTGCACCAGTGTCTATCCACCATGTATTTAAAGGAGCTTCAGATGTAAAAGCTTCATAACAAACATAAATGGGTGCATTACCTTTCTTATCTAACCACTCGCGAAATTTGGAACACTCTTTCCTTATGTGTCCCTTAGCTCTGCAGAAGTTACATTTAGGACCTCCAAAGTTCTTTGTGCCAGAAGTCGGTCCCTTGTCTTTTGTGACAGCTGCATCAATTCCCTTTTTCTTTTGACTATTGCCATATTTCTTTCCTTTTCCTTTAGCGGGTGTCGTGGTCACAACATGAGCACTTTCAACCTTCTCAGACTTAAGGCGTTCTTCTTCTTGAACGCACATAGAAATCAACTCGCTCATCTTCCACTTTTCTTTCTGCGTATTGTAGTTGATCTTAAAAGGACCTGTTAACTCGAATAACTTGTAGAAGGGGGGGTTGAATACAAGTTATATAATCGTGTCTGATTTTTGCTTGATTATATGAACAAGAATAAACGAATGAATCAAACTCTTGTTTGTATTAATAAGATCAAATACAAACTCTACCAAAGGTGTACAATACCTTTAGCAGCTGCTGACAATACAAATATCTCTCTGTTTGTTTCGAACTTCTCGAATACAAACCTTATACAGAGCTACGCACACGAACTCACAACTTCGTCGCTCTTTACAATGATATTGAGAGAGTATTTATAATGCTACCTATCAACTAATAACAGAAAGATATAATCTATACATAACAATGTTCTGCCTTCTAGTCGATAGTTTCCTTCAATAGAAAAACTCTTTCCTTCATAATATCTTCTTGCTTGTTCTTCAAACAACGATCCTGTTTTATAGCACTTGCCAGTTTCTGTAGCATCCATAATGACATCATCAGTAACACGACTGATATCAGGATCTGTACACTGCATCAGTATCTGATCAACCATCAGTATTGGACCGTCATCAGGATTTGCTCTCTGTTCCTGACATGTAGTCTCCGATACACTGTTCATTCCTGACTAAACTATACAGATAACTGTCTTACACATAAAACCTATATACAGTGCTAAATCCTTTATAAGATCAGGATTACAAGAAGTATAATGTGTAAATTCTATTCTTAACATCACAACTTATGAATTATTCCTAACAATCTCCCCCTATTTATGCTTTATAATCTGAAGCATAAATCTAAGTTGTGGATGTCAAAACATATAACAATACAACCAGAATAGAATTTATAAATGTAGAATTATGAAGTTTAAGTACCTCCTTCTCAGATGTAGACGCTTATCTAGTACTTAGAAGAAAGAATTTTAACTATTAATGCTGCTCTTCCTTTACCTCTTCCTAGCTGAGATTCACCACTGTCACTCCTGGTTCTTCTTTTTACTATCCTTTGTCTGATCTTTATCTCCCCCAGCTTTATCTTCAGTATGGTGGTGTTGTTGTTGTCTTTGAATTGTCTTTATCTCCCCCTTTTTGACATCAGCAACATTAATTCCAAGAGATTCAGAAACAGAACAAATGAGATTCATAAGAACTGCTTGATTTTCCATAATTGTGACTTGGTTATCTTCAAGTGATTGAAGTCTTGTTTGAATAGCAATTTGAGAATTCTGAATATCTTTCAAAACATCAGAATGAACTTCAATATTGGAAGTGCTTCTAGTATCTTCAGTATCAGAATCAGAAAGAACTGTATCTTTAAGTCTTGTAGAAGAAGTTGCTTGAGTTGTATGATATTCAAGTAATAAAACCTGATTAGAAGTATCAACATCTTCATCTTTCTGTTCTGGAACTGAAACATGATCATCATCTCCTTCACCAGTATTCTGTGTACTAACATCTTCAAATCCTGACTCCTCCTTAGAGTGATCAGAGACTGTTGATGTCTCAATTCTAGCTGAAATTGGAAGTACATACAAAGGAACACTAGGATCATTAGGATCTTCATCTGGTACATATGTATCAAGAGATTGCTTTATCCTGGCACCTCTTCTGTTAATGATTTCTGCAAGCCTCTCCTTTTGCTTCTGAGCTTTAACTTCTGGCTTTGCATTGTGATGTGCTAGGTCATTCTTCTGATACATTTTGATGAATGAATAAGTACCAGCATCCATACCCAAATTTTCAGACCAAGATTCAGGAAAAACCTGATCCCAGAAATCAAATGATGGTTTCCTAATTTTCTCTCCCTCACTATGGAGTTGATCATCCATACCCTCATTCTCACTTTGACTTTCTAAAGTCAACACTCTTTCTACCTCACCTTTTGCCTGGTCAGGAGTCAGCCGCTCAAATTGTGGATCTAAGTCCATCTTTTCAACTGTATCACTCAAATTTAGATAAGTGCTCTCATGACCTACAGAAAAATAGAGTTTAGAAGGAGTTTTTATACCTGAACTCACATGGAGAGAGGGTTCCTCATTTGGCATGTGGCTTGAGGTTTTCTCCAAGGAGTGAGCTGCTATAGTCTCTGAACCCATACAATCATCTTCTTTCCTTTCAGAAACTACAGGCTCCAGTATACCACTTTCAGGTTCTTTACTAGACTCTGATGTCTTCAGTAATACTTCATTAGACACCATAGTTAGTACATCACCGTCTTTAAGTGTTGTTTGCTGAGACACACCCTCAAGGTGAATAGACTCTGACTGAACAAAATTTGTTTGATCTTCAGAAAAATCAACCAAAGTCATTCCTCCCATATCATAGGGTATCTCACTTGCATTCTCAGTCATCACAGAAGACCTTTCAACATCAGCTATCACAGCTCCTGAGTCATCCTTCCTCTGACTAGATGGTTCTTGTGTTGCAGTGACTGTGATCTGATCTTTCCTACTATTCACAACTGGTGCAATAGTACCTTCTGTTGACTGCTTTCCTCTATCTACTTCCTCCAGTTTTTCACCTTGAGCTGAAGCACCTTCAATAATTACATCCTTGTCAAATAAATATGCATGAAGTGATTGAAGTGCAACATGCTTCGAGAGTCCAAATTTCTTGACTAATTGTCTTCTGACAGATACATAGAAATACATCTTCATTAAGTCAAGTCTTTGATGTAGAAGTCCATATTCATCTGGAAATAAAAGTTTTGGTACTCTTTCAACCAGAAAATCTAGAACAGGCCTTGACAACTTCACTTTAAGAGAAATTAGTCCCATAGCCAGTCTGTATGATAATGTAGTTTCCCATGAAGAATCAATATCCAGATCTCTCTTGTCAAATACTGACATAGATGTATCTTGATTTGTAGAAACCTGCATGATATTAGTTGGACTAGACTCTGTGTGTGTAGGTGACAATTGAATCTTTCTCCTTGTTCTCCTGATATAGTGAGCAAAAGATTTATCCTGAGAAGACTCAAGAGGTGTAGACACAGAAGTGATCTTGGGATGAGATCTTTGTTCAATAGACACAGTCTTTTGAGAGACAGTATCCAGTAACTGTTTTCCCTTTTTAAGAACTACAGCCTTTTGGGAGACTGCAGCCTGGCTGTGACTAGGTTTTTCATCTCTTTGTGCTAACAAAGAAAGTTGAATTGCAGCCTTCAATTCTGCTCTCTCAGCAAGAGTTAAATCATCATCATCTTCACTAGAATTACTACTACTACTTGACACAACAAATCTTCTCTTCCTTACAACTGATGTCTTTTTAGAAACACCAGAGGTTGGTTTCTTTGAAACAATAGGCTGTGGATCAAAATTTGGTTCTTGAATTGTTTCAGAGACTATAATGTTTTGGGCTACTTGGGTAGACACAGGTGGGTTCTCCTCCAATTGAGATTCCTGAGCCATTTCACCACAAAAGAAAGAAGAATTGTAGAGAGTAGGAAGATGAGCTTTAAGAATTACCTGAACATGATGTGGATAATGAATTACAGGTATTTCATCTAGATTCTTTTCATTGTCCTTCTTTGTAATGTCAGAGAAAATTCTCTTTTGCTGTTCATAAGAAGAAACACAATGTTCTCTACCAAATCTAGTTTCAACATCAGGAACGAAATGGTTAATAAACAATTGCATAAATCTATGATAATAAACCATTTTCCTGTTTTGATCTCTTAACCCAAGTTTAATACTCATCTGACTTAAGATAATATGACCAATGTTGATTACTCTGTCATAAAGCAAACTATAAGCAATATGTGATGTAACAGAAGTAATTTGCTGAAAAGAACTACATTTGCCAGTAAAACATTTAGCAATTTGATCAAAGTAAAAAGACCATTCCTTTCTAAGAAAAGACCTATTCAACTGGCTCATGTTATCTAGAGGTCCACTATAACCTAATTCAGACAACATAGTTCTTATATTATCATCAGATGGTACATTCTCATAACTATCAGTAACAGGTAAGCAAAGTACTGAATTAACAACAGATTCAGTAATGTCAAATGAATCTTGTCCTAAATGTAGAACAATCTTACCTGATTGACTCTGAGTAGAATCAATTACCTCAGCATTCTTCCAAGCTTGTGAAACAGCTACTTGATTAATCTGTGGAGATGCTGTCAATGCATAACTTAATGGTCCATACACCAGAAAGTCCATGATTGGATGAAAATCAGATGATACTCCTTCCTTGTTGGTGATAGCTGCAACATGATTGTTTGTCATAAAATCAAAGTCACCAAACTTGAAGGCTACTGATTTAGGTAATCTTCTCTGAGCTGCCATTTTTGATCTGAAAAGAAACTTGAAAAATTCTTGAAATGGATTAGTGATTTTGAAAACTCAAGAGTGATTTTTGCTTTAGAGAATGTAAAATTAGAGAAAGCAATTACACGATTAGAGTTTCAAAACAAATATATTTCACAAATCTTTCAGACCACTATCCCACGTTGACACGTAGATTGACAGGTGTCAGTCCCTGAAA
Source organism: Kitagawia praeruptora (assembly GCA_037693485.1). Classification (NCBI taxonomy): domain Eukaryota; kingdom Viridiplantae; phylum Streptophyta; class Magnoliopsida; order Apiales; family Apiaceae; genus Kitagawia; species Kitagawia praeruptora. Next base: position 47,816,059 of record CM075351.1, read on the forward strand.
AATGCGGTTACCCACGATTTTTGGAAAATAAAATCCAAAATTGATTTTCATGAAATAAATCAGGGTATAAATAAGCAATACTGATCAGCTTCCTTTTCCTGATGACCTCTCATCAAAATAATCACAAAATGTAATGTGATTTAAAAAATATAATTTTCAAATCCTGATGGTCACACATGAAATCCTGACCAATATTATCAGCGACTTAATATGGAGTTTCCACGTGGCATTTTTCTTTTATCTGAAAAAGAAAATAAACAATAAATCTGAACAGAAAATCAATTGGTTAGATATTTTCAATATTTCTTGAAACAAGAAATACAGTCACACGCAATAATTAGCATTTGACTTCATTAAAACTTCCAAGTGACTGCTCAGCTTCTCACGTCTTCCTTTAAAAGAACCGGACGCCTTATGCCATTCTCCATAATCCTTTCAATTTCTTTTCTTCTCAACAATGCTTCTCAAACCAAAACTCCCTTCAAACCCATTTTCCAGATTTTCCTTGATCGATGAACATCCTGTTCTTGATCATCTCTTTGAACAAATGACTCTTCTCATCGAACTAATCATGAATGGATTGGTTTTCGAAAATATCCAGAGGTTTCTCCTAGAACATCCATCTGTTGGATACAATCTTCCCCTAACCTCCTCAAAACTTGAGGATGAAGAATTTGGCCGAGAGTCTGAGGTTGATCTTGATGGAGATGCTATTCATTTAAGTTAGCTGCTCTCATTCAAGTCGCCCAGACAAGGAATCCAAGAGCAAACGAGGCTTTCATCCCCTGATGGATTTCTTGAGATGCTCCTTGTCCTGTTCCTCAGAGTTCATATCAAAGACAAGTATAGAGTAGAAATTTAGACAAAAAGATGATGTATTTCATTTCTATGTAATGATTTCTATTAATGAAAATACAATTTCTTGTTATCTGCTTGTCTTTTGATTTTTGAATGATGTATAAATTATCAGTATGCAAATATCAAAACTTGCTAGCATAGACTTAACACATCACAGAATCAGATTACTATACAAAGTAAACGTCAGGATCTGAGACAATTTTCATAATCCTGATACTGACACAATACTGATGACGTCAGCATCCTGATAACAAATCTAATCCTGATGATTATTAACAAGTCTATCATACTGAAATTTATCAAGGCAAAGTGTTATAGCTAAAACATTTAACAATCAAATGTAGATCCTGACAGGAATATCAAGTCTATAAGCTAAGAACAACATACCTTGCTACTTTTGCAGATGTTAAAATCTAAAAATTTAACATTCCTAACTCACTTACTAGTCTACTGAACGTAGTCTCATCAAGTGGTTTAGTTAGAATATCTGCAAGCTGTTTGTCAGTAGAAACAAAATGAAGTTCCACAGTACCATTCTCAATATGTTCTCTAATAAAATGATACCTGACATCAATGTGCTTAGTCCTTGATTGTTGAACTGGATTTTATGCAATTTTAATAGCACTAGTATTATCACAAAACATAGGAATATTACTAAGTGTCATACCATAATCCAACAACTGATTTCTTATCCAAAGGAGCTGTGCACAACAACTGCCTGCTGCTATGTACTCAGCTTCTGCAGTTGAGGTTGAAACAGATTGTTGCTTCTTGCTTGCCCAAGAAATCAATCTATTTCCCAAAAATTGACATGTACCTGTAGTGCTTTTCCTGTCTATCTTACACCCTGCATAATCAGAGTCTGAATAGCCAATTAGAAAGAAATCAGATTCTCTAGGATACCACAAACCAAGATTTGGAGTTCCTTTGAGATATCTAAAAATTCTCTTCACAGCAATTAAATGAGATTCCTTAGGATCACTTTGGAATCTAGCACATAAACAGGTAGAAAACATTATATCTGGCCTACTTGCAGTTAGATATAACAATGAGCCTATTATGCCTCTATAACTAGTATTATCCACACTCTTCCCTTTAGGATCAGAGTCTAGTTTAGTGGCTGTTGCCATGGGTGTTTTTGCAACTTCACAGTCTTGAAAGTCAAACCTTCTTAAAAGATCTTTGATATACTTTGACTGATTAATGAAAATACCAGTCTCAGTCTGTTTGACCTGCAAGCCTAAGAAATAATTTAGTTCACCCATCATGCTCATCTGATACTTAGACTGCATAAGCTTGCTAAACTTAGCACACAACTTTTCATTAGTAGAACCAAAAATAATATCATCAACATAAACTTGAACTAAAAGCAATTCACCTTTTATCTTTCTAAAGAATAGAGTTTTGTCAATTGTACCTCTTGTGAAGCCATTTTCAAGAAGAAATTTAGACAAAGTCTCATACCATGCTCTTGGTGCCTGCTTTAGTCCATAGAGTGCCTTGTCAAGTTTGTAGACATGATTTGGAAACTTTGGATCAACAAATCCAGGTGGCTGTTCTACATACACTTCTTCATCAAGTTTTCCATTTAGAAAAGCACTCTTTACATCCATCTGGTATACCTTAAATTTTGAATGAGCTGCAAATGCAAGAAACATTCTGATTGCTTCCAATCTTGCTACAGGTGCAAAGGTCTCATCATAATCAATGCCTTCTTCCTGAGAATAACCCTTGGCCACTAGTCTTGCTTTGTTTCTTACAATCATACCAGATTCATCTAGCTTGTTTCTGAAAACCCATCTTGCACCAACAATAGATCTATCTTTAGGTCTTGGTACCAGTTTCCAAACTTTGTTTCTCTCAAACTCATTTAATTCCTCCTGCATTGCAATTACCCAATCAGGATCCTGTAAGGCTTCTTCAACCTTCTTAGGTTCATTCTTTGAGAGAAAGCAACTATACAAGCATTCATTTTGAATTGATCTTCTAGTTCGAACACCACTATTTGGATCACCAATTATCAAATCTTCAGTATGATCCTTTGTCCATTTTCTAACAGGTGGTAAATTAACTCTGCTAGTCTCTCCCCCTAAGTTAGTGGTATCCCTTGTAGAAGAATTCTCTCTACCTTCAAAAACTCTCCTTTGATCAATAGAATCAGTAGATTCCATATTGCTGCTAGTTACTGATCTTTCCTCAGTAGACTCTGAAAGGTCAGTTCCTGATGGAGTAGACTCTAAAACGTCAATTCCTGATGGAATAGACTCTGAAAGACTAGTCTGCTCCTGATGATCTCTGTGTTCTCTTTGATTTATTTGCTCCCCCTCAACAGTAGCATTCCTTTGAGAAGCAATAGAAATTCCTTCTGGAGAACCTTCATCATCACTTGAGAGTATCTCAGAATTCTTCAGATTTTCAAATTCCAATTTGTCATGGCTTTCATCAGTTTGCAAAATTCCAAATTTCTTATCATCAAATGCAACATGAATTGATTCCATAACAATGTGAGTTCTGAGATTATAAACTTTGAAGGTCTTAGATGCTGAGTATCCTAGAAAAATTGCTTCATCCGATTTGGCTTCAAATTTTCCAAGTTGTTCTGGATGAACTTTTAGGACATAGCATTTGCATCCAAAGATGTGAAAATATTTCACACTTGGTTTCTTTCCTTTGATCATCTCATAGGGAGTTTTTCCATGACTATTTACCAAGGTACAGTTCTGAGTGAAACATGCAGTGTTAATAGCTTCTGCCCAAAAGTAGGTTGGAAGTTTTGCATCTGCAAGCATGGTTCTTGCTGCCTCTATGAGAGTCCTGTTCTTTCTTTCCACTACACCATTTTGTTGAGGTGTACCAGGTGCAGAAAACTGTTGAGTGATTCCATTGTCTGCACAAAACCCCTCCATTGTAGAATTCTTGAATTCTGTACCATTGTCACTCCTAAGTACTTTAACTTTGTACTCAGAATTATTCTGAATATTCTTGATGAGTTCAATGATTTGCTGAGGAGCTTCATCCTTCTTGTGTAGAAAGAACACCCATGTGAACCTTGTGAAATCATCCACCATAACTAGAGCATATCTTTTCTTGCTGATAGACATAATGTTTACTGGACCAAACAGATCAAGATGTAGCATGTGAAATGGTTCAGTAATTGAATTTTCAGTCTTGCTCTTGAAAGTGGTTCTTCTCTGCTTTCCAAGCTGACATGCATCACAAAGTCCATCTTGCACAAAATTCGCCTGAGGTTGGCCTCTCACCAAATTGTGTTTAACAAGTTGATTAAGCTTCTTGAAATTAAGATGTGAGAGCTTCTTGTGCCAATTCCAGCTTTCATCATTTGTTGCTTTGCTGTAGAGACATCTAACAATTCCTTTAGATGTATCACTTAAGCTGGCTTCATATATGTTACCATGTCTTTGACCAGTTAGAACAATGTCTCCGTTCTGCATATTCAAGACTTTGCATCCTTCTCTGTCAAAGATTGATTTGTAACCTTTATCACCCAGTTGACTTATGCTTAAAAGAGTATGTTTCAAGCCTTCAACCAGTGCTACATTTTCTATGATGACATTCCCCAAAATAATTGAGCCATATCCCAGAGTTTCTCCTTTGTTTCCATCTCCAAAAGATATTACTGGGCCAGCTTTCCTCTCAAACTTTGTAAGCAGGGACTTCTTTCCAGTCATATGTCCAGAGCATCCACTGTCCAAGATAATTGAATGCTTCTTTCCTGTGCCCTGCAAACAAAAAGTAACTAGTTAGAATTTTTTAGGACCCAACTTTGATTGGATCCTTTCTTACTAGATTTAGAGACAACAGACTTTGAAGATTTTGCATTTATTTTACCTGTTGCAGAGTCAACTTTAGACTCTGATCTCACAAACTGTTTGTGACTAGGAGTTTCAGATTTCAAAGAATAATAGTCATAATACAGTTCATGATATTCTCTACACATGTAAATGGAATGAAGTAAACTACCACAATGATAACAAGCTTTTTGTGGTTGGTATTGAATTTTCTGAGTCTTGGGGAATCTGGACTCAGTTTTCCAAGAAGGTTTTTGATTGCAGTCTAGGGCCAAATGATTATGATTTCCACACTTATAGCATTTTTTCCTAGGTGCATCAGGTACATTCTTGTAATTGTTCTCTTTGTTAATACCTTCTTTTCCATTCCTATTTCTCTTAATCTTGCTAGACTCTGAAAGATTATCTAATCTCTGTTTCAACTGAGACTTAGACAGAAACCCTATGTTTACATTCTTAGGTTTCTCTAACACTTTCTCATCTGAAAAACTATTGTTAATCCTTTTGTGTACAACAGGGGTACCTTTTCAATCAACAAATTTAACATGATTAGGTTCAGAAACAATTTTCTTACCTTCAGATTTAGATGTGTTAGCTTCTACCTTACTATCATCATTGACAATAGCTACTTTTTCTTCTTGTCTAGCCTTATCAAAACCTAAACCATTAACCTTACCACGAATTCCACTCTCAAAGATTTCTATTGTCTTCTTACTGGAATTGTTAATGGTCTTAATCACATCTCTCTCTTCTTCTAGTTCTTTTCTGACATAGTCATAAGCCTCAAGAATTACACTATAATCATGCTTAGCTTTATCAGAACTCAACTTGTATTCTTCCATTTGAATTAATTCAGATTCAAGAAAATTATTTCTATCAACTAATTTATCATTCTTAACCTTAAGTTCATCTCTTTCACAAGTAAGAATTCTAAAATTAGTCATAAGATTTTTAAACTCAGCATGGATAGATCTAATTTCATCAGAATTTAAGCTATCAAATGAATCAAGAGAGTGAAGTGATACCTTAACAGAGGATGGAGAAATTTTCTTTGGAGATCCAGGTTTGTCTGAACTATTGGCCATCAATGCAATGTTGTCATAATCCAATTCATCTTCAGAGTCACTGGAATCAGCCCAATCCTTCTTTGTGACCATAAGTGCATTACCCTTTCCTGAATTCCTAGGCTTCTTACACTCACTAGCAAAGTGTCCAAGCTCGCTGCAGTTAAAGCACTTGATCTTGGCCTTATCAAGCTTGACAATTGTACTTTTGCTTTTGTCACTCTTCTTCTCCTCCTTCTTTTGAAAAGGTCCTTTGCTAAATCTTCTCCTGTTGAATTTTCCTTTCTTGAAAGCTTTAGCAAACATAGCAAAGAGTTCTTGCATCTCAGATTCAGAATCATTGTTGTCAGAGTCCATATCAGTAGTCTCTGACTCAGAACTTTCTTTGCTTTTCTTCTTCCTTAAATTTTTTACAGCAATTGTTAGTAGTATTTTTGTGTGTTCGTTCGCAGGGAAGGACTGAATGTAATATCAAGTTCAAGTATCTTATCTCTTTACGTCTAGAAGTGTGTGAGAAGAATTTTGGGTTTTTGTATTAACTAAATTATCCAAGAACTAATTATAAGCACTAAGAATTGATTTTAAACTGAGATTCAAATATATGGGAAAACAATCTAAGAACTGGGGTTCTTCACTTGGTCTCAATACATGCTCAATATTAATGTGATATCTGTGTTCCTACCTTGCTGAAAACAATTCTTCTAAAGTTATACTGCACCCTCCCAGGTTACAATATAGTGCCTACAGCTACACCCTAATTGTCACTCCCGTGATACAATCAAAGTATATCTATAAACTGTTAAGTGCCAAGAATTATATGTCTCACAATTCTCCTATTAATCTCCCGATCTAATATTCAAATTATGTCTGTTAAATCATGTACTAAGATTGCAACTTCTCTCCCAAGCTTATTACAATCCCTAGAATACAATCAAAAGTTAGCTACTCTTCTAATTGTGTTAAGATCTCATTAACAGATCAACAAAGCAGAAAATCACGTAATCAAGCATGCATGAATACCAAGGAATACTACCCAATCCTCAGATTAGAGAATTAGTTACACATAATTAAAGAAGAAAACAAAATAATAATGATAATGAATGAAAACATAATATTGAAAAAGAATTGAAGATCGAAAGTACCTTGATACAATTAAAAGCTATGAATTGTTCTGATTTACAATGGTAGGATGTGTTTAAATAGGCTCTACAAATCTTGCCTAGCAAGATATTGCCTTCTATTACAATTAGGATTTAAAGAAGGTACCCAAAACTGCCCAGAATACAATTAGAATTAGAAAAAGGGCAAAACAGTAAATTCCCAGCCTTCTTTAATAAAGATTACGTGCGCGACTTTATTCAGCTTATTTCTTGCACTTGTTTCCTATCCCAGGTTGTAGAAAATCTCTCAAGCTTCGCGTGGGCAGTAAGATCGCTGAAAACGGACTTCTAGAACTCCAGATATGGCCAAAACAGTATAAGCTGCGCAGCCTTCCCGGAAAATCCGAATTTTAATCAATTAAATCTCCAAAAACGACAAAAGCTTAGATATTCTTGGAAACCTGCACAACTACACAAAACACATCAAAACTACACAAACTTGAGTCCAAAACAATCAATTTAAGCCGATATAGAATGTTCCAAGTGGATATAAAATCCACTTATCAAACACCCCCAAACTTAAACCGATGCTTGTCCTCAAGCATAAACAATTACAACTAACTAATTAGTACCACTTCCGTAGGTGATCACGGTTGCATTTGGCATATGCAACAAGCCCTTTAAACCCCTAGACAGCCCTAGTGGACGACTAAGGTCTCGTGAGGGCCTATAGCGAATGTACCCACAAAATCCATTTATCCTAATGCAATGCAATGCATGAATGCAACTAATATGAAAAATGCAATTAATCTAGCCTACCAAACCTTCAAATCCTCTCATGCCATATCAACTTAAGAATCAAAGTAAATACGCAATGTCTTGGTGTCGAAAGTGCAAGTATTCACATAGTCTACTCAATGAACATGCATAAGTTCTCACAAGTCCATGTCAAGTGTAAGAATAAGTTAGTAAACATGCTAAGCCTACAAGAGCACATCTTTGAGACAAAACTCGGGATCTCATACGCAAAAACAAGCAAACACTCATAATCCACTCACAAAAGAATATTCACTCAAGATCAAGGGTAAGTGTATCACTCAATTCCAACAAAATCATAAACATGCTTGACATTTGGTATCAATCTAACTCTTAACACAACATACATCAATGACGATAATCAAAAGGTCTTTAATTGGGTTGTAACGGGGCTAGGGACAAGGTAGGTCAAATAAGCCAAAACAGGTGAAGTGTCAAAAGCTAGTAAGCACCATAATAAATCATACACAACACTCTATTTTCCCCCCCACATAAATTTTACTAAAAATACTCGACTAGTCGACTAAAGTAGGATCATAACAAACACAAACATGCTCTCATAATATATTTTTTTCTTCTCTTTTTCTTCTTTTTTTTTTCTTTTTTTTTCTTTTTTTTTTTTTCTTTTTTCTTTTTTTTCCGAGAGCTAAATAAAACAATAATTTAAATAATAACAATGAGCCCCCAATTTATTACATATGCCAACTATCAAGTAAACAACCAAACCCAATCTCAATATTTTCCCCAAAAGTATGACCAACAATAAACCCCTCCTTACACACCTTATTACTCCCTTAAGCACTATACTAGCCTTTGACAATTGGGTTCAAGTTAATGTACGGCCAATACAAGAAAAAGGTCTAGGCAAGTAATGTGGTATGTCACCGAAAAAAAAAAAAAATAGGATTAAACTCAACGGGTTAACTAATTGATCATGTAAACATGGTGTGGTAATATGGGAAAATATGCGGTTATTCCTAAATGCCTTTATCATTTTAATCGTCAAATAATGTCATGCGTTTCAAGAAAGACCTCAAACAACTGCTAGCAATGCAAACAATCCGTGGACACTCAAGCAAACGAATAAATTGCAAAAAATATGCAATATGGCTCAAAAACTCACTTGGTGGAAAAACATACTCAATCCCAAGCAAAAATCTCTCTAACGCACCAACTTGTATTCAAAGCATGCAAACTAAATCATCTTGCACATATTCATGTTCTTCTAATTACTTACAACATTCAATAAGTCTACTAGCTTCAACTTACTAGTGTATGTGTGTGCACAAGAACAAAGCATATCACTTCTCAATCAAAAGCGTCAACAACACAAAATTCCTATCAAGCATGGGTGCAAATGCAAACTATTATGAACTCACATGATATACGAAAAAAAACAAAAAAAAAAAAACAGAATGTCCTATATGAAACACACGTAGATAACACGAACAAATATGCATAATTTACTACTACTAATATGCAAATCATGAAATCCTACATGAACAATTAATACAACAACAACTACATATCCCTCAAACCACCCCCAAACTTAAAATATTCAATGTCCGCATTGAATGGAAATAATACAAGGGATAGCAGAAAACATACCTACTCGTCCTCCTCTTCGGATGAATCTGGCGGAGGATACTGCATACGAGCTCCATAGTCTGGCCACCTTGCCCGAACACTACAAAATCCAATTGACAAGAACACAAATTCGTAATAAAAATAAGATTAGAGAAAAAGATTTACCCAATACGAATCAAAGAGGTGAACTTGCAATAAATTCCTCTTTAGAATTGAATTTTTAGAGATAAAAAATATAAGAGGAATTGGATTTGTATGTAAAAGGTGGGTATATAAATAATAATAATAATAATAATAATAATAATAATAATAATAATAATAAAAATAATAATAATAATAATAATAATAATAATAATAATAATAATAATAATAATAATAATAATAATAATAATAATAATAATAATAATAATAATAATAATAAGAATAAGAATAAAATTAGAATTAGAAAATGTTGAGTATTGAACACGGTAAAAGAATACAGAGGGGGGGGGGGGTGAATGGATTCTTGAACTTTTCTTGGGTTGAGTCTGTGTAGCAGATAAGTGCCTGTGTGTGCAGAAATTAAGGTGCGGATAAATAAACAACACAAAACACAATATCACTTTAATCTAATGTATATTAGATAAAGGTTGCTACAATCTGTGAATACAAATGGTAGTATTCTCAGCTTCGTTTTTCTCAGAGAGATATAGCTTACAGTGTATGAAAAACTTGACTCACAAAGTTACTAAGTTATGAAGTGAGGCTGTGTCCTTATAGAACATGGATACAGCCTGCTTACTACAAATAAGGTAGCTAAACAAATTACTTTCTAGTCTGTCTATCCTTTTTGAGTAAGCATCCAAACGGTTACAGATTTGACTTTGCAAAGCCTGTTTAGATCCACTTCTTTAGCTCCTTGTCTCTTCTATATCTCTCCAAGCTTCCTTGTAGGCTTTCCAGAGCACGTTACAGATTGTGGTCCATAAAGTGCATTGGCTTGTTGCAGGTTTCTGACTTGTACAATTTCTTCAGTATTTTGTCCCCAAGAATGTATTCGAGAAGTGACTAAGTAAGTGATTCGAGAACTAGAATTGACTTGATCGATAACTCTGAGTTCTCTAATACTGTTATAGTGACATATCGAACCACTTCTCGAATAGCTCTTTTCCATCAGGATTCCTTGAGTTGTCGAATAGAACATTTGACTTATCGAATCCTCGAGTTGTCGAATAGCTTTCTGAGTCCTTGAGATATCGAATGGAACTTTGACTTGTTGACTCTTTGAGAACTCGAATACCATCTTGACTTGTTGACTTCTTGAGTTCTCGAATAGAGTAGTAGACATATCGAATCCCTGAGATATCGAATGAGATATCGAACAGTGTATTCAGAGATATCGAATAGTGTCTTGAGATATCGAATCTCTGACTTCTCGAATGCTGGACTTCTCGAATAGACAAATATACTTCTCGAATTGGTACTTAGGCAAATTCTTCATTTCTTCAAATCCCAACTGTGATTATTTGGCAGTCTTTAACTCCTTGCTTGAGGCATGAACCATGGAACTTCTTTCAAGCATTATTCTAGACTCTATTTGTACAGTTACACAACTAGGATTTGATGCCTATTACAAGTACAATACAAACAGAAACTCTACAACTAGAGGTTCCCTCAGTTAAGAGGTCATGTAAGTAATGCAAAGCATTACAAACAATTAGGCTTGTTATTAGATGAGTACAGGCATGCCTCTGTAACTAACAATCTCCCCCAAATTGTGAGTGAGACCCTTAGTCACAATTTCATGTCTGATAACAAGCCTAACATACATAAAGATAAAACTTTAAAAGTACAGGTATGTATTTTGATTGAACACATAAATGAAATTACAAGATAAATACTCTTACAGTATGATGAGGTACTAGCCATTTTCTTTTGATTGCATCTCCATTGCTTTGGCTTGTAGATCATCATATGCTTTCTGTTTCCTTTCTTTCTCCTTCCTTGCATTCTCATCTATTGCTCTCATGATTTCTGTCATAGCATCCAATTCTTCAATCATAATAGAGTTTTTGAAATCTTCAAGCACTGGCTTCAGAATGTTGGCAGGATAGTGACTGAGTAGGTTCATTCTTATATTGACATTATCTCCATTTCTCCTCCTATACTTCACCACATAGGGATCAAACTGAACTCTACACAATCCCTTTGCCCTTAGCTTTTCTGCTTCAATCTCCAGTCTATCAATTTCTTTCTCCCTTTCTAACCATTTCTCATAGAAGCCCTTCCTTATCTTCTCAGCATAGTCTTTCTTCATTTTCACAAAGTCAATCAATTCCAGCTTCCATACTTTCTCCACCTTGTCCTTAGAATCCAGCAATGCAATGATTCTTTCTATCTCATACAATTTACCCCAATGTTGACAACCCCCTTGTTTGAATTTCATTTCTTTCCCATCAGTGTACTTGATTACAAGGTGATCATCCACAATTGCAGCATAGCATATCTTTTGAGCTCTTAGAAATAGCAGTTGCTCTTCATCAAAGTCTTCATCAAGTGGCTGGAGCTTTAATCCTGGAATGATTGTTAGGGCTCTAGATTTGGATAGCTTCACTCTCCTTGCAGTATGTTTAAACTTTATCCTTTTGACATGGTTGCTTGGCAGAAATCTTTGACCTTGGTTGGTAGACCATAGTAGTATTCCATTAGCAGATTGCTTTCTGAAACATACACATGGTTTCTTGACTTGAATCTTCTTCTTTTCTTGAGATGGTAAGACAGTTGCAGAAGCCATAGATGTAGATTTTGCTAGGTCACTACTAACAGTATTCACCCTAGACTTAGAGTCTTGTGTTGTGGTGAGATTACTGCTAGCATTGCCTAAGGCTTGCTGTCTTCCACTCTTTCTCACATATGTTTTACCCTGGTCATCATCATCCTTTCCATCCTTGTCCCCCTTTTTCTTCTTATCTTCATCACCCTTATCTCTCCTGTGATGTCTTCTCCTCCCATCACCTTTGTCTTCAGAATCATCATCCTTATTTCTCCTAGGTTGAGCCATCTCTGGAATTTCACCAGTTGCAATATAGGTTCTGAGGATATGCAGTGCCTCAATTTCTTCAGCATTTCTGGCTCCAACCTTCTTCTGTAATTGATCAATGATAGCAATGATCAGTCTGTGATTTCTGGAGGTGAGATCATGAGGAATGACCAATTGCTTGATATCTTCAATTCTGGTACCAGACTGATAAATAATTGTCCATGGCTTCTTGATCACTTCTGGTAGCCTTGTAGGTTGACCATTCCTCAAATCATCAAACAGACTCTTGCTGTTCTCATTCTTTTTCTCAATGAGCTCAAGTATGGCATCTATCTCTGAGTGCTTTAGGTCTTGTAGAGTCTGGTATGTTAGATGCCATATCTTTAGTTTGGAAACCATCACTATCTCCTTGACCCATATATTGTTGACTTTCTTGGGGATGACAGTGATGTAGTCTATCTGCTTCTTCACCTCCCTCAGATAAAACTGAGTGTCACCAACCTGTTCCCTTATGGCTTTCAGAAACTCCAAGAAGGCTTTATCATGATAAACATTGGAGTTAGCAACTTCTTGTAGCTTGGCCTCAGTAACAACTTTGACTTCTACAGGCTTGGCACTCTCAGATATAGAGATTTGAGGTTTGTCAGATGGCATACTCCCTGCAACCACTGTGGTAGTTATGGATTGCTTTTGTCCTCCAGGAGTAGTGATGTGCACAGTTGGTAAGGTGACAACTGGCAAGATAGATGGAGGCTCATCTACTTTGGCTTTTCCCTTGCCAGGCACATTTGCTAGAGACTTAGAAGCCCTTTGTTGACCGCCCTCTTTGATTACTATGCCTTTCTCTCCCTTTGTCTCCCCCTTTGAATTTGAGTTCCTAGCCTTCTTCTCCCCCTTAGGCTTGTTGTCAGGCACAGAGGCTGTAGAAATGTCCTTTGGGATTGAAGATTCATCAGGTAGAGGGAGACCCATATGCTTCATCATTGCAGCTAACATGGTTTGTTGATGCAGAAGGACATCAGCTGTGGTGGATGCTTGAGTGTCCAACTGATCATTTAGCAATGCAACCTTGTCTGTGAGATGAGCATTGGTCTTGGTGAGAGTGGCTACCTCCTGCTCAAGAGTGTTGACCTTAGTGAATAGCTCATTGGCCTTAAAACCAGATAAAGATTGATCCTGCAGTCTCTTCACTTCATATTTAGACAATTCATGCACAGGAACATCAGTCACTAGCCTATCTCCATAGAGATTCTTGAACATTATCCTCAGCATGGCATTGGCATCTGTAGTCTGGTCAGATAGATTCTGAAATTTATGCCCCAGACCTGTGACAGCATCTTTTAGCACAGCCAGCCCATTGTCCATCTGAGTGCAGGTAGAGTTGCAGTGTTTGATGTCCTTGAACACACTGTCCAGTTGAGGAAATTTAGCATCAAAGGCCCTCTTGACTTCTGCTACTGAAGTGGCTGTCTTATCACACACCCTGTTGACTTCAGTTTTGACTCCCTTGCCAAGATAGTGTGCAGCCTTGAGGAAACCCTTGTAGGAGTCATTTACAGCTTCATACACTTCACCAGGTGACATGGATTTTGCATTGGAGCCCAGTGAAGTGATGTATTCCTCCCTGAGATACTGAAGTGCTTCATCGAGAGTAATATCATATTTTCCTTGCAACCAGGCATCTATGTTGCCATCTCTCTCAGCATCATCAATGATCTTTGACTTCTGCACTTCCACATCATCCCTATGGCATAACAGAATAGCCTCATAGTCTGGATTTGGCATGTCTGCAGTGAGAAGGTGCTGAGCAATCTTTGTGAACTCAGGAATCTGATCCACAATTAAGCTTTGAAGTGCTTCAACCGTCAATTGTTGTGGAACAGACCCTGATCCTGAAGCACTGTCATGTTGCACAGGCTTCAGCCATGTTGACATGAAGTCAGAGCTAGAGCTAGGCAAGCTAGTCTCCTCAGTTACAGATGCAACTTCTGTAACCGGATGGATTGACTCTACTACTTGTGTCACCACAGAAGTGGGATGAATTACACCAGCAGTTGACACAGGCACAGAGTCTCTAGTAAAAACTAGGGGAACCTCTGTGTTTGTGATGGTGTCATTAGGATATGCCTCAGCATGCATTCCCTCACCATCTAAATGTGGGTTCTGAGTGGTGAACAAAGTGTCATGCACTAAGTCACTTGAAATTATTGGCTCATCAAGAGAAAAGAATTCTTGATGATCAATACCTTGCATCTCAGTTGCCTGAGTTGCAGGTTCCAAAGAAATTTCAGAGATAGATTCTGGAAGAGAAGTGTGTTTTAGAGTAGATTTTGGCAACTCCCCCTGAGAGATAGAGGGAGTTTCAAAAGTGATGTGCTCTCCACTCAGTGTTGTGCCAGCCTTATCACTCCCATGTGCTGACTCTATACAAGAAGGTGCATTGGGGAGGATGCTTGATTCTATAGGTGCACCCTGTTGAGAGGATACACCTAGTGAGCTGTGTGCCCCTGATTTTACAACTTCAGTCATTTGTGTGACTGAGGAGGTGGTCTTAGTTTTCTTCTTCTTTGTTCTGTGTAAGGGTGACTCAGGTTCCTCACTTCCTATACCTAATTCAACAGCTAATGCTGCTTCAGACAAGATATTTAAAGGTGCAGACATTACTTCCTTTCTCTTCTTTTTACTAACATCACCCTTTTGAGAGGATGATGCAGTTGGCTCAGTAAGAGGTAGAGTGTTTGGTTGAGAGGGTTGGTTAGCAGGCCCTGGGTTAGCATTTTGTTCTACTTGCTTGGGCTGTGCTAACTTAGATTTTGCATCAAATGTTGGCATGTTGTGGGGGTAAGTCTTAAACAAACTCTCCATATGGGGAGTTATGCTCAGTCTTACATCCACATCATTCCTAGTTTCCAAGTTACCAAAAATGAGTTTGGTCATGGACTTAGGATAGCCTATTTTATTTTTATCAATCCCAGGCAATTCAATCAATGAAGCATTTTTATAATTAAGTACAGATTGAATAAAGCGAGGGAAGAAAATATCAGTACCTCTCTTGGTTGTGTTCTTACCAAGTCTCCCATATAATTCTTGAAGTATGATTTGGCCAACATCTATCTTCTTCCCATAGGCCAAAGCATATCCAATTTGCTGCACAGGTGCACTGATTTGGTCAAAGCTTGATTTCCTGGCAGTGAAGACTTGGAGAAGAGTTGCAAACACATAACTCCACTCCTTTCTCAGATTCTTTCTGTTTAGCTTTCCAAGGTTAATCCCATCTGAGTAGTTTATGAACTCAAAGAATTCCTCCAACTCTGCGTTAGTGGCCATTCTGTCAAATGACTCTTGTTGTAGTCCTAGTGCTTGGTTCATGTCTGCAGTAGTGATAGTGATTTCCTTATCTTGAACCTTGCAGTAGATGATATAGGAAGTGATTGCGTTTTCTAGGGCTACAACCTCCACAATAGCAGTACTCCAGAATTGTTCCAGAATATCGAGATACAGAGTTGGGTTGGCAGAGAGTGCATCCTTGATATATGACTCAGCCATCCATTTCACAAAGCACTTGAAATTTGCATTGGGTGCTTCAACATCACTAGTGAGAGCGATGAAGTTGGTGTTGAACTTTACTGTTGCCATTTGTGTAGAAGAGAGAAAAGAAATTGAAGGTTGAAGAAGAAATTTGGCTTTTCGTAGCTAGGGTTTCAGGGGTTTAGAGAGTGTAGATGCTTGAGAAATCGAATGAAATGAATCGAATAGATGTGAGATTGTATAAGTATGAAGTACTTGAATTGTCGATTAGCAGTTTTGTATCGACAAGTCAGGCATTCGAGAAGTAGAAAACAACTATTCGAGAAGTCAAGAATGGCTTAATCGATAACTCAAGCAGATAGAAACTCACAGCTGGCAGTTATCTAACTTAGAAATAATTCTAAATTAAATAAAATGTGTTTTTATGAGTGAATTAAATTTTTAGATAAAAATCCAAAATCAGTTAAAATTCAGCGAGAATTCAGCCTTTTCAAATGATTCGAGAACTCAAATATAGTGTTCGAGAACTCAATCATTCGAGAACTTCAGTTACTATATTCGAGAAGTCAATCATTCCTCTATTCGATATCTCAGAAAGACTCTATTCGAGAACTCAAGAGTACTCTAATGAGACTTATTAGAGATGTCGAATAGTGAATCATTCGAGAAGTCTGACTTATCGAACTATACCCATCACTCATAAAAATTTGATTTTCACTATCTTTTTAAAATCTACCAGACATATTCATTGAAAAATATTCTAGCAAATCAAATAGTGATTTTCTCAAAATTTCATAGAAATTTTAAGTTAATAAAAATATGATTTTCAACATATGCAACAGATTTGAAATATTTATAAATCATATTTCAGCCAACACTTACTTCAAAAATATTGAGGATTTAGATAAAGTAAGTGTTTACTGCTGCAACAATCTAGATGATGTATTCACTTAGCCAGAATCTGAAGAATTCAGCATTCCAATCTCACTTACCAACCTTGTGAAGGTGGCTTCATCTAATGGCTTAGTGAATATATCAGCTAGTTGTTTATCTGTAGAGACATAATGCAACTCAATGGTTCCATTAGTTGCATGTTCTCTTATGAAATGATATCTGATGTCAATGTGCTTTGTTCTAGAATGATTGACAGGATTGGCAACTATAGAGATTGCACTTGTGTTGTCACACATGATTGGAATTCTTTCCAACACAAGTCCATAATCTCTAAGTTGATTTCTAATCCAAAGCACTTGAGCACAGCAACTTCCAGCAGCTATGTATTCAGCCTCAGCTGTAGAAGTTGACACAGATTGTTGCTTCTTGCTATACCAAGAAACTAACCTTTGTCCAAGAAACTGGCAGCTTCCTGAGGTGCTTTTCCTATCCACTCTGCATCCAGCATAATCAGCATCAGAGTAGCCAACCAGATTGAACCCTGTGTCCTTAGGGTACCATAATCCCAAGTTAGGAGTGCCCTTCAGATATCTAAAGATCCTTTTTATTGAAATCAAATGTGATTCCTTTGGATTTGATTGAAACCTTGCACACAAGCATGTAGCAAACATGATGTCTGGCCTACTTGCAGTGAGGTAGAGTAGAGAACCAACCATGCCTCTGTAGACTGAGATATCTACTCTCTTGCCTTTAGCATCTTCATCCAATTTAGTGGCAGTGGCCATGGGTGTCTTGGCAGGTGAACAATCTTCCAAGTCAAACTTTTTCAATAAATCCTTGATGTACTTGGTTTGACTGATAAAGATACCATCCTTCCTTTGACTGACTTGCAACCCTAGAAAGAATGTCAACTCTCCCATCATACTCATCTCATATCTGCTCTGCATGAGTTTAGAGAATTTCTCACACAGTTTCTCATTTGTAGAACCAAAAATGATATCATCCACATAGATTTGAACTAGGATCATATCATCACCATGCTTTTTGTAAAACAGTGTCTTGTCCAATGTGCCTCGAGTGAATTGATTTTCAAGAAGAAATTGTGATAGAGTATCATACCATGCTCTTGGAGCTTGCTTAAGTCCATACAGTGCCTTAAGCAATCTGTAGACAAATTCTGGGAAATGTGGATCCTCAAAGCCAGGTGGTTGTTGCACATAGACCTCTTCTTCCAACTCTCCATTTAGAAATGCACTCTTGACATCCATTTGATAAACTTTAAAGTTTGAATGAGCAGCAAATGCCAAGAATATTCTAATGGCTTCCAATCTAGCAACAGGGGCAAATGTCTCATCATAATCAATGCCTTCCTGTTGAGAGTATCCTTTTGCAACCAGCCTTGCTTTGTTTCTTATTATTACACCATCTTCATCCATCTTATTCTTCAGAACCCATTTTGTTCCAACAATGGTTCTATTCTTTGGTGCAGGCACAAGTTCCCATACTTTGTTCCTTTCAAATTGATTCAGCTCCTCTTGCATGGCAATAATCCAATCTGGATCCAACAATGCATCATCAAGTTTCTTAGGCTCAACTTGTGATAGAAAACATCCATAGAGGCACTCATTTTGAGTTGCTCTCCTAGTCCTTACTCCTGCATTAGGATCTCCAATGATTTGCTCTGCAGTGTGTGATCTATCCCATTTCCTTGAGTGTTCAGCCTGATTTCTCATCCTTGATGTTGCTTCATCATCCTCATCATGATCATCCTCATTTCCTCCCCCTGTGAAGTTGCCATTACTCACAGGTGTGTCTTGGATGCTTGTTTCTTCACTATTGATTGGCACAAATTCTTCTCTTGTATCATTATTCACTTGAGTTTGTTGAACTTGAGTTTCAACTCTAGTTTCAGTCTCTTCATCAGAATCATCTAGATTATCAAACTTCAATGGATCTTTGTCTTCATCATTGGCTTCTTCTAGTCCAGGTAGTTTACTGTCATCAAATGTTACATCTGTGCTTTCCATAACTTTCTTTTGACTGATGACATAAACCTTGTATGCAATTCTTTCCATAGAGTAGCCAAGAAAAATTCCTTCAAATGCTTTTGCATCAAACTTTCCAACATATTCAGAATTGTCCTTAAGTACAAAGCATTTGCTTCCAAAAGTATGAATATACTTCAGTGTAGGCTTCTTTCCAGTCATCAAGTTGTAAGGAGTCTTTCCAGTGTTTTTATTGATGAGGGTTCTGTTCTGAATATAGCATGCAGTGCTCACAGCCTCAGCCCAAAAACATGTGGGCATTTTTGCATCAAGTAACATTGTTCTAGCAGCCTCAATTAGAGTTCTATTCTTTCTCTCAACAACTCCATTTTGTTGTGGAGTCCTTGGAGCTGAGAATTGCTGAGAAATGCCATTCTCTTTGCAGAATGCTTCAAGTGTGGCATTTCTGAACTCTGTTCCATTATCACTCCTTAATGCAATCACACTTGCATTGTTTGCCTTTGCTTCCTTGTCAACTTTCTTTATATGCTCAATGATTACCTGTGGAGCCTCATCTTTTGATGCCAGAAATTCTACCCATGTATACCTTGAAAAATCATCAACCATTACCAGGGCATACTTCTTTCTTCCAAGTGACATTATGTTGACAGGCCCAAACAAATCCATATGGATGAGTTGTAGTGGCTTGGTTACTGATGTCACTGTCTTTGACTTGTGGCTTGATCTCTTCATTTTTCCTTTTTGACAAGCCTCACACACTCCTTCTTGGCAAAATTCAAGTGTGGGCATGCCTCTCACTAACTCTCTTTTGACTAGAGAATTAATGGCCTTAAAGTTCAGGTGTGATAGTTTCTTGTGCCACAGCCAACAATCTTCATTTGATGCTTTTGAGTAAAAGCAACAAATTTTGTCCTTGTTTGCAGAGTCCATATTGGCTACAAACAGGCTTCCCTTCCTTACTCCAGATAGAGCAAAATCACCAGTCTTCTTGTGGGTGATCAAACATTCATCTTTGTCAAAATTCACTTTGAATCCTCTATCAGTAAACTGACCAACACTTAACAGATTATGCTTGAGCCCCTTGACTAGTGCTACATCTTCAATGATGACATTTCCAACTTTCAGCTTGCCATATCCCAATGTGTTACCCATGCTGTCATCTCCAAAAGCAACCATTGGGCCAGCCTTTTCCTCATACTGTGATAGCAGGGCCATATCACCAGTCATATGATTTGAGCATCCACTGTCCAAAATCCACATGACCTTCTTCTCACTTTCTTTGCCCTGCAAACACAAAGGTATTACTTTTCCTTTGGTACCCAAACAAGTTTGGGTCCATGTGACTTAGAGACAGTTTTATCATAAACAACATGCTTGTTAACTTTCTTAGTGTCAGTCTTCTTGTCACTGTTGGAAGTCTTAGAACCTGAGGTTTCAGACTTAGGTGACAAAGGTACCTTCCTAGCTTTAGGAGGACTTGAAGACTTTGACCTTGTGTAGTGTGTGTGAGAATTGTGACTGATACAACCATCAATGAACTGTCTTCTTAAATTAAAACAACTAGTCATAACATTCATATTGCATGGCATACAGTCAAACTTATCACAGAAGGGTGCATCTCTATGTCTTAGAGGCACAGAACAATCATAGAAAGGTTTAGACACACTACCAACAGGTTTCTTGCATGCATGAGTTAGATGATTGGTACTGAAACAGTTCTGACAAGTTTTCCTAGGGGCATTAGGCATATAAGCATAGTTGTTATCCTTGTTAATCCCTAACTTGCCATTTCTGTTCTGTTTCTTTTTAGTCACTTCCTTTTCTGATTCACTCTTCCCAGCTGATACAAACTTAACAAACTTCTTAGGTCTTGGCCTATCAACTACTGGCTTCTTGGTCTTTGACTTGACACTCTCACCCTTAGAGGATGCTTGCTGTTCACTAGATTGTGCCTCATCCTCATCATTCAACATTTGCTTGATGAGTAAGGCATCCTCATCAATTTCAAATGTTGATTCCTTAAAAATTGGATTTTCAGTTTTTCTCAAAATGTGAGGCACTTTCTCATGAACAGCTGTGTCCTCTTCAATGACAGCATAGCCTTTCCTTTGTTTGAGAGAGTCATAGTCAAGTCCAATAGCTGCTTTAGGTTTAGCTTCAATTTTCTCACAGTAGGATTGCACTAAACCAGATGATTTCTTGAAAGTTTTAAGTTTGAATTCATTCTCAGCTAATTCATCCCTAAGAGCCTTCTCTACTTGACTAGCACATAGAACCTTATTCTCCAAATATTCAACTTCTTTCTTAAGGTTTTCTACTTGCATAGCAGTTAGCTCAAGTTCCTCATTCTTTTTGGTTAATACTTCATTTCTAGTAGACAGTTTAGCAATCTCCTCA
Source organism: Kitagawia praeruptora (assembly GCA_037693485.1). Taxonomy (NCBI): domain Eukaryota; kingdom Viridiplantae; phylum Streptophyta; class Magnoliopsida; order Apiales; family Apiaceae; genus Kitagawia; species Kitagawia praeruptora. Next base: position 47,837,137 of record CM075351.1, read on the forward strand.
TTAGCAGCAGTCATACTAGTATGAATATTAAACATTTCAACAGATAATTGTTCAATCATGGATTTGTATTCAGAAACAGACATGTCTATAGTAGTGAGAGATGGTACCTGAGAATCAGATGAAGATGAGTCATCCTTGGAGTTGGCCATCAAGGCATAATTGCAGAATTCTTGTTCCTCTTCATCACTCTCAGAATCATCCCAACACTTCCCTTCAGCTATGTAGGCCTTACCATGTGTCTGCTTTTTCAGAAGGGCCTCATACTTAGCTTCTAGCTCAAGATAGTCTCTATCCTTCTTTTTAGGCTTCTTGCATTCACTGGCAAAATGCCCTAGGTCATTGCATCTATAACACCTTACAGATGACCTATCCACATAACCGGTTTTGAACTTATTTCTGTTTGGTTTCACAGGTGCCTTGTTCTTGTTGGCTGAATGGTTTTGAGTTTTGGGTTTGAAGGGTTGATTTCTTTTAAATCTGATGTTTGGAAATTTTCTGGCCATGAAAGCATATGAAGTATTTTCCATCCCATCAAGTTCTTCCAGAGTGTAAAACTCCTCTTCTTCTTCCTCCTTTTCCTCAACAGGTTCACTCACCCCAGCTTCAGTTTCTTCATCATCTGCCACCTCCTCTATCCTTAGTTGGCTTGTAGATGCTTCTAGGTCCAGAATGGATTTGTTGACAATCAAGGCACATGATGTGTTTATCATCCTACCTTGGTTGGCTTGGATAGCCCTCTTCTGAAGCAACTCAAGTTCATGAGTCTTTAGGACTCCATAGAGTACATCATAGGTGACTTTGTTCAAATCTCTCTCTCTAAGGGAAATGACTCTTTGCTCCAGATGATTTGGTGAAGACAACAGAAATTTCATATTTAACTCCTTGGTGCTGTAAACCTTTCCATTCATCTGCAACTCAGTAACTAGCTTGTGAAACCTTTCAAACATCTCAGTGATGCTTTCCTTGGGCTGTGCCATGAAAGCTTCATACTGTGTGACCAGTATCTGTTTCCTGTTTTCTTTAACCTCATCAGTCCCTTCACACAACACCTCAATGTGATCCCACATCTCTTTAGCAGACGTGCATGATGCAATGTTTGCAAACATTGACATATCCATGGAATCAATGATGAGCAACATGAGGTGGCTGTCAAGAGCAACCTTCTCCCTTTCTGACTCTGTCCACTTTGATGGATCCTTGGCCTCATAAGCTCTAGGGATTGTTATGGTTCCAACAGTCTTCTCTGGTATCTCTTGTTGTGGAACAAAAGGACCATTCTTGAGAATCTCAGGATACAAGGGATGAGAGGCTTTGATGAACAACATCATCTTTATCTTCCAGAGGTTGAAGTTTTCTTTATCAAACTTAGGGACCTTCACCGTTCCTGTAGTCTTTGGTGTATTCGAACTCATGATCGTTTCTCTGTTTTTGAATAAACAGCCCTCTCTGATACCACTTGTTGAGTATTGAACACGGTAAAAGAATACAGAGGGGGGGGGGTGAATGGATTCTTGAACTTTTCTTGGGTTGAGTCTGTGTAGCAGATAAGTGCCTGTGTGTGCAGAAATTAAGGTGCGGATAAATAAACAACACAAAACACAATATCACTTTAATCTAATGTATATTAGATAAAGGTTGCTACAATCTGTGAATACAAATGGTAGTATTCTCAGCTTCGTTTTTCTCAGAGAGATATAGCTTACAGTGTATGAAAAACTTGACTCACAAAGTTACTAAGTTATGAAGTGAGGCTGTGTCCTTATAGAACATGGATACAGCCTGCTTACTACAAATAAGGTAGCTAAACAAATTACTTTCTAGTCTGTCTATCCTTTTTGAGTAAGCATCCAAACGGTTACAGATTTGACTTTGCAAAGCCTGTTTAGATCCACTTCTTTAGCTCCTTGTCTCTTCTATATCTCTCCAAGCTTCCTTGTAGGCTTTCCAGAGCACGTTACAGATTGTGGTCCATAAAGTGCATTGGCTTGTTGCAGGTTTCTGACTTGTACAATTTCTTCAGTATTTTGTCCTCAAGAATGTATTCGAGAAGTGACTAAGTAAGTGATTCGAGAACTAGAATTGACTTGATCGATAACTCTGAGTTCTCTAATACTGTTATAGTGACATATCGAACCACTTCTCGAATAGCTCTTTTCCATCAGGATTCCTTGAGTTGTCGAATAGAACATTTGACTTATCGAATCCTCGAGTTGTCGAATAGCTTTCTGAGTCCTTGAGATATCGAATGGAACTTTGACTTGTTGACTCTTTGAGAACTCGAATACCATCTTGACTTGTTGACTTCTTGAGTTCTCGAATAGAGTAGTAGACATATCGAATCCCTGAGATATCGAATGAGATATCGAACAGTGTATTCAGAGATATCGAATAGTGTCTTGAGATATCGAATCTCTGACTTCTCGAATGCTGGACTTCTCGAATAGACAAATATACTTCTCGAATTGGTACTTAGGCAAATTCTTCATTTCTTCAAATCCCAACTGTGATTATTTGGCAGTCTTTAACTCCTTGCTTGAGGCATGAACCATGGAACTTCTTTCAAGCATTATTCTAGACTCTATTTGTACAGTTACACAACTAGGATTTGATGCCTATTACAAGTACAATACAAACAGAAACTCTACAACTAGAGGTTCCCTCAGTTAAGAGGTCATGTAAGTAATGCAAAGCATTACAAACAATTAGGCTTGTTATTAGATGAGTACAGGCATGCCTCTGTAACTAACAGAAAAGAAATTGGTTTAGAATTTTGGAGAAAAGGTGGGAGGTTTTGGAATTAAAATAGGAAAAGAATTAGAGAGAATGGGGGTATAAATAGAATAGGGGGTGAAAATTTTTTATATGCACACAACAGGTGCACACGCTGAACAAAACCACTGAATTTTTTTTTTTTTTTTTTTTTTTCACGCGCCCATCGCAAGCAAGTGCAGACTGCCCCACATGCAGACACGCAGGCGCAGCCTGCGTGACAGGTCTGCAGACTGCCTCTGTTCCAGTAACGCAGGCGCAGCCTGCGTTACGCTCCCGCATTCTGCCCTGAAACCAGTAACGCAGGTGCAGCCTGCGTTACACACCCAAAATTCGATTTTTTTTTTTTTTTTTTTTTTTTTTTTGAAAAACACTCACAATTTTTTTTTTCCTACACTAATGCATGGGTTGCCTCCCACGAAGCGCTTCTTTAACGTCAATAGCTTGACGTTTTATACCTGGAAACTTCAATGAGGATAAAAAGCAAACATATGCACATATCTACGAATTTCTAATATAAGCATATTGTGCAAATAAACCTTAGATTCATTGAAAGGTACGAAAACTTTCAAGAACCTATCTTGCTCAAGAGACTTGGAAACATCAAAATAGCTAGAAAAGTCGTCAGAATAATCATTATAAGTACGACTCATATACTCCTCCCAAATCGGATCCCTATACTCTATAGCAAGATTTTCAATTTCATCAATCTTAACTTCCTTCTCTTCTATAATTGGACACTCATCAATTTTAATCTCGTCTACCAATGTATTAAGCTCAAAATTTTCTAGATTTGGTAGAATTTCAATTGCATCCAAATTATCATTAATGCGCATGGGACAATTATCAACTACACAAGTAGACTCATCAGACACAACATTATCATCAATTGCTAAACAAGAATCATGGCATAGAGGAAAATTGACACACGGGGGAGTTCTATAACAACCTTCATACCACACTGCTCGAACTTCCCAAATAAAATTATTAAGTTTAGCATTCTCCTCATACCAAGCTATTGAATCACATGGAATATCATTGTCACTAGCAATTTCTAAAGTTGGTTCATCAACAACTCCCAATGAAAGTAAGGGAGGATTAGACTGAGTTCCTTGAATCATTTTATTGAGCGCAATCTCCCAATCAGCAAGTAAAGAAGGATTAGACTGAGTTAAACTCGTATCAACATCATTACACATATATGGATAAACATCATCATGATATTGATTTTCAAACGAATATGAATAATCATTGCTAGGGGCATATGGAGTATAAAATGAGTTCTCAGAATAGAACGAATTCACCTGATATGCATTACAATCCTCATAAGCATTGAATTGTGGGTAAGGATTGAAGTCTTGATATCGTTCTTGACTGTTGTAGAAATTCTGAGCATTATTCCAACCAAAGTTGTACTCCATCTAGTCTCTCTCCTCAAAACCTGTTTAATTTGTCTACCTCAAAGAACCTGTAGACACACCAAAGAAAAAAAAAACACAAAAAGAAAGAAAAGAAAAATATATACAAAGATAAAATCTAAACTACAAGAAACAATTAACCTAAACTCAACTATACTGCCTTCCCCGGCAGCGGCGCCAATTTGTTAGTAGTATTTTTGTGTGTTCGTTCGCAGGGAATGACTGAATGTAATATCAAGTTCAAGTATCTTATCTCTTTACGTCTAGAAGTGTGTGAGAAGAATTTTGGGTTTTTGTATTAACTAAATTATCCAAGAACTAATTATAAGCACTAAGAATTGATTTTAAACTGAGATTCAAATATATGGGAAAACAATCTAAGAACTGGGGTTCTTCACTTGGTCTCAATACATGCTCAATATTAATGTGATATCTGTGTTCCTACCTTGCTGAAAACAATTCTTCTAAAGTTATACTGCACCCTCCCAGGTTACAATATAGTGCCTATAGCTACACCCTAATTGTCACTCCCGTGATACAATCAAAGTATATCTATAAACTGTTAAGTGCCAAGAATTATATGTCTCACAATTCTCCTATTAATCTCCCGATCTAATATTCAAATTATGTCTGTTAAATCATGTACTAAGATTGCAACTTCTCTCCCAAGCTTATTACAATCCCTAGAATACAATCAAAAGTTAGCTACTCTTCTAATTGTGTTAAGATCTCATTAACAGATCAGCAAAGCAGAAAATCACGTAATCAAGCATGCATGAATACCAAGGAATACTACCCAATCCTCAGATTAGAGAATTAGTTACACATAATTAAAGAAGAAAACAAAATAATAATGATAATGAATGAAAACATAATATTGAAAAAGAATTGAAGATCGAAAGTACCTTGATACAATTAAAAGCTATGAATTGTTCTGATTTACAATGGTAGGATGTGTTTAAATAGGCTCTACAAATCTTGCCTAGCAAGATATTGCCTTCTATTACAATTAGGATTTAAAGAAGGTACCCAAAACTGCCCAGAATACAATTAGAATTAGAAAAAGGGCAAAACAGTAAATTCCCAGCCTTCTTTAATAAAGATTACGTGCGCGACTTTATTCAGCTTATTTCTTGCACTTGTTTCCTATCCCAGGTTGTAGAAAATCTCTCAAGCTTCGCGTGGGCAGTAAGATCGCTGAAAACGGACTTCTAGAACTCCAGATATGGCCAAAACAGTATAAGCTGCGCAGCCTTCCCGGAAAATCCGAATTTTAATCAATTAAATCTCCCCGGCAGCGGCGCCAATTTGTTAGTAGTATTTTTGTGTGTTCGTTCTCAGGGAAGGACTAAATTTAATACAAAGTTCAGGTTTCTTATCTCTTTTCGTCTAGAAGTGTGTAAGAAGAATTTTGGGTTTGTGGATTAACTAAATTAACCAAGAACTAATTATAAGCACTAATAATTAATTTTAAACTGAGATTCAAATATATGGGAAAATAATCTAAGAACTGTGGTTCTTCACTTGGTCTCAATACATGTTCAATATTAATGTGATATCTGCGTTCCTACCTTGCTGAAAACAATTCTTCTAAAGTTATACTGCACCCTCCCAGGTTACAATATAGTGCCTACAGCTACACCCTAATTGTCACTCCCGTGATACAATCAAAGTATATCTATAAACTGTTAAGTGCCAAGAATTATATGTCTCACAATTCTCCTATTAATCTCCCGATCTAATATTCAAATTATGTCTGTTAAATCATGTACTAAGATTGCAACTTCTCTCCCAAGCTTATTACAATCCCTAGAATACAATCAAAAGTTAGCTACTCTTCTAATTGTGTTAAGATCTCATTAACAGATCAGCAAAGCAGAAAATCACGTAATCAAGCATGCATGAATACCAAGGAATACTACCCAATCCTCAGATTAGAGAATTAGTTACACATAATTAAAGAAGAAAACAAAATAATAATGATAATGAATAAAAACATAATATTGAAGGAAGAATTAAAGATCAAAAGTACCTTAATACAATTGTTAGCTATCAATTGTTCTATATATTGTTATGATTTACAATGGTAGGATGTGTTTATATAGGCTCTACAAATCTTGCCCAGCAAGATATTGCCTTCTATTACAATTAGGATTTAAAGAAGGTACCCAAAACTGCCCAGAATACAATTAGAATTAGAAAAAGGGCAAAACAGTAAATTCCCAGCCTTCTTTAATCAAGATTACGTGCGCGACTTTATTCAGCTTATTTCTTGCACTTGTTTCCTATCCCAGGTTGTAGAAAATCTCTCAAGCTTCGCGTGGACAGTAAGATCGCTGAAAACGGACTTCTAGAACTCCAGATATGGCCAAAACAGTATAAGCTGCGCAGCCTTCCCGGAAAATCCGAATTTTAATCAATTAAATCTCCAAAAACGACAAAAGCTTAGATATTCTTGGAAACCTGCACAACTACACAAAACACATCAAAACTACACAAACTTGAGTCCAAAACAATCAATTTAAGCCGATATAGAATGTTCCAAGTGGATATAAAATCCACTTATCAAACACCCCCAAACTTAAACCGATGCTTGTCCTCAAGCATAAACAATTACAACTAACTAATTAGTACCACTTCCGTAGGTGATCACGGTTGCATTTGGCATATGCAACAAGCCCTTTAAACCCCTAGGCAGCCCTAGTGGACGAGTAAGGTCTCGTGAGGGCCTATAGCGAATGTACCCACAAAATCCATTTACCTAATGCAATGCAATGCATGAATGCAACTAATATGAAAAATGCAATTAATATAGCCTACCATACCTTCAAATCCTCTCATGCCATATCAACTTAAGAATCAAAGTAAATACGCAATGTCTTGGTGTCGAAAGTGCAAGTATTCACATAGTCTACTCAATGAACATGCATAAGTTCTCACAAGTCCATGTCAAGTGTAAGAATAAGTTAGTAAACATGCTAAGCCTACAAGAGCACATCTTTGAGACAAAACTCGGGATCTCATACGCAAAAATAAGCAAACACTCACAATCCACTCACAAAAGAATATTCACTCAAGATCAAGGGTAAGTGTATCACTCAATTCCAACAAAATCATAAACATGCTTGACATTTGGTATCAATCTAACTCTTAACACAACATACATCAATGACGATAATCAAAAGGTCTTTAATTGGGTTGTAACGTGGGCTAGGGACAAGGTATGTCTAATAAGCCAAAACAGGTGAAGTGTCAAAAGCTAGTAAGTACCATAATGAACCATTCACAACACCCTATTTTCCCCCCACATAAATTTTACTAAGAACACTCGACTAGTCGACTAAAGTAGGATCACAACAAACACAAACATGCTCTCATAATATATTTTTTTTCTCTTTTTTTTTTCTTTTTTTCTTTTTTTTTCTTCTTTTTTTTTTCTCTTTTTTTTTTCTTTTTTTTTCTTTTTTTTTCGAGAGCTAAATAAAACAATAATATAAACAATAACAATGATCCCACAATTTATTACATATGCCGACTATCAAGTAACAACCAAACCCAATCTCAATATTTTCCTCAAAAGTATGACCAACAATAAACCCCTCCTTGCACACCTTATTACTTCCTTAAGCACTATACTAGCCTTTGACAATGTGGGTTCAAATTAATGTAAGGCCAATACAAGAAAAAGGTCTAGGCAAGTAATGTGGTATGTCACCGAAAGAATAGGATTAAGCTCAATGGGTAACTAATTGATCATGTAAACATGGTGTGGTAATATGGAAAATATGTTGTTATTCCTAAATGCCTTTATCATTTTAATCGTCAAATAATGTCATGCGTTTCAAGAAAGACCTCAAACAACTGCTAGCAATGCAAACAATCCGTGGACACTCAAGCAAACGAATAAATTGCAAAAAATATGCAATATGGCTCAAAAACTCACTTGGTGGAAAAACATACTCAATCCCAAGCAAAAATCTCTCTAACGCACCAACTTGTATTCAAAGCATGCAAACTAAATCATCTTGCACATATTCATGTTCTTCTAATTACTTACAACATTCAATAAGTCTACTAGCTTCAACTTACTAGTGTATGTGTGTGCACAAGAACAAAGCATATCACTTCTCAATCAAAAGCGTCAACAACACAAAATTCCTATCAAGCATGGGTGCAAATGCAAACTATTATGAACTCACATGATATACGAAAAAAAACAAAAAAAAAAAACAGAATGTCCTATATGAAACACACGTAGATAACACGAACAAATATGCATAATTTACTACTACTAATATGCAAATCATGAAATCCTACATGAACAATTAATACAACAACAACTACATATCCCTCAAACCACCCCCAAACTTAAAATATTCAATGTCCGCATTGAATGGAAGTAAATACAAGGGATAGTAGAAAACATACCTACTCGTCCTCCTCCTCGGATGAATCTGGCGGAGGATACTGCATACGAGCTCCATAGTCTGGCCACCTTGCCTGAACACTACAAAATCCAATTGACAAGAACACAAATTCGTAATAAAAATAAGATTAGAGAAAAAGATTTACCCAATACGAATCAAAGAGGTGAACTTGCAATAAATTCCTCTTTAGAATTGAATTTTTAGAGATTAAAATAAAATAGAAGAGGAATTGGAATTGTATGTATAGGAGGGTATATAAAAATAGTAATAATAAATATAATAATAATAATAATAATAATAAATATAATAATAATAATAAATATAATAATAATAAAAATAATAATTAAATATGAATAATAATAATAATAATAATAATAATAAATAATAATAATAATAATAATAATAATAAGTAAGAATTAGAATAGAAATAGGTTTAGAATTTTTGGAGAAAAGATGGAGGGTTTTAGAATTAAAATAGGAAAAGAATTAGGAATTAGGGATTGAGGTTAAAATAATAGAAGAAAGGTGTAAGAAATTTGTGTTATTAAAACACAAATAATCGTGTAAAACAATGTCCGGACAGGAACCAACTCGCGCCGCAGCGTGAAAAAGCAGCGCCGCGTCCTTGCACCTCTCCTGTTACCACACTTTTTTTTTTATATTGATGGCCACAAAACTTACCTGCCTTTGCATATTACACTCGCCCACCTGGAGTGTATACACGCACCTCCTCATGCAGACTGGTCAGACTCTACATGGCGCTGCGGCCCCAAATTTCGGCGCTGCGGCCTGAAACTGTTTCTGCTACTGTTGAAAATTTCGTTCCTTTTTTTTTTTTTTTTTTTTTTGAAACACAAAATTTTTTTTCTACACAAATACGTGGGTTGCCTCCCACGAAGCGCTTCTTTAACGTCAATAGCTTGACGTTACTTCCAAGCCTCCATTATGGATGATAATAGGTCGCCTGGTCCTCTCTTCGCAATACTTCATCATCATCTCGGCGGCACACTTTCTGCCTTTTCTCCTCGCTTTGCCTATTCATGTAACAACCATGTCCTCTTCCAATGCCTTCATCTGTTGACCCAAAATCTGACAATTTGTAGAACAACACTCGGGCTTCGCTTGAATATAATGGAGGAGGGTAAATGTAAATTGATGAAGCCTTTGGTTCCTCAACGAGAACTTCCTCCATTGGCTCTAATGCGCTACCTCCATCTTTATACTCTGAGACAAGTAGAAGACCTGCATCTTTCTCATGTTCATCAACCTCTTGGTTCGCACATACCCATTCTTGAAATTTCTGTAGCCCAACAGTGTCTTCTAGGTTCGCACAAAACAATTCTTGAAATTTGCGTAGCTCATCAGTGTCTGTCTCAAATAGTGCCCTTTCCAAATCATCCACCTCACTAGCTTGATCAAATTCCTCACATGGCTTATGAACACTCTCCTCCTCTTGGAATTTGTCTTCTTCAATTATGCATGCAGTACCTTGCTCCAAGTCATCAATTTTCTGGAATTGCCTCTTGTATGAATTGTTGTTTTTCTTGTTCCAAGGCTCTCACAGCTTGAGCAACTAGAATCTCCAAAGATTTAAGAGACTCCTCACTACTCTTTACAAACATCATAACCTCATCCCTAACATTAACCTCATCTGACTGAAAAGTAGGAGTAGGTTGCTGATGTTGAAACTCTTCACTTCCATAGTAATATGACATATCTGGAACATCTTGCTGGTACTGTTGAGGATGGTATTGAAAATATGGTTGCTCCTCATAAGTGACATATGGATCAACTCCTTCGTAGTAACAATATTGTGATGGATCATGAACGCCAAAATACTGCTCACATGGCTGAGCCTGTTGAATACCACCTTGGTTGCTCCAGCACTGATACGTCTCATGTGCGCCCGCACATAGCTCACAAACACTAACCACCTGCTGAACTCCATAGTAAAAATCCATCTTTCTCTGACAAGTACCTGAAACACCAACGAACTACAAGAATAGATGAGAAAAAAAAAACAATCTGAGTCAGTGAACTCTAACGACCACTATTGACAAGCACATAAACCAAAAATAAAACACCAATGATCCCCGGCAGCGGCGCCAAAAACTTGTTTACACTAAATCACGCAAGTGCACGTGGTCACAAGTAATATATAAGGTTAAGTCCAAATTCGTTCCCACAGAGATCTGGTTATGGTTTTAATTCAGTAAACGCACCTATGCAACAGTGTATGATCTTAATTCACTGCTAAGACAATTAATAAATTAAGGTTTTAACTAACTAAATTAAACTAAGAAACAAATTAACAAAACTACGAATTAACTAACTAACAAGAATTGAAATCTAATTACTTCTGCAAGAAAAACCATGGGATCCTAACTTCATTAAATACTTTGCTTAGATCTGACGCCTTTAATCACTATATGCAATGGTTATGATATCTGATCGGACAACACGAAACAAGTACACGCTACTTCTCAGTATACGTATACCAAACTAAACATACATCCACAAAAGAGATAGAAGATGAATAGACACCAATTATGCTTAGACCCTATATCTCTATAGAATTTGAAAACATAACGGTTGAAGCACAAGTTATCCACTTAGATCACATAGGGTAGCATATTATCTCTAATCATGCCACAAATCATGATGTTAAAACATCAACCTATCCTATGCTAGCATGGCAAGTTCTAAATCTCAAGATCCACTCTCGCTTCACAAGAGATTAACAAATTAGATGTTAGCTACGCATCTAAATACATGAAACACAACCATACGAGGATATCAGATATACATCACACACAGATCTTTAAAGCATCAAGATACTAAAGCTCCATAAATAAATCTGTTAGAATCCCATGACAACGATTAGTTCATAATCGAACCTCTCGTCATCATGGGATCTGATGAAACCATGATAAAAACAAAGTATGAAAATATACAAATAAACCTAAGTAATTGATATGTAATTAATCTACTCCTAATGATGATGATCTTCCTCATCCAATTTACAAGGGTTGGATGTGTTTATATAGGCTCTAGACATCTTGCCCAGCAAGAAAATACCAAAACAGAATTATAATAGAATTTCTGCAAGATACGTTTCCTAAACTGATTCTGTTTTTTAAGGGAAATTCGTAGCTGACTTTTCTTCTGTTTTTCTGGAACGTTCCAAACGTAATTGGGCTTCTGGACCACCTTAGAATGATAGAGAATCTCGTTATCTTCGCGTGGACTGCTTACGGACTGAAAACAGACTTATAGAACTCAAGATATGGCCCAAACAGTGAATCTCACGCGTGCAGCCCAATAAATCCGAATTTTAATAAATTCAATCTCCAAAAACGACAAAAACATCCACCATAATCAACATCCTTGTAAATCTGCACAACTAAAGAAAGAATAAATCTGCGCACAAAATTTCTAATTACGAACGAACTTGATATTGCCCAGAAAAGCCGTATGTTCCTCCGCCACCTTATGTTCCTCCAATTCCTTTTCCACAGAGACTTCACAACAGGCAGTTAGAGAAGCAGTACGAGAAGTTCTTGACTATGTTCCGGCAGTTGCATGTCAATATTCCTTTGGCTGAAGCTTTGAATCAAATGCCACTCTATGCTAAATTTCTTAAGGAGATGTTGACAAAGAAGAGGAAACTTGAGGATGCAGAAACCATTACTCTCAATGCTGAATGCAGTGCAGTCATCCAAAAGGCCATTCCTCAGAAATTGAAAGATCCGGGAAGCTTTTCTTTGCCTTGCACTATTGGGAAGATGGAGAACGTGAAAGCCTTGTGTGATTTAGGGGCTAGTGTGAGTTTAATGCCATATTCAATTTGCAAACGACTTGGTCTTGGGGAGCTTAAAAAGACACGGATTTCACTTCAGTTAGCGGATCGTTCTGTTAAATATCCGTTGGGGATCATCGAAGATGTGGTTGTCAAAGTTGATAAATTTGTCATACCTTGTGATTTTGTGGTGTTAGAGATGGATGAAGATGTCGAGATGCCCATTATCTTGGGAAGGCCATTCTTGGCTACTGCTGGCACTACAATTGATGTTAAAGCTGGAAAATTGACATTGAATGTTGGCGAGGACAAAGTGGAATTTGATCTGAACAAAGCAATGAAGATACCTCCTTTTGGAGCAACTTGTTTTACCATTGATATAGTGGATGATATCGTGCAACTAGAAAATGAACACTTCATGGGAGCAGAAAGGATATTAGATGAGGTAGTAGAAGAAGAAGCACTTGTTGTTCGAGACACAGAAGTTGAGATGGTTTTTACGCTTTCAGAGGCACCACAGGTGGAACTTAAACCTTTACCTGCTAATTTGAGGTATGCCTTTCTTGGTCCTAATGATACATATCCTGTGGTAGTTTCTGCATTGCTTAGTGATGATGAGCTGGAAAAATTATTACATGTTCTTCGGCAATATAAATCAGCTATTGGTTGGACAATTCAAGATATCAAGGGAATTAGCCCTGCTCTTTGCATGCATAGAATTGCCTTAGAAGATGATCATAAGCCTGTGATTGAGGGACAAAGAAGATTGAATCCGAATTTGCAAGAGGTGGTTAAGAAAGAAATCACTAAGTTGCTTGATGCTGGTATCATATATTCGGTTCCGCACAGTAAGTGGGTTAGTCCTATTCATGTTGTGCCTAAGAAAGGTGGGATGACTGTTGTTCACAATGAGAAGAATGAATTAATTCCCACGAGAACAGTAACAGGTTGGAGAGTTTGCATTGATTATAGGAAGTTGAATAACGCTACTCGCAAAGATCACTTTCCCCTCCCATTCATTGATCAAATGCTCGAAAGGTTGGCGGGTAATGAGTATTACAACTTTCTGGATGGTTTCTCGGGCTACTTTCAGATTCCTATTGCACCCGAAGATCAGGAGAAGACCACCTTTACTTGTCCTTATGGTACTTTTGCTTATCGGAGGCTTCCTTTTGGTTTGTGTAATGGTCCTTCGACGTTTCAACGGCTCATGAACCACATATTCTCAGATTTTATAGGGAAAGACATGGAGGTCTTCATGGATGACTTCACAGTTTATGGTTCTTCCTTTGAATCATGTTTAGCCAGTTTGTCGAAGGTGTTGCAGAGATGTACTGAAACTAATCTTGTTCTTAATTGGGAAAAGTGTCACTTTATGGTGAAGGAAGGCATTGTGCTTGGGCATAAAATCTCTAATAGAGGCATTGAGGTCGATAGAGCAAAAATTGAAGTTATTGAAAAATTGCCACCACCTTTATCTGTGAAAGGAATTCGAAGCTTTCTTGGTCATGCTGGTTTTTATCGACGATTCATCAAGGATTTCTCCAAGTTAGCTCGGCCTCTCTGTAATCTTCTTGAAAAGGATCGTGTTTTTGACTTTGATGAAAGTTGTCTTGTTGCGTTTAACAAGCTGAAGAAAGAACTTACTTCTGCACCCATAGTTACATCTCCCGATTGGAGCTTGCCATTTGAACTTATGTGTGATGCTAGTGACTATGCTGTGGGTGTTGTTCTTGGGCAAAAGAAGGATAAGCGTATGCATGTGATAGCTTATGCAAGCAAGACTCTTGATGATGCACAAATCAACTATTCAACTACGGAGAAAGAGCTACTTGCAGTGGTGTTTGCACTTGATAAATTTAGATCCTATCTTGTTGGGTCTAAGGTGATTGTCTATTCAGATCATGCTGCAATTCGTTTCTTGATGACAAAGAAGGATGCCAAGCCTCGTCTAGTTCGTTGGATTCTCTTACTCCAGGAATTTGATCTTGAGATTCGAGATAAGAAGGGGTCCGAGAATTTGGTAGCTGATCACTTATCTAGGTTGGATCAATGAGATGGAGAGGTAGGAGGTGAAAAACCTATCAATGATAAATTTCCGGAAGAGCAGCTTCTAGGTGTGTCCTTGTCTACACCATGGTATGCAGATTTTGTGAACTACATTGTGGGAGGAGTTGTGCCGGATGATCTATCGTATAACCAAAAGAAGAAATTCTTTTATGATGTGAAGCACTACTATTGGGAGGAACCGCTACTTTACAAGGAGTGTGCTGATGGAATGTTTCGTAGATGTGTGCCTCATGATGAAGTTCCTCATATTTTCAGGCATTGTCATTCTCTGGAGTGTGGAGGTCATAACAGTAGTATGAAGACAGTGGCAAAGGTTTTGCAGTCAGGATTCTATTGGCCAACCATGCATCAGGATGCTAGAGACTTTGTGGCAAAGTGTGATAGATGTCAGCGAGTTGGAAATATTTCGAGGAGGAACGAGATGCCTTTACAATCTATTCTTGAGGTGGAGATATTCGATGTGTGGGGGATGGACTTCATGGGTCCATTTCCATCTTCTTATGGGAACCAGTATATTTTGGTAGGAGTTGATTATGTCTCTAAATGGGTTGAAGCTATTGCATCTCCTACTAATGATGCTAGAGTGGTGAAGAAGTTCCTAAAGAAGCATGTGTTCACTAGATTTGGAGTGCCAAGGGCTATTATAAATGATGGAGGTGCACACTTTTGCAATAAACAGGTGGCTGATCTCTTGAGAAAGTATGGTGTGACACAAAAGGTGGCAACTCCTTATCATCCGCAAACAAGTGGACAAGTTGAGATTTCGAATCGTGAGCTGAAGTCAATTTTGGAGAAGACAGTGGCAGCGTCGAGAAAGGATTGGTCAACAAAGCTTGATGATGCACTTTGGGCATATAGGACGGCGTTTAAAACACCTATTGGAATGTCTCCTTTATGTTCTTTCTAAGCTTTTGTCGTTTTTGGAGATTTAATTGATTAAAATTCGGATTTTCCGGGAAGGCTGCGCAGCTTATACTGTTTTGGCCATATCTAGAGTTCTAGAAGTCCGTTTTCAGTGATCTTACTGCCCACGCGAAGCTTGAGAGATTTTCTACAACCTGGGATAGGAAACAAGTGCAAGAAATAAGCTGATTAAAGGCGCGCACGTAATCTTAATTAAAGAAGGCTGGGAATTTACTGTTTTGCCCTTTTTCTAATTCTAATTGTATTCTGGGCAGTTTTGGGTACCTTCTTTAAATCCTAATTGTAATAGAAGGCAATTTCTTTCTAGGCAAGATTTGTAGAGCCTATTTAAACACATCCTACCATTGTAAATCATAACAATTCATAGCTAACAATTCATAGCTTTTAATTGTATCAAGGTACTTTCGATCTTCAATTCTTTTTCAATATTATGTTTTTATTCATTATCATTATTATTTTGTTTTCTTCTTTAATTATGTGTAACTAATTCTCTAATCTGAGGATTGGGTAGTATTCCTTGGTATTCATGCATGCTTGATTACGTGATTTTCTGCTTTGCTGATCTGTTAATGAGATCTTAACACAATTAGAAGAGTAGCTAACTTTTGATTGTATTCTAGGGATTGTAATAAGCTCGAGAGAGAAGTTGCAATCTTAGTACATGATTTAACAGACATAATTTGAATATTAGATCGGGAGATTAATAGGAGAATTGTGAGACATATAATTCTTGGCACTTAACAGTTTATAGATATACTTTGATTGTATCACGGGAGTGACAATTAGGGTGTAGCTGTAGGCACTATATTGTAACCTGGGAGGGTGCAGTATAACTTTAGAAGAATTGTTTTCAGCAAGGTAGGAACACAGATATCACATTAATATTGAGCATGTATTGAGACCAAGTGAAGAACCCCAGTTCTTAGATTGTTTTCCCATATATTTGAATCTCAGTTTAAAATCAATTCTTAGTGCTTATAATTAGTTCTTGGATAATTTAGTTAATATAAAACACATAATTAGTTAAAAAAAATATACAATATGGCTCAAAATCTCACTTGGTGGAAAAACATACTCAATCCCAAGCAAAAATCTCTCTAACGCACCAACTTGTATTCAAAGCATGCAAACTAAATCATCTTGCACATATTCATGTTCTTCTAATTACTTACAACATTCAATAAGTCTACTAGCTTCAACTTACTAGTGTATGTGTGTGCACAAGAACAAAGCATATCACTTCTCAATCAAAAGCGTCAACAACACAAAATTCCTATCAAGCATGGGTGCAAATGCAAACTATTATGAACTCACATGATATACGAAAAAATAAAAACAGAATGTCCTATATGAAACAAACGTAGATAACACAAACATAAATGCATAATTTACTACTAATAATATGCAAAGCATGAAATCCTACATGAACAAATAATACAACAACAACTACATATCCCTCAAACCACCCCCAAACTTAAAATATTCAATGTCCGCATTGAATGGAAGTAAATACAAGGGATAGTAGAAAACATACCTACTCGTCCTCCTCCTCGGATGAATCTGGCGGAGGATACTGCATACGAGCTCCATAGTCTGGCCACCTTGCCTGAACACTACAAAATCCAATTGACAAGAACACAAATTCGTAATAAGATTAGAGAAAAAGATTTACCCAATACGAATCAAAGAGGTGAACTTGCAATAAATTCCTCTTTAGAATTGAATTTTTAGAGATATAAAAAAAAAATATATATAAGAGGAATTGGATTTGTATGTAGAGGTGGGTATATAAAAATAATAATAAATCAAGCATAATTGTCTAGAAGTGTACTCTTGATACGTAATCAAGCATGCATGAATACCAAGGAATACTACCCAATCCTCAGATTAGAGAATTAGTTACACATAATGAAAGAAGAAAACAAAATAATAATAATAATGAATGAAAACATAATATTGAAGAAAGAATTGAAGATCGAAAGTACCTTAATACGATTAAAAGCTATCAATTGTTAGCTATGAATTGTTATCTTTTACAATGGTATGATGTGTTTATATAGGCTCTACAAATCTTGCCCAGCAAGATATTGCCTTCTATTACAATTAGGATTTAAAGAAGGTACCCAAAACTGCCCAGAATACAATTAGAATTAGAAAAAGGGCAAAACAGTAAATTCCCAGCCTTCTTTAATAAAGATTACGTGTAAGGCTGTAATTCGAGTCGGGTGGCTCGCGAGCCTACCCGGCTCGAACTCGTTTAACTGAACCCGGCTCGACTCGAGCTCGTAAACGAGTCGAGCTCGACAGCAATTTTAGGCTCGTTTATATAAACGAGCCGGTCCGGGTATGTACCGAGCTCGAATGAAACCCGGCTCGAAAACTCGAACTCGACCCGGCTCGACTCGAACTCGACCCGGCTCGAGCTCGTTTAAAATTTTTTTTGTTGTTTTTCAAAATATTGTTTCTATTTTTTTAAAAAATATTTTTGGACGATCCAACCGTACGGATGTCAAGCTATATCTAATTAAATGATATTCCTAAATTTTCAAAAAATAAAAGATTAATTTGGTTGGAGATCTTAATAGAACACTTCTATATTGTCTTGTACTCGTAACTAGTGTTTCATCCCAGATTATTGTTTCTATTCTTTTAAAAATATTTTTCGACGATCCAACCATACGGATGTCAAGATATATCTAATTAAATGATGTTCCCAAATTTTGAAAAAATAAAAAATTAATTTGGTTGGAGATCTTAATAGAACACTACTATATTGTCTAGTACTCGTAACTAGTGCTTCGTCCCAGATTATTGTTTCTATTCTTTTAAAAATATTTTTCGATGATCCAACCGTACGAATGTCAAGATATATCTAATTAAATAATATTCCCAAATTTTCAAAAAATAAAAGATTAATTTGGTTGGAGATCTTAATAGAACACTTCTATATTGTCTTGTACTCGTAACTAGTGCTTCGTCCCAGATTATTGTTTCTATTCTTTTAAAAATATTTTTCGACGATCCAACCGTACGGATGTCAAGATATATCTAATTAAATGATATTCCCAAATTTTGAAAAAATAAAAAATTAATTTGGTTGGAGATCTTAATAGAACACTACTATATTGTCTTGTACTCGTAACTAGTGTTTCGTCCCAGATTATTGTTTCTATTCTTTTAAAAATATTTTTCGATGATCCAACCGTACGGATGTCAAGATATATCTAATTAAATGATATTCCCAAATTTTGAAAAAATAAAAAATTAATTTGGTTGGAGATTTTAATAGAACACGACTATATTGTCTTGTACTTGTAACTAGTGCTTCGTCCCATATTATTGTTTCTGTTTTTTTAAAAATATTTTTCGATGATCCAACCGTACGGATGTCAAGATATATCTAATTAAATGATATTCCCAAATTTTGAAAAAATAAAAAATTAATTTGGTTGGAGATCTTAATAGAACACTACTATATTGTCTAGTACTCGTAACTAGTAGTCTAGTGCTTTGTCCCAGATTATTGTTTCTATTTTTTAAAAAATATTTTTCGATGATCCAACCATACGGATGTCAAGATATATCTAATTAAATGATATTCCCAAATTTTGAAAAAATAAAAAATTAATTTGGTTGGAGATCTTAATAGAACACTACTATATTGTCTAGTACTCGTAACTAGTGTTTTGTCCCATATTATTGTTTCTATTTTTTTAAAAATAATTTTCGACGATCCAACCGTACGGATGTCAAAATATATCTAATTAAATGATATTCCCAAATTTTTAAAAAATAAAAAATTAATTTCGTTGGAGATCTTAATAGAAACTCGTTAGGCTCGTTTAACAGCTCGTTAGGCTCGGCTCGTTTAACAGCTTGTTAGGCTCGGCTCGTTTAATAGAACTCGACCCGACTCGTATAACAGTAACTCGCCTCGACTCGTGAGGGCTCGCGAGTAGCTCGACCCGACTCGTGTAACAAACGAGCCGAGTTCGGCGGGGATTTTCGGCTCGTTTAATAAACGAGCTCGGCTCGACTCGTCAAAAAAAGCTCGGCTCGATTTAAAGCTCGGCTCGAACTCGCCCGGCTCGACTCGAATTACAGCCCTAATTACGTGCGCGCCTTTAATAAGTACGTTTCTTGCACTTGTTTCCTATCCCAGGTTGTAGAAAATCTCTCAAGCTTCGCGTGGGCAGTAAGATCGCTGAAAACGGACTTCTAGAACTCCAGATATGGCCAAAACAGTATAAGCTGCGCAGCCTTCCCGGAAAATCCGAATTTTAATCAATTAAATCTCCAAAAATGACAAAAGCTTAGATATTCTTGGAAACCTGCACAACTACACAAAACACATCAAAACTACACAAACTTGAGTCCAAAACAATCAATTTAAGCCGATATAGAATGTTCCAAGTGGATATAAAATCCACTTATCAAACACCCCCAAACTTAAACCGATGCTTGTCCTCAAGCATAAACAATTACAACTACCTAATTAGTACCACTTCCGTAGGTGATCACGGTTGCATTTGGCATATGCAACAAGCCCTTTAAACCCCTAGGCAGCCCTAGTGGACGAGTAAGGTCTCGTGAGGGCCTATAGCGAATGTACCCACAAAATCCATTTATCCTAATGCAATGCAATGCATGAATGCAACTAATATGAAAAATGCAATTAATCTAGCCTACCATACCTTCAAATCCTCTCATGCCATATCAACTTAAGAATCAAAGTAAATACGCAATGTCTTGGTGTCGAAAGTGCAAGTATTCACATAGTCTACTCAATGAACATGCATAAGTTCTCACAAGTCCATGTCAAGTGTAAGAATAAGTTAGTAAACATGCTAAGCCTACAAGAGTACATCTTTGAGACAAAACTCGGGATCTCATACGCAAAAATAAGCAAACACTCACAATCCACTCACAAAAGAATATTCACTCAAGAACAAGGGTAAGTGTATCACTCAATTCCAACAAAATCATAAACATGCTTGACATTTGGTATCAATCTAACTCTTAACACAACATACATCAATGACGATAATCAAAAGGTCTTTAATTGGGTTGTAACGTGGGCTAGGGACAAGGTATGTCAAATAAGCCAAAATAGGTGAAGTGTCAAAAGCTAGTAAGTACCATAATAAATCATACACAACACTCTATTTTCCCCCCACATAAATTTTACTAAGAACACTCACCTAGTCGACTAAAGTAGGATCACAACAAACACAAACATGCTCTCATAATATATTTTTCTCTTTTTTTTTTTCTTTTTTTTTCTTTTTTTTTTCTTTTTTTTTCTCTTTTTTTTCTTCGAGAGCTAAATAAAACAATAATATAAATAATAACAATGATCCCCCAATTTATTACATATGCCGACTATCAAGTAACAACCAAACCCAATCTCAATATTTTCCCCAAAAGTATGACCAACAATAAACCCCTCCTTGCACACCTTATTACTCCCTTAAGCACTTTACTAGCCTTTGACAATGTGGGTTCAAATTAATGTACGGCCAATACAAGAAAAAGGTCTAGGCAAGTAATGTGGTATGTCACCGAAAAATAGGATTAAGCTCAACGGGTTAACTAATTGATCATGTAAACATGGTGTGGTAATATGGGAAAATATGCGGTTATTCCTAAATGCCTTTATCATTTTAATCGTCAAATAATGTCATGCGTTTCAAGAAAGACCTCAAACAACTGCTAGCAATGCAAACAATCCGTGGACACTCAAGCAAACGAATAAATTGAAAAAAATATGCAATATGGCTCAAAATCTCACTTGGTGGAAAAACATACTCAATCCCAAGCAAAAAATCTCTCTAACGCACCAACTTGTATTCAAAGCATGCAAACTAAATCATCTTGCACATATTCATGTTCTTCTAATTACTTACAACATTCAATAAGTCTACTAGCTTCAACTTACTAGTGTATGTGTGCACAAGAACAAAGCATATCACTTCTCAATCAAAAGCGTCAACAACACAAAATTCCTATCAAGCATGGGTGCAAATGCAAACTATTATGAACTCACATGATATACTAACATAAAAATAGAATGTCCTATATGAAACAAACGTAGATAACACAAACATAAATGCATAATTTACTACTAATAATATGCAAAGCATGAAATCCTACATGAACAAATAATACAACAACAACTACATATCCCTCAAACCACCCCCAAACTTAAAATATTCAATGTCCGCATTGAATGGAAGTAAATACAAGGGATAGCAGAAAACATACCTACTCGTCCTCCTCCTCGGATGAATCTGGCGGAGGATACTGCATACGAGCTCCATAGTCTGGCCACCTTGCCTGAACACTACAAAATCCAATTGACAAGAACACAAATTCGTAATAAGATTAGAGAAAAAGATTTACCCAATACGAATCAAAGAGGTGAACTTGCAATAAATTCCTCTTTAGAATTGAATTTTTAGAGATATAAAAAAAAATTAAAAATATAAGAGGAATTGGATTTGTATGTAGAGGTGGGTATATAAAAATAATAATAATAAATTTAATAATAATAATAATAAAAAAAAAATAAAATAAAATAAATATAAATATAAAAAAAAATAAGAATAATAAGAATAATAATAATAATAATAATAATAATAATAATAATAATAATAATAATAATAATAAGAATAAGAATAGAAATAGGTTTAGAATTTTTGGAGAAAAGATGGGGGTTTTGGAATTGAAATAGGAAAAGAATTAGAGAGAATGGGGGTATAAATAGATAAATAGGGGTGAAAGATTTTTTTTTTAATACAAGACAACACAAACCAGCGCACAACACATGAAAAAAACATTACTGAAAATTTCTGATAACACTGGATCACGCGCCAACTGCGCGCGTAGTAAGCAATCTGCCCCACACCCAGACACGCAGGCGCAACATGCGTGACAGGCGTGCAGGCTGCCCCAGGACCAGTAACGCAGGAGCAACCTGCGTTACCCACTGCGCCAGAAACAGAAACGGAGGCGCAGCCTGCGTTACACACTCAAAAATCGTTTTTTTTTTTTTTTTTTTTTTTTTTTTAAATACTCAAATTTTTTTTTTCTTCCTACACTAATGCGTGGGTTGCCTCCCACGAAGCGCTTCTTTAACGTCAATAGCTTGACGTATTTCTACCTGCAAACTTCAATGAACAGAAAAAGCAAACAGATGCACATATCTACGAATTAGTAATAAAATTATGATGTGCATATATGCCTTAGATCCATTGAAAAGTACGAAAACTTTCAAGAACCTATCATGCTCAAGAGACTTGGAAACATCAAAATAGCTAGAAAAGTCATCAGAATAATCATTATAAGTACGACTCATATACTCCTCCCAAATCGGATCCTTATACTCTAAAGCAAGATTTTCAACTTCATCAATCTTAACTTCCTTCTCTTCTATAATTGGACACTCATCAATTTTAATCTCGTCTACCAATGTATTAAGCTCAAAATTTTCTAGATTTGGTAGAATTTCAATTGCATCCAAATTATCATTAATGTGCGTGGGACAATTATCAACTACACAAGTAGACTTATCAGACACAACATTGTCATCAATTGCTAAATAAGAATCATGGCATAGAGGAAAATTGACACAAGGGGGAGTTCTATAACATCCTTCATACCACACTGCTCGAACTTCCCAAATAAAATTATTTAGTTTAGCATTCTCCTCGTACCAAGCTATTGAATCACATGGAATATCATTATCACTAGCAATTTCTAAAGTTGGTTCATCAACAACTCCCAATGAAAGTAAAGGAGGATTAGACTGAGTTCCTTGAATTATTTTATTGAGCGCAATCTCCCAATCAGCAAGTAAAGAAGGATTAGACTGAGTTAAACTCGTATCAACATCATTACACATATATGGATAAACATCATCATGACATTGATTTTCAAACGAATATGAATAATCATTGCTAGGGGCATATGGAGCATAAAATGAGTTCTCAGAATAGAACGAATTCACCTGATATGCATTACAATCCTCATAAGAATTGAATTGTGGGTAAGGATTGAAGTCTTGATATTGTTCCTGACTGTTGTAGAAATTCTGAGCATTGTTCCAACCAAAGTTGTACTCCATCTAGTCTCTCTCCTCAAAACCTGTTTAAGTTGTCTACCTCAAAGAACCTGTAGACACTCCAAAGAAAGAAACACAAAAAGAAAGAAAAGAAAAATATATACAAAGATAAAATCTAAACAATAAGAAACAATTAACCTAAACTCAACTATACTGCCTTCCCCGGCAGCGGCGCCAATTTGTTAGTAGTATTTTTTGTTGTTCGTTCGCAGGGAAGGACTGAATTGTAATATCAAGTTCAGGTTTCTTATCTCTTTACGTCTAGAAGTGTGTGAGAAGAATTTTGGGTTTGTGTATTAACTAAATTAACCAAGAACTAATTATAAGCACTAAGAATTGATTTTAAACTGAGATTCAAATATATAGGAAAACAATCTAAGAACTGGGGTTCTTCACTTGGTCTCAATACATGCTCAATATTAATGTGATATCTGTGTTCCTACCTTGCTGAAAACAATTCTTCTAAAGTTATACTGCACCCTCCCAGGTTACAATATAGTGCCTACAGCTACACCCTAATTGTCACTCCCGTGATACAATCAAAGTATATCTATAAACTGTTAAGTGCCAAGAATTATATGTCTCACAATTCTCCTATTAATCTCCCGATCTAATATTCAAATTATGTCTGTTAAATCATGTACTAAGATTGCAACTTCTCTCCCAAGCTTATTACAATCCCTAGAATACAATCAAAAGTTAGCTACTCTTCTAATTGTGTTAAGATCTCAATAACAGATCAGCAAAGCAGAAAATCACATAATCAAGCATGCATGAATACCAAGGAATACTACCCAATCCTCAGATTAGAGAATTAGTTACGCATATTTAATAAAGAAAACATAATAATAATGATAATTAATGAAAACATAATATTGAAGAAAGAATTTAAGATCGAAAGTACCTTGATATGATTTAAAAGCTATGAATTGTTAGCTATGAATTGTTATCTTTTACAATGGTATGATGTGTTTATATAGGCTCTACAAATCTTGCCCAGCAAGATATTGCCTTCTATTACAATTAGGATTTAAAGAAGGTACCCAAAACTGCCCAGAATACAATTAGAATTAGAAAAAGGGCAAAACAGTAAATTCCCAGCCTTCTTTAATAAAGATTACGTGCGCGCCTTTAATAAGTACGTTTCTTGCACTTGTTTCCTATCCCAGGTTGTAGAAAATCTCTCAAGCTTCGCGTGGGCAGTAAGATCACTGAAAACGGACTTCTAGAACTCCAGATATGGCCAAAACAGTATAAGCTGCGCAGCCTTCCCGGAAAATCCGAATTTTAATCAATTAAATCTCCAAAAACGACAAAAGCTTAGATATTCTTGGAAACCTGCACAACTACACAAAACACATCAAAAATACACAAACTTGAGTCCAAAACAATCAATTTAAGCTGATATAGAATGTTCCAAGTGGATATTAAATCCACTTATCAAACACCCCCAAACTTAAACCGATGCTTGTCCTCAAGCATAAACAATTATAACTACCTAATTAGTACCACTTCCGTAGGTGATCACGGTTGCATTTGGCATATGCAACAAGCCCTTTAAACCCCTAGGCAGCCCTAGTGGACGAGTAAGGTCTCGTGAGGGCCTATAGCGAATGTACCCACAAAATCCATTTATCCTAATGCAATGCAATGCATGAATGCAACTAATATGAAAAATGCAATTAATCTAGCCTACCATACCTTCAAATCCTCTCATGCCATATCAACTTAAGAATCAAAGTAAATACGCAATGTCTTGGTGTCGAAAGTGCAAGTATTCACATAGTCTACTCAATGAACATGCATAAGTTCTCACAAGTCCATGTCAAGTGTAAGAATAAGTTAGTAAACATGCTAAGCCTACAAGAGCACATCTTTGAGACAAAACTCGGGATCTCATATGCAAAAATAAGCAAACACTCACAATCCACTCACAAAAGAATATTCACTCAAGAACAAGGGTAAGTGTATCACTCAATTCCAACAAAATCATAAACATGCTTGACATTTGGTATCAATCTAACTCTTAACACAACATACATCAATGACGATAATCAAAAGGTCTTTAATTGGGTTGTAACGTGGGCTACGGACAAGGTATGTCAAATAAGCCAAAATAGGTGAAGTGTCAAAAGCTAGTAAGCACCATAATAAATCATACACAACACTCTATTTTCCCCCCACATAAATTTTACTAAGAACACTCGACTAGTCGACTAAAGTAGGATCACAACAAACACAAACTTGCTCTCATAATATATTTTTTCTTTTTTTTTTTCTTTTTTTTTTTTTTTCGAGAGCTAAATAAAACAATAATATAAATAATAACAATGATCCCCCAATTTATTACATATGCCGACTATCAAGTAAACAACCAAACCCAATCTCAATATTTTCCCCAAAAGTATGACCAACAATAAACCCCTCCTTGCACACCTTATTACTCCCTTAAGCACTATACTAGCCTTTGACAATGTGGGTTCAAATTAATGTAAGGCCAATACAAGAAAAAGGTCTAGGCAAGTAATGTGGTATGTCACCGAAAAAAAAAATAGGATTAAGCTCAACGGGTTAACTAATTGATCATGTAAACATGGTGTGGTAATATGGGAAAATATGCGGTTATTCCTAAATGCCTTTATCATTTTAATCGTCAAATAATGTCATGCGTTTCAAGAAAGACCTCAAACAACTGCTAGCAATGCAAACAATCCGTGGACACTCAAGCAAACGAATAAATTGCAAAATGCAATATGCAATAAGGCTCAAAATCTCACTTGGTGGAAAAACATACTCAATCCCAAGCCAAAAATCTCTCTAACGCACCAACTTGTATTCAAAGCATGCAAACTAAATCAACTTGCACATATTCATGTCCTTCTAATTACTTACAACATTCAATAAGTCTACTAGCTTCAACCTACTAGTGTATGTGTGTGCACAAGAACAAAGCATATCACTTCTCAATCAAAAGCGTCAACAACACAAAATTCCTATCAAGCATGGGTGCAAATGCAAACTATTATGAACTCACATGATATACAAAAAAAAAATAATAATAATAAAAAATAAAAACAGAATGTCCTATATGAAACAAACGTAGATAACACGAACAAATATGCATAATTTACTACTACTAATATGCAAAGCATGAAATCCTACATGAACAAATAATACAACAACAACTTACTAATCCCTCAAACCACCCCCAAACTTAAAATATTCAATGTCCGCATTGAATGGAAGTAAATACAAGGGATAGCAGAAAACATACCTACTCGTCCTCCTCCTCGGAAGAATCAGAATCTGGAGGTGGATACTGCGTACGAGCTCCATAGACTGGCCACCTTGCCTGAATACCCGCATCTCTCAAAGCTGTAGCCATATCTTGAGCATACTCCCTGTTACAAGCATGAATAGCATCCATCCGCCTATACAAACGCCTAAAGTGGGCATCCAAAACTCTCGGTACTCTTGAAACACGTGGTTGAGCGCCCGCTCCATGACCACTAGCACCAACATCATCAACAATATAACCAAGCCCCCTCGGATGTGGAACCCCACCTTGCCAGTCAGGCATTCGATCAATAGTCACATCAGTAATGGTAGCCAAAGGTGACTGCAACTCCTCATCCGCACCCCATATAACACCACTATCCTTACACAAACCAGCTATAATAGAAGCATGGGGCATTGATGACAGCGCATTAGACTTTAAAAACCGCAGAATATTCTGATGAACAATATAAGCTACATCAATGTACTTCCCCTTGAGAATGCCCCAAAGAAGAATCGCTCTATCAGCTGTTACCTCACCCGTATGAGAAGTAGGCATAATATTCGCACAGATAAATAAATACCATGCTCGCGCAAACTTATTCATCGCAGAAGACAGAAAATTAATCGGCTCAGTGGTTCCCAATTTATACTTCCAAACTGTACCAGGAACACATAATTCACGAACAATTGCCTCCAAATCCACCTCCTTACTAGTCTTCCTTGCCCAATCTTCATCCCCCACAAGCTTAGGTGGTTGCCCCAAAATTGCACGAATAGCATCAATACTATAATCCACCTGTTTACCTCTAACCATACACACCTCATCCGGCTCACCTTTAGCATTAGCATAAAACTCCCTAACAATATTCACCGGAACAGGAGCAGGTGCCTTACAAATATCTCCCCAACGTAACTCACTAATCACATCAACCAACCCATAATGACGAGTTGGCATAAATCCCTTTTCTTTCGCCACTGACCTTAACAACAACCGATTATACTCAACCTCCGCATCCGGAGAAGAAAATCTCTCCACCCTAATAGAACCACCCCTCATTCGCTTAGGCGCCATAATAATCAAAACCCCACTCAACAATAGCACCACCAACAATCACCAAGAAATATCCCACCAAAAACCACCAAGAAAAATCACACCACAAATACCCAAGTAACAAGAATAATACAAAATCCCCAATTTACAAGAACACAAATTCGTAATAAAATAAAATAGAGAAAAGAAATCCCACTACGAATCAAAGAGGTGAACTTGTACTACTTTTCCCCCAAACTTGAATTTTTAAGAGATGTAGAGGAGGAAGATAATGAATTGGGTGTGTATGGATGGGTATATATAGGCCATGGAGTGATAGGATGAATATAAGAATTGTAATGTGAAAAGGAAAAAATTTAGGTGGAATTTGGAATTTGATATAGGATAGAAAAAATATTTAATGGAGAAAAGAAAAAGAATTAGAAAAGAAATAGGAATTGGAATTTTTTAGGAGAGATGAGGGGTTTTGGAATTAAAATAGGAAAATATTTAGGGGAAAGATGGGAGTATAAAAAGAATTGGGGGAAGAAAATATTTTTTTTATAAATATGTACACAGGTGCACACACGAACATAACAAGTGCACAGCAAAATATTTCAGAATTCTCTCCTGCTGGAAGACGCGCACTCTGCGCGTGGAAGAAGCAAGTTGCTGGACAGGCAGATACGCCGGGGCAGGCCGCGCAACACTGAAGCAGACTGCTCTTAAGACAGTAACGCAGGCGCAGCCTGCGTTACACAAAGGCAGACTGCGGGAACAGCAGAAACGCAGGTGCAGCCTGCGTTACAGGGCTGCAACCTGTTCAAAAATTGATTTTTTTTTTTTTTTTTTTTTAAAAAACACTCAAACTTTTTTTTTTCTTCCTACACTAATGCGTGGGTTGCCTCCCACGAAGCGCTTCTTTAACGTCAATAGCTTGACGTATTTCTACCTGCAAACTTCAATGAACAGAAAAAGCAAACAGATGCACATATCTACGAATTAGTAATAAAATTATGATGTGCATATATGCCTTAGATCCATTGAAAAGTACGAAAACTTTCAAGAACCTATCATGCTCAAGAGACTTGGAAACATCAAAATAGCTAGAAAAGTCATCAGAATAATCATTATAAGTACGACTCATATACTCCTCCCAAATCGGATCCTTATACTCTAAAGCAAGATTTTCAACTTCATCAATCTTAACTTCCTTCTCTTCTATAATTGGACACTCATCAATTTTAATCTCGTCTACCAATGTATTAAGCTCAAAATTTTCTAGATTTGGTAGAATTTTAATTGCATCCAAATTATCATTAATGTGCGTGGGACAATTATCAACTACACAAGTAGACTCATCAGACACAACATTGTCATCAATTGCTAAATAAGAATCATGGCATAGAGGAAAATTGACACAAGGGGGAGTTCTATAACATCCTTCATACCACACTGCTCGAACTTCCCAAATAAAATTATTTAGTTTAGCATTCTCCTCGTACCAAGCTATTGAATCACATGGAATATCATTATCACTAGCAATTTCTAAAGTTGGTTCATCAACAACTCCCAATGAAAGTAAAGGAGGATTAGACTGAGTTCCTTGAATTATTTTATTGAGCGCAATCTCCCAATCAGCAAGTAAAGAAGGATTAGACTGAGTTAAACTCGTATCAACATCATTACACATATATGGATAAACATCATCATGACATTGATTTTCAAACGAATATGAATAATCATTGCTAGGGGCATATGGAGCATAAAATGAGTTCTCAGAATAGAACGAATTCACCTGATATGCATTACAATCCTCATAAGAATTGAATTGTGGGTAAGGATTGAAGTCTTGATATTGTTCCTGACTGTTGTAGAAATTTTGAGCATTGTTCCAACCAAAGTTGTACTCCATCTAGTCTCTCTCCTCAAAACCTGTTTAAGTTGTCTACCTCAAAGAACCTGTAGACACTCCAAAGAAAGAAACACAAAAAGAAAGAAAAGAAAAATATATACAAAGATAAAATCTAAACAATAAGAAACAATTAACCTAAACTCAACTATACTGCCTTCCCCGGCAGCGGCGCCAATTTGTTAGTAGTATTTTTGTGTGTTCGTTCTCAGGGAAGGACTGAATGTAATATCAAGTTCAAGTATCTTATCTCTTTACGTCTAGAAGTGTGTGAGAAGAATTTTGGGTTTTTGTATTAACTAAATTATCCAAGAACTAATTATAAGCACTAAGAATTGATTTTAAACTGAGATTCAAATATATGGGAAAACAATCTAAGAACTGGGGTTCTTCACTTGGTCTCAATACATGCTCAATATTAATGTGATATCTGTGTTCCTACCTTGCTGAAAACAATTCTTCTAAAGTTATACTGCACCCTCCCAGGTTACAATATAGTGCCTACAGCTACACCCTAATTGTCACTCCCGTGATACAATCAAAGTATATCTATAAACTGTTAAGTGCCAAGAATTATATGTCTCACAATTCTCCTATTAATCTCCCGATCTAATATTCAAATTATGTCTGTTAAATCATGTACTAAGATTGCAACTTCTCTCCCAAGCTTATTACAATCCCTAGAATACAATCAAAAGTTAGCTACTCTTCTAATTGTGTTAAGATCTCAATAACAGATCAGCAAAGCAGAAAATCACATAATCAAGCATGCATGAATACCAAGGAATACTACCCAATCCTCAGATTAGAGAATTAGTTACGCATATTTAATAAAGAAAACATAATAATAATGATAATTAATGAAAACATAATATTGAAGAAAGAATTTAAGATCGAAAGTACCTTGATATGATTTAAAAGCTATGAATTGTTATCTTTTACAATGGTATGATGTGTTTATATAGGCTCTACAAATCTTGCCCAGCAAGATATTGCCTTCTATTACAATTAGGATTTAAAGAAGGTACCCAAAACTGCCCAGAATACAATTAGAATTAGAAAAAGGGCAAAACAGTAAATTCCCAGCCTTCTTTAATAAAGATTACGTGCGCGCCTTTAATAAGTACGTTTCTTGCACTTGTTTCCTATCCCAGGTTGTAGAAAATCTCTCAAGCTTCGCGTGGGCAGTAAGATCACTGAAAACGGACTTCTAGAACTCCAGATATGGCCAAAACAGTATAAGCACTAAGAATTGCCGTCTAATTGTAATATAAGGCAATTTTTAGTTAATTAGAATTAGAAGCAGCCTGCCCCAAAGGCAGTTGCGCAGGCGCAAACTGCGTGACTACCCTGCAGCGTGTAATCAAGCATGCATGAATACCAAGGAATACTACCCAATCCTCAGATTAGAGAATTAGTTACACATAATTAAAGAAGAAAACAAAATAATAATGATAATGAATGAAAACATAATATTGAAAAAGAATTGAAGATCGAAAGTACCTTGATACAATTAAAAGCTATGAATTGTTCTGATTTACAATGGTAGGATGTGTTTAAATAGGCTCTACAAATCTTGCCTAGCAAGATATTGCCTTCTATTACAATTAGGATTTAAAGAAGGTACCCAAAACTGCCCAGAATACAATTAGAATTAGAAAAAGGGCAAAACAGTAAATTCCCAGCCTTCTTTAATAAAGATTACGTGCGCGACTTTATTCAGCTTATTTCTTGCACTTGTTTCCTATCCCAGGTTGTAGAAAATCTCTCAAGCTTCGCGTGGGCAGTAAGATCGCTGAAAACGGACTTCTAGAACTCCAGATATGGCCAAAACAGTATAAGCTGCGCAGCCTTCCCGGAAAATCCGAATTTTAATCAATTAAATCTCCAAAAACGACAAAAGCTTAGATATTCTTGGAAACCTGCACAACTACACAAAACACATCAAAACTACACAAACTTGAGTCCAAAACAATCAATTTAAGCCGATATAGAATGTTCCAAGTGGATATAAAATCCACTTATCAGCAATCTCTTCATGCTGTTCTTCAGGAAGCTTCTTAACTTCAGATTGAGCAGTAAGTGCAATAGTCTTCATCTTTCCTTCACTCCTGCTCTTCTTCTGCTGCTTGTCAAGTTCATAAGCTCTCAATTTTCCATATACTGCCTCTAATGAAATCTCATCCAGATCATTAGCTTCCTCAATTGCAGATATCTTCTCATTGTAGAAATCAGGCAAAGCTTTCATGAACTTTGTATTCATGTCCTCCAAATCATAATATTTACCATGCATGGCCATCTCATTGATGAGTTTTGTAAACCTATCAAAGGTATCAGTAAGTGACTCACCAGACTTGGATTCAAAGTACTCATACTGTTGTATAAGTAATGTCCTCATATTCTTCCTGACAGGCTTAGTTCCTTCACAGTGAACCTTAAGATTGTCCCATATATCCTTAGCAGTTTTACAAGAGAGAACATAGTTAGTGAGAACAGAATCAAGACTGTTGAATAATATGTTTCTCACTTTAGCATCTTTGAGAACATTCTCCTTGTCCTTATCTGACCATTCAGATTTTGGCTTCTCTGCTGTATGTTCTGGAACAACCACACCATCAACAGTTGCTTGTCCAACGACCTTTGTTGGAACAAAAGGTCCATCTCTGATTCTGTCAAGATAGTCAGGATCTGTTGCTTCCAGATGATGCAACATCTTTACTTCCCATAGAGTATATTCGTTTCTCTTGAGCATAGGAATTTTAGTATTCCCATCCTTGTAACCAGACATGATTGCAGATCTTTATGATTATTCGAAATCAACCTGCTCTGATACCAATTGTTAACTCGAATAACTTGTAGAAGGGGGGGTTGAATACAAGTTATATAATCGTGTCTGATTTTTGCTTGATTATATGAACAAGAATAAACGAATGAATCAAACTCTTGTTTGTATTAATAAGATCAAATACAAACTCTACCAAAGGTGTACAATACCTTTAGCAGCTGCTGACAATACAAATATCTCTCTGTTTGTTTCGAACTTCTCGAATACAAACCTTATACAGAGCTACGCACACGAACTCATAACTTCGTCGCTCTTTACAATGATATTGAGAGAGTATTTATAATGCTACCTATCAACTAATAACAGAAAGATATAATCTATACATAACAATGTTCTGCCTTCTAGTCGATAGTTTCCTTCAATAGAAAAACTCTTTCCTTCATAATATCTTCTTGCTTGTTCTTCAAACAACGATCCTGTTTTATAGCACTTGCCAGTTTCTGTAGCATCCATAATGACATCATCAGTAACACGACTGATATCAGGATCTGTACACTGCATCAGTATCTGATCAACCATCAGTATTGGACCGTCATCAGGATTTGCTCTCTGTTCCTGACATGTAGTCTCCGATACACTGTTCATTCCTGACTAAACTATACAGATAACTGTCTTACACATAAAACCTATATACAGTGCTAAATCCTTTATAAGATCAGGATTACAAGAAGTATAATGTGTAAATTCTATTCTTAACATCACAACTTATGAATTATTCCTAACAGGACCAAATTGTGCAGGAAGAGAAGTCATTATGAAGTGGACGAGAAAACCTTCAGAGATTTCCATGTTCATATCCTTTAACTGAGCAGCCATATCATTCATTCTCATAATGTGATCACGAACACCACTTGAACCATTATACTTGAGAGTGACCATTTTCGAGATCAGTGTAGTGGCTTGAGCCTTAGTGGAAGCCTTGAATTGTTCCTCAATGTTCGCTAGGTACTCCTTTGCATTATCAGATTCGGGGATTGCTCCACGAATTGCACTAGTAATGGAGCCCTTAAGAATCATTAAGGAAACACGGTTGCTATGCTCCTATTTTGCATAATCAGCCTTTTGCTCAGCAGAGCTTTCGGCTGTAATGGCAGCAGGTTTTGCAACCCTTATGGCATAATCAAGGGCAGTAACTCCCAACGTAAGATCAATTTGCTCTTTCCACTTCTTAAAATTAGAGCCACTCAATGGTTCAATGTGTGAAAAGTAGTTGGTAAGAGAAACAGGACCAAATGCTGAATCAAGGTTAATCACAATCATGCACATAAGTACAACAAGTACAATAAATATAATCCACATGATGAAAAACAGTTAGTTCACCAAGTAACACATAAGTTAAATAAACTGAGGGATAAACAGTTTATCTAAATAGGAAAAATAAAATACACAAAAATTTTCCTACAATCAAAATTAAATTTAATATTAATATCTTCCGTTGGGCCGATAATCAATACTAAATTAATTTTATCATTAAACATGAGATTACAAAAAGTAAAATATTAAATTATATCACCGTTGGGCAGAAAATAATTTAAATTCTACAATTTGAACTTTAAAAATTCCGTTTACAAAATTAATATACAAATCTTCCGTTGGGCCGATTCGTACATCAACTTGTACACGTACATTAGGTGATTTTTAATTCTCCTAATAATTAAAGTAAAAGATTTTCGTTGGTCCATCCAATACTTTAATAATTAAGAAATCACTACATTAGTCCGAATATTTAATTAATAATTTTCATGAGGGACTAATACTTTAATTAATAACCATAAGTATCCCTTTAAAATAATATTATAAAATTAACTATCATAAAATATGACACGGAATATGGTTTATTAAAATACAATACCATGCATTAACACGTGGCCATGAAGTTTGTTAATCAGAATCATAATTATAAAACAAAAAAAAACTTTAAAACTTGACATAATAACCGAATACAAATTCTACTAGCATGATATGTCAAGGTATTAACTTGAAGGGAGTTCTGAATCGTCAAAAAAAACAATCATTAATCAAAAGTTCACAAAATTAATACTTACGTATTTGGCCTTGACTTGTACTAATCCGATAGAATAAAATATAGCATGAGCAATCATATGTTATGTGCACAGTCATGTGAAAATAAAAAAACATATGATTATACATGCTTATGCGTGATTGTTAGACACGCACGTATAGCGGTATAGGACTAGATTAGATTATAATAGCATTCTGATCCAGAGGGATTCTTATCAATAATAAAATACCAATTAATTTAATTATAAATTAATAATTATAATTATAATTAGTAAACCATACATAAATAATCATTAATATAATTATAATAAATCCATATTAATATCCCTAAAAACATATTATAAGAACAAAATCATTAATTTATGTTAAAAAACTTAACATAAATTAATAATATTAATAATTATATTAATATTATGAAGAAAAATACATCACACATTAATATAATTAATGAATATTTATTATTCACACATAAGCTAACTAATAAAAGTAATTAATCCATATTATAATAATATTATAATATTATTATAAATATTTTTCTTTTATTATTAATTAATATTATTATATTATGTTGGTTTTTATTATGTTGGTTTATTATTATAACTAGCATGATAGCCCGTGCAATGCACGGGCCACATGTTATTTCATACTCCTTCCTTCCCGCTGGATTCTTTACATAGGGGCTGGGTACGGAGACCAAGGATAGTGGATGTAGTATTGTTAAAATAAATGAATTAGTGGGTGTAATAGTGATTTTATTGTTAAAATAAATGAAGTAGTGGGTGTAATAGTGTAAAGTGTTGAAAAGGTGGAGTGAAGTAGTGGATGTAATAATGTATTTTATTGTTGAAAGTTACTATTTTGGGTAATGTAAAGAATCCAGTGGGACGTCCCAAATTAGTATCTGTAAAGAATCCATTGGGACGGAGGGAGTATAATTTTTTTCAAATCATTGCGATAGAATCCGTCATTTCCTGTCAGCTTCACGTGTCTCGGCCTATCTAAGATCAGCGATTGGTCGTGTTTTAATTTTAAAATATTGGCATGCTCTAAATTCTAAGAAGCATATTTATAGCGATGCTTGTTCAATATGTGAATGATGACAGTTAAAAATGGTAGATAGGAGTTAATCGTTAGATTTCACTTATTACCATAACAATAGTGTGTGCATAGTTTATTTTCAACATGTATGATGTATCCAAAAAAAAAAAAAAAAAACTACCACGATAATAGTATGTCATATAGTTTGTTTCTCATTGCAATATTACGATCTACACGATTCAACTCCCGGTTTCGATTCCGAAATAAGTCAAAATACTCTATCCCAAATGCAAAAATTTGTGTAGTGTTCAAGTCCATGACAGACCCCCAAAAGAACATGATTTATTGGTTCAATTGGTTGTAGTATTTTACCTTATATACTGAATCAAAGTCTTCACTCTCCTCGATATGGGACTGTGATGTTACATATTAATTTAGTCTTAATTTTCACTTATAAGTATGATTTGAAATGTAACAATTTTTTTTTGTGCCTAATTGAAGGCAAAAATAGAGACTAAGTGTAATTCGATTATATAAGTACAAGAACGATTTTAAAATTATTGAATAATTAACTCATCTTAAAAAATATATAACTAAATAGGTGCTTTCTTTGTAATTGACGTTGCTTTAGAAATTAATTATCCTCTAATTTATAAATTATACTAAGATAGTTTGCATTATATTAAACTTATAGAGTTTGTCATTTAAGAAATTTATATTCGAACACAATATCATATATCTATATTATCTATACTATTATGTTAAAGACGAATTTAAGATAAACCGTTAATCAGTACAATGAACTTAAACTTTTTTACATCTTAGCCCCACATTTTTAACTATTTTGAATTTTAGACATAACATTTTTAATAGATTTATTATCATTTTTACTAATCTTACCACCTCATATGCTCATATTTATTCCAACTAATTATCGGTTTCTGACCTCATCACTTCGAGCTCTTTTTTACCACTCTCTGGCCATCTGACTACCTTTCAGATCTGCCTATCCCTCCGACGACATGATATATGTGCATTCATCTTTCCCCTAACCACCTCTTTTTCATCTTCGACGATCTTAAATTTGCCCATCTTTACTTCATTCTCTTCCCTCCGACCACATCATATATGTGCATTCATCTTCTTCCTGACCACCTCTGTTTCATCTTTGATGATTTTAAATTTGTTTATCATTCCTTCCTCCGATCATCTATTATTCATATTTGATGTAACCTCTATTCGACTTACATTTCCAAAATTTCTTAGATTTGATTGCTTTTGTAGAGTTGTGATTATGACAATAATGGTGAATACGAGACAATATAGATGGAAGGGTGTGCTAATAATTTTATACATTAGCGATTTATGAGATTGTCGACACTCAAATTTATGACAACACAACCTATTCAGATTTGATTATTTCTTTGAATTTTGGGTTCAGAAAATTTGGTATTTGTGTAAAAATATTCGTAATTTGCATTAAAAATTTGGATATTATATATGAACTTCGGCAAATCAGTGGTTATCTATACTATGATGATGGCAACATCTTAATTTTTACTGATTATGGTATAATATTTGTGATTCATGATAGTGGTGGTATTGATAATTTGATATTACACTTTTATAAAAGGAATATATGTTTGAATATTTAAATTATTGTGATTTGGATTGCAATTTGAATTAATTTTTACATACACTAAAAGGCACTTTTGTAAAAATGATATTTTTTTTGTAAATATAATTATTTTAATAGTCTCAAGATTTGATTAATTGAATATTATAACTTTTGTAATTATGTAAAAGCTAGTATCTTATTTGTTAAATAAAGTCCCTATAAATTTTTTATAGTCTTTACAATCATATTTTTAATATTGTAATATAATTCAGTTATTTATTTTTATTTAATAAATTAATTCGATAATGATGTAGATTTGAAATCTTAAATTTGAACTATTTCTGATTTTCTTTCAATTATATATTTTATCTAATTATTTCAAATTCTAACTAAATCTATAAATCAAATATAAAACGTTATATAAATATTAACTAAATCTATTCACTTTATTTATTTTCTTCGTATACATAAATCATAATCATTATGTATTCTGATCATTTATATGATATACATTTTTAATTATTAAAAGAAAGAATGTTCCTATAATTTATCCGAAATAAATTTTAAAATAGATATAATAAGGAGGCTATTTATGCATGTGGTGAATGATTTGAAGATTAATGCATGCAAAGTTGTGTTGGTTCAATGGTTATAGACATGATTATAAAATTTTCTACACAATGAAGTCTTGGGTTCAATTCCCATCAAAAACAATTTTTTTTTAACATTAATATAACTATAAGGGTATAAGTGTAAATTACTAAATAGGTTCAAAAGCCATGTTCAGCTATAATAGATATAACATTAATATAACTATAAGGGTATAAGTGTAAATTACTAAATAGGTTCAAAAGCCATGTTCAGCTATAATAGATATAATAGATATTATAAATCATATTTATGAGTTTACATAATTTGTTGGAGGATCATAATTATTTTTGTGCTTTTATGTTGGAATTTTAATATGGGGGTGTTTGGTTTATTTAACTTATGTGTTACTTGGTGAACTAACTGTTTTTCATCATGTGGATTATATTTATTGTACTTGTTGTACTTATGTGCATGATTGTGATTAACCTTGATTCAGCATTTG
This sequence comes from Kitagawia praeruptora, assembly GCA_037693485.1. Classification (NCBI taxonomy): domain Eukaryota; kingdom Viridiplantae; phylum Streptophyta; class Magnoliopsida; order Apiales; family Apiaceae; genus Kitagawia; species Kitagawia praeruptora. The sequence continues at coordinate 47,875,503 of CM075351.1, forward strand.
GTCCTGTTTCTCTTACCAACTACTTTTCACACATTGAACCATTGAGTGGCTCTAATTTTAAGAAGTGGAAAGAGCAAATTGATCTTACGTTGGGAGTTACTGCCCTTGATTATGCCATAAGGGTTGCAAAACCTGCTGCCATTACAGCCGAAAGCTCTGCTGAGCAAAAGGCTGATTATGCAAAATGGGAGCATAGCAACCGTGTTTCCTTAATGATTCTTAAGGGCTCCATTACTTGTAATAACCCGAATTTTCAGAAAATGATTTTATTATTATTTTAAGAATATTAATGTTTTTCCTAAAATGAGGAGGAAATTTTTTATTTTATTTTATTTTATTGTTCATTATCCAGTTCAAGGAATTTCAAAAGCGAATTATTTAATTATTGTCTAGTTCAGAGTAATTATGAACTATATTATGTGATTATTGTTGGAAGGTGGAATGTATGTGAAGTTGTGTTTATGTGTTTATATGATGATTGTGTGAGTTGTGAAGGCTGATGTATTTCATTTATATTTTTGAGGATTTAAATATATTTAAATCATGCATTTTGATCCTCTTTTAATTTTATAAAATTATCGGAGGAATTAAAAATCATGAAATCTTTTGTAATATTATCTTTATAATATTATTTAGTTTTTAAAATGGTTGGGTGAATTAATTTGGATGTTTCGGTATTTTAAAATGATTTTAAGAGTTTTATTGTATTTAAAGGATCAAAACTTTGAAAATTCATATTTAATTCATTTTTGATCCGAAAAATATTTCGAAAATATGTGGGTGCTTGTAATTTTATGTTCTTTATTTTAAAAATGAAAAGTTTAATTTTTCGAATATTTTATTTAATTTCGATTTATAAGAGTCGTTAAGTAGTGTTTTAATTGGGCCCGAGGAGTATTGTTAGTAGTAATATATTTAGATTGGGCCAAGCCCAATTCACCCAAAACACACACAAGCACGCAGATAGAGTAGTCGGGGAGAGAGAAGAGAATTGGGGGAAAAAAGGGGAAGAAATTAGGGTTTTAAGAATTGGAATTTGGGGGATATATATATATATAGATACATACGAGTATGTGTGTGTAATAGTGTGTGTATATCATATGTGTGTGTAATTCGAAGGAGCTGCTGCGAAGGGGAGATCGAAGATGCGCGCGGGTCGTCGCAGGTGGGTCCAGGCGACGGCGTCGGGGCTGTAGGCGGCGGTGGTGGCCGTGGGAGCAGCGATCGTGGTGGAGGAAGGGAGAAGAAGGGCGAGGGCCTGTGCTACTATGGTGGCAGTGGTGATGCAGGAGAAAGAGAAAGAGAGGAGAGATTTCAGACGGGTCGGATCGGAAACGAATGGTATATTTTCGTAGTTATTAATAAAATTAATTTTCGTATTAGTTAGATGTAAAGTGTTATATATTGTTTAATTGTGGTAATTTAATTAGTTAAATGGTGAGATTATTGTGGTGATTAAGTTGGATTTAAATTGTAAATTAATATGCTAATTTTCGTAATTAGATTAATATGGTGGATTGTGAATATTATCGGGATTTTCGTATTTTATTCGGAGAGTCTATATTTGTGATTAATCGTAATTGTTGAGTTTAGTGATTGCTAAATGTTTAGTGCTAATTGCTAGTTTCCAAATTGTAATTTTTAAATTGTTAAGTGCTAAGTGCTAAGTGCTAATTGTTATTGTCATATGAGGTATAGTTATAAGAGTTGGCTTATCGGTAAATGTCTATGTGCTAAATGGTATAAGTCGGGTCGTAGTAATTGTTAGAAGTCATATTTGTCAACTACATGGCGTTGACTTACATGTGGATAAACTTAGTTTACTTTCTTTAAATGTTGAGGTGCCGCATGTCTGGGCGGATACTTTTCCTTATGTGCTAGGTGCCGCATGTCTGGGCGGGTACTTTTCATTATTTGTTTACTTTTATGTTGCTGCAAGTTGAGGCAGCTTTTATTTTATCAAAAGCAGGGTTATAAATTGTTTTGTTTGGCATGGAGGGGCTGAGCCCATAGTCCGATAAACGAATACTACATGCCGAAATTTTCTAAAAATCCCCTGCATTTTTAATTTATTTAACTTATTTGATTTCAAGGGTTTAAAGGTATGATTTGGGTGTTAACTGTTTATGTGTATATGTGTTAAGTGAATTAATTCGAGGGTAATTGTTGTCTCGAGGATTTATGTGCTAAGTGATTTAATTCAAGGATTTATGTGTTTCGAGGATTAATTGTGTTTTGAGGATTATTTATAAACTTAGTTTTGTCATAGAATGACACTAGTATTATAATTGTATATGTTAAGTGAAGTTGACTAAATATGTTATGTGCATTAATTGGTATTTGAGTAGTCAGTTATAGGGATAACAACTATAGTACGACTTTAGGTGACTCAGTGGTAATTCTGAGTTGGGTCTACTCGAGATACGAGGTTGGACTGACGCGTACTCGTAACAATTACAGTACCATTAGGGCGTGATCAAGTGGAGCAACGTGTATCAAAAAGGAAGGATCGAGGCGTCGTGTAAAGTTCATGGAACTACTTGGGCGAAACGCCAAGGATTTATTCGCGGTGTTCCGTTTGGTGCTAAGGACAAGAGGCAAGTTTATTTATACATACTCTATCGTCCAGAGTATATTTATTTTAAAATATATGAAATGTATGGAATAAGACTTCAGTCCATATTTTCAAGATTTCTTCTATCTTTATCTTGATAAATTGTTTACTTTTAAGTAAAATGGTTTGACGGGTAATATATGTGATATGGAGAGAGTGATATACTATAAAGAGTAAAGTGATATGGGAAGGAATGGTATGAGTTGTTATCTAAAGTTATTTTATAATATTACCGTTATGTGTAAATTGAGGATATTTGAGTTCTAAACTCTTTCAGACGTTATTAATAAATATTGTGTTATATAAGGGGACAAGGGTTGATGTCTACAGATCTTCTTAAAAGGGACTTACATGTAAAGTATTTTAGTTGGTGTATTTTAAAGATATTGGTATATGAATGGAAGTGGAAGGGATTATCTTGAGAGGTATATTTTCGAAAACCCGGACAAAGTTTTTAGAAAGAATTTCGCAATAATTAACCTAATGGCAACATCACCAATAAACTAGTGTTTATTTAATTATTAGATACCTCTCGAAGCATCTACTAATTAAATAAACCTTATTCGTCTAATTAAATTTATTTAATTAGATGAATATTATTTTTAGAATGTTTTCTTAAAATCGCTTTGTTCCGGAATAATAATAAAGATGTTTCGATGGATATAAATGAGACATTTTTGGTTAAAAATGTCTGGAATGATATTGATAAATGTTATTTTAATGGTTATTTAATTCAATGAATATTAATTATAATATTCATTTAAAAGGGATTATTGAATAGTTATTCTTTAGATATTCTAAGTGTTCTAAGGGTGATTAAATATTGTTAAAAGGGTGTTTAAGGAATTTCATAGTGAACTGAATGTACGTCTTGAATTGATACACTGATGATATATCTTTATAAATGTTTTCAAATGGTTATAATGGAAATGAAAATGATATATGTGAATGGAAATGCGAATAGAAACGGAAAAGTGGAAAAATGTGAAATGGTATTGATAATGGTAAAATGATTTGAAAAAGGGGGATTGCAATAAAACTTGCGTAAGAGGCTGTGTCAGGGCTGTGTGCGACATAGTCTAGCATTCATGATTCGGCACGAAGATGCCAAGGGAGGATGTTAGCAGGTGGCCTTCCTCCAGGAGGATGTTAGCAGGTGGCCTTCCTCCAGGGATGATGTTAGCAGGTGGCCTTCATTCCTTCTACCGGTAGTAAAAATAGACGGGTACGGAGGACGACTGATCATCGTACCTCACGTATTCAGTAACAGTGGAAACCCCCACAATTATTGAATAAAGAATAAACGATAAAGTCAGAATGGTATACTGAAAAAGAAAAATGATATGAAATGATGGAATTATTGTTACAGATGAAGAGAACTGATATTATATTATCAAGAAGTAAGTGATTTCATTAATAACCAGCAAGTTTATGTTGGTGTATTACTACGCAAACAAGATGCGACTATTTAATTACCTTGTAACGACACCTTTTATATTATATTGGTACATTGTTCAGTTGATATTATTTTCAAACATTATAATTGCCCTATAGAATTTCGTGGTTATAAATGTTCAAGAATGATATTAGGTATCGGTTGAATGTTGGAAACCCATGCATCTGATGGGATATTTTGTTAAACTCTAGTAATAACTTGCTGAGCAATTCTTTCGCTCATACTTGCTTGTTTTCAAATATTAACTTTTCAGTGGAAGGTAGCCGGACGAGGTTATCTGCATGGCTTAGATGAAGCGGGCAGCGTGCCCTTATGAGGACGATATGATCTAGAAAGTTTATAGCTGGAGTAAGTTATATGTAAGTATATTAATGTGTAATATATATGTTACTTTGCATAATATAGTACTAGTTGCTGGTGTACTTCTCAACGAAGTTATACTAGTAGTAAGGAGTTGATTCTTGTTTCTAGCCCTATAACCTAAAAGATGCTTAGTGGTTGGGGTCTCAAATGTTGTAACTTAATTATTAATGACTACAGATGGTTTAATGTGGTTAAGCAGGTGATTTGTTATTAAGGATTTCCGCGTGACGACCAAATCCCTGACCCCGGATTTGGGGGCGTTACATTACTAGTGCAATTCGTGGAGCAATCCCCGAATCTGATAATGCAAAGGAGTACCTAGCGAACATTGAGGAACAATTCAAGGCTTCCACTAAGGCTCAAGCCACTACACTGATCTCGAAAATGGTCACTCTCAAGTATAATGGTTCAAGTGGTGTTCGTGATCACATTATGAGAATGAATGATATGGCTGCTCAGTTAAAGGATATGAACATGGAAATCTCTGAAGGTTTTCTCGTCCACTTCATAATGACTTCTCTTCCTGCACAATTTGGTCCTTTTAAGATCAACTACAATACGCAGAAAGAAAAGTGGAAGATGAGCGAGTTGATTTCTATGTGCGTTCAAGAAGAAGAATGCCTTAAGTCTGAGAAGGTTGAAAGTGCTCATGTTGTGACCACGACACCCGTTAAAGGAAAAGGAAAGAAATATGGCAATAGTCAAAAGAAAAAGGGAATTGATGCAGCTGTCACAAAAGACAAGGGACAGACTTCTGGCACAAAGAACTTTGGAGGTCCTAAATGTAACTTCTGCAGAGCTAAGGGACACATAAGGAAAGAGTGTTCCAAATTTCGCGAGTGGTTAGATAAGAAAGGTAATGCATCCATTTATGTTTGTTATGAAGCTTTTACATCTGAAGCTCCTTTAAATACATGGTGGATAGACACTGGTGCAACTGTGCATATAACTAATTCATTGCAGGGATTCCTTTCCGTGAAGAAGCTAAATAAAGGAGACCGATATTTGCTCGTTGGAAATGGAGAGAAAGTACAAATTGAAGCTGTAGGAACTTTCCGACTTATGTTGGAAAGTGGTTTTAATTTGGATTTAATGGATACTGTTTATGTTCCCAGTATTACTAGAAACCTTATTTCTGTTTCAAAGTTAGACGCTTATGGATATTCGTTTAAATTTGAAAATAAAGGTTTCTCTCTATTTCTTTATTCTGAGTATATTGGCTCTGGGCTGTTAGAGGGAAACCTTTACAGATTATGTTTGAATGCTTCTTTTAGTGAATCCTTAATTTCAATGAATGTGCAAGATGAAGTTGTAACTGGTTCTAAAAAGAGAAAAAGAAATGATGAGAATTCTTCAAAATTGTGGCATGAACGACTTGGTCACATATCCAAAAGTCGAATGGAAAGACTTGTTAAAGAAGGACTTCTTCATCCATTAGATTTCTCAGATTTTGACACATGTATTAAATGTATTAAAGGAAAATTTGTAAAAACAAACAAAAAGGGTGCAAATCGTAGCACTAAGTGCTTGGAGATAATTCACACTGACATTAGTGGACCATACACTCCAGGCATAGGTGGTCATAAGTATTTTATTACTTTTATTGATGACTACTCACGTTATGGCTACATTTATCTTTTGCATGAAAAATCTGAAGCACTTGATATGTTTAAAATTTATAAAGCAGAAGTTGAAAAACAACTCAAATTAGATATTAAGGTTGTTAGATCTGATAGAGGAGGAGAGTATTATGGAAAATTCTCTGAATCTGGACAGAATCCAGGACCTTTTGCCTTATTTTTGCGAGAGTGTGGCATCGTTCCTCAGTACACAATGCCGGGTACACCCCAACAGAATGGTGTTGCTGAGAGACGAAATCGAACTCTTATGGATATGGTTCGAAGCATGATATGTCAAAGTACGTTGCCAGAATTTTTGTGGGTTGAAGCCCTTAAAACAGCTATGCATATCCTTAATCGGGTCCCAAGTAAGTCCGTGCCTAAAACACCTTAGGAAATATGGACTGAAAGGGAAGTCAGTTTTTGATATATGCATGTATGGGGTTGTTTGGCTGAAGCAAAAATATATAACCCACACATCAAGAAATTGGACCCTAAGACTATTACTTGTCATTTTATTGGTTACCCCGAAAGATCTAAGGGTTTTAGATTTTATTATCCATCACACACCACTCGAATAGTTGAGACTAGAAATGCATTATTTTTTGAGGATGCTGAAGTCAGTGGGAGTACATCTCAAAAGATAAATTTGGAAGAGATTCAGGAGAATGTCCCTATTCCTGTCATTCCAGATATTAGTGCACCAGAAAATGATGATAAAAATGTTGGTGCAAATGAGAATGTACATCAAGAACCACCTCAAGATGACAATAACACTACTGAACCTCTTAGGAGGTCAGAAAGAGTAAGACGATCAGCAATCTCGGATGATTATATTGTGTATTTAGATGAAATTGAGTCTAATCTTGGCATGGGACCTGATCCTATTTCTTATAAAGAAGCTATTGCTAGTAACCATTCAACTCAATGGCTTGTAACCATGGAGGATGAGTTGAAATCCATGAAGGATAATGATGTATGGGATCTAATTGAGTTGCCACAAGGGGTCAAAGCTGTAGGCTGCAAATGGGTCTACAAAACTAAGCTTGATCCTAGTGGTAACATCGAAAGATATAAAGCTAGATTGGTTGCAAAGGGCTTCACATAAAGAAAAGGAATTGATTATAATGATACATTTTCCCCTGTTTCGAGTAAGGACTCATTTCGTATCATCATGGCTTTAGTAGCTCATTATGATTTAGAGTTACACCAAATGGATGTTAAAACTGCTTTTCTTAATGGTGACTTGCATGAGGATGTCTACATGTCACAACCGGAAGGTTTTGTAGTCAAAGGCAAGGAACACATGAAATGTCGGTTAAAGAAGTCCATATATGGATTAAGGCAAGCTTCTAGAGAGTGGTATATTAAATTTGATGATGTGATTGGAAAATTTGGGTTTAAAGAAAATTTTGTTGACCAATGCATATATCTAAAAGTGAGTGGGAGCAAGTACATTATTTTAGTACTATATGTGGATGATATTCTACTCGCTAGTAGTGATATGAATTTAATGCATGAGACAAAGAGATTCCTTCATAAGAATTTTGATATGAAGGATCTGGGGGAAGCATCTTATGTCTTGGGCATTGAAATTCATAGAAATAGATCTAATGGAATTTTGGGTTTATCACAAAGAGCTTATATTGATAAAGTTCTCAAACGTTTTAACATGCAAAATTGTTCTCCAAGCGTTGCTCCTGTTGTCAAGGGTGATAAATTTAGCTTGAAACAATGTCCTCAAAATCAGCTAGAATTGGATCAAATGGAGCATATTCCTTATGCTTCGGCAGTTGGGAGTCTTATGTATGCTCAGGTTTGTACTCGTCCAGACATAACATATATTGTTGGAATGCTAGGACAATACCAAATAAATCCAGGTCCGGATCATTGGAAAGCTGTTAAAAAGGTCATGCGGTATTTACAAGGTACAAAAGATTTTATGCTCACATATCGAAAGACGGATAACCTTGAAGTCATTGGTTATTCGGATTCCGATTATGCTGGGTGTAAAGATGAGTTGAAATCCACTTCAGGTTACATTTTTATGCTTTCTGGAGGAGCTATATCATGGAAAAGTGCTAAGCAGTCGCTGCATACCTCTTCTACAATGGAAGCTGAATTTGTGGCTTGCTATAAGGCAACGAAGCAAGCTCTATGGTTGAGGAATTTTGTCACGTATCTCAAAATAGTTGACACTATTTCTAGACCACTGAAAATTTATTGCGATAATAAAGCTGCTGTTTCTTTCTCTAAAGACTACAAGATAAGTGATGCGACAAAACACATAGATATAAAGTATCTTGTAGTGCGAGAAAGAGTTCAAAAACAACAAGTGTCTATTGAGCAAATTAGTACAGTTGCTATGTTGGCGGATCCATTGACAAAAGGTTTACCGCCCAATCTCTTTCGAGAACATGTTGCTAGCATGGGTTTGGTTGATAATCTTTCTTATTGATTCATGGATTTTATTGTAAGACACTAGTATTGTGATCACCTTATGTTATGGTTTTTGGACAAAGTATTTAGTTTGTTACTTCTATTATTGTGCACATTCGAAGTTTATGGAACAAACAATTATGTAAGGACCTCATGGACTTATTGATTTGCTATTGATTATGAAATATTATGTTGTTCATGACTTAAGCTAGTATCTCTGTTAAGTTTTATAATTATACTTGGATTGTAACTGGAGGACGGTTTCATATTTGTACATGAGTATGATACTACCTTTAATTCTGTTCTTGTATGATGTAAGATTTAGCCTGTCTTATGGGATGTAATGCTCAGTAATAAAAGTCTTGTTATATGTATGTTGATGATATACTGACCCTCGGCCAAGTGGGTGAATGTTGGATTCGACGGGATCCAATCCATTATTTATGGCCCATCGGGTTTTATTATTAATCATCTAAATAAGACTTGAGCCTAATTAATAATTAAATATATAAATAGCACTTAATATATATTTAATTATTACATCTAATATATATCTATTTAGATATATTTATTTATAATGGCTTAAGTACCCAAGCCCATAACTTTGATGGACGGTTATGGGTTTAGCCCATTAGGGTTGGTCCCATTATTCCCTCTATATAATGAATCTTATGCAAGAACAAAAGTTACGCTTCTCATAATATTCAGAAAATACACACACCCCATCCTTACGTATAGAGGAGAATAGTGAAGATCAAAGCCCTCAAGTACTTACGTTCTTCGGACTCTCTCACGATCATTAATGGCCTCTTTTGATTCAGGTACGCTTCCGCTATTAATTATACTCATAGTCTTGATCAGGAGATTCATGTATATTATTATGTATATTATTATGTTGTATATATACATGATTTATTCTAACAGTTAATACTACCCACTAACTCCTTGCACTCTACAACCACCTTACCCAATCTAGAACGCAAAGGAGCTAAACTTCTTATCAACTAGACCACTACTAGGCAATCAGTCTCAACCATGACCGCATTCCAGGTCAACTGTGACCGCATTCCAGGTCATTCGTTTTGCCCAACTTAGTGCTTCTTTGACTGCTAACGCTTCTCCTAACACTGGGTTCATCAACTCATTATAGCATTTAGTCTGCGCCAAAATAAGGTGACCATCATGATCTCTAGCTATCAATCCGATACCTGATGTTCCTTGCTCCTCAAACACTGCTGCGTCCACTGTGATCTTTACTGCATTATGTCGTGGCTTTGCCCAGATTATCGCACCATCTCCCTCCACCTGAGGTTGAATCGATGCCCCAATATCTCTACTCTGAGCTACTGTCCACTGTGAAAGATACTCCCAAGCTTTTGCAACAATCTTCATGGCTAACCATCTTTTCCCATTCCATACTAGATCATTCCTGCCTCTCCAAATTGACCAACATAAGGTGATAATCTTCGCTTTATTCTTATTCGAATGCCCTGCAAGATTGCTGTCTAACCATTCTGGAAATTCCTTTACATCCTCTGTATTTATCTCCGAATTATGGAAATTCCAACACGTAGCTGCTATCTTACACTGAACTAAAGCATGGAAAATAGACTCAACCCCTACTTCACACACTGGGCAAACGTTATTAATTTGCATATGTTTCACCTGCAACTGAGCTTTAGTTGGTAAACAATATGCAGCAGCCGTCCATACCAAGTTTAACGTCTTTGGTGGAGCTTTAGTATTCCACAAACACTTCCAGAAGCTCATATTATTACATGTGTTAGTAGTATTTTTGTGTGTTCGTTCGCAGGGAAGGACTGAATGTAATATCAAGTTCAAGTTTCTTATCTCTTTACGTCTAGAAGTGTGTGAGAAGAATTTTTGGGTTTATGTATTAACTAAATTAACCAAGAACTAATTATAAGCACTAAGAATTGATTTTAAACTGAGATTCAAATATATGGGAAAACAATCTAAGAACTGGGGTTCTTCACTTGGTCTCAATACATGCTCAATATTAATGTGATATCTGTGTTCCTACCTTGCTGAAAACAATTCTTCTAAAGTTATACTGCACCCTCCCAGGTTACAATATAGTGCCTACAGCTACACCCTAATTGTCACTCCCGTGATACAATCAAAGTATATCTATAAACTGTTAAGTGCCAAGAATTATATGTCTCACAATTCTCCTATTAATCTCCCGATCTAATATTCAAATTATGTCTGTTAAATCATGTACTAAGATTGCAACTTCTCTCCCAAGCTTATTACAATCCCTAGAATACAATCAAAAGTTAGCTACTCTTCTAATTGTGTTAAGATCTCATTAACAGATCAGCAAAGCAGAAAATCACGTAATCAAGCATGCATGAATACCAAGGAATACTACCCAATCCTCAGATTAGAGAATTAGTTACACATAATTAAAGAAGAAAACAAAATAATAATGATAATGAATGAAAACATAATATTGAAGAAAGAATTGAAAATTGAAAGTACCTTGATACGATTAAAAGCTATGAATTGTTATCTATGAATTGTTAGCTATGAATTGTTATCTATCAATTGTTATGATTTACAATGGTAGGATGTGTTTATATAGGCTCTACAAATCTTGCCCAGCAAGATATTGCCTTCTATTACAATTAGGATTTAAAGAAGGTACCCAAAACTGCCCATAATACAATTAGAATTAGAAAAAGGGCAAAACAGTAAATTCCAAGCCTTCTTTAATAAGAACACGTGCGCGACTTTAATCAGTACGTTTCTTGCACTTGTTTCCTATCCCAGGTTGTAGAAAATCTCTCAAGCTTCGCGTGGGCAGTAAGATCGCTGAAAACGGACTTCTAGAACTCCAGATATGGCCAAAACAGTATAAGCTGCGCAGCCTTCCCGGAAAATCCGAATTTTAATCAATTAAATCTCCAAAAACGACAAAAGCTTAGATATTCTTGGAAACCTGCATAACTACACAAAACACATCAAAACTACACAAACTTGAGTCCAAAACAATCAATTTAAGCCGATTTAGAATGCTCCAAGTGGATATAAAATCCACTTATCAACATGCATTCCAAGCATCCTTTTGTTCCTGAAGAATTCTGTATGCACTTCTAACTGAATACTGCCCAGAGTGTTCCAGTTTCCAGCTAAGCACATCCCTGTCCAAATCTTTTCAACCAAAGTGTTCACAATACACTGCTTATCCCTGTCATCAAAAATATCGTTAATAACCTCCAAATCCCACTCTTTGGTGTCTGTGCAAAACAACGATATCACTCTTTGATTTTCAATCGAAGGAGACTCTGTACTAATATACGGATTTTCTGAATTACTCAGCCAAGGTTGGTTTCTGATCATTATTTTCTTCCCCGTTCCAATTCTCCAACTCGACCAATCAGAAATGACTTTCCTTGCCTCAAGAACACTACGCCATATAAAACTAGGACTGCTTCCTAAGCTTGCGTCTAAGAATTCTTTATCTAGATAGTACTTAGCTTTGTACAGACGAGCTACCTATCTGGATTAGTCAACAAGCACCAGCATTGTTTCCCCAGCATAGACAGGTTAAAGTCGCATAGACTTCTGAACCCTAAACCTCCTACATGCTTATGCCTTGACATTCTATCCCACGCCATCCAATTGATTTTTGAGTTGCTCGCTTGAGAAGAATTCCAAAAGAACTTTGTCAAACTTTTCTCAATATCACGGGTTAACTTAAGCGGTAAGAGAAACACATTCATTGCAAATGAAGGCAGAGCCTGAGCCACCATTTTAATAAGAATCTCTTTCGCTGGTTTGGAGACATTCTTCACACTCCAGTTTTGGATACTAGCCTTCACCCTATCTTTCAGATAGCCAAAAACAACAGATTTATTCCTACCTAAGATGTTAGGTAGTCCCAGATACTTAGCAGAATCGTCAGCTTCCTTAATTTGCAACTCTCTACACACCCTTTCCTTATTATACTCAATAACATTAGCACTAAAGAACACTGTTGATTTATCTCTATTGAGTTTTTGTCCTGAGGCTTTCTCATATGTATTCAACAGCTCTAGCACTTTGATAGCTTCTCCTGTATCTGCCTTACAATACAAATAGCTATCATTATCAAAGAGCATATGACTGATCATTGGGGCTTTTCTGCATATTCTGATGCCTTGCAACCATTTCTTAGCTTTGTACTATTTTATTAATGCTGTTATACCCTTAGCACAAATAATGAAGAGATATGAAGACAAGGGATCTCCTTGTCTCAAACCTCTGCTAGGATTTATGGGACCAATTTCAAACTCCCCATGCACGATATTGTACTCAACTGATTGAACACACTGAAGAACTAAGTACGTCCACCATTGATTAAAGCCCATCTTGCTTAACACCCCTTCCAAAAAACTCCATTCTATTCTGTCATAAGCTTTAGACATAATCAACTTCAGAGCCATGTATCCCTCTTTTCCAAATTTTTCTTTTTCAAATAATGCATGACTTCAAAGGATATCATGACATTATCTGAAATTAACCGACCAGGCAAAAAGGCACTTTAAGTGTCTGAAATAACAGTTTCCAGGACATTCTTGAGACGATTCGCAATCACCTTCGTAATAATCTTCATCGCCACATTGCACAGAGCTATCGGTCTCAACTCCGTCACTAGAGTTGGATTTTTCTTTTTAGGAATCAGAACTATGTTTGTAGCATTCACATTCTCCATTAGCACCCCTGTCTGAAAGAACTCTCTTACCATCTTTACCACTTCTTTTCCTACAACCGTCCAATTTTTTTGAAAGAACGTCGGGGTCATGCCATCTGGCCCCGGAGCTTTATCTGGATGTATAGAAAAAACAGTTGCTTTCACTTCCTCATCCGACACTTCCCTCATTAGATCAGTATTTTGTTGCTCAGAAATAGTTTCTGGTATGCAGTCCAACACAGCCTCACTCTGACTTTGTTCCCCTTTAATAGATGCTGAAAATACTCTTTTATCATTTCCTGTAAACCACCATTCCAACCAACCCACTCTCCTCCTTCATTCTTTAATCTCTGAATATGATTACTCCGCTTTCTCCGGTTACACGAAGCATGAAAATATTTAGTATTCTTTTCACCCGCTTGCAACCACAGTTGCTTTGACCTCTGTCGCCAAAATATTTCTTTCTGGTCCAACACCAAGAATAATTGTTTTTTTGCATTTTCATATTCTTTCATTGACTGCACATCACGTTTGCTCCTCAGCAATTTCAATCTGATTTTGCATTCTTTAATACGCTTACTAAAACAACCTGTGATTTCCTTACCCCACACATCCAAGCTTATAGCACAACTATCAATTCTCTGCACCACATTGCTAGTACCATCCTCCTCCCACCTGTATTTGAAAGCACATTGGTTCCGTAAGCCATGCGTTCTCGAACCGAAAATGCCTTCTTGTACCTCCCCTGACGCGAATTTCTGGCACCAGTAGTAAAGGGCTGTGATCAGACGGAGAGCCTTCCAAGTTATACACCTTAGCCATTGAAAACATAATAAGCCATTGATCGGTTGCTAGAACTCTGTCCAATCTAACCTCAGTCCAATGATTAGTGTTTCTACAAGCTTACTAACTAGTACGGGACACAATCCAATTGCTTTTCCAAGTAATAGTATAAAAATCATAGATATAAGTGATAATATGTTGCAAGTGAATCTTTCAGTTCCACCGCCAAATACAGTCAAGTACTGTATGCATAGTAATAGATTGACATGATATATTCCATTAACAATTTGTAATTGCACATCTCTAGAATTACTTGATTTATCGAATAACAGCATGTGTGGATCAATTCCTCAATGTCTCGGCAATTCTTTGGAATCCTTTGTTGCCCTTGTTCTCCAAAACAACAATTTTTCTGGTACAATTCCTGAACCTTACCCAAAGAATGTACCTTGAATGTTTTGGACCTAGGTCAAAACCATTTAACGGGGGAAGTATAAAAATCATTGTCAAATTGTAAAATGCTTCAGATTTTGGATCTTTCGGTTACTAGTGAATCCCTTCCTAAACAGAATCAGTTAATCAGTTAGAACAAACTTTTCCCATTTGGTTAAGGACTATTCCGCAACTATAGGTCTTACTTCTGCATTACAACAAGTTTCATGGTGTGATGGGAAGTCCTAGAATTTCTTTCGAGTTCCCAATGCTGCGCATCATTGATCTCTCTCACAATTATTTAACTGGTGATTTTCCTATTAAATATAACCAGATATGGAATGCTATGAGAATCTATGGTACTGCAGACACGGAACTCTATATAGAGACACAAGTAAGATATGAAAACCAGAACAAAGACACATCTATTACTTGAAATATGCATTATCCGAGCTCGATCACTCTTAGGAACAAAGGTGTGAAGAGGAACTACGAGGAGATTCTAACTATTTTCACTTCTATTCATCTCTCAAGTAACAAATTCACAGGGTATATTCTTGACTCTTTTGGAAGCCTAGAGGCCCTTCAGTCGCTTGACCTTTCAAATAATGAGCTTACTGGTCCTATTCCTCCATCTATCGGGAACATAAAACAGCTAGAATCGCTGGACATTTCACATAACAGGCTCTCAGGAGTCATCCCGCAGAAGTTAGCATCAGAACTTAATTTTCTCGCTTTCTTTAATGTATCTTACAACCTCCTGAGTGGTCACATACCACGAGGCCAGCAATTCGAGACATTTGAAAACAATTCTTACATGATGAACGCGGGTCTTTGCAGATTCCCTTTATCCAAGACATGTGAAACTGTGTAGACACTGCCAGCTAATGATGCTGATGAAGAAGAGGATGAGTCTGATGCTGATGAGCTTCGCGGCGGATATATTTGGGTATTCATATTAGCAGGACTTGGAAGTGGAATTGTCGTTGGGATTGTAATGGGAAACATTTTTGTTGATAGATACCCCTGGTTGATTGCTGGTGTTATCCATAATTTAGGAGGGGAACTAAAGAACAGGAGGAGGCCGAAGAGGCAGAACATTCGGGATTAGAAAAACATTGCAGGTTTGCTATCATTGTAACCTTGTAAAGTTGTAATGTCGGACGTGTGTTTATTGTTCTATATGTTTGCATATAAGTAGTTTCCGTGCATGTCTATCACAAGTGGAGTAAGATGTCCACCGCCCATAATCCATTAGTATTTTTTAATTAAATATTTTTGTATTTTTAATTATATATTGATATAATTACATTTTTTTTGTCCCTACCGAATGCAAAATTAGTTCATTGGATTTTGAAAAGTAATTTCATTCATAATATTTATGTATATAAAATAGTATATATATGGATATATACTATTTTTGATAAATATTTCTATTTTTAATTATATAATTATAACATATTGGCAGCACAATTCTGAATAAAATTTTGATATACCGATCATGTATTATTAACAAATTATAAAATACATTGAATTGTATGTACTTAATTTTGTGTTTGAAATATTTTTTGGTTGGGGTTGTCCCATCTTAAATCACATTCCTGTAATACCAAGCTCCTAAATCAACTTTAAAACTAAATGCTTGCTATTTTCTTCAAAACAGGGCATCATAATTAAAATATTTCATTTTCTTTGGTTTAAAGCATCTCCAAGACAGGAGATTGCTTGTGTAAAATTCTTAGGTGTCAGTGAAATAATATGAAATATAAGAGTAATGTTATGTGCATATAATTAATTGGCTACATAATTTTTGCACAGAATGAGTTGAATTTCACTAATATGGTTGAATTCCACTAATGTGATTTTTTATTGGTTGATATTAATATGAATGTAAGGGGCCAGTGAATTACAACCATTTAAATTGAAACATCAGTCATTTTATGAAACTTTTTTATAAAATTTTATATAATTATAACATTTTACGAAATATAAACAACACATTAGAAATGAGACTCTCCAACAAGACACTTCCTTTATAGCAAAAACCATAGCCAACACCATATGAATGACTATATTTGTTGTTGAAGGACGGCATATTTGTAGTGATGTCCATGTTAATTCCCGCATCAAAAATGTTTGTTGTGCTTGTGATGAGACATTCTTATAATAAAAAAGTTTATTTTAAAATATAATCAATTATTATAAATAATCTCGTTGGAACATTAGGAATACATTAAAATTATTATAAATTATTATTTTTATAATAAAAATGTTTGTTGTGCTTGTGATGAAGGCAATACAGTAATGAAAATAATAAAAATGTATAAGTGCAATATGTATGTTAACATTATTACATCACAAAATTTACTTATAAATCCAATAACACTTTTAATTCTATAAACATTTTTATATGGATACAAAGATCACTACTCCCTCCGTGTCATATTGTTCTTCTCGTTTGGGGAAAAACATGGGTTTTAAGAAAAAATGATTTTTAAAGAGTAGTGGGTGGAATAGTGGGCATTGAATATTGTTTTTAAGGGTTAGTGGGTGGAATAGTAGGTATTTAATATTATTTTAATGAGTAGTGGGTGGAGTAGTGAGTATTGAATATAATTATTTTATGGCCTAAAATAAAAAGGGAAAGAGTATTTTGAATGTCCCGATAAGGTAAGTGTGAAGAGTTTTATGGGACAGAGGGAGTAACAACCAATTAAAACAATATAATGAATAATTAAATGTTTTCATATTTATAAAAAGAACTATCTAAATTATTTTCATAAAGTAGTGCTAAGTATTCCAAATATTTGTCCAAAAAAGTTACCACAAAATTTTTCAAATGACATGGTATATTTAATTTGTGAATTCATAAGAATACATATCCATATTATTATGGAAAGATTACCAATTATATACACATACGACCTAATTAAAATTTGAGAATAATTTTGGATATAATGAGAATAATTTTGGATATCTAATATTTTTTTTTGAAAGGTACATAAAAAGTGTGTTTAATCATAGGTATCATTTTATACTGAAAGTGGATTGACTAACAAAAAAGAAAGAAAAAAAAAAGTTAGAGGGGACAGCATATACACCGCCCCCATTTTATCATAATCTGTTTCCGATTCTGTATCGTATTATGGAACGTCTGTAATCTTTATCTTATTCTGTTTCGGAACGTTGCATGACACATTATATAATCTGTTGAGGTGCTTGATTTTCTTGGTGTGGGTTTTCTGCAGTGGGATTATAAATTGCTCGGGTTTTCAGTAGTGGATTATAAATTGCACGACTGTTTCTTTCAAATATTGCGAGAATATTGCAAATTCATTTTCCTCGTATAAGAATAATCCAACTTCAATTTTTTCAAATTTAAACTCTAATATAGTGTGGCCTTAAAAGTTTTTCTTAATCATATTCAAAAACAGTATGTACATATATATAACTCACGACAATATCATTGAAAAATTAGTGCAATAATGTCGAGTTTTGAACCCATATACTTTAAGTACACTACATAGATCATCATTTATATATTTCAACATTGATCATTAAAGGTGTGCTATTTTGGTTAAATACTTGTTTATGTGTAAATTGTTTTACGAATGTGATATTTTTATTTTATATGAAGGTAAAAGTTACTGTTTCACTAAAGTGAGATAACTCAAACAACTGAAAGACTGAAAGTGCTCGTATAATTCATGTAAATGCATTGTTGTAAACTTCATATCGAGTTTTCAAGACTAAGGTGCAATTTGGACCTAATTTCATCTTTAAAAAAAAATTACATACCATATGTACAGGGTCGCGTATTATGAAATACACATTTTAACCTTAACAGTTCAGTACAACAAAATATGATAAAATGCATTGTTCATTTGTGCTCACTATTCTCACGATAAAATTATTTACCGAGCCGAACTAACACCACAATATGTGTATCGAATTTTCCAGCCACTATGGTGAAAGTTTGTACAGGTTTCATTGTTTAGAGACTGTTTGTACATAACAAAATGAATACATATGGAAGATCATACGTATAAATAACTAAACAACCAAATTACTTGTGAAACGTTCCTAGTATAAATATGCGATATTTGTAGTAGGTCTGACCTCATAAATATACGAAAACTTGTTCGAAATCCAGATCCTCTTCATATCAACCAACGTCTTCAATCCATTCTGTAATCCACAAAATTTCATAAATTAAATACTTAGAAAACTCAATTAGTGTTGTAATTAAGAAACTTAGGATTTGAATTTACCTTGACGAAGGCTTTGATGAGGTCGTCGATGTCTAATTTGAACGTTTCGATGTCGACTGTGAGGCCTTTTTTGTTCTTTTTGATGGTGATTTTGTTCTGACCCATTTTGAATTTTTGATTGGGAGACAAAGCAAGTGGTGTGGTTGTGATGTATTTATAGTCCCGCGTTTCAAACCCACCCCCAAATTTGCGGTGATCGGGTCGGGTTAAACGTCACGACAATCTTGGATACGTATGATAGATGCAGGTTATAAAATTGTACTTTTTAGATATGGGAAATGGACATGGGAAAAAAAGGGCACAGGGATAAATTGAAGAAATTTAAAATTTATTTAAATGAAAAGAAAAATGCCTATGTGTACTTTTCTTTAAAATCCAAATAATTCATTGTTTAAAAATCATACGACAATTATAAGATTAATTAAATTGCAATGAACACATGTGATATATGATCTTTATGATCATATTTTCTTTACATTCTTAGTTTATTTTGCACGAATTTGAATTGTTATTTATTTAATTTTTATGTTTTATTTTAGGAAAAAGGGATTTCTTATAATAAAAGGATTGTGGCTGAAATTGGAAAAATTTGAAGGAATTCTAGCAAGATTTTCGGATCAGCTTGCGCGGTGTTCACTGTTTTGACTATTACGGGAGCTCCGGATGTCAGAATGAGGTCCGTAAGCAATCGTTGGAAAGCTTGCGAGAAGAGCTTTAATTCAAGTATGGTCTCAGAGTTTATTGATGTTCCAAACTGTGCTGAAAAAGGCCAAAAACAGTCATCTCGAATTTCTATTTTTAAGAGTTCTATTTTATGTTGGAAACTTATTTGCATTGTTATAAAATAATTAAATGCAATTATATTTAGATATAGGTCTATTTTATTAATATATTAGAGAGAGGATAGGAGACACGTACGTGACTTGGGAGGAGTGAGCGGTTACACACACAATAGGGAACACGAGGAAGAACAAGGAAGCAAAGGGAGAAGCCTTGGAGAAGATCAAATTCTAGAGTTTTATCTCCTCCTCCTTACTTTTTTTTTTGTAACCTTGATATCATATCTTCACTCTTGTGTATAGTACTTTTGGTTGTGATGTTGAACTAATTCTCTTTCTAAACCTTTAATGGATACTTGTGTTTTAATATAAGTTTGTTCTTCAATTCTCTACTGGTGTTCATATCAATTGTTTATATGAATTTGTGTTTAATGCTTTTCAAGGAATGATCAACCTTGAAATTGATTTAGCAAATTAGGTTGACTTTGGAAAGAAAATCTAATTTAAGGCATAATTTATATAGCTTGGGATTGGTAATATGCTAATTTGTGTTTAAGATAGGAATATACTTAAACACCCTAAGTAGTCAATTAAGGTGGAGATTAATGTTGTTCTAAGAGCAAGTCCAATAGATCCCTTATATGACCTCCTAACTTAAATTATAAGGGATTAGGTCTAAAATAGTGCTCCAACAGCCTCTTAACTTTTCCTTAAAAAGTTTAGAGCATCATGTCATCCCTTATCTTTAAGTGCTCCTTATTTCACTTTTATCAATAAAATATTATTTTCCCTCCTCTTTTCAATTGTTTCCCTCTTTTTTTGTTCTTGCTTCCCTTCTTTATTTATTATTTAGTAATTATAAGGATCAATTATAAGGAAGCTTGTCGGAGTTGTCATACCTTATGATATCCTAAATCACTAAGAGCCTAATATTTTATAATATTTATAAAGAAAACACAAGGAGGCTATTGGACTTGCTCTAAGACTTAAATTCTTCATAGGAATATGGGAATTAGTTGATGAATTAGAATCACTTGTGATTCGGAAGGTCCTTGTGATTAGTTTAAAATCTTAGACTAGCAATTGGAGCACTAAGCTAGAGATCAAAAGAGTAACTTATTGAAGAACACAAGTTGAAATTAAAGGCTTAGTTTCATTAATCTTGGAATATCAATTGTGTTTGCTTAATATTTAGTGATAATTAATTCATGTTTTTAAACCACTTGTTATTTTTACTTGAATTGGAAAAACAATAGTGTGTGATAGTTAACATCTTAGATTAGTCCTTGTGGGAACGAATTATTATACTACTCCCTCCGTCCCAATGAGTTCTTAACATTTGCTTTTTGCACGGAAACCAAGATAGTGGGTGTAATATTATTAAAATAAATGAAGTAGTGGGTTTAATAATGATTTTATTGTTAAAATAAGTTAAGTAGTGGGTGTAATAGTATAAAGTATTGTTAAAATAAGTTAAGTAGTGGGTGTAATAGTGTTAAAACTTACTATTTTAGGAAATGTTAAGAATCTATTGGGACATCCCAAAATAGAAAGTGTTAAGAATCAAAAGGGACGGAGGGAGTACTTGATATGATATGTACACTTGCATTTAAATTGTAAAATCGTTAACAACATGTTAAATAAGAACAAGTTCACATTTTGTTTATCAAAATTACCATTGATGGTAGATCTTTCATTGTGGAGCATCCATTTTCATTGTTGAAATACACTGCCTTTTTGGTGGAATAATCTAACAATACTTCTACTTAGGAAATACGGAGTATATGAGTATTAAGGAATATATGAGTACGTCATACAACTTAATAGCATAATGTTGGTGAGAATACAATACAGTATGACGTGATAACTCAACACTAGAACCGAACAGGTAAATAATACTAATCACAAAAGTTACAGAAAAAGAGACGGTTTGCTTTAATTGCTTATTTTGTCGTCTAATTGCTTTTTTATAACAACAATGTAAAAAAAGAATGAATTATATTACGGAACAAATCCGGATACTCGGTTCGGTTTTGATATTCGGATCGGATATTCGATTTTTCGGATAGCTAAAATTTCATTCCGGTTCTGGTTTTCGGATATCCGAAATATCCGTTTTAATCGGATCGGAAATCAGATTATCCGGATCCAATTCAAGCATACTTTTATCATATTTATTGATTCTTGTTGTGATCCATTTTACTAACTAATGCTTTAATATTTAATAGTTTAATGTGAGCTTTTACAAATGTTTTAGAGGGTATTTGGGATTGCTTAAAATAAGTTACTTTTGACTTAATGGAGGTGTTTTTAACTTAAAGGAGAAAGTAAAGTTGTTTGCTTTAAGTTGAATGAAAGTGTTTGGGTAATTTTGCTTAAAGTTAAATGGAGGTTTAATAATTTTGACTTAAAGTGAAATTTGACTTAAAAAAATTTTAAATTCATAATATTTGAACTTTACAAGAATTGTAAAAAAAAAAAGAAAAAAAAACACCATAAGTCATAAGTCATAAGTTAAAAGTACCTAAATGGAACTTCTGACTTAAAGCAGTTTTTTAACTTAAAGCGGGCTTAAAGCCCATGTTGCCAAACACTTCAAAATCAACTTAAAGCCGGGAAAAGCAAAAAGCCGGTTTGCCCAAACAGGCGTCTATGGACTCAAGTTGATAGTAAATTCAATGATATCAAAATGAAACAATTGCTTCTGATCGGAAATAAGGACCCTCAAAAGTGAAAGGCAATTAGATTAAATCTAAGCAAAGTAGCACAAAAAGAAAATAAATTGTTTTAGCACTATTGACTAGTTAATTTCATACTGACTTAATGTAAATCAAAACACTACTGATCACTTGGAAATTCAGAACATTGATACATGAATTTCAATTGGAGGCAGAGAGTGAAGGCTTGGAATGAGGGAATTGTAGGGTTAACATAGAACTCTAGAAGAATTAAGTCAGAAGATTCTTAATATTTTTTCTAAAAAAATTCATTAGATGTCATATATTATATATATAATAATTTTTTTAATTAAATATAACAAAATTGGATTGGATCCGGATATCCGCTATCTTGTAAATTTGTGATCCGGATCCATATCCATATTTATTAAAAATAATCGGATCGGATATCCGATTCGAATTTTTCGGATTGGATATCCAAATTTTCGGATTTTTTAATCGGATATCGGATAAAAAATAAGAATATCCGATTTTCGAATTTTTTTCTCACCCCTCGACCTGAGTAAGGGTATACCCGGTATCACCAGTTATAAAGATCTATTTTTTATATTTACATTAACCTCTATTAAAACCCCTGTGAATTATGTAACTGAGAACTAATAAACTTTATTAAATTATTAAGATTGTTGCTTAATTAAGATGAAATTTATTTTAAATTTAATATTACTTTAAAAATATTAATTATCGACTACTAATTTATGGAGTTTTCCTGTAATACTAAATATAAAGAGGATCGGAACATAATTTCATTTATTTGTTGACAAATTACATTATTGTTTAACCCAATTGTTTTTATGTATTTTATTAATCATTTATTAGCAATAATAAAAATAATATTTTCAAGAAAAGGAAAAAAAAGCGAAGAACAAGAAAGTCAAAAGGGGATTGACCAAAAAAAAGAAGGAAAAAAAGAGAGTCAAAGGGACCAACTTAAACACCGTCATAATTTGTATTCTATTCTGTTTCGTATTGTGGAACCTCAGTAAACTTTATCCTATTCTGTTTCTGAAAACGTTTCATGACACATTATATATCTGCTAAGGTGCTTGATTTGCTTGGCGTGAGTTTTAAACAGTGGGACTACAAATTGCACCAGTATTTGTATTTGCAATCGATCTTCTTTTGTTTTTGACAAGTTGTGTTTCAATTGCTGAATTTGTGTTTTAGATGGATACGGGGCCAAACAAAATCACTCTCAAGAAGAGAAAGAAAGGTCTGTCTTTTGACATCGAAACCTTCAAATTAGATATCGATGAGCTTATTCAGGAGTTTGCCAAAGATGAATTAACGACGTTAGTTGATATGAAGAACGTATGGACTTGCAGGAAATTCTCATTCATTTATGAGGCCAGACCTACAACTAACATTGCCTGCTTCATGCAATCTCTCTATTCTCATTGCATTGCTTATGCAGTGTCTAATGCGTCTCTGTCTACCAGACTTGGAGGGCTTTATTGTCTTTATTGTCTTCACGAGACTCAACCATACAAGCCTTCTTTTCGGATTTATATTTCTCTCGGACAACTTAGGAGACTCAGAAAACTTGTTGTTGACTCGAATAAGGGGAAGGTGAATGTTGCCTCAGCTGTGGTCAACCGAATGTTGGACAGCAATATGTTTCTTTTCGGCGCTGTAGATTTAAAGGAAGGTTCTGTAACTGAGAAGATGAAACAACTCCGAGCTAAAGAGGATGCAACCATTCGAATTGCACAAAAGAAGTTATTCGAAAACAGTCATGTCGAACATTTTATTCACATGGACTTAGCTATGGAACTCGATGTTTATCACCTTAAGAAAATGTCAACAGATTATGAACTAGCCAAGAAGTTGGCTCTAAAAGAGGTGGGTGATACCATAGACATTCATGACATAAAACACCTAACGGAAAATCATAGATTGATTGGAGATGTGGTGGGAGATACTAGTGAAGAGTGGAGCAATGTGAAAGAACTGTTTTATCAACACACTAGATATGGCCAACATCCTGTTGATGGACATTGTAAACATCAAGAGTCTTGCAACCTCAGACAACAGCAAGACACTATATGTAGTGAATCGGATTACTCCCCCTATCAAAGGGGCGACAATAGCTGTCAACTGGAGGAAGAAGTTGATGATGATGACTTAGCAATGGAACTTGAGCAGGCACTCGCACACAACGAAGGAGATAGTGAAGATGAATTGGTGATGGAACTTGAAAAAACACTTTCAGACTATGAAGGAGATAGTGAAGACTGATCAACTAGAAGAATGCATATTTTTACAACCACAATATTTGTACCGGAAGTTAAAAAACTTTCATCCATTAATGAAGGGATTTTTGCTGCAAAAATTTGTTTATCTGACCTCTTGTTTCATTAAGATTATGTATATGTTTCTTCTTCTTCTTTGTTTATTAACTGAAACTACAAGACTCTTGAGTCATTAGATATGTTTTGTAGATTGATCACAAATTACAAGGCCACAAAAAGTATACTGAATCTGATGGTTAAACAGTTGTACTAGTACTAAATGTAAGACCGAGTACAACAGAGTGATTCAAACAGCTGGACTTGAACTTCATCCACATCCTCGGTTCTGGCCAGCAGACGACCATCTCTGCCCGTTTTTGCATGTCACTTTTCCGTAACTGGTTTGGTCTCGATATTGATTAACTTGACAGCCACTTTCGTATTTCATTCTGCCCAGTTCTAGCTTCGTGAATGAGACCCTCTACTAACTCTAAAACACTGCACGAACATTTCAACCAGATTCACATACTATTATTCATATTGAACAAGTCCAAGCACTGGAGCAGTAATGTAGTTGCAGACTTCTTCTTCACCTGCACAACCTAGAATTTCTTGATTTCTTCTACTAAATGTACTTGACTGTGACTGAAACTTGTATCATGCACTTAGATAGCATACATTTAAGTGTACCTGATAAGTTTTTTTTTCCTCCTACTTGTCGACTTGCAGAATAATCTTTGTCACGTGTTTTCCTTTTCAAGATATTAAACCATAATATTTTTGTTTAATTTTGTGAAAATGCTAGAGGTTCCACGTTTGCAGCAAAACAGTTCCAAATTCTGATGATTAAATTTTGATTGATTACAAGTTTATATCACAATTAAATAAGATAGACTTATATTCTAACTGGTTAAAATCGACAGTCACGTCAGTAATGCCCTTAATTATTTTGGATCATATCACAAGACTAGAACTATAAATAGCTACCCAATAACTAGAACTTCCCAAATCACAAGACTTCAGACGTACTTTGATCATATGTCATGGCAGCGCAATCTAGCCTTATACTTGCCATGTTCCTCTTTCTTCTATTCTCTCCTCATGATCAGTTTTCCTCATGGAAAACTCGGGACTTTGCGGATTTCCGTTATCTAAGAATTGTGGAACTGAGCTTTCATCATCTGATGAGAAAGAGGATGATGCTGATGGTGATAAGTTTCCAAGTGGATTTGATTGGTTATTCAATTTAGTAGGACTAGGAAGTGGGCTTGTAGTTGGGTGTGTTATTGGAGACATTATAACAGATAAACACCCCTGGCTGATACCTAAGATTGTTCAGAAATTTTGATCAGGGCTGTGTCCGAAATCACATTATTTTTATTTGCAAAACTAAACTTGTTGTGTCTTAAATCACATTATTCCTATTTGTAGAACTAAAACAAAATGAAAGAAGGTGCTAGTTTATCAAGCCAAAGAACTTAAACGAAAGAAAATGGTCATTACGGAGCTTCAAAAGAAAGTGTTTTACTCGAAAAAGGGAAAACCCTGATGCTAAATTATCCAGTTAGAGTGAATAAGATGACTATAAGCTACGTTTACGAAATCAAGATCCCGGGCCTTAGGTTCAGGAGTGGTTCTACGAGGCAATGGAGCTGGATTCATTTCCTGGTTTTAATGAATATTTGTGTAGATGATGTAAAATTGGGTTTGTGGGGTAAGGAAATGCATAATTTATGTTGGTTAACATACATTCTCTCTGTCTATATGACAGCTCTCTGTCTGTCTATATGACAGTTTTTCGGTCTGTCTGTATGACAGTTTTATTTTGTCTTTAATCATATAGTTTATCCATACATCTTATCTTTGAACCATATCAATTCATCCATCACCATTTCGGTTTTGAAGAAGTTTTAGAGGGAGACAGTCAGCATGGCAAGATCTGAAGCATCGCTGGAAGAGATGTACGCAAACCTGGTTATTGAAGATGAAGAGGAGGATGAGATATTGGTGGCAAACAATGAGGTGATTCAGCAGAAGCCAACGTTTATGTTAGTGGGAAAATTTTTGTCCGAGAAAAATATCAACTTCCAAGCCATGCAAAATTTGATGGCATCACTATGGCGACCAAAAGAAGGAATGGAATTCTATGATATGGGAGGATTGAAATACTCATTCATATTCTTTCACAAATTAGATATGCAAAAGGTTCTGGAAGGAGGTCCCTGGTCCTTTGAACAATCGATGCTTGTGTTACACCAAGTGTCAGTGGGTGAAGATCCAAGCACAGTCCAGCTACAGGATATGGATACAAATTTATGATATGCCTAGGGGATTTATCTCTGAGAATATCTTAAAGAACATAGGGGCATCAATGGGGAGGTATGTGAAATCGAAGCCGGGAACATATGAAGGGGGGTGGAAACCTTTCATCAGAATTCGGGTAGCTCTAAATATCAACAAACCTCTAAAGCGAAGGATGAAAATAAAGCATGAAGGCAATCAATGGAGTTGGATAAATTTCAAGTATGAGAAACTTGGTACATTCTGTTTTGTTTGTGGGATTATAGGGTACTCTGAAAGAGACCGTACAATGGTGTATGCAAATCCTGATAAACAGTTCGAAAAAGCATACGGAACATGGTTACGTGCACAAACCAGAGGTGCGAAACCAAATGCGGGATCAAGATGGATTAGAAATGCAGGTGGAGGAGAAGGGAGCTGGAATACTCAAAATCAGCAAGGTACTTCTTCAACCAGTCATGGTGACAAGACTCGGGACGACGGTACCTGTGCTAATCCTCTGGTGAGTAAATCCTGGGAGCATGGTGGGGTAACTACAGCTAGGAACAATCATGAAGGAGACACTTTGTCAAGACAAATTGGCGCCAATACAGAAGTTGACCCACATAGTGGAGGAGGTTTTATGGGAATGTCGGGGAAAGTAGATCCTCACAGGTCAAACCACATAATTACTTACAATCCTTTTTTTTTTGAGAAACAAGTGTTTAAATTCAATAAAACAAAGCCATACGGCATCTACAAATCATATCGAGTAGAACAAACATATAACAGATTGTATCGCTGGACATCCATATGGGTCCAAAAGCGAAATTTTGAAGAAGATATTTACATCTATATCCCCACCATCCGTTTGAGCTTATCGACCTTGAGTGTAGAACCAAAACAGCTTGAATCACTAAATCCAAATCCACGCTCCCACAAACCGGAGAGAAAAACAAACTCCCACAAACCGGAGAGAAAATCAAACAATTAACCATTACAATCTAAAAATTAAGATCTTAAAGATTAAAAACTGGAAAAAACATAAACTGAAAAAACGAAGCCTACGAACTTAGATCTGAAAACCGAAATCCCAACAAGACGAACAACCACTCACAAGTCCGGAGGCAGGTCGGAAAAGGGCCGGAGTTCCGAGGTTTAAGAAACTAAGAAGAGAGGCAAATCGGAAAAGGTTTAGAAACCTTAGATCCGATGGGATAAAAGTACGAAAACTAAAATTTAATTGGAGGGTCTCATTAAAAACCTATTGAGGAAAAAGAGTACCCTTTTATTCAAGAAAGGAAGAAGTTTACTCGACTCTCATCGGAATAGTCTCCGGCAGAGCAAAGAAGAGGAAGGGCGGCGACTTTTCAGGAAGAAGAAGGGGGCGGCGGTTTTTGTTTAGAGGAGAGAGAAGAGAGAAAAAAGGGTAATTACTTACAATCCTTGTTTAACCTTAAAGGGTAATTCTAATGGGCTGGAAACGGGGGAGTTATATGTGATTGACCCAAAGAGACGTAGAATGGATAGGAGATTTGGGCCACAACAAAGAACAGACAAATGGGCCAGATACGAACATGGAGGCACAGGAGATGCATATGTTGGAATCAAAAAACGAACTCTTGGCGGGTGCTGTGCGTTGCAGCCTCGCCTTTCATCATGAATGCTATAGCTTGGAACTGTCAGGGTTTGGGTGCCCCTCGGAAAATTCGGTTCCTTAAAGAATTAACCTGTTCTGAAAAGCCTGTTTTTATTTTTCTTAGTGAGACTATAAGCATCTACTCAAAGATGGAAGAGTGGAGAAGTAATCTGGGATTTGAGGGTTTTGCAGCCGTCGAACCTCAAGGGAGGAGTGGAGGTATTGCTATGTTTTGGAATAACGCGGATAGGGTGAACCTTAGGAGTGTTTCTCAATCCCACATTGATGTCGTGGTAAAAACAGATGATAATAAAGAGTGGAGACTAACATGTATGTATGGTGAGCCAGCGAGAACTCACAGGTACAGAACTTGGGAGCTTCTGAGAAATCTCTCGCGATGCGAATCTCCCATGGTGCTTACTGGGGGACTTCAACAATGTAACCTCGCAAGCAGATAAAAGAGGAGGTCCAATGTACCCCGAACATTTAATTGATGGTTTTAATTCTTGCCTCCAAGATGCGGAGCTCCAAGACCTCGATCTCATAGGTCATCAATTTACTTGGGAAAGAGGGCGAAACACTCAACACTGGACTGAAATTAGATTGGACAGAGTCTTGACAAACACTAGTTGGTTGGATATTTTCCACACGCCTAAAGTGTACAACCTAGAGGGCTCCCCTTCTGATCACAATCCATTGCTGCTGGTTCCAGAATCACGTTTCCAAGGTAACAAAAAAAGACGTTTTAGGTTCGAAAATGCTTGGCTTACAGACCCGGTATGTTTTCAAATTATTAAAAGTTGCTGGGAAGAGGAAGTGGCAGGCGACGTGACTCAGAAAATAAAATCGTGTGCTGAGAGTTTAGACATTTCGGGAAAGGAAATCATGATAGTATTTTGTCCTAAACCCAATCATGTATGATGAGTTAGGAAATACTTTCATGTAATCTTATTTGATTTTATTTATATTAATAAAAGACTTGTTGTTTTTATTACGGGCTTTATCTATTTAAAGTGTTTAAATAAGAAGTTCCATAGTTTAGAGTAAAGCTTCTAGAATTATAATGAGATTATAATAATGAGATCTAGAAGATGATAACACTAAACTTAAATAGTTCCCGATCGTAGGATAACTAATTGGGAGTTAGTCAATCCGTAAAGATCGGTACATACTATGCTTGCTTCCTCGGAAGGATGTCTGTTCTCATAGACATTCGTGTGGTGACACTATAGCTAGTATGTAGGTGCTTATTGGAGAATAAGTTCACTGAACGTGACTTGATCAAATGAACGACTAATGGAGTTTACTCACGTGTTAATAGTTGTTCATAAGTTGATGGTGGTACAAGTGTCCTTAGACTTGAGACCGTTAAAGTAATCTTACATACAATGAACTATGTTTTGGTTTAGTTCTAAGTCCTCAAGGGACAATCATTAGTTCTATTCCGGGTATGGGAATTTGTATATGAAGATAGTTAACGATCGATAAAGAATCTACCCCTTTCAGTAAAAGAAAGTGAATATCCTATGATGTTCTTACTATGTTAGTTCTGGAATCTCTGGCCAGAGTAATTGAAGTTAGAAAGAGTTTCTAATTCAAATGAACTAGACATAATGTATAAGAAATTATATGATTAAATTAAATAGGCTTGACACGCGATCCATGCCTTGTATTTAATCGGGATATTGTCGGGTAGAAGGAATTGATTGTACGGTAACCATTTGCTGAATAGGTTTTATATATTCTAAGCAATGAATTAATATTATCCGGATAGTCGCGATATATTCAAAAGTATCACTCACGATGTAGAATAAATATTAATTACTTATGTAATTATATTTAACGAATTAATTAGTAATTCGTATAAGTAATAATAAATAGTTTATTATTATTTATTTCTACTACCGGCTTAATATTGAACCTAAAGGGTCACACCATAAAGAGGTTAAATATTTATAGATGATGAGAATAATTAATAATGGCTATGAATTATTTATTGAATAAATAATTAATTAGCAATTATTTATAATTTATTAAATGAGATTTAATATATTATAAATAAATTAAGAAAAGTTCTTAATAATTATTAATTACAAAATTTAGTTTGAGAAATTAAATTTATGAGAGAATTATTTTCAGAATGGGATTAATAATTAAAAAGGTTTTAATTATTAAATGATTATTTAATTAGATAAAGTAAAGACTTTATTTCTTTAAATATCAAACATTCCAAGAGTTGGAAGAGACACAAGACATCAAACACTTAACAAAAACATCCCAGGGGTTTGAGAGGATCATTGAGAGCTTTTGAAGTTCATCAAAATCATTCCAAATCATTTTAATTATTTTCTCAATTGTTCTTCATCTACTATATGATATTTGATCTTGGTGGATACCATTAGAGCACTCCACACTTGAGGGGTGATTGCTGGAAATCAAAGATACATTCATAACAATCCCAGGAAAGCTATCAAGGTATTTTTCTTGTGTTCATACAATTTTTAAATCTATATACATGATTAATTAGGTTTTTATGCAAGTAAATGTGATTTACACTTCCGCTACGGTCATAAATTCATTCAAATCACAGGGTGTTTTACTAAACGTATCAAAAACTGTAAATGTAAGTTACATTTATTACGTAATAAGAGGGATGATCGATCTATAAATGAGTTTGAGGAAGTAAAAAAGGAATTATTCTTGATTTTAGACCAAAAAGAAATATATTGGAGGCAACGCTCAAAACAGCTCTGGTTGCAAGCGGGAGAGAAAAACACCAAATACTTTCACTCATCCTGTAACAGAAGAAAACGAAACAATTACATCCAGAGATTGAGAAACGAAGCAGGAGAGTGGGTGGACTGGAATAGTGGGATGCCAGAGATGATAAAAGAATATTTTCAAAATTTATTTACGGAAGAGCAGAGCCAAGGAGAGGAAGTTCTGAACTGCATTTCGAAGCTAATCTCTGATCAACAAAACCAGATGCTCATTGACACGGTGACGGAAGAGGAGGTCAAGGAAGCCGCTTTCAGTATGCACCCGGATAAAGCTCCGGGCCCCGATGGCATGACCCCGGCGTTCTTCCACAAAAATTGGAAAGTGGTTGGCAACGAAGTTATTAAAATGGTTCCAGATTTTTTCTTGTCAGGGGAGCTAATGGGGGACATCAATGCTACAAATATTGTTCTTATTCCCAAGAAGAAAAATCCATGTAAAGTAACAGAGCTAAGGCCGATAGCTTTGTGTAATGTAGTCATGAAGATTATTACAAAGGTGATTGCAAATCGGTTGAAGAAAGTGTTAGATTCGATCATTCAAGACACACAGAGTGCCTTCCTGCCAGGACGATTAATCTCTCACAACAATATGATTTCTTTCGAATTCATGCACTATTTAAAGAGAAAGAAGTTTGGAAAAACTGGTTTCATGGCCCTTAAGCTTGATATGTCTAAAGCTTACGATCGCATAGAGTGGAAATTTTTAAAGAAAATGCTACTCAGGTTTGGTTTTAGCAATTGGTGGACACAATTAATATTATATTGTGTCACGACGGTTGAGTACAATATTATTCTTGAGAAGGGAGACATAGGTCCTATAAAGCCTAATCGAGGTTTGAGACAAGGAGATCCACTATCTCCTTATCTCTTCATTATATGTGCTGAAGGTTTATCTTCTATGATCAAAAACTATGAATCAAAAAGATGGATTCAAGGCATAAAAATCTGCAGACAATCCCCGTCTATCAGTCACATGCTTTTTGCGGACGACATTTACTTGTTTTGCAAAGCAGATACAGCAGATGCAAATAAAGTTATGGAGCTTCTGAATATTTATGAAAGGGCGTCTGGCCAGCGGGTGAATAGAGACAAATCCATTGTATTCTTCAGTGCAAATGTTATAGATTTCAATAAGGACACGTTATGTCAAGGAATGCAAATAAAGGAAGCTGTTAGGAATAATTCAATAAGTTGTGATGTTAAGAATAGAATTTACACATTATACTTCTTGTAATCCTGATCTTATAAAGGATTTAGCACTGTATATAGGTTTTATGTGTAAGACAGTTATCTGTATAGTTTAGTCAGGAATGAACAGTGTATCGGAGACTACATGTCAGGAATAGAGAGCAAATCCTGATGACGGTCCAATACTGATGGTTGATCAGATACTGATGCAGTGTACAGATCCTGATATCAGTCATGTTACTGATGATGTCATTATAGATGCTACAGAAACTGGCAAGTGCTATAAAACAGGATCGTT
Organism: Kitagawia praeruptora; assembly: GCA_037693485.1. NCBI lineage: Eukaryota > Viridiplantae > Streptophyta > Magnoliopsida > Apiales > Apiaceae > Kitagawia > Kitagawia praeruptora. The sequence continues at coordinate 47,908,112 of CM075351.1, forward strand.
GTTTGAAGAACAAGCAAGAAGACATTATGAAGGAAAGAGTTTTCTATTGAAGGAAACTATCGACTAGAAGGCAGAACATTGTCATGTATAGATTATATCTTTCTGTTATTAGTTGATAGGTAGCATTATAAATACTCTCTCAATATCATTGTAAAGAGCGACGAAGTTGTAAGTTCGAGTGCGTAGCTCTGTATAAGGTTTGTATTCGAGAGTTCGAAACAAACAGAAAGATATTTGTATTGTCAGCAGCTGCGAAAGGTATTGTACACCTTTGGTAGAGTTTGTAGTTGATCTTATTAATACAAACAAGAGTTTGATTCATTCGTTTATTCTTGTTCATATAATCAAGCAAAAATCAGACACGATTATATAACTTGTATTCAACCCCCCCTTCTACAAGTTATTCGAGTTAACAATTGGTATCAGAGCAGGTTGATTTCGAATAATAATAAAGATCTGCAATCATGTCTGGTTACAAGGATGGGAATACTAAAATTCCTATGCTCAAGAGAAACGAATATACTCTATGGGAAGTAAAGATGTTGCATCATCTGGAAGCAACAGATCCTGATTATCTTGACAGAATCAGAGATGGACCTTTTGTTCCAACAAAGGTCGTTGGACAAGCAACAGTTGATGGTGTGGTTGTTCCAGAACATACAGCAGAGAAGCCAAAATCTGAATGGTCAGATAAGGACAAGGAGAATGCTCTCAAAGATGCTAAAGTGAGAAACATATTATTCAACAGTCTTGATTCTGTTCTCACTAACTATGTTCTCTCTTGTAAAACTGCTAAGGATATATGGGACAATCTTAAGGTTCACTGTGAAGGAACTAAGCCTGTCAGGAAGAATATGAGGACATTACTTATACAACAGTATGAGTACTTTGAATCCAAGTCTGGTGAGTCACTTACTGATACCTTTGATAGGTTTACAAAACTCATCAATGAGATGGCCATGCATGGTAAATATTACGACTTGGAGGACATGAATACAAAGTTCATGAAAGCTTTGCCTGATTTCTACAATGAGAAGATATCTGCAATTGAGGAAGCTAATGATCTGGATGAGATTTCATTAGAGGCAGTATATGGAAAATTGAAAGCTTATGAACTTGACAAGCAGCAGAAGAAGAGCAGGAGTGAAGGAAAGATGAAGACTATTGCACTTACTGCTCAATCTGAAGTTAAGAAGCTTCCTGAAGAACAGCATGAAGAGATTGCTGTAAAAAATTCAAGGAAGAAGAAAAGCAAAGAAAGTTCTGAGTCAGAGACTACTGATATGGACTCTGACAACAATGATTCTGAATCTGAGATGCAAGAACTCTTTGCTATGTTTGCTAAAGCTTTCAAGAAAGGAAAATTCAACAGGAGAAGATTTAGCAAAGGACCTTTTCAAAAGAAGGAGGAGAAGAAGAGTGACAAAAGCAAAAGTACAATTGTCAAGCTTGATAAGGCCAAGATCAAGTGCTTTAACTGCAGCGAGCTTGGACACTTTGCTAGTGAGTGTAAGAAGCCTAGGAATTCAGGAAAGGGTAATGCACTTATGGTCACACAGAAGGATTGGGCTGATTCCAGTGACTCTGAAGATGAATTGGATTATGACAACATTGCATTGATGGCCAATAGTTCAGACAAACCTGGATCTCCAAAGAAAATTTCTCCATCCTCTGTTAAGGTATCACTTCACTCTCTTGATTCATTTGATAGCTTAAATTCTGATGAAATTAGATCTATCCATGCTGAGTTTAAAAATCTTATGACTAATTTTAGAATTCTTACTTGTGAAAGAGATGAACTTAAGGTTAAGAATGATAAATTAGTTGATAGAAATAATTTTCTTGAATCTGAATTAATTCAAATGGAAGAATACAAGTTGAGTTCTGATAAAGCTAAGCATGATTATAGTGTAATTCTTGAGGCTTATGACTATGTCAGAAAAGAACTAGAAGAAGAGAGAGATGTGATTAAGTCCATTAACAATTCCAGTAAAAAGACAATAGAAATCTTTGAGAGTGGAATTCGTGGTAAGGTTAATGGTTTAGGTTTTGATAAGGCTAGACAAGAAGAAAAAGTAGCTATTGTCAATGATGATAGTGAGGAAGAAGCTAACACATCTAAATCTGAAGGTAAGAAAATTGTTTCTGAACCTAATCATGTTAAATTTGTTGATTCAAAAGGTACCCCTGTTGTACACAAAAGGATTAACAATAGTTATTCAGATGAGAAAGTGTTAGAGAAACCTAAGAATGTAAACATAGGGTTTCTGTCTAAGTCTCAGTTGAAACAGAGATTAGATGATCTTTCAGAGTCTAGCAAGATTAAGAGAAATAGGAATGGAAAAGAAGGTATTAACAAAGAGAATAATTTCAAGAATGTACCTGATGCACCTAGGAAAAAATGCTATAAGTGTGGAAATCATAATCATTTGGCCCTAGACTGCAATCAAAAACCTTCTTGGAAAACTGAGTCCAGATTCCCCAAGACTCAGAAAATTCAATACCAACCACAAAAAGCTTGTTATCATTGTGGTAGTTTACTTCATTCCATTTACATGTGTAGAGAATATCATGAACTGTATTATGACTATTATTCTTTGAAATCTGAAACTCCTAGTCACAAACAGTTTGTGAGATCAGAGTCTAAAGTTGACTCTACAACAGGTAAAATAAATGCAAAATCTTCAAAGTCTGTTGTCTCTAAATCTAGTAAGAAAGGATCCAATCAAAGTTGGGTCCTAAAAAATTATAACTAGTTACTTTTTGTTTGCAGGGCACAGGAAAGAAGCATTCAATTATCTTGGACAGTGGATGCTCTGGACATATGACTAGAAAGAAGTCCCTGCTTACAAAGTTTGAGAGGAAAGCTGGCCCAGTAATATCTTTTGGAGATGGCAACAAAGGAGAAACTCTGGGATATGGCTCAATTATTTTGGGGAATGTCATCATAGAAAATGTAGCACTGGTTGAAGGCTTGAAACATACTCTTTTAAGCATAAGTCAACTGGGTGATAAAGGTTACAAATCAATCTTTGACAGAGAAGGATGCAAAGTCTTGAATATGCAGAATGGAGACATTGTTCTAACTGGTCAAAGACATGGTAACATATATGAAGCCAGCTTAAGTGATACATCTAAAGGAATTGTTAGATGTCTCTACAGCAAAGCAACAAATGATGAAAGCTGGAATTGGCACAAGAAGCTCTCACATCTTAATTTCAAGAAGCTTAATCAACTTGTTAAACACAATTTGGTGAGAGGCCTACCTCAGGCAAATTTTGTGCAAGATGGACTTTGTGATGCATGTCAGTTTGGAAAGCAGAGAAGAACCACTTTCAAGAGCAAGACTGAAAATTCAATTACTGAACCATTTCACATGCTACATCTTGATCTGTTTGGTCCAGTAAATATTATGTCTATCAGCAAGAAAAGATATGCTCTAGTTATGGTGGATGATTTCACAAGGTTCACATGGGTGTTCTTTCTACACAAGAAGGATGAAGCTCCTCAGCAAATCATTGAACTCATCAAGAATATTCATAATAACTCTGAGTACAAAGTCAAAGTACTTAGGAGTGACAATGGTACAGAATTCAAGAATTCTACAATGGAGGGGTTTTGTGCAGACAATGGAATCACTCAACAGTTTTCTGCACCTGGTACACCTCAGCAAAATGGTGTAGTGGAAAGAAAGAACAGGACTCTCATAGAGGCAGCAAGAACCATGCTTGCAGATGCAAAACTTCCAACCTACTTTTGGGCAGAAGCTATTAACACTGCATGTTTCACTCAGAACTGTACCTTGGTAAATAGTCATGGAAAAACTCCCTATGAGATGATCAAAGGAAAGAAACCAAGTGTGAAATATTTTCACATCTTTGGATGCAAATGCTATGTCCTAAAAGTTCATCCAGAACAACTTGGAAAATTTGAAGCCAAATCGGATGAAGCAATTTTTCTAGGATACTCAGCATCTAAGGCCTTCAAAGTTTATAATCTCAGAACTCATATTGTTATGGAATCAATTCATGTTGCATTTGATGATAAGAAATTTGGAATTTTGCAAACTGATGAAAGCCATGACAAATTGGAATTTGAAAATCTGAAGAATTCTGAGATACTCTCAAGTGATGATGAAGGTTCTCCAGAAGGAATTTCTATTGCTTCTCAAAGGAATGCTACTGTTGAGGGGGAGCAAATAAATCAGAGAGAACACAGTGATCATCAGGAGCAGACTAGTCTTTCAGAGTCTATTTCATCAGGAATTGACGTTTTAGAGTCTACTCCATCAGGAACTGACCTTTCAGAGTCTACTGAGGAAAGATCAGTAACTAGCAGCAATATGGAATCTACTGATTCTATCGATCAAAGGAGAGTTTTTGAAGGTAGAGAGAATTCTTCTACAAGGGATACCACTAACTTAGGGGGAGAGACTAGCAGAGTTGATTTACCACCTGTTAGAAAATGGACAAAGGATCATACTGAAGATTTGATAATTGGTGATCCAAATAGTGGTGTTCGAACTAGAAGATCAATTCAAAATGAATGCTTGTATAGCTGTTTTCTCTCAAAGAATAACCTAAGAAGGTTGAAGAAGCCTTACAGGATCCTGATTGGGTAATTGCAATGCAGGAGGAATTAAATGAGTTTGAGAGAAACAAAGTTTGGAAACTGGTACCAAGACCTAAAGATAGATCTATTGTTGGTGCAAGATGGGTTTTCAGAAACAAGCTAGATGAATCTGGTATGATTGTAAGAAACAAAGCAAGACTGGTGGCCAAGGGTTATTCTCAGGAAGAAGGCATTGATTATGATGAGACCTTTGCACCTGTAGCAAGATTGGAAGCAATCAGAATGTTTCTTGTATTTGCAGCTCATTCAAAATTTAAGGTATACCAGATGGATGTAAAGAGTGCTTTTCTAAATGGCAAACTTGATGAAGAAGTGTATGTAGAACAGCCACCTGGATTTGTTGATCCAAAGTTTCCAAATCATGTCTACAAACTTGACAAGGCACTCTATGGACTAAAGCAGGCACCAAGAGCATGGTATGAGACTTTGTCTAAATTTCTTCTTGAAAATGGCTTCACAAGAGGTACAATTGACAAAACTCTATTCTTTAGAAAGATAAAAGGTGAATTGCTTTTAGTTCAAGTTTATGTTGATGATATTATTTTTGGTTCTACTAATGAAAAGTTGTGTGCTAAGTTTAGCAAGCTTATGCAGTCTAAGTATCAGATGAGCATGATGGGTGAACTAAATTATTTCTTAGGCTTGCAGGTCAAACAGACTGAGACTGGTATTTTCATTAATCAGTCAAAGTATATCAAAGATCTTTTAAGAAGGTTTGACTTTCAAGACTGTGCAGTTGCAAAAACACCCATGGCAACAGCCACTAAACTAGACTCTGATCCTAAAGGGAAGAGTGTGGATAATACTAGTTATAGAGGCATGATAGGCTCATTGTTATATCTAACTGCAAGTAGGCCAGATATAATGTTTTCTACCTGTTTATGTGCTAGATTCCAAAGTGATCCTAAGGAATCTCATTTAATTGCTGTGAAGAGAATTTTTAGATATCTCAAAGGAACTCCAAATCTTGGTTTGTGGTATCCTAGAGAATCTGATTTCTTTCTAATTGGCTATTCAGACTCTGATTATGCAGGGTGTAAGATAGACAGGAAAAGCACTACAGGTACATGTCAATTTTTGGGAAATAGATTGATTTCTTGGGCAAGCAAGAAGCAACAATCTGTTTCAACCTCAACTGCAGAAGCTGAGTACATAGCAGCAGGCAGTTGTTGTGCACAGCTCCTTTGGATAAGAAATCAGTTGATGGATTATGGTATGACACTTAGTAATATTCCTATGTTTTGTGATAATACTAGTGCTATTAAAATTGCAGAAAATCCAGTTCAACATTCAAGGACTAAGCACATTGATGTCAGGTATCATTTTATTAGAGAACATATTGAGAATGGTACTGTGGAACTTCATTTTGTTCCTACTGACAAACAGCTTGCAGATATTCTAACTAAACCACTTGATGAGACTACATTCAGTAGACTAGTAAGTGAGTTAGGAATGTTAAATTTTTACTCCCTCTGTCCCATCCATTTCTTTACAATTTCCTTTTTTGGCCGTCCCACCATTTCTTTACATTACCCAAAATAGTAAGTTTTAGCACTATTACACCCACTACTTCACTTATTTTAACAATACTTTACACTATTTCACCCACTACTTAACTTATTTTAACAATAAAATCACTATTACACCCACTACTTCACTTATTTTAACAATAAAATCACTATTACACCCACTACCTCATTTATTTTAACAATATTACATCCACTTTATACCCACTATCCTTGACCTCCGTGCCCAGCCACCATGTAAAGAACTGGCTGGGACGGAGGGAGTAGATTTTAACATCTGCAAAAGTAGCAAGGTATGTTGTTCTTAGCTTATAGACTTGATATTCTTGTCAGGATCTATATTTGATTGTTAAATGCTTGAGCTATAACACATTGCCTTGATAAATTTCATTATGATAGACTTGTTAATAATCATCAGGATTAGATTTGTTATCAGGATGCTGACGTCATCAGTATTGTGTCAGTATCAGGATTATGAAAATTGTTTCAGATCCTGACGTTTACTTTGTGTAATAATCTGATTCTGTGATATGTTAAGTCTATGCTAGCAAGTTTTGATATTTGCATACTGATAATTTATACATCATTCAAAAATCAAAAGACAAGCAGATAACAAGAAATTGTATTTTCATTAATAGAAATCATTACATGGAAATGAAATACAACATCTTTTTGTCTAAATTTCTACTCTATACTTGTCTTTGATATGAACTCTGAGGAACAGGACAAGGAGCATCTCAAGAAATCCATCAGGGGATGAAAGCCTCGTTTGCTCTTGGATTCCTTGTCTGGACGACTTGAATGAGAGCAACTAACTTAAATGAATAGCATCTCCATCAAGATCAACCTCAGACTCTCGGCCAAATTCTTCATCCTCAAGTTTTGAGGAGGTTAGGGGAAGATTGTATCCAACAGATGGATGTTCTAGGAGAAACTTCTGGATATTATCGAAAACCAATCCATTCATGATTAGTTCGATGAGAAGAATCATTTGTTCAAAGAGATGATCAAGAACAGGATGTTCATCGATCAAGAAAAATCTGGAAAATGGGTTTGAAGGGATTTTTGGTTTGAGAAGCATTGTTGAGAAGAAAAGAAATTGAAAGGTTATGGAGAATGGCATAAAGCGTTTGGTTCTTTTAAAGAAAGACGTGAGAAGCTGAGCAGTCACTTGGAAGTTTTAATGAAGTCAAATGCTAATTATTGCATGAGACTGTATTTCTTGTTTCAAGAAATATTGAAAATATCTAACCAATTGATTTTCTGTTCAGATTAATTGTTTATTTTCTTTTTCAGATAAAAGAAAAATGCCACGTGGAAACTCCATATTAAGTCGCTGATAATATTGGTCAGGATTTCATGTGTGACCATCAGGATTTGAAAATTATATTTTTAAATCACATTACATTTTGTGATTATTTTGATGAGAGGTCATCAGGAAAAGGAAGCTGATCAGTATTGCTTATTTATACCCTGATTTATTTCATGAAAATCAATTTTGGATTTTATTTTCCAAAAATCGTGGGTAATCGCATTTTTCAGGGACTGACACCTGTCAATCTACGTGTCAACGTGGGATAGTGGTCTGAAAGATTTGTGAAATATATTTGTTTTGAAACTCTAATCGTGTAATTGCTTTCTCTAATTTTACATTCTCTAAAGCAAAAATCACTCTTGAGTTTTCAAAATCACTAATCCATTTCAAGAATTTTTCAAGTTTCTTTTCAGATCAAAAATGGCAGCTCAGAGAAGATTACCTAAATCAGTAGCCTACAAGTTTGGTGACTTTGATTTTATGACAAACAATCATGTTGCAGCTATCACCAACAAGGAAGGAGTATCATCTGATTTTCATCCAATCATGGACTTTCTGGTGAATGGACCATTAAGTTATGCATTGACAGCATCTCCACAGATTAATCAAGTAGCTGTTTCACAAGCTTGGAAGAATGCTGAGGTAATTGATTCTACTCAGAGTAAATCAGGTAAGATTGTTCTATATTTAGGACAAGATTCATTTGACATTACTGAATCTGTTGTTAATTCAGTACTTTGCTTACCTGTTACTGATAGTTATGAGAATGTACCATCTGATGATAATATAAGAACTATGTTGTCTGAATTAGGTTATAGTGGACCTCTAGATAACATGAGCCAGTTGAATAGGTCTTTTCTTAGAAAAGAATGGTCTTTTTACTTTGATCAAATAGCTAAATGTTTTACTGGCAAATGTAGTTCTTTTCAGCAAATTACTTCTGTTACATCACATATTGCTTATAGTTTGCTTTATGACAGAGTAATCAACATTGGTCATATTATCTTAAGTCAGATGAGTATTAAACTTGGGTTAAGAGATCAAAACAGGAAAATGGTTTATTATCATAGATTTATGCAATTGTTTATTAACCATTTTGTTCCTGATGTTGAAACTAGATTTGGTAGAGAACATTGTGTTTCTTCTTATGAACAGCAAAAGAGAATTTTCTCTGACATTACAAAGAAGGACAATGAAAAGAATCTAGATGAAATACCTGTAATTCATTATCCACATCATGTTCAGGTAATTCTTAAAACTCATCTTCCTACTCTCTACAATTCTTCTTTCTTTTGTGGTGAAATGGCTCAGGAATCTCAATTGGAGGAGAACCCACCTGTGTCTACCCAAGTAGCCCAAAACATTATAGAGCTCGTTTGGTTGCTTATGGGTATTCACTTCCTGGGGAAGTTTTAATACCTTGACAATTATTTCCTTGTATCAGGTTCCTGGGAAGTTGAAAATTATGTTTGGTTATATGTAGGAATTTATAAATCATGGGAAGTGTAAGTTACCAAGGGGAGGGTGGGTAAGTAACTTCCTACATTTTATGGGAATTACAATTACCCAGTAACTTCTACTTCCTATATGAATGTTAACCAAACAAGTTTATAATTTCCTACTTCCTAGGAAGATCAAGTTCCCATATATTTACCTGTCAACCAAACGACCTCATAGTCTCTGAAACAATTCAAGAACCAAATTTTGATCCACAGCCTATTGTTTCAAAGAAACCAACCTCTGGTGTTTCTCAAAAGACATCAGTTGTAAGGAAGAGAAGATTTGTTGTGTCAAGTAGTAGTAGTAATTCTAGTGAAGATGATGATGATTTAACTCTTGCTGAGAGAGCAGAATTGAAGGCTGCAATTCAACTTTCTTTGTTAGCACAAAGAGATGAAAAACCTAGTCACAGCCAGGCTGCAGTCTCCCAAAAGGCTGTAGTTCTTAAAAAGGGAAAACAGTTACTGGATACTGTCTCTCAAAAGACTGTGTCTATTGAACAAAGATCTCATCCCAAGATCACTTCTGTGTCTACACCTCTTGAGTCTTCTCAGGATAAATCTTTTACTCACTATACCAGGAGAACAAGGAGAAAGATTCAATTGTCACCTACACACACAGAGTCTAGTCCAACTAATATCATGCAGGTTTCTACAAATCAAGCTACATCTATGTCAGTATTTGACAAGAGAGATCTGGATATTGATTCTTCATGGGAAACTACATTATCATACAGACTGGCTATGGGACTAATTTCTCTCAAAGTGAAGTTGTCAAGGCCTGTTCTAGATTTTTTGGTTGAAAGAGTACCAAAACTTTTATTTGCAGATGAATATGGACTTCTACATCAAAGACTTGACTTAATGAAGATGTATTTCTATGTATCTGTCAGAAGACAATTAGTCAAGAAATTTGGACTCTCGAAGCATGTTGCACTTCAATCACTTCATGCATATTTATTTGACAAGGATGTAATTATTGAAGATGCTTCAGCTCAAGGTGAAAAACTGGAGGAAGTAGATAGAAGAAAGCAGTCAACAGAAGGTACTATTGCACCAATGATGAATAGTAGGAAAGATCAGATCACAGTCACTGTAACACAAGAACCATCTAGTCAGAGGAAGGATGACTCAGGAGCTGTGATAGCTGATGTTGAAAGATCTTCTGTGATGACTGAAAATGCAAGTGAGATACCCTATGATATGGGAGGAATGACTTTGGTTGATTTTTCTGAAGATCAAACAAATTTTGTTCAGTCAGAGTCTATTCACCTTGAGGGTGTGTCTCAGCAAACAACACTTAAAGACGGTGATGTACTAACTATGGTGTCTAATGAAGTATTACTGAAGACATCAGAGTCTAGTAAAGAACCTGAAAGTGGTATACTGGAGCCTGTAGTTTCTGAAAGGAAAGAAGATGATTGTATGGGTTCAGAGACTATAGCAGCTCACTCCTTGGAGAAAACCTCAAGCCACATGCCATATGAGGAACCCTCTCTCCATGTGAGTTCAGGTATAAAAACTTCTTCTAAACTCTATTTTTCTGTAGGTCATGAGAGCACTTATCTAAATTTGAGTGATACACTTGAAAAGATGGACTTAGATCCACAAACTGAGAGGCTGGCTCCTGACCAGGCAAAAGGTGAGGTAGAAAGAGTGTTGACTTTAGAAAGTCAAAGTGAGAATGAGGGTATGGATGATCAACTCCATAGTGAGGGAGAGAAAATTAGGAAACCATCATTTGATTTCTGGGATCAGGTTTTTCCTGAATCTTGGTCTGAAAATTTGGGTATGGATGCTGGTACTTATTCATTCATCAAAATGTATCAGAAGAATGACCTAGCACATCACAATGCAAAGCCAGAAGTTAAAGCTCAGAAGCAAAAGGAGAGGCTTGCAGAAATCATTAACAGAAGAGGTGCCAGGATAAATCAATCTCTTGATACATATGTACCAGATGAAGATCCTAATGATCCTAGTGTTCCTTTGTATGTACTTCCAATATCAGCTAGAATTGAGACATCAACAGTCTCTGATCACTCTAAGGAGGAGTCAGGATTTGAAGATGTTAGTACACAGAATACTGGTGAAGGAGATGATGATCATGTTTCAGTTCCAGAACAGAAAGATGAAGATGTTGATACGTCTAATCAGGTTTTATTACTTGAATATCATACAACTCAAGCAACTTCTTCTACAAGACTTGAAGATACAGTTCTTTCTGATTCTGATACTGAAGATACTAGAAGCACTTCCAATATTGAAGTTCATTCTGATGTTTTGAAAGATATTCAGAATTCTCAAATTGCTATTCAAACAAGACTTCAATCACTTGAAGATAACCAAGTCACAATTATGGAAAATCAAGCAGTTCTTATGAATCTCATTTGTTCTGTTTCTGAATCTCTTGGAATTAATGTTGCTGATGTCAAAAAGGGGGAGATAAAGACAATTCAAAGACAACAACAACACCACCAGACTGAAGATAAAACTGGGGGAGATAAAGATCAGACAAAGGATAGTAAAAAGAAGAACCAGGAGTGACAGTGGTGAATCTCAGCTAGGAAGAGGTAAAGGAAGAGCAGCATTAATAGTTAAAATTCTTTCTTCTAAGTACTAGATAAGCGTCTACATCTGAGAAGGAGGTACTTAAACTTCATAATTCTACATTCATAAATTCTATTCTGGTTGTATTGTTATATGTTTTGACATCTACAACTTAGATTTATGCTTCAGATTATAAAGCATAAATAGGGGGAGATTGTTAGGAATAATTCAATAAGTTGTGATGTTAAGAATAGAATTTACACATTATACTTCTTGTAATCCTGATCTTATAAAGGATTTAGCACTGTATATAGGTTTTATGTGTAAGACAGTTATCTGTATAGTTTAGTCAGGAATGAACAGTGTATCGGAGACTACATGTCAGGAATAGAGAGCAAATCCTGATGACGGTCCAATACTGATGGTTGATCAGATACTGATGCAGTGTACAGATCCTGATATCAGTCATGTTACTGATGATGTCATTATAGATGCTACAGAAACTGGCAAGTGCTATAAAACAGGATCGTTGTTTGAAGAACAAGCAAGAAGACATTATGAAGGAAAGAGTTTTCTATTGAAGGAAACTATCGACTAGAAGGCAGAACATTGTCATGTATAGATTATATCTTTCTGTTATTAGTTGATAGGTAGAATTATAAATACTCTCTCAATATCATTGTAAAGAGCGACGAAGTTGTAAGTTCGAGTGCGTAGCTCTGTATAAGGTTTGTATTCGAGAGTTCGAAACAAACAGAGAGATATTTGTATTGTCAGCAGCTGCTAAAGGTATTGTACACCTTTGGTAGAGTTTGTAGTTGATCTTATTAATACAAACAAGAGTTTGATTCATTCGTTTATTCTTGTTCATATAATCAAGCAAAAATCAGACACGATTATATAACTTGTATTCAACCCCCCCCCCCCTTCTACAAGTTATTCGAGTTAACAGAAGCAGATGATACCTCCAAGTATTTGGGATTACCAAACATTCTAGGACGAAACAAGACTGTGGTATTCCGCTATTTGAAGGAAAAGGTCAAGGCTAGTATTCGCAGTTGGAACGAAAAGAACCTATCTAAGCCATCCAAAGAAATCCTGATCAAAATGGTGGCTCAAGCATTACCATCATTTGCTATGAATGTCTTCCTATTACCGTTAGAGGTTACCAGAGATATAGAAAAAGAATTGACAAAATTCTATTGGAACACATCTCAAAACTCAAGCTCTAAAATTATTTGGATGTCGTGGAATAGAATGGCTCATCATAAGCATATAGGTGGCCTAGGATTTAAGTGCCTTCGTGATGTTAACCTGGCAATGTTGGCCAAGCAATGTTGGCGCCTCATTACCAACCCGGATAGCTTAGTGGCCAGAATCTATCAAGCAAAGTACTATGCAGACTCAAACTTTCTACAAGCAAAGCTGGGGGGAAGTCCGAGCTTTATTTGGCGAAGCATAATGGAAGCAAGGAAAGTCATTTCTGCAGGATCAATGTGGAGGATTGGCACGGGTAAGGACATTCAAATTATTGATCAACCTTGGTTAAATGATGAGGATAATCCGTTTATCACCACGATTTCCCCAGCCCTCAACAATCAAAAGGTTGTCTCTTTATTTCAAACTAACACCACGGAATGGGATTTAGAAATCATTAGGGACATCTTTCAGGAGAGGGATCAAAGGTGTATTGTTAACATTGTGGTGGAGCAGGGTCTGAATACAGACGTGCTTAACTGGAAATTAGAAATTTCTGGCAAGTTTACAGTCAGAAGCGCATATAGAATGATTCAGAGTCCGAGAACGAATTGGCCTATGATCGACAATATTGATTTCTGGAAAACCTTGTTGAACTCCAAAGCCCCGCCCAAGGTGTTAAACCTTATATGGAGGGCAGTTAATCACTGTCTCCCCACAAAAATTCAGCTGCAAACTAAGCGAGTTCCAGTTGACAACATGTGCCCAGTGTGCAATGAGATGGAAGAGTCTATTTCTCATGCCTTGGTTAGATGTAGATCAGCAGCAAGAGTTTGGCATCTATATAGTCGAAACATCAACACGGATGAGTGCATGGATTTTGCTTCCTGATTGAAGAATAGGTTGACAGGGAAATCGAAAGACAACAAGGCAAAAATCCTCACCTTGTGTTGGTCGATATGGAGAGCTAGAAATGACTTAGTTTGGAACAAGAGGAGATGGAAAGAAATGAAAATTATTGCTAAAGCATGGGAGTATTTTTCACAGTGGAAAGTAGCTCAGAGTAGAAATGTAGAGCCACCAATTCACCCCTCGTTTCCAGGGGATGGTGCTAGTCTTTGGGTAAAGCCACACTATAATGAAGTAAAGATATCAGCGGATGCAGCAATTTTCGAAGATCAGGGAAGGTCGGGTATTGGTCTTATTGCACGAAACCATGAAGGACACCTCCTCTCGGCTAGAACCAGAATTATCTCAGAAGCGCTCAACCCAAGCCTAGTTGAAGTGATGGCTATTAAGGAGGCTTTGAGCTGAGCTAAAGAAATGCATTGGAACTCAATAACTATTGAATCGGATTGCTTGGCCATTGTTCAGATGATTCGGAGTACTGCTCCCTTGAGATCAAGAATAGGAGGGGTAGTAAAGGAGTGTAGAGATCAAGTGAATGAATTTAACAACCTTAAGTTGTATTTTATTAAACGATCTGCGAATATGTCGGCTCATGAGCTTGCCCGTGTGCGTCACATATGTATCCTGATCGTGTTTTTTATTGAAGTTCTGTTCCGATCAAGGTTAAATTGTGTATTTTGGAGGACTTGAAATAGTATTGTTTGCAGTTTGTCAAAAAAAAAAAAAAAAGTGGGTAGGAACACAATTTTATTTATTTAGGAAATTGTATTATTAACTAACCCAATTATTTTATATATTTATCAACTGTTTATCAACAACAATAAAAAAAATGCAGTATTGCATAAAAAAAATAACATTTCTTTCAAGAAAATGGGAAAAAAAGGCTAAGAACAAGAAAATAACATTTTCTTGGTAATTTGACCAAGAAAAAAAGAGAAAGTGGACAAACTTATACACCTCCCCATTCTGTCATAACATATTTTCCATTCTACAACTAAATCTCAACCCGATAAAATAATAATATCTGCTTAAATAATATATTTTTCTGATCTATAAGACATAATTATATTTAGTGTTTTAGAAAAAAGTCCGATTTGAAAAAGAAAATTAAAAAAAAAAAAAAGATCTTTAGAAGAGATTATTCTCCAGACATAAAGATTCCCCAACTCCCAATGTATGTAGGCCACTGCCATATATTTCTCAAACCTTATCTGTGGAAAAATTGTTGATAGAACTTCCAGTCTAGACGAAGACAGTGCGACATTTCAGTGACTGGAAGTCTGGAAGCAAATGATCTACAAGACCAAGTCCAAGCCTTTTCACACCATGGATATTCGGACAGCTTCACTAAATCCAACTTCTTTTTTTTTTTTCTAATATTTGTGTATATGCTAGATTTCACGGTAATGATTTTATAAATACTAACTTATAACCCGTGCAATGCACGGGTTTCTTGTATTATATCATAAATTTTATTTAATATTATAATTATATTTTTATATAATCACTATTTTTAATAAAATTCTTAATTTTAATTTGATATAATTTAATATACTCATGTTTACGGATTATACTAATATTCCTTATTATAAACAAAGTATACGATTTTAATATATTTTATTAATAATTGAGAAGTATGGTGTGATATTTTCGGGTATATATTAATGATTGTAAGATTTTTTGTAAATTAAAAAGGTAACGTGTTTTAATTATAAAGGAAATATTAATGATTGAAAGATAAGATACGATTGATCTTTTTAGGTGTTTATAAAAGGTAATATTTTCATCTAAAAGTAAATGTAAAAAAGGCAATCGACTAATTACCATTAATTATATTATGTTATTATTTATTTTAGGTGTTATATTTTTCTTGAAAATTATGGTGTGATATTTTCGGGTATATATTAATGATTGTAAGATTTGTTTTAAATTAAAAAGGTAACATGTTTTAATTCGAAAGAAAATATTAATGATCGAAAGATATGATACGATTGATGTTTTTAGGTGTAAGATTTGTTTTAAATTAAAAAGGTAACATGTTTTAATTCGAAAGAAAATATTAATGATCGAAAGATATGATACGATTGATGTTTTTAGGTGTTTATAAAAGGTAATATGTTCAACTAAAAGTAAATGTGAAAAAGGCAATCGATTAATTACCATTAATTTTATTATATTAATGTGGAAAAGGCAATTGACTAATTACCATTAATTTTATTATGTTGATCGACTAATTACCATTAATTATTACGTGTTTTAATTTGAAAGAAAATATTAATGATGGAAATATGTGATACGATTGATGTTTTTAGGTGTTTATAAAAGATAATATATCGACTCATTACCATTAATTATATTATGTTATTATTTTTTTTGGTGTATTTATTTTTCTTTATAATGAAGTGTAGATAAGTAAATTCATAAAATACCAAAAAATAGGTACCAAAAAACAGTACAAAAATTTTCAATGTTTTGACTTTTATATTATACTAATTACCTTTAACATTAAAAGGGTAACGTGTTTTAATTCTAAAGAAAATATTAATGATTGAAAGATATGAAACGATTCATATTTTTAGGTGTTTATAAAAGGTAAAATGTTCAACTAAAAGAAAATGTGAAAAAGAAAATCGATTATTTACCATTAATTTTATTATATTAATGTGAAATAGTCAATTGATTAATTACCATTAATTTTATTATGTCAATTGACTAATTACCATATATTATAACGTGTTTTAACACGAAATGAAATATTAATGATGGAAAGATATGATATGATTGATGTTTTTAGGTGTTCATAAAAGGTAATATCTCAGACTAATTACCACTAAATATATATTATTATTATTTATTTTAGGTGTATTTATTTTTTCTTTATAATAAAGGGTAAATAAATAAATTCTCAAACAGGCCATAATAAAAGTGATGATGGAGATGGCTAGCCAGAACAATTAATCAATCTCGGAGTTCTTTCAGGTCTATGTTTCAACAATTTGAAAAAAAAAAACCATGCTTTCATGTATTGGCCCACATGTGCAATGCATGGGTTTCTTGTATTCTATTATAAATTTTATCTAATATTATAATTATGTTTTTGTATTATCACTATTTTTAATAATTTTTTAAAATTTTATTTAATATAATTTAATATACTCATGTTTACAGATTATTTTAATGTTTCCATATTATAAACAATGTATACGATTTTTAATACATTTTATTAATAATTAAAAAATATGATGTGATATTTTCGGGTATAATCGACTAATTATCATTAATTATAACGTGTTTTAATTGGAAAGAAAATATTAATGATAGAAAGATATGATATTTGTAGGTGTTTATAAAAGGTATTATCTCGACTAATTACCATTAATTATATTATGTTATTATTTATTTTAGGTGTATTTATGCTTTTTATAATGAAGGGTAAATAAGTAAATTCACTAAGTACCAAAAAACAGCTACCAAAACTTTCAATGTTTCGGAATTTATATAATAATATAAATATATATGGGATGCACGGATTTCTTTCGATATGTAATAAATTTTATTTATTGTTATAATTATTTTTTTATAAAATTATTATTTACAATATTTTATTTTAATTATAACTTAAATTATTTAATAAAAATTTAATCAATGATATTCATGATTTAAAACTTATATTATAAACTTTTAAAGTAAATATGTCGTTGATGGAATTTTAACCTTGAAATTTTAGTAAATTAATTTAATCATATAATATATCTAATCATTAGATCTAACGGTTCTGATTTTTTACGAAAATCTAACGGTTATTATTCGTAGTATACGAATTTCTATTATATTTTGTTAGTGATTATAATATTTGGTGTGATATTATTAGGTATATATTAATTATTTTAAGATTATATTTTAAATTAAAAGTTAACGTGTTTAAATTACGAAAAAATATTATTGATTGGATGATATAAATTTATAAAATAATAATAAAATTTTATTATGTTATAAATAAAATTTATTGATATGGTGTTTCTTTTATTATGTTATAAATTTATTTAATATTATAATTATGTTTTTATATAATCATTATTTTTAATAATTTTTAAATTTTAATTTTTTTTTTAATTTAATATACTCATGTTTACGAATTATACTAATGTTTCCTTATTATAAATAACGTACATGAATTTTTAATTTATTTTATTAAATAATTAAAAAATATTGTGTGATAAGATTAGTTTTAAATAAAAAAGGTAACGTGTTTTAATTCAAAAGAAAATATTATGATTAAAAGATATGATATGATTGATGTTTTTAGGTGTTTATAAAAGATAATATCTTTAACTAAAAGTAAATGTGAAGAAGGTAATCGAGTAATTACCATTAACTATTTTATGTTATTATTTATTTTAGGTGTTTTAATAGTATAGATATCGAATACATTTTTTCTTTTTAATCAATAATTATATTAATGTTTCCTTATAAATTAAAAAGGTAACGTTTTTTAATTCGAAAGGAAATATTAATGATTGGAAGATATGATACAATTGGTGTTTTTAGGTGTTTATAAAAGGTAATATCTTCGACTTTAAGTAAATGTGAAAAAGGCAATCGACTAATTACCATTAATTTTTTTATGTTATTATTTATTTTAGGTGTTTTAATAGTATAAATATAGAATATATTTTTCTTTTTAATAAAGGGTAAATAAGTAAATTCACTTAGTACCAAAAAACAGGTACCAAAACTTTCAATGTTAATATATGGAAAAGGCAATTGACTAATTACCATTAATTTTTTATGTTTATCGACTAATTACCATTAATTATTACGTGTTTTAATTCGAAAGGAAATATTAATGATGGAAATATATGATACGATTGATGTTTTTAGGTGTTTATAAAAGGTAATATCTCGACTCATTACCATTAATTACATTATGTTATTATTATTTTTTTGGTGTATTTATTTTTTTTTATAATGAAGTGTAGATAAGTAAATTCATAAAATACCAAAAAATAGGTACCAAAAAATAGTACCAAAATTTTCAATGTTTTGACTTTAATATTATACTAATTACCTTTAATATTAAATGGGTAACGTGTTTTAATTCTAAAGAAAATATTAATGATTGAAAGATATGAAACGATTCATGTTTTTAGGTGTTTATAAAAGGTAATATGTTCAACTAAAAGAAAATGTGAAAAAGACAATCGATTATTTACCATTAATTTTATTATATTAATTTGAAAAAGGCAATCGATTAATTACCATTAATTTTATTATGTCAATTGACTAATTACCATATATTATAACGTGTTTTAACTCAAAAGGAAATATTAATGATGGAAAGGTATGATATGATTTATGTTTTTAGGTATTTATAAAAGGTAATATCTCAGACTAATTACCACTAAATATATTTTGTTATTATTTATTTTAGGTGTATTTATTTTTTCTTTATAATAAAGGGTAAATAAATAAATTCTCAAACAGGCCATAATAAAAGTGATGGTGAAGATGGCTAGCCAGAACAATTAATCAATCTCGGAGTTCTTTCAGGTCTATGTTTCAACAATTTACAAAAAAAAAACCATGCTTTCATGTATTGGCCCACATGTGCAATGCATGAGTTTCTTGTATTATATATAAATTTTATTTAATATTATAATTATGTTTTTGTATCATCACTATTTTTAATAAATTTTTAAAATTTTATTTAATATAATTTAATATACTCATGTTTACAGATTATTTTAATGTTTCCATATTATAAACAATGTATACGATTTTTAATACATTTTATTAATAATTGAAAAATATGATGTGATATTTTCGGGTATAATCGACTAATTATCATTAATTATAACGTGTTTTAGTTGGAAAGAAAATATTAATGATAGAAAGATATGATATTTGTTGGTGTTTATAAAAGGTATTATCTCGACTAATTACCATTAATTATATTATGTTATTATTTATTTTATGTGTATTTATGCTTTTTATAATGAAGGGTAAATAAGTAAATTCACTAAGTACCAAAAAACAGCTACCAAAACTTTCAATGTTTCGGAATTTATATAATAATATAAATATATATATGCGATGCACGGATATCTTTCGATATGTAATAAATTTTATTTATTGTTATAATTATATTTTTATAAAATAATTATTTACAATATTTTATTTTAATTATAACTTAAATTATTTAATAAAAAATTAATTAATGATATGCATGATTTAAAACTTATATTATAAACTTTTAAAGTAAATATGTCGTTGATGGAATTTTAACCTTGAAATTTTAGTAAATTAATTTAATCATATAATATATCTAATCATTAGATCTAACGGTTCTGATTTTTTACGAAAAATCTAACGGTCATTATTCGTAGTATACGGATTTCTATTATATTTTGTTAGTGATTATAATATTTGGTGTGTCATTATTAGGTATATATTAATTATTTTAAGATTATGTTTTAAATTAAAAGTTAACGTGTTTAAATTACGAAATAATATTATTTATTGGAAGATATAAATTTATAAAATAATAATAAAATTTTATTATGTTATAAATAAAATTTATTGATATGGTGTTTCTTTTATTATGTTATAAATTTATTTAATATTATAATTATGTTTTTATATAATCATTATTTTTAATAATTTTTTAATTTTAATTTTATATAATTTAATATACTCATGTTTACGAATTATACTAATGTTTCTTTATTATAAATAACGTACATGAATTTTTAATATATTTTATTAAATAATTAAAAAATATTTTGTGATAAATTAGTTTTAAATAAAAAAGGTAACGTGTTTTAATCCAAAAGGAAATATTATGATTAAAAGATATGATATGATTGATGTTTTTAGGTGTTTATAAAAGGTAATATCTTTAACTAAAAGTAAATGTGAAGAAGGTAATCGAGTAATTACCCTTAACTATTTTATGTTATTATTTATTTTAGGTGTTTTAATAGTATAGATATTGAATATATTTTTTCTTTTTAATCAATAATTATATTAATGTTTCCTTATAAATTAAAAAGGTAACGTTTTTTAATTCGAAAGAAAATATTAATGATTGGAAGATATGATACGATTGGTGTTTTTAGGTGTTTATAAAAGGTAATATCTTCAACTATAAGTAAATGTGAAAAAGGCAATCGACTAATTACCATTAATTTTTTTATGTTATTATTTATTTTAGGTGTTTTAATAGTATAAATATAGAATATACTTTTTTTTAATGAAGGGTAAATAATTAAATTCACTTAGTACCAAAAAATAGGTACCAAAACTTTCAATGTTTCGGAATTTATATAATAGTATAGATATAGAATTTAAAACTTTCCTAAAACCAATTCCTTTTTCTTATTTCAATAATTTTAAATCCACATATTTGAGCGCTTTGAGCGTGATAAAATCGCCCAAGTGGTAAATGGGTTATCTGGTGTCTATAAACCTGATTATTCAAAAAAAGAAATTTACATATTTAGAAATGTTTATAAATATTATATGTAAAGATATAATGTACTAGTGTCTAAGCATATCATCAAATATCATTCATGCGGAGGTGCAAGTATAAAACTTCTGTTAGCTTCAATTCCTTCCGAATTTATTATATTTAATTTATTATTAGTTTCTCAAATATTGGTTAAGAAAAATAAGTTTTTTCCAATTTTCTATAGTTTTAATAAACTTTGGTTTATAATTTCGGTTTTCAATTATTATTAAAAAAATAAATTCATTTGATATTATAACCGAATTAAATCAATTCGATTTTTCAATAGCCATTTTGGTACATTTTGGTTTCGGTTAACCAAACTAAAATTCAGTTTCGGTTTCGGTTAACCAAATGTACAACCCTACTTTAAATCTCTATATTTCTTTTTGCTAAATTTTAGTACAGATTGTAGCTTAAAAAGCTTCGTATCGCAAGGAATTCTTTGTTTATAAGCCATCTCTCCGGTGTTCTAGTTAGAAAGAAATGCAAGTACAGATGACATATATGCATTGACTCATATTAGCGAGTCTTCCTGTTTTGGAACTTTGTTTGGTGTGAACATGATTGATGTTGTGACTAGTAGTAGCCAAATTAGACATTGGCTCTCAGTGTCTCTAGCTCTATGCACTTTAACTTTATTTATTTTTGTTATATATAGCTAGCCATAAACTCAGACAGCACATAAGAAAAGTAATAGAGAAGTTAAAATATATATGATATGGCGCCAATTATCTTTAAAAACTCCCTCTTTCTGTTTCTTTTGTACTCACTTCTTGTTATACTACGGTGAGTACGTCAATCCCCTCTAGTCATACATTGTGCCACGATCATGAGAGATCTGCTTTGTTAAGTTTCAAACAAAGTGTTTCCCTTAATAAGTCTGCCTCTTATGAATCCTCTGCTTATCCAAAGATTGAATCTTGGAAGGGTAGAGGAGAAAGGAGTAGTGATTGCTGCTCATGGTCTGGGGTTGAATGTGATAATAACACTGGTTATGTCATTGGCCTTCACCTCAGTAGCAGTTTACTCTATGGTACTCTTCCTTCCAACAGTACCATCTTTACCCCCGTTCACCTTCAAACCCTTGACTTATATGACAATAACTTCAACAACTCTCCGATACCACCGCGAATCGCCCATCTTTTAAGTTTAACTAGTCTTAACCTCTCCTTCTCAGTGTTTTCTGGCCAAATCCCACTTGAGCTGTCAGTATTGTCCAAGTTAACCTCCCTTGATCTCTCCGGAAACTCTTTCTCATGTAACCTACCGGACTCGATTGGAAACCTACAGTCTTTGACTGAATTGGGACTCAGTGAAGGTAATTTTTCAGGATCAATTCCGGCCTCAATCGGTAA
This sequence comes from Kitagawia praeruptora, assembly GCA_037693485.1. Classification (NCBI taxonomy): domain Eukaryota; kingdom Viridiplantae; phylum Streptophyta; class Magnoliopsida; order Apiales; family Apiaceae; genus Kitagawia; species Kitagawia praeruptora. Next base: position 47,930,602 of record CM075351.1, read on the forward strand.
CTTGACCCAACTCACTTACTTGTCACTTTCCAATAACTTGTTCAATAAACGTGGAAATCTGTCTTGGCTTGGCAAGCTAAGTAAACTTACTTTCTTAGACCTTGATGAAACTGTTTGCACAAAATCACGCAAGCGTACGTGGTCACAAGTAATATATGAATAAGTCAAGTTCGTTCCCACAGAGATCTGGTTATGGTTTTAATTCAGTAGATGTTGAAACCCGAATGATTTTGATGATCACTCTAGTCAGCAAGCTGGTTGGATTAATTACAATCTTTTTAGCTAGCTGTATACACATGTGGTATAACTTTGTTTTGCAGGATTACATTTAAAAGGCTGAACAATATTCTATTAGCAAGCTAAAACAATCTAATCAGAGTAAGACAGCAAGCTAAGTCTACTCGAACAGGATGTAACAGCAAGCTCACAGCAAATATCCAGAAAGTTTGTCATGCAGTTTCTAACGGCTAAAATCAAGGAGATATTATAGAAAACGTGTACTAGCTGTCTAATATATATATATATTGTAGTATATGTATTAGAGCTCTATTATATTCTCTAAAGTCTCTTTCAAAGACAAAATCCCTTCAATCAAGGAACTTTTGACTAACCTTTTGAATTTAACTACTCTAATAAATCTTTTGGCATGTGCAAGGGATTTTCTACTCTACTTCTTCAACAAAGTCGTGTGCAGGTTTGAATAACTTGCTCTTATCAAAATTTCAATGGAAGAAGCTCCAAATTCAACATGAGGAGCGTATGGGCAAGTTTTGAAGAAATTCAACTTCATCTACCTTGCTATAAATACGTGTGTGGTCTTTGCTCAAGAAGTACCTTGAAGAAAACTCAAAATCAACTCAGTGCCATCATTCAAATCCTTTCATTCGAGCTCTAGTATTATATGCAATATTTATATATTTAAGAGAGTTATTAGTTTGAGTTGTAAACATTTTCCACTTGTATTGTTCAAGGTGTAATTGGTGTTGCTGGATAAGTAAGCTTGGAAACAAGGGTTCGGGAACTAGATTGCTAGAGAAGATTGTACTCAGGGGTAGTATAGTTCTTAGAGAGCAGTTGGTTCAAAGGAGCAAGGGTTTCAGCAAGCTAACTATCAGCAACAGGGAGTTAAAGGGAGATATATTATCTAATCTTGTAATCGGAATTTATAGTGATTAATAATATATTCTCTTACCACGTTGGTAAGGGACTAGGACGTAGACCATAGAGATTAGGGGTCGAACCTAGCTAAAATCCTTGGTGTTCTTATTTTCCTGCACTGCATTTATTCATGTTAGCTAGCTGACAGACTATTTTTATTGCAATCAGTAAGCTGCCAGACAGCACTCTAGACTATCTTTGCTTGATATAGTCGAACAACTTGGTAATTATTAAAAATTGGATATAGTTAGTCTAATACACCTATTCACCCCCCCTCTAGGTGTAGTTTTCAATTGGTATCAGAGATTGGAATACTAATCTTTCTGTAACAGGAAAAGTATCGATCTAATGGCTGACAAATATCCAGAAGGAACTTCCGATCACCGAGCACCTCTATTGCTTGGTACTGAGAATTACAACTGGTGGAAGAATAGAATGGAGATATATTTATCCAGAGAACCACTTATGCTAAGGGTCGTTCAAAAGGGGCCATTTGAATTCTTTGACGACAAAGCAAAATTAAAGGATGTTGATGAGCTTACTGACGCGGAGCTTATCAAGTATAGTTACAATGGAAAGGCCAGGAACTCTCTCATGAATGGCTTATGTTCAACTGAATGTGATAAAATTTCCTCATGCAAGACCGCCAAAGAAATTTGGGATACTTTGGAGTTATGCCATGAAGGTTCCAAAGGATTAAAGAAGGTGAAACTAAGCAAGCTAATGAATGAGTTTGGAAACTTCAAACTCAAGGAAGGCGAAACTATTAGAGAGAGTCAAGCAAGGTTCCAGACAAACATGAATGCACTAAAGCAACTCGGAAAGAACATTCCTCAAGAAGAGATCAATATGAAGATTTTGAGTGCGGTGCCATTTGTCTTTGAACCAAAGGTGACGGCCTTGGAATCATCACCAATAATTGATACTATGGATCAATTATCCGTGTTTGCTGAATTGGAACAGTTTGAAAACAAAATTCTGGAAAGTAAGAAAAGCTCTACTCATGCATCAAATTCTCAAATGAGGAATTTGGCACTTCATACTGATTCTGTCAGCAAGCTGGAATCAGATGATGAATCTGATGAAGAGCTTGCTCTCATTACAAGGAAGATAAAAAAGATGATGGAACTCAGGAACAAAATGAAACGGGAAAAGAAGTTCTCCAACAACAAAAAGTTCTCCAGAGAAAGCAATGATCAAACATGTTTTGAGTGTGGCAAGACGGGTCACTTTAAAAGAAATTGTTACAAGCTGAAAAATAAGCCTAATCAGCAAGCTGCCTCAAGAGACAAAAAGAAATTTAAAGCATTTTTATCATGGAGTGATGATGAGGAATCGGCTTCTGATGATGATTCCAATGATGAAATGATTAATCTAGCACTTGTTGGAATGGATGAAGAAGATATCTCACAAAAGAATCCGGAGGAAGATCTTATTGAAAGTGATGCCTCGAATTCGGAAGATAATAGTAGTGAGGTAAATTCATTCAACTATGACTTGTCTACTGATGATTTTGTATTAGAAAAACTAACCATGCAGGAACATAGTAGTATGTCAATGGAAGAAGTTTTTGCACTAAAAACTGCTAACAGCAAGCTAAAAGAGAAGAATGCTAATCTTGAGAAGGTTATTTCTGATCTTATGGCTGAAAAAGCCCTGGAAAATTCACATGATGAAGTTATTGAGCTCAAGGCCAAGATCACTCAATTGGAAGGATTGAATAAAGTCGTAATCAAAAGAAATGATGTTTTGCAAAAGGAAGTCAGCAAGCTGATAGCAGAAGTTGAAGTCAAAGATGCATGTATTGAGAAATTTAAACTTGAGGAATCAAGTTCAAAAGAAGAAATTCAGAAAATTGAGAGAATAAAGGAACTGGAACAGGAAGTGAAGAATCTCCAAAAGGGAATGGGAAAATTTGTTCAAGGAGAGGAAGTACTCAAATCTATGATGAAGCAAGCTAAGGTTCCGTTGAAAAATGAAGGACTTGGAGGAGCTTCAACAACTCTCAAATATAATGGAAAGAGTGGAATTCCTTATGACTATGCAATGCCTTGGAAGATATGTCAAAAATGTCAAAAGAAGGGTCATCTAGCAAAACATTGCAATGTTCAAGTTGAGCCAGCTTACTGGAATAAACAGAAGATCTATAACAAGCAAGCTGACAGAGTCAAGAGAAGCATAAATCACTCCCCAAAAATGGATCAAGAAGTCCGATTTAAATGTTCTTTATGTTTTATCTACTAACCAGTTTGGACCCAAACAACTTTGGGTACCAAAACGTTGAGATATGTTTTATGTGTTTTGTAGGTATGTCTAGTAGCAAAAATGAAATCAAAGGAATGGATTTTGGATAGCGGATGTACTAGACATATGTGCGGAGATGAGTCTCAATTTCTCAATCTCAAAAAGAAAAAGTGTGGAAGAGTCACAATTGGTGATAGCAAAACTCTTCAAATTTGTGGTAAAGGTAAAATTGGTAATGATTTTATCTCAATTGATAAAGTTCAATTTGTTCAAGGTTTAAAGTATAACTTACTTAGTGTAAGTCAGTTGTATGATGATGGACATAGTGTATATTTTGGTAAAGATAAATGTATTATAAATCTTGGCACTAACAAAGTTCCCCTAGTTGCTAGAAGGGAAGGAAATATATATATTTTGGATTTTGAGATGCAGGAGACAGCTTGCTGTCTAGCTGCAATTGATACATCTCCTGAACTTTGGCATAGAAGACTCGGACATGCTCATATGGATTTACTCAGCAAGCTGTCTGCAAAGAAGCTAGTTAGAGGATTACCAAAATTGAAGTATGTCAAGATGGAAACCTGTGCATCATGCCAATTAGGCAAGCAAATCAGGACTCCACATAAATCAAAGAATATGGTATCATCTTCTAAACCCTTGGAACTTCTACATTTAGACTTATTTGGTCCGGAAGCATATAAAAGCATTGGAGGTAAACAATATTGTTTTGTTATTGTGGATGATTATTCTAGATATACTTGGGTATTGTTTTTGCGTACTAAAGATTGTGCTTTCAGTGAGTTTGAAAAGTTAATTAAGTTACTTGAGAACAAGTTTGATACAAGACTTGTAAGTATAAGAAGTGATCGAGGTGGTGAATTTCAAAAGGACTTTGTTACTTACTGTGAGGAAAGAGGAATATCCCATGAATTCTCTTCCCCAAGAACTCCACAGCAAAATGGAGTAGTAGAGAGAAAGAACAGATCATTACAAGAAACGGCAAGGACGTTGCTGCAAGAGAGCAAGCTGCCAAGAAATTTCTGGGCAGAAGCTGTCAACACAGCAAGCTATGTGCTTAATCGAGTACTAATCAGACCTATCCTCAATAAAACTCCTTATGAACTACTGAAGAAAAGGAAGCCAAATATTTCTTACTTCAAAGTCTTTGGATCAAGGTGCTTTGTACTCAAATCTATTGATCGTGATGGTAAATTCGATGCTAAATCATATGAAGCAATTTTCTTGGGTTATTCTTCAACAAGTAGAACTTATAGAGTATATAATCTTTCTAAACGTATTATTGAAGAATCTATAGATGTTTCCTTTCAAGAAACTAATGTTGATCTGTCAAGAGATGAGGAAGATGATGCAGGTACAGGTGATGCCAGCAAGCTGACAACGAAAAATACAGTGTCTCAGCAAGCTGACAGTCAAGTTGAGACAAATCCAGTAGCAGATCAGCAAACTGATACATCTTCACCAGTTGATGAATCAACTGAAAAACTGTCAAATCTTACCTTAGAAGATTCTAGAAATCAAAGATCTTCAGAAAAGATGCCTATCTATGAGGGTGGAGAAGCTTCACCACTAAATAAGAAGATTAGGATATCCGAAGAGGTCATAGTTCCACATTCTTTACCAAAAGCAACAAGAACAACTAAGAATCATCCTCAAGAGCTAATTATCGGAGACAAATCAGACGGAATGATGACAAGAAGAGGTCTAGTCAATTTTTGTGCATTTTCCGCATTTCTAGCTCAAGAAGAACCAAAGAATGTCAAAGAAGCATTACAAGACGAAAGTTGGATCATGGCTATGCAAGAGGAACTCAACCAATTTGAACGATGTGATGTTTGGGAACTTGTAGAACCACCAAAAGATGTTTCAATCATTGGAACAAAATGGGTTTTCAAAAATAAAGTTGATGAATCCGGTACGATTACTCGAAACAAAGCAAGACTTGTTGCACAAGGTTATAATCAACAAGAGGGTATCGACTTCGATCAAACGTTTGCACCGGTTGCAAGGCTAGAATCAATAAGAATGCTTCTCTCATTTGCATGTTACAAGAAATTCAAACTACATCAAATGGATGTGAAGAGTGCGTTCCTAAATGGCTACATAAAAGAAGAAGTTTATGTCAAGCAACCTCCCGGATTTGAAGATGCAAAATTTCCTAACCATGTCTTCAAGCTTAAAAAGGCACTATATGGACTACGACAAGCTCCTAGATCATGGTATGAAAGGTTAAGTAAGTTTTTAATCAAGAATGGATTCACTAGAGGTAAAATCGATCCCACATTATTTACTAAGCATGACAATTCAGATATTTTAGTTGTTCAAATATATGTGGATGATATTATTTTTGGATCTACTAATGATTCTTTGTGTAAAAGGTTTTCTAAGTGTATGCATAGTGAATTCGATATGAGCATGATGGGAGAACTCAATTACTTCTTGGGTCTCCAAATCAAGCAAACAGGAGAAGGAATATATGTACATCAATCCAAATATGTCAAAAATCTACTGAAGAAATTTGGATATGAAAACATCAAGTCAAAATCAACACCTATGAGTCCTGTCAGCAAGCTGACAGCAGATGAAAATGGTAAAGATGTTGATATTCGAAAATATAGAGGTATGATTGGTAGTTTATTATATTTAACAGCCTCAAGACCAGATATTATGTATAGTGTATGTGTTTGTGCAAGATTTCAGGCGAATCCAAAAGAGTCTCACTTACAAGCCATTAAAAGAATTTTTAAATATTTAAGTGGCACGATTACACTTGGTTTATTTTATCCCATCACAAAAACATTTGATCTTGTTGGGTATAGTGATGCAGATTATGCAGGTAGTCAAACTGATCGGAAAAGCACTAGTGGTATTGGTGCATTTTTGGGACATTGCTTAGTCTCGTGGCAAAGTAAGAAACAATCATCGGTTGCACTATCTACGGCCGAAGGAGAATACATAGCGGCGGGAAGTTGTTGTTCTCAAATATTATGGATGATTCAAACACTTCGGGATTTTGGGATTCAATGTGAAAAAGTTCCAATCTATTGTGATAATACTAGCGCCATCAACATTTCTAAAAATCCGGTGAATCACTCGAGAACGAAGCACATTGATGTTCGACATCATTTTTTAAGAGACAATGTTACCAAAGGCAAAATAGAACTGATATTTGTTCCAACTGAATATCAGTTAGCTGATATCTTCACCAAACCCTTAGCCGAAGAAAGATTTTCTGTCATTAGAAGGGAGATTGGAATGTGCAATATCTAGTTAGCAAGCTGAGATCATCAAAAAGAATGCTGGTAGCAAGCTGACATCAACAAAACGGGTACTATCAGCTTACTACTACATGTCCTTATCATTAAAGTATTTGTTTGCATTTTACTTGATAATGTGCTCCATGTTTATCACTATATATATCTGATTTAATTGATTTAGAACAATCCTAAATATTTTATGGGTCTTATTTTTTAATTGTTATATGCTTAATTGGTTCATGAATAATTTAGCAAATATGTGATTTAAAATTATGTGTTTTTAATTTGGGAAGGGTCAATTTAATTTTCCTAAATTTAATTCCCCTTAAAAATTAAATCACTCAAGAGATATATCAACAGGGTTTCATCTCCTGACTCCTCTATATTCTCTTTCGCCCCCAATTACCATCTAGGGTTTCAAATACGCGTAATCCTTTTTCTCTACATATCACACTTACTCAACCAAAAATGAAGACAAGAACACGAGCCTCAGCATCGATCTCAACCACTCCGAAAAACACCAAGAATAAAAGAAAAGTTACTAATGTTACTGATAATTCTCCAACGAAAACTGGTCATGTCGAAAGTGGTGATGAACATTCAGGAGTCAATCGATCGGATGATGTTCTAAATGAGCCAGATTTGAAGAAGGTGAAAAAGGGGTTTAGGGTTCTTGATGCACTTGAAGAGAGGTACAAAAAATGGAACATCGGCAACCGCAAAGTCATTCCGGGAAAGCCAATCGCTGGTAACACCTTCTCTAAATGCGGTGTTGTTAAATTATTCACTGATTTAGGCTTTGAATCCTTTATTAGTGACCTGCCCAAATTTTATTATCCTGATTATGTTACCGAATTCTATGCTAATTTGCACATTGATGAACTTCACCGATATGTATCACATGTTCGAGGCAAGAAAATCACCCTTACACCTGGTGTTCTAAATGAGATCCTTCGAATTAATCCCTTGTCCAATGTCTCTATTTATACTAGTAAGGGTTCCAAGGACTTAGACAACTTTACCTCTCTTGATCAACTGCGTGTTATTCGTGATATCCCTGGTTTGCTTCAATTCGCAAACCCCACCACTACTTCTGTTACTCCAATGGCTCATCTTTTGTTTAAAGTTTGTTTATCGAATATTTGTCCTCGAATGGGTAGTCGATCTAATTTCGGAGGTCAAGACATAACAGTGGTTGCTATGCTAATGACTGGAAAGGGATTTAATTTGTCCGAGCTTATTCTGAAAAATATGATGGAAGTGTTTGAAGGTCAAGCCACTGCTGGGCTTCCTTATGGGTGTCTTTTAACCCGAATATTTGATTGGTATGATGTTGAATATGATGAAGAGGACAAGTCTGTGGTGAAAGAACTTTTGGACAAGAAATGTTTATCAGCATCTCGATTAGAGATGAAGCCGGATGGTACATTGATTCAACTTGAACCACTTCCTCCTCCACCATTGCCAAGCATTGCTGCACCAATGAATGCTCCAGACTCTGAATGGGGATTCTTTGCTAAGGAAACTCGAGAGAGTTTGCGTACTCTTGAACAAAAGATTGATATCTTGACTGATGAATTGAAGTTTTTCCGTGACTTGGTGCTTGGGTCTCGCACTGCTGATTTCTCCACAGCTGCTTCTCTACAGAATTTGGCTACGGGTGTTACTACTGGTACAAAGGATGCTCCAACTGCTTCCCATCAAACTGCCACGGAAGATCAAGATGCTGGAAACAAATCGGGTGGAGTTCCTGCTGACGAGAATAAAGAGGAGAATGATGATAATGAATCTACTTAATTTATCTTTTTTTAATGATTAAGGGGGAGTAAAATTAAGGAGAGTTAATGTTGTTAGTTGTCATTTGGGTATTTTGAACTATGAACTATGTTTATTTATGTGCCATGGTTGTTAAACTTATGTGATCTTTTGTAGTACTATGGATTAAGTTATTGTTATGAAGTACGTGTTAAATGGTTTATGTATTATACTCTGCATTATATTGTTTTGCTGTTCAATATTATCTATGTATTTTTTAGTCCATAGATTCTGTGAACTATGGTAGCTCTTGTCCTTTGTTGATCATGTCAAAAAGTGCACAGAGTATACTATGTCAAGTTCTTTATGCACTAAATGTTCTGATTCATATTAGTATGCAGGAATACTATGCAGTATTTACAGGGATGCAAGGATTTAGGGGGAGTATTTTAACTCTCCTAAATTATTGAGTAATCATCAAAAAGGGGGAGAATGAAACCCGAATGATTTTGATGATCACTCTAGTCAGCAAGCTGGTTGGATTAATTACAATCTTTTTAGCTAGCTGTATACACATGTGGTATAACTTTGTTTTGCAGGATTACATTTAAAAGGCTGAACAATATTCTATTAGCAAGCTAAAACAATCTAATCAGAGTAAGACAGCAAGCTAAGTCTACTCTAACAGGATGTAACAGCAAGCTCACAGCAAATATCCAGAAAGTTTGTCATGCAGTTTCTAACGGCTAAAATCAAGGAGATATTATAGAAAACGTGTACTAGCTGTCTAATATATATATATATATTGTAGTATATGTATTAGAGCTCTATTATATTCTCTAAAGTCTCTTTCAAAGACAAAATCCCTTCAATCAAGGAACTTTTGACTAACCTTTTGAATTTAACTACTCTAATAAATCTTTTGGCATGTGCAAGGGATTTTCTACTCTACTTCTTCAACAAAGTCGTGTGCAGGTTTGAATAACTTGCTCTTATCAAAATTTCAATGGAAGAAGCTCCAAATTCAACATGAGGAGCGTATGGGCAAGTTTTGAAGAAATTCAACTTCATCTACCTTGCTATAAATACGTGTGTGGTCTTTGCTCAAGAAGTACCTTGAAGAAAACTCAAAATCAACTCAGTGCCATCATTCAAATCCTTTCATTCGAGCTCTAGTATTATATGCAATATTTATATATTTAAGAGAGTTATTAGTTTGAGTTGTAAACATTTTCCACTTGTATTGTTCAAGGTGTAATTGGTGTTGCTGGATAAGTAAGCTTGGAAACAAGGGTTCGGGAACTAGATTGCTAGAGAAGATTGTACTCAGGGGTAGTATAGTTCTTAGAGAGCAGTTGGTTCAAAGGAGCAAGGGTTTCAGCAAGCTAACTATCAGCAACAGGGAGTTAAAGGGAGATATATTATCTAATCTTGTAATCGGAATTTATAGTGATTAATAATATATTCTCTTACCACGTTGGTAAGGGACTAGGACGTAGACCATAGAGATTAGGGGTCGAACCTAGCTAAAATCCTTGGTGTTCTTATTTTCCTGCACTGCATTTATTCATGTTAGCTAGCTGACAGACTATTTTTATTGCAATCAGTAAGCTGCCAGACAGCACTCTAGACTATCTTTGCTTGATATAGTCGAACAACTTGGTAATTATTAAAAATTGGATATAGTTAGTCTAATACACCTATTCACCCCCCCTCTAGGTGTAGTTTTCAGATGTACCTATGCAACAATGTATGATTATTATTCACTGCTAAGACAATTAACAAATTTTGGTTTTGATTAACTAATTTAACTAAAAAGCAAATTAACAAACTAAAAATTAATTAACTAACGAGAATTTAAATCTAATTACTTATGCAAGAGAAAACATGGGATCCTAACTTCATTAAATACTTCGCTTAGAGTTGATGCCTTTAATCAAAGTATGTGATGGTTATGATATCTGATCAGACAACACGAAACAAGTATACGCTACTTCTTAGTATACGAATACCAAACTAAACATACATCCACAAAAGAGATAGAAGATGAATAGACACCAATTATGCTTAGATCCTATATCTCTATAAGATTTGAAAACATAACGGTTGAAGAGCAAGTTGTCTATTAAGATCACATAGGGCAGCATAATATCTCTATTTACGCTACAAATCATGATGTTAAAACATCAACCTATCCTATGCTAGCATGGCAAGTTCTAAATCTCAAGATCCACTCTCGTTTAGTAAGAGATTAACAAATTAGATGTTCGCGACGCATCTAAATACATGAAACACAACCATACAAGGATATCAAGAATTCACCACACGTAATTCTTTAAAGCAATCAAACTACTAAGCTACATAGATAAATCCGTTAGAATCCCATGACAACGATTAGTTCATAATCGAACCGCTCGTCATCATGGGATCTGATGAAACCATGATAATAAACAAAGTATTAAAGAGTATGAATAAACTAGAGTAGGAGTTTAAGAAAACAAATCCCAAAAACATCCAAGAGTATCGCCTAATTAGAAGAAAACGAAAGTAGATCTAGATCTCCGAATGCTGTCACAATCATCGGAATCCTTCTCCAAGTCGGAATCTCTATCTCCAGCTCTCTCTCTGTGTTATGTGAAGTGTTAGTTGTTTTATGATGGTAGGATGTGTTTATACTTTATATAGGCCACGGTAGTCTTTTCCAGCAAGAAGCTACCAAAACAGAATTAAAATAGAATTTCTGCAAAATACGTTTCCTAAACTGATTCTGTTTTGAAGAAAAATTCGTAACTAACTTTTCTTCATTATTTCTGGGCCGTTATAGTTGTAATTGGACATCTAAACCACTTTATAATGAAAGATAATTCCGTTATCTTCGCGTGGACAGTAAGATCGTCCAAAACGGACTTGTAGAACTCAAGATGCCCAAACAGTAAATCAGGATTTTCAGGACAAAATTTCGGAATTCCCAGAAACTTTGCCAGGCCGTGGCGCACACTCCAGGCCGCAGCCCACCCTGGTCACTGTTCACTTTTGCAAAAAAATCTTCTCCTCTTCGCGTGAGCTGTAAGATCATCAGAATCGGACTTGTAGAACTCCGGATATGACCAAAACAGTGAAGACTGCGCAACCTACCCAGAATATCCGAATTTTATACAATTTGCTCTTTTCTTCTCCGTTTTCTCTTCCGATTCTTATGCCACTTCCAATTCTTCAGTTCTTAAGCGTGAATCCACCATGAAACATGCAAATGTATCTCCCCACTTCAACATAGTAACCCTGCACCATTCTTGCTAAAAACGAATAAAAAATATGACATACTTGAGGCCAAGTTAATCAATTTAAGCCGAATTGAAGCGTTCCAAGTGGATATAAAATCCACTTATCACAACCTCAAACTTAAACCGATGCTTGTCCTCAAGCATACACAAATATAACTATATACAACTAGCTAGCCACTTCCGTAGGTGATCACGGTTGCATTTGGCATATGCAACAAGCCCTTTAAACCCCTAGCCAGCCCTAGTGGACGAGTAAGGTCTCGTGAGGGCCTATAGTGAATGTACCCACAAAATTCTTCTAACTTAACAATGCAAAAACAATGCATGAATGCAACTATTACGAAAATGCAACGATCCCCTTCAAACTAACCAAAACCAACTAGCAAGCAAATATCTCAAAGAATACAACTAAATCCAAATAGAGCTCGACTAAGTCCCCGTATACTAACAATACATGACAGAAACGTGCGTGTCTGCGATGCTCATCAGAAATACTTCCAACACTAGATCAAAATCATACATGTTCTTAGCCAAGAAAATCATACGTTTATAAATAGAATAGACTGTAGACACTTCATAACCTAGAAACTCCTCCATCCTTATTCAAGTTAGCCAGGAATTCATGCTTTATTACTACACTACGACACATAATACTATATACAATACGCATACTTATTTAACCGTGCAATGAATGCGACCCCAAAAGGCTTATACAATAATACCCATGTAGCGAGTGTTATGTCAGCAATCCCGAACCACAAGGGCTTTAGGTTACTAGGACTAAGGGGGTGTTTGGGGGAACTTTTTTTCAGAATAAGTCAACTTATTTTAAGACAGAGTTAGAAATTCCTAACTTTCCAACTTATTTTCCAACTTATTTTTGCAACTTATTGAATCTCAAACATACATTAAATACTTGTATAAAAAAAATTATCAAAATATAAAATTTTTATCCGAAAATAAGTCCTTAAGTCTACAATAAAAGTTATGCCAAACAGACACTAAGTCCCCTTAGACTTAATTACTCGAGTATTAAAGAGCTCACTCGTGGTTAATTTTGCATATAAACATTCACATAATTTTTTCTTTCTCTTTTTTTTTCCTGTTATTTTTTTTTTCAAATGCAATCTGGAATGAGAATTCCCATTTCCAACCCTAGACTACTCATATAAATATAAGCCGGCTACTAGCCATTTGACACCTAGCCAACAACTAGCATGAAATTCCTGTTTCCCCCAAACTTAGACTTTAGTGCTCCTACGTCATCAAGGGAATAACGAAAATTCTAAATATAAACAAGTGATTAAATCTCAAAACATCCAAACAAGCATGACCTCAACCTAGCCCAAAAGCAAATGATGAGACTGTGTAAAAGTTTTGTTCTCGTAACATGCAAGTCAATTCCATAAGGACTATAAATCAGCCCTCTACTCATCATTACCACACTCAATTAGACATTGACCTACAAATCAGAATTAGCTCGTCCTAAGGGATCATGAAATATGCATGCCAAAAGCTTGAATATCTTTCTCTAGATAACAGGACCAATTCCTTGCTCATTCACTCAACTCAAGAACCTTGAATACCTTTCTCTAGATAACAATAGTCTTAATGGTTGACACATTTCTGAGCCTCCAAAAGCTTTATTTTCTCAGTCTATCTGGTAACAGGATAACTTTACTTACTAACCATCAGATTAACTTCACTGTTCCGAAGCTTGAAGTACTACAACTGAATTCTTGTAACTTGAGAGAAATTCCGTATTTTCTTAGGTTTCAGAATAATTTGCAGGTACTGTACCTGAGTGAAAACTATATTCACGGAACAATACCATACTGGATATGGAATGCCAGTGATAGTTTGCAACAAATTGATCTTTCTTCAAACTTACTAGCTAGTACGGGACACAATCCAATTGCTTTTCCAAGTAAGAGTTTAGTTATGATAGATATATATATATATGATAATATGCTGCAAGGGAATCTTCCAGTTCCACCACCAAATACAGTCATGTACTCTATGCAAAGTAACAGATTGAAAGGAGATATTCCATCAACAATTTGTAATTGCACGTCTCTAGAATTACTTAATTTGTCGAATAACAGCTTGTGTGGACCCATTCCTCAGTGTCTCAGCAATTCTTTGGAATCCCTTGTTGTCCTTGATCTCAAAAAAAATAATTTTTCTGGTACAATTCCTGAACCTTACCCAAAAGAATGCACCTTGAATGTTTTGGACTTGAGTCAAAACCATTTAACGGGGGAAGTACCAAAATCATTATCAAATTGTAAAATGCTTCAAATTTTGGATCTATCAGTTAATCAGTTAGAACAAACTTTTCCCATTTGGTTAGGGACTATTCCGCGACTACAGGTCTTAAATCTGCATTACAACAGGTTTCATGGTGTGATGGGAAGTCCTAGAATTTCTTCCGAGTTCCCAATGCTGCGCATCATTGATCTCTCTCACAATTATTTAACTGGTGAATTGCCTGTTAAATATATCCAGATATGGAATGCTATAAGAATCTCTGGTCCTGTAGACACGGAACTCTATCTAGAGACACAACTAAGATATCAAAACCAGAACAAAAACACATATATTCATACTTGGTATATGTATTATCCGAGCTCGATTACTCTTAGGAACAAAGGTGTGAAGAGGAACTACGAGGAGATTCTAAATATTTTCACTTCTATTGATCTCTCAAGTAACAAATTCACAGGGTATATTCCTGAATCTTTTGGAAGCCTAGAGGCCCTTCAGTCGCTTGACCTTTCAAATAATGAGCTTACTGGTCCTATTCCTCCATCTATCGGGAACATAAAATAGCTAGAATCGCTGGACCTTTCACATAACAGGCTCTCAGGAGTCATCCCGCAGCAGTTAGCATCAGAACTTAATTTTCTCGCTTTCTTCAATGTATCTTACAACCTCCTGAGTGGTCACATACCACGAGGCCCGCAATTCGAGACATTTGACAACTATTCTTACATGATGAACGCGGGACTTTACGGATTCCCTTTATCCAAGACATGTGAAACTGTGCAGACACTGCCAGTTGATGAAGGTGATGAAGAAGAGGATGAGTCTGATGCTGATGAGTTTCGCGGTGTATATATTTGGGTATTCATATTAGCAGGACTTGGAAGTGGACTTGTTATTGGGATTGTAATGGGAAACATTTTTGTTGATAGATACCCCTGGCTGATTGCTGGTGTTGTCAAGAATTTAGGAGGGGAACTAAAGAACTGGAGGAGGCCGAAGAGGCAGAACATTCGGGATTAGAAAAACATTGTAGGTTTGCTATCATTGTAACCTAAAGATGTGATTATCCAATCTCTTGTACTTACAAAGTTGTAATGTCGGACGTGTGTTTATTGTTCTATATATTTGGGTATACGTAGTTTTCGTGCGCAATAAATGGTAGTTTTTCTTTGGTTTGGCCCTTCCCAGACTGGTTTTCTGTCTACTATTCTCACAATTTGACATTGAGCAAACATTTTATAATTATTATCAATCACCATTTGATCATCGCAGATGTAAGTCAAGTTTGTTTTCTGCAGAAAGTGTGAGAACATGATATGAGCCATCCCATAATCATACTGGTTTTTCACAAATCAACTGTGCATCTAAAGTTTTAATTCATATAGTCATCACTTCTACGAAGAAACTGAGATAACATTAGGTTCCTTTTTTGAAGACATGAAAAACTTTGTGGAGCTTCAAACAACTCAAGGATAATAATGGTCCCCCGTCAAGACTCAAGCCATTTTCTTTATTATATCCATTTTCTTCAAAAATGTTATCGTTTAAATTTGAACTCACTCATCAGTCATCACGCATGTTGCCTTATTATTCACCAATCATGCATGTCAATCACAACCGGAGTAAGATGTCCACCGCCCATAATCCATTAGTATCTTTTAAGAAAGAATGACATTTTTACCACAATTTTTTTGATTTTTAACCAAAATAACGAATTGCTGGATTGGTGGCCCATTTTACCAACCAGTTACGCATGTCAAGAATGAGTAATAAAAAAAATCCCTTGACTTCATGTTACGCATGTGGTATAAGAGTAATACAAAAAAAATTCTCCTATTATGCATTTGGGTAATGCGTAATAACATTACCCATTCTTCAAATGCATAATAAGCTCCGCCAGGTGAGCCTATTACCCATATGTAAAATGCGTAATTAGTATAAAACCTATTACCCCTATCTCAAATGCGTAATAGATTGGTTTTTATGGCCACCATCAACATTTTGTGTATTCTTGTCATGTGTTATACCTTTTTGTGGTATTGTTGGTCATCATCCATTTTTTAATTAAATTTTTTTGTATTTTTAATTAAATACAATTACATTTTTTTGTCCCTACGGAATGCAAAATTAGTTCATTGGATTTTGAAAAGTAATGTCATTCATAATATTTATATATATAAAATAGTATGTTTATGGATATATACATTTTTGATAAATATTTATATTTTAATTATATAATTATGACATATTGGTATTTTTCTCAGCACAATTCTAAATAAAATTTTGATATACCGATCATGTATTATTAACAAATTATAAAATGCATTGAATTGTACGTACTTATTTTTGTTTTTGAAATATTTTTTGGTTGGGGTTGTCTTGTCTTAAATCACAGTATTCCTCTAATACCAAGCTCCTAAATCAACTTTGAAATTAAATGCTTGCAAGAATCGTGATTATTAAATTCATATAATTATTATTTTTTGTAAATTAGAATAAAAATATTTTAAATTATTTTATTTCAATTTGACAAGTCAAGTTGTTAATTGTTGACTAGTATTTGAGGATGGGTGTTAAGTTAAGATCCCCATATGTGTTTATTATGTGCTATGTATTACTCCCTCCGTCCTTTCCATTTCTTATCATTTCAAAATAGGGTGTCTGGCACGCATTTTAAGGTGGATTTTAAGGATAGTTGCATAACTTATTTTTGGAATTTTTTTTTTTTTTGTATAAAAATAGATCAATCCTATTTTTATACAAAAAAAGAAAAGTTTAAAAATAAGTTATGAAACTATCCTTAAAATTCACCTTAAAATGCGTGCCAGAAAGTGAAAAAAAAAAGTGTAAAGAAATGGAAAGGACGGAGGGAGTATTAGATAGGAACAAAAGTGTTTTTCGTGTAATCAATTTGTTCTTATCCGTCAAAACCCCGTTTTCAAAATTCTTGTGACTTCGATTTTAAAATCATCTTCGTATCAAAATTGATCAAACAAATCTCAAAATATATGAAACACGTATTTTGTTCGTCTTATAAGTTTTACAAATTTTTTGTATCAAATTCGTTATTTTTCGTAAAAAAAAATTTTGTTTGTATTGGACCGGTAATTGATTTAATTGATATTTTCGGGACCGATTAAAAAATAATTAGGTTCCGAGCATTACAGGAACAAAATATATTTACGTAACCTTTTTCTACCGGCCAGTCAAAACCTTATCCACCAATCAGAACCTTATCTGCTAGCCAATCAAAACAAAAGAAAACAATTCAAAAATCAATTTTTATTTATCAAAAATTATTAATTTCTAAATCGTTCTCGAAGATCGAAGCAATTTTGAATGCGTTATCGATATCGGATTTTGCTGTTCTTATACTCAAATCGAAGCTCTCGGAGTCTAGTTTCAAAATCTATCATAAGTTTTCATGTGAGGTATGTTTTTATTGGTGGATACTAATGTGAATGCAGAGAGCTCATTGTGTTATAATCAATTAAATTGAGACACTTATCATTTTGTAAAAGTTTTTGTGAAACTTTATGTAACTCTGGCATTTTCTTTTCTCGAATCTTCATGATTTTCTTTTAAAAATTCGAATTTTAGGGTTCTTAATATTCAATTTGGGCGTTTTCGATTTGTTAGTTGTTGGTGAAATCTGATGCTTCCTAAAGCTTCTCCATGTTGTCCACAATCATTTTATGTACTTATATGTACTGCTTGAGTTTGATTTGTGGTGGAACGAGCTCGTGTATTTCTCCGATATTTTGATTGATTCGTTCGCATTATATGTTGAATATCTGCAAATTCTGGGCTCATAGATGAATTCTAGAAGTTCATAGCTTTGTTTTGACACCTTGTACACGTGATTTGGTTTGGTATCTAGTAAATTCGACTTTCGCCGGATTATTTTGATTTCGCAGGCGTTCGTTGATTGTTGTTGTTTCTGGCAAACTGTGGTATCAGAGGAGTTAAAGGGGATCCTATCTTGAATTCTTAAACTGAAAAACCAAGCAAACCGGGTGTTAATTAGGGTAGAACAGAGTTGCCGGAAGTTAGTTGGCCGGCCGGAAACTGCATTTAGTCTCCGGTTTATGGGTATTCGGCCGGAAACTGCAGACATTGAAGAACATTCTTCATGTTCTTGATTTTTATTTTTGTTTTAATTGCTGAGTAGTTTTGATCTGTGTGGTAGAGTTGTGGTAAAAAGATTTTGATTTTAACCTTTAACTGTTACCATGGCAGTTAAAGTTAAAAAGAAAATTTATACAAAAAAATGTTATTTACTTTACTAAATTCGATTTTTGTTATTTATTTTTAAAAGATGTAATTTTCTTTTAAAATTTGAAAATTGTTTTGTAAATTGAAGTTTAAATTCAGGATTATTTCTGAATTTATTATTTAAGTATTTTTTTAGTCAAAAATCATTTATTTATTTATTTTAATTAATTTATTTAATACTTTCTAGTGATTTAAAAATATTAGAAATTGTTTAAAAATGCAGAAAATGATTTAAAAATTCTAGAAAAATTTCTAAATATCTAGGAAATGATTTGCAAGCATTCAAAATATTTAGAGTCGAGTTGTATTTCAAAATAAAGTTTGTGTGTTATTTTAAAGCTGTATCTAAGGTTCAATAAACCCAAAAAATGGTTTTAAAATGTATTAAAAATATTCGAAGTCCAGTTTTATGTTAAAATGAGAGTCGAGGATTGTTTTAAGAATATTTCTGAAGTTGATTAAATGCTAAATGTGATTTTGGTGGTCTATTTGATATGATTTAAATGAATAAGTGTTACATGATTTACGTGCAATATGTGTTAGTGAGTCATAAAATTCATTAATTGTTCTTCAAAACAGAGCATCAGAATTAAAATATTTCACTTTTTCTGGTTTAAAGCATCTCCAAGGCAGGAGATCCCTTGTGTAAAATTCTTAGGATCCAGTGAAATAATATGAAAAATAAGAGTAATGTTATTTGCATATAATTGGCTACATAATTTTTTTTATTGATTAATTTTTTATATTGATTGATATTAATATTAATGCAAAAAGTTATTGATTTATAACCAATTAAATTGAGATATTTATTATTTTATGACATTTTTTATGAACACTTTACCAAATATAAACAACACCTTAAAAATGAGACTCTCCAAGAGGTCACTTCCTTTAACAAAAACCATAGCCAACACCAAATGGTTGACTATATTTATTGTTGAAGGACGACATATTTGTAGTGATGTCTATGTCAATTCCCGCATCAAAAATGTTTGTTGTGCATGAGACATTCTTATAATAAAAAAATTTGTTTTAAAATATAATCAATTATTATAAATAATTTCGTTGGAACATAAGTTCAACAAATTTTATATGACTACTATTTTAACCAACCAAGGATGCTCATAAGTCCTTGAAAAAAAAAAGGATGCTCACGAGTCATAGCCATCGTAGCTTCCCAATACTCTTCACTTCTTTATTGTCTATCTTCGGTTTGAGCTACTCTATTACTGACCGACACATTGCAAATTCAATTGTTCTACCTGTGTTCTACATGGATACTGGGCCAAATAAATTCACTCTTAAGAAGAGAAAGAAAGTGAAGGAATTTACGGACGAGCGGAAGCGCAAATAACAATTATTTCCGTAAAAACCGTGTATCGCACATATAGAAAAGCATATAAAATGAATAAACGAGGGAATCGTAACCATACCTTGAAAATCGAAGCTTTACAAAATGGTGTTTTAGCAGTTGCTCCTCAGAGTGTGAAACACTCTACCGGTATCCACCAAGATTAATTCTTCGACGAAACTTTTTATAAAACTAAGCTTTTATAAAAATGGAGGTTTGAGAGAGAGATAGGGAGATGAAGAAGATGAGGGAGGCAACTAGGTTTTTCACAAAAACCAAAAGTATGTAAACTCATTCTCATCTCATTCTATTTATAGGGCTCATGTAGGGTTTTCATAATTAATATATCATTATATATTAATATATAAATCCTACACTTTATCTTATAAAATGTTAGATAATAATTAAAACAATTTTAATCATTATTAAAACAACTTGCTCTCTCAAAATACCTTCATCAATAAATTAATCTTTTATGGTGTGACCCTGTAGGTTCAATATTAAGCCGGTAGTAGAAATAATTAATAATAAACTTTTTATTTATTATTTATATGAATTCTAAAATTCATTAAATATAATTAACTGATTAATTATATTTATTCTACATCGTGAGTGATGCTTCTCAACATATCGCGACTATCCGGATAATATGAATTCACTGCTTAGAATACCAAGAACCTGTCAGTGCTAGTTACCGTACAATCAATTCCTTCTACCCTGCAATATCCCGATTAAATACAAGGCATGGATCTCGTGTCAAGCCTATCAAATTTAATCATATGATTTCTTATTCATAATGCAAAGTTCATATTAATGCAAATTAGAAACTTCTTTCTAATTTCATACACTCTGGCCAGAGATTCCAGAACTCGCATACTAAGAATAACATAGGACATTCACTTCTTTACTAGAAGGGGTAGATCCTTTATTGACCATTAACTATCTCCATACACAAATACTTATGCCCAGAATAGACCTAATGGATGTCCTTGAGACTAAGGACTAAACCAAAGCATAGTTCATTATATACAAGATTACTCTAACGATCTCAAGTCTAAGGACACTTGTACAACTATCACTCAGTGAACAACTATCGACACGTGAGTAAACTCCATTAGTTGTTCAACTTATCGAGTCATGTTCAGTGAACTTATTCCTTAATAAGCACCTACACACTAGCTATAGTGTCACCAACAAATGCCTATGAGAACAGACATCCTCCTGAAAGGAGCAAGCATAGCATGTACCAATCTTTGCGGATTCACTAACTTCCGATTAGTTATCCTATGATCAGGAACTGTTTAAGTTTAGAGTTATCATCTTCTAGATCTCACTATTATAATCTCATTATAATTCTAGAAGCTTTACTTTAAACCATGGAATATCTTATTTAAAACACTTTAAATAGATAAAGCCCGTAATAAAAACAAACAAGTCTTTTATTAATATTAGTGCAATCAAATAAGAGTACAAGAAAGTTCTCCTAACTCATCATACATGATTGGATTTAGGACAAACTCTTTCAATCTCCCACTTGTACTAAAGCCAATTACCCTGGTATCTAATACCCATCTTCTCTTTATGACGATCAAAGTGAATCTGAGACAATGACTTTGTGAGTGGGTCTGCTACGTTGTTATGTGTGTCAACTCTCTCAATGTTGACATCTCTACTTTCAATGATTTCCCTAATCAAAAGAAAGCGCCACAAAACAGTTTTGCAGCGTCACCTGCAACTATAAACTCTGCTTCCGCTGTTGAGTCAACCGTGTAGGCTGTTTGGAACTCTTCCAACTAAACGCTCCACCCTTCAGAGTAAACACGTACCCTAACATGGATTTGCTATCATCACTTTCTGATTGAAAACTAGAGTCAGTATAACCCTCTATTTTCAACTCAGATCCACCAAAAACAAGAAAAATATCCTTAGTCCTTCGCAAGTACTTAAGGATGTTCTTCACTGCTTTCCAGTGGTCTTCACCTGGATCAGATTGATATCTGCTCGTCACACTAATTGAATAAGCAACATCAGGCCTAGTACATAACATCGCGTACATGATAGATCCTATTGCTGAAGCATAAGGAATCTTACTCATACGCTCTCTTTCCTCAGGTGTCTTAGGACACATCTTCTCGGAAAGGGATACTCCATGGCTCATCGGTATGAGACCTCTCTTGGAGTTTTCCATGCTAAACCTTTTAAGCACTTTCTCGATGTATGTACTCTGGTCTCTGGGTAAGACCTATCATTCTTCTAGATCTATCTCTATAGATCTTCATACCGAGAATGTAGGATGCTTCACCCAAGTCCTTCATAGTGAAGTTCTTCGATAGCCAAACTTTGACTGATTGCAGCATCGGTATATCATTTCCTATAAGAAGTATGTCATCCACATACAATACAAGAAATGTTACCGCGCTCCCACTAACCTTCTTGTAGACACATGGTTCATCTATGTTTTTGATAAAACCAAACTCTTTGATTGTCTCATCAAAACGGATGTTCCATCTACGAGAAGCTTGCTTTAACCCATATATGGTTCGCAGCAGCTTACATATTAGGTATTCATTCCCTTTGGAAACAAAACCCTCTAGCTGTGTCATATTCACTTCCTCTTCAAGTTTCCCATTGAGGAAGGCCGTTTTCACGTCCACTTGCCATATCTCATAGTCGTAGTAAGCAGCAATCGCAAGTAAAATCCGAATTGATTTAAATAGGGCTACAGGCGAAAAAGTTTCATCAAAGTCAATCCCTTGCCTTTGTCTGAATCCTTTTGCCACGAGCCTGGCCTTATAGGTCTCCACCTGGCCATCTGCTCCAATCTTTCTTTTGTATACCCATTTGCACTCAATAGGCTTCACATCCTCTGGTGCTTCAACTGAAGTCCATACTTCGTTGGTATACATAGAATCCATTTCGGATTTCATGGCACTCTGCCATTTCTCTGAGTCAACACTACTCATAGCCTCATTATAGGTCATAGGGTCGTCATCATCAATGATTGACAACTCATTGTCATTCTCAATGACAAGGCCATAATACCTCTCAGGTTGGCGAGACACTCTCTCTGACCTACGAATGGGCTGTACCACAGAAGGTTGTTCAGTCTGAACAGGTGTTTCCTCTTGAACCGTAGTAGTTTGTATTTCTTGAACTTCATTAAGTTCTATTTTGCTCCCACTGTTTCCTTCAAGGATAAATTGTTTTTCCAAGAAGGTAGCATGTCTGGAGACAAAAACCCTATGATCGATGTAAAAGTAATACCCTGAAGTCTCTTTAGGATATCCCACAAAACTACATTTTACGGATCGAGATTCCAGCTTATCAGGGTCAACTTTCTTGACATAAGCCGGACATCCCCAAATCTTAACGTGTTTAAGACTCGGTTTCCTTTCTTTCCATATCTCATATGGAGTTTGAGGAACAGATTTGGAAGGCACCTTATTCAGTAAATATGCCGAGGTTTCCAATGCATAACCCCAAAGGAATACTGGAAGATTTGCATAGCTCATCATGGACCGAACCATGTCTAACAAAGTTCGATTTCTCCTTTCAGATACTCCATTCAACTGTGGAGTATATGGAGGAGTCCACTGAGAGACTATACCATTTTCTTTGAGATAATCTAGAAACTCTCCATTCAAGTATTCACCACCTCGATCTGATCGAAGGGTTTTAATACTATGTTTGGTTTGCTTCTCCACTTCATTCTTATATTCTTTGAACTTTTCAAAGGCTTCAGATTTGTATTTCATCAAATACACATATCCGAATCTAGATCGATCATCTATGAAAGTAATGAAGTACGAAAATCCACCCATGGCTTGCGTAGACATCGGTCCACATACATCTGTGTGTACCAATCCTAGCAAATCTGCAGCCTTCTCTCCATGTCCACTAAATGGAGATTTGGTCATTTTACCCAATAGACAAGACTCACATGTAGGATATGATTCAAAATCAAAAGGTTCAAGTAACCCTTCCTTATGCAATGTCCGAAGTCTATTTTCACTAATATGACCAAGTCTGCAGTGCCACAAATAGGTGAGATTTTCATAATCCATTTTCCTTTTATTAGTATGTTCAATTTGTAGTAAATTATGTTCTATGTCACATACATACAGACCATTATTTAAAATACCACTACCATAAAGAACGTTATCTCTAAGAATTGAACATTTATTATTCTGAATAATAAACGAAAATCCAGCCAAGTCTAATATGGGAATAGAAATAATATTCCTCGCAATCGAGGGAACAAAATAACAATTATTTAAAACAATAGTCTTGCCCGTAGGCATATGTAAATCAAATGATCCTACAGATTAAGCAGCAACTCTTGCTCCATTTCCCATTCGTAGAATCACCTCCTCTTCTTCAAGAGTCCTACTTCTCCTTAGTCCCTGCAACGAATTGCAAATGTGAGAACCACAGGCCGTATCTAATACCCAAGTAGAAATTTAATTTAGTGACATATTCACTTCAATCATGAACATACCTGAATCAGAAGCGGCAGTCCCACTACCCTTCTTCTTCTTCAACTCTGCAAGGTAAACCTTGCAGTTCCTCTACCAGTGCCCCACCTTGTTACAATGGAAGCAAATAGCTTTGCTCTTGGGGTCTTCAGCTTTTGGTGGAACCGGCTTTTTATCACCTACATTCTTCTTCTTGGAAGGGTTCCTCTTCCTTTTCTTAGGATTAGAACCTTCACCAATTAGAAGAACAGAACTCTTCTTAGAGGGAAAATTCGATTCCGCAGTCTTCAACATGTTGTGGAGTTCAGCCAAGCTGACGTCCAACTTATTCATGTGAAAGTTCACAACAAACTGCGAAAACGAACCAGGAAGTGATCGCAAGACCAAGTCTTGACTTAGCTCCCTATCCATGACAAAACCAAGCTGTCCAAGACGTTCAATCAAATTGAACATCTTAAGTACATGGTCATTCACAGATGATCCCTCCGACATCCTAAATCGGAACAGCTCCTTCGATATCTCATATCGAGCTGTCCTCCCTGCCACATCATACAACTCTTGTAGATGCTCTAGGATAGTGTGAGCATCCATAAGCTCATGTTGCTTCTGTAGCTCAACGTTCATGGAAGCTAGCATGATACATTGAGCAACATTAGCATCATCTATCCACTTACGATACACAACATGTTCATCATTATGTGCATCGTCAGCAGGTTCAGCAGGCTTAGGTGAGTCAAGCACATATTCCAGCTTCTCAACCCTGAGAACAATTCTCAAGTTTCGAAGCCAGTCAGCAAAATTCGGACCAGTCAATTTGTGAGCATCTAGTATGCTCCGGAGTGATATTGCAGCAGACATAGTGTATATAGTAAATCTGTAAATGATAAACACATAACAACACTTAGCAAATATTCAATTTTATTTTAAAACACTATATGAATCGGGTCTTTATTCATAAGTGGCTCCCACTAGTTTATCTAATTTATAAAACCCCCTAAGTGAAAAATTAAGCATTCATAATGCTAGTGGGAATAGGGATCCTACATTCCATCACACAACCTCGGCTGTAGCACGAAACGCCATGTGATGTTCAATAGGCAGACAACTCTTGTCAATTACATCTCATGTTATTCCCTAATAAAACTTTAGCCTCTCGAATAATTGAGTCACGGCTGTAGCACGACAAACTCAATATTCTAAGTCAAGTCTAACCCAACATTGCGTACAATTAAATCAGTCTCCAACGGCCCACGGCTGTAGCACGTAACGACCATTAGATTCTAATTTATTATACACATCTCTATGTAATAGACAAGTATTTCTTATTCCGAAATCAAAGCCCTCGGCTGTAGCACGAAACGACAACGATTTAAAAATAAGAACTACTTTCTACCATGTTGGAAGGCTATAACCGACACAAGCCCGTTGTGTCATTGGCCAATTACTACTTGATATTATTTAATTTTTAGAGGGATTATATTATGTTACAATCATAATCATATTATAAAAAGATTCTTCCTTTTAAATTAAATATTTCAAATCAATAATCGATAATTGGATGATTCCCAGATCGGGGGGAGCATTGTCAAGAGGCGTCACTTAATACCCCTTTCTTACAGATCGAAATCCGTTTTTGACAGAATCATCCTTTCTCAATATTGAAAATTCATATTTAATTACGTGTTTCAAAAACACAAGAATCTCATGATTGTATTCATAATATTATTTAAGGCAAGAAACGATTCCTATTCTAGATTTTCTAGAGCACGCCTTATTTTGATTTAAGTTCACCTAAATCTATCATCTCATGGTAAACATAGGCATATATCTCATATATAAAATTAAATAAACAAGTAGGCATGCAAGCAATATCATGTCACACATTGATATAATGATGTATGGATTTATCATAACATTTAAAAGCAATTTAAAACAATTAAAATATGCTTTAAAACACTTCCGGTAATATAAATATTTCAAAAATATTATATAAAAAATATTTGACCACTCCATTAGATTCGTATCAGAAATACGAATCCAACGATATATCGCACGCCCAAAACGGAGTTACGAAACTCCCAATAAATCAAATTTATTGTGGACAGAAGGGCTGTAACGCATTCCCGGAAGGCGTTACAAGCATTTAAAACCATTAAATGCTGTAACGCATCCGGACATTGCGCAACAGACGCTGTCACGCATTTCTGAAATGCGTGACCCCCCGCCCCCCGCGTTTGCGCTGCACGGGCGTCAGACAGCAGTGTTCAGCAAATTTTTTTTTTTCAGTCTGTGTCAGCCGACCGTTGGTTGACAGATTATCTGTTGTACTTAGTTTTTTTTTGTAACTGTTGTCGCATTACTGAACAAAAAAACTGAACCCGCCCGAATCATTAATAACATTTATTATTATTATTATTATTTTAATTTTTATATCAATAAATTAATTAACATTTAATTAATAAATTAATAAAAAATTAAAATAACATGATTTTGATTGAATCAACAACAGGAAAAATTACTAGGTAGCTATGGGGTTCTTGTGCAAACTTTTAATTTCATATTATTCACATGCATAATTATTTTATGAATTTTAATTAAAACAATTTTAAAAAATTCATAACAAATAATCTACACATCACAAAATTATGAAAAAAATATCTAGATGATCCATAACACTTATAGAATCCAGATCCATGGTCAAAACTTCATTCAAATATTATTTTGAATTAATTCGTAATTAAATCCAAATAAACTTGAAAATATCATAATAAATCCATACATGCATAAAAAATCTGAAAATTTTTATATGACTCTCTATATGCAAGAACCTAGCTCTGATGCCATTGTAGGAATTTACGGATGAGCGGAAGCGCAAATAACAATTATTTCCGTAAAAACCGTGTATCGCACATATAGAAAAGCATATAAAATGAATAAACGAGGGAATCGTAACCATACCTTGAAAATCGAAGCTTTACAAAATGGTGTTTTAGCAGTTGCTCCTCAGAGTGTGAAGCACTCTACCGGTATCCACCAAGATTAATTCTTCGACGAAGCTTTTTATAAAACTAAGCTTTTATAAAAATGGAGGTTTGAGAGAGAGAGAGAGGGAGATGAAGAAGATGAGGGAGGCAACTAGGTTTTTCACAAAAACCAAAAGTATGTAAACTCATTCTCATCTCATTCTATTTATAGGGCTCATGTAGGGTTTTCATAATTAATATATCATTATATATTAATATATAAATCCTACACTTTATCTTATAAAATGTTAAATAATAATTAAAACAATTTTAATCATTATTAAAACAACTTGCTCTCTCAAAATACCTTCATCAATAAATTAATCTTTTATGGTGTGACCCTGTAGGTTCAATACTAAGCCGGTAGTAGAAATAAATAATAATAAACTTTTTATTTATTATTTATATGAATTCTAAAATTTATTAAATATAATTAATTGATTAATTATATTTATTCTACATCATGAGTGATGCTTCTCAACATATCGCGACTATCCGGATAATATGAATTCACTACTTAGAATACCAAGAACCTGTCAGTGCTAGTTACCGTACAATCAATTCATTCTACCCTGCAATATCCCGATTAAATACAAGGCATGGATCTCGTGTCAAGCCTATCAAATTTAATCATATGATTTCTTATTCATAATGCAAAGTTCATATTAATGCAAATTAGAAACTTCTTTCTAATTTCATACACTCTGGCCAGAGATTCCAGAACTCGCATACTAAGAATAACTATAGGACATTCACTTCTTTACTAGAAGGGGTAGATCCTTTATTGACCATTAACTATCTCCATACATAAATCCCTATGCCCAGAATAGACCTAATGGATGTCCTTGAGACTAAGGACTAAACCAAAGCACAGTTCATTATATACAAGATTACTCTAACGATCTCAAGTCTAAGGACACTTGTACAACTATCACTCAGTGAACAACTATCGACACGTGAGTAAACTCCATTAGTTGTTCAACTTATCGAGTCATGTTCAGTGAACTTATTCCTTAATAAGCACCTACACACTAGCTATAGTGTCACCAACAAATGCCTATGAGAACAGACATCCTCCTGAAAGGAGCAAGCATAGCATGTACCAATCTTTGCGGATTCACTAACTTCCGATTAGTTATCCTATGATCAGGAACTGTTTAAGTTTAGAGTTATCATCTTCTAGATCTCACTATTATAATCTCATTATAATTCTAAAAGCTTTACTTTAAACCATGGAATATCTAATTTAAAACACTTTAAATAGATAAAGCCCGTAATAAAAACAAACAAGTCTTTTATTAATATTAATGCAATCAAATAAGAGTACAAGAAAGTTCTCCTAACACATCATACATGATTGGATTTAGGACAAACTCTTTCAGAAAGGTCTGTCATTTGACATCGAAGCCCGCAAATTAGATATCGATGAGCTTATTCAGGAGTTTGTCAAAAGATAAATTAACGACGTTAGTTGTTATGAAGAAAGTATGGACTTGCAGGAAATTCTCATTCATTTACGAGGCCAGACCTACAACTAACATTGTCTGCTTCATGCAATCTCTCCATTCTCATTGCATTGGTTATACAGTGTCTAATGCGCCTCTGTTTACCAGACTTAGAGGACTTTATTGTCTTTATTGTCTCCACGAGACTCAACCATGCAAGCCTTCTTTTCGGATTTATGTTTCTCTCGGAGAACTTAGGAGACTCAGAAAACTTCTTGTTGACTCGAGAAAGGGGAAGGTGAATGTTGCCGCAGCTGTAGTCAACCGAATGTTGGAAAGCAACATGTTTCTTTTCGGCGCTGTAGATTTGAAGGAAAGTTCTGTAACTGAGAAGATGAAAGAACTTCGAGCTAAAGAGGATGCAACCATTCGAATTGCACAAAAGAAGTTATTCGAAAACAATCAAATCGAACATTTTATTCACATGGACTTAGGTATGGAACTCGACGTTTATCACCTTAAGAAAATGTCAACAGATTATGAACTAGCCAAGAAGTTAGCTCTAAAAGAGGTGGGTGATACGACAGATATTGATGACATAAAACACCTAAAGGAAAATCAAAGATTGATTGGAGATGTGGTGGGAGATACTAGTGAAGAGTGGAGCAATGTGAAAGAACTGTTTTATCAACATACTAGATATGGCCAACGTCCTGTTGATCGACATTGTAAATATCAAGAGTCTTGCAACCTCAGACAACAGCAAGACACTATATATAGTGAATCGGATCACTCCCCCAATCAAAGGGATGACGATAACTGTCAACTGGAGGAAGATGGTATTGATGATGACTTAGCAATGGAACTTGAGCAGGCACTCGCACACAACGAAGGAGATAGTGAAGATGAATTGGTGATGGAACTTGAACAAACACTTTCAGACTATGAAGGAGATAGTGAAGATTGATCAACTGGAAGAATGCATTTTTTTACAACCACATGTGCTGAGTGTTGGATTATTATTAATCTAAACATAGCCGTTTATTTATATCTCCGTAATCTCTTCTCTATCAATCAATAAGTTTTCCATATCAGTAAATCAATCAAATTTGTTCTGTTCCTTATTTTGCTCTAACATCTGGTATCAGAGCACCACATTAACGATTGATGAATACACTTATTCATTTTGTAAAACATGAATTTTGGAGGCTTACATTTTTATATGAGATGATTTGATAATAATTATATAAATGTTATCCGTGATATTTCTAAAAATGGAGGGATTTTAGTTAGAAAATGTAGAAAAGATGATAGCTTCTAGTTGAAAAAGGTAATCGGTTAATTATTGGTAATTACAAAATTATTATTTTATTTTATTAAATAGAATACCCATGATATGATTAGAAAAAGATAGGATTTAGTTAGAAAAAATCAAAAAGGAAACATATTCTATGTGAAAAAGGTAATTGATTAGTTTATAGTAATTATAATTTAATTATCTTATTTTACTAAATATAATTTCACGTAATATTTTTAGAAAAGGAGAAATTAATATTGTCCGTGATATTTCTATTAAAAGAAGATTTTAGTTAGAAAATATAAAAAAGATGATACGTTTTAGCTGAAAAAGG
This sequence comes from Kitagawia praeruptora, assembly GCA_037693485.1. Lineage (NCBI taxonomy): Eukaryota > Viridiplantae > Streptophyta > Magnoliopsida > Apiales > Apiaceae > Kitagawia > Kitagawia praeruptora. Next base: position 47,960,783 of record CM075351.1, read on the forward strand.
TTATCGGTTAATTATTAATATTAAAATATTATTAGTTTATTTTATTAAATAGAACCGCCCTTGATATAATTGGAAAAAGAAAAAATAGAAAGGTAACATGAAAATTTAAAAGATGACATGATTTATGATTTATGTGAAAAAGGTAATTGATTAGCTTATATAATTATAATTTAATTATGTCATTTTACTAAATAAAAAAAAGAGAAATTTTAGTTAAATAAAATGTGAGAGATATTCCATTTTACCTGAAAAAAGAAATTATTTAGTCATTGAAAAATATAAAATGTAATATGCTTAACATGAAAATATAAATTAATATATTGTTGGTATATAACAATTTTTAGTATTTTTTATCTAACGGTCATGATCTATTTAAATTGAAAATCTAACGGTTGTCAAAAGTTCGGTTAACCAAACTACAAACTACAAAAGATCTCTAGTTTGCTTATAATAATATAGTATAGATTCATTTGATATACTGTATAATTTATAATAAAACTTAACAAAATAATAAAAAATTACGGGAAAAAAATCTATTATCCTTTATATATATTATAGGCCAACAAGGTCTTTCAAGGCTATTTAATAAATTACGTATTTACCCCTTGACAATTTTAATATATTAAAAAATGTTGGTACCAAGGCTTGAACCCATGTTCTTTGTATTAGAAAACAATTATGTCCTCATCTTCAACCACTACACCAAAGAATAATTTATGTTGCCTTTTTAAAAATCATTTACTACATTCATAAATAACTCCCGTGTTTTATTTTATTTAATATTACTATTTTGCTGAGAATTAAAAAATTTAATCAAATGAATTATGTTATCTATCTATTATGTTTAGTATAAGCATCAAATGAATTATGTTGTTTGTGTATTATGTTTAGTATAGGTCAAAATGATTTTTGACAAGTTATAAAAAAATTCTATATACCCATTATAATAATTTAAAACATGATTTTGTGATCAATTAAATAATTTACATATGAGATACAAACACTGTATTGATTTTTAATTAAATAAAAAAACGTAGTTGGACTTGGGTTAGGACACGACATTATAAATTAGATTATAGATGCAATACAATTAATTATGAGATTAAGATGTATAGTTATGTTAATGAAAGATTGATATTTAAAAAAAAAATACTAAATTGTATATATAATACATAAATTATAATGATCGATTAGTTGAATTTAAAAATTAAATTCAAAAAATAACCAATTAAGTATATAGTATTTAAAAGAAATTTAAAATCCTTTATTATATATATTGTAGGCCAACAAGGTCTTTCAAGCCTATTTAGTAGTAATTTACTAATTTGCCCTTCCATCATATAAATATTTTTTAAAAAATATTTATCATGAGAATTGAACCCATGACCTTTATGTAATGACCTTTATGTAAAGAATGGATAATTTTCACATCTCCAACCACTACACCAAAGAAGCTTTAAGAACCTTTTTATAACTCATTAAATACGTACTCCAAGAACTCATTTGTTATGATATTCAATATTTCTATTAATTTATATATTTTATAGTCAAAACCGAGCCGAATTGTTCATTGGACTAATAGGATCTTTACCGAGCAAAGTTCAAGTTTTAAATTACTCGATTCTTGAGGTTCGCGAGACTAATCGAACTTTTAATATTTAAAATTTTTTAATATTATAAATATCTTTCAATGTAAATATTCAATATTTTATAATATTCATATGTTTTATCAAGTTAAACATGTGTCGAACCGTTTATATTCAAACTTTTTTCACAATAGGTTAAATCGATTCGAGATTTCAAGTTTTATGAGTCAAGTTTCGAGGTTAAAATTAAAGTACCAATTGAACTTGAGCTCGAGTGTGGCAATGTTCGATTCGAGTCGATTACACCCCACTCTTATTGCTATTGGACAAAATATTTTGATAGTCTAGAAAAAAAAATAATTTAAGAAAAACAAAACAAAAATTATTGCAGATGAGATTTGAACTTCATATTAAATATTAGATAAACATTTAGACAAAACACACAGTTGGGTCAAAAATAGATTATAGATATTCTTTAAAAATATATATATTTAAAATGTCTAAATGTATTATTGAAATATGATACTTAGTAGATAATATATTACAATATACATGAATACAAACCAACATTTTAGTTAATTTTAATATAAATTACAATAATATTAAATCACTATCACATGACCACTTCCACGCCACCACGACCATGACATGTACCACTACCAAAATTACCATAATTTTATCTGTAACAACATGAATACCACCACTTACACCACCAAAATCACCAATATGAAAGCAAAATTACTAGGAATTCAATTGAAGTTACCAAAACTTAAAGGTAAATCAATAAAAAATTTGAACGCAAATTACAAGAATATTCCAGATTTAGAATTGTGAAAATATTCGAAGCTGTTGGTAATGGTGTTGACGATAGTAAATTGAATAAAAATGTCATCGATCGACGTTACCAACTTAGATCTATTGAGAGAAGGATGAATGAATTAGTGGAGGTGTGGTCGGGAATGTGAGTGGAATTCATGACAAACATGTTCATCAGTTACTTTCGAAGTGGTGGTGGATTTGGTGACAACAAAATATCACAGAGTGATGATGGTATATACACACACACTCCCTTTCTCTCACCATTGACACACATTACACATATATGTGTATATCATGAACGATGATGACAAATGGAATGAGGTGATGATAACTGCAGTGTAAAGCAAGTGATGGTATCTAAGGTCGCCAAAAATGGAAGGGGCATAGGAGTGGATGTTGGTGGAGGTTGAGATGTAAATTAGATTTGAATGTGTGGTTACGATTAGTTTTTTATTCTCATATCTATAAAAATCTTATTTAGCACTTATCTATATATAAACACGTGAGTCTACTGACTCGTGATTAGATTTCTAAATTATGTAGTGTTTAATCATTCCAAGTTCTGTTTTTTAAATTGTTAGATGTGATTGTATTGTTATAATCGTATGTGAACTTTAGGTAAGAAATTCGAGTTATTACTAATATCCGTAAAAAATATCACACTAATGATGTATAGTACTGTTTCAAAAACTATAAATCGTCTATTTAAAACTATTAAAACAACAACATTTTATGAATTTAAATGTTGTACGTGCTTTGCACGGGCTTTCATGCTAGTTTTACATATTAAACTTCAACGCAAAGACAAAGTTTGCCATTTTAATGGCTATGAAATTACGATTTTACCCTTATTTTTTTAAAAATCACAAAAATGCCATCATTTGATAATTATGTGAATTGTAAACAATAGTGAAATAAGGTTTTTATTAGGATTTGAACTACTAACCTTCGATCCTCAAACTCATGCCTTAACCAATTGTGCTATGGTTAATTTTGAGTTTTGTTTAAAAATCCTATATGATAAACCCTTTTTTGTCGCATCCTCTCAATTTTTTTTTTTGAGTAAATAAAATGTTGGTTCATATTATTTCCAGAATATTTAATAGATAAAATTATAAAAACTATTTTAATCGATTGAGCATAGTCTACAATTCTCTTTTGCCATTTTAAATAATTGATATTCGGAAAAAAATAACTTATGAGAAATCAAAGTGGATATCACAAATAACTTATGAGGAAGCTGCAAGAAGCATTGATAACAATGGCCTCACGGGAATCTTGCTACTCTTTCACATCACTGCCTTGCTTTGACTTACGAAAACACATTGTGTTCATCCCAAGAGTACGACTGTGCTTGAATGAATCTTGCTACTCTTTCACATCACTGCCTTGCTTGAATCCATCTTCGGGAGCCTTACAAACTTCCAACCAAAATTCCTATGCGACCATATTCCCCTTGGTGTACTTAAAACCTGAACATTTCAAATTGCTCGTTTAAATAATAAATAATTACAAGTACTTTTGTGAAAGAGAGCATGAGCGGAAAAGACACTAGAAAAACCAAAGTGCGAAGAAAAAATGAAAGAAATACATACCGAACCCCTCAATTTCTTGACTGGTTGGTCTAAAGAATTTTCCGCACTAGCAGAACCACTGTGCTGCTCTGCAGAGGACCTCTGGAGTATGGATTCCTGGAATCACAACAGCAGCATACAAAATGAGTCGAAGCACTGCACTGAAGCCACGATGCTTATTAACTCATAACAAAACATTACAGAGTATTCTCAGTCAGATGACTGCATGACAGTTTTTAACCATCCTAGGGGCGATATTCTGAAATTTACAGCAGCAGCATATAAAAAATTAGATTAATCTCTTGTTGCTTACTTTCCCCCTATCTCTTACCCTTCTCTTAGCTTTAATGTCTTTCAAGCTACTCTGTTGAATAATATTATAGTTGTATAAGAGTATAAGATCTTGTTGGGGCCTTCACACCTTAAGGTTTTAGATGAGCTGGTTACTTAACATGGTATCGGAGCTCGGTTTAGGAGGGGTCTCAGGTTCAAGTCCCTCCACCCCCCATTTATTTAATTCATCCTGTTGGGGCCTTCCTCTGACACCTTGTTACTTAACAAACTCCATAACATGTTTTTCAAGCTATTCCTCCCCTTCTGCTTCTGTGAAACTTTTATTATAAAGAAATACAAAGAAAAGGGAATGCAATAAATAATCATATAATTTCATAATGAAAATTTATTTATTTTACCTCTGGCACCTCAAAAATCTTCTCAAAATAGTCCCTTACAGAGTTCAATCGTAAAGCCCAATGCTTGACACTCAAAGCATCAGAATCAGAACTTGACCCAACGTACATTCCAATTGCCTTCCCTTTCATGCTCAAGATTGGAGCACCCGAAGAACTCTCCCCCCAATTGCATCCATGCATTTGAAGGAATATCCCATCTAAGTTCCTACTTCCTAGGATGAATCCCTACTAAAAATGGATGCGAGACATACCCCTTAGTTAGAGTAAACCACAGAGTGTCTGCTAAGTCTTTCAACGTTCATTTTATACCGTGGACAGGATATGCTGAAAATATCTTCCATGAAGTTAACTTCATCACACCAGGTATTTCTCCACAATATTTAAACCCAAATCATCTTTGAGTCTTTGACTATTAACACGCATATATCTATGCCTTTACCAATATGCCAAACCTTAGCCTTGAAACATTTGAAATCTGAAGAAACTACATAAACAGATTTTGAGGACTCCGAGTCGCCAAAGATGTGGGCACATGTCAAGAGTATGGAAACTCGTTTCTTTTTGCAAATAACAAAAGCATTTCCCTGACTCTCAGTCTGCTGATCAAAATCGGCAACAGTCACTCTCACTACTCCTCTATATGTGGCTTTGTAAAGCTCATCCATTGTACCTGCAATTGAGTTTAAATTATCAAGTACCAAAACAGTCCTGGCAACATTTATCTTATGTTTGTGTGGGGAGAACAGATGAGCAAGGGGATGAAATATAAAGCAGTCCTAGCGACATTAAAAGACCGTTAGGTTTTCATCTTTTACAAACAAATATCATTACCAGAACATCACAAGGAATCCGTATTTTACAAACATAGCATTATATCAATTATCAGCATCAAAATGACATAAACTAATGCAACAAACTGCATAAAACCACATCGAAACAATTTAATCACATAAACATCCTTAAATTCCGAAAATCACAAAAACAGGAAACCAATATACCTTATTAGGGTGCAGATAAACCTAATCTCTAAACAAGTATCTCCGGACACAATGCTATAATTTTTACATTATTTATACAAGCACGGAATTAAGGATATAGAAAACGCTAGCTCTAAGATCAATTTTAAAACTCGGACCTCTTTTGAGAAACAAATCACTGAATCAGATTACCAAAACGAGGGGAAAATTACCATTAAATGGACAACTAATGTAATAAACACAAAAAAATCGCGAAGTACGTACCTCCAACACTCTTTGCCACTTCAGAATTGAAAGACTTGAAGAAGTTATTACTGAAAATTAAAAGATGAAATTTGTAACAATATTACTAAATAATCTAACACATTAGGAGTACAACATTGAAATAAAATGTACTATTCATTATGGTTGAAATTCTTCACAGCCTCCTTTGATTCATCATCACACTTTCCCTGAAAGAAGAAGATAAATTTGTATCTGACCTCTGTTTAGTTGGTTGCTTTTCTCTGCTTTCTTCATGTTTCTAGTGTCCAACTTATCTATGAGAAACGTATATTTTGAGAAAAGGGATATATCTTGTAGTCCTTTTGAACTAATTTGATTACTTCCATTAATAAATGAAATCAGAAAAGAAAAACTAATTCAAAAAAATTTAAAAAATATATCAAAATTTTGAACTTACTAATCTGATAACTACTTGCATTAATAGATGGAACTAAAAAAAAGCATTTATCTAAAACATTATATATATGTGAAGAAAAAAGACTTTGAATTACTAAGCTTATAAACGAAAAATATATAGACCCTGACCAAAATGACAGAACGCAATGAACAAACACTACAAAGTTAAACTACAACCGAGATATGATATGAAGCAATCTACTAAATATGTCAAATACAAGCCACCTGTGAATCATATGCTAGACTACAAGAAAAAACTCTTTTCGGTTGATTATATTTTGTGTGAAGGCCTAGCAGTAGCAACAGCGCATCTAGGCTCTGACGTGTATATTTGGACAGCATTATCTGATCATATATTCCTAGCTATCTATGGCTCTCCATTCTTGGTGTTTGGCATTTTCTTGCTTGTACCTTCGGAATTCTCTTAAAACTGCAAGAATGATGTGCACTGACACTGGCAGAAAGAATGGCTGCAAGAAGATGTAGCTACATGTTAGTGCATTCGGGAGAAAACCCCACACTTCAATTAGCAAAAACCAAAATACCACACAGTCACATAGATATGTATACAACCTTCAAATCATGAAGGTAACTAAGCAACCCCACACTCCAATTACTAAAAAGAAAATTAAAACATCACACTTGCGATAACTTTTAAAAGGAGAAAAATGTTCAGAAAGTTCCATGCCAGTCTTTTATTCAATTAAATCATTTATGTATTCATAAATTTATATAGCCACTTACCATGGCCAGAACAACAGAAAATATGTTAACCGGTAAGAGAAAATGAACATATAAATCCTTGGAAGATGAAACCAAGCGATGCTCTTCTGATGACAATTCTTCGCCAATGAGTTGGGGAGTGGAAAGGCTATTTAGGACAGTAGATGAACATATATGGACCGTGGGGTGGAATCAAGCTAAATCAAGCTATTAAATTTAGTTTCTGGATTCGTTTATATTGCCAAAGGCTGGAATTTCCGCTATGACTATTGGGACTATAGGCAATCCCAGACTTCGATTAAGAAACTAAGAATATTGCTGTCAGGTACCTATCTGCCTTGTGTTTTGATGGTAAGTATATCTTGATTGGTGCATCCTTAGTTGTCTAGGTGCTCTAGTCCTCTCACAAGAAGAAAGACTGTCATGACAACAAGCAATTGCTTCTCAGGAAAACAAAGAGACGCCAACAAGGAATGGGCGTCGGACTGATCAGAAAATCCATAGTTAAGGAGAGGTTCGAGGAGCACTATTAAGAATAGGAGCTGATATCTATAGTAAATATATCAGCTTGCTATAATTTTGTAGCATTCAAAGGAGTGAGGTTGTGGTGGGAAATACTTATAAGCACATCCCATAAACAAACTATTATGTGTGAATAATTTGATAGCATTGCTTTTTTTATACATTAATCTTTTTCATCACTGTTAGCTTATTACTTACAACTATTCCACTCTCTGTACGGGACAATGGTAACTTCGTTGCGCTTAGAGAGTCAATGGAACACTAACAGTAGTGTACAGTGACCTGTCATCCTCTCTTACAGGCTACAGCACACTACGTGTAAATTGTAGCTACTTGTTGAATAATATTATAGTATAAGAGTATAAGATCCTGTTGGGGCCTTCCTCTAACACCTCAAGGTTTTAGATGAGCTGGTTACTTAACACAACTGTAAGCCATACAGATACTTTAAACTTCTTGCAAGAGCCAATAAATTGCTTCACGTCTCCGTTCGAATAATTAAATTTCAATTATTGATTTATTTTCGCTTCATTGACTCCCTCTTATAACTTCTCGAGAAAGACTAGAAACTTCAACCTCTTCCTTTTGGTGGCTTAGTCACCAAGAGGTGAAAAATAACTAACAGCATAAACCCCAAGTTCATGCAACCAATTTAACTACTAATTCACAAAAACAAAGTAGATGTGTTTCGTATAGTGGGACGAACCGAGTATACAGCAAAGCAATGCTCGAACGAGTAGTAGCTCACGGACATCATAGATGGGTGAAAAAAGGCATCCTCTGCCAGTATACTAGCTTCCCTCGAGGACACTGGCAAGAAGTAAAACATGTATAGTTTTAGTAGAAGGTTGCATATGCACCACAGCCTGTGATTGATAGAATTGACATACCAGCTGATGCATCAGAAATTCCATGGGAAGCATTACCTCGAGCCATTTTTGCAGCTTCAAGAGAAAATTTTACCTGTAATGGAATGAGTTACAATAATGTGGAGTAATGACTATTATTCAGCAAAGAAATACAAAACCCAAAGCAAAGATGCTCAGAAAACCACAAAATTTGAGTAAATCATATTAATGCATGGCTAGGCATTGATAAACTTGAAAACCTATCATGCAAGTCATGTTCCCCTCGAATTAAATATACTGATAAGTTTCAGACAACTAGTTGCATGCAATACATCAGTCTGAAAAATCATGACCAGCAACTGTGATGTGGCAATATTGAGGAAAAGACAGAACACTGATCAGCAAAGAGTAGAGCTGTGCACTATACCTCACAAACTTTATAAAAAAGGAACAATCGGTGATGCTCACGTACTCAAGTGTTATCACGACCCGGAAATATGCAATGCAGAATTGGAGATTTCAATTTGGTGGAGGTTGAATTACTATTAAACAAGAACTATCCAGAGTTTCCCCCGGCCCCAACCTGATTAGGTCCCACTTACACTGAAGGTTATATTAATTAGGTGGAGGTTGAATTACTGTTAAACAAGAACTATTCAGAGTTCCCCAGGCCCCAACCTGATTAGGTCCCAGTTACACTGATTAGGTCCTAGTTACACTGAATATGGCTTCCAGAAAAGGCAATAGACATCTATATACTTGTAATGTTCAGGAAAGTTATAAATGGTGCTTAGACCATCTCAGTTCAATAGATTTACAGAGTAAACCTATTTTTATATTCATTCGTTGACTAACCTGTTTTCCAATCTCATCCTTAATGATCATCCTTGGAAGCGACTGGACCTGCATGGATAGAAGTTGTTACAACCCACAAATATCACTCAAGTGTTTAAATAAAAATAAGAAACGAAGGCATACCAATCGGGAAAGTGATCCAAGGGTTGTACCACACTGAAGTAGATTATAACATGTGTGTTGGCGAGACAAGAAATCCAATTCCCTACAGATAATAAAAAAGCAAACAGTTGCATCAGGAATAAAATATCAAGTACAGAGATGTCCAAACAGGAAAACATTAGTTACAAAGTTTACATTTAAGGAGGTAGTTTATCTCAATAACATAGCTTACCATTCTGTAAATCCCTTTCCGGTAGATAATAGTGTAAATGTGCTCGAAGCATCACGATAGAGGCTACCAGAGTTCAAACCAAATAGTTGCCGGAGTTGCCCCAGGAAAACTTCGTATACCTTCTCTAAATCCTGTTCAGAATGTTCATCAATCAATACTGATAAATTTACTATAAATCACGTCAAAGTCAAATTCAAAGTTCGTAAACCCAAAACGCCCCTACTCTTTGTTACCTTACAGTACTGTTTATTTTAAATGTTTAAATTACAAATTATCTACAAAGTTAAGGTCTTTTACTAAAATGCGCCAATAACCCAATGGGTAGCTCTTGACCCCGTATATCTTCAGTATATATATGTGCATATTTTAATATTTGAACATGCTTAATAGATCACAAGTTCTTTAGAAAATAACTCTTATACTGCAATTCGAAATTTACTAGTAATGAAACATTCTGTCAATTTAGCGAAGAAACCCAAATTAGAAGGAAAAGGAAACATCATAACAACAAATTTATATGTTTCTTATTCTTTTAAACATGGTAACATAGAGTTGCAGAGACATCAAAGCTGATTACGTAATTACTTGGTACACTTTATTCTAGCATATATAATCCCGAGATGGAGGTTTTAACTTCTAACCTCTGGGGGAATCTTGTTCCGAGGATGAAAACTTCCAGAATCTCTCGTGCAATGTGGGGGATTCCAAACAATTACACTACCCCACATCTGCAATATATGTGCACACACTTTAGTCTGAGTTCCATAAAGAAAAAATACCAAAACATCGAATCCTTAATCCGTAACATCTCACCGGAGATATGAAGCCATTTGTCATAGAAATCTCTCCATTTGGAAGTTGTAACAAAAGAGGGCATTCATTTGACGATGGAACATATCTGGGAGAGAGAATGCATATGTGCATTAGATAGTTGTTAAGGTTGAAAGAATAAGGTATTTATCTTTGTAACTACCGAACTCAAAATGACTAAGATAAATTTCTATAAAAAAAAATTAATGAAACTAATTATGTTTTTTTATTTCCATCAATATAAAGGACTTACAATTATTTCCCTTGAATGAGTAATAATTTGGATCCCTTTTCTCAAGTAAATTCTTTAAAATTAGACTAAGATAATAAGAATTGTTTTACATATAAAGAAATGTGGAAGTCCATGATTTGAGAAAAGTAACCAATGTGTTGAAGATAATTGATAGATATGACTTGTGAAGCATCAAGCATCCTATCTCACCACCAATAAATGGAAGTAGTGAAGGTTGTACTTTTAACTCTCCACTTTCCAGGAAGAACATACTTTAAAGGAAATAATCAAGTTAAAGAATATACACCACAAATTGCAAAATCTTTGATCGTCCACCCGCTGCAATGGAAGTATCCAAGTGCCATTCATTCGAGTTCACCTATATATAAACAGGTAAGATTAAAGAGGGGAGAAACTAGATGATAAATCCATATCGTGATTCAGAAACATAAGTTTAACACTGAAAAGGGAGCATCTAGTCGTCTTATCTGGACTTCTTAATTTTGGAAAGGGGAAAAGGAGGGGAACAAACAAAAAGGTAGTATGTTATTTCCCAAATGAACGTAGTATGATGGTACCAGTTACCACTTATAAGACATTTCAAAAAGATTCCATTCTCAACGAATAAATGTTCACATGAGATATTAATTCATCTAGTTATAATGGATCAATAATTATCAAACTGTGAGATAACTACTACAGAAACAAATTAGGATACAACTAAAGGGAATAAGATAAAAACAAAGCAGGCAAATAATAGTAGTACGACATAAGGATGATATTACTGATCCACAACTCTAAGAAAGTACTTGGCATAACAAGTGACCAGCTAGCATGTGTGTGTGTGCCTCTTCGTGTGTGCATGTGTGTCTTCGTATGTACATGTGTGTATGGAGCAAGACTATTGTCTAAGTGACGTACATGCAAATTAATCTAAGTGAAAAGAACTTACAAAGAAAGGCAAATCTTTTGTGCTAAAGATGTAGCTTTCCTTTTCGTTATCCCAATATGCAAATGAAGACTTGGGCGTGTGGTATAAAACCTGCATGTGCAAATAATAAAAGTAATGCAAGTATAATAAGGATGCTTAATGAACTTAACTCTCGCATAAGCATGTAAAACTCTGAGAGAACCATAATATACGTACCTGACTTTCAATGCTTATATTAGCTAAAGGTGCCAACGTCCTGATAATAGGAGCCAAAAGAATCTCCTCCATCTCTTGGAAATTCCTGCAGAAGTCAGGGGGAGGGATGAACATCAGACGCTGTGCATATGCACCAGCTTTCATGTGTAATATAATTTCACGGTCATTACACTAGTTTTCCCCATAGAACACACTAATAAACTAACAAGAAATAATTTTCTAATTGAAAACCATACCAATCATAAACCCAATCACGGGGATCAGCATTCAGCAAATTAAAGGAAAGTACGATCCTCCCATCAGCACCCACAGGCATAAACTCAGAGTGAATTGACCCATCTTCAATTCCACCATTGACAAAAATCTTAACAAATACTTCCGCTACCATCTTAACAGTTTCATCCACCAGTGAAAGCCTACCGACGATCCAAGCATGCCTATTCTTCCCAACTACAGCCCTAATATCAGCATTTCTCCTCACCACAACCACACGATAAACCTTCCCACTCCCCTCTTCACTCCCTCCCAACACATCATTTAAGTAGTCATCAAACCTTTCATCATCCTTCAACGTCTCATCCAAATTCCCCTCCACCCTCTCACATTTCCAAAATCTACTTGACCCAGCATTTCCACTCTCCTTACAATCACCACCAGACTCCATTGTCACCGAAACACTGTAATTATTCCCGCAACTACCACAAACATTCTCACTACTGCTTAACTTACGCATATTTTCTAGAACCAAAAACCCTAACGCATCAGCGCTCACCTCTCTAAAATCAAAATCAACTAAAACAACATGAAATCTACAAGGAAATACCAACAGATTTGCTTCAATCGAAATCGAGAGCGTGTCCATTTCAGCAAAGGGAATGGGCGAGCGGTAGATCTCTATAGACTTGAGAAAAAACGGAACACCTATAATCAATAAATCAAAAAAATCATCAGCAATTGGATCCATCAACGAACCTCATAAAAGTAAAACATGATACAAAATCAAAACTAAAAGCTAATAAGCAAAATAAAACCTAATCAGCTCATACCAGTGATATAAACATCACTTTTATCACTAAATAAAATCAATGCACAATCAAAATAAAAACTTATCAGTCATTAATACAACATTATATCTCAATGTGCATGTGTGATCGTTCGCAAATCGAGCACAAAATTTAAAATTTTATTAGAAATCATCACATACAAGTGAAAACATTAAAAAAAGCTAAAATTTATCAAAAATTAACTCATCAGAACAGCTCTCTCTCCCTCTCTCTCAAACATAAAAATCAAAACTTTATTAATAATTAATACAAAAATACAGCTCAAATCATAGAAGGTTCATAATCAAAGCATACAAATCAAAACTTTACAGTAATTAACACATAAAACAGCTAAAGAAAGTGCAATTCGTATGTACATGTATGTATACTAACCGGCGAGAAAAGAGAGGAGAAGGGAGATGGTGAGAAAGAGGCGTTTGACTCCAGGTTTCGTTTTTCTCATTGTTTTAGGATCAAAAAGATCGGAACTTTGTTCTTCTTGATTCGAAAGCTCCGCCATTGTCGATTCTACTGAGATTTGCGAGCTTCAGGCTTCACTGATCGCCGATTAGGCGTTGTTAAAATTGATTGTAACTCATAAACGAAACTATAAATTCAATTCCGAAATCGCAAAAGTTTAAAATTAGCAGTAGATGTAACAAACTCGCATGCACATACATTACACATAAATATTGTACTACTACTCATCTTCTACTCTCTTCAAGAAAACGAGCGACAAATACTTCAATTTAAGCAAATCTTAAATCATTTTTTCTTCGGAAGAAAAAATGACATGTTTACGTTACGGGTGTTTGGTACTCAATGTCACAATTTGAAAACAAAAGGCACCAAATATCACAGTTCAAAAATTTGGCCTCAAATATCACTCCAAAATACACATTGACATTGGCGTGTAGCGTTCTGAATTTCTTTTTTTTTTTTTTAAGGCTAAAGCGTCTAGCGTTTCTGGCATGGGAAGGGAGCAAAACGCTACTTTAAGTGGTGTTGGGGGAGGACACAACTTAAAGTAGCGTCTCATGCTTGTTTTTTTTTTTTTTAAAAGCCAAAACGCTACTTGATTTTTGGTTTCTAGCATAAAACGCTTTATCATCTTTGGTTAGAAGCTTGAAACGCCACTTCTTGTAGCGTTTTGGATGTTCTTAATTTTATTTTTTTTTGTTTTTTTTTCTTGTTTTCTCCTAAATATATTCTAAACCCAAAATGGAACTGCTGAACCCCAAAAAATAATTGTTGAACCCCTAAATTTAGTTAAAATTACTTTCTTTTTAATTTAAAATTTTAAATTAAAAAATTGAATCCGACGTCCTGATTTTTAAACGCTAAATTACTTTCTTTTTAATTTAAAATTTTAAATTAAAAAATTGAATCCGACGTCCTGATATTTTTAAACGCGTAGCGTTTAAAAATCAGGATAAGTTAGGGTTTAGGTCTAGGGTTTAGGGTACCCTAAACCCCAAACCCTAAACCCTAAGTTCGTATACGGTTTATTCGTCGTTCCGAATATTTCTAAAACCCAAAATGGAAACATTGAACCCCAAAGGTTAACCGTTGAAACCCCGAGGAAATACAGATAAAATTTAGAAATTTTAATTAAAAAATTGAGTCTGGCGTCCTGATTTTTAAACGCGTAGAAATAAAGATAAAATTTAGAAATTTTAATTAAAAAATTGAGTCCGGCGTCCTGATTTTTAAACGCTACGCGTTTAAAAATCAGGATAAGTTAGGGTTTAGGGTCTAGGGTTTAGGGTTGTAAACAACCCTAAACCCCAAACCCTAAACCCTAAATTCGTATACGGTTTATTCGTCGTTCCGAATATTTCTAAAACCCAAAATGGAAACATTGAACCCAAAAAGTTAATTGTTAAACCCCTGAAAAAATACAAAAAAAAACTAAAAATACCCAAAACGCAGCATAATGTGGCGTTTTCCCCCCAAAACACCACATAATCTCACGTTTCCTCCCCACAAACGCTAGACTATATAGTGTGTTGTTGTATTAAAAAAATTATATGTAGGGAAGACGCTAGACGCATTGGCGTTTATTAAAAAAAAAAACGCTAGACGAAAGTGTGTTTTGGAGTGATATTTGGGGCCAAATTTTTGAATTGTGATATTGGGGGCCATTTAGCTTAAAATTGTGACATTGGGGGCCTTTTTTCCATGTTTACCATACTTCTTTTTAGAGCCGTTAATGAACTCGAACGAATTTTAAGGAACACGAACAAAATCTTAACGAATTGAATTAGACATATTTTCTTGTCGACGCCCCTGAGCCTCGAGAGGACGCGGGTGTTAACGCATCCATGGCCGACGTAACCATACCAGGATCGACATATGCATTACATGGACTCGCAATTAGGGCTGCACAACTTTCCGATATAGACCGGTAAATTAGACCGGACCGGTTCTACCGGTCCAAGGACCGGACCGAATATAACCGGTCCGGTCCCCGGTCCGTAAAATCGAAAAAATACGGTCTTCGGTCCGGTCCGGTTCAAACCCTGAAAACACCCGGTTCGGACCGGATCGGACCGAATTTTATGTATATAGTTAATTTTACACTATTTTGTCTTTTAAATTATATAGTTTAATGATTAAATATTCACACATAACATATTTTAGTGATCCAAATTGGTAAATAATAAAATTATGAAATATTATATATAAACACTATAATATAAATGATTAAATTTCATATTTCATACTATATATAATTTATAATTACGTTTACAAATTAATGTTACTTTACAAATAATATGACATTTACTTATTTTTAAATTTAAATTAACTTACCAAGTAATTTATAAATCAACAAAGAATGAAAATTAAATTATAAAAATTAATTTTTTTTATAAAATATTAACTAACCGGTCCGGTTTCGGTCCGGTCCGGGTTTTTCTGGTCCGGTCCCAAAGACCGGTTATGACCGGTCCGGTCCCCAGTCCATGAATTCAATAAAATCCGGTCTTCGGTCCGGTCCGGGTTGGTCCGGTCCGATCCGGTTTTGGACCTTTGTGCAGCCCTACTCGCAACCGTGTACGTCGTTCTCGATAAAACTCCACATGGCACGGAATTACCCAAATTCGGGGACGTTTTTGACACATCCAAGTCTTTTTCTGTCGTGGACGCGTGCCCTCGTGATGATCAGAGTCAGAGGTTCCAGTTGTTGGCCCGTAAACGGTCCATCTTGCAAGATGAGACGACTATGTCTTTCTCGGTTTTCGATCTGTCCGTCCCATTGGTCAATCCTATTTGGGTCCAGTTTCATGATTACACGGAGGACACTCGAGGTGGCAATTATTTCAATATTGCCAAGAATGCGTTGTTGTATTACATCGCCTACGACAATGCGACAACGAGTTGTGTTGCCGCTACTCTGACCTCTTGTATTGGGTTCTGATAACATATGAATGTAATGATATGTTCATGGAATGTTGATCCCCCTTTCACATTTGATTACTTAATTTGTCCACATTCATTACTCACGAAATTAATTACACACAAAGAACAGATCTTATTACTTGATCGAAAGATCAAAATGGTCGGTTAATCCAAAACAAATAAACAATCGGTCAATGAACTGAAGAACAGGTCATGCACTTGAACGAGAAACAAACAGAATTAAAGGGTCTTGTTACTGACTGAGGCACTCGATGCGGTCTTCACAATATTCGCGAGGATGTTCGGCGTCATGTGTATCATCATGTCATCTGCGGACTCGGTCCGTTTGTGGCTCGTTGGAGGGTGTGTATCATCATCCCTTCTGCAGAATGGAGCTTCACCGACGCTGTGTCGTGAGGAAGTCGATCGGAGGGATTGTTGGTACGACTCGCCCAGTCCAATTGTCAAGGGGACATAGGTCCCCTTGTTCATGTCGTTCTCCTCAATCGTTATTGCATCGAGTTCTGGCATCAGTAGTAATGGGGGTGCCCTGTCGACGTGACCAAAATCGATTTGATCGTGGAAAACGTGTCCAGCGATGATCTTCACCGATGGCGAATGCCACGAGATGAACTCCGAATGTTTTTCGGATGTTAGCTTCAGCTGGGCTTTGATGGTACATAACGGAGTGTCCGTGTTCATGTTCGTGCGAGACGTTTTGATTGTTGCTTTCCATGGGATGGCATCAATCATGGAGAAGTACGAGTCGGAGAAGAAGTTCATCTGGTAATGGCTGCCTATGGGCAACCTGTACCAGGCTTGCCTCGACTAGTCGATGTTCAACCTTGTGTCATGTATCTCGATATCAACTAACCCTTGTGCGTTGTGCGGGGTAAGAGGACGGTACTCAATCTGACAATGATCGATCTTCATGCATTTCCGAGTCAGCCTATTGAAGGCTAGATCCTTCAGACTGGGAAAGGAAATCTTGATGTTCTGTGTTCCGTTGGATAATCTGTACTGGGTTTCCATCCCCCAATTCAAATTGTTTTTTGAATTAAATAAACAAGCTAGTAATCTGGTGGATGTGTTCCACGATATATAGTGTGTGTCCCATCATATATTGCAATCCAACGATCCGAGTGTATTGGAGTACATCTAATCGGACGATTCAGATAAACACAATTATAGTGCATAGTGCGTGCACAGTTCTCGAATAGTATCATCTATTGTGTGAAAAGACCTCTTTACCCCCTTGGGTTTTTAACTGTACACGAAAAGCCAGGGGCATTTTCGTCTTTAGGGGGCGTACTCCAATTCAGAGCCCTCCACCTGTCTCATTGTATTAGAGTATTGGAGTACATTTTGTCTTCTAGTCGTAATAGTTCCATCTTGTCTTCCGCGGCCACCTATAATATTACGGTGGCCGCGCCGGCCTTTGGAGTACTGGTCGCACAGTGGAAATTCCGGCCCCTTGTGATCAAGAATGTTTTGGATTTAGCAGGAATGGGTTAAAGGGGCCTTTGTAAATTAGGGGAATAGTGAACTGAGACTATTCCTACCACTTTAAATTGTCATTTTACAATTTAAACATGCACAGAATGAGACTTGTTCATCAAGTCACCATCCTTTATAAATATATCATTTTAGATCTCTAAAATTGTAAATTATTTATTATCAATAATGGGTTATCGTTTCAGACCTTACACGAGATACTATTCGAGGACCGTAATATTATAGGTGGCCGCGGAAGACAAGATGGAACTATTACGACTAGAAGACAAAATGTACTCCAATACTCCAATACAATGAGACAGGTGGAGGGCTCTGAATTGGAGTACGCCCCCTAAAGACGAAAATGCCCCTGGCTTTTCGTGTACAGTTAAAAACCCAAGGGGTAAAGAGGTTTTTTCACACAATAGATGATACTATTCGAGAATTGTGCACGCACTATGCACTATAATTGTGTTTATCTGAATCGTCCGATTGGATGTACTCCAATACACTCGGATCGTTGGATTACAATATATGATGGGACACACACTATATATCGTGGAACACATCCACCAGATTACCAGCTTGTTTATTTAATTCAAAAATAAATTCGAATTGGGGAATGGAAACCCAGTACGATAACAAGTATCACAAATCAAGGCGGAATGAGTACAGATTATCCAACGCAACACAGAACATCAAGATGTCCTTTCCCAGTCTGAAGGATCTAGCCTTCAGTAGGCTGACTCGGAAATGCATGAAGATCGACCATTGTCAGATCGAGTATCGACCTCTTACCCCGTACAACGCACAAGGGTTAGTTGATATCGAGATACATGACACAAGATTGAACATTGACCAGTCGAGACAAGCCTGGTACAAGTTGCCCATAGGCGGCCATTACCAGATGAACTTCTTCTCCAACTCGTACTTTTCCATGACTGATGCCATACCATGGAAAGCGACAATCAAAATGACTCGCACGAACATGAACACGGACACTCCGTTCTGAACTTTACCCTCTAACAATGAAATGCGCATAGTCTCCCTCATAATATTTTTTCACCAGACCCACAAAATTCATCG
The DNA here is from genome assembly GCA_037693485.1 of Kitagawia praeruptora. Lineage (NCBI taxonomy): Eukaryota > Viridiplantae > Streptophyta > Magnoliopsida > Apiales > Apiaceae > Kitagawia > Kitagawia praeruptora. The sequence continues at coordinate 47,979,608 of CM075351.1, forward strand.
ACATCAGATGAATTTTGAAATGGGGGTATCTGTAAATATCTGGATATTTACAGACCGAGCAAGTGACCAGTAATTGTGAGGGGACGATATGATTGGTTGGAATAAAGTAAAGTGTAATGATTAAAGTTGGTGTGGGTGAATTGCTTTTACCCTGGGTAAAAGTATGAGTTGATGTAAAGTTGACTTGATATTATATGAGGGCCTCCCCTCCTCCAAGCAAGCACTATATATTGTACTCTAATACTCCAATAATACAAGGGATAGAAGTGTGAGCTCTGGATTGGAGTACACCCCCTTATTTACAGAAATGCCACTCCCACAAAAACGTTACCGTTTACATGCTAAGGACATCTTCTTGACATTTGCACGGTGCTCCTTGACCAAAGATGAAGCGCTCGAGCAACTGAGATCCATTTCTTGTCCGTCTAACAATAAATTCATTAGGGTTGCTCGGGAATTACATGAAGATGGGGAACCCCATCTACACATGCTTATCTAGTTTGAAGGCAAGGCTCAATTTACGAATCCCAGGCACTTCGACCTTCGACATCTGTCGAACTCTCATGGGTTCCATCCCAATGTGCAAGGTGCTAAGTCCAGCGCGGATATCAACAAGTACATTGCGAAAAATGGTGATTTCTGTGACTGGGGGGAATTCCAGAAGGATGGACGTTCTGAAAAGAAATGGGCACAAAATGCGATGGACGATTACGACGAAGCTCTACAAACGGATAACAAGTCCCAGGCCCTTGCAATATTGCGGGAAAGAAATCCGAGGGATTTCGTCCTGCAATACCATAACATCAGCACCAATCTTGATCGGATATTTTAGGTCCCGGTGGCACCATTCGTATGCCCATTTGAGGCAGGATCGTTTACCAACGTCCCCCAAGATATATTGGATTGGCCTCATCTTAATGTAGTTGGGCCAGCTGCGCGGCCATACAAGCCCAAAAGTATTGTAATTGAAGGGGATAGTCGTACAGGAAAGACGTTGTGGGCTCGTTCTCTTGGGCCTCACAATTATCTTTGTGGCCATCTGGACCTCAACCCACGAATATTCTCAAACGATGCCTGGTTCAATGTAATTGATGATGTGGACCCCCATTATCTGAAGCATTTCAAGGAATTAATGGGGGCCCAAAGGAAGTGGCAGTCCAATACAAAATATGGCAAGCCCATGATAATAACGGGTGGGATCCCTACAATATTCCTCTGCAATCCTGGTCCCAAATCCAGCTATAAAGCTTTCTTGGAAGAGAAAAACAATAATGACCTTAATAGGTGGGCAATACATAATGCAGAGTTCCACTTCCTCACAATTCCATTATTTGGACAAAGTTCTTCGCACCCCACCCGACATCAAGAAGAGGCACAGGCTTGCGAAGAGGTCGAAGAACAGGAGGAGGCGACTTGACATAAACTGCGGCTGCTCGGTGTACGTGAACCTCACCTGCCGGAACCATGGATTCACGCACTGGGGCGTCCATCACTGCGTCTCAAGCGCAGTGTGGCGCATACATATGGGAGTTCAAGAATCCCTTATACTTCAAGGTTGTCAAACACCTCAAGAGGCCGTGCTTGACGAACCACGACATAATCCACTTCCAGCTCCGGTTCAACCACAACCTCAGGAAGGAGCTGGGGATTCACAAGTGTTTTCTGAACTTCACCCTCTGGACGACCTTACGTCCTCAGACTGGGAGTTTCTTGAGGGTTTGTAATTACCAGATTTCCAAGTACTTAGATCAGCTTGGAATTATTTCGATTAATAATGTACTTTTAGCAGTTAAGCATTTGTTTTACGATGTATTAGATGGAACGATCGATGTAATCGAAGAACGTGATATAAAATTCCTCATTTATTGATGATAAGATGTAATTACATTATTGATGATAAAATGTAATTACATGTAAAAGTACAACTAAATCACAACCTAGATACACTATTTTCGAATTCCTCATTTATGGGTCTCAGCGCACATTCCTATTCGGGGCAGGTTGCGGCGTGTGACTTCATGTATCCGAAGATCCCGTCGGTGGTCGTTGTAAGTGCTCGGAGGAATTCATAATTTTTAAACCTATTTTTAACTTAATTTAATATTAAAAAAATAGATCAACTATTATTTAAATATTTTTAACCCATACAATATCTATTTTAGACAATTTTATAATTATAAAATTAAAAATTACATAATATGTGGATACTATATTATATATACTAGCTTATAACCCGTGCGATGCACTGATTTTTTTTTGATATGTAACAAATTTTATTTTATGTTTCAATTATATTTTTATAAAATCATTATTTATAATATTTCATTTTACTTTTAATATTAAAAATTTAATTAATGATATGCATGGTTTAAAACTTATATTATAAAACTTTAAAATAAATATACCGTTGATAGAATTCGAACTTTGAAATTTTAGTAAATTAATTTAATTATATAATATATTTAATCATTAGATCTAATGACTCTGATTTTTTACTAAAAATCTAATGGTCATTATTCGTATTATACAGATTTTTATTATATTTTGTTAGTGATTAGAAGATATGATGTGATATTTTTGGTTATATATTAATTATTGCTAGATATGATATGATTGGAAGATATGATATGATTGATGTTTTTAGGTTTTCATAAAAGGTATATCTTCAACTAAAAGTAAATGTGAAAAAAACAATCGACTAATTATCATTAATTATATTATGTTATTATTTATTTTAGGTGTTTTAATTGTATAAATATTGTATATATTTTTCTTTATAATAAAAGTTAAATAAGTAAATTCATGAAATACTAAAAAACATATACCAAAAAATAGCTACCAAAATTTTTAATGTTTCGGCTATTATATAATTAATTAATTTTAATTTAATATAATTTAATATACTCATGTTTACGGATTATACTAATGTTTCCTTTTTATAAACAAAGTATACGGATTTTTAATATATTTTATTAATAATTGAAAAATATGATGTGATATTTTCGGGTATATATTAACGATTGTAAGATTAGTTTTAAATTAAAAAGGCAACATGTTTTAATTCGAAAGGAAATATTAATGATTGGAAGATATGATACGATTGATATTTTTAGTTGTTTATATAAGGTAATATTTCAATTAAAAGTAAATGTGAAAAAATTCAATCGACTACTTACCATTAATTATATTATGTTATTATTTATTTTAGAATTTTTAATAATATAGATATCATATATATTTTTCTTTATAATGAAGGGTAAATAAGTAAATTCAAAACGTACCAAAAAACAGGTACCAAAACTTTTAATGTTTCGGTTTTTATATAATAGTATAGATATATATAATACTAGCTTATAACCCGTGCGATGCACGGATTTTTGTTGATATATAATAAATTTTATTTTATATTACATTTTTCTAAAAATTTAATGGTCACTATTCGTAATACGAATTTCTATTATATTTTGTTACTGATTATATGATATGGTGTGATATTTCTGGGTATATATTAATTATTGCTAGATATGAATTGATTGAAAAATATGATATGATTGAGGTTTTTTAGGTATTTATAAAAGGTAATATCTTCAACTAAAAGTAAATGTGAAAAATGCAATCGACTAATTACCTTTAATTGTATTATGTTATTATTTATTTTGGGTGTTTTAATAGTATAGATATCATATGTATTTTTCTTTATAATGAAGGGTAAATAAGTACATTCACGAAATACCAAAAAACTTATACCAAAAAATAGATACCAAAATTTTTAATGTTTCGGGTATTATATAATTATTAATTAATTTTAATTTAATATAATTTTAATATACTCATATTTACGGATTATACTAATGTTTCTTTATTATAAACAACGTATGTAGATTTTTAATATATTTTATTAACAATTGAAAAATATGGTGTGATATTTTCGGGTATATATTAATGATTGTAAAATTATTTTTAAATTAAAAACTTAACGTGTTTTAATTCGAAAGAAAATATTAATGAAGATTAGTTTTAAATTAAAAAGGTAACGTGTTTTAATTCGAAAGGAAATATTAATGATTGGAAGATAAATTGATGTTTTTAGGTGTTTATAAAAAGGTAATATCTTCAATTAAAAGTAAATGTGAAAAAAGGCAAGCGACTACTTATCATTAATTATATTATGTTATTATTTATTATAGGTGTTTTAAAAGTATAAATAATATATATATATATTTTTTAATAAATGGTAAATAAATAAATTCACGAAGTACCAAAAAATTGGTACCAAAAAATAGGTACCAAAACTTTTAATGTTCCGAAATTTATATAATAGTAAAATATTAACGAAGATTATTTTTAAATTAAAAAGGTAACGTGTTTTAATTCGAAAGGAAATATTAATGATTGGAAGATACATTGATGTTTTTAGGTGTTTATAAAAAGGTAATATCTTCAATTAAAAGTAAATGTGAAAAAAGGCAAGCGACTACTTACGATTAATTATATTATGTTATTATTTATTATAGGTGTTTTAAAAGTATAAATATCATATATTTATTTTTCTTTTTAATAAAGGGTAAATAAGTAAATTCACGAAGTACCAAAAAACTTTAGGTGTTTTAAAAGTATAAATATCATATATTTATTTTTCTTTTTAATAAAGGGTAAATAAGTAAATTCACGAAGTACCAAAAAACTGGTACAAAAAAACAGGTAACAAAACTTTTAATGTTCCGGCAATGTTTCAGAATTTATATAATAGTATAGATTTTGGTTTTTATATAATAGTATAGATTAAGTAATTTTAATTTAATTTAATTTTAATATACTCATGTTTACGGATTATACTAATGTTTCCTTATTATAAACAACGTATGCAGATTTTTAATATATTTTATTAACAATTGAAAAATATGGTATGATATTTTCGGGTATATATTAATGATTGTAAAATTAGTTTTAAATTAAAAAGGTAACATATTTTAATTCGAAAGAAAATATTAATGAAGATTAGTTTTAAATTAAAAAGGTAATATTTTTTAATTCGAAAGGAAATATTAATGATTGGAAGATACATTGATGTTTTTAGGTGTTTATGAAAGGTAATATCTTCAATCAAAAGTAAATGTGAAAAAAGGCAAGCGACTACTTACCATTAATTATATTATGTTATTATTTATTATAGGTGTTTTAAAAGTATAAATATCATAAAAAAAAAGTATAAATATCATATATTTTTTTTAATAAAGGGTAAATAAGTAAATTCACGAAGTACCAAAAAACTGGTACCAAAAATCTGGTACCACTAATTACCATTAATTGTATTATGTTAAAATTTATTTTAGGTCTTTTAATATATATTTTTCTTTATAATGAAGGGTACATAAGTAAATTCACGAATTACCAAAAAACAGGTACCAAAAAATTGGTACCAAAAAACAGGTACCAAAACTTTCAATGTTTCAGAATTTATATAATAGTATAGATATGATAAAAGGTAACATCTTCAACTAAAAGTAAATATGAAAAAGGCAATCGACTAATTACCATTAATTATATTATGTTAAAATTTATTTTAGATGTTTTAATATATATTTTTCTTTATAATGAAGGGTACATAAGTAAATTCACGAAGTACCAAAAAACAGGTACCAAAAAATTGGTACCAAAAAACAGGTACCAAAACTTTCAATGTTTCAGAATTTATATAATAGTATAGATTGTCAATATTATTGTTTTTTATCGAATGAACGCGGACTCGGACCGTCGGACGAACTCGAACGAACTCAGACAAATTTTTAACGAATACGGATTTTTAACGAACTGAACCATCAAACTTATCGAACAAAATTTCTTGTCCGTGTCCATATTCGTTAAGCCATCGAACCAAACTTAATGAACTCAAACACGAACGAACACGAACGAATTTACCGAACTGTTTGATTCACTTACGGCTCTACTTTTTTTAACAGAATTCATTTAGTTGACCAAAAATACCCTCCTATTAAGCCTACCTCAGCTGCGTAATATTAAAAACCTTACCCGATTCAACACTCGCCTAATCTAACACTCTCGGTCACACACACAGAATTCAACATACTCTCTGCTCTCCGGCGATATCTCCTCGAAAATCAATCAATTCAACCCGGAGAACAATTATCATATCAATATGCATATCAGTGTTGATTGTACTGTAAGTCTACTTCTTATACATAGTATTTATTCATTAATTTTAGGGTTTTAATTCATCATTTCCTGTTTAATTTGTGTATGAGAGAGACTGAGAGAGATAGATAGAGAGTGAGATTGAGAGAGAGAGAGAGAGACAGAGAGAGATACAGAGAGACATATAGAGGGTACCTTATACTATCTTAATTTGATTTGTGTGGTTGAAAGAGATGAGTAATTGAATGATGAATTAGTTTGTGTATTGTCCTCTTTTAACTGCCCTATATGTGTGTTTGGTTTTAACTTTCAGTATGTTCATTTGGCTGTGTGTTCATTCTTATTTTCACTATACAAGGACACAAATCTTAGGAGTCCTTGAGAAAAGAAATGCGCTAAATACTATATCATCCATAGTTATGTGACAAGTAACCGATGAGCATATTTATCAAGAAATAATTAGTACTAGTTGAAAGGCAGTGCCTTCAACATGGAATTAGCCTAATTGTAATCCCGAAGAGCGCATAAAAAGCAACATTAGTAGCTTTAATTTCCCCTGTGATATCTAGCGGAGTATTACATTGCCCATTTCATGAGGTTGTTTAATGGAGGAAAGGTAACTTGGAACTTTTAACAAGCACTTTGTATCAGTAAATTTTAATGGCTGTTCAATTAAAGACCATTAGAGACCCCAATCTTGACCCGACAATGCTACAGTTGTCCATGTTAAGATTGTCCATCCTGCATATGACTGACCCGATAATAGTAGGACTGCCCTAATATTGTCCTTGAGGCCTCAGCTACTTAGCTTTTTTATATTACCACTGCATTTTTAAAATATCCATGGTTCTGATTTTATGTACTTGTGTTTGCAATTATTAGTGGTTTGTGTGCACTTGTGTTTATGCATTCAATTGATGTATTGTGTTTATGTTAATAGGTATCGGATGATACCTATTTCAGAAGCTTTTGAGCTTCGTTCGGGACCGAGATATTTTGTATTTGTAGCCGGAACATAGATCAACCAATGTATGGAATGCAGGTGGTGGGGACAGCCAAAGATCCCGAGTTCGTTGTAAGTTTCCTGCATTACATGCTAGGATGGTGCCAATTCTTAGGAAATTAAGATTTGATGGGGTTGCTAGGCTTGCTGGTATTAGCATAGATTGGAGTCTAGTTACTGCTTTGGTTTGCGGATAGATGGGGCTGTTGTTACTGGTTCTGCACATGCTGAGGGTTCTGAGGGTGGTTGGAGGGAGCTTATAAAGAAAATGTTTGGGTCAGCACCAAGTTCTGAAAGCCGAGCACTACATTATGGAAGGTTAAAGTTGAGCTGGTTAGATTCTGTTGTTCCTAAGGACTGCCAAACTTTGGTTTATATAAATACAAAGTCACAAAAACACTGCCATTTCAGAAAAACAGGGTAGCAAGAGCATCGGCTACTGCTCAACGTATCAGTCTAACATTTAGGGGCATTTCATATCCATTAAAATGTACACAAGTTGACCAAAACTAAAACATCTAATAATGAAAATCCAAAGTCAATTATAAGAGAAACCTAGCTTCTAAGTAGTCGACTAGAAATTGCAGAAACTAATGGTCACTGTCAACAAAAAACAAAAGCTACGTAATGTTTTAAAGGCGGCTCAATATTGTCATATTGTTTCAGGCTTTAAATCTGCTAATAGTAACGTTATCACTTGTGCAACATGTTAAGCTTTTTTCTTCCTGAAAAAAGAAAAAAAAACAAGATTAAAACCAACATGTCATTAATCGACAACATAGTATTGCTCGAGTTCAAGCAGTAGCTACTTAAAGCTATCTGGTATATGCATGCTATTGATTACTTATGTTGTCAATTAATGACATGTTGGTTTTAATCTTGTCTTTTTTTCTTTTTTCAGGAAGAAAAAAGCTTAACATGTTGCACAAGTGATAACGTTACTATTAGCAGATTTAAAGCCTGAAACAATATGACAATATTGAGCCGCCTTTAAAACATTACGTAGTTTTTGTTTTTGGTTGACAGTGACCATTAGTTTCTGCAATTTCTAGTCAACTACTTAGAAGCTAGGTTTCTTGTATGATTGACTTTGGATTTTCATTATCAGGTGTTTTAGTTTTGGTCAACTTATGTACATTTTAATGGATATAAAATGCTCCTAAATGTTATACGTTGAGCAGTAGCCGATGCTTTTGCTGTCCTGTTTTTCTGAAATGGTAGTGTTTTTGTGACTTTGTATTTATATAAACCAAAATTTGGCAGTCCTTGCTCTCTTGAGGATTTCTGAAATGGCAGTGTATCTGCACTCGTTTTTGTAATGTTTGTTTAGTTACGTCATTTTTTATCTTAAGCAATGATTTTCTGTTGCTGATTCTCTTTTGGTCTAGTTATCTGGATTTAGTGGAGGCTTTTATGACTTGTGAAATTGAACATATACGTTCATGTGCTTTTTTCTTTTTTTAGTACAAACTTATTTTGAGTTTTGATATACTTGAGCTTAAGTTCAAGATCAAAAGAGCACATATCTATACTATATATATATACTATAATAAGCGAAATGAGGTATAATTTGTAGTTTGGTTAATCCCTTATTTTTGGTTATTCCCATTCATAACCGCCGTTAAATCCTCAACTCAAATAGCTCAAATAGACGATGACCTCAAATAGATGATGACCGTTAGATATAACAATATTAAAAAGTGTTATATACAGATGTGTAAGGTTGGATTCCCGTCAACAACATAGTAATTTATATTTAATATTAAAATTTATTATATACAAAGATGTTAGGTTCGAATTTTTCACATAACATGTTAAAATTAATATTTATAATATTATTATACTAAATTATAAACAAATTATAAAAAATTAAAAGTAATAGCACGGGCTATAAGCTAGTATGATATAATATACTAAATGATTAGATAGATAGATTTGAGCCACTGGGTTAAATTAAGGCTGTACTCTTATTCCTGTTCGGGCTTTGCCAATTCAATTGTCTGAGCAGCATTTGGGAGCAGACCAAGTGAAGTGCTGCACTGCATTGTTTAAAATACATCTATTTCTGTGTAGAAGTCATTTTAAAGTTGTAGCACTCATTTGCTACATTCAATGAACTTTTTAATCCTCGTTTACTGAAACTTGCATGATAAATGTCAACTAAGAATAATTTAAATGATTGTCCTAAGAGATTAACTCTGTTTGTATATGTCATGGACTCAAAAGGCAGTGTTGAGTGTACTCCTAATAAAAACTTTAAAAACTGCCCCTGAATTTTATAATCTGTCAAAACAGTCCATGAATTTCAGAAACTGTCAAAACAGTCCCTCAATTTTAAAAAACTGCAGCACCTGCAATTCGGAAACTGTCAAAACAGTTCCTGAATTTTAAAAAACTGACAAAACAGCCCCTGCAGAAAATGTTAAAACAGTCCCTGAATCTTAAAAAATTGACAAGACAGCCCCTGCATTTATTAAAAAAAAAAAAAAAACTGCTGAAATTGCAAGCACATAAAATCCAACCACTATCATAAACTCCAACCATAACTACGATAAAATCCAACAACAATTCTTGGGAAAAGGGTTTAAGGTTTGATTTTACGAATAAACAACAAGCTAAGGCCTCATTTGTTTACTACTGATTACTGAACGATGCTATTTGAACTGGATGAGTGGTTTTTCCAAAGTCCAGATTGTTTGATAAATATTCTAAGTCCAATATTCTAAGTACCTGGACGATTCCTTTTTTCTCTGGATGATACATAAAAAAACAAGACTTACTCAGTTATAATACCACTCAAAGTGGTGTCTGAGGAGGGTAGGTGTACGCAGACCATGCCCCTATACAATAGCGAGGCTGTTTCCGAAGGACCCCCGGCCAAGTACAGAATTACAAATACAGAAATACAAATACAGAAAGGAAACCTAATACAAACTAGGAAACTCACGCACACGCAGGAGTCGAACCCCTGACCTCCTTCAAAGGAGGCCAGTGGCTCAACCACTGCACCAACATGTTGTTGGCCTCTCTGGATGATACATATACATCATAAAAAAAATCAGCTGAACCATCCATGCAAGTACTTGATGGAACTTTACTTTTGCAGTATCTTTTTTTTTTTTACCTACTACTACTACTCTCATACACACGTCAAAAAAAAAAAAAAAACCCCTCCTACACTATTTAATAATACTAGCTTAAAACCCGTGCAATGCACGGTTAATATTATATGAATTTTTTTTCATTAATTTGAATTAATTTTTTTAAAACATGAATTTTATAGTCGTAAATTTTTAAATGAGATGATTTGATAATAATTATATAAATATTATCCGTGATATTTTTAGAATAAGAGGGATTTTAATTTAAAATATAGAAAAAATGATATATTTTAGTTGAAAAAGTTAATCGGATAATTATTAGTAATTATAAAATTATTATTTCATTTTATTTAATAGAATGCTCGTGATATAATTGGAAAAAAAGAGGTTTTAATTAGAGAAAATTAAAAACGAAACATATTTTAGGTGAAAAAGACAATTGATTAGTTTATAATAATTATAATTTAATTATGCTATTTTACTAAATAAAATTGATCGTAACATTTTTAGAAAAGGAGAAATTAATGTTACCCGTGATATTTCTAAAAAAAAGAGGGATTTTAGTTAGAAAAAAAATGTTAGGTTTTGGCTGAAAAAGGTAATCAGTTAATTATTAGTATTATAATTTTATTATTTTATTTTATTGAATAGAACCACCCATGATATAATTGGAAAAAGAGAGATTTTAGTTAGAAAAAAGAGAAAAAGTAACCTGAAAATTAAAAAGGTAACATATTTTAGGTGAAAGGGGTAATTGATTAGTTTAAGGTAATTATAATTTAATTATGTTATTTTACTAAATAAAATTGCTCATAGTTTTTAGAAAATGAGAAATTAATGTTGCCCGTTATATTTCTGGAAAATAAGGGAATTTAATTAGAAAAAATAGAAAATATGATATATTTTAGTTGAAAAGGTAATCGATTAATTATTAGTATTATAATATTATTATTTTATTTTTATTAAATAGAAATGCCCGTGATATAATTGGAAAAAAGAAGGTTGTAGTAAGAGAAAAGAAAAAAAGTAACGTGTTTTGACTGAAAAAGGTAACCGCCCATGATATAATTGGGAAAAAAAGATTTTAGTTAGAGAAAAGAGAAAATGTAACGTGTTTTGACTAAAAAAAGGTAATTGATTAGTCAAGAGTAATTATAATATACTTATGTTATTTTATTAAACGAAATTGCTCGTAGTGTTTTTAAAAAGCAGAAATTTTAGTTAGATAAAATGTAAAAGATATTCTAATTTACCTGAAAAAAAAATTATTTAATTATTTAAAAATATAAAAGGTAATATGTTTAACCTGAAAAAGGAAATTGATTCATAAATGAGAAATTTTAGTTAGATAAAATATAAAAGATATTGTATTTTACCTGAAAATGGAAATTATTTAGTTCTTGAATAATAGAAAAGATAATATGTTTAACCTGAAAAAGAAAGTTGATTACTTAGTAGATATGTAATTGAGTAAAGGTAAATAAGTAAAATCAACAGGTACCGTACCGATCGACCGATCGACCAAATTTTTAATGTTTTAGTTTTTATATAATAGTATAGATATGCTAGTTTTATTATTATTATTATTATAAATTTATTTTATATTACCATTTTTACATATATTTATTATTATTAATAAATTTATTTACATAGATCATTCAATGCTAATAAGCTTAACGACTAGAGTAAAATTGATTATATATATTTAAAAATTTAGTATAAAATAATTAATAAAAATAATCATAAGCTAAATAAAGATGAAATATTAATAAAAAAAATGTTAACACAATCTAGAGTTGAGAGTTCAGCAAGTGGATTTTTTTTTATATGAGTAGAGTTTATTTCTCTTCTCATCTCAAATCTTGGTTGGATTCTCACTCATCTCAAAATTTATTAGAACAAATACTCATACAAGCCTAAATATTCAAAACAAAAATTATTCAAAACATGTGCATTATTGGAATAAATAATGGTAATTCCTAATTCAAATTTAGCGACATTAATTTCAAAAAATTTAAATTTTGTCATTCAGATAAATTGTAGTTGAGCTAAACAAATAATATCACTCATTCAGAATTCAGATTATTCATTCATTCAGAATTTTAATCGTCTAGAAAATATTGTTCAGATTTAAAAAATGACCCCTAAGTAATTCTTGAAACTAAGTCCGTCAAATGGCAAATGTAGTTGTCTACCCATGTTGCTTAATTTCAGCATTCTTCCGAGATCCATGCACTATAATCATCTACCTGTTAAGCAAAAAAAAAAACAGAACAATTAATACATAAAATAGAGAAATATTGGTCCTATGGCATATAACATGATAAATGCCAAATAACCTATTTCTATGCATTTTGAATGAATAGACAACATACCAATGAAGATGTACTATGGTATATTAGAAGAAGCTCCACTAGAAGATGTTCTTTTATTTCGTCCCAATACTTGATAGTCCATCTCATTCTTGTATCTTGTTGACTTTTTCGGCCCGATTTATTGGGAATGTTCTCAATATCGGGCACCACTAAAGGAAATCTATCAAATAAAGGCCATGCATCCTTATTCGGTAATGGCTCAAATGCACTTTCATAGACCTTGCTAGCATTATCTAGCCTATACCACTCACTAACCAAACTCGTGTGCTCTAAATTTTGGTTGGCACAACAAGCTAACACATGAGAGCATGGAATATGGAAGGTTTGCCATTTGTTACAAGTGCATATGCCTTCCATTAGCCAAAATATCTGCTCATTTTCTCCTTTCTGGCCACGTTTCATAGTAGTCACGGTGAACACCCAAGTATCACGATCAAAGACCTTCACATGATGGCCATCTGCGTGTTCCTTCCATCTATTAAGCATTTTATTGGCATGATGAGTGAACTCATTTCCATTAGCACATTGATTCTCTATCTCCATTCGACGCTGATCAAAGTAAGTAACCACCTTATGGAATATAGTTTTGACCAATGCAGTGATAGGGAGCTTTCTTGCCACTTTGATGGCATTGTTCCAACTTTCAGCAATATTAGTTGTCATGATCCCGAACCTTTTGCCTTCATCATAAGCCAATGACCAACGACTAGTGGTTTATCAACAAACCACTGTTGTGCTCTTAGCTCTGCAGCTACCAAGGCATTCCAATGCAAAGAAAACTTAGGCCCTGTAAGTTGGCTACGCAATGGAACAATCCTGTCCTTAATGTTGCCCTTTTTAAACTGATAAGTTGATTTTATATCCATTTGGAGCATTCCATATCGGCTTAAATTGATTCACTTGGCCTCAAATTTGTTGTATTTTTGATGTGTTTTGTGTAGATGTGCAGGATTGTAATTATCGGTTAGGATTGGAGTTTAAATTGAGTTTGGAATGAAGAATGGAGTTGATCCCTATGATAGTATGAAGATTTTAAGTCAAGGGAATGGAAGAACGGCAATTTACGCAAAAGGAATGAGACGAAACGGAGCGAAAACGAAGAAACGAGTAAAAATTTACACGAGCAGATTTGGCTCCAGGCTGCGGCCTCAGAATTCCAGGATGCAGCCTCAGGAGCATTCTGTCCAATCCGAATTTTGCTCTAAAAAGCCTAAAATTCTTTCCTGTTTCGAATTAAATTTTATTTTTAGGCTTTTTCTTGTTGGACAAGACTTCCAGGGCCTATTTAAACACATCTTAGCATTGTAAAATTGTATCGATTCATATTATAGCATATCATAACATAGAATTCATATCTTGTTTCATTATCATGGTTTCACTTGATCCCATGATGACGAGAGGTTCAATTACGAACTAATCGTTGTCATGGGATTCTAACGGATTTATTTATGGAGCTTTAGTATCTCGATGCTTTAAAGATCTGTGTGTGATGTATATATGATATCCTCGTATGGTTATGCTTAATTGATAGATGCGTAGCTAACATCTAATCTGTTAATCTCTTGTGAAGTGAAAGTGGATCTTGAGATTTAGAACTTTCCATGCTAGCATAGGTTCATGATTGTTTATCAACATGATTCGTAGTGTAAGATGAAAATACTTATATTGCCCTATGTGATCAATATGGATAACTTGCTCTTCAACCGTTATGTTTTCAAATTCTATAGACATATACGGTCTAAGCATAATTGGTGTCTATTCATCTTCTATCTCTTTTGTGGATGTATGAACCACCCACTTTCGTTCCTAATCCATCTATTCCCACTCTTGATCAGTTTTGGGAAGTAAATAATGAAAATCATCATATTGAATAAGCTTCCAGACTCGAGTTTAAACCACCAGATCAGCTGAGGTATGCATATTTGGGTCAATCATCTACTTTGCCTATTATTATTGTTGCTAACTTGTCAGGTAGTGAAGAGAACATTGTTGCTGACACCTTTGAAGAGCGAAGAAGGCTAAAAATTGTTATCAAGGATGTAGCACCGGAAAAGATAATTAAATGGACATATTAAGCTACGGTGTAGATATTTTCAAGAGAAAAAGCCATGGCCATGTCTAGCTAAAGACTTTAAACAAAAGCGTTTCGTGGGAGGCAACCCACGTGTTTCGGTATTTTTTGGTATGTTTCCTACTATCCCTTGTATTTACTTCCATTCAATGCGGACATTGAATCTTTTAAGTTTGGGGGTGGTTTGGGGGATAAGTAGTGTATATGTAGTTAGTTGTGATTATGTGAGTCATTGTGTTTTGTTATTGTACTTGATGATAACTTCACATTCTATGCACAAAATTGTATAAGTCATGTTTTGTAACTGTCATATAACTCTATCCGTTGACAGGTAGCTCATCAACGGATGAGGTTTTATAGCATACTGTAGTATCTCTATTT
This sequence comes from Kitagawia praeruptora, assembly GCA_037693485.1. NCBI lineage: Eukaryota > Viridiplantae > Streptophyta > Magnoliopsida > Apiales > Apiaceae > Kitagawia > Kitagawia praeruptora. Next base: position 47,994,692 of record CM075351.1, read on the forward strand.
ATCAGTTGATAGTGTTTTTATTTAGAGTCATGTTGACCATCAACGGATAGGCAGAATAAGGTAGCCAATTGTAAATAAGCTATGCTATGTAATTCTGTCTAAGTGAAAGTGTATCAACGGATGAGAACAGGACTCTATCAACGGATACAACTCAAATCTACAATATCAACGGATACAGCTCAAACTACTATCAACGTATGACAGTGTACAACATCAACGGATAATCATTAACACTTTCTTCTATGATAGCTGGGAATTAGCAGTTGATAAGAACATGTTTGATTGACAGATCACATGGGTTGATAGTAGGTATAAAAAGCAGTATGGCAGCCATACTTTGGAAACGCAGAAGAAAGAAGCATTCCATTTACACAGTGAATACAAGAAAGGTGCAAGGGACATGTCTGTTCACAAGGACAACCTTTCGGCTACATGTGTATTTGGAGTGGAGTAGCAAGTCAACTTGAATTAGATTAATATTATCTTATTACTGCAGTACTTGTAAACTTGGGATGTATAACCAAGTGTAGCAACTCTTTAGAAACTAAGAAAAATGTTTTGTAAGTTTATTTTGCTTAGATATTTCTTGAATATTCTTAGAAGCAAAGAGTTGTAAAATGGTAGCTGTGTACTTTTGTATCACAGAGTTTTCTTCGAATAAAAGTCTCAGTTGGTACATTTAACCACCTGATTTTTTATGTGTTTGTGAATCATTTCTTATACAACAATTATCTCCTTATAGATTTCTGTGATTCTTATCAGAAATTTATAAATATCAAGAATTGTATTCAACCCCCCTTCTACAATTATACAAGTGTGTAATCTGGGAATAACAATTGGTATCAGAGCAAGCTTCTAACAAATTTGAAGTTTAAGATCAACACACTTCCATCATGTCTAAGAAGGATTATGGAGTAAAGATACCAGTTCTTGATAGAGAGAATTACTTTCACTGGAAAGTAAAAATGCGCCTACATCTCATGTCTATTGATGAGGGTTTTGTGAATTGCATTGAGAAGGGTCCTCATGTTCCAATGAAGACTGCGTCAAGAGTTGGTCTTGCTGAAGATGCGCCTGACATTAGCATTCCCAAACCTGTTTCTGAGTGGAGTCTTGAAGATTCGGTAGAAGTCCACAAAGATGAAAAGACCATGAATATTCTGTTTAATGGCTTAGAAACAGACATGGTTGACAATGTTATCAACTGTACTACCTCCAAGGAAGTATGGGACATTGTTCAAACCCTTTGTGAAGGTACAGAACAGGTAAGGGAAAACAAGATGCAACTACTGATCCAACAGTATGAGCACTTCCATTTCAAGAATGGAGAGACATTGAATGACATATTTAGTAGATTTCAAAAGCTACTAAATGGCTTGAAATTGTATGGAAGAATCTACCAAGTGAAAGATTCTAATCTCAAATTTCTGAGATCACTGCCCAAAGAGTGGAAGCCAATGACTGTTTCTCTGAGAAACGCTCAAGAATACAAGACATTTACTCTTGAAATGCTCTATGGAACTTTAAAGACATATGAGCAAGAAATGGAGCAGGATGAAGAGATTGAAAAGACTCAAAGGAAAGGTGGGTCAGTTGCACTTATTGCCAACTTGGAGCAGAAGGAGGAGAAGAGGACAGAGGTTACTCATTCTACACCAAACAAGGAGGTTTGTGAAGGTAGAGCAGAATCGAACAGGAGCAAGGAAAAGGTGTCTGAAGAATTGAATGACCTTCAGCAGGATGAATTGGATGAGATAGATGAGCATTTAGCCTTTCTATCTAGGAGATTCTCTAAGCTGAAATTCAAGAGAAACTCTGGGATGGCCAAGCCATTTAACAAGGATTTCTCCACAAGCAAATTTGTGGATAAATCCAAAATTAAATGCTACAATTGTGGAATTGCTGGTCACATGATAAATGAGTGCAGGAAGCCTAGGTCTGAGAACAAGGGAAAGTCAACTGAAGCTGTTGACTACAAAAAGAAATATTTTGATCTTCTCAGATAGAAAGGAAAGGCATTTATGACCCAAGAGTATGACTGGGCTGCTGATGGAAATCATTCTGATGATGATACTAAGTATGCCAATCTTGCATTGATGGCCGATTCTGGAGAACAGGAAGCAAGTTCAACTAGCAATCAGGTATTTCCCACTAATCTCTCTGAGCTCACCAAAGAGGAATGCAATAGTGTTATAGATGAAATGTCTACTGAACTATATTACTTGTGTATTACTCTTAAATCTCTTACTGAAGAGAACAATAGGATTAAAGAGACTAATCTGTTTTTAAGTGATAGGAATGCTGCTCTAGAAACTCAATTTCTAGAATTTGAGAAAATGAGAGTTAATTGCAATGATGCTAAAAATGAACTTGAAGCTGTGTTAAAAATGGAACGAATTTTAAGAGAACAACTTGAAAAAGAACAAGGGATAATTGCTAAATTTTAAAGCTGTAGGAACATTTCACAGAACATCGTAGAAGTCCAGGGAATAGAATCATTTGTGAAGGAAACCTGGAATAAAAAGAAGAAGGAGCTAGAACCCTGCCTTAAGGATCTAGACACTATTTGTGAATCGACGGATAGTGATCATCCGTTGACAGATGAACCATCAACGGATGAGAGGTATCCGTTGACTAACAAAAAGTCTGTTAGTAAGAAGGAACTCAAGAAACTGGATAATCAGTATGGTCCAGTCACCAAGAACTTTGTTTTTGGTGAAAGTAGCCAAGCCAAATCAAGTGAGAAGGCTAAAGTAGGAGATTTACACAACAAAAAGGCTGTTGGTAAATCAGATAATGAAAAGGTAGAAAGTGAGGGTAAAAAGAAAAAGAACAGAAATGGTAAGATAGGCATCAACAAGAAAAACAATTATACTCCTGACAAGTTTGCCCCTAGGAAAACTTGTGGTAATTGTAATAGTGTCAATCACCTATCTTCTAATTGCAAGTCTGTTAAAAAGGGTACTGTTCATATACCTCAATCTATACCATGTATGCCTGCAATGCCTGTTATGCCTGGTCTGTATGAGAATGCTCATTTTACAAATCCTTATATGAATATGTCATGTGGTCCTAATCCTTATTTCCAATCTGTGAATATGCCACAAATGACATGGAACATTCCAAGCATGAATAACATGTATGCTAATCTTCCACAAATGCATGCACCAAATTTTTATGCAAATGAGCATCCATTTAACCCTATCACTCATGCATCTACACCTAAAATGAAGAATGCCAAGAGTGCAAAATCAAAGGCTAACAAGAAAGGTCCCAAGGAAACTTGGGTACCAAAATCAACTTGATTTGTTTTTGGAATGTGTACAGGGAAACAGAAGGAATCTATGGTACCTGGACAGTGGATGTTCTAGGCATATGACAGGAGATTCAACCCTGCTCACAGAGTTCAAGGAGGCAGCTGGCCCTAGAATTACCTTTGGAGATGACATCAAAGGATATACTAAGGGATATGGCTTGATTTCAAAAGACAATGTCATCATCGAAGAAGTGGCCTTCGTTGAAGGTTTGAAGCACAATTTGCTTAGTGTCAGTCAAATCTGTGAAAAGACTATGAAGTAAGGTTCACAAAAGAAGCCTGTGTTGTTTCTGCCAAGGAAGACAACAATGTGGTATTGACAGGCTTTAGAAAAGGAAATGTTTACATAGCTGACTTCAATTCAGTATGCTCAGAATCCATTACTTGTCTCTTCAGCAAAGCAAGAAAGGATGAGAGTTGGCTATGGCATAAGAAGCTGTCACATTTGAATTTTAAAGTTATGAATGACTTGGTAAGAAAGGATCTTGCTAGAGGAATCCCTCAATTGGAATTCATCAAAGATGGATTGTGTGATGCCTGCCAATTAGGGAAACAAAAGAAATCATCTTTCAAGAGCAAGACAGAGTCATCCATTGTTAAGCCACTTCAATTGCTGCATATGAACTTATTTGGTCCAGTAAATGTCATGTCCATTTCAAAGAAGAAATACTGTCTGGTGATTGTAGATGATTTTTCTAAGTTTACATGGACCTTCTTTCTGCACTCCAAAGATTGTGCAAGTGAAATCATCATCAATCATCTGAGATTAGTAAGCAATGGTTCTGAAGTCAAAGTACAAAGAATCAGGAGTGACAATGGCACTGAATTTAAAAATTCCACAATGAAGATTTTCTGTGAAGAGAATGGAATTGTCCATGAGTTTTCTGCTGCTAGAACACCTCAACAAAATGGGGTTGTTAAAAGGAAAAACAGAACTCTCATTGAAGCAGCTAGAACAATGCTAAGTGAATCAAGGTTGCCTACATATTTCTGGGCTGAAGCTGTCAACACGGCATGTTTTACTCAGAATATTTCCTTGATCAATCAAGCTAGAGGAATGACTCCTTATCAGTTGTTGACCGACAAGAAGCCAACTTTAGCTTTTCTTCATGTCTTTGGATGCAAGTGTTTTGTGCTAAGGAATCAAGGAGATCACTTGGGCAAATTTGAAGCAAAGGCAGATGAAGCTATTTTTGTTGGATATGCAGCAGGGAAAGCCTATAGAGTCTACAATCTAAGAACCAACATTGTTATGGAATCTGTACATGTTGTGTTTGATGATCAAAAGATTCTAGGTCTAAATGATGAAGGCTTCCATGAAAAGTTGAAATTTGAAAATGAGGTAGAAGGAAGAATGTAAAATGATGATGATGAGGAAAATGAAGTTCATGACCATGGTAATTCACCAAGAGCTGTTAGTCCAACTAGAAGTGATGCTCACACTGGAAATGAAGCATCCGTTGACAGTCATATTGAAGCATCAGATGCATCCATCGACAGGCAAAATGGAGCATCCGTTGATAGACAAAGAGATGCATCCGTTGACAGTCAACTTCATAATTCCGCAAGGACAACAGACTCAGGGGGAGTTTCTCAAAGTCAAAACTCAATGACCAATCAACAAGAACATGCTCATATAGATGAAGCGACCTCATCCAGATCAAACCTTCCACCTTCAAGAAAATGGACTAGAGATCATCCTTTCGAGTTAATCATTGGTGACTCAAATTCAAGAGTCCAAACTAGGAGGGCCACTCAAGCAGAATGTCTATACATTAGTTTCCTGTCTCAAGAGGAACCTAAGAAAGTGGAAGATGCCATTCTAGATCCAGATTAGGTCTTAGCAATGCAAGAAGAGCTAAACCAATTTGAAAGAAGTAAAGTATGGAAACTTGTGCCCAAACCTGATGATAGAAGTGTCATAGGTACTAAATGGGTTCTCAAGAATAAGACAGATGAAAATGGCATAATTGTGAGGAATAAAGCTAGATTAGTGGCAAAGGGCTATTCTCAAGAAGAAGGGATAGATTTTGATGAAACTTTTGCTCCAGTGGCAAGACTTGAGGCTATTAGAATCTTCCTAGCCTATGCAGCACATGCAAATTTCAAAGTCTATCAGATGGATGTCAAAAGTGCCTTTCTAAATGGGGAACTAGAAGAAGAGGTTTATGTCCATCAACCTCCTGGCTTTATAGATCCAGAATTTCCAGAATATGTATACCTTCTCATGAAAGCACTTTATGGTTTGAAGCAAGCACCAAGAGCCTGGTATGACACTTTATCTCAATTTCTTTTGGAGAATCACTTCACTAGAGGTACAGTAGATAAAACCCTATTTCATAGGAATATCAATGGTTCTTCAATACTTGTTCAGATCTATGTAGATGATATTATTTTTGGGTCTACAGATGAGAAACTTTGCAAAAAGTTTGCCAAACTTATGCAAAGTAGGTATGAAATGAGCATGATGGGTGAATTAACTTACTTTCTTGGCTTATAAGTGAAGCAAGTTAATGAGGGCATTTTCATAAGTCAAACAAAATATATTTATGACCTTTTAAAGAAATTTGACTTAATGGACTACACCTCTGCAAAAACACCTATGGCCACTACAACTAAACTTGAGCTGAATACTAAGGAAAAGTGTGTGGACATCTCAAGCTATAGAGGCATGGTAGGCTCACTTCTTTATCTAACAGCTAGTAGACCTGATATAATGTTTTCTACTTGTCTTTGTGCTAGATTTCAAGCTGACCCTAGAGAGTCTCACCTAACTGCTATTAAGAGAATTTTCAGGTATCTCAAGGGAACACCAAATCTTGGCATTTGGTACCCTAGAGACACTGGTTTTGATCTAATTGGCTATTCAGATGCAGATTATGCAGGTTGTAGAATTGATAGGAAAAGGACAATAGGCTCCTGTCAATTTCTAGGGAACAAGCTTGTTTCATGGTTTAGTAAGAAACAGAACTCAGTCTCTACTTCTACAGCTGAAGCTGAGTACATTGCTGCTGGAAGCTGTTGTGCACAGATTCTTTGGATGAGAAATCAACTTTTTGATTATGGTTTCAAAGTTGACAAGATTCCAATTTTCTTTTACAACAATAGTGCTATTGCCATCACTGAAAATCCAGTGCAACATTCGAGAACCAAGCACATTGACATCAAATACCACTTTATCAGGGAACATGTGATGAATGGTACTGTGGAAATGCACTTTGTGCCAACTGAAAAGCAGATTGCAGATATTTTCACAAAACCTCTTGATGATTCATCATTCATAAGATTGGTAGGTGAACTAGGTATGCTCAACTTCTCTATTTCCTAGGCATATTTGCAATAGACACTGCATTGCAGCTAGAAATGTGTTTTGATTTACTTGAGAATTAAAAACTCTCAGAAAAATTTTCTGCAGAAATTTTGTCTAAGGCAAATTTGCTTATCAACGGATATCCTTTTATCCGTTGGTAGTATAAACACATTACTAGATTTTCGTATGTCAATGGATAACAGGTTGTCCACGTCATCGATGGATAAACTGTTTCTCAACCGTTCATTCTATATCCGTTGATATACATTTATTTTTAATTATAGCTGTTGGTGAACGTGTCTATCTAGTCATGGCTGTACTTCTTTTCTTTTCTTTTATTATCTGACAGTTACTTTTGACCAATGGAGTAATTACTTTTAATTATTTTATTTTTAACTCTTGAAAAATATAAAAAGCTGACCTGTGCTCTCACATATCACTTTTATCCATTTCCAAGAATCTCATAAGTTAACTGCATCTTCTTCACTAAAACTCTCTGCAACAAAAGATCAAACACTTCAATGGCGCCTATTGTTAAGATGATGTCTTCCACTGGGTTCACCTATGAGAAGAACAATTTCGCGACCTTTGTTGATACAGTGAATGCTCCAGAAGCTTATCATACCTTGATGAATTTCGTGAAGAAATGTAAACTATCATATGCTATGACTGCCACCACTCCTCTAATCCACGAGGTAATTGAAGAGGTGTGGGCATCTGCTGAGTACATTGGCACAGACGGTACACTTGCTTTTTCTTTAAAGGGTAAAAACTATGTAGTTAATTCTAATGTGATAACTGCTTGTTTAAAATTGCCTGAGAATAACTGTCTGGAAGTACCCAGTAATGCTGAAATTGTTGTCATGCTTAATTCCATAAATTATGCCCTTAGTACTGAGAACTTAGGGAAAATTGTTAGGAAAGGCATGGTTAAAGAATGGTGTTATTTTTGTGATGCCTTCATTAAATCTTTTTCAGGCAAAATTAGTAACTTTGATGCTGTTACTCATTCCATGCTAGTTATGATGTGTATGCTTTTGACTGATAAATTCTATAATTTTGGCACACTAGTCATGTATGAGATAGCAGCAAAATTAGGTAAAAAGGAAACTAGGAGCAAGAATATATATTTTGCTAGATTTTTGATGCTCTTAGCACTGCATGTATCTGAGAATAAGCTATCCATTGCTAACCCGGATAGCAAGTTCCCATGTTTTGTTCAGGAGAAGAGAGTCTTAAGTGATTTAATTCGAATGAACTCAAATGCAGAAGTACAATTGGTATATCTACCAATTGTTCAGGTAACTGTTTCTAACCCTGAAACTCCTATCTCTAACCCCCAAATTTCTTTGCCTTCTAGTGTCACAATGGAGTCTGTAGTTGTGACCAAACAGGCTCCTACCAAAGTGACCAAATCCAAAGTTTCAAAACCACAATCTAAAAAGCAAACCTCAAGTGTCTCTCAAAAGACACCTGTTGTAAAACCTACCAAAACTCTTGAGGGGAGTGTGAAGGTGGTAGCGAGGGACAGGGTGAACATCAAAGAAGCCCTAAGGATAAGGAAGGTGAGGCAGGTGCAACCAAAATTTCAGTCTCTCAAAAGACTATTAATGAACCTACAAGCCAAATTCTAGTTACATCCTCTCAACAGGGTGTGACTACTGAATCAAGTTCCCCCACAAGGAACACTGCACAAAAGGGTCAGAGACATAGCTAGTCCCATCTCAAAAATCTATGAAAGAAGAGTAAAATCTAAAACCATAGGGGAATCACAGGGTACACACACAGTACAGGAAACTGTACCTTCTCAAACTCAGGTTGATGTGGCTCCAATAAATGTGGAGTCACAGCCCCTTGATCTTAACCTTCAAATCGAAACACATGACAATCCATCATCACCAACTCTTTCTCTGGATGTGGACATGATTTCCACATCAATTCCTGATTCTCCATCTTTAAGACTCATGGAGAAGCCCCACTCTAAAATTGGTGGTCATCATCTTTTAGATGATTTGTTGGATCATCAATCTACTTTTCCAGAATTCTCAACACAGACTGTGGCCTCAAACTTAAAATCACTCTCCATAGATTCAGTGTTGGTTTTCTCTTCAACGGATAAATCTTTTCCTTCTTCAACGAATATCCTTCATCCGTTGACAAGTGTTTCTCCATCAACGGATGTGCCTACATCAAGCCATCCGTTGACAACTATAACTACCTCCTCAACGGATATTTCTTATCCGTTGATAGCTCATTCTCCACATAATACAACTGAATTATCTGACATTCCAGTGTCAAGTGGAGTAGAGCTAGTGGTAGTTGAAGCACTTCTAGGAATGAGGGAAGGGAGTGAGAGGCTGCCTTTAGAGAAGGCAAAAGAAGAGCAAAATAATGAGAAGCTGACCATTTCTTCCGGTCAGGAAAAAGGAGAGATTGAGAGTTCCACCTTAGTAGGTGAAGGTGAGGGTATGAGAGGTGTGAGCCAAGGGGAGCCCTTGATGCAAGAAAATAGAGATGAGAGGAGAGAAGGGACTCCAGGGGACATAAGGTTGGAAGGAGAAGCCATTGCAAGTAAGCCAATGGAGGTTGATGATGCAACCAAGGACATGGAATATCAAAAAGAATATCAGTCAAGGATTGACTCCATTTCTTTGGATGCTGAAACCTTTATTCCTCCACCTTCCTATCAAGTTCTGGCACGCCAAAGCAATGTGGAAGCAGAGGAGGCAATGCACCTAGTGCACACCTCACAGTCACTACAAAGAGCTAAGGAATCTTTAGAAGCTCTGCCATCCATTGCTGAAGGTGAAGACTTTGAAGAATTTCACCGGTAAGCCAGCCAGAGCACTGAGGATGAAGGTGCTAGCAGTATTCATGATTGGAAATTTGCTACTAGCTACACCTATCTTGACCTTGATGTGGAGATCATAAGGCAATATAAATCTACCATGGTTGAGCACCAAAGTGCAGATCCACAAAGAAAGGTTGTTCTTCAACAAGCAATTGACTCTCTCAAGTTGCAAAAGATGCAAATGGTGATTCAAAGATTAAACTTAGAGGAGGTCAAGCAAGAAATCAAAGATGTGAAGATTTCTGTGGATTCCAAGTTAGAGCAATTGGCTCCTACAGCCACTCAGTGGGTGTTGCAACAAAGATTCATCAAAGAAGACAGCTTGGCTAAGTTTGTGCAACAACTCACCACAAGAGTGGAAAAGATAGAATCCTAGATGGAGCAATTTCTTCAACATCAGAAACTGCAAACTTAACTTTTGGAAAAGTTGGTTGCAGCCCCTACTTCTATTCAAACCCTTGATGCTAACAAAAAGGGGGAGAAAGTGGAAGAGGCTGTGGCAACTACAAGTCAAATCATAATTTCTAAAAGAAGAGAAGCAGCAAGTGAGGGGGAGCAACAGCCTACCATAGTGGTCAATCCACAGGACTTTATTGTCAAAGCTTCCCACAGCAAATCCAAACCCCTACCAGTAGCTCTATCTGAAGAGTTTGATCTCTCAAACATGACAGAAGAGGAAAAGCTAGCCAAGATTGAAGCTCTACAAAAGATAAGAGAGGAACAAAATGAAAGGATAATGAGGTCAGAAAGATTGATCAATGAATCTATTGTATCAACACTGTTCTCTAGCCAAACCTCAGCTCCAACAATATCTACTACAATTCTGAAGGTGCTCACTCCAGCAATTGTGGCTCCTACATACTATGATGCTGAACCTTCTTATGTCAAAGAATTTGAACCCATCATAAAAACCAGAGCTTACTCTCCACCAAAAGCAAATGGGAAGAACAAGTTACAACTGGACTATCCATTTCCCAATGATGATGAAGAGAAACTAATGGGAGGAGCAATCATGGAGTTCAAGGAAAAGACTAATAGAAGAGTAAGAGAATGGATGGCTGTAATATTAAGGAATGGAAAAGTTCTAAACATATCCAACAGCCATCCTAGATTTGTTGAAGCCAGGAGAGAAGAGACTTCAAGGCTGCTAAGAGAAGCTCATCCAAATACTGAATTTCTAAATGAAAACTCAGAAGAAAGGCTAGCCAGGCTAGCTCAAGAGTTAGAGGATGAGTTACAAAGTGAAGAAAGGAAGTCTGAGAAACTTCCTAAACCAGTTAATAGAAAAGGTGGCACTAAGGCCAGGGTACAGAAAAGACAGAAAAAGCAAAGACCCAACAGACCTATTTCTCCATAGAAAGGATCTAGAGAAACAAGTGGCACACAATTACCAGTTCAAATGCCTCAAGAGGTAATAAACCTATCTGTAAATTTCCATGGACAACAAATAGAGCCAAATGAGGAACTAGTGGAGTTTGACAAAATTGAGGTTCCTAAATTTCTGTTTGAATCAACACAGAAGAAAAGGGCTCCAAGAAAGCGAATACCACAATATATGTAGTTACTATGCCATAAACGGCCTATAGCAACCCCCAAACTGTGTTACCATAGACCCCTGTTTTAAGTTACCATAGGCCAAAATAGGGTTATGGTAATACTTCAGCTGTGTTAGGTTCTCAGCAGTAACTACAGGTATCTAAGGTAACATCAAAAACCAACCTAAGGTAACACAACAAATGTGGTTACCAAAAACCTCTATAGCAACACCTTAAACACTCTATAGCAACATAGGTTGTGTGTTACCACAGATGATACAATTTTGCATAATATTATGGGGCCCATACGTGGGACCCACACGTGGGGCCACACGTGGGACCCACACGTGGGATCCACACGTGGGATCCACATTTGGGTCCACATGTGGGACCCACTTTTTGGACCTACTGTGGGGCCCACCTGCTCACTGTGCAAGGCCTATTGTAACACCTAATATTACCTATTGTAACACCTAATATCACCTACTGCAACACACCTATTGCAACACACATTTTACCTATTGTAACACCATAAATGTAACAAAATAAAAATGCACCAACAGAATATTGAATTTCCATAAAACAAACCAACAACAATTCACGTCCTAATTTAATTCACCAACAACATTTATCTGACGAATGGACAAGAACATTTATATAACGAATGTATACTACTTTACAATTCTACTGATAAAAGAAACACAAAAAAATAAAAATCAGCTTCCATGTATGTGAAGTCTTTGATTCATCTTTTAGTTGCATCATCTCCGAGAGGCTATAGGTATAGGCGTATAGGACGTTGAAAATCTGCATGACCTTGTCTTTAGCCTTCTTGAAATCTGCATGTGTTTTTTTCTTCTCTGCTTCAAACTGAAAGTAACCAGACCTGGCCCAATAAGAACACCTAAAAAACTGTCAAGATGTTCCAAGAAGACAATCAAAAATAGAAAAAGGTATCGAAGTTAATTGGACTTGTAAGAGTATGAAGTGGATATTTTCCTTTTTCTACTTTATTAGTTTATTGAGGCTGGCAGTGTTTCAGTAAAAAAAAGAGAAGGAATGAAATAATTCTAGTTTTCTAGGTTTCGAGATCCTTTATAAGATTTTTGGAAATCAGGATAATTTACATTACCATAAACTATGCACAGAAGGATCATCACTTTGTATGGAAGTTTAAGAAACACTCAAGTAAAGTTAATTATCGGAAAAAAAAACAGAGTAAATTAATACAAATCTGAGCCTAAACAGTGCTAGTTCAACCAATTTTGGCTCAGTGATCAAACAAATCAGTAATGCGTTCTCCATAACTTTATTATCTCTCTATTTACATTGAAGGCTTTTCTTCTCAGTAAATAACAGAAAATATATCCCAACTACTCTTATGTTGAGCCATGCTTCGACAACACTGTTTCTAAATACCCCTGGACTCTGTTCAATGTCTACAGAAAAAACGTACATTCAAACCAACGCAGACATACCTGGGGTAAAGGCCTTAAGTGTTACAATTTGGGAAAGTTTTGCCTAAAATACCACACAAATTGTGCATGTGGGACTTACACAGTATCAGCATGGTCCAATGCAACATCAAAGACATGCACTTTAAAATTTTTGTTGCCCCTCTTATATGCGAGGTTCTGTCATGCATTGCTAAAATGCATATCAGTATATCACATGCTGCGCATCAGGGGCAAGCATGGTTTGTTCATTTGCGCAAAAACTGTTCGCATCCAAAATATGCACGACACAGAAAGTTTTATCCGCACTGCTACATATATTGTGGTATTTGAACATTTTTCTATGTTATCTGTGTACTACAATTTACGATTCAGAGCTTTAGATAAGCAATGGATTTATGTGTAATAATTTCCGCTTTACATAGTAAAATATTTGTAATCAGTCTGACACCTAAACATGAAGATCAAATAAATGCATCACATAGGGTTGTAAGTACATAGATTTTAAGAGTAGCAATAGAATGAATAAAGTACATGCATGTATGTATTCTGAATTGTTAAAATTGTGATGAGCAAGAGAAAGATATGAGGTACATTTACGTGACATAAAATTAGGTAGATGTAACCTAGGGAAACAAAGTTCAGCGTACGAAAAGGGAAGATACCTTGTGGTTCTTGCTTACTCTTGGGGTATGAAAAGACTAATTGACTCATAGGAAAACCTGAAACTTGATGGTATCTGGTACGAGGAAGAGGCAAAAAGATAGAAGTCCAAGTGAGTAAATATGACATGATAGCATCTCCGACCTGTGTAAAATAAAAGACATTCAGTTAAATTAAGATAATAATGGAAAAGGACAAGGAAATGCAGTAGTTAGTGAAATATAGTAACTAACTCTTTGGGAGAGAAGAGTCCAAGTGGGAGATGTTAATAAGGTAATGGTTGGGCTTGAATGGTTATGCTGTGGAAGACAAGTATGTAATGTGAGGAAATCAGGAAAAGATAGATACATATTCCAAAGGCAAAGAATAAACAACAAGGGATTAATTAATAATAAGAATAACAATAATAGGTAGTGTTAATAGGAGTTGCCTTGTCACATGTATGATTATGCATGCTCTTATTGGATACTCCCTGAAACATATATGCAGCATATATAACTTTATAATTGTGAGTTGTTAGTTTAATATGTATTATACAAAAGCTCATCAGATAGCAAACCACTTACTAATCCACCAAGAAACTAAGTAGATATGACAAAAAGAAAGATACGGCTTCAACCAAAGAAACCATACAGTGCTAATAAGCAACTCCACAGAGCTACGTGAAATTTGAGTGTCTACATAGAAGTCAGTATAACGTACTGTACATATCAGTATAACGTACTGTACATATCCACCTACCAACCTGAGTTCATTGCTCCAGAGCACCCTGGATGACCAGAATATATTTCCCCGCCAATACAAGTCCCCTGTAACAAGGCGTTTCTTGACTAATTATATTTTTGTTTCCTCTAATAGAAGAATTACTACTTCTGCAACTGCAGCATTACTTCCATTTGGAACAAAAAACATTAAAATGAGATATGGTGTTGTGGTGCAGTTAAAATGAGTGGTGGAGGGAAAGAATAGGCACTATTTTTACAGTACCTGATGCTTAGATCGATCAAGCTCTTGCTCCATTTGCATTAGCTTTAAACGGCTACTTTCTAACTGCTAAACATAAGCCTACAAATATGCTGAAATCTTAATAATCAAACAGAAAAACTAATTTATGACTGTATTAGTAATATGTTATACTATATCTTTAACAGAAAAACTTATTTGCCTCTGTACCTTTTTATGCAGACGACTCTTACGAGCAGCCTCGCGGTTCTGTGCAAGACATCTCAACACCTGATTAAGTCGTACAATTTAACATTAAGTGATGAACTAAACCTCATAATAAAATCAAAGAAAGTAGTAATCTATTTGGAATGTAGAAAGTATATGGATAGTGACATCTAGCTCAAGTCTTTCGTAAGTAGTTAGTCGCTATGTTACTCGGACTCTTCATTTTTCCTTCGAGTACCCGTGTCGGACACTCGACACTCGGACTTGGACACTTAGTTTGGGCCAAAAACATGTATATTTTTCAAAATGTAGATTATTGTTTAGTCGGATACTAAAATGATGATAATTAAACACAAATATTATACATTTACGGAATAAACTAAAAACTTTTACCAATTTCACAGAAGCATATGGATGCCCAGGAAGAATCCTACCAATTTCACTCAACACTAAACCCAAGGTCATGGCAGGACTCACATCCAATACCCCAACAGGCTTTGTTCTTTAGTGTGGATCAGTCACGCTGAACAATAAATGTTGTTGAACCAACATAAACATATCAATGTATAAGATACATGACAACTGATAAGCAAACATACTTGGCCTGTATAAGTTAATCACACACAGATGCAGAATTTAAATAACAAGCAAAGATAGAAACAATTGTATCAGACTGCTGAAATAAAGAATAACAAACATTATCCTTGTGAATTGTGATATTCTCCTCCAGTTACTAGAATCCTTGATGTCTTCCTTCCAATTTTAAGGCAATTAACACTCTTAGAGTGAGCTACAAATTCCTCTATCGAAAATTTCAAGTCAAGGATGAAACATTACCAATAAAAGCTAGTCTTACTGCCAAATTAAATGCCCTAGCTAATAAATAATCAAGAACTGCAAAATCGAGATATATAATTCAGCCCTTGTGTACACAAATTTGAAAAACATGACATAGTAAATTAAGAAAAACATACATACATGAGATGAGAGAGTGAAGGAGAGATTGATATGGAGTGAGAGAGATACATTCGATAAAGCAAACACCCCTGATTGAATCCTTCTACCAAATTTTTATTATCCCAGCTGGAACCCTAATTGAATCCTTGACCCAAGTTCCCATTAACCCAGTTCAAACACCAACCTAATTCTAAATTTTCGATTAACTGAGAGAAGTGAGAGAGGCGAGAGAGAAGTGAGAGAGGCGAGAGAGAGAAGTGAGGTTAGAATTGTGCCTTTTCCCTAAATTTTCCCCCCGACTTATGTTTGACGCTCTCATTCTGAATTTTCATCTTACCGCTCTCATTTTTGTTTGCCGCTCAGCTCAATCTATCTTTATTTTCATTTGCAGCCCATCTCAATAATTTAGTGCCCTTTTTTATTTTTTTAAAAAATATTTTAAATTTATCTTAATTTATGGTATTAAATTATAATTTTTAAATTTATTATTTTCATTATTTTGAAATAATTCACAGTTTATGCAAATTATTATTTTCCTATTAATATTTTAAAAGAATTTATTTAAAAAATTAATAATTTTTTAATATTACTTATTTTGAAAATCTTTTTATTCTAAATTTATTAAAAATATTTTAATATTTATAAAATATATGTAATTTAATTATTTGATGGAATATTATGTTTTAAAATGATTATTTCAAGAATTTTTTTAAAATTAATTATTTTTAAAGTCAAATAATTGTTAAATCATTAATTTTAAATTAAATAAAAAATTTGTTAATGAATACTCTATTGTAACACACCTCATGGTGTTAGCCCATTGTAACACCTTCATAACTAAAGTAACATACTTTTGTGCCTATGGTAACACCACAATCAAAAGGTTGCGATAGGTCAAAATTTTCATAGCTATGGTAACACCCATAGTGGTAACACCCATACCAAAAGGTTGCTATAGGCCGTCTATGGCGTAGTGTATATATATATTCGCTATAGGCCCTCACGAGACCTCACTCGTCCACTAGGGCTGCCTAGGGGTTTAAATGGCTTGTTACATATGCCAAATGCAACCGTGATCACCTACGGAAGTGGTACTAATTAGTTAGTGTTAGTTGTTTATGCTTGAGGACAAGCATCGGTTTAAGTTTGGGGGTATGATAAGTGGATTTTATATCCATTTGTAGCATTCCATATCGGCTTAAATTGATTCACTTGGCCTCAAATTTGTTGTATTTTTTATGTGATTTGTGTAGATGTGCAGGATTGTAACTATCGGTTAGGATGTGCATTCTTCATTGATCTTGGAGTTTAAATTGAGTTTGGAATGAAGAATGGAGTTGATCCCTATGATAGTATGAAGATTTTAAGTCAAGGGAATGGAAGAACGGCAATTTACGCAAAAGGAATGAGACGAAACGGAGCGAAAATGAAGAAATGAGTAAAAATTTACACGAGCAGATTTGGCTCCAGGACGTGGCCTCAGAATTCCAGGATGCGGCCTCGGGAGCATTCTGTCCAATCCGAATTTTGCTCTAAAAAGCCTAAAATTCTTTCCTGTTTCGAATTAAATTTTATTTTAGCCTTTTTCTTGTTGGACAAGACTTCCAGGGCCTATTTAAACACATCTTAGCATTGTAAAATTGTATCAATTCATATTATAGCATATCATAACATAGAATTCATATCTTGTTTCATTATCATGGTTTCACTTGATCCCATGATGACGAGAGGTTCAATTACGAACTAATCGTTGTCATGGGATTCTAACGGATTTATTTATGGAGCTTTAGTATCTTGATGCTTTAAAGATCTGTGTGTGATGTATATCTGATATCCTCGTATGGTTATGCTTAATTGATAGATGCGTAGCTAACATCTAATCTGTTAATCTCTTGTGAAATAAAAGTGGATCTTGAGATTTAGAACTTTCCATGCTAGCATAGGTTCATGATTGTTTATCAACATGATTCGTAGTGTAAGATGAAAATACTTATATTGCCCTATGTGATCAATATGGATAACTTGATCTTCAACCGTTATGTTTTTAAATTCTATAGACATATAGGGTCTAAGCATAATTGGTGTCTATTCATCTTCTATCTCTTTTGTGGATGTATGGATAGTTTGGTATACGTATGCTGACAGGTAGCGTGTACTTGTTTCGTGTTGTCCGATCAGATATCATAACCATTGCATATAGTGATTAAAGGTGTCAGATCTAAGCAAAGTATTTAATGAAGTTAGGATCCCATGTTTTCTATTGCATAAGTAATTCAATTTTAATTATCATTAGTTAATTAATTCTTTGTTTGTTAATTTGTTTTTTTAGTTAATCTTAGTTAATCAAAACCCAATCTTGTTATTTATCTTAGCAGTGAATAAAAACCATACATTGTTGCATAGGTGCATTAACTGAATTGAAACCTAAATCAGATCTCTATGGGAACGAACTTGACTTATATCTATATTACTTGTGACCACGTACGCTTGCGTGATTTTGTGTTAACAAGTTTTTGGCGCCGCTACCGGGGAACATCGGTGTTTTATTTCTAGTTTATGTGCTTGTCATCAGTGGTCGTTAGAGTTCACTGACTCGGATTGTTTCTCTAACCTATCTTGTGTAGTTCGTTGGTGTTTCAGGTACGTGTGTAGTAGATCTGGGTGATGCAGCTCAGTTGAAGGCGTTGACTTTGAAGATGGATTTTCTAACTTACTATGGAGTTCAGCAGGTGGCTAGTGTTTGTGAGCTATGTGTGGGCGCACATGAGACGAATCAGTGTGCCATCTATAGTGCATCAGTGACCTGGAGCAACAATCAAGGTGGCATGCTGCAACCACAATAGCCTTATCAGCAATTTCAAGGTCAACAATATGGGGCACAACCTTACAATCACCAGAATTTTCAGCAGCAGCAAGGGCAGAATTTTCAGCAACAGTATTCCCCGTGGCAATTTCAACCTTCAGGTTTTCAGCAACAACAGTCATATGCTGGTTCTAGGCATTCCACTTATGACAAATCTGAATTAGAAGAATTGAGGTTGATGTTTAAAAGCAACGTTGTATCGTTTAAGACCTTGGAAATTCAGATTGGGCAGATTACTAATGCATTGTTGAGTAGGCCACAAGGGACTCTTCCTAGCGACACGGAGGCTAATCCAAGCAATAGGGAAGTCGAAGAATAGGTGAAAGCAATTACCTTGAGATCTGGAAAAGTCACGAACGATCAGAATTCAGCAATTGAGGATGAAGAAGGAATTCATGATCAGGATCCTATAGAAAAAGAAGAAAATTCTATTTTGTCAGAACCTGTGGTGGATAGTGATGAGGAGGAAGAGTGTGAGTCACTAGGCTTGGATGATCTCTGGGATTCTAAGGTGCTGGTTAATGAGGTTGTTTCATGGTCAAATCTTGAGGATAGTGCAATTGAGTCTTTTCTTGAGGAAGATGTTTTGATTGAGGGTAATGAGGATCTTCATGAGTTGTATAGGAATTTTACTTCTGATAAGATGTTAGAGGAATTGAAGGTCATTTGTTCTAAGCATGAAATCCAACTTGAGGATAGTTCTTTTGATCCTAAGTCCGTTGTTAAGACCTCTGTTGGTGAACCACCCACTTTCGTTCCTAATCCGTCTATTCCTACTCTTGATCAGTCTTGGGAAGTAAATAATTAAAATCATCATATTGAAGAAGCTTCCAGACTCGAGTTTAAACCACCAGATCAGCTGAGGTATGCATATTTGGGTCAATCATCTACTTTGCCTATTATTATTGTTGCTAACTTGTCAGGTGGTGAAGAGAACATTGTTGCTGACACCTTTGAAGAGCGAAGAAGGCTGAAAATTGTTATCAAGGATGTAGCACCGGAAAAGATAATTAAATGGCCATATTAAGCTACGGTGTAGATATTTTCAAGAGAAAAAGCCATGGCCATGTCTAGCTAAAGACTTTAAACAAAGGCGCTTCGTGGGAGGCAACCCACGTGTTTCGGTTTTTTAGGTATGTTTCCTACTATCCCTTGTATTTACTTCCATTCAATGCCGACATTGAATCTTTTAAGTTTGGGGGTGGTTTGGGGGATAAGTAGTGTATATGTAGTTAGTTGTGATTATGTGAGTCATTGTGTTCATAAAGATATCATATTTTGCATATTAGTAGTAATTCATGCATGTATGTTCGTATTATTTATGTTTGTTTCATATAGGACATTCTGTTTTTATTTTCGTATATCATGTGAGTTCATTTAGTTGCATTTGCATGGCATGCATATTTCATGATTCCTTAGAACGAGCTAATTCTGATTGGTAGGTAGATGTCTAATTGAGTGTGGTAATGATGAATAGAGGGTTGATTTATAGTCCTTATGGAATTGACTTGCATGTTGCGGAAACAAAACTTTTACACAGTCCCATCGTTTACTTTTGGGCTAGGTTGAGGTTATGCTTGTTTGGATGTTTTAAGATTTAATCACTTGATTATATTTAGAATTTTCGTTATTCCCTTGATGGTGTAGGAGCACTAAAGTCTAAGTTTGGGGGAAAACAGAAATTTCATGCTAGTTGTTGGCTAGGTGTCAAATGGGTAGTAGCCGGCTCATATTTATATGAGTAGTCTAGGGTTGGAAATGAGAATTCTCATTCCAGATTGCATGAAAAAAAAAGAGAAAAAAAATCGGAAAAAAAAGGAAAAAAAGAGTCAAAAGTCCAATTGTTAAATGTAAAATTAACCACGAGTGAGCTCTTTAATACTCGAGTAATTAAGTCTGAGGGGACTTAGTCCTAGTAACCTAAATCCCTTGTGGTTTGGGATTGCTGACCTAACACTCGCTACATGGGTATTATTGTATAAGCCTTTTGGGGTCTCATTCATTGCACGGTTAAATAAGCATGCGTATTGTATACAGTATTATGTGTCGTATTGTAGTAATAAAGAATGAATTCCTGGCTAACTTGAATAAGGATGGAGGTGTTCCTAGGTTATGAAGTGTCTACAGTCTATTCTATTTATAAACCTGTGATTGTCTTGGCTAAGAATGAGTATGATTTTGATCTAGTTCTGGGAGTATTTCTGATGAGCATCGCACACACGCACGTTTCTGTTCATGTATTGTTAGAGTACGGGGACTTAGTCGAGCTCTATTTGGATTTAGTTGCATTCTTTGAGATGTTTGCTTTCTAGTTGGTTTTGGTTAGTTTAAAGGGATCTTTGCATTTTCATATTAGTTGCATTCATGCATTGCATTGTTATTGCATTGTTTAGTTAGATGGATTTTGTGGGTACATTCGCTATAGGCCCTCACGAGACCTCACTCGTCCACTAGGGCTGCCTAGGGGTTTAAAGGGCTTGTTGCATATGCCAAATGCAACCGTGATCACCTACGGAAGTTGTACTAATTAGTTAGTGTTAGTTGTTTATGCTTGAGGACAAGCATCGGTTTAAGTTTGGGGGTGTGATAAGTGGATTTTATATCTATTTGGAGCATTCCATATCGGCTTAAATTGATTCACTTGGCCTCAAATTTGTTGTAATTTTGATGTGTTTTATGTAGATATGCAAGATTGTAACTATCGGTTAGGATGTGCGTTCTTCATTGATCTTGGAGTTTAAATTGAGTTTGGAATGAAGAATGGAGTTGATCCCTATGATAGTATGAAGATTTTAAGTCAAGGGAATGGAAGAACGGCAATTTACGCAAAAGGAATGAGACAAAACGGAGCGAAAACGAAGAAACGAGTAAAAATTTACACGAGCAGATTTGGCTCCAGGCCGCGACCTCAGAATTCCAGGATGCGGCCTCGGGAGCATTCTGTCCAATCCGAATTTTGCTCTAAAAAGCTTAAAATTCTTTCTTGTTTCGAATTAAATTTTATTTTTAGGCTTTTTCTTGTTGGACAAGACTTCCAGGGCCTATTTAAACACATCTTAGCATTGTAAAATTGTATCAATTCATATTATAGCATATCATAACATAGAATTCATATCTTGTTTCATTATCATGGTTTCACTTGATCCCATGATGACGAGAGGTTCAATTACGAACTAATCGTTGTCATGGGATTCTAACGGATTTATTTATGGAGCTTTAGTATCTTGATGCTTTAAAGATTTGTGTGTGATGTATATCTGATATCCTCGTATGGTTATATGCTTAATTGATAGATGCGTAGCTAACATCTAATCTGTTAATCTTTTGTGAAGTGAAAGTGGATCTTGAGATTTAGAACTTGCCATGCTAGCATAGGTTCATGATTGCTTATCAACATGATTCGTAGTGTAAGATGAAAATACTTATATTGCCCTATGTGATCAATATGGATAACTTGCTCTTCAACCGTTATGTTTTCAAATTCTATAGACATATAGGGTCTAAGCATAATTGGTGTCTATTCATCTTCTATCTCTTTTGTGGATGTATGGATAGTTTGGTATATGTATGCTGACAGGTAGCGTGTACTTGTTTCGTGTTGTCCGATCAGATATCATAACCATTGCATATAGTGATTAAAGGTGTCAGATCTAAGCAAAGTATTTAATGAAGTTAGGATCCCATGTTTTCTATTGCATAAGTAATTCGATTTTAATTATCATTAGTTAATCAATTCTTAGTTTGTTAATTTGTTTTTTTAGTTAATCTTAGTTAATCAAAACCCAATCTTGTTATTTATCTTAGCAGTGAATAAAAACCATAAATTGTTGCATAGGTGCATTAACTGAATTGAAACCTAAATCAGATCTCTGTGGGAACGAACTTGACTTATATCTATATTACTTGTGACCACGTACGCTTGCGTGATTTTGTGTTAACATAAACTCTTTCCCAAAATTTGCAGCTAGGTGTCTACAGCAAAACCTGTGATGGCTATGTGGTTCACACCACCCAAGCTCCAGATTTTTCATAACAGAAATGATCCCCTTATGCCTATCTGAAATGACACAAACGTTTCTTCGTTGGAGGACAACTTTCTTCTTCACCCTCTTCATGAACCAAGTCCAACTAGCTGTATTTTCATTCTCAACAACTGCAAATGCCACCGGAAGAAGGTGGTTAAAGCCATCAACTGTTGTAGTTGTCAGCAAGACTTCGCCATACTTGTCATGTAGATGTGTGCCATCTATAAGAAGTATGGGTATACAATGTGCAAATGCATCTATGCAAGGCTTGAATGCCCAAAAGATTCTCTTGAAACGCACCACCTATTACCATGAAACATAATAAATAGTTAAACTCAACTATTCAAGAATGAACAAACAATAATGGATGTTTATAATGACAAACAAATAACGTAATTACCTCTCCTATAGGCTCTCCTAGATCATGCTCCTTGAAGTGCCAATCAACAAATGTGCCATGATTGAATGATTGTAATGCATTTATAAACTTGGGAAGGTACTCATAAGACTCTTCAAAAGACTTAAATATAGCTTTTTCTGTTATCTCCCTTGCTTGTCTAATCTTCCGTCGTGAAGGTTTATAACCAAAGTGGCTCATAGCAGTAGCCTCTAATACCTTCTCAGAGACGTTAGGATCTGCAATTATCTGTGTACTAAAGACATGTGTAATATTTGAAGAGTTCAAATTAAAATGATCATGCGAGATGTTTGGGTTAAGGCATGTGTGTGGACCCTTAGTTTCCATAATTTCAAAAAAAAAATATCAATAGTTCTCTTTCTAACTCTCAACATCCATACACAACCTGTCATCTTTCTGTTGCATTCCACTTCCCAAGTGACTAAATCTGATCTTACCACCTTTATCTCTTGGTGGTTGGTAATATGAACATCCTTCACAACACGCAACAACTCTTCTTTTGTTTGAAACATCATTTATTTTTGCAACTCCGAAGAATTGAAAATATCACCAGATTTATTCATAACCGGCTCATGGAAAGAAGCTACCATTGATGATCCATCAAAAGACTTTTAGAAAGGTATGTCATCATCTCTAAAATTGGAACTTCCTCTCGAGTTTTCGTCACTATCCAAATGACTTATGCACATACTAGAACTTCCACTTGAAATATATCCACTTACTCCACCACTTTCACTAGTTCGCAATTTTTTAGAACTATAGGAGCTTGAACTTTTATCACCACTTTTGGACATCTCAACCATTACATTTGAAAGTTGTCCGGAGCTAATTGAAATTTTCTCTACATAGAGCTCTACGTAGTTTCTCAAACTTGAGCAATCCACCGATTCAAACATATATTGAACATCATCATCATCAAACATTGGTGCTATTTCAAACAAATTTGTCGAAGGATTTAAAAATCTATGGGATTTATTTAGTTTATACAAAGTGCTATCAATCCACACCTTTGTATACAACAGATTCAATAACCCTTCAAATCTAAGATTAAACTCTAATTTCACCAATCTTGTCATTTTTCTATCATACTTGACACCTTCTACATCATCCATTATGATACTTCCATCACAATACACCCAACCCCAAATAAAACCACATTGTGAAGCCATTATATCGAAATAAAAGTGTAGTTAGGAGAGAAATAAAAGGAGTACCTTCAGTTAGCTAGTAAAATATGTAATCCCTCTTTATGATGATAGCTTGATTCCACTCCATTGCAAGAAAGTAGCAGCAATATATATTTGTGTTTACATAATTTTGGTGAATAGAGAAAGACCCAAAATAAACCCTAGCTGTAGTTGACCTTCTGTTTGTGTTCTGCTGAGAATCGGGTATGCATAAGCCTATTAATCATTTTAAAATAACGTAATATACGTAATACCCAGTAGCAAAATGTGTAACAAAAAAATTTTACAACTATAACCCAGGTCAGACATGCGTAATAAGATTCACCCAGCTAACGAATGCGTAACAGGTCCTCATAAGAAAATAGGCACGTGAAAACCAATTGATACTCCTTGCAAAAATGCGTAATACATCCTATTACCCTTTACAAAAATGCGTAATAGCTTTGACCTAGGTAAGGAATGTGTAATATATTCTATTACTCCCTTCCTAAATGCGTAATAAATTGTGCACAGTATATATCATAATAAAATAAGTTTATTATGCTGATAGTAAATGCGTAACAACTAATTACCCCCAGCCCTGTAATGCGTAATACTGTTTGTTACACTCACAGAAAATGCGTAAGAAGAATTTTATAAATGAATTACATGTGTTACGCTAGTTTAAAATGAGTGACAGCTATTACCATAATGAGGAATGCGTAATAAACTGGTACATTTGGCCATTGCTCAGCGCGCTCGGTATTCTTGTAACAGCTTGATTTTAATTCGTTATTTTTGTCCTTCACCCATTCTCGAATTACACAGCTACATAACTTTCAGAAAAGTTAACAAACTGATGTGCAATTTACATATATGTGCAGTATACTCCTCATTTACTAATATATTAAGAAAATGCTTTAATTTAAGCAAATTTGAGATCAATTGTGAAATTACACAACTAAGCAACTGTATCAAAATCGCAACAAACTTATGTGCACACGAACAAACATGTATGTATAAAAAATTGAAGGAGTTATGGTTTGAGGATGGTTAATGTACCTAGATGCATAGGAGAATCAAGAGCTAATTTGTGTTTGATGCTTGCTGCCTAGTATTACTGCACTTTTAGTATTCTCCACTTTCTTTGATTTTTCTACGCACATTTTTAGTTGCATTTATCCATAGTTTTTTTTTTTGAATTGCATTTATCCATAGTTAAAATTATTATTTTTGAAATTTTCTTTTTTAAAAAAAAATATGTAATTAAAATTTTAATTCACAAAAATAGTTAACCGAAAAAATTAATTTTAGCTATGCAGTCAAAAATATTATTTTGTGGGTGTGAAGAGTGAAGAGTAAGACCAATAAACAAAAAGCTTTGACTTTTAAAGAGGGAGTAGTTTGTAGTTATATATGTTTTTATGTTTATAAATTTCAAGCATATTTTTATTGATCTTTTATATTTATAATCAGGAATAAAATTAATTATTATATTTAAGAGATTAATCAATATCATTGCATAATCACATCAAATAATTATGTATTTTCTTTTTTAAATCAGTTCTTTTATTATTTAATACTATACAGTAATCCGTACGAAACACTAATCAAAAGAAGTTATTTAAATTTATCATTAATTTATTATTTTGATTGGTCTTATAAGTTTATATTATATTGTATCATAATATATTGGCTTAAATTTTTATAGTTTTAGATTACGTTATTGTATGTAATTAATAGTAAAAAATTTCAAGCCCATTATTAAGTGAAACATTATCAATGTTATCAAATAAGATATGAAATTATTTTGTTTTATTTATTTGCAATGTCATGAAACAATTCTATCAACATTATTATATCATTATTTAATATAAAAATAAAATTATAAATAATTATAAAATTATAAATATGAAATTATAAAAAAAATTATGTTATTC
Organism: Kitagawia praeruptora; assembly: GCA_037693485.1. Classification (NCBI taxonomy): domain Eukaryota; kingdom Viridiplantae; phylum Streptophyta; class Magnoliopsida; order Apiales; family Apiaceae; genus Kitagawia; species Kitagawia praeruptora. The sequence goes on from CM075351.1 coordinate 48,020,360, forward strand.
GTATAAAATAACTAATAATTAACAAATATAACCTTAGATTGTCCATGCATGGAAACACGTTCTCACTGTTTTCGTTGATAAATGTTTTCGATAATCGATCATAGTCTTTCCTAATTACAAGTTATATTAAAAAAAATTGTAAATAAAAGAATTATAATTATTATCATATTTCAATTTTTTTTAAATAACATAGAATTATTGGGGAGACCGAATTTTAGAGGCGAAACTACATTTTCTTTTGATTCTAAGTTGTAATAAAATTATTATAAACAAAAAAAATTATAATTATTACAGCATTTCTATTTTATATTGTATTTTGAAAAAACATAAAATTATAGAAGAAATAAGATCTAGTGAAATAAAAATATGATATGAATAAAATTTGGTACAAAATACCTTTAATAAGGAATTTTGCTTACTAATAAAGGTTCTAGATAAGAATATGTTGCCACACAACTAGAAAACTTCTGTATAAAAATATTTAGTAAATAGAGTTATTTTAATTTTAATTATTTATAATATATTGCTTGGATCTACTAAAATTAAATTTGATAATATGATTTAGTTAAATTTAAAAAATAAAAAATCACCGTATGCGAAGCACGGACAAATTGCTAGTGGTTTGAATATATAGATGATGAGTGTTAGTCAGAGAGGCATGCCTGTTTACATCAAATAACAAGCCTAATTGTTTGTAATGCTTTGCATTACTTACATGACCTCTTAACTGAGGGAACCTCTAGTTGTAGAGTCACTACTTGTTCTGTACCTGTAATAGGCACCAAATCCTAGTTGTGTAACTGTACTTATATAGTCAAGAATAATGCTTGAAAGAAGTTCGAAGGTTCATGCCTCAAGCAAGAAGATAAAGACTGCCAAATAATCACAGTTGGGATTTGAAGAAAGTGAAGAATTTGCCTAAGTACCCATTCGAGAAGTAGTTTTGTCTATTCGAGAAGTCCAGCATTCGAGAAGTCAGGGATTCGATATCTCAAGACACTATTCGATATCTCTGAATACACTGTTCGATATCTCATTCGATATCTCAGAGATTCGATATGTCTATTACTCTGTTCGGGAACTCAAGAAGTCAACAAGTCAAAAGTAGTATTCGAGTTCTCAAGGAGTCAACAAGTCAAAGTTCCATTCGATATCTCAAGGACTCAGAAAGCTATTCGATATCTCGAGGATTCGATAAGTCAAATGTTCTATTCGACAACTCAAGGAATCCTGATGAAAAAGAGCTATTCGAGAAGTAATTTGATATGTCAACATAACAGTGTTCGAGAACTCAGAGTTATCGATCAAGTCAATTCTAGTTCTCGAATCACTTACTTAGTCACTTCTCGAATACACTCTAGGAGACAAAATACTGGAGAAATTGTACAAGTCAGAAACCTGCAACAAGCCAAAGCACTTTATGGATCTCAATCTGTAACGTGCTCTGGAAAGCCTACAAAGAAGCTTGGAGAGATATAGAAGAGACAAAGGGCTAAAGAAGTGGATCTGAATAGGCTTTGCAAAGTCAAATCTGTAAACGTTTGGACTCTTACTCAAATAGGATAGACAGACTAGAAAGTAATTTGTTTAGCTATCTTATTTGTAGTAAGTAGGTTGTATCCATACTCTATAAGGATACAGCCTCACTTCCTTAGCAACTAACTTTTGGAGAGTCAAGTTTTTCATATTCATTGTAAGCAATATCTCTCTGAGAAAAATGAAGCTGAGAATACTATCATTTGTATTCACAGATTGTAGCAACCTTTATCTAATAATACATTAGATTAAAGTGATATTGTGACTTGTGTTGTTCTTTATCCGCACCTACATCTTTGCACACACAAACACTTATCTGCTACACAGACTCAACAAAGAAAAGTTCAAGAATCCATTCACCCCCCCTCTATATTCTTTTACTGTATTCCATACTCAACAAATGGTATCAGAGCGGGCTGTTTATTCAAAAATAGAAAAACGATCATGAGTTCGAATACACCAAAGACTACAGGAACGGTGAAAGTCCCTAAGTTTGACAAAGAGAATTACAACCTCTGGAAGATAAAAATGCAGTTGTTCATCAAAGCATCTCATCATTTGTATCCTGAGATTCTCAAGAATGGTCCATTTGTTCCCCAACAGGAGATTCCTGAAAAGACTATTGGAGCCACTACTATTCCAAGATCTTATGTGGCTAAGGATCCATCCAAATGGACAGAATCAGAAAAGGACATGGTTGTCCTTGACAGTCACCTCATGTTGCTGATTATAGATTCCATGGACATGTCAATGTTTGCAAACATTGCTTCATGTACCACTGCCAAAGAAATGTGGGATCACATTGAGGTGTTATGTGAAGGAACTGATGAGGTTAGAGAGAACAAGAAACAGATACTAGTCACACATTATGAAGCTTTCATGGCACAACCCAAGGAAAGCATCACTGAGATGTTTTAGAGATTTCACAAGCTAGTTACTGAGTTGCAGATGAATGGCAAGGTTTACAGCACCAAAGAATTGAACATGAAGTTTCTGCTATCTTCACCAAATCATCTAGAGCAAAGGGTCATTTCTCTAAGGGAAAAAGATTTGAACAAAGTTACATATGATGTGCTCTATGGGGTTTTAAAAACTCATGAGCTTGAGTTGCTTCAGAAAAGGGCTATCCAAGCCAACCAAGGCAGAATGATAAACACATCATGTGCCTTGATTGTCAACAAATCTATTCAAGACCTAGAAGCATCTACAAGCCAATTAAGGATAGAGGAGGTAGTAGAAGAGGAAGAAACTGAAGCTGAAGTAAATGAACCTGTTGAGGAGAAGGAGGAAGATGAGTTCTATACTCTTGAAGAACTAGATGGGATGGAAAACACTTCATATGCTTTCATGGCCAGAAAATTTCCAAACATCAGATTTAAGAGGAATCAACCTTCAAACCCAAAACCCAAAACCATTCATTCAGTAGAAGCAAGGCACCTGTGAAACCAAACAAGACTAAGTTCAAAACCAGACATGTGGATAGGTCATCTATAAGGTGCTATAGATGCAATGACCTAGGGCACTTTTCCAGTGAATGCAAGAAGCCTAAAAAGAAGGATAGAGATTATCTTGAGCTCGAAGCTAAGTATGAGGCCCTTCTGAAAAAACAGACACAAGGTAAGGCCTACATAGCTGAAGGGAAGTGTTGGGATGATTCTGACAGTGATGGAGAGGAACAAGAATTTTGCAATTATGCCTTGATGGCCAATTCCAAGGATGACACATCTCCATCAGACCCTCAGGTACCACTTCTCACTACTATAGACATGTCTATTTCTGAGAATAAATGCATGATTGAACAACTATCTGTTGAGATGTTTAACATTCATACTAGTATGACTGCTGCTAATGAAGAGATTACTAAACTGTCTACTAGAAATGAAATGTTAATAAAAAATAATGAGGAACTTGAGCTAACTGCTATGCAAGTAGAAAACCTTAAGAAAGAAGTTGAATATCTGCAGAATAAGGTTTTGTGTGCTAGTCAGGTTGAAAAGGCTCTTAGGGATGAATTAGCTGAAAATGAATTTAAACTGAAAACCTTCAAGAAATCATCTGGTCTAGTGCAATCCTACTGTGAGAAAATTGAAGCTAATCCCAAGGCTGCTATTGGACTTGATTATGGCACTCTTAAATAGAGAAAAGGCTATGTTGTCATTGAAGATGATACAGTTGTTCATAGGGAAGTGCCTCACATCTTGAAAAAGATTGAGACTCCTATTTTTAAAGAATCAACATTTGAAATTGATGAGGATGCCTTACTCATCAAGCAAATGTTGAATGATGAGGATGAGGCACAATCCAATGAACAACAAGCATCCTCTAAGAGTGAGAGTGTCAAGTCAAAAACCAAGGAGCCAGTAGGTAATAGGTCAAGACCTAAGAAATTTGTTAAGTTTGTTTCAGCTGGGAAGAGTGAAGTTGAGAAGAAAGTGACTAAGAAGAAACAGAACAGAAATGGCAAGCTAGGGATTAACAAAGATAATAATTATGCTTATATGCCTAATGCCCCTAGGAAAACTTATCAGAACTGTTTCAATACCAATCATCTAACTCATGCATGCAAGAAACCTGTTGGTATTGTGCCCAAACCTTTCTATGACTGCTCTGTGCCTCTAAGACATAGAGATGCTCCATTTTGTGATAAGTTTGACTGTATGCCATGCAATATGAATGTTATGACCAGTTGTTTTAATTTGAGAAGGCAATTCATTGATGATTGTATCAGTCACAATTCTCACACACACTACACCAGGTCAAAGTCTTCGAGTCCTCCTAAAGCTAGGAAGGTAGCTCTGTCACCTAAGTCTGAAACCTCAGGTTCTAAGACTTCTAACAGTGACAAGAAGACTAACACCAAGAAAGTTGACAAGCATGTTGTTTATGATAAAACTGTTTCTAAGTCACATGGACCCAAACTTGTTTGGGTACCAAAGGAGAAGTAATACCTTTGTGTTTGCAGGGTAAAGAAAGTGAAAAGAAGGTCATGTGGATTTTGGACAGTGGATGCTCAAATCATATGACTGGTGATATGGCCCTGCTATCACAGTATGAGGAGAAGGCTGGCCCAATAGTTGCTTTTGGAGATGACAGCATGGGTAACACATTGGGATATGGCAAGTTGAGAGTTGGAAATGTCATCATTGAAGATGTAGCACTGGTCAAGGGACTCAAGCATAATTTGCTAAGTGTTGGTCAGTTTACTGATAGGGGATTCAAGGTGGATTTTGACAAAGATGAATGTTTGATCACCCACAAGAAGACTGGTGACTTTGCTCTATCTGGAGTAAGGAAAGGAAGCCTGTTTGTAGCCAATATGGATTCTGCAAACAAGGACAAAATTTGTTGTTTTTACTCAAAAGCATCAAATGAAGATTGTTGGCTGTGGCACAAGAAATTATCACACCTGAACTTCAAAGCCATTAATTCTCTAGTCAAAAGAGAGTTGGTGAGAGGCATGCCCACCCTTGAGTTCTGTCAAGAAGGAGTGTGTGAGGCGTGTCAAAAAGGAAAGATGAAAAGATCAAGCCACAAGTCAAAGACAGTGACATCAATAACCAAGCCCCTACAACTCATTCATATGGATTTGTTTGGGCCTGTCAATATTATGTCACTAGGAAGAAAGAAGTATGCCTTGGTAATGGTTGATGACTTTACAAGGTATACATGGGTGGAATTTCTGGCATCAAAAGATGAGGCTCCACAAGTAATCATTGAGCACATAAAGAAAGTTGACAATGAAGCAAAGGCCAACAATGCAAGTGTGATTGCACTGAGAAGTGATAATGGGACAGAGTTCAGAACTGCCATGCTCGAAGCATTCTGCAAAGAGAATGGAATTTCTCAGCAATTCTCAGCTCCAAGGACTCCACAACAAAATGGAGTTGTTGAGAGAAAGAATAGAACTCTGATTGAGGCTGCTAGAACAATGTTACTTGATGCAAAGATGCCTACATGTTTTTGGGCTGAGGCTGTGAGCACTACATGCTATATCCAGAACAGAACCCTCATCAACAAAAACACTGGAAAGACACCTTACAATTTGATGACTGGAAAGAAGCCTTACAAATGCTTTGTATTGAAGGATAATTCTGAATATGTTGGAAAGTTTGATGCAAAAGCATTTGAAGGAATTTTTCTTGGCTACTCTATGGAAAGAATTGCATACAAAGTTTATGTCATTAGTCAAAAGAAAATTATGGAAAGCACAGATGTGACATTTGATGACAGCAAACTAACTACCTGGACTAGAAGAAGCCAATGATGAAGATAAAGATCCATTGAAGTTTGATAATCTAGATGACTCTGATGAAGAGACTGAAACTGAAGTTGAAACTCAAGTTCAACAGACTCAAGTGAATGATAATACAAGAGAGGAATTTTTGCCAATCAACAGTGGAGGAACTAGCATCCAAGACACACCTGTGAGCAGTGGCAACCTCACAGGGGGAGGAAATTAGGATGATCATGTTTTGAATGATGAAGCAACATCAAGAATGAGAAATCAGGCTGAGCACTCAAGGAAATGGGATAGATCACACACTGCAGAGCAAATCATTGGAGATCCTAATGCAGGAGTAAGGACTAGGAGAGCAACTCAGAATTAGTGTCTCTATGGTTGTTTCCTATCTCAGGTTGAGCCTAAGAAACTTGATGATGCACTGTTAGATCCAGATTCGATTATTGCCATGCAAGAGGAGCTGAATCAATTTGAAAGGAACAAAGTATGGGAACTTGTGCCTGCACCAAAGAATAGAACCATTGTTGGAACAAAATGGATTCTGAAGAATAAGATGGATGAAGATGGTGTAATAGTAAGAAACAAAGCAAGGTTGGTTGCAAAAGGATACTCTCAACAGGAAGGCATTGATTATGATGAGACATTTGCCCATGTTGCTATATTGGAAGCGATCAGAATATTCTTGGCATTTGCTGCTCATTCAAACTTTAAAGTTTATCAAATGGATGTTAAGAGTGCATTTCTGAATGGAGAGTTGGAAGAAGAAGTTTATGTGCAACAACCACCTGACTTTGAGGATCCACACTTCCCAGAATTTGTCTACAAATTGCTTAAGGCTTTGTATGGACTTAAGCATGCTCCAAGGGCATGGTATGATACTTTATCACAATTTCTTCTTGAAAATCAATTCACTAGAGGCACATTGGACAAAACACTGTTTTACAAGAAACATGGTGATGATATTATCTTAGTTCAGATCTATGTGGATGATATCATATTTGGTCTACTAATGAGAAACTGTGTGAAAAGTTCTCTATGAAAAACTGAGTTGTGTATTCTTTGTGTGCTTCTCTGATTGATTAAAAACGAATTGAGCACAAGAGCAACCTTATAAAGCTTCACAACCAACGTTCTAAAATCAATCAATCAATTTCAAACGTTTAGAAATCAATTTCTAACGTTCAATTGGTTAGAAAGATTTTGCAACGTTCTTGTGACCGTTTGACAGAAGGTTTGGAAGAGATGAATCGTAGAAAACATAACCCTTCTGTTTGTATAGATAGAAAACGTGTATAGGAGATTTTTTAGAAAGAAATCTTTTAAATAAGGAAACTCCCATAAGTTTTATAAAATGTTTTAAAGAAAGATATTTGAAAAGATTTGAGCTCTAGAATATATTGTATACGTATTATATAATAAAGAATCCTCACAATATATTTCCTGAAATAAATCCATGAGAGTCAATCTTGATCTTTATCTTCAGGATTTCTGGTAGTTTGAAATGGCTTGCTGTTTGTGTCTGACTGTTGGAAATGGCTTGCCAGACTGTCTCTGTTGTAGCACCAAATGGCTTGCTGTTTTATATCCTGTTTAAACAACCAGTAGGCTAATATACCCTGCAAAACCATGTTAGTACAATACAGCAATAACATGATGTTTTATATCAAACTATAAGCAAATAGCTTGCTGATTATGATCATCAAAACCATAGGAGTATCAATCTCCCCATTTTTGATGATTACACACTATTTAGGAGAATAAGAAAGCTCCCCCTAAATCCCTGCATATTAGTACATTTTGATATAAAACAGATTCAAGATAAACAAGCATAATCAATCATATCCAAATCGAATATCTTGACCAAACAAGCAAATAAGTTCTCCTAAATTTCTCCCCCTTAATCCATCAAAAAAGAAACATTAGTTCAGGTCTAGAATAAGTATAGAGAACAAATAAATCATGATAGTAGCATATAAATAGATCAGATACAAACGGTAAGCCAATGTTACCCATTTTGTGCTTATCAGCTTGTTGTTTTGGTTCTGGCGAGTTTTGTATTCATCATCAAAACATCACGCTAACACTCTAAGCTAATGCAGAGCAGATATGAGATGAGTATGATGAGAGAGTTGACATTCTTTCTTGGGTTGCAAGTTAGTCAAATGAAGGATGGTATCTTTATCAGTCAAACCAAGTACATCAAGGATCTATTTAAAAAGTTTGATTTGGAAGATTGCTCACCTGCAAAGACACCCATGGCCACTGCCACTAAATTGGATGAAGATGCTAAAGGCAAGAAATTAGATATCTCAGTCTACAGAGGCATGGTTGGTTCTCTACTCTACCTCACTGCAAGTAGACCAGACATCATGTTTGCTACATGCTTGTGTGCAAGGTTTCAATCAAATCCAAAAGAATCACATTTGATTGCTATAAAAAGGATCTTTAAATATCTGAAGGGCACTCCAAACTTGGGTCTATGGTATCCTAAGGACACAGGGTTCAATCTGGTTGGTTATTCTGATGCTGATTATGCTGGATTCAGAGTGGATAGAAAAAGCACCTCAGGTAGCTGCCAGTTTCTTGGACAAAGGCTAGTCTCTTGGTATAGCAAGAAACAACAATCTGTGTCAACTTCTACAGCTGAGGCTGAATACATAGCTGCTGGAAGTTGCTGTGCTCAAGTGCTTTGGATTAGAAATCAACTTAGAGATTATGGACTTGTGTTGGAAAGAATTCCAATCATGTGTGACAACACAAGTGCATTCTCTATAGTTGTCAATCCTGTCAATCATTCTAGAACAAAGCACATTGACATCAGATATCATTTCATTAGAGAGCATGCAACTAATGGAACCATTGAGTTGCATTATGTCTCTACAGATAAACAACTAGCTGATATATTCACTAAGCCATTAGATGAAGCCACCTTCTCAAGGTTGGTTAGTGAGATTGGAATGCTGAATTCTTCAGATTCTGGCTAAGTGAATACAACATCTAGTTTGTTGCAGCAGTAAACACTTACTTTATCTAAATTCTCAATATTTTTGGAGTAAGTGTTGGCTGAAATATGATTTATAAATATTTCAAATCTGTTGCATATTTGGAAAATCATATTTTCTTGTTAACTTGAAATTTCTATGAAATTTTGAGAAAATCACTGTTTAATTTGCCAGAATATTCTTAAATGAATATGGCTGGTGAATTTTAAAAAATAGCGAAAAAAAAATTGTGAGTGATGAGTATATTTCGATAAGTCAGACTTCTCGAGTGATTCACTATTCGACATCTCTAACAAGTCTCATTAGAGCACTCTCGAGTTCTCGAATAGAGTCTTTTAGAGTTATCGAATAGAGGTATTCTTGACTTCTCGAATATAGTGTTTTAGTTCTCTATTGACTGAGTTCTCGAATACTATATTTGAGTTCTCGAATCATTTGAAAAGGCTGAATTCTCGCTGAATCTTAACCGATTTTGGATTTTACCTCAAAATTCAGAATTACTCATAAAAATATATTTTACCTAATTTTGAATTTATTCTAAGTTAGATAGTTGCCAGCTGTGAGTTTTCAACCTGCTTGAGTTATCGAATAAGCCTTTCTTGACTTATCGAATAGTTGTTTTCTACTTCTCGAATGCCTGACTTATCGATACAAAACATACACATAATCGACAATTCAAGTACTTCATACTTATACAATTTCACATCTATTCGATTCATTTCATTCGATTTCTCAAGCATCAAAGCTCCCAAAACCCCTGAAAACCCTAACTGCTAAAAGCCAAATTTCTTCTTCAACCTTTACTTTCTCTTCTCTTCTTTCTGTATCAATGGCAACTGTGAAGTTCAACACCAATTTTATCGCCCTAACCAGTGATGTTGAAGCACCAAATGCGAACTTCAAGTGCTTTGTAAAGTGGATGGCTGAATCATACATCAAGGATGCACTCTCTGCCAACCCAACACTGTATCTAGACATTCTGGAATAGTTTTGGGGAACTGCTATTGTGGAAGTTGTAGCCCTGGAAAGCGCAATAACTTCATACATATTCTACTGCAAGATTCAGGACCAAGAAATCACTATCACCACTGCAGACATGAATCAAGCACTGGGCCTACAACAAGAGTCATATGACATACTGGCCACGAATGCAGAGTTAGAAGAATTCTTTGAGTTCATCAACTACTCAGATGGGATCAATCTTGGAAAATTAAATAGGAAGAATCTGATAAAGGAGTGGAGCTATGTGTTTGCAACTCTTCTTCAAGTCTTCACTGCCAGGAAATCAAGCTTTGATCAAATCAGTGCACCTGCGCAACAAATTGGCTATGCATTGGCCTATGGAAAGAAGATATATGTTGGTCAAATCATCCTACAAGAGCTGTATGGGAGACTTGGTAAGAACACAACCAAGAGAGGTACTGACATTTTCTTCCCTCGCTTTATTCAATCTGTTCTTAATTTCAAAAATGCTCAATCGATTGAACTGCCTGGGATAGATAGAAATAGAATAGGCTATCCTAAATCCATGACCAAACTCATTTTTGGTAATTTGGAGACTAGGAATGATGTGGATGTAAGACTTAACATAACTCCCCATATGGAGAGTTTGTTTAGGACTTACCCCCACAACATGCCAACATTTGACTCAAAGTCACAGTTAGCACAGCCCAAGCAAGTAGAACAAAATGCTAACCCAGGGCTTGCTAACCAACCACCTCAACCAAACACTCTACCAAACATTGAGCCAACTGCATCATCCTCTCAAAATGGTGATGTTAGTAAAAAGGAGAAGAAGAGAAAACAGGTTGCTTCTTCACCTTTAACCATTCTATCTGAAGCAGCATTGGCTGTAGAATTAGAAAGTGAGGCACCTAAGTCACCCCTTATCAGGCCAAAGAAGAAGAAAACTAAAACCACCTCTTCAGTAACACAAATGGCTGAAGTTGTAAAATCAGGGGCAAACAGTTCACTAGATGTATCCTCTCAACAGGTTGCATCTATAGAATCAAGCATCCTCCCCAATGCACCTACCTGTACAGAGTCAGCACATGGGAGTGATAAGGCTGGCACAACACTGAGTGGAGAGCACATCACATTTGAAACTCCCTCTATCTCTCAGGGGGAGTTGCCAAACTCTAATCTAAATGACACTTCTCTTCCAGAATCTACCACTCAAATTTCTTTGCAGCCTGCCACTCAAGCAATTGAGGAGCAAGGCATTGATCATCAAGAATTCTTTTCTTTTGATGAGCCAATGAATTCAACTGACTTGGTGCATGACACCTTGCTCACCACCCAGGACCCACATTTAGATGGTGAGAGAATGCATGTTGGGGCATCTCCTAATGACACCATCACAAACACAGAGGTTCCACTAGTCTTTACTAGAGACTCTATGCCTGTGTCAACTGCTGGTGTAACTCATCCCACTTCTGTGGAGACACCAGTAGTAGAGTCAATCCATCCGGTTATAGAAGTTACATCTGTAACTGAGGAGTCTAGCTTGCCTAGCTCTAGCTCTGACTTTCTGTCACAATGGCTGAAGCCTGTGCAACATGACAGTGCTTCAGGATCAGGGTCTGTTCCACCACAATTGACGTTTGAAGCACTTCAAAGTTTAGTTGTGGATCAGATTCCTGAGTTTGTCAAGATTGCTCAGAACCTGGTCACCTCCAACATCCCTAATCCAGACTATGAAGCCATTCTGCTATGCCATAGGGATGATGTGGAGATGCAGAAGACAAAGATAGTTGATGATGCTGAGAGAGATGGCAATATAGATGCCTGGTTGCAAGGAAAATATGATATTATTCTTGATGAAGCACTTCAATATCTCAGGGAGGAATACATCACTTCACTAGGATCCAATGCCAAATCTCTAACACCTGGTGAAGTGTATGAGGCCATGAATGAGTCACACAAGGGATTCCTCAAGGCTGCCCACTATCTTGGAAAAGGAGTCAAATCTGAGGTCAGCAGGGTGTGTGACAAGACAGTCACTAAGGTAGAAGAAATCAAGAGGACCTTTGATGTCAAATTCCTTCAGTTGGACAGTGTGTTTAAAGACCTCAAATACTGTAACACCACCTGCACCAAGATGGATCATGGGCTAGCACTGCTAAAGGATACTATCACAAGTCTGGGGCATAAATTTCAATCTCTATCTGATCAAACCATAGACTCTAATGCCATGCTGAAGACAATGTTCAAGAATTTATATGGAGACAGGCTGGTAACTGAAGTTCCAGTGCATGACATGTCTAGGTTTGAAGTGCAGAGACTTAAAGATCAATCCCTATTTGGCTTCAAATCTACTGAATTGTTCAGCAAGGTAGATGCACTTGAAAAGGAGGTGGCTACTCTCACTAAGTCTAATGCTCATCTTACAGACAAGGTTGCACTTCTCAATGATCAGTTGGACACTCAAGCAACCACCACAACTAATGTTATTCTGCATCAGCAATCTATGTTGGCTGCCATGATGAAGCATATGGGTCTCCCTCTACCTGAAGAGTCTTCAAACCCAAAGGTCACTTCTAAAGCCTCTGTGCCTGACAACAAGCCTAAGGGGGAGAAAAGGATAAGGAATTCAAATCCAAAGGGGGAGAAACCTAAGGAGATAGGCATACAGATAAAGGAGGGTGGTCACCAAAGGGCTTCAAAATCCATACCTAATGTGCCAGGCAAAGGAAAATCCAAAGTTGATGAGCCTCCTACCTCACTGCCAACTGTCACTCTACCAACTGTGCATGTCATTACTCCTAGTGGTCAGAAGCAATCTATCACAACCACAGTGGTTGCAGGGAGCATGCCAGTTGATGAACCTCCATCATTCAAATCTGAAAGTGCCAAGCCTGTAGAAGCTGAAGTCATTACTGAGGCCAAGCTACAAGAAGTTGCTAACTCAAATGTCTATCATGATACAGCCTTCTTGGAGTTTCTGAAAGCCACAAGGGAACAGGCTGGTGATACTCAGTTCTATCTGAGAGAGTTGAAGGAGCAGATTGACTACCTCACTGTTATTCATAGGAAATTCAACAACTTATGGTTCAAGGAGATAATGATGGTATCTAAGTCAAAAATATGGCATTTGACTTTCAACACTCTACAAAGCCTAAAGTACTCAGAAGTGGATGTGTTCCTTGGACTGATTGAAAAAGGGAATGAAAATAACAAGAGTCTCTTTGATGACTTAAGGAATGATCAACCCTCAAGGCTACCTGAAGTAATCACAAAACCTAGAACCATCATCTATCAAGCTGCAACCAGAATTGATGATGTCAAGCAGCTGATCATTCCTAAGCATCTTGTCCCTCAGAACAAACCCCTCATTATTGCCATCATTGAGAAGCTAAACAAGAAGAAGGGTGTAAGAACAGCAGAAGAATTGGAAGCTATATCTTATCTCAAATCATACATTGCAACTGGCATTGTACCTGAGTCTGCTAAGTTCAACCCAAGCAAGGATGGTGATCAAGACAAGGATAAAGATAAAAGTGATGGAAGGAGAAGACATCACAGGAGTAATAAGGGTGATGAAGACAAGAAGAAGAAGAAGGATGACAAGAAAAATGATGATGACCAAGGCAAAGTCTATGAGAGGAAAATTGGAAAACATCAAGCCTTAGGCATTGCTAGCATTAACCTCACCACAACACAAGACTCTGAGTCTAGGGTGAATACTGTTAGTAATGACCTACCAAAATCTGATTCGATGGCTTCTGCAACTGTTTTGCCACCTCAAGAAGAGAAGGAGATTCAAGTCAAGAAACCATGTGTATGTTTCAGAAAGCAAACTGCTAATGGAATACTACAATGGTCTACAAGCAAGGGTCATAAGTTTCTGCCTAGCAATCATATAAGAAGGACTAAATTTAAGCATGCTGCAAGAAGGGTGAAGTTATCCAAGTCAAAGGCACTGACAATTATTCCAGGATTGAACCTACCACCTCTGGATGAAAGCTATGATGAAGACCATCTGCAGTTTCTATGGGCTCAAAGAATCTATCATGTTGCCATTGTTGATGATTTTCTTGAAATTAAATATACCGATGGAAGACAGAAGAAATTCAGGCAAGGAACATGCCAGCACTGGGGCAGGCTATATGACATAGAAAGGATAATTGCAATGTTGAATTCTGAAGACAGAGTGGAAAGGATATGAAAGCTGGAGTTAATTGACTTTGTCAAAATGAAAAGAGATCACCAGGCAGAAAGGAAAAAGAACAGTGAAGAGCTACTAAAGAAAAGGGAGGAGAAGATGGCTACAATGGAAGCTAAGGCTGATGAATTGAGAGCTATGGGTCTGTGCAGAGTCAAGTTTAATCCTTACATCATTGAGTACAAGAAATATGGTAGAAATGTAAAGATTAGAATGGACTACATCAGTTCCTATTCTGAGAAACAACTGAATGAAGTACTCAAGGGTCTTTCAGGCTCCCCTCTAATTGAAGAACTCACCGCAATGGAAGATATTATTCTTGCCATGGAGGAAAATGCAAAGAAGAAAGCCAAAGAAGCTGAAGAGAAGATGAAAAATGAGAATCTGCAAGCCAAAGCTCAAGAGATGAATCCAAAAGGATATGGCTAGTAGTTTCTCATACCTAGTAAGAATACTTCTATGTACTTTCTTCAATCAATCTACATACTTGTACTTTTAAAGTTTTATCTTTATGTATGTTAGGCTTGTTATCAGACATGAAATTGTGACGAAGGGTCTTACTCACAATTTGGGGGAGATTGTTAGTCACAGAGGCATGCCTGTTTACATCAAATAACAAGCCTAATTGTTTGTAATGCTTTGCATTACTTACATGACCTCTTAACTGAGGGAACCTCTAGTTGTAGAGTCACTGCTTGTTCTGTACCTGTAATAGGCACCAAATCCTAGTTGTGTAACTGTACTTATATAGTCAAGAATAATGCTTGAAAGAAGTTCGAAGGTTCATGCCTCAAGCAAGAAGATAAAGACTGCCAAATAATCATAGTTGGGATTTGAAGAAAGTGAAGAATTTGCCTAAGTACCAATTCGAGAAGTAGTTTTGTCTATTCGAGAAGTCCAGCATTCAAGAAGTCAGGGATTCGATATCTCAAGACACTATTCGATATCTCTGAATACACTGTTCGATATCTCATTCGATATCTCAGAGATTCGATATGTCTATTACTCTGTTCGAGAACTCAAGAAGTCAACAAGTCAAAAGTAGTATTCGAGTTCTCAAGGAGTCAACAAGTCAAAGTTCCATTCGATATCTTAAGGACTCAGAAAGCTATTCGATATCTCGAGGATTCGATATGTCAAATGTTCTATTCGACAACTCAAGGAATCCTGATGAAAAAGAGCTATTCGAGAAGTAATTTGATATGTCAACATAACAGTGTTCGAGAACTCAGAGTTATCGATCAAGTCAATTCTAGTTCTCGAATCACTTACTTAGTCACTTCTCGAATACACTCTTGGAGACAAAATACTGGAGAAATTGTACAAGTCAGAAACCTGCAACAAGCCAAAGCACTTTATGGATCTCAATCTGTAACGTGCTCTGGAAAGCCTACAAAGAAGCTTGGAGAGATATAGAAGAGACAAAGGGCTAAAGAAGTGGATCTGAACAGGCTTTGCAAAGTCAAATCTGTAACCGTTTGGACTCTTACTCAAATAGGATAGACAGACTAGAAAGTAATTTGTTTAGCTACCTTATTTATAGTAAGTAGGTTGTATCCATACTCTATAAGGATACAACCTCACTTCCTTAGCAACTAACTTTTGGAGAGTCAAGTTTTTCATATTCATTGTAAGCAATATCTCTCTGAGAAAAACGAAGCTGAGAATACTATCATTTGTATTCACAGATTGTAGCAACCTTTATCTAATAATACATTAGATTAAAGTGATATCGTGACTTGTGTTGTTCTTTATCCGCACCTACATCTTTGCACACACAAACACTTATCTGCTACACAGACTCAACAAAGAAAAGTTCAAGAATCCATTCACCCCCCCTCTGTTTTCTTTTACTGTATTCCATACTCAACAATGAGAATGAGAAAACTTTTTCTGTTTCGAATGTTAACAATTTCTTTCCTTCAAAATTAGGACATTAAAAGAGGAAATTTGATTTTTAATATTTAAAATTAGAGGAGCTATTGGAAAAAAGCTAAATAACTTTCAGACGATTTCGGAGCTCCCGAGAATTCTCCAGGACGAAGACAAAAGTAAATAGAAGTAAAAAAAAAAAGTTACAAACATGGTGATAAAATTCGATCGCTAGAAGTAATGATTGTATGTATATATATAAGAATATAAAGTTTCTTTTCTATTTTGAATATATAAATTTGACTTCTTCTTCCCCATAAATTCGAAAACCTTCTCTATTTTGAAGATGTTAATATTAAAATTTCTTTTATATTACGAATATATAAATTTGACTTATTTTTTCCTATAAATTCGAAAACTTTTTTTATTTCGAAGATGTTAATGTTAAAAAAAGGAAGTTTTGATTAGATCTAATCTAAAAAATAGCGCATAAAAAGGAATTTTTTATTTTAATTATTTAAAATAGAGGAGTTTTAAAAAAATAGATAAATATGAATCGAGCGATTCTAGAGCTTCCAGGAATTTTCCTTTATATATATAAAAAGAAGATAAAGATTTTGATTGTAAAAATTTGTAATTATCTTCTCTTGTTAATCTTATTTTAAAATTAAAGATAGAGCATAAATAGTAAATCATGGTCTAATAATTTTTTTAAAGTCCAATTTGATTAAATTTTCTCTTATTTTTTCAAATTTAATAAATTTTTATTTGCTTCGAAATAATATTTTTATTTAAAAAAAATATATTTTCCTCGATAAAATATTATAAACCCGATTCAAATTTGGGAATAGCCTAAGAGCATCTCGAACCATGCTAACCACTTAGCTAAAAATATGTTAAACATGCCTTAAATAAAAATTATATAGATTGTGTAAAAAAAATTTATCTCCGATGGGACATTACTGTTATCTAAAATTTTAGATAACCCTATCATATTGGCTATATTCGTCGAACCTCTAGAGACCTATAATGAAACTCCACATCATCAATTATCATATTAAAATAAAGATTCTATTTTTAACAACTTGAAATAATAATAATAACATAATATTTCTAAAATTTAACTAATCATTATAGTCAACTCCATTAGAATACACAACTTTACAAATTCAATAAATTTATATAATCATTATTTTATAACATTTTAGCCAATACGATTGGAGATTTACTAATCCGCGTACGTTTGTATGCAAAAAATTGTAAGTTGTTTGGGGGACAAAAACCTCGATCCACATGATTGTATTTTTTTTTTTTTATCAGGGGTATCTATTCCATAGATGAAATATATCGAATACAATATTCGTAGAATTGGATTTCTTTCATTCGAAAAAGTTTATTATTTAACCGAAAGGCACGCATGTTGCCTCCC
This sequence comes from Kitagawia praeruptora, assembly GCA_037693485.1. NCBI lineage: Eukaryota > Viridiplantae > Streptophyta > Magnoliopsida > Apiales > Apiaceae > Kitagawia > Kitagawia praeruptora. Next base: position 48,037,603 of record CM075351.1, read on the forward strand.
GATATTTAGATAATAGAACCTTTAAGTCCGAAAAGAAAATCACCCAAAAGGGAAAAAAATTGCAAGTGCCCAAACAACGTGAATTCAGCACTATAAAAGAACAAAATCAATCCGATCTTCAGCTAACTCAAAATCAGCTTGCATGACACCAAATTCTTCTTAACCACACTTTGTCAACAGCCTTGCTTCAAAAAACTGTAGCTCTGTCCATTCTCCATCCACCTATTGAAAAAATGAAAATTTTAGTCTAAAAATTAAGTATGTAATAGACAAGCCATCTAAAATGGCACATTATTGCCTCTTAAAAGCCCAAACAAACTATCAATCATGGCCGCCCAAAAATGGTACAAAATTACTTGGCTTTTAGAAGTCAAAAATGTCATCAATCATGACCAATAAAATAGTAACTACCAAATCTTCATAATTAAAATGCAATAAAAACTACAAATCAAATTGAAACAATTAATTGAAAATTATCAATCAAATCAGAGCAAGAAACTTTCAAAATAAAATGGTAAAATCTTAATCATATAATCAATTAATCTAAGGCAATAATCACGAAATCAACACCTTAAAACAAATCAACACTTTAATCAAAATTCAAATACAAATTTAAGAATAATCAAAAAATGAATCAAATTAAAATCATAAACACAATCAAATTAACCACAGATTATACAAAAACCTCAATCAAAAAACAAGAATTCAATGAACATTAAATAATAAACACTAATTCCAAATTCCTAATTAATGCTATTAAAACTAAACAAAGGTTCCGACCATCTCACCAAAAACCCGACGAGTACCCCGGTTCCGGCTACCACAAAACACATATATCAAATACATAATGAATATCATTTAACCCAAAAATTGATACACGAGCACAATCAATCAACTAGCTTAGATAATCTTAATACGAATGACCTAAATATCCACAACAGTTAGTCAAGTAATCACTTTGGTGAATGATAAAATTAGGGTTTCTTTTTCGGATGAAGGACAAAAATGACCTGTTTTTAGAATCAAAGTGGCGAAAGTAGCCTGTTCTGGAAAAGTGCGCAAAAATGACCGATGGTATACGCATTTGCAAAATGGGTATCTTGGGATACGCATTTGGCAAATACGTATCATTCACAACTTTTTTTTAATTTAAAATTTTGCTTGGGTTACGAATACGCGCTATCTGTTTTCTTCGATTTGTATCAGGCGCGTGGCTTTCACGGCTTGCCAGGTGAGTGAGAAACAATTCTGCATGTCCCCTGCAACCACATGCGTGTCAGACTACTTGTTTCTATTGCATTTTACATTCCAGCCGACTTGCATTCATGCATGTTTATTTCCCTTTATTTAATCAATCCACTTCGGTAGTTTACAACAATAACTATCGAAGCACATGCATATTCATTTCTTTTTAAATCAACTGAGTGTCTTCTTTCGATAGTTATTATTTTTAATTTCTTTTTTTACCGAATCTGGTGGCCTAGTTAACCGTTGAACGGTTGAACCCTTAAAGGAATACAAATAAATTTAAAAAATTTAAATTAAAAATTGAATATTTTAATGAGTCTGGCGGCCTAAATTTTTTTAAAAAATAATTTTCAAAGGTTAACCGTTGAAACCCTGAGTGATTATAGATAAAATTTAAAATTTTAATTAAAAAATTGAATCCGGCGGCCTGATTTTTAAACGCTAATGCGTTTAAAAATCAGGATAAGTTAGGGTTTAGGGTTGTAAACAACCCTAAACCCTAAATTCGCACACGGTTTATCCGTCGTTCCGAATATTTCTAAATCCAAAATGGAACTGTTGAATCCCAAAGATAACCGTTGAAATCCCGAGGGAATACGAATAAATTTTTGTTAGATACGCATAAGACAAGTGAGTATTCTTTTAAATTTTAGAATGAGGTGCCCAATTATAGCTTATAATATAGTCGATAAATTACGCATTTAGGGATATAGTATTGCGAATATGCATTTGAAGGTAGAGTATTTCTAAATATTTGAAATTTCATACGCATTTTATATCAAGGTATTGTCAGGATACGCAATCATCACTGGGTATTACCAATAATTACGAAATTTGGGATGAGGTATTCAGTGGGAGTGCTTTTCGCTGTTTGTTTTTTTTCAATGTTGTGGGCCAGTGGTGTTGGATAGTAAGCATGAGTGAGTCAGTTTGTGTTACGCATTTTGTAGTGGCAACTTCGAAAGGTTAAAGTTGGTCATCTTTATCAAATCGGTCATTTTTGTAATATTTAACGAAAAATGAGTTATATGTGTCAATTTTTCTTCTTTTTCTCACCTGTGCTGCGGAGTCCATTCACGCAGTATTTACCTTTCAAAGAGTTTGACAAACAATAACATGATGATGGCTGAATCAATTTAGGTCGTAGACGTCTTGACTCGTCTGGAACAAATCCTGAGTTGATGAGTTGATGATGAGTTGCCACCGAGCTAGCACGAACCCGTGGTAATGAGAAGATGAGTGGGGTTACACCAGAACCGGGTCGATATTCGGCCATAAACAGCCTCCAATATGGCACATCCTCCTCCTCCATAAAAACCCCAAATTAAAATATTTAATATAAAGTAAGGTCGGCTATTGATGGGCTGATGGCTTTTTTGCATGATTGTAATTTTTAAGTGTCTATAAACGATGGGTCCTGGTCCCTGACAATCATTTGTCAGAGACCGGTTATTTAACAATCAGTTCCACAGCCGTTGGATCAACAGTTGGATCGTTGATCCAACGGCTGAGATAAAAAAAAAAAAATTTATTGTCCGCTATAATTTTCCGCTGATAGGCAATAGCGGACATTAAATTTTTTTTGTAATCCAGGGGGGGCGTTGGATCAACGATCCAACGGTTTAGAAACTGATTGTTATATAACCGGTCCCTGACAAACGATTGTCAGGGACCAAAATCCATAAATGATACAATAACATATTTTCTTTTATGAGTAATGATAGATACTGTAAATTAGTATCTAAAACTTATTTTCGAATGACAGATTAGAAAATTTTAATAGGAAGATTGGTATGAATGCAGAAAACCTATTTTATTATAATTTATTAAAATAAAATATTTGGCATTTAGGAATTATTTTGGGAAATAATTTGGAATACCTAACATTTTTTTGTACACGGTCAATTATTATCAATTCTAATATTTTTTTATTTATTAAAATATATAAAATATTCATGAACCAAAGTTTTTAATATTTCAATTTTATTATAAAAATGTAGATAGATAAATACAAGTTATGAGAAAATCTTATACGAGAACACAAAAATCTATACTATTATATAAAAGCCGAAACATTAAAAGTTTGGTTGGTCGGTCGGTCGGTCGGTACGGTACCTGTTGATTTTATTTATTTACCCTTATTCAATTACTACTAACTAATCAATTTCCTTTTTCAGATTAAACACATTATCTTTTCTACTTTTCAAGAATTAAATAATTTTCTTTTTCAAGTAAAATACAATATATTTTATATTTTATCTAACTAAAATTTCTCCTTTATGAATCAATTTTCATTTTTCAGGTTAAACATATTAACTTTTCTATTTTTCAATAATTAAATAATTTCCTTTTTCAGGTAAATTAGAATATCTTTTACATTTTATCTAACTAAAATTTCTCTTTTTTAAAAACACTACGAGCAATTTTGTTTAATAAAATAACATAATTATATTACAATTACTATTAACTAATCAATTACCTTTTCCAGTCATAAAACATCAATATTAAAAATCTATACTATTATATAAAAGTCGAAACATTAAAAGTTTGGTTGGTCGGTACGGTGCCTGTTGATTTTACTTATTTACCCTTACTCATCCTACTAACTAATCAATTTCCTTTTCAGAATAACACACATTATCTTTTCTACTTTTTAAGAATTAAATAATTTCATTTTTCAAGTAAAATACAATATCTTTTTATATTTTATCTAACTAAAATTTCTTCTTTATGAATCAATTTTCTTTTTCAGGTTAAACATATTAACTTTTCTATTTTTCAATAATTAAATAATTTTCTTTTTCAGGTAAATTAGAATATCTTTTACATTTTATCTAACTAAAATTTCTTTTTTTTTTAAAAAATACTACGAGCAATTTTGTTTAATAAAATAACATAATTATATTATAATTACTATTAACTAATCAATTACCTTTTCCAGTCATAAAACATCAATATTAAAAATCTATACTATTATATAAAAGCCAAAACATTAAAAGTTTGGTCGGTCAATCGGTCGGTACGGTACATGTTGATTTTACTTATTTACCATTACTCATCCTACTAACTAATCAATTTCTTTTTTTAAGTTAAACAAATTATCTTTTCCATTTTTCAATAAATAAACAATTTCCTTTTTCAGGTAAAATATAATATCTTATATATTTTATCTAACTAAAATTTCTACTTTATTAATCAATTTCCTTTTTCAGGTTAAACATATTACCTTTTCTATTTTTCAAAAACAAAATAATTTCCTTTTTTAGATAAAATACAATATTTTTTTACACTCCTTTATTAAAACTAATCAATTTCTTTTTTTAAGTTAAACATATTGTCTTTTCTATTTTTCAATAACTAAACAATTTCCTTTTTCAGGTAAAATATAATATCTTATATATTTTATCTAACTAAAATTTCTACTTTATTAATCAATTTCCTTTTTCAGGTTAAACATATTATCTTTTCTATTTTTCAAAAACAAAATAATTTCTTTTTTCAAATAAAATACAATATTTTTTTACATTCCTTTTTTAAAACTAATCAATTTCTTTTTTTAAGTTAAACATATTATCTTTTCTATTTTTCAATAACTAAACAATTTCCTTTTTCAGGTAAAATATAATATCTTATATTATTTATCTAACTAAACTTTCTACTTTATTAATCAATTTCCTTTTTCAGGTTAAACATATTACCTTTTCTATTTTTAAAAAACAAAATAATTTCCTTTTTCAGATAAAATACAATATTTTTTTACATTCCTTTTTTAAAACTAATCAATTTCTTTTTTTTAAGTTAAACATATTATCTTTTCTATTTTTCAATAACTAAACAATTTCCTTTTTCAGGTAAAATATAATATCTTATCTATTTTATCTAACTAAAATTTCTCCTTTATTAATCAATTTCCTTTTTCAGGTTAAACATATTACCTTTTCTATTTTTCAAAAACAAAATAATTTCTTTTTTCAGATAAAATACAATATTTTTTTACATTCCTTTTTTAAAAACACTACGAGCAATTTTGTTTAATCAAATAACGTAATTATATAATTACTATTAACTCATCAATTACTCTTTTCAACCATGTTTTTTTTTTTTGCTAAACCTTTTCAGCCATGTTACCTTTTCTCTTTGCTATAACTAAAATCTCTCTTTTTCCAATTATATTATGGAACCTTTTTCAACCAAAACACATTACCTTTTTATTTTTTCTTACTAAAACCTCTGTTTTTCCAATTATATCACGGGTGTTTCTATTCAATAAAAATAAAATAATAATATCATAATACTAACTATTAACCGATTACCTTTTAGCTAAAACGTATCATTTTTTCCATTTTTTTAAAATTAAATTCCTTTTTTTCCTAGAAATATCACGGGCAACATTAATATCTCATTTTCTAAAAATACTATGAGCAATTTATTTAGTAAAATGACATAATTAAATTATAATTACTGTAAACTATTCAATTACCTCTTTCACATAAATCATGTAGCTTTTTTAATTTTCATGTTACTTTTCTATTTTTTCTAACTAAAATATCTATTTTTTCAATTATATCACAAGCGATTCTATTTAATACAATAAATTAATAATATTATAATATTACTAATTAAACGATTACCTTTTTCAGGTAAAACGTATCATTTTTTTGATATTTTCTAACAACTAAAACCTATCATCTTTTCTATATTTTCTAACTAAAATCCCTCATTTTCTATAAATATCACGGCTAACATATATATATATATATATATATATATATATATATTATCAAATCATCTTATTAAAAAATTTAAGTCTCTAAAATTCATGTTTTAAAAAAAATAATTTAAATTAATAAAAAATTCATATAATATTAAAAAAAATCGGGTTTTAAGCTAGTATTATTAAAATTACAAAATATTACAAATATTTATGAAATGTTCACCAATATTCTATATTTCTATAGCAGAAAACACTATTTTACTGTAATTTCTCTTATAGAAGTTGAACAATTTTGCTCTGCTATACTATACACACAAACAAACGAGACATACATATAGGGTCGGCGAGCACAACACCAGATTAAATTTCATCTATTCCACCACCATCTCTATTACTATGGTAACAATTTAATTTATTGTCACTAATTTTTTAATTTAATTTAAATTTAGGGTTTGATGCTTTAATTTTAACTCTAACTAATCACTAATTAAGTTTGTTGATTCTTATTCAATTATTTCTGTATGTTGTGTTTGTTTTTATTCAGTTTTCGCAATGGATTTCGTTGATTATAATTTAGTTTTGTTCTGCGTTGCTTGTAGATTTTACTAGTCTTGTTTTTTTCGAGTTTCGTCGAGAATTAGAAGTGGAATTTTGGAGGTTATTTCGGGGAATGGGTTAGTTTGATTTTTTTGGTTAGGGTTTAGTAATGTTTGAACTTTGAATTTGCGGTTAGGGAATTTTGGAGGTTATTTTGGGGAACGAGTTCGTTTAGTTGTTTGGTTAGGGTTAGTAATGATTGAATTTGCGGTCAAGCGTCTATAAATGAGTATTCTAGGGATCGGAGGAAAAATATTTAGTTTGACTTTTATTGAGATTAAAATGTACGGTATCTATTGTGTTGGAGCGGAGAAAATTATTGGTTTGATGAGGTTTTTTATCTATCTAATATTCATATGTCGAGGTTATACTGTTATACGGTAGTAGCTTGGTTTGGTTGGTGAATATAATTAGAGGTGGAGGGAGGAGCGGATATTTGATTGTGTGAGATTTGGGAACAACATGGGTTAAGAAGTAGAAATTAGCGTTTATCTTTGATTTGGTGGGATTTAGCTCCTGGTTTAATTTTTATGAATGGAATAGAGGAGTGAATGCGAATTGTGGTGATTTATTTATGAGTCAGTGCTAATTTAATTTTTGTTGTTTCCAATTAATCTAGTGGATGATGTGAATAATGTGCTGAAACATGTTATGGGGGAATATACTATATTTTGGGATGTTTACATCTGTAGAGTGTTATCATGAATAACTTGGGGTTAATGAATGTTAAATGGTGAATTATGAGTCAGAAAATTGTTTGGATAAAATCAAGTTGAACACTTAAAATACAATGTATTTTTAATATGGAGATTCTGTGATGTGATTTTTGGAAGATTGTTGGTGCCAAATATTGAGCGAATTTTCAAGTCGAGCCAATTGTAGACTGTGTCATGCAAATAGCTTTGCATCTTTTTGTAACCTACAAACAACTGAAAGGTTTAAGTACCTCACTAGTCACTAGTATAAAAGTTCCCGCATTTATTTATAATTTTCGGAAAAATAAATTTGAGAAAACAAATTTATTCAGGTCCAAAAACAAATTTGTGGTGAAGGATCCTTTTAACCACATTATATAGATACACTGAATGCCATCACAATCAAGTACTTTGAAATAAATCACATATTTTTTTAGTATCTTCTGCCTTCTGGTATACTAATATGAAAATTTGTGATCGTATGCATTCGTGTAAGTGCTGATGAGTTTAGAAATACTTATGTTGCTGTTTTTTTCAATTTTCTAGGGCACCACAATGATGGATAATGTGTTGGCGCTTACAGATCATGTAGTTCTGCCTATAAGTGCGGTACTCAATGCGATCAAGGAGATCAAGAATGAAGGAAACGAACAAACTGATCCTTTAGTGATTACTCAAGCTGCATTAATAGGTGTGCCAGCACTCTCACCTGAATTTATTCTAATTTATCTTTCAGTCCTAGTTAAGTTTTGTTGTATGATATCATCAATACTTAGTTTACTAGTTCCCTTACAAAAATTGGTGTCAGTTGAAATGCCTAATACTAAGGTGCCTAGTGGCTTACAGTTTCCCTCTTCGGTTCTATCCTTTTTCTAATGTTGCTTCATTAGAGTGTCCTTTGTGCTAGTTTGCTTTTTGGTATCCAATCTGACATTTTTTGTATCATATGCCCTTAAAGTCACCTGACTTCTGTGTAGCCACCCTCTATATCTCTAAAGAATTTTTTTGCTTCTTTGCAATTTTTTTTAAACATTAGCATCTTGAGTGTGGTAGGGATAATAGTGGTATTGGTGATGATTATAAGGTGTATGATTTGCAGGCTCCTTGCCTGTGGATCCTTCCTCTGTGGATATTGTCATTTGCATCTGCCATACATTGGATTTTCTGGATAAAAAATTATTGGATGAGTTCTCTAGAGTGCTGAAACCTGGTGGACAGATCCTCTTCCAGACTTCACAATCTACCTTTGACCAGGTGGTAACGTACTGATTTTTTTGTCTCTTAACTTGGCGAATTTGTTTTGTTGATTATATTTTCCTTTTTTGCAGACAACCTCTAACCTACAGGGAAAGCTTTTGGTGGCGGGCTTTGTTGACTTGCAGACTGGTACAATGACATCAGCACTACCATCAGAGGTTCTGCAGCCTTTGACAGTGAGTACTTACATATTGAAGTGGCAAGACAGATCCATGTTCCTTCCTAGTCTTCTTATATTTTAAGTCCAATTTTTGCTGAGATGATGTTAAATCATGTGTTTACTGCTAGATTACATCACCATGCTTAAATTTCTAATTTTGTTTCCAATAGATAAAGGCCAAGAAGCCTTCTTGGAAGGTTGGCTCATCCTTCTCTATAAAGAAGGCTATGAAGAATTTGCCCAAGTTTCAAATTGATGATGATACGGATCTTATTGACGAGGATAGTCTCTTATCTGAAGATGATTTAAAGAAACCACAGATCCCACCTGGTAGGACAACAAGATTGTTTAGACCTCACAGTGTGTTATAGGTGTTTGGTTGTGCTCTTTTTACCTCTTTTAAGAGATGTTAGATGCATACAAACACCTAGAGTGTACTTATTTACCTCTTATAAGAGGTTAAAGTGCACCTCCTAACACCTGCACAGTGTATAATTTCTATGAGCTCACATTTTTTTGTGTTTGCAGTTGGTGACTGTGAAGTCAGCAACACAAGGAAAGCTTGTAAAAACTGCACTTGCGGACGGGCCGAGGCAGAAGAAAAAGTACAAAAGTTAGGACCAACTATGGACCAGCTGGATAATCCTCAGTCAGCCTGTGGCAGTGTATGCATTTTCATATCTTAGTCAATAATACAATTATGTGTTTGTCACTTCATATGTTACAAGGACCTTTATTATAGAATGTTCGTTGTCATTGATCTTTAAAAATCTGATCTACAACTTCAGTGTGGGCTTGGTGATGCTTTTCGGTGCGGTACATGCCCGTACAAAGGTCTCCCTCCATTCAAACTTGGAGAGAAGGTGAGTAATATTTTATCACCTTGATTTCATATTATCAAAGCATTATTTAAGAACAAATGTTTCTAATTATAGTCATTTGATATGCTACAACTCAATAGTAAAGATTAATCAATACGTTTATATCTTGCAGGTAGCACTATCTGGAAATTTTCTTGCAGCTGACATCTAAGTTTGTAGCCGGATGTTTAAATGATAAATTTCCTTGGGTGTTGTGATTGTTCTTTGGGTTATTGCCTTGTGCGGCAAGTGGTTTTTGTTCTTGTAGGGATGCTGGTCAGTTATGGGGCTGTTCCTAGCTGAGTTTTTGAATATGATATCTGCAAAGATAATCAACTTCAATTTTGCAAATTATTACAAGCCAACAAATTGTTTTGTTCATTTTCTTTATATCCGTTTTATGGGTGTTTTTATGCATAAAAAAAACGGAAGCTCTGCCTATACTAACAAAGACGGGAAATATTAAATGACAAGTAATTTTGATTAATGCACGTTTCACAGTTGATTGATTGAGTGTTATGGCTTTGCTCATACTTCTATGCACTGGTTCTATTGAAGTTTGGGTTCGGTTAGTATGTATATTCGTAGGCAGGACGGGAGTTTGAGATTTTGTAAAATATATGCAATTTTAAAAATTATTTGTTTATCTTGTTTGGTAAATAATTTTATCTTGTTTGGTAAATAATTTTTCTTTTTGGAATTTATGTTAATAAAATGTTGTTGACTTTATATATCCAAATGGAAATTACCAATCATAATTTGAATAAAGGTCCCCAATATCACAATTTCAAGATAAATGATCCTAAATATCACAGCTCAAATACTTGGTCCCAAATATCACTCCAAAACACTATTTCGTTTAGCGTTTTCAGATATTTTTTTTTTTATTTAGAAGTCGCTAGATCGTCTAGCGTTTCAGGGGGCAGGGATGAACGTTGCACACAAAACAAAAGTTCGTGTTGCGTTTAGGGTTCAGAACGATGGGTAAATTAGCGTCAACTGTGTAACAAAACTTAGTCTAGCGTTTTAGTAGCATAACAAAATTTAAAATAGCGTTTTCACATCTTAATACTATGCATACTTCAACTAAACAATACAATTTAATATATTATTTAATAATTCAGTTTTTTAATTAAAATTTTAAATTAAAAAAATACAATTTGAATTAAATTTAGGGGTTGAACAATTAACTTTAAGGGTTCAACGTTTCCATTTTGGGTTTTAAAAATATTTAAAACGACGAATAAACCGTATACGAACTTAGGGTTTAGGGTTTGGGGTTGTTTACAACCCTAACTTATCCTTAGCGTTTAAAAATCAGGCCGCCAGATTCAATTTTTTTATTGAAAATTTTAAATTTTAACAGTATTCCCTCAGGATTTCAACGGTTAACCTTTGGGGTTCAATAATTCCATTTTGGGTTTAGAAATATTCGGAACGATGAATAAATCGTATACGAGCTTTAAAAAATATAAATTTATATTTTAATTAACCATTTATAAAAAAGTTTTTTAATATTTTTTTAAATATATATTAAGGAAAAAAATATATTTTTTTAAATATATATTTTCCAAGAATTTAAGTGTGTATATAGCATATATTACTAATATTATGTTACTTCAGTAGTATAAAGCTTTCTTGTTTTATTTTTTCTTAATTACTACTGAGGCGGGCCAGTTGAATCATGCCGGGCTAGTCCTCTAATAAATTATTAGTACTACTACACACTAGTCAGCTCTGCTTTAACACATACTAGTCCATAAACGCTATATTAACCTTTGTTTGAAGTGTGAAAACGCTGAATTAGCTAGCGTTTTTAAAATTTTAAAAAAAAGTAAAATCTTGCAAAACGCTAGATGTCATAGCGTTATAAAAAAATATCTTAAAACGTTAAATGATCTTGTGTTTTGAAGTGATATTTGGAGCCAATATTTTGAATTGTGATATTTGGGATCGAGGACCAACACCCCATTAGAATAACTTTTAAATACCGACATTAAAGGGAATAATTTATTTACACAATATTTTATAAAACCATTGAATGAATTTGGGGACAAATGACAACGAGAGAAATGTCCACAACATGAGAAAGAACGCAGACCAAATGTCCACAATTTTCACCCTTGTTTACAATATGGAATTATCTTAGCTTTACCAGGACCAGAATTGCCATGAAACTTCTTGCTTTTTGTTCGTTTTCTTGATGAAAAATATATAGAGAGAGCCTATATAAAATCATAATCGATGGATTTCACAGGTTCGTCAAATGCAGAGTCTTCACAATCCTCCGGTGACTCTCCTGAAGAATCCTCCAAGGTTTACCAAGTTATTTATAAAAGATTGATTGTGTGATTATTTCTTGAAATGGTTTGTTTATATACACATACATATGAACAATGCATGCAATCGTTTTGTTGATAATTTATAGCACCATAAATTTACTACCTAGCATTTTTCTACCATCAACTTTGAGTTATGTTTCTTTTACAATCTTTAGTTTCTTTTTAATCGTTGTGCTTTTCTTGCATTTTATGTAAGGAATTTCTTGTTTTTCATTTGGAAAATGTCATTGGCAGCCTTGTACCCTTAACTTCTAAAGTAGAGGATGTAGGGTATAAGCCAATGCATCCAGTACTGATGCGACTTATATACCCTTAACCTCTTGTTACTAAGAATACCGGGTAATAGACTAATAGGGTATCCAGCTAAATGATGATAAGAAAATTACCGTCTCCGTCATTTTTTCCCAATGAGTTCGCATGATAATTTTGATGTAGTAGCTCCATCGTTTGATTACGTAGAAGTCTTATGTTGTGTGTATTGACTGCAAAGGAAGTCATGTTAGAACATCCACTATTGTCAAATGCAAAATCAGTGGCGTTTTATTGTGAGACCAGTGGGATTACAAGAACCTGCCTAAGTGCTTGAAACACAGCTGATAATGGAACGTAATATCCATAAAAGTTACAAGGATGATTGAAGTTACGTTTAATTGTGAAAACCTACCATACAATATTAAAGGTATTCTTACTTTTGAACTGTGAGCGTAAATACTTTTGCCTTTCCAACTCAGCTTGTGTTGTACATCAACCAAGGGAGTGATCTAAAGGTGTAGCTCAGACCTCTGAATACTTAGTTGCTTGAAAGCAATACACTTGTAAGAAATAGCAGGTCCAGTGTGACAGTTGTCTGTGTTTTTAATATCTGACCATATTAATGCAACTCTACGAATTTTTGTTCAAAAAAGCATTATGTTGCAACGACAATTGTGATTCTTAAGTGATTGTCCAACTGCAAGACTTAAGGGGTCCTGTATTTTCCCTGCATGCCATCTTATTGATATGTTTTCATGTAGGAGGAACATGTAACGTCTGTAAGTGAGGATTATGACGCAACCTGCTGGGGCTGTGGCCTTCACCTTACCGTTTCCCCTTATGAACCTGCTTTCATATGTGGCTGGTGTGGAGCTATAACTAACCGTAATGCATCTAAAATTGAAAGCAAGTACTTGTGGTGGAGACGTGTACGTGATCGATGCTTTGTTGGTATCCTCTCAGTGTTCATGCTCTTAATGATGTGTAAGCATATAAAATTTCAAAATCCAATTGGAACATTAACAAAGTGGTGCATTATTATATTTTAATTTTCTGTTGTAGTGTTGCTGATATGCCATTTATTTGTATAATATCCCTCCGGCATGTGTGAAGCGTATATTGACATATGGGCTGGCATTCGAAAAAGAAATATGTATAGTTTGTTACTTCAAGATTTGTCTTTAACTTCTATTTGGAAATGGGAAGCTGACATTTTATCATCAGACTGCCCTTTAACTTTCAGTCGCATCACTGAACCAAAAAAAACTTGCAATAGTTTATATTTTTTAGTGTTGAAAATCTATTATGTATAACCCGAATATTAATGGAGCTGTTATGGAGCAAGGATGCAAGGTACTCCATCACTTGACCTTGACCAACAAATTCCAATTCTAACATGACCCAGCTAAATCTTTTATATATAAGGTAACGTAGATTGTCAAATAAGAGAAAAAGTAGAACATTCAAGAGAAAGAACCTAACAACAGAGGAAAAAGTAGGTGCAGACTGCATTATAGAAATGAGTTCTACAAGCTCAACTAACAGAATTACAGATAAGGAGAAAAATACATAAATGATTTGGTTGATGCTTTTGTCAATTTCAGCTTCAGTCAATGTATTATCTGTCTTTTGCTTCAGTTTTTGATCTCTTCGTCTTCCTTCACCTCTCTTGTTGTCCTCTTTTCTCAGTTTCTAATATAGGTTTAACAGTGATTTGCTCAATTACTGATTTTTTGACCTGACCCTTTTAGCTTTCCTGCAATCTGGTGAGATGGAGCTTAGGTGTTGCTTTCGTCAACTAGACAAATTATGTTAGACAGTTGAAAGTTAAGGGGAGTGGAAGGTTCTGAATATATTTCTTTGTGCAGCTATCATGACTGCTCAATATATATTTTTTAACTTGCAAGTTTTTTTTTTTTTTTTGGTTCAGTGATGCAATTAAAACTTGAGGGACAGTTTAATAACGAAACTGCCATTTTTTAGATTTCTTTCCTCCAAATTTTTTGAAATCTTGTTGAAGTTTTAATTTCCCTTTTTTATGAATAGTCACATATTTGGACTTTTTCTGTACTTCATTATCTATCATGACCATATTATCTTCTGTCTCTGAAAAATAATTCCGATCTACATCATACAGGTGGAGTTATCTGCGCAATATATCCGGTAGCTTTTTCTATCAGCTATGTTTGCGGGGCTACCCATTTTAGCATCTCGATAGTATTGGCTATAACTACTATTTCCACTTATTGCCTAGCAGCGTTTCAGTCTCCTGGCGCTCCACCACTTATATTATGGGGTAGCTACTCTGTGGTAGGAAGAGGGGGTCTTGAAAATTATACATACTGTCTCTATTGTAAAAAGCCAAAGTCTCCAAGGACTCATCACTGCCGTTCATGCCAAATGTGCGTCCTGGACATGGATCACCACTGTCCTTTTGTAAGTGTCCACTAGTTATTGTACATCCCAGAGAAATTTATATGCTTGCAACTAATAATTCGTGATCTTGTCCAACATCATTCTATGAGTGTAAAGAACAACTCTCAGAAATATTTTACTTAATTCTAGCTGAACTTAGGCAGTGTAGAACTTCCTAATCATTTAACTACACACATTGAAATGAATCAGCATCTAGAGTCAGCCACCGGATAATGAGCAGTTAAGTGGTTACCATAAGTTGTGAACCTGGCTCTTACTTTGTATATGTTGATGCCTATCTGGGGTTTGCTTTTCACAGTTCTATTTTAATACACAAGAATATACTGTTAAAACTTTTCGCATGATAATTTTAGACGAGAAGTTTTTCTGTTAATCTTTTTTTGATGTTGTTGTACTTACTGGTTTCTAGATTAAGGTCTTTGTTGTAATACTAGCTACTTGACTTGTATACAGATTGGTAACTGTGTTGGAGCTGCAAATCATCGAAATTTCATTTTCTTCCTCGTTTCAGCATTGACGGGTACTATTTATATCTCCATCATATCTGCTTATGCAGCAATCCAGATCTGGCCGCCAATAAGACCTATGCCTCCTGCTTCTTTGGATGACTTGGCTAGTATTGACTGGGTTATAGCGATATTGAAGGAAATTATTTTTGCTTTCTTCAACTCTATACTGCTTTTATCCGTAGAAGGAGTTGTGCTTGTATACCTAATAATTGCTAGTGTCTTTGTCGCAATTGGATTAGCTGTTCTTCTAGTTCAACAATTGTACTACATATACGAGGGAAAAACGTACTTGAATCATCTAATATCACAGGGTGTTGAGGACGGAATCAGTAATAGGGTTGAAGAAAAAGATGTTCAGAATCTTATTCGTTTCTTTAGTTGCCCATCCTCTGCGTTAAAATTTCTGCCATGTTTTTGGGGTCTCAAAAAGAGCCACAAGAAATGAAACTGGAACAAGGATGGTGGTTTCATCGAGATGTAAATTTTCAAAATGGCTGTGCTATCATGCATGTGTATATTTTACCAGTGTATATGTTGTAAAGTTGGATTTTAGCACAATGTAGAAATAGAAAGATTTATACAATTTTGCCTAGTTTGATCTATGCTCTGTTTACTGTCTAATTTGGCCCGAGAAATCATTAAAAATTTGTTCTATGCCCTAAGTAGTATTTACTGTCTAATGTTTTCTATCTGTTCAAAATCATGTTTTGAATGTGTGACTTCTTGTTTATGCTAAGCTCTGAATAAAAAATTATCCACCAGAATTACAAAAAACATAAAACAAAATTTACTTGATGGTATCTATCTTTTATTTTTGTCAAGTACAATCTGACTATGTTTTTCTGAGGCAGTATCTTGGAACTAACAAGTGTTTACTGTAAAAAGGAAAACAATCCTATGGAATATATGGTTTAATTGAGAAATAGGGAAAAAAAAGAGTAAAATATACTGATAATAAAAAGCATTTCAATTTTACAAGGAATCAGCTTGTGAACCTCATTGTCCCACTCTTATCAAGTCTTGTAAGTTGAAGATAAGGTTACCTACCACAAGGAGGAAGAGAAAGAAATGGCAGAAGCAGCTGGGCATTGGATCATCTCATCGAAAAGCATGAACATAATTCCGAAAAGCTTGTATCCAACAGAAACCAAAACACTACAGCTGCTTTGCCAATCCTCCAGAATCAATGCCTCCATCAAAAGAGATGAATTTCCATTGGTAAGGCTTCCCACGACACCCGCACATTATTAGTACAGCGGGTCTCCTTTTAGAGGTTTCATGCATTAATATTAGTAGTGCACAAGGCAAAAAGCTTTAAAGCTCTGCATTGCATGTAAATTTATTTGTTTGTAATTATAATTTATGAAGATAAGCAAGAAGTATCAGCAGCGAATGCCGAGACATCTGATCAAAATCTCAACAGCAGAAGGTAGATGGCAGGGGAAGTGGAACACTGAATACATTTTTTCACTAAGAGACCTTCAGTTGCAAGATTTAGCAGAAGATGGAAAGGGAGAAACAAAGGTCTCCATTTCTCTCTGTGTTGATAAGGTCATCCCCTCTTTCTTTTTATTTTTGCCTTATTTTTTTTTTTTCAATTTATACTTTCTGTAGAATTGTGAGATTGATGAAGAATGTTTAATTTTCACAGCATGCCAGTTTTGGGCTCTCAGTGGATGGAAGGATCAGTACCTACTTTACCAGAATCTGCTGCAATTGCTCCCTTCCATACTGCAGAGAGGTATTTGCATACTTAGAGTAATTATCAGTGTTCCTGAAATTATTGAAGTTTATTAGTTAAGCAACTATCATGTGTTAAGCTCATCACATATGCCATGTGTTGTTGCTGGGGTTATTTATGATAAACGGTCTTTTCTCTCTACCTCTTAGAGTAGAGGTAAGGTGTGCGTACTGCGTACATCTGATTCTACTAAACCCTGCTCTACAAACAGGATCCACTGGGAAGGACTATTTATTTTATGTAGAATGAACAGAAGCAAATGGTAACCTATATGTGTTTGCCCATATATATTCAACCCTGTCCATTACTCCATGATTTTTTGTGCACTTTCAGATTGACACAAATTTCAATGTGTGGGTTTTGCCATCAAGCAGAGACAACAGCTCAACTCTTCCGGAAATTGGCGGAGATGATCCATCATTAAGTCTCCGAGCTCTATATTTACATGACACTCACTTCTTTGCAGATGACACATCTGAAATACAAAAGAACTAACATTTTGTATTCTACAGGTGATTTACGTTAACCCTGGATGTGAAGCAGACCTCGATTCATTAGTGCAAGACACGATCAGGCTGACAACCTCAGTAGAAGTATAAGAAGGCTTTTAACTTCTAAATCATGCAACTCCAGAATTGGTTCTAGGTTTCTGCATGTTGAGAGTATCTAACTGACTTACAATGCATCTGCAGGAAACATGTTCAGAGTTGTGCAAGAAAGCTGAACCAAAATTAATCCGTAAGGATATTGTACGCGTATTCATGAAATAAAAAATAAAATGCCTTATTTAGCTAACAGACTTGTCCCATACACTTGCAGATATTAACAAGCAAAAACCTGCTTCAATAGATAAGAGGTGGTCCAGGTTACTGGAGTTGCGAAAAGCATATTCATAATATAAACCAACACGAGAAGTTTCTGAAGACATCAAGTTCCACTCTTGGAATACAAGGAGCTCTTCGGACTGAACCAGCATCTTGATCAACACTTGATGCGTGTGTACATGTAAAGCTACTTAAAGACCCAGAACAATGAATGTGAGCCAGAATGTTGTACTGAACTAGACAGAACAGAATTTCACCTTCTATCACAAATTTGTTGTACTGGGGAAACTCCTTAAAACATTAAATATGAGTCTGAGTGCTGTAATGTATTACTCCTACATGATAAATAGATTCGAGACCATTAATGCGCATGTTCTGTTAAACAAATTTGCATGAACTATGAGATTGATATAGACTACTGGCTAGTGACTACCCCATCAGAATTGAGCTGCTGCTCCTTGCCACGAAACCAAAAAGTACATGAAACGAAAGTATACAAGCCCGGTCTATTAACAATATTTTATGCATAGAAAGTTCGAAATAATTTTTTGTCACTCTACAGACAATGTCGGATCGATGTACACTACTAATCGGAAGTCCAACATACGGAGTAATATAATATGAGCAGTGTATTAAAAATCTCACAAATATAATAAAACAAATTTCACCCCAGGTCAATGCATAGATGTATTTAGAATAGCCAACAAGAGCAAAGTTATTAAAATTAGATCAGAGAATAAGTGAAAAGAGACACACAATGAAGAGGGCTTATGCTACTTCCTTAATACAAAACTTTCCTTTTCGATTTCTACGAGATTCTTCTTGTTTTCTTACATCATTCTATTTCCATGCTCATGTTTCATTCTCCACTAACATTAACTCTAACCTTAATCCTAATCCTAGTCTCAAACCACATTCTCCTTATTCATCAAATCCAACTTATGCTCAACTTCAACAATTACTCGTTCATAAATCCACAACCGGTTTCGATAAACTCGACAATGCACTTGTTGTGTTCGATAAAATGCTCCAAATGAAACCTCTCCCGTCTGTTTTCGACTTTACTCGACTACTAACTGCTCTTGTTAGAATGAAAGAGCACTCTGTAGCTGTCACATTGTTTAGAGATATGCGTGTTTTAAGCATTCCAGTTGATTTAGTTACGTTTAATACTGTTATTAACTGTTGTTGTCGCTTAAATAGTGTCGATCATGGGTACTCTTTGCTGGCTTGTATCATGAAGCGCGGTTTTCGCCCTGATGTTTTTACGTACAACATTCTTATAAGGGGGTTGATTTCGCAAGATAGAGCTGTGGAGGCTGAGCAATTATTTAAGAAACTTCTTAGATTTAAAGAAATTCGACCCGATGCAGTTACTTATACTACCTTTATTGATGGACTTTGCAAGAAAGGTCAAACAGCTATGGCTGTTACGTTGTTTAGGTATATGGAGAAAAAAGGTTGTAAACCTAGTACCGTGACTTACAATACAATTATTGATTCTTTGTGTAAACACAGATTGGTAGATCGCGCATTGGGTCTCCTCCGTGAAATGACTAAGAAAGGCATACTTCCGAATGTTATTACTTATAGCTCTTTGATTCAAGGCATGTGCGACTTCAACCGCTGGCAGGATATTAGGCAGTTGCTAAGAGAGATGGATGTGACGGACATCTCTCCAGATGTCCATACTTTTAATATATTGATTGATGCATATGGCAAAGAAGGAATGATAGACGATGCAAAAGATGTGATGGAAATAATGATTCAAAAAGGCTTACATCCTAATGTTGTCACTTATAGTGCACTCATGGATGGATACTGCTTGCGGGGAGAAGTTGATGAAGCATCAGCAGTGCTCGAAACCATGATGAGAAAGGGAATAATGCCCGACACTCGTGCCTATAGTATTTTGATCAAGGGTTATTGTAAAAAGATGAAAGTGGACAGAGCAATTGATATCTTCCAACAAATGCCCTTGGAAGGTTTGATACCAACTATTGAGACTTGTAGTACTATATTGCAAGGTTTTTTCCACACGGGTAGACATGTTGAAGCGCGTAAATTTTTCAAGGAGAAGATGATAAACCAAGGTCTTAATCTTGATAATGTGACATATCGTATCTTGTTGCATGGTCTTTGCCAGAACAATTGTGTTGCTGAAGCACTTTCCATTTTTTACACTATGGAATGCAGTGGGTTGATTCCTGACATACATATTTACACCATTCTGATTGATGGATTGACTAAAAGTGGACATCTTGAAAAAGCAAGAAGTCTTTTCAAGAGCCTACCATTAAGAGGTTTGCGACCTGATGTCAAGGCATACACAATGATGATCAAAGGATTTTGTCAAGAAGGATTACTCGATGAGGCGAATGAACTATTTGTGGAAATGGAAGCTAATGGTTGCTTACCAAATGAGGTCACGTTCAACACACTCATCCGTGGTTGTTTTTACAATAAGAAGTACAATGAAGCAAGTGTACTCATAAGTGAGATGCGTGCTCGCGGCTTCTCAGCAGATGCATCTACCACCTCCGCATTACTGGACTTACTTGAATCACAAGAACAGGATCCAGGTCTTCTTGTTTTGCAAAAGAAGTTATTGCCATAGATATTAGAAAGTGAGAGTTTGGCAAGGGGTACATAATATTTTCGAAAGTCCAACATTTTGTAAGAGTCTGGAATCAAATTTGCAGGTAGTTACAATCATGATAGTGGGCATGTAATGTAGACAGGCTCTACTACTATCCTGTCAAATGTCATTCGTTGTAAAGTTTGCACTATTCCTACTGAGTGTATTTTCTTCTGTGTACTAAATTACAAATGGTTGGGGTAAATTTCGTATAATCTTATCAATTAGTAAAAGTTAGAATGGAGGTCCTTTGTTGTGTTTGCATCGACACTTTGTCTATAGTATGTCGATTTTTTCTAATGTCTTCAGACTTCAGTACATGAGATAAATTAAAGACTTGTATATTTCGATGTAGTCTGGAATCATCTATCCAAAGAAATATAGTAGTTAGAAGTTAAGCTACTCTCTGGAGTCCTTCATCTATTCGACAATAATGCACTTCCGTTTCTAATGTATTCTGAGCACTAGTACTTTATAATGTTTATGTTTTTGTTATCGAACACAACTTTCTGTTAGGGTCGTCAAACGGATATTTCGGATACGGATACGGGTAATTTTTTTGGGATACGGATAATATCCTAATTTTTTCGAATACGAATACGTATATTTCGGACGGATATTCGGATATTTCGGATATTTTTTTACAGCAATATATAAATGATGATATATATCATATTTAAAGTTTATTAATATAGTATATAATATATTAATATGATATATGATATATTAATACAATATATTAATATATTATATAATATGATATATGATATATAATATATGATATATTAATATATTAATATATCAGAGGATATATAATATAATATATAATATAATATATTAATATATTAAAATATTAATATAATATATTAATATATGATATATAATATATAATATATTAATATAATTTATTAATATAATTTATTAATATAATATATTAAAATAATATATTCATATATCATATTTATAACATATAAATCTTTTAAAAATGTCTACACTTAAATATATCTAACAAAAATATATTAATTATTGAATAAAGACATATATTAATATATTATAAATTTTAAATATTATATATAAATATATATTAGTTATTACATTTTCGGATACGAATATGTCGGATTCGGATACGGATAATATCCTAATTTTTCGGATACGGATAATATCCTAATTTTTCGGATACGGATTCGGATATTTCGGACGGATATCCGGATATCCAGATTTTTTTGACAGCCCTACTTTCTGCGAGAATCGGGGAATTTAATTTTTGCATTGTTCACAGCAGAGGAAGTAAAACTAGAAATCCTACACACCATTAAGACTTACCATGTCACGGTTCGATTCCATTGAGAAGTACGATAGTAAGAAAATAAATATACTGTCATACTCGGTCGGTAGGTACAAGTGTGGGATACCGGAATATAAAAAAGAAGAAGAAATAACTAGAAATCCCCTGTTATCCCCTGTCATGACTCAAGATGTAAACAAGGCCAGAGTTTTGCACAATATATCTGTCCACAAATCTTTTTCTTTTATAAAGATTTGACACCCTTGCAACTTTTTCAACAGATTAATCTTGTAGTGACCCACATGGCCACATATACTTTATTTTACCATAGTCTTAATTTTGTTTTTTTTCAATATTTTAATTTAAATTATGACTAAGTTAACTTAACTAAACTAAGAGCAAGTCCAATAGATTATTTAAATGAATTCCTAAAACATTTTTAATGAATTTGATTTGAATATGCATTTCAATAGTTTCCTAAATGTTCCTTAAAAATTAGAACATGTCTTCTTTTTTTTTTTTCTTTTTTTTTTTTTTTTTTTTGACATAAATCGTACTTGCATTAATTAGAAATGATCACTTTCGAGTACAAGATTAATAAAAGAATGAGTGACAGACCACTCTCCATAGCCTGACATAGAATATGTGCAGCATTTGCAAGCAAAAGAACCACACGATTCGCAGACCGAAAATCGAAAACTCCTAGCACTTGATCAATGTGCTTTAGTGATTTAGTCCAAGAAATGACTTTCCGAAGGCTAATGGCTTCAACATCTCGTGATTGCCAATTACCTTCTATCTGACAACAGCTAACTCCATCTTCCTTCCGATCCTGAGCTGCAGCCAACACACCAAACATTATAGCAAAAAACACACCCAAACAAAAACAAAACTCGCCACACAGACGAGACAAACAAAACTCGCACACAGACGAGACGAAGAACACGCCAAAAAGCGAGACGAAGATCCAAAATCAAAGTCCTCGGAATAACACCAAATTTTGATATGATGTTAAGGAGGAGAGTTTGAATCTCAAGGTATTTTTTATTTTTGGAATCGGTCTCAAAACCAAGATAGATCTGAGAAATAAATTCTAAAATTTTTGGTTTTGATTCGATTTTTATTGAAAGAAAAGGAACAAAAGCAAAGTAGAAGGGATTAGATGATTGGGGGAGGAATGGAGAATGGATGGATGGGGAAATAGATGAAGATGGAGAAAAGGGCAGTGGTTATGGTGTTTAAGGGAGGTCGACTCTCATTGGGTTTGTACAGAGAGAGAATCCCAGTCCCAGTAGAACATGTCTTTTATTCCTTATGTTAAAGGCATTCCTAGATCTCATTTATTTTATTTTCACTAATAAAATATTCATTTTCCTCATGTTTTAACATCTTTTATTCTTTTTCATTTTCTCTCTGTTTTTGATATTATAATAATAGGAAAATGCTAATCATAATCCTTAGGATTATGATTAAGAATTTAAAAATTTTATATTTTCAACATTTATTCGTAATTATTTAATAATTAATTTTTTGTTTTACAATACTTTTTTAGAATTAGAGCTATGTTTAACATCAATATCTATATATATATATATAAAGGAGGGTACACAGGAGTTTAGGTGGCACTCTAAAATCGTCTCAATCTATTTTTCTAATTTTCTAGAATTTTAGAATTTAAACACTAATAAATATAAAATATATAAAATATCATTTAACATATTAGAAGTAGAATAGGTGTTCGAATTTATAGAGAAGAAAATTTCGAATTTATAAGGAATACATATGATTAGAAGTTCTATTGGAAGTAGAATAAGTATTTATTAGAAATATGATTAAAAGTTCTATTCGAAGTAGAATAGAAGTTCGAATTTATAGAGAATAAGAGTTCGAATTTATAGAAAAAAACATATAAATTCGAACTAGAATTTATATATATATATATATAAAGGAGGGTACGCGGAAGTTTAGGTGGCGTTCTAAGATCGTCTCAATCTATTTTTCTAATTTTCTAGAATTTTTTAATTTTAAACACTAATAAATATAAAAATATCATTTAACATATTAGAAGTAGAATAGGTGTTCGAATTTATAGAGAAAAAGAGTTCGAATTTATATTTATAGAGAAGACATATGATTAGAAGTTCTATTGAAAGTAGAATAAGTATTTATAACGCGATTAAAAGTTCTATTGAAAGTAGAATAGGAGTTCGAATTTATAGAGAATAAGAGTTCGAACTTATAGAAAAAACATATAAATAAAAGTTCTATTAGAACTAGAACAAGTGTTTGAATAGATAGAGCAGACATATAATTAAATATTTTATAGAAAGTACGATCTTCTTAAATTATATGATTAGAAGTTCTTTTGAAAGTAGAATAAGTATTTGTAAGTCATATGATTAAAAGTTCTATTAGAAGTAGAATAGGAGTTCAATTTTATAGAAAAAACATATAAATAAAAGTTCTATTAGAACTAAAATAGGTGTTTGAATATTTGGAGCAGACATATAATTAAAATTTTTATAGAATTTTAAACACTTATAAATATAAAAATATCATTTAACATATTAGAAGTAGAATAGGTGTTCGAATTTATAGTGGTGAAGAGTTCGAATTTATAGGAAGATATATGATTAGAAGTTCTATTGTAAGTAGAATAAATATTTATAAAGCATATGATTAAAAGTTCTATTGAAAGTAGAATATAGGAGTTCGAATTTATAGAGATAAGAGTTCAAATTTATAGAAAAAACATATAAATAAGAGCGACTCAAAATGTATTTAACGAGAAGACGACTCACTAGAAAAGATTGTATTAGCTATTAGAATTTGATATTGATGTCATAATTTTTTTTTATTGTTCGATTTTATGGATAAAAAATATTATATAAGTCTTTATAATATATGTTAAAGTTGAGATTTTGATTTTAATGAGAGAGCGGCTCAATCGAAAGAATCGTGTTTAACAAGAAATCGATTCATTAGAAAAGAATATTTAATTATTAAAATTTAAAATTAATATTACAATATAACGTAAATGTATTAATTTTTTTAAAAAAATTTTATAACGCCGCCGCGAAGTACGGCTTTATCGACTAGTTATGTTTAAATAAATACATTACGAGAGTCAAATATTTTAAACAACATATCGAATTTGGATATAAAAATAGTGGGTGAAGACGACAACGGAGCGCTAATCCGGCGGCCCCCAACAAACGTGGGCCCCACTCGCCTACGAACAACAACAACTCGCCTGACCCCAACTCAGTTGAGTTGAGTTGAGTTGAGCTTCACTCTCCGACAACTTCAACATACCTTGTACTTCATCTCTCTCTCAAACTGAACTAAGCTAAACTATATATGCATACATACACATCTTCTTCTTTGTATGTATAATAATTTAATTATTACATGTAAGTAAAGCTAGGGTTTCATCTAAAAAATGTCCCGGCAATCTACTTCCAACGCTGTTCACAAATCCAAGACTCTTGACAATAAATATGTAATCTCTCCTTTCTCTCTCTCCTCTCTCTCTCTCTCCCTCTCCCTCTCTCTGTCTCTGTCTCTCTCTCTCTCTCTCTCTCTCTCTCAATTGAACTTTTAATTGCTTATTTCTGTGAATATTATGTGATTATTCAATTGTAAGCTTAGCAGGAAATGTGATTTAGGGGTTTAATTTGTCCTTTGGGGTTTTCGATAACTTGTCTTTTTTCGATCGGTTGACTAGACTAATACTCTGTTATAATGCCAGTTGTACATAAATAGGCGAGAATTAAGTAGAGTAATATGCTTTATGATGTATAATGTCTGTGCGTATATGTGAATTGTGTAGAATTAAGCCTTTTATTCATGTTTTCGCTGCTGGAATGAACAAAGAAAAGTACACAAAAATGTTATGTGATGAATTGTGTTTGGTTTTATTATGATCGTAGTTTAATTGTTTTTGTAGCAGGCGTACTAGACTAATAATCGTTGGTTGTATGATAGTATGTAGGAATTTGCTTTTATTTACCATATGTATGTGTGTATATTTATTGTGTAGAATAAGTCTTTTTAATTTCATTACTGTGGATATGAAGAAAAAAAAGTGAATAAAAGTAATGTGATGTCTTTCATGTTCCATTTATCATTGTAGTAGAAAAGATGTATTACATTAAATCTTATTGTAACTCATTATAATGCCAGGCATACACTTATCTGAGCAAGTTTGTTTCTCTTGTTAATTTTTGAAATTGAATTTGAGTGAGGCTTTTATGGTTTAATTCAATGTTACTATATATATTATCGCATTGTTGTTTTTCGCTATTTAAAGATTGGACAGCAAAAAGCCTGCAAAAAGTCATGTAATAGATAAGAAAGTGATGCATGAAAGGCTTTTAATAGAATGGCATCACTAATTAGGATTTCGTATTTTGAAAATGTAAATTGTGGTAAATATTTCATTTCTTCGGCGGAGGAGTCGTACCAATATAATAATTGTAAATCAGTACAAATACTTTTATAGGCAATTACGTCATGAAGACTTGTAAGTCCGTAGTGTCTTGCATGAGTGTTGATAATGCAAAGAGTGACAGCTCAACCCCTACCTGTGTTACTAGTTACCTAGTTAGTCTACATGTAGCACTTGTGTCCTCCTTCAAGTATATTTACTGCATTCAAGTTCGGGTATCCTTTAGGTTTTTATTTGAGATGACACCTGCTTGTTAAAGTAATCTAGAGAACTGCAAAGCAAGCACGTTTTCTTGATGAGAGGTAGTTGTTATGTCCGTACACAAATTTATATTTGCACACAATTTTTAACCATATTATGAACTGCCAGAGAGGTAATCCGTGGAACTATCACAAACAGCTGTCAAATAAACAATACCCCAATGCAAATCCTTTTGTCATATCATTTACTTTCCAGCACTTTTTCATCTTTATAAAAGGTAAAGATATTGATAAACGTTAAAGCCGATGCCAAGAAGACCAGTAGTATGTATGAAGCATCAAATTTGATTACTACTATTATATGCTTAAGAAAGGGATCCGAGTTAGTATAATAGCTTAAGCAGTGTGTGCGTCTCGCTATCTCTTTAGATCCCTGAACTTAATATTCTTGATCTATTTAGCAAAAAAAAAAAAAAAAAAATTCTTGATCTACTTTTGTGGGAATTTCTAGCACAAACATGTATACAGTTAAGACGCTTTCCTTAATTCTTGATCTTTTTTGTAAACGATTTTTTTCAGATATAATTTTTGTCAGATATAATTTCTGGTTTCTAAATGTGGCATTTCTTTTTTAGATGCTTGGTGATGAAATTGGGAAAGGAGCTTATGGTCGTGTTTATAAGGGTTTGGATTTGGAAAATGGAGACTTCGTTGCAATTAAACAAGTGTCTTTGGAAAATATTGCTCAGGAGGATCTAAATATTATCATGGTATTATTTTTTGTATTGTGCTATAGCAGTAGAAACAAAGAAGAAAGAAAGAAGAGAATTGATGTAGCTTACTTCTCACTTTTTTATCTGTTATTTCCTTTAAGGGAGATTGGCAAAAAATTTCCAAGTAAATAATTTGAAAGCAACCTTCGTTATGTATTTGACTGACAAGCTGTTTTATTATGGGTTATCGCATCACTGGCGGGATGTATGAATGTTTCAGCAAGAAATTGATTTGCTCAAGGTAATTTTTTCATTTCTTTACTTTAATCTTCTATATGGTTTTGGTTTTAACTTATTTAAACTGTAAAATTTTTTTACTAATATGTACTTTGTAGGAAGGTTACTTATAATTTCTCATCCTGAATGTATTATTTTGGTTATTTGATGCACAATAAGCTCATGTGTCTACAGATGGCAGACCAGATGATACTTTTTTTATATTTTAATTTTTGAAACTACTGTGATTGTTTTTAAAACTTCACTGGACTGCAATTTATTATGTGACAAAACTAGAATGAGTGACCAGTATAAATCTCTTGCTTCTTAAAGCTTAAAATTTGTTTTCTTTTCTTTAAGACAGACAGGATTTTGTTACATTTTATGCAAGTATCTTTGTACTTTCTTGTCTTACATATGCACAATGCTTGACATATTATTTTGTGTTGGAACCATTTTGTTGATATGCGAATTTGCAGTCACCCTTGTTCTGTTAACATGAAAAGTTACTACTTAACCTTATACCTTTTCCTTTTTTTTTATTAAATTACAGAATTTGAACCACAAAAACATTGTGAAATATCTTGGATCTTCAAAGACCAAGAGCCATCTACATATAATTCTTGAGTAAGTACGCCAGAACTCTGTATTATTTCACCATATGAACTGGCGACATGGTAAAGTCGTGGTCAGATCTGGTATGGTTGAAGTTTTGTATCTTAACATGTCTTGTATAGTTTAGGGATATCCTTTGCCTCTTAGTGATATGAGGTTGAGGGTTCAAGCCTTAGTGGAGGCACGGGTGTGAGTAATTAAAATTCTGCAACTGACCATTTACACATAAAAATTCTTGTATTTATTTCTGGTTTTTGCATGTGCCAATTGTTTTGTAAAGGTATGTGGAGAATGGTTCACTTGCAAACATAATTAAGCCGACTAAGTTTGGGCCGTTTCCAGAATCACTGGTGGCTATGTACATAGCTCAGGTTTGTAGAATATCTCAAAATCTTTTTTTCTTCTTTTTTGTGCTTGTGTGTCTCTGCTAATTTCCTTACTCCCTATGCGTGGACAGGTTTTGGAAGGATTAGTCTATTTGCATGAACAAGGTGTAATACATCGTGATATTAAGGGCGCTAATATATTGTTAACTAAAGAGGTAGCTTCCCAATTATTTACCTTATGAAAAGCATATTGATATTTCAAGTTTATACTTTGTTAGGCAATGAGGCATGTGTAGATAGTTAATTGCATCCTTATCTACTTGTATGGATGTGATTCAACTTTGAGCTAATTGAGACAAGTCCTGCATATGTGTTCTTGCTTTCTCTCTCCCTTATGTCTTTTGTCGTTTTTGATTGCTTAGTCGTATTGTATCAAGGGGTGTTAGAGAAATGTGATTCAGATTACTTTCTAAACAAGTATTCAAGTAGTTAATCCATATTAATTTAGGGCACATAGATAGCATGCCATTGGATTGACACTGATAGAAAGGCCATATATATCAACTGATGTTTCATGTGGTATTGAGTATAATTTCAGTTTGCCTTTTTTTTTTTGGCAACACTTCGTTCAAATTTCCCCTTTCTGAATAACAACATTTTTAAAAGGGCTGAAGGGTTTCCCTCCCATCACATTGTTGTAAAATATCACACTAGTCTATCTTCTAGGTCTGCTTCTTTGAGTTGCTTGACTTATTATATGGTTTCAGGGCCTCGTGAAGCTTGCAGATTTTGGAGTTGCGACAAAGTTGACCGAGGCAGATATTAATACACATTCAGTTGTAGGGACACCTTACTGGATGGCTCCTGAGGTACTTCTCTTGTCATGGTGGAATCCTCTTGCTTTGGTTATATATATTTTCACTATAGAGCACACAAATGTTTTATGCTCAGTATTTATGTTATCCATCTCCAGTATTTGGTTCAAAATTCTGGGAACTGTCATTATCTTTTTGTCAGAGTCTCCTGATTGTATGTGCTGTGTATATTTCAGGTTATTGAAATGTCTGGAGTTTGTGCTGCATCAGACATATGGAGTGTTGGGTGCACTGTGATTGAGCTTCTTACATGTGTACCTCCATACTATGATCTTCAACCCATGCCAGCTCTGTTTAGGATTGTGCAGGTTCTGTTATATACCTTATAGTATGTTTCCATGATGACGAAGTACTATTAGTTCTTAAGCACATTTTTTTTAATTGTAGCTGAAAGCTGTTATTTGTGTTGTATTATTTTGTTTCCTATTATCCTCCTTTACTGAATGAGTGACCTGCAATGAACATGCTTGAGACTATATTTACCTGCTGTATGGATTGACGCTGGATGTCCCCTTGTTTGACTTATTTCTTTTGAGTATTGAAACCTCTAATATTTTGTCCCTGGATTGGCAAGCAGTCCTGAACCTCTTTTCTTATTAATGTAGGATGAGCAACCTCCAATACCAGACAGTCTCTCTCCTGCCATGACTGATTTTTTGCGTCAGTGCTTTAAGAAGGTTAAATATCGAGTCTCCATTTATTAATTATAACTCCTGACTTTCATTTTATTATGTGTTATGCTTATGTTATCATGAACTGGACTCACTGAAGGGAAATAGATATTAAGTAAAAACAATTCGTGTTTCAAAAATAATGAAAAAATGTTGCTTTTCTCTGAATTCTCTAGTGCAACTATTTACACTAAGCAGTATATTTCAGGATGCTAGGCACAGGCCTGATGCTAAGACATTGCTCTCACACTCTTGGATACAAAACTCAAGGCGTGTGTTACAGTCTTCACTTCGGCATAGTGGAACATTGAGGTAGACATCGAGAATTTTCCTTACTTGTATCTATCCATTTACTTTTTCACCTCTCTCTTTCCAATTTTCCTCCCACCGCCGCGAAAGCATTGTATAATATATAAAATTATCTTTGCATTCATAATTGAAGAGAACTGTAATTTAGCATGAGAAGGTGTTATATTATTTGCCAAAATGCAGTGCTGTGCTGCAATTACTGTGATTAAGTATCCTCTACCAGTTATATGATATGTGTTTTTCTTATAATATATCTTGAAGCTAGTTTAATGACTTTGTGTTTCGGTTTTTCCTTTTCGAGCACTGTATACAAATATGTATTATATCAGTAGCTTCACATGTTTAACCTCCTTCTTGTCCTGTAGTTTAAAACAGGTAAGCCATATTTTTAAGTAGTCAGAATTGGTACCGGAGGCCACTTGCATTCTTATTATCTACATTTTTTCCGTAGGAATTTGTCGCTCCCTCTATATATATACATATAAATATAGGTGTAATCGTTCAAATGAGACCATCTCTATAGTGAGGCTGTGAGACCAAATGCTGGACCTTACTTATTACTTTATGTGTGTGTGTGTGTGTGTGTATTTTATTATTTATTGAAGCTTGATCTGTTCATGTATAAGTGAGTTGAACTTAGATCTTGATTTATGCCAACTGTGATTTTTTTAGTTAATGTTTCACATATTGGACGAATGAAATATGGTCACAGAGTTCTCATAATAGATGTGGTTGCCTATTTGTTATTATTTAATTGAAATATAAAACTGCTGTTTAGATGTTCTGCAGTTAATTTGTTGGAGGTAATTTATTTGTTTAGTTAGCTGATTTTTGTGAGCTGTGGGAAGAAAGGGCTTCTGAATGATGGGTCTAGGAGAACTGGGGGAGGGGTTTGATAAATTGAAAATTTAAGAGATTTATATATTTTTGAAGAATGGATTGTTCCAGCAATTGCATTGTGCAGCTTTTAAAGGTTGTTTGTTGTTTGCCCAATTAATGAGCTAACATGCCATATTGGTGAAGTTCCTTTTCTCTACATGATTGTTCATATGGTTTGCAGAATTAAGGAGGAAGATGGTTCTGCTGATGCGGAGACATCAAATGGAGATGATCACGGAAATGTTGAAGACCCTAACACACTTAAAGCTAAAGTACATTTTTCCCTAACTTGAAACTATATAGTTATATAATATAATATATGCTCTTGCCTCTTGCTACGAGTCAACTCCTCATCCACATTTATCGTCCTACTTAAAACTTCATTCTTTCCGCTCTTTGTCCTTAATATATCTTATAGGATCCATGAGGAGTTGTGTAAGTGCGCAATTTGGGATCCATGAAGTGTAATAAATGTGCTATGTTTAGAGTTCACCTATAACATTTCTTTACGTAATGCATGGAGTCAGGGGCTTCTGTTAGGAGCTTCTAGGATTCGCCAGAGAGATGTATAATAATTTCCTCAGCACGTTGTATAGTTGTTTACTGTGTTCTAGAATAAGGGGGGGAGGGCTGCTACTTCTGGCTCTCAGAGTCATCCATCAAATTTTGGTGCTACTGCTTTCATAGTTGTGCTGCTTGATCAGGGCAGATTATGCTTTTGTAGCATGGTTTTTCAAATTTTCATATGTTCATTTTTCTGTATTCAGGATTATCGAACAGATTCATTGTCTAGAGAGGCCACTGCTGTATTTGATAAATCTAGTGAAGATAAAGATGCCAAACATGATCTTCCTGAGGATATAGATGCAAATCCTGAAGAAGAGATATCATCTGATCAAGTTCCTACCTTAACACTCCAAGAGAAGTTGCCCATAAACTCTGGTTCTATTAAACTATCTTCTAATAGCGAGGCAGCTACATTAACAGAGCTGCATGAGCCATCTCAGTCGCGTACCCAGGAGAAAATGCTTACTAATGGTGACTTGGGATCACCTAATTCCAGAAAGAAAAATATTCTTGCCAGAAAAATAGAAGTGAAAGGAAATTCTTATGTTGAACTAGGGTCTTCAACTTCTGCACTGAAGAGCCACGATCACAGTCCCACAAAGGTGAGTCCCGGGATCACTTATTGCTTGCTACTCAAAATATTGGGGTTGACTGAATGGTGTACCAACTACTTTCCACTTGAAAGACCCTTGCATAACAAACCCTTCTGACTCACTAAAATTACCGAGTATTAATAGGTCAACTGTTTCTAGTGTTTTGGGTGCTATTGTTGTTATGTGACAATCTTAAAGTAAATTTGATGATGTGCAATTTGGCTGTATCGTTTACTTACAATATTTAAGTTTTATAAAACCTCATTTTTCACCTAATTCGGTTTTTTCTAACTGTGAACAAATAATTTTCAAGATAGCTTTTAGAATTGAGTGGCCAAGGACACTAGAGACAAAACTCGTGACCTCCTATTACTTCCTTAATTACACACATACATATATAAAATAATTTTGGGGATATGTATGAAGCAGAGATCATCTCATTTTGCTTCATTTTAGCATATAAACCAAAGAAGTGCACTCATCTTATAATAACTGTTGCAAGAATATGGATGTTGAATTTGTTTTTGCTACTTATTAAAATCTGGAATGACCCATGCGTGAAGGGTCTGAAGGCATCAATAATCTCTGGAGATAATGAGCTGAGTAAATTTAGTGATAGTCCTGGTGATGCTTCACTGGAAGACCTATTTCGTCCGTTGGATAAAACGCTGGAGGATCAGGCAGCTGAAGCCTCAACATCTGCATCCTCTTCACGTATTACTCAAGGCAATGCCTTTACCGCAGATGAAGGGAGGAATGACTTAGCAACAAAGTTAAGGGCCACAATTGCTCAGAAGCAAATGGAAAACGAGTCAGGGCAGACAAATGGTGGTGACTTGCTTCGTATAATGATGGGTGTGTTGAAAGAAGATGCTATTGACATTGATGGTTTGGTAAGATTTGTGGCAAATTTGATTACTGTGCCAAATTGTTCAATTTTATTTACTTTTACAAGTATAAAAATCAATGAAGGATTATTACCTTATTGCTTAAAATTAAAATTATGTCTGACCTCTTTTTGTAATTGTTAAATTATTAGGGCTTTGATGATCAGATGCCAGCAGAGAATCTTTTTCACCTACAGGTACTCACTTTCCCATGCTTATTCACAGTGTAAGGAAAACTGACATGCTACGTTTCTCATGACCTTTCCCTTCTGCACCCACACCCATTTTGATAAAATTATAATGTAAGGCATATATGGAGTTATGGACAATATCCTGTAACCCTCTTATGAGTAATGAGTTAACTTTAATTGGTCTCGTGCTACTGGAAATTTAAAATAGCCGTGTGGGTGTGAATACAGCTGAGATTATGAAACTATTACAGTTGTTATGGATGTTTTCGTTTCTGAGCTTATAGATGCCAAGTGAGATATAGGAATCTAAGTTTTTTTCTGACCAAACTTTACACTTGTTGCGCTGGTTGGTACACAAGCAGACTTATACTTTACTTGCCTGCAGGCAGTGGAATTTAGCAAATTAGTTTCATCATTAAGGCCAGATGAATCAGAAGATGTGGTTTTATCTGCTTGCCAGAAGTTGACAGTTTTCTTCCACCAACGTCCTGAGCAAAAGTTTGTATTCGTTACGCAGCATGGTTTTCTCCCTTTAATGGAGTTGCTTGAGGTTCCCAGAACTCGTGTATGTCATACTACAAGGCATCTTTTAATCTCCAACTTGTAAATTTAACTGCTACAGCAGTTCAACATTATTTTCACTTGTTTTATTTGAAATGCAGGTCATATGTGCAGTGCTTCAAGTTCTAAATCAGATAGTTAAGGATAACACAGATTTTTTGGAAAATGCTTGTCTTGTTGGCCTTGTAAGTTTTCCATTAAATATGTGCTCCCAGCCTTCTAGAATTGATAAAGCATCACAAGACTGTATTATCATGTGGGATTCATTATAATGTCTGATAAAATTGGCCTATTCGTATACAGGTTTCAAATATCCTTAATCTTCTAGAAAGTGTGCAGTATCTTGGAGAGATTTTCGTATCGGTTAATCAAATCAATAATTATCTAATTAGTTTTTCCTGTAATCCTCTTTTAACTGGGTTGAAAAAGAAGTACAGCTAGTTGGCTTGTTTGCATGATATGTTTTCAGTGTATTATTGGTGCAGTAAAGATATTAGATATTTTTAAAAACAGATCCCAGTCATCATGAGCTTTGCTGTACCTGACCGTCCTCGTGAGATTCGTATGGAAGCAGCTTATTTCTTGCAGCAGCTTTGTCAGTCAAGGTATACAGCTTTTTTGCTGTTTCAAATGGAAATTTATATATATTTAAATTACATGAGATTGAGTTGAATGATTTCTCCATGCAGCTCCTTGACTTTACACATGTTTATTGCTTGCCGTGGAATTCCAATTCTTGTGGGTTTTCTCGAAGCTGATTATGCAAAATACAGGTTGGTTGTTCTCTGTGGTTTGAGTGAATCAGTTCTACTTTGACATGCCTAGTCTTCCATGTTTACTTTATGTAGATCTGGAATCAGAATTCAGATATATGCAAGAAATCGATGCTGGGTATAATAAATTTTCTGTAATACAAGTTTGGCAATTTATGTAATGTATGTGTGTGTGCGCGTATAAAATTCAGATAATGTGTATCACAACTTACACGTGGCATAAGGAAAGCACTCTTCAAAGTATCTTTCTAGTTGGAATCATTTCTAAAGAGAAAAGATAGGAAGTAAATAAAACAAGGATCACCTCAGATGTTGCACTTATCACTAATCTCTGAAACCTCAACAAGGGGCATTTTCCCTGCCAGGTTCTTTTAGATTATCTTTTTAGCATGGATCATATTTCCTTGAAGGAGTTAGCTAGAGCTGAATCTTCCCAGATTGGTACTCAAATAATCTAAGAATGGGCATAGCATAAAGAGTGATAGGTCAGATAGAAAATTGGTAGCACTTAGCAGAACGGTGTTTATATATTGTATGTATCTGGTACTTTTGCATATTACAAGAAGTGGATAACCTTTTAAAAAAATAATAATAATAACAAGATATGTTCCCTTACTTGATACAATAACTCTGTTGTCACCTTGATGTTATGGTGCTTGTCAATTCATGTTCTTTTGCTTGTGCTATTTCTTAACACACACCTTCACTCGAAAGGCCATATTGGGACTGAAGCGTGGATCACCATCAGCCCTTAGTATAACCTTTTAGTTTCCATAAAACCCACATCTTGGCCTTGGAATTGAAAACCCATCTTGAGATTAACCTAACTTGGAATTAAAAGTGTAGAATATCTTGGGGATAGCGGGAATCGAACCGCTGACCACCCGGTACACTTAAACTTTGAATCATAATAGATGGACAACTTGTTGATGGGTTGTCTTTGACCCCTTTACAACTGTCTTGAGGGTGAAAATGATCAAAACACAAACTGCCATTGTTTTGTCAAGAAACTCAAGTTTAATGGGGATATAAACATTCTTTTCCCTATATCATGAACTTACTCGATTTGACCGGACTACCACTGATAGACTCACCTGGCGAGTGCCATAATTATACCAGGAGAAAAGTCCGAAAATGTCCAGAACAGTTCCCATGTGCCAACGTGTGGCCTTGCCGGCCGGTGTGTGGAGGCGCGTGAGTGAAAGGCTACTACCTGAATTTTTTCACAGTTAGCTCGCCTCTGGATGCTTGTCACTTTTATGTATTTTGGTTAGGATCTGTTTTAAGGGCAAAAATGAATAATACAGATTCTGGATTCGAGTTTCCCTTGAGGAACTTGAATTTTACTAAGGTAATTCACTGATTTCTCCAAAAGTTTTGAACCCACTCTGTCACTCTGATACCATCTCAGTATATATGTATATTCTGTGTTTGCGAGAGATAACAGTAGGTTAGAGAGAAAAATTGGGGAAGAATAGTTTGTATATATTGTATATACCTGGCACTTCTGCACATTACAAGAAGAGGTCTGCCTTTTTAAGTAGAAAAACAAGACTTGTTCCTAGAGTTTGCTATTTAACTATGATATCACCATGATGTCATTGTGCTCAAGTAATAATGTGCTATGTTGTATTAGCATGTATTGTTTCATTTGCAGTTCATGGTGTGCTTCTCATAATGTAAAAGACATACCAGATGCATGTTTGTCAGTAGGTTTTGTTTTTCAGCTCTGCACCTGTAATTGATTTGTTACATAATTTAAGAATCTATGACTTGCAGGGAAATGGTTCATTTGGCAATTGATGGAATGTGGCAGGTAATTAAACTTCAGCGGTCAACGCCCAGGAACGATTTCTGTCGTATCGCTGCGAAAAATGGGATACTACTCAGGCTTACAAACACTCTTTATAGCTTGAATGAGGCGACTCGACTAGCTTCAGTATCTGGTGGAGGTGGTTTTCCAGTTGATGGTGTGATTTTAAGGCCACGGTCTGGTCCATTGGATCCAGGACATCCTGCTTTTGTTCAAAGTCCGGCACCGCCTTATGAATTTGATTATCCTGATTATCTTAAGGTTAAGCATGGAGTTGTTGATAATCCGATTTCCTCTGGAACTCATGACTCTACACGTGCTTCAGTTTCTCTTTTGTCCGATTCCAGATTCTTTCCTCTTGATAGTGATAGGCCTCGTTTAAGTGCAGCCTCTTTAGAAGGCCCTGTGACTTCAAAATCACATGATGCAAGCTCTTTTGACAAGCCTGCACATGCTACGTTGAAGGAAAGAAGTGATCCTTTAAGAGCTGCACATAGAATTTCAACAGACAGAACACCGACATTGACTGATGGTTTTTCAAATGGACATTCTGCAACAGTCACTCAGCAAGATAATGTCCGGCCTCTTCTTAGCTTGCTGGATAAGGAACCCCCTTCTCGACATGTTTCTGGTCAGCTTGAGTATGCGCGGCACCTTACCGGGATGGAAAAGCATGAAAATATGCTTCCACTTTTACAAGCATCTAATGAGAGAAAAACTACAAATGGTTTTGATTTTTTGATGGCTGAATTTGCAGGTGAGTATTTCATATTTAGTTCTCAAGTATATATATCCACAGAAGTCTTGTATTCTGCTGCAGCATGTAATCTGCCTAAGCGTGGTTCTTTTTTCACAATCTTGTGATATAATATAATGCATTCTTATAGATGATATTAAATTGTGATTTTCATGACTTCACAGAGGTTACCGGACGTGGAAGAGAAAATGCAAATCTGGAATATATGGCCAAAAGTCCTCTCAAGATTACAAATAAGAAGGTAGGACCACCATCATCTAATGAGGGAACTACTGCTTCTACATCTGGACTTGCTTCGCAGACAGCTTCTGGTGTATTATCAGGTTCTGGGGTTCTAAATGCAAGACCAGGCAGTGCAACTTCATCTGGATTGCTTTCGCACATGATTCCACCGTGGAATGCTGATGTGGCTCGGGAATACCTAGAAAAGGTAGCAGACCTTCTGCTTGAGTTTGCTGGATCTGATACGACTGTTAAGTCTTATATGTGCAGTCAAAGCTTGCTTAGTCGTCTCTTTCAGATGTTCAATAAGATAGATCCTGCTATTCTTCTAAAGGTAGACTATACATTCATTTTTAAGTTTGTATATAAACACTAATAATCTTAACTCATTTTTTCACACCCTTCTATTGTTTTATATAGTTACTGAAGTGCATTAATCATCTTTCAACCGACCCACACTGCTTAGAGAACCTTCAGCGCGCAGATGCAATCAAATATTTGATCCCAAACCTTGACCTCAAAGAAGGCCCCCTTGTGTCCCAAATACATCACGAGGTAAACCTTTCAACTTGTACATTTTTGCAGCTTATGAATGGTTGCATAACACATGTATGTACCATGTGTGCATGTATGCCATTGCTATATCTCTTGTCCTTCATGTCTACCAGTTGCATGTTTGATCATTGATATACCTTTTGTATGGATAATCCTTGAACGGGATAGCGGTTATTAATACACTGAGTCAGAAGTAATAGGTTGTTCGTCCAATGAGTGTCAAGTCATGGAAACATTGAACAATTAATGGCTGTCATATAAAGACTCAGTTGATACCTTTTATTCGGTAATATGGTTCCATGTTAATTTGTTTTAGCAGGAACATGATTAGTACTGTATGGACATTTTCATCAGTAGGTACCTAACTTTATCAGTTATAATGTTTCAGGTTTCTGAAATATAGATGCTCACCCCATTTCTCTAATGATGCCAATATAGGTGGTGCAAATGAAAGAATATAATTTACCTAACATGCAAACAGATTTTACGATTGAAACATGAGTTTCATAGTTTATAGTATCTTATTAAATAATTCTCCATAAATGTGTTAGTAATTCAATTATCAGAAAGAACTTCATGTAGTTATCCCTGCAAGTTACCTAACTAAATAAAAGAAAAAAAATACTTTAATAGAGCTAGCTTAGAATCTAGTGGCTACTAAATGATGGAAACAACTTTACCGAAAATGCATTGCATCTTTAAAAACGCACTTTTGGTAGGTTGAATGTGCTGTTAGTTTTAAGTGTTTAGCACTGTTATCACGAAGACGACTAGTCGGCACGAAGGTACTCGGGCGCCGAGAACCTTTAAGCCCGACTTTTTACGACTTTTACTCAAAACTATGAGTACTCTTGTACTCGGGCGCTGAGAACCTCAAACCTCGAAGCCCGACTTCTTAACATATTCAAAACTTATACTCTTGTATAGTTACACTGTTATTACTTTTGATTTAAATTGAAATTGATGTGTTTAGTTATATTATATATTAATTCAGTAAATACATGTATAATTAGCACTTTGTCGACTTTTTACGACTAGTCGAGCGACTTGTCGACTAGTCGAGCGACTTGTCGACTAGTCTTCTCGAAGGTACTCGAGCGTCGAGGCTCGACTTGGCGCCGTGATAACCTTGGTGTTTAGTATATTACTTGATTTATATATTCTGATGGTTATGTACTATATTTGGACGACAGTGTATTTCTGAATGCCATCTTGTATTAATAGTTGAGCTTTATGGGTTTCTGACATTTGTGAGTGAGTGGATTAGATGTTAAAGACACTCATGCCGTGAAAGCTACTGGATTGTAGTTACCTTGTATGCTTAGTGTTGCTTAAATTTGAGTTGATCCATTGAAACTGGTACAAGACTAATGCAGTTCTCTATACTATGTTCAATAAATTATTTGGTAATTATTTTGTCAACATTTCCGTTAGCTAGGTTATTAGATTGCAATAGGTACATAATAGTGTTACTACTGAATTTAAATTAAAGGCCAAGTTTGACCACCTGATATTGCTGGTAATGTTATATTATATATAGTTTTGCTATATATAGATGAAATCTTGATGCCTTCTGTATGCACCGCACCTGTTCCTGCAATTCCCATCTTAACAACTACATTTTGGATGTTCTCTGATTGATTTTGTTGGTTGAAGGTACTCAATGCCCTATTCAATCTCTGCAAGATAAATAAAAGGAGGCAAGAACAAGCAGCAGAGAATGGGATCATCCCACATCTTATGCATTTTGTCATGTCAGGGTCTCCATTGAAGCAACATGCCTTGCCACTGCTCTGTGATATGGCCCATGCATCACGCAATTCTAGGGAGCAGTTAAGAGCTCACGGGGGTTTAGATGTGTACCTAAGTCTACTTGATGACGAGCTTTGGTCTGTGACAGCATTAGATTCCATTGCTGTATGCCTGGCTCTTGACAATGATGATAAGAAAGTGGAGCAATCTCTACTGAAAAAAGAGGCTATTCTAAAACTGGTCGAGTTCTTCAAGTCCTGTCCAGAACAACATTTTCTGCATATACTGGAGCCATTCTTGAAAATCATTACGTATGTCCTCTTTAGCCTGTCCCCATGTATTTAATTATTTACACATAAAAGCAGAAAACACGGTTGTGGTTGACACGGCCAATGTGCTTGGAGGAGTCTAAATTTGACTTAATCATGATTCATTAACAACACTCTCTCTTCTTATTTCTTGTTAATTTCGATCTTGCCATTTTCTCTTTGGAACTACGTTATAGTGGACAGTTCTTATGATCAACTTACTGCAGAAAGAACCTAGTTTGCCCATTGTTCTATGTACTCCCTCTGTGTCAAAGTTATTGTTTACCAACAAAAATCCTTATTTTTAGCATTATTCATGTTATTAAAAAAAAATGATTAGCAATTTGGCAAGAAAGTTTGAGATGTAAACAATAAGAGAAAACATGGAGAACATATATGAGCCAGAGAGAAAATATCATCTGTAATATTTACTTTCCTTCTTATGTCAGTTTTAAGGTCATAGTGTGTTCCTGGACCATCATGATTCCTGATCTGTGAGGATGCATAATATTTCATTCCACCGTAGATCCTATCTTTTGCCACAATTACCTTACATCTTGCTGAATATGGTCATCGTGCATTATATATCTTTTGGAAATTCATAGCTTCCAATGTTTTTTTCTTTTGTTAAAACGCATTTTAAGTTTTTCGTAGGTCTTGTTTCTTATTTTATCTTATTTTTTGCAGGAAATCATCCCGAATAAACACTACTTTGGCTGTCAATGGCTTGACACCATTACTTATTTCAAGGCTTGACCATCAGGATGCTATTGCTCGGCTCAATTTGCTTAAACTTATAAAGGTTCGAAAATTCACTTTATATGTGTTTCTTACCTCAGTCACGTGAACAACTTATTTGTATTAGAGTGTTGTTGATTTAATATATCTACAAATTATCTTCATTCCCACTGTTTCATGTCGTAGACCTAGGATTTTCTTCCATCTTTAAACAATACAATTTCCTCAATACGTTTGATAAATAGTCTGAATCATGTGGAGTAATTCAATGGATCCATCATCTGTTACTAGTCCACTACTTGCTGGACAAATCACAATTATTATTATTAGTGTCATATATGTTTCATTGATATCCTTTAAAGTAAATCTGGAAATGCGTCTCTTACTTCCAGCTGATAATATTTAATCAGGCTGTATACGAGCACCATCCGCGTCCAAAGCAATTGATTGTGGAGAATGACTTGCCTCAAAAACTTCAAAATTTGATTGAGGAACGACGAGATGGGCAGAGTTCTGGTGGCCAAGTCTTGGTAAAACAGATGGCTACATCACTGCTGAAAGCACTCCATATTAACACCGTTTTGTGAATCCTTGTGTATCTTATCTTCAGTGAGTACATAACATATACATGTATAATGCTTATAGTGGGCTGTAGTTCTTGTTATCTGTGTTTTGCGAGTTTTACATTTTTGAGGTTCAGGTTTTCTTGCTCGTTTGTATCTCGTTATTTTTAATTTATATCTTAGTTCAACCTGGAAGAGGGCATGAATCGAAAATGTCTTATTCTCTCCCCGAAGTTCTTCATGTGAAAAAGTCAGTCAAATGTTTACTGTTCTTTTACCCCCCCTTTCTTTCTTCGTCAGTTTGATTTAGCTTTGTAAATATATCGACACTCTCGAATGTATTGAATTTAGAATATAGTGTCAATTACACTGTATTCTGTAAGCTGTTGTTTGCATTCAATAGTGGTGCGCACTTGAGACTACTGCAAGTTTTGTGACATTTAGGTAGAATCACTGAGTTCATTTTTTATTATGATAAAAAAAAAAATTAGTAAATCAAGTGTATCGAGTCGCTCGGCTTTCTATACCTCAACTAGTAATACATAGATGTAAGGCTGTAATTCGAGTCGGGTGGCTCGCGAGCCTACCCGGCTCGAACTCGTTTAACCCAACCCGGCTCGACTCGAACTCGAGCTCGTAAACGAGTCGAGCTCGGCAGTGATTTTAGGCTCGTTTATATAAACGAGTCGGTCCGAGTATGTGCCGAGCTCGAATGAAACCCGGCTCGAAAACTCGAACTCGATCCAACTCGACCCGACTCGAGCTCGTTTACAAAATTTTCTGTTATTTTTCAAAATATTGTTTCTATATTTTTTAAAAATATTTCTTGACGATTCAACTGTCAAGATATATCTAGTTCAATGATATTCCCAAATTTTCAAAAAATAAAAAATAATTTGGTTGGAGATCTTAATATAACACTATTATATTGTCCAGTACTCGTAACTAGTGCTTCATCCCAAATTATTATTTCTATTTTTTTAAAAATATTTTTCGACGATCCAATCGTAAGGATGTCAAGATATATCTAATTAACTGATATTCCTAAATTTTCAAAAAATAAAAAATTAATTTGGTTGGAGATCTTAATAGAACACTACTATATTGTCTAGTACTCGTAACTAGTGCTTCGTCCCAAATTATTGTTTCTATTTTTTTAAAAAATATTTGTCGACGATCCAACTGTACGATGTCAAGATATATCTAATTAAATGATATTCCTAAATTTAAAAAAAATAAAAAAAATTAATTTGGTTGAAGAACTTAGTATAACACTACTATATTGTTTAGTACTTGTAGCAAGTGCTTCGTCCTAAACTATTGTTTCTATTTTTTTAAAAATATTTCTCGACAATCCAATCGTACGGATGTTAAGATATATCTAATTAAATGATATTTCCAAATTTTTAAAAAATAAAAAATTAATTTGGTTGGAGATCTTAATAGAACACTACTGGTCTAGTACTCGTAACTAGTGCTTCGTCCCAAATTATTGTTTCTATTTTTTTAAAAATATTTCTCGACGATCCAACCGTACGTATGTCAAGATATATTTAATAAAATGATATTATCAAATTTTCAAAAAACAAAAAATTAATTTGGTTGGAGATCTTAATATAACACTACTATTCTTGTTATACTTGGTTAAATAAATGAAAATTAGATAATTTTTTATTATATTTAATTTTTTTGATAATTTGTAAATTAAAAAATTTCTAACATCTTGTTTGTTTACTTTTTTATTATGTGTAAAGATATTTATATAATTAATAAGTAATTTTTAGATTTTTTTTTTAAAAAAAGTAATTTTCAGAATTTAAAAAAAAATCAATGACTAAACGAGCTATCCTGCTCGGCTCGTTTAACTGCTACCCGACTCGGCTCGTTAGGCTCGCGAGTAAACTCGACCCGACTCGTATAATAAACGAGCCGAGTTCGGTGGGGATTTTCGGCTCGTTTAATAAACGAGCTCGGCTCGACTCATTTAAAAAACCCCGACTCAATTTAAAGCTCGGCTTAAACTCGCCCGGCTCAACTTGAATTACACCCCTACATAGATGACAAATTGAACGTCGGTTACACATTTAAACATTCCCCAGAAGGATAGGATTTTTTATAATATTTATGACAAAATTTTATTAGTGTGTATAACTGTCAAAAAAAGGAAGAACATATTAGAAACAGCATCATACTACTCTTCTAATTCAAAGCATGGTGCTAAAAATACCCGATTTAGCTGATTAATTCTCTGTAAGGTAATCAACCGATTCGATTTTTGAAATCCGATTAATCCTGTGAATTTATTTAAAATAATATGTTTAAGAGAAATTGCCCGAAATACCCACGGGCGTTACATCACTTTTGGAGGCCAAGTGCCCGAAATACCCACGGGCGTTACATTCCGCCCTTTTTACCCACGGGCTGCGCACACCAGGCATGCGTACATGGGGATACGCAAGTTCAAGCTGCGTATCAGCTGTAACGCATTCTTGACATGCGTTATGACGTC
The DNA here is from genome assembly GCA_037693485.1 of Kitagawia praeruptora. Taxonomy (NCBI): domain Eukaryota; kingdom Viridiplantae; phylum Streptophyta; class Magnoliopsida; order Apiales; family Apiaceae; genus Kitagawia; species Kitagawia praeruptora. Next base: position 48,081,264 of record CM075351.1, read on the forward strand.
AGTTGACGTCATTTCTTCCCAAACTGCTCCGGCGATCAGACGATCCAAAAATCGCCAATTCGATCGTATCGTTCCGTTCTCCACACTCCGACAATTTCCACTGCTTTTGAGGGCATCAAAAGGAAGGCCACGGCTTCCTCTACATTTTAATCCATTGATTTGTTGATGTTTGGCTCCGCAGGGGCGTGTATGAATCCACCGGAGAGCAAATCGGAAAACGAGGTCGTGTTTTGGGTCTTTTTGATTCGGCGAAATAAATGAAAAACGAATGGTATAGACATGTAGAGGGTGGAAAGGCGATCAATTTGATATATAGTATGGTAGTGAAAAGTTGCTGGAAATAGGTGAACGAAGTGCTCAAAAAGTTGGACGGAAAACGAGTCCGGCGAAGCTCGAACGGGACGATGACCAGTGGCATATATGCACGTTCAACATGCGTATCACAAAAGACGCATGCTGAACATGCGTATCCCTCGTACTGTTCACAGAACACAGCAGCTCGCCTCAATTTACAAAGACTACGCTTGAAGACAATGCGTGGTCAACCTCCACGCAATTCCACAATGCGTAGGACGCATTTGTGTAATGCGTGGCTCGTGGGTAAAAAGGGCGGACATTTTCAGCGGTGGGTATTTTGGGCACCTGGAATTAAATGGTGGGTATTTTGGTTTTTCACCCTATATTTAATTGTAAATTAGACTAATATATTAAATATTATTATAATATCCGATTAATATTCCGATTAATCCTTTCGATTAATTCCCGATTACCTGATTAATCTTAAATCGGTACCTCAATCGATTTATACCGATTACCGACTTTTACAACCATGATTCAAAGTCAATAAAAATAAATAAATACTATTATTTATTTTAAATTGATTTTAAATATTTATATTCTTAAATGGGGGAGCCTAGTAATCAATTGCTCTTTTTTTTTCTTTTTTTTATTTAGCAAAAAAAAAAATTGCTCTTTTTTTTTTGTCAAAACTTACCTTCACGTAGATAAATTGTATCAAGATACAATATCCACAGCAAGGGTTTCTTTCATTCAAAAAGTTTAATCATCTAACTGAAGGGCATGCATGATGTCCCCGGAAATTTAGATAATAAAATCTTAATGTCTGATTCGATAACACCCTTCGGAAAAGAAATGTCCCGTGATCATTGTAGCAGACCGCCTCACATGAGATGCTAACTCCTGAAAGAGAATGAAACTTATAATTTATTCAAGGCATAACAATGTACACTTCTAACCAAAAATAATAATAATAATAATAATAATAATAATAATAATAATAATAATAATTGTACTGTTATACTAATTATGAATAGCACTCTATAAAAAACACCATATATAAAAAATACAATCATAATACTTTATTTTTCATAAAAAATGATTTGCTATGATAAGAATCACAAATTATAATAACAATTAAGCTTGACATATTGAATCTAACGTAGAATCTTATCTAAATTTAAGAATCAAATGTTACATAGAATATAGTATAGAATCCACTATAGAATCTTATATATATTTTTGTAACAATCAAATTATGTGTAATCATGTTATATTTGATCCTAATTTTTTATTCTATTCTATTTTTATTCACAAAAAACCATTTTTAATGTGAAAATTAGAATCTAAAAATGATTTTATGTAAGATTCTATGGTGTTCTTTATATAAGGGTGTTCTTCATGGAGTAATGCCCTATATATATTTATGTTAAAGTTTAATTTTCATAAATATTTACTAATTAGTCATTTTTTTAATTTAAAGGCATTCAAATTAAACTACTACATATTATGAATCTCTTCTCTTCTCTTCTCTTTCTATATATAATAGAGCAACACAAGGGTAAAATGAGCCAATACACCAGTACAGTTTTGCCCTTGAATATTGAAAAATTACATGAAGTTGCCATTGATTTCTTATTCAAACAAAAAATTTTGATAAATTATGTTTTTGTGGGGAATTGAACCCATGTCTTTCTGAAGGTAACTCATCCTTATAACCATTGAGCTAAATAAGCTTTTGAGTTTAAATTAAAAAAACATATTACTTAAACCTCTGGTCTCGCCCTTTTCCTATATTTGCTATCAATTTAACTTTTGAGTAAATATGTTAATGACGACTTATATTGTTCATAAAATTTTGTATTTTAATTATCAAAAAAATATCATATATGATTATGTATACAACCAATTTTTACAAATTTTTAATATCAAATTTTATTATGTCCTTTTATGTTTGTTTTTAAAAAAATTGTGTTATAATCTATATAATATATTTATATGCTACAAAACATCCTCTAACTTAAAAAAATTGTGCTCTTATGATCTATACATAAATAAAATAATTCATAAATTAAAATAATGATATTATAATATGTATGAACAAAAAAGGCACAATTGAATTCAAAAATATTCTTTAAATCGTAAAAATACACAGAATTTATATCGATTGCTAGAAAATGACCCGTGCCTCACACGGGTTATTATGCTAGTTAACTTTCTTGTAATAAAAATGTATTATTATAAATCAGGTCGACATAATAATACTCATTAACTTACAATTAACAAATAACTATCATTTTATGTTATAAATAACTATTTACTTACAATTAACATATATTTGTTTCATTTACTTAGAGTTAACAAATAACTATCATTCTTTTTTTTTAGATAAGCCTGGACTTTTATATATTAAAAAATTACAAGTCATGCAAAACTTTCAACTCTTGATACTGGTTCAAGACGAAAGAGTTGCTAAACACCAATACAAACATGCGATACAGACTAAATAAACATTACAATGTTGCTCCTAGTTTGATAATAAACAACAAAAGCGTTTTAAACGATCTTCAAGTACTATGCTTAGAGACTGAAACTGGATCCCTTGTTGCCTCCACCTTCCTGTCCTATGACAGTGCAGGAATATCCATTCTGTCTCTCCTCCATGCTCATGTCAACAGGAGCTCCAATAAATGAAGCCTTAATCACTCACCTTCCTGAGCATCCAACCTGAACGCATTTTGTTTGCGTTTATGCCCTGTTTGGCAAGATAATCTGCTTCCGAATTTAACTCTCTTGGAATGTGGACAAAGTTATTATTAGCTATGATACATTTATCCAGCTGGTTATTCTGAAACGAGACACCTCTTCCCCCTTTGATCATATTGATCGTGTGGATTACCTGTAATGAGTCTACGAGGAATGTGAATTTTGCGTTCCTATAGCTGCTATGCCTGATATTTTCTGTTAGGAAGAATAAAGCTTCACATTCCGTATCGAAGGCGTTTTCCTGTAATGTTGGCCCAGAGAAGATAAATAACACCCCGTGATGATTGTTTAAAATGAATCCTCCTATTCCTGCCCTAGCACCAACGTCTTGTACATTTTTCCATGCTCCATCTGTAAAGCAAAGAAAGTCTGATGTTGCAAATTAAGGACAATTGTAAAAGTTCTCGCTTTGACCTAGTCCTGCGTAAATGAAAGGCTTGCATGGGATAACATTCCCATATGTTCTCTTGGTCTGGCTGAATTATTTTAGCAGCCACACTCCATGCATACGCCCTATGCTTAATGATAAAGTGAAGGTTAGACTGCGAAATTTTCACCTTGCTGAATACACACTCATTCCTGGCTAGCCATAAAGACCAAAGTAACGATGCTAAGCATATCATGTTAGTTACAGAGGCATGCCTGTATACATCTAATAACAAGCCTAATTGTTTGTAATGCTTTGCATTACTTACATGACCTCTTAACTGAGGGAACCTCTAGTTGTAGAGTTTCTGTTTGTATTGTACTTGTAATAGGCATCAAATCCTAGTTGTGTAACTGTACAAATAGAGTCTAGAATAATGCTTGAAAGAAGTTCCATGGTTCATGCCTCAAGCAAGGAGTTAAAGACTGCCAAATAATCACAGTTGGGATTTGAAGAAATGAAGAATTTGCCTAAGTACCAATTCAAGAAGTATATTTGTATATTCGAGAAGTCCAGCATTCGAGAAGTCAGAGATTCGATATCTCAAGACACTATTCGATATCTCTGAATACACTGTTCGATATCTCATTCGATATCTCAGGGATTCGATATGTCTACTACTCTATTCGAGAACTCAAGAAGTCAACAAGTCAAGATGGTATTCGAGTTCTCAAAGAGTCAACAAGTCAAAGTTCCATTCGATATCTCAAAGACTCAGAAAGCTATTCGACAACTCGAGGATTCGATAAGTCAAATGCTCTATTCGACAACTCAAGGAATCCTGATGGAAAAGAGCTATTCGAGAAGTGGTTCGATATGTCACTATAACAGTATTCGAGAACTCAGAGTTATCGATCAAGTCAATTCTAGTTCTCGAATCACTTACTTAGTCACTTCTCGAATACATTCTTGGAGACAAAATACTGAAGAAATTGTACAAGTCAGAAACCTGCAACAAGCCAATGCACTTTATGGACCACAACCTGTAACGTGCTCTGGAAAGCCTACAAGGAAGCTTGGAGAGATATAGAAGAGACAAGGAGCTAAAGAAGTGGATCTAAACAGGCTTTGCAAAGTCAAATCTGTAACCGTTTGGACACTTACTCAAAAAGGATAGACAGACTAGAAAGTAATGTGTTTTAGCTACCTTATTTGTAGTAAGCAGGCTGTATCCATGTTCTATAAGGACACAGCCTCACTTCATAACTTAGCAACTTTTGTGAGTCAAGTTTTTCATACACTGTAAGCTATATCTCTCTGAGAAAAACGAAGCTGAGAATACTACCATTTGTATTCACAGATTGTAGCAACCTTTATCTAATATACATTAGATTAAAGTGATATTGTGTCTTGTGTTGTTTATTTATCCGCACCTTAATTTCTGCACACACAGGCACTTATCTGCTACACAGACTCAATCAAAGAAAAGTTCAAGAATCCATTCACCCCCCCTCTGTATTGTTTTACCGTGTTCAATACTCAACAAGTGGTATCAGAGAGGGCTGTTTATTCAAAAACATAGAAACGATCATGAGTTCGAATACACCAAAGACTACAGGAACGGTGAAGGTCCCTAAGTTTGATAAAGAAAACTTCAACCTCTGGAAGATAAAGATGATGTTGTTCATCAAAGCCTCTCATCCCTTGTATCCTGAGATTCTCAAGAATGGTCCTTTTGTTCCACAACAAGAGATACCAGAGAAGACTGTTGGAACCATAACAATCCCTAGAGCTTATGAGGCCAAGGATCCATCAAAGTGGACAGAGTCAGAAAGGGAGAAGGTTGCTCTTGACAGCCACCTCATGTTGCTCATCATTGATTCCATGGATATGTCAATGTTTGCAAACATTGCATCATGCACGTCTGCTAAAGAGATGTGGGATCACATTGAGGTGTTGTGTGAAGGGACTGATGAGATTAAAGAAAACAGGAAACAGATACTGGTCACACAGTATGAAGCTTTCATGGCACAGCCCAAGGAAAGCATCACTGAGATGTTTGAAAGGTTTCACAAGCTAGTTACTGAGTTGCAGATGAATGGAAAGGTTTACAGCACCAAGGAGTTAAATATGAAATTTCTGTTGTCTTCACCAAATCATCTGGAGCAAAGAGTCATTTCCCTAAGAGAGAGAGATTTGAACAAAGTCACCTATGATGTACTCTATGGAGTCCTAAAGACTCATGAACTTGAGTTGCTTCAGAAGAGGGCTATCCAAGCAAACCAAGGTAGGATGATAAACACATCATGTGCCTTGATTGTCAACAAATCCATCCTGGACCTAGAAGCATCTACAAGCCAACTAAGGATAGAGGAGGTGGCAGATGATGAAGAAACTGAAGCTGGGGTGAGTGAACCTGTTGAGGAAAAGGAGGAAGAAGAAGAGGAGTTTTACACTCTGGAAGAACTTGATGGGATGGAAAATACTTCATATGCTTTCATGGCCAGAAAATTTCCAAACATCAGATTTAAACGAAATCAACCCTTCAAACCCAAAACTCAAAACCATTCAGCCAACAAGAACAAGGCACCTGTGAAACCAAACAGAAATAAGTTCAAAACCGGTTATGTGGATAGGTCATCTGTAAGGTGTTATAGATGCAATGACCTAGGGCATTTTGCCAGTGAATGCAAGAAGCCTAAAAAGAAGGATAGAGATTATCTTGAGCTAGAAGCTAAGTATGAGGCCCTTCTGAAAAAGCAGACACATGGTAAGGCCTACATAGCTGAAGGGAAGTGTTGGGATGATTCTGAGAGTGATGAAGAGGAACAAGAATTCTGCAATTATGCCTTGATGGCCAACTCCAAGGATGACTCATCTTCATCTGATTCTCAGGTACCATCTCTCACTACTATAGACATGTCTGTTTCTGAATACAAATCCATGATTGAACAATTATCTGTTGAAATGTTTAATATTCATACTAGTATGACTGCTGCTAATGAGGAGATTGCTAAACTGTCTACTAGAAATGAAGTATTAACCAAAAAGAATGAGGAACTTGAGCTAACTGCTATGCAAGTAGAAAACCTTAAGAAAGAAGTTGAATATTTGGAGAACAAGGTTCTATGTGCTAGTCAAGTAGAGAAGGCTCTTAGGGATGAATTAGCTGAGAATGAATTCAAACTTAAAACTTTCAAGAAATCATCTGGTTTAGTGCAATCCTACTGTGAGAAAATTGAAGCTAAACCTAAAGCAGCTATTGGACTTGACTATGACTCTCTCAAACAAAGGAAAGGCTATGCTGTCATCGAAGAGGACACAGCTGTTCATGAGAAAGTGCCTCACATTTTGAGAAAAGCTGAAAATCCAATTTTTAAGGAATCAACATTTGAAATTGATGAGGATGCCTTACTCATCAAGCAAATGTTGAATGATGAGGATGAGGCACAATCTAGTGAACAGCAAGCATCCTCTAAGGGTGAGAGTGCCAAGTCAAAGACCAAGAAGCCAGTAGTTGATAGGCCAAGACCTAAGAAGTTTGTTAAGTTTGTATCAGCTGGGAAGAGTGAATCAGAAAAGGAAGTGACTAAAAAGAAACAGAACAGAAATGGCAAGTTAGGGATTAACAAGGATAACAACTATGCTTATATGCCTAATGCCCCTAGGAAAACTTGTCAGAACTGTTTCAGTACCAATCATCTAACTCATGCATGCAAGAAACCTGTTGGTAGTGTGTCTAAACCTTTCTATGATTGTTCTGTGCCTCTAAGACATAGAGATGCACCCTTCTGTGATAAATTTGACTGTATGCCATGCAATATGAATGTTATGACTAGTTGTTTTAATTTAAGAAGACAGTTCATTGATGGTTGTATCAGTCACAATTCTCACACACACTACACAAGGTCAAAGTCTTCAAGTCCTCCTAAAGCTAGGAAGGTACCTTTGTCACCTAAGTCTGAAACCTCAGGTTCTAAGACTTCCAACAGTGACAAGAAGACTGACACTAAGAAAGTTAACAAGCATGTTGTTTATGATAAAACTGTCTCTAAGTCACATGGACCCAAACTTGTTTGGGTACCAAAGGAAAAGTAATACCTTTGTGTTTGCAGGGCAAAGAAAGTGAGAAGAAGGTCATGTGGATTTTGGACAGTGGATGCTCAAATCATATGACTGGTGATATGGCCCTGCTATCACAGTATGAGGAAAAGGCTGGCCCAATGGTTGCTTTTGGAGATGACAGCATGGGTAACACATTGGGATATGGCAAGCTGAAAGTTGGAAATGTCATCATTGAAGATGTAGCACTAGTCAAGGGGCTCAAGCATAATCTGTTAAGTGTTGGTCAGTTTACTGATAGAGGATTCAAAGTGAATTTTGACAAAGATGAATGTTTGATCACCCACAAGAAGACTGGTGATTTTGCTCTATCTGGAGTAAGGAAGGGAAGCCTGTTTGTAGCCAATATGGACTCTGCAAACAAGGACAAAATTTGTTGCTTTTACTCAAAAGCATCAAATGAAGATTGTTGGCTGTGGCACAAGAAACTATCACACCTGAACTTTAAGGCCATTAATTCTCTAGTCAAAAGAGAGTTAGTGAGAGGCATGCCCACACTTGAATTCTGCCAAGAAGGAGTGTGTGAGGCTTGTCAGAAAGGAAAAATGAAGAGATCAAGCCACAAGTCAAAGACAGTGACATCTGTAACCAAGCCACTACAACTTATCCATATGGATTTGTTTGGGCCTGTTAACATAATGTCACTTGGAAGAAAGAAGTATGCCCCGGTAATGGTTGATGATTTTTCAAGGTATACATGGGTAGAATTTCTGGCATCAAAAGATGAGGCTCCACAAGTAATCATTGAGCATATAAAGAAAGTTGACAAGGAAGCAAAGGCAAACGATGCAAGTGTGATTGCATTGAGGAGTGATAATGGAACAGAGTTCAGAAATGCCACACTTGAAGCATTCTGCAAAGAGAATGGCATTTCTCAGCAATTCTCAGCTCCAAGGACTCCACAACAAAATGGAGTTGTTGAGAGAAAGAATAGAACTCTAATTGAGGCTGCTAGAACAATGTTACTTGATGCAAAAATGCCCACATGTTTTTGGGCTGAGGCTGTGAGCACTGTATGCTATATTCAGAACAGAACCCTCATCAACAAAAACACTGGAAAGACTCCTTACAACTTGATGACTGGAAAGAAGCCTACACTGAAGTATATTCATACTTTTGGAAGCAAATGCTTTGTACTCAAGGGCAATTCTGAATATGTTGGAAAGTTTGATGCAAAAGCATTTGAAGGAATTTTTCTTGGCTATTCTATGGAAAGAATTGCATACAAGGTTTATGTCATCAGTCAAAAGAAAGTTATGGAAAGCACAGATGTAACATTTGATGACAGCAAACTACCTGGACTAGAAGAAGCCAATGATGAAGACAAAGATCCATTGAAGTTTGATAATCTAGATGATTCTGATGAAGAGACTGAAACTGGAGTTGAAACTCAAGTTCAACAAACTCAAGTGAATAATGATACAAGAGAAGAATTTGTGCCAATCAATAGTGAAGAAACAAGCATCCAAGACACACCTGTGAGTAATGGCAACTTCACAGGGGGAGGAAATGAGGATGATCATGATGAGGATGATGAAGCAACATCAAGGATGAGAAATCAGGCTGAACACTCAAGGAAATGGGATAGATCACACACTGCAGAGCAAATCATTGGAGATCCTAATGCAGGGGTAAGGACTAGGAGAGCAACTCAAAATGAGTGCCTCTATGGATGTTTTCTATCACAAGTTGAGCCTAAGAAACTTGATGATGCATTGTTGGATCCAGATTGGATTATTGCCATGCAAGAGGAGCTGAATCAATTTGAAAGGAACAAAGTATGGGAACTTGTGCCTGCACCAAAGAATAGAACCATTGTTGGAACAAAATGGGTTCTGAAGAATAAGATGGATGAAGATGGTGTAATAATAAGAAACAAAGCAAGGCTGGTTGCAAAAGGATACTCTCAACAGGAAGGCATTGATTATGATGAGACATTTGCCCCTGTTGCTAGATTGGAAGCCATTAGAATATTTTTGGCATTTGCTGCTCATTCAAACTTTAAAGTTTATCAAATGGATGTCAAGAGTGCATTTCTAAATGGAGAGTTGGAAGAAGAGGTTTATGTGCAACAACCACCTGGCTTTGAGGATCCACATTTCCCAGAATTTGTCTACAGATTGCTTAAGGCACTGTATGGACTTAAGCAAGCTCCAAGAGCATGGTATGATACTCTATCGCAATTTCTTCTTGAAAATCAATTCACTCGAGGCACATTGGACAAGACACTGTTTTACAAGAAGCATGGTGATGATATGATCCTAGTTCAAATCTATGTGGATGATATCATTTTTGGTTCTACAAATGAGAAACTGTGTGAGAAATTCTCTAAGCTCATGCAGAGCAGATATGAGATGAGTATGATGGGAGAGTTGACATTCTTTCTAGGGTTGCAAGTCAGTCAAAGGAAGGATGGTATCTTTATCAGTCAAACCAAGTACATCAAGGATTTATTGAAGAAGTTTGACTTGGAAGATTGTTCACCTGCCAAGACACCCATGGCCACTGCCACTAAATTGGATGAAGATGCTAAAGGCAAGAGAGTAGATATCTCAGTCTACAGAGGCATGGTTGGTTCTCTACTCTACCTCACTGCAAGTAGGCCAGACATCATGTTTGCTACATGCTTGTGTGCAAGGTTTCAATCAAATCCAAAGGAATCACATTTGATTGCAATAAAGAGGATCTTTAGATATCTGAAGGGCACTCCTAACTTGGGATTATGGTACCCTAAGGACACAGGGTTCAATCTGGTTGGCTACTCTGATGCTGATTATGCTGGATGCAAAGTGGATAGGAAAAGCACCTCAGGAAGCTGCCAGTTTCTTGGACAAAGGTTAGTTTCTTGGTATAGCAAGAAGCAACAATCTGTGTCAACTTCTACAGCTGAGGCTGAATACATAGCTGCTGGAAGTTGCTGTGCTCAAGTACTTTGGATTAGAAATCAACTTAGAGATTATGGACTTGTGTTGGAAAGAATTCCAATCATGTGTGACAACACAAGTGCAATCTCTATAGTTGCCAATCCTGTCAATCATTCTAGAACAAAGCACATTGACATCAGATATCATTTCATAAGAGAACATGCAACTAATGGAACCATTGAGTTGCATTATGTCTCTACAGATAAACAACTAGCTGATATATTCACTAAGCCATTAGATGAAGCCAGCTTCACAAGGTTGGTAAGTGAGATTGGAATGCTGAATTCTTCAGATTCTGGCTAAGTGAATACATCATCTAGATTGTTGCAGCAGTAAACACTTACTTTATCTAAATCCTCAATATTTTTGAAGTAAGTGTTGGCTGAAATATGATTTATAAATATTTCAAATCTGTTGCATATGTTGAAAATCATATTTTTATTAACTTAAAATTTCTATGAAATTTTGAGAAAATCACTATTTGATTTGCTAGGATATTTTTCAATGAATATGTCTGGTAAATTTTTACAAGATAGTGAAAATCAAATTTTTATGAGTGATGGGTATAGTTCGATAAGTCAGACCTCTCAAATGATTCACTATTCGACATCTCTAATAAGTCTCATTAGAGTACTCTTGAGTTCTCGAATAGAGTCTTTCTGAGATATCGAATAGAGGAATTCTAGACTTCTCGAATATAGTAACTGAGTTCTCGAATGATTGAGTTCTCGAACACTATATTTGAGTTCTCGAATCATTTGAAAAGGCTGAATTCTCGCTGAATTTTAACCGATTTTGGATTTTTATCTAAAAATTTAATTCACTCATAAAAACACATTTTATTTAATTTAGAATTATTTCTAAGTTAGATAACTGCCAGCTGTGAGTTTCTATCTGCTTGAGTTATCGATTAAGCCATTCTTGACTTCTCGAATAGTTGTTCTCTACTTCTCGAATGCCTGACTTGTCGATACAAAACAGTCTGCTAATCGACAATTCAAGTACTTCATACTTATACAATCTCACATCTATTCGATTCATTTCATTCGATTTCTCAAGCATCTACACTCTCTAAACCCCTGAAACCCTAGCTACGAAAAGCCAAATTTCTTCTTCAACCTTCAATTTCTTTTCTCTCTTCTACACAAATGGCAACAGTAAAGTTCAACACCAACTTCATCGCTCTTACCAGTGATGTTGAAGCACCCAATGCAAATTTCAAGTGCTTTGTGAAATGGATGGCTGAGTCATATATCAAGGATGCACTCTCTGCCAACCCAACTCTGTATCTTGATATTCTGGAACAATTCTGGAGTACTGCTATTGTGGAGGTTGTAGCCCTGGAAAACGCAATCACTTCCTATGTCATCTACTGCAAGGTTCAAGATAAGGAAATCACTATCACTACTGCAGACATGAACCAAGCACTAGGACTACAACAAGAGTCATTTGACAGAATGGCCACTAACGCAGAGTTGGAGGAATTCTTTGAGTTCATAAACTACTCAGATGGGATTAATCTTGGAAAGCTAAACAGAAAGAATCTGAGAAAGGAGTGGAGCTATGTGTTTGCAACTCTTCTCCAAGTCTTCACTGCCAGGAAATCAAGCTTTGATCAAATCAGTGCACCTGTGCAGCAAATTGGATATGCTTTGGCCTATGGAAAGAAGATAGATGTTGGCCAAATCATACTTCAAGAATTATATGGGAGACTTGGTAAGAACACAACCAAGAGAGGTACTGATATTTTCTTTCCTCGCTTCATTCAATCTGTACTTAATTATAAAAATGCTTCATTGATTGAATTGCCTGGGATTGATAAAAATAAAATAGGCTATCCTAAGTCCATGACCAAACTCATTTTTGGTAACTTGGAAACTAGGAATGATGTGGATGTAAGACTGAACATAACTCCCCATATGGAGAGTTTGTTTAGGACTTACCCCCACAACATGCCAACATTTGATGCAAAATCTAAGTTAGCACAGCCCAAGCAAGTAGAACAAAATGCTAACCCAGGGCCTGCTAACCAACCCTCTCAACCAAACACTCTACCTCTTACTGAGCCAACTGCATCATCCTCTCAAAAGGGTGATGTTAGTAAAAAGAAGAGAAAGGAAGTAATGTCTGCACCTTTAAATATCTTGTCTGAAGCAGCATTAGCTGTTGAATTAGGTCTAGGAGGTGAGGAATCTGAGTTACCCTTACACAGAACAAAGAAGAAGAAAACTAAGACCACCTCTTCAGTCACACAAATGGCTGAAGTTGTAAGATCAGGGGCACACAGCTCACTAGGTGTATCCTCTCAACAGGGTGCACCTATAGAATCAAGCATTCTCCCCAATGCACCCTCTTGTATAGAGTCAGCACATGGGAGTGATAAGGCTGGCACAACACTGAGTGGAGAGCACATCACTTTTGAAACTTCCTCTATCTCTCAGGGGGAGTTGCCAAAATCTACTCTAAACTACACTTCTCTTCCAGAATCTAACTCTGAAATTTCTTTGGAGCCTGCAACTCAGACAACTGAGATGCAAGGTATTGATCATCAAGAATCCTTTTCGCTTGATGAGCCAATAATTTCAAGTGACTTAGTGCATGACACTTTGTTCACCACTCAGAACCCACATTTAGATGGTGAGGGAATGCATGCTGAGGCATATCCTAATGACACCATCACAAACACAGAGGTTCCCCTAGTTTTTACTAGAGACTCTGTGCCTGTGTCAACTGCTGGTGTAATTCATCCCACTTCTGTGGTGACACCAGTAGTAGAGTCATTCCATCCGGTTACAGAAGTTGCATCTGTAACTGAGGAGACTAGCTTGCCTAGCTCTAGCTCTGACTTCATGTCAACATGGCTGAAGCCTGTGCAACATGACAGTGCTTCAGGATCAGGGTCTGTTCCACAACAATTGACGGTTGAAGCACTTCAAAGCTTAATTGTGGATCAGATTCCTGAGTTCACAAAGATTGCTCAGCACCTTCTCACTGCAGACATGCCCAATCCAGACTATGAGGCTATTCTGCTATGCCATAGGGATGATGTGGAAGTGCAGAAGTCAAAGATCATTGATGATGCTGAGAGAGATGGCAACATAGATGCCTGGTTGCAAGGAAAATATGATATTACTCTCGATGAAGCACTTCAGTATCTCAGGGAGGAATACATCACTTCACTGGGCTCCAATGCAAAATCCCTATCACCTGGTGAAGTGTATGAAGCTGTAAATGACTCCTACAAGGGTTTCCTCAAGGCTGCACACTATCTTGGCAAGGGAGTCAAAACTGAAGTCAACAGGGTGTGTGATAAGACAGCCACTTCAGTAGCAGAAGTCAAGAGGGCCTTTGATGCTAAATTTCCTCAGTTGGACAGTGTGTTCAAGGATATCAAACACTGCAACTCTACCTGCACTCAGGTGGACAATGGACTGGCTGTGCTAAAAGATGCTGTCACAGGTCTGGGGCGTCAATTTCAGAATCTATCTGACCAGACTACAGATGCCAATGCCATGCTGAGGATAATGTTCAAAAATCTTTATGGAGATAGACTAGTGACTGATGTCCCTGTGCATGAATTGTCTAAATATGAAGTGAAGAGACTGCAGGATCAATCTTTATCTGGCTTCAAGGCCAATGAGTTATTCACTAAGGTCAACACTCTTGAGCAGGAGGTAGCTACTCTCACCAAGACCAATGCTCATCTCACAGAAAAGGTTGCATTGCTAAATGATCAGTTGGACACTCAAGCATCCACCACAGCTGATGTCCTTCTGCATCAACAATCCATGTTAGCTGCAATGATGAAGCATATGGGTCTCCCTCTACCTGATGAATCTTCACTCCCAAAGGACATTTCTACAGCCTTTGTGCCTGACAACAAGCCTAAGGGGGAGAAGAAGGCTAGGAACTCAAATTCAAAGGGGGAGACAAAGGGAGAGAAAGGCATAATAATCAAAGAAGGTGGTCAACAAAGGGCTTCTAAGTCTCTAGCAAATGTGCCTGGCAAGGGAAAAGCCAAAGTAGATGAGCCTCCATCTATCTTGCCAGTTGTCACCTTACCAACTGTGCACATCACTACTCCTGGAGGACAAAAGCAATCCATAACTACCACAGTGGTTGCAGGGAGTATGCCATCTGACAAACCTCCAATCTCTATATCTGAGAGTGCCAAGCCTGTAGAAGTCAAAGTTGTTACTGAGGCCAAGCTACAAGAAGTTGCTAACTCCAATGACTACCATGATAAAGCCTTCTTGGAGTTTCTGAAAGCCATAAGGGAACAGGTTGGTGACACTCAGTTTTATCTGAGGGAGGTGAAGAAGCAGATAGACTACATCACTGTCATCCCCAAGAAAGTCAACAATATATGGGTCAAGGAGATAGTGATGGTTTCCAAACTAAAGATATGGCATCTAACATACCAGACTCTACAAGACCTAAAGCACTCAGAGATAGATGCCATACTTGAGATCATTGAGAAGAAAAATGAGAACAGCAAGAGTCTGTTTGATGATTTGAGGAATGGTCAACCTACAAGGCTACCAGAAGTGATCAAGAAGCCATGGACAATTATTTATCAGTCTGGTACCAGAATTGAAGATATCAAGCAATTGGTCATTCCTCATGATCTCACCTCCAGAAATCACAGACTGATCATTGCTATCATTGATCAATTACAGAAGAAGGTTGGAGCCAGAAATGCTGAAGAAATTGAGGCACTGCATATCCTCAGAACCTATATTGCAACTGGTGAAATTCCAGAGATGGCTCAACCTAGGAGAAATAAGGATGATGATTCTGAAGACAAAGGTGATGGGAGGAGAAGACATCACAGGAGAGATAAGGGTGCTGAAGATAAGAAGAAAAAGGGGGACAAGGATGAAAAGAATGATGATGACCAGGGTAAAACATATGTGAGAAAGAGTGGAAGACAGCAAGCCTTAGGCAATGCTAGCAGTAATCTCACCACAACACAAGACTCTAAGTCTAGGGTGAATACTGTTAGTAGTGACCTAGCAAAATCTACATCTATGGCTTCTGCAACTGTCTTACCATCTCAAGAAAAGAAGAAGATTCAAGTCAAGAAACCATGTGTATGTTTCAGAAAGCAATCTGCTAATGGAATACTACTATGGTCTACCAACCAAGGTCAAAGATTTCTGTCAAGCAACCATGTCAAGAGGATAAAATTTAAACATGCTGCAAGGAGAGTGAAGCTATCCAAATCTAGAGCCCTAACAATCATTCCAGGATTAAAGCTCCAGCCACTTGATGAAGACTTTGATGAAGAGCAACTGCTATTTCTAAGAGCTCAAAAGATATGCTATGCTGCAATTGTGGATGACCACCTTGTAATCAAGTACACTGATGGGAAAGAAATGAAATTCAAACAAGGGGGTTGTCAACATTGGGGTAAATTGTATGAGATAGAAAGAATCATTGCATTGCTGGATTCTAAGGACAAGGTGGAGAAAGTATGGAAGCTGGAATTGATTGATTTTGTGAAAATGAAGAAAGAATATGCTGAGAAGATAAGGAAGGGCTGCTATGAGAAATGGTTAGAAAGGGAGAAAGAAATTGATAGACTGGAGATTGAAGCAGAAAAGCTAAGGGCAAAGGGATTGTGTAGAGTTCAGTTTGATCCCTATGTGGTGAAGTATAGGAGGAGAAATGGAGACAATGTCAATATAAGAATGAACCTACTCAGTCACTATCCTGCCAACATTCTGAAGCCAGTGCTTGAAGATTTCAAAAACTCTATTATGATTGAAGAATTGGATGCTATGACAGAAATCATGAGAGCAGTAGATGAGATTGCAAGAAAGGAGAAAGAAAGGAAACAGAAAGCATATGATGATCTACAAGCCAAGGCAATGGAGATGCAATCAAAAGAAAACGGCTAGTACCTCATCATACTGTAAGAAGTATTTATCTTGTAATTTCATTTATGTGTTCAATCAAATCACATACCTGTACTTTTACAAGTTTTATCTTTAATGTATGTTAGGCTTGTTATCAGACATGAAATTGTGACTAAGGGTCTCACTCACAATTTGGGGGAGATTGTTAGTTACAGAGGCATGCCTGTATACATCTAATAACAAGCCTAATTGTTTGTAATGCTTTGCATTACTTACATGACCTCTTAACTGAGGGAACCTCTAGTTGTAGAGTTTCTGTTTGTATTGTACTTGTAATAGGCATCAAATCCTAGTTGTGTAACTGTACAAATAGAGTCTAGAATAATGCTTGAAAGAAGTTCCATGGTTCATGCCTCAAGCAAGGAGTTAAAGACTGCCAAATAATCACAGTTGGGATTTGAAGAAATGAAGAATTTGCCTAAGTACCAATTCAAGAAGTATATTTGTATATTCGAGAAGTCCAGCATTCGAGAAGTCAGAGATTCGATATCTCAAGACACTATTCGATATCTCTGAATACACTGTTCGATATCTCATTCGATATCTCAGGGATTCGATATGTCTACTACTCTATTCGAGAACTCAAGAAGTCAACAAGTCAAGATGGTATTCGAGTTCTCAAAGAGTCAACAAGTCAAAGTTCCATTCGATATCTCAAAGACTCAGAAAGCTATTCGACAACTCGAGGATTCGATAAGTCAAATGCTCTATTCGACAACTCAAGGAATCCTGATGGAAAAGAGCTATTCGAGAAGTGGTTCGATATGTCACTATAACAGTATTCGAGAACTCAGAGTTATCGATCAAGTCAATTCTAGTTCTCGAATCACTTACTTAGTCACTTCTCGAATACATTCTTGGAGACAAAATACTGAAGAAATTGTACAAGTCAGAAACCTGCAACAAGCCAATGCACTTTATGGACCACAACCTGTAACGTGCTCTGGAAAGCCTACAAGGAAGCTTGGAGAGATATAGAAGAGACAAGGAGCTAAAGAAGTGGATCTAAACAGGCTTTGCAAAGTCAAATCTGTAACCGTTTGGACACTTACTCAAAAAGGATAGACAGACTAGAAAGTAATGTGTTTTAGCTACCTTATTTGTAGTAAGCAGGCTGTATCCATGTTCTATAAGGACACAGCCTCACTTCATAACTTAGCAACTTTTGTGAGTCAAGTTTTTCATACACTGTAAGCTATATCTCTCTGAGAAAAACGAAGCTGAGAATACTACCATTTGTATTCACAGATTGTAGCAACCTTTATCTAATATACATTAGATTAAAGTGATATTGTGTCTTGTGTTGTTTATTTATCCGCACCTTAATTTCTGCACACACAGGCACTTATCTGCTACACAGACTCAATCAAAGAAAAGTTCAAGAATCCATTCACCCCCCCCCTCTGTATTCTTTTACCGTGTTCAATACTCAACATATCATACCCCCTGATTTGTACACTTTGACTTTGAGATGTTGCAATATATGGTTAATATTGAAAGGCTGCTGGAAATTGAATTGTAATTCTGTCCATTTGATGAAGAAAGACCAAGCCCTTTGTGCCAAAGGACATTCCCAGAATAGATGATTTATATCTTCAATAGGGGCTCTACAACGGGTACATTCTGTATCTGTTTGGACCCCCTGCTAGACAAAAAACTCAGAGTTGGTAGGATTCCATGTACACATTGCCAAAGAAAATATCTGATTTTTTGTGGAACTTTCGTACTCCATATGAATTGCCAAAGATGTGGTCCTGTTGACTGAGAATTGTAAAGTGTCTCATAGACCTGTTTGGTGCTAAAATCTTCCCTCATGTTTCCCCAATGGAGTATGTCAATACCTTTCGCAAGGGTGATGTTGTTGATTAGCTGAGTCAGCTCTAAAGCTTCATCCAACTCCCATCCTCTAAGCTGCCTTTTCCATCGATTATTCTCATTTGATCTCCAGTTGGCTACTATTTCTTTCACAGAGATATTTTTCATATTGACCAAATGATAAAGTCTTCCAAAACGTGCCCTCAGCACTCCTTCATTGTGCCAATGATATATCGTTCCAAAAATCAATCAATGCACCATCTCTTAACCTCCATCTGAAAGGATGTTGATAAAGAGCTCTCAGCTTTGTTGTGTTTCTTAGATTTACCATACCCTCCATAGTTGGTGAAGAGCGTAAGTGTAAATCATTTGACCTGTTAGCCAAATCACCATATTTGATAATAACTATCATTCTATTATTCAACAAAATAGAAATTAGAGAAAAATAAAAAAAAAATCAAAAATATCCACGTTCCAAATTTCTATTTTAAAAATATGGTAAACCTTATATGTTATAACTTTGTACACAACTATTTTTAACCGACCCGATAAAAGGTCCCCAATATCAGTATTATAGAATAATTAGTCCAAATTATCACAATCATTTGGCGTTAATTTGCATATTCCACCAAAACCAAATCTAATCTAGCGTTTTGTACTATGGTTAATAAAAGGTTAAATAGCGTTTGGAGTTTAAACGGATATGTAGCGTTGTGGGGAAAACTCTAGTTAACCTAGCGTTTAAAATATTAAAATTATTCAAATATTAAAATTTTGTATATAATTTTTTAATGTAATTTTTTAAAATTTTATCAATATTTTCTTTGGGATTAAATAGTTTTTATTTGGGATTTAACGAGTTCCATTTGGGATATAGAAATATTCAATTATTTAGTTAAAATTTTTAAATTTTATCTACATTCTCTTGGGGGTTCAACAGTTAACCTTTGGGGTACAACAATAAACTTTTGGGGTTCAACAGTTTCATTTTAGGTTTTAGAAATATTCTGAACGACGAATAAACCGTATACGAATAAACCCTAGAACCTAAATCCTAACTTATCCTGATTTTTGAAAAATCGGGGCTGTCCCACGATTTTTTTAAAAATTAGTCTGTCGGATTCAATTTTTTAATTTAAATTTTTAAATTTTATCTGTATTCTCTTGGGGTTTCAATAGTTAACCTTTGGGGTTCAAAAATTCCATTTTGGGTTTTGAAATATTCGGAACAATGAATAAATCGTATGCGAACAGCCTTAAACCATAGACCTTAAACCATAACTTATCCTGATTTATAAAAAATCAGGGTTGACCCCCGATTTTTAAAAAATCAAGCCGCCGAACTCAACAAAAATTACAATTTTAATTGACATTTGGTTATAAGTTTTTTAATATTGTTTCCAAATATATATTTAGGTGGAAAAAAAAAAGTAAAACACCCTGAAAGTTGTGGCATCCTCCCCTAATGCCACTTAATCATGTGGCTTTCCCAAATCCCCCCCCCCCTAAACGCCATTTCATGTGGCGTCCCCCCCAACGCCACTTAAAGTAATGTTCCCCTCCCCAGAAACGCTACATGATGTAGAGTTAAAAAAAAAAATCAAAACGCTAAACGATAGTGTGTCCTAGAGTGACATTTGAGACCATTCTTTCAGGTATGTTGTGATATTCGAGACTATTTGATAGAGTATATTTTTATATATATTCTAGATGATTTTATTCTCATATTTATTGTGTTTTGCATTGATTTGGATTTTTATTTAATAGATTTGATTGTTTTATTGTAGGAAATAAAGAATTCATGACTTGGAAGGATTTGGAGCAAAAAGAGCTATTTTGGAGATAAAATAGGAGAAAATTCGTATTATTGGGCTACACGGGCTGTCTAACACTGTTTGGGCCGTATCTTGAGTTCCAGAAGTCAGAATTTGACGATCTTACTGTCCACGCGAAGCTTGTGGAATTATCTTTAATTCAGAGGTGGTCCAGTAAGCAAAATCCAACTGGAAGAGCCCAGAAACAGAGGAAAAAAAGAAGTGACGAATTTTACAAGAAAATCCTATTCAATTATGGATATCTTTTTGTAAATTGATTAGGATATTAAAAATACTTTTATTAGGAGATAGAGATCAGATTTTATTAGGGAGTTTTATTATAAAAGAGAAAAGAGAACGTGAGATAGGGGGATACGTATTTTTACAAGAAGCTAGGGTTTTGTTTTGTTTTTCTCTCTTCATCTCTTCCTTTGTAAACACTTGGTTAATTAAGCTTGGATTCATTGTTCTTCGTTAATACAAAGTTTAAGGTATTCTTTATCTCATCTTGTTTATTAGTATACGTTTTATATGGCTTTCTTTATTATTTTTGTTGTTCTTAATCATAGTATGAGTGAGTAGTTTAATTCTAGGGTATTAAGGGGAGCCATGTTTGCACCATGATTTGGGCTTAATTTGATTAGTAAATTGATGGGTAGAGAGTAATTCTGATTGATATGTTATAATTCTTAATTTGTGTAATTGCGCAATATCATGGATTAATTGATTGCAATAGGAGTAATAGATCGAAAGATTTTACTACTAGAGGCTTACATACAATTAGCGGAATTGAAGGTGATTGTGAAAGCATCATTAGATATTCTGAGAGTGTTAATGCTTGAAAAAGATTAACCATTGCTTTAATTACTTAATCCCATTAAAAAGCTATACCTTTGTGATTTGGTTGGTGTAAGCATGGTGAACCTGAATTGCCCTAGATCCTTTTATTAATTGAATTAAAACTTTGTTAAATTTGCATTAGTAGTTAATAAAATTCCCAAATAATCGTTTGTGACTAGAAACAATTGATAATAGTTGAATTGAAATTGAAACTGTCTCCTTGAGGAATCGACCCGTATTTGCTAGTATCTACTACAATTGATATCGTGCGCTTGCGGTTAGACATAATTTTACACATCAAGTTTTTGGCGCCGCTGCCGGGGAGACGGCGAGTTTCTATTGATTTTAATTTAGTTGTTTAGATTGTTTCCATTGTCTCATTGGAACTTTTGTTCCAATTGAGGCAAATTTTACGTTTTCTTGGCTTTGTTGAGAGTTTACAGGTTTGCAATGGGTGAAGTTGATACTTTTGCACAAGGAGTTGCACTCTTATCTTCCCTAGTAGAGGCACATACTCGAGAAATTGCCTCATTCAGCCCTACAGAGCCCACTATACGTCCAATGAGTATCAATGAGATGTCACAAGTGACCCCTAAAACTTACAACTTCTGTCAAGTTTGTGGTGTTCAAGGTCACTATGGTTATGAGTGCTCTTACAATTTCTATAATTCTCAGAATGCTCAGTGCAGACAAATGAATTCTTTTGAAGAAGGATATGGGTACAATCAGTATTCAAACACTTTTGATCAAGAATGCGTGAATCAACCAGATTTCTACTACCAGGACAATGGTGCTCAAAATTTTTCATATCATAATCAACAACAGTTTGAGTAACAATATTATCAGTCATATGAGCAGCCGCCACAGCAAGAATATCAATATCCTCCTCTACAAGAAGATCTACATGTTTCTCAACCCAGTGTAGATGTGCAAGCCGATCAGACAAATGAGATGTGGGATATCTTGAATAAACTGCTAAAGAGTTCTGAAGAACAAGCCGAGGCGATCAAAGAATTAGAACTCAAAGTTTGGCGATTGAATCTCAAATTGCACAGTTGGCTAACTCTTCTACTACAGGGCAGCTCGACTATTTACCATCATCATCTATCCGATCCGAAGAGGACCTGACTGCTATCAATCTCATAAGCGATCAGGAATATGATAGTTTCTCCATGTATGTTGATGATGAGGCCATTGATAAAGAGAAGGAGCATGCCACCGATGACGAGATCAATGATGTTGCTGTTACCGAGAACAATGTGACTGATGATGAGGCTACAAAGGAAAGCAATACAGAGATGGTTGTTGTTTCTCTTCCATAACCTGTGCCTCAGCTACCATATATTGATAAATTTGCTCTCGATCTAGCCTCTACTTACAAGGCTTCTTTGCTCAAGAACACTTATTTCAAGGTTGATGTGATAACAAATATTGTCCAAGATGATATTTCTCAAATTCTGGTTGAGGATCCATACAAAGTGGCTCCTACGTTTCAAGCTCGAGGAGAGGGAGAAGATGGAAGTGTCGGCTTAATCTTTGATGTGATAAGCCAAGATGTCCGAATGACTCCAGTGAAAGTGAGGAGTGGAGAAAAGCCACCACCAGAACCTCCACCTTATGTCAAGGGAGTTCAATATTTTCGTGGTGTCGAATTTTATCGCTGTTTTATCACAAAGTTTTCCAAAACTGCACAAGCACTTAATTCTCTATTGCTTATTAATGACATATTTTATTTTGCTGATGCTTGTTTGGAGACTTTCTGCAGGATAAAGACAACCACAGATGTTCTTGATACTTTTTGTGGTGGCGAGTTTATGATCGAGAAAGTGGATATTACGCCTTTACCGGAGTATTTTTGAGGAGGTCAAGCTACTGACTCTAAATAAGCGCTTCTTGGGAGGCAACCCAAGGTTGTTGTAGAAATTATTTTTTTTAAAAAAAATCTTTCTTTCTTTCATTTTATTTTTAGGTAGAATTTTTGTATTTTATTTTATTTTTACTCCCCCAAGATGCCTTGATGATTTTTGTGTGAAGTGTTTCAGGTGAAAAAGATTGTTTTCTTATGATTTGTATGGCTACCCATGGTTTTAGAATTCCCCTCCGTGGTGCTGGAATTCCTGTTGAGGGACTTAAAGAATTAAAAAGAAGTTGACGGATGCATAGTGACAAACTACGGTGTGAAAGTTCCTGTATCAAATTGCAAAAACAGGGCAGTTAGCGCTTGGTGGACACCGCAGGTTGTGTTTGTTTAGCTGCGGTGTACAACTCGCGGGCGAACATGTTAGTTTACTAAACATGTTAACAATACCAAGCTCCTTGTACCATCTCTGTACGTTAACATATATACACATTTTTCTTTTACTCACATATTTATATTATAATATATAGTTAACTTATTTCATGGTTATTTATTATTAATATATGTTGTACATATTATTATTATTGTTATTATTATTATTATTATTATTATTATTATTATTATTATGTATCATCATTTTATTATGATATATATATTTTGATTTTTTTTCTTTTCCTTTCTTTCTTTATTTTGATTTCATTTTTTCTTCTTTTCTTGTTTTCTCCTTTTCCCTTTTTATTGTAATTATTTATGTAAAATATATTATATTTTATAAATAAATATGTATATATAATATATTTTTTTGTACCCTTTTTGTGATTATGTATCTTTATATTAAAAAAACATAAAAAAAACAAAAACATATATTTTGTATTATTTATAAGTTATTATTTTTATGTGTATCAGTGCAATTTTGTCTTCCTATTGTGCAAATTGGCCTCCCTGCGATGTGTTTGGCCCCTGTTGATTTGGAAAAAAAAAAAAAGTGAGACCCGCAGTGTGCCAAAACTTTCCCACTGTGCAGCAGTCCCCTGTTCTTTTCAAAGCAGCGCTTTATTGTTCAACTCTTGAACTCACGCGCGTGAGCTGCTGATGCGTGCCAAGCCTGTCAGTACTCAGCTGAATTTCAACAGACACCACTTCTAACGTGTCCATAGTTCCTACGTTACCAATGGGAGATATTTTTTTCCACACCCGACACCTTGGTTCCAGGAGAGTTTTCTTTCTCTTCTTTTTAGTATAGTTTTATTTTGTTTTTAGTTATAGTTTTGTATCTTGTTCATTAGTTCATTAGGGACAATGAACCGCTTAAGTGTGGGGAAGGGTTCTCAATGTTAAGAGAACTTAAAAAAAAAAATACCAAAAAATAATTCTAGCCATGCAATTTGATTAGTTGTATTTTGCTTGATACACCCATGCATGCGTATAATTCTTGTGTTCTTGACGCTTTTGTATGAGAAGTGACGTGCTTTGTTCTTGTGCACACACTTACACTAGCAAGTTGAAGCTGGTAGACTTAATTGAATGTGGTAAGTGATTAGAATGACATGAATATGTGCAAGATGACTTGGTTTCCATGCTTTGAGTACAAGTAGGTGCGTTAGAGAGTCTTGTTACTTGGGATTGATTATGTTTTGTCACACCAAGTGAGTTTTGAGCCTATATGCATATCGTTTGCATGATTTTTCATTTGCTTGAGTGTCCACATGTTGTTTACATTGCTAGCACTTACTTGAGATCTTTCTTGAAATGCATGACATTACTTGATGATGAGATGATAAAGGCACTTAAGTTTGACCTCGTATTTCCCATATTTCCACACCTTTTAAACATGATCAATTAGTTAACCCGTTGAACTTAATCCTGTTCTTTCGGTGACACACCACATTACTTGCCATTATCCTTTTTATTCTATTGGCCTTATATTGAATTTGAACCTAAATTGTCAAAGGCTAGTATCGTGCTTAAGGGAGTAATAAGGTGTTCATAAAAGGGGGGTTTTATTGATGATCATACTTTTGGGGAATATTGATTTTGGGTTGATGCTTGCTAGTCGAAATTCATAAAAATATCTATGGATCATTGTGTTTATTCCTTAGCTCTCAAAAGAAAGAAAAAAAACAGAAAAAAAAAATAGAAAAAAAAAAGAGAAAAAAATAAATAAATTTGAGAGCATTCTTATGTTTGTATGATCCTTCTTCATTCGACTAGTCAAGTTATTATGTAAGGGTTATTAAAAAAATCCAAGTGTGGGGAAGTATTTGTTTTAATAGAAAGGGAATTGAATAATGATTATTGTTGGGTACTAGCTTTTGACATTTAACCTGTTTTAGCTTTGCTTGACATACCTGGTCCCTAGCCCACACTACAACCCGAATAAAGACCTTTTGATTATTATCAGTGATGTATGTTGTGTTGAGAGTGAGATTGATTGCGAGTGTCAAGTTGTGTTTATGATTTTGTTGGAATTGAGTGATACACTTAACCTTGTTCTTGAGTGAATATTCGTTTTTGAGTGAAAGGTGAGTTATTACTTGTTTTGGCATAGGAGATCCCAGGTTTAGACTTAAAGATGTATTTCTTGTGGGCTTAGCATGATTACCAACGATTTTTACACTTGACATGAATTTTTATGACCTTCGGCATGTTGGTTGAGTAGACTACGTGAATACTTGCACTTTCGACACCGAGACATCGTATGTTTGCTTTGATTCTTAAGTTGATGTGGCATGAGAGGACTTGTGTGTGTGGTGTTGTGTTAGCATTGATCTTTTGCATGGTTAGATGAATTTTGTGGGTACATTCACTATAAACCCTCACGAGACAACACTCGTCCTACTAGGGCTGCCTAGGGGTTTAACGGCTTGTTACATATGCTCAATGCAATCGTGTCATCTACGAAAGTGATGTTTGTTAGGACTTAGTTTTTATTTCACTTATTTGCCCGAGGACGTGCAAATGCTTAGTGTGGGGATGTTTGATAGAGTATATTTTTATATATATTCTAGATGATTTTATTCTCATATTTATTGTGTTTTGCATTGATTTGGATTTTTATTTAATAGATTTGATTGTTTTATTGTAGGAAATAAAGAATTCATGACTTGGAAGGATTTGGAGCAAAAAGAGCTATTTTGGAGATAAAATAGGAGAAAATTCGTATTATTGGGCTACACGGGCTGTCTAACACTGTTTGGGCCGTATCTTGAGTTCCAGAAGTCATAATTTGACGATCTTACTGTCCACGCGAAGCTTGTGGAATTATCTTTAATTCAGAGGTGGTCCAGTAAGCAAAATCCAACTGGAAGAGTCCAGAAACAGAGGAGAAAAAGAAGTGACGAATTTTACAAGAAAATCCTATTCAATTATGGATATCTTTTTGTAAATTGATTAGGATATTAAAAATACTTTTATTAGGAGATAGAGATCAGATTTTATTAGGGAGTTTTATTATAAAAGAGAAAAAAGAACGTGAGATAGGGGGATACGTATTTTTACAAGAAGCTAGGGTTTTGTTTTTTTTTTCTCTCTTCATCTCTTCCTTTGTAAACACTTGGTTAATTAAGCTTGGATTCATTGTTCTTCGTTAATACAAAGTTTAAGGTATTCTTTATCTCATCTTGTTTATTAGTATACATTTTATATGGCTTTCTTTATTATTTTTGTTGTTCTTAATCATTGTATGAGTGAGTAGTTTAATTCTAGGGTATTAAGGGGAGCCATGTTTGCACCATGATTTGGGCTTAATTTGATTAGTAAATTGATGGGTAGAGAGTAATTCTGATTGATATGTTATAATTCTTAATTTGTGTAATTACACAATATCATGGATTAATTGATTGCAATAGGAGTAATAGATCGAAAGATTTTACTACTAGAGGCTTACATACAATTAGCGGAATTGAAGGTGATTGTGAAAGCATCATTAGATATTCTGAGAGTGTTAATGCTTGAAAAAGATTAACCATTGCTTTAATTACTTAATCCCATTAAAAAGCTATACCTTTGTGATTTGGTTGGTGTAAGCATGGTGAACCTGAATTGCCCTAGATCCTTTTATTAATTGAATTAAAACTTTGTTAAATTTGCATTAGTAGTTAATAAAATTCCCAAATAATCGTTTGTGACTAGAAACAATTGATAATAGTTGAATTGAAATTGAAATTGTCTCCTTGAGGAATCGACCCGTATTTGCTAGTATCTACTACAATTGATACCGTGCGCTTGCGGTTAGACATAATTTTACACATCACTATTTAATTTAAATTATGATAGATTGGGTCAACACCCCCACCCGAGAAACCCAACCATCGTAACTTTTATCGTATCAAGTAAAATTTCTTATGGGGCTTTTTCCGATGGTTCATTACTTTCAGGGATGGTTGTGGATTTGCAAGCTTCCCTACATTTGGCCTCAAAGCGTACGAAAATTGGTTAGTAAAGCGCTTGTCTGCAAATCTGAAGTTCATGATATCATCCGCCGTAAGCATCATTATTCTCAATTGTTGAAATTTTACAGGTTTTATTTTGACTTTTCGGCAACATATGTTAAGGTAGTAATGATATGTCCATACATAATAAACATTTCACTAACATTAGTGGGATCAATTCTTTCATGGGTTATAATGTGGCCTTTCATAGAAAACAGAAAAGGTGACTGTTATAATAAAGATCTCAGCCTCAGCAGTCTCCATGAAATTCAAGGTTACTGGGTAATCTACGCAAAAAAGAAAAGTAATCGTTTTAGAAAACATTTTATCTTTTTGTCAAAGACTGATTTAGTTACACTACAAGTTGCAGGTTTTCATTTCAATCTCGTTGATTCTTGGAGATGGAATATACAACTTCTTTAGAGTTTTAAGTAGAACAATAGTTGGCTTGACATATCTCAGCTTCGGAATAGAGACCCTAACACGATTCTTCCACTTGCTGATAAGACTTCCGTAGAAGTAAAGACAGCTTCTAACCTAATGCATGTATTTAATAACTCCATCCCTCTCTGCATTCTCTTGAGGCCAGTCAATATCCTACATAAGAATAACTACTTAAGCTGTCCGTTTCTAACATGACACTGTTTTCACCTAGGTCTATGTTTGTGAGCCAAATTATTGGAATCGCAGTGGGTTTTGTGATTTTTCCTTGTGTTTCTAGCTCTTCTAAAAGACTTTCGATGATCTTGGGATTCCAGGATCAGAATATCCAGCACCTTTCGTCCTTGTTTACAGAAACATGGCAATTTTGGGAGTAGAAGAATTTTCGTCATTGCCAAAGAACTATCTAACACTTTGCTATGTCTTTTTTGCTAGAGTAATATGTTTACTGTGGGCTTAGACGTTGATACCCGTGTCTAATTCACCGCGGCTATCATGATCATAGATGTCCCCACTGGAATCAAAATCTTTAGTTGGATTGCTACCATGTGGGGAGGTTCGATATAATACAAAACACCCATGTTATTTGTTAGTCACAGAGGTATGCCTGTTTACATCTAATCACAAGCCTAATTGTTTGTAATGCTTTGCATTACTTACATGACCTCTTAACTGAGGGAACCTCTAGTTGTAGAGTTTCTATTTGTTTTGTACTTATAATAGGCATCAAATCCTAGTTGTGTAACTGTACTTATAAAGTCAAGAATAATGCTTGAAAGAAGTTCCAAGGTTCATGCCTCAAGCAAGAAGATAAAGACTGTCAAATAATCACAGTTGGAATTTGAAAAAATGAAGAATCTGCCTAAGTACCAATTTGAGAAGTACATTTGTCTATTCGAGAAGTCTAGCGTTCGAGAAGTCAGAGATTCGATATCTGAGAAGACACTGTTCGATATTTCTGAATGAACTATTCGATATCTCAGAGATTCGACATGTCTAAATACTTTATTCGAGAACTCAAGAAGTCAACAAGTCAAAGTGGTATTCGAGTTCTCAAAGAGTCAACAAGTCAAAGTTCCATTCGATATCTCAAGGGCTCAGAAAGCTATTCGATATCTCAGGGATTCGACAAGTCAAGTGTTCTATTCGATAACTCATGGAACCCTGGAGAAAAGTGTTATTCGAGAATTGATTCGATATGTCAATCATACAGTATTCGAGAACTCAGAGTTATCTAATCCTAGTTCTCGAATAAATCACTTAGCCACTTCTCGAATACATTCTTGGAGACAAAATACTGAAGAAATTGTACAAGTCAGAAACCTGCAACAAGCCAATGCACTTTATGGACCACAATCTATAACGTGCTCTGGAAAGCCTACAAGGAAGCTTGGAGAGATATAGAAGAGACAAAGAGCTAAAGAAGTGGATCTGAACAGAACTTTGCAAAGTCAAATCTGTAGACGTTTGGATGCTTACTCAAAAAGGATAGACATACAAGAAAGTAATTTATCCTGTAACCTTATTTGTAGTAAGTGAGTTGTATTCATGTTCTATAAGAATACAATCTCACTTCTTTAGTTGATTAATTTTTTCATACACAGTGTAAGATATATCTCTCTGAGAAAAATGAAGCTGAGAATACTATCATTTGTATTCACAGATTGTAGCAAATCTTTATCTAATAATATATTAGATTAAAGTGATATTGTGTCTTGTGTTGTTCTTTATCCGCACCTACACATTTGCACACACAAACACATATCTTGCTACACAGATTCAAGAATGAGAAAAAGTTCAAGAATCCATTCACCCCCCTCGATCTGTATTCTTTTACTGTATTCAATACTCAACACTATTTGCTGTAGGGTTCATCTTTTTGTTCACCATAGGAGGACTCACTGGACTTGGCGAAGCATGATGAAAATAAGGAAGATATTTTATCACTACTTTTAGCTGTTTGCCTCATTAACCTGCCCTATTTGAGTTTGAGTAAGGGGGGAACCACAAGTAGCTAGGTCCTCTCAAAACATAACTATCAAATTCTTCGTTATTCCGTGTTAGGCGAAGCATTAAGAGAAGAACAATTAGCCGATCTAGATTTACGGATTATTATAGATTCTTCGTTGGTAGAATGGAAAGAGTTGGGGAAAGACGGTCTCACAAGGAATGAGTGGAAAGATCGAAATGTTGGAAGACGAAAGGATTTTTTGGTCATATGTATAGAATTAGCGAAGCATTTTATTCGAACTAAAAAGTAATAAGAGAGGCACATAGACCAGTCAATCGTATCGGTCGTATTCTTGAATTTGGAACTTCAATAAACTTAGAAAAAATTCCATTTTTGATGAGATACAAAAAAAAATACTAAGGTTTTATTATTATTTGAGGATAGTATGTCATCTAGGAAATTGAGTGATTTCTTCTTTCTTCTAACTTTACTTTGAAAGTATCGATAGATACTATCGAGCAACGAGCGGATGGATCAATCAATTGCATTTTTCAAAAACATCATCCAAAAAATGGAATGGGGTTTTGCCATTTAGATGAAAAAAAATTCTAATTCTTAAGAACTCAACGGGACCTACCCCCTCAAATCATACAAAGAAGGGAATCCCGTTGAGTTTTTACGCTTTCATGGCTACAATTTACAACTCAATTCATCTGATTACTACAGAGATAATTATAAACATGATCAAAGATGTTACACCCAATAAGTATGCAAAGTATATTCCTCTTCCCATGGCAATGGCAATACCATTTTACCTCGGATCATTCTTTGCAATTGATATGTGTGTTGGAAGCTTAATACTCTTAATATGGGAGAAGATTAATAAAGCAAAGACAAATGCATTTGGCCCTGCAGTATAGTAGCTTCAGGATTAATTTGCGGAGACGGAATCTGGACATTGCCCAGTTCCATTCTAGCTTTGGATTGGGTGAAGCCTCCTATATGCATGAAGTTTCTTTCAAGAAGTACAAATAACAAGGTTTCTTGTCTTCCTAAATCTAGCATTGTTGGCTTGATATATAATATTCTTATGCAGAATATTATTCTGAAGTAAAATTCTGTATAAGATGAATAACTTTCATTTAGATCACGCAAATTACATTCCAACAGTTAAAGTTTTCGTACAGTTTCAAAACCCTTTTTTTCACTCTAGTTGTAGGACAAATTGTGCAAAGAGATTTTGAAAAGATAACTAACCTTTTATTACACTATAACAACATTGTTTACAACAGGTATTCTTGAGTTGCAAAATTCAAAGGGTAAACGAAATTATAAGGTATTTTTAAATCAGATGCTCTCGATTGTTAAAACTACCTTACAATAGGTATTCTTGAGTTGCAAAATTCAAAGGGTAAACGAAATTATAAGGTATTCTTGGTTTAAATTCAGATGCTCTCGATTGTGGAACTTGTATATTTTTTAAAAGATATAACATCCTCGTCATTATAAAACTAAGGGGTGTATTTTTCTAGATTTTGAATTTTAAAAATTAAAGGGTATTCAATTTGGATTTTAAATAATTATTCAAAATTTGAATGTATTCAGTTAAGATTTTTAAAATTTCTTTAAAATTTTAAGGTATTCAATCAGGTTTTTAAAAACTACTTTAAAATCTATTTGTATTCAAGTAAAATTTAAAATAATCCTTTAAAATCTAGTGCTATGCAAAAAATCGTGGATTTTTTTCTGATTCTAAAAAGTGATAGATTTTGAGGGATTTCGTAGTTTTTTTTATATATTTAAAAATCCGACGAAATTTTAAGAGATTCTGAAAGATTCTACTAAAATCAACAAAACTCTACGTAAACTCTGCGAGATTTCACATCAATTTGACAAACTCCGTGTAAAATTAAAATCAACAACAATTTTTAAAAATAATCCATTGATTATTATCAATCTATTAAAATATCTCTCTGAATGGATGAATACCCCATGTAGAGCTACGTAAGTCCTAACTAGCACCTCAGGAATTCTGAATCCTCATTTTTCACAAAAGTTCTGAGCCCTTAATTCATAGTTACCAAAGAAAATAGGGATTTTTTGAGTAAAAGTAGTATTTTTGGTAATTAAGAAATTATCAAAAATATTATTTTTCTAAAATTTATTGCAATTTTAAAATTTTTTAAAAATATTTGCAAAAAAGATGTAGGATAAAAATTTTCTAAATTAATTTAGAATACCATGTAAATATAAACGGTCGAAAAATTAATTAATTTCATATTATAAAATAAAATATAAAAAAGATCTAGGATAAAAATTTTCTAAATTATATTAATGAAATATTTTTCTTGAGGCCAATGAAAATGTTATTTATGTCTTTGACTTGCAAATATTATTTGTATCTTTACTATTAGCCTGTTTGGCTCAGCTTATTATATGGACTTATGGACTTATTTTCGGGTAAAAATTTTATATTTTCATAATTTTTTTTATACAATTATTTAATGTATGTTTGAGATTCAATAAGTTGTAAAAATAAGTTGGAAAGTTAGGAATCTCTAACTTTGTCTTAAAATAAGTTGACTTATTCTTAAAAAAAGTTCCCCCAAACACCATATATATACTGTTAGGTCCAGAATAACGTAGAAGGGGGGTTGAATACGTTATTTCGAAATATTTGGATTTTTGAGATGTGAAAAATAAGGTCAACAACTAAATCGAAATAACACAATCAATTCGGGAAAATATCTTTGAATTGATAAAAACCGAGGGGTGTTACAACTTCTAATCCTGTGGATTAGCTTCAAAAACCAGAACACTCCTAAGGATAGTTTAGGCACGAGGACCTTCTACCCGACACTTCCTGAAAGCGGGCTAAGCCGGCTTTCCTACTAGATGGACTGTCTAGCAGCTTACACAGAGAAGATATAAGAGAGAGAAGAGAAAGTTGTGTGTTGAGGTGTGTTTTGAAATGAAATACAACAGGCATATTTATAGATTCTAGAAAATTACTATGCAGCTAATATATGTAACTGATGACGATATATTTTTTTTAAGCCGCCTGCTCTTTTCTTCATTTCAAAAGCCATCAGACGAATTCTTCTTATTTCAAAAGCAACCATTTGAATATAACATGTGTATGGGCTCCACCTGTTTTTTTTATTGTCTTTGATTTGGCTGATTGAATAGTACTTTAGGTTACTATTCATGAATAGTAATTTCGGATACTATTCATTTTCCTCTTAATTTGACATCCTTAAATATTCAGCTTCCGAAATGGAGGATATCAATACTGCTCTAAACTCAATCATACCTCTTAACAATTTTTCTGAGTTAGATACTTCGATTCCTTTGTGAAGTGTTGACGCCTAGTGCAACTGGTCTGGTTCACAGGCGACTAACATTCACTCGTGGTCTTCGTATCATGTCTTTAAGAACACTGCTAAGAATTGTGCAACCATAAAAACTTTATCTCTGGAATCTTTTGGCCCTTCAACTGAATCATCTGTACATCTTATTTTGTCACTGAGGCTTGATCATGTTAATGAACTTCTTTCAGCGACTTGATCCTTGTTGATGCCTGTTCTTCAAGTTTCACGATCCCTGTATAGAGTTAATATTATTTATCTTTTATCCTAGTTGAGTTATATATGTCCTCTATTACATATTACATTACATTATGCCTTACAATCTCCCCCTATTTGATTGTTAGGGTTTGACAAGCAAATTCCTAGAGGATAACTCAACTGATACAAGAAAAATGAAATACAAAGATAAATAATATTAAAGTGCATTCTGGATCATATATATACATTTTCCAGATTTCTAAAAATTAACCAAGTGCAAGACAATTGTTCCTGTAAGACTGAACATATCTTCAAGTTTGCCTTTGCTTTCTTTCCACATAGCACTAATACTCCCATTAGCTTTTTCTTTCTCAAAATAAAGTTAATTCCGTGTCAACAACCTTTTCTTTGCCCTTACGCCTAGTAGATTTTTCTTGGTCATCCACCTTCTCCCCCTCAGTTGGGTTATCCTCCAGAGTAGTAGGATGTGGAGTTGGTAAATTAGACGAAGCTGTCTTCCCCAAGGAATGAATTGCATGACTAAACTGGGATGCCATGGAACTTAATTGAACCTGGAATGCATCATGTTGAATAAGTTGCAAATTTTTGATTTCTGCAATGGACTTACAGATATTTTGCAACTCTTTCTCCATTGTTTGGACCCGTGTAAGGAGTCTGCTGTATTCCTTTCTAGTTACAGGTGCATGTGGTTTAGTAGGTTGCTCACTTGTACGTTCTGCAGGTGTTTCACTCAACCCTCTATATTCACTCGGTTTAGTGGTTTGGGTTACACTTACATGTTCTGTTTGTGTTTCCCTCAACTCTCCTCTAGAGCTTCCACCAATATGTGTACCTGCAAATGAAATCATCCTAGCCCCTTTTTCAGAGGTCACGGATGGTGCAATGAAAGTTCGTGAGCTTTCGTCCTCACGTGAAGTGAGTTGCCGACCACTGGTAAAGAGTGGTAAATATAACGCCTTAGAAAATTCGTAATTATAAATATTAAGTGTGGATTTTATGAGGTGATATTTTTTATTTTTGAATATATGTGACATCATGCTTATATGATGATGTATATGTGAAATGTGAGTCTGTGTATTTTTATTTGAATTTTATGATTTAAATTATATTTAAATCATGCATTATTGATCTTCTGAGAATTTTATAAAATCATCGGAGTTACTAAAAATCATGAAATCTTTTGTAATATTATCTTTGTATAATTAATTAGTTTTAAAATTATAGAGAGAATTATTTTGGGTGTTTTGGTATTTTAAAATGATTTTAAGAGTTTTGTTGTATTTAAAGGATCAAAGTTTGAAAAATTCATATTTAATTCAATTTTGATCCCAAAAATATTTTAAAAATATGATGATGTTTGTAATTTCATAAAATTTATTTTAAAATTTTTAAATTTAATTTTTCCCTTATTTCTATTTAATTTCGATTTTTAGAAATGATTAAATTGTTGAAATTAAAGATTTTTAGCATTGTGAAATTGCACTTTACCCAGCTGTTTTAATTACAAACAAACCCAGCAGCTTCCAGATTTTTCCCGTGAGTTCTTTCTCTCTAATCTCTCTAGCACTCATCTCTCTCTCACAAATATCTCTCTCACTCTCTCGAGCTCTCAATCTCTCTCAAATCTCCCTCACTCTCCTCTCCCTCTTCTGAATTCTCCTCTATTCTCTTTTGAATGTGAGTATATGTGTGTGTGTATCCGCGACTGGGTGTGTGTGTATTGTGTAGTTTTTTTTCTTGCGGTTCATTTGAATAACCGCCGTGAAGCACTTAAACCTCTGGGTGTGAGATCGATTTCGAGCTTGGTTCTATTATTTGGTGTTGATTTGATTGGGTGGAGGCTGCGTGTTTTGTATCACTGTGTGTGTGAGTATTCGGCTATTACTGGTAGCTACAATTTCTTTACGATGATTGCTTGAGGAATTAAATTTATTATGTGTATATTGCTACTTGATGGTGTATTACTTTGTTCTTTGTTAAAAACCGAAAGAGGGCTTAGATTTCTTAGTTGGTTTTGTCTCGTTTGATTTTAATTTCTATGATGAATTCTGGTTTTAAATCGATGTGCGAGTTAATCGATGAAAGTAAATTGTGTGGTTTTGTTTCTGGGTTGAAATGGAGATAATCGGAGTTTTAGCCGGTAAAAAAATTGCTTGCGTGTTGAGGATTGTTCAGTGTGGTCTGGAATGGTAGTGAGATGTCAGATAGTGGGAGGTTGTCATACGCGTAGTGTGTGTGTTGGTGTTCAGCCCAAGAGAGGGATGGAGTAGAGGGTGTTGTGCAGTGTGTGAATGTATGTGTTTGGACAGTGGTGATCAGGGGAGTGCAAGGAAGCTGATTTGGAAAGGCTGTGCAGGGGCGAGAGTTGTCCGTGTCCATGACCAGGAAACAAAATTCTTAGAATCTTTAGCATTTTCGCAGGTGCTGTTAAAGTACGCTCAACGTCTAATGGTCCCGACATGGCATTTGATAGCTTAGAGATGTTCAGGACTAGTAGTTATTAAAGCTGAAAGAATGTGAGGATGTTGTAGGTGCAGGGTACAGGGAACTGAGAAATAAAGAGAGTGTGCAGGTTTGGTGTTGCCGGTGTGGACGTGGTACGAATGTATGGTTAGGTGCGTGTAGTATTGTGCAGGTGGGTTAGTGTATGTGGCCATATGATGGTGCATGTATGAATTGTTAGTAAGGGGGCGATTGTGGGTATAGGGTTGGAACAGGGGAGTAAAGGTGACAGGAAAGGATGGTTGAAATTAAATGGTTTGTGAGAGGCTGGGGAATATAAGGAAAAGAAGAGAGGAGGCAGTGGTGTTCAAAGAAGGCAGTTCGGCTGAGGGTTTGGGAGGGGGACTTGAGGTCTGTTCTCGAGATTATTCAAAAGCTTGTGCTGTTGTTTTGTGATAATTTGATTAATAAAGAAATTGATTAAAGTATGTTAAGGATGTTGAGATTAAACAGTGTTAGTAGGCTAACAATTCAAGTTTTTTGATTCTAAGATGCTAAGCGTAATACTTGAATGGTATGTCGCAGAATAAGTTTTTAACTTATTACTTGTAGAGATTTAGATTCTCTTGGGATTCATGGTAATTATAGAATTTGATAGAGAGTGAAGTTGAATTATAAATTGTGCTAATATAAATGATCGGTCGACTATTGGTAGTATATTACGAGTTCAGTATTAAGCTGTATAACTAGTTGTCTACTATTATTTCGTATTTAATCATATATATGCAGTTTAAGTAGATTATGTTTAGTAATAATTTTATGTCGTTTACTCGAGTAGTTAGAGTTATGTCACTAGCTATTATTCGGACAATGGTTCCAATTGTAAGATGATTTGAGTTATTAATGCAAAGTAAATGATGCTTTGATTGTTAATTATGTTGATGGTATTTCCGACAGGTTAGGTACTATATTAAAGGAAGTATTGTCTTGTACTCCCTCTGTCCCATCCATTTCTTTACAATTTCCTTTTTGGGACGTCCCACCAATTCTTTACATTACCAAAAATAGTAACTTTTAACAATAAAATACATTATTACATCCACTACTTTACTTCACTTTTTCAACACTTTATACTATTACACCCACTACTTCACTTATTTTAACAATAAAATCACTATTACACCCACTACTTCATTTATTTTAACAATATTACATCCACTATCCTTGGTCTCCGTGCCCGATCCCCATGTTAAGAACCTATCGGGACGGAGGGAGTAATTTGTAAGGAAAATTGATAAGGGATAATTGTAAATAGATATGATATACGTGTTAAAAGGTATAAGTGTAAATTGATATTATGTGTTAAGTGCTTATATAATTTTGTGGTTATGTATTCTATTTTGAGAATATGTTAAGGGCGGGATATATGTGTTAAGTGTAAAGCGTATTAGGACGTGCTTGGGTAAAATAGAGTTAGACGGTTACGGTTATTAGCGTACTAAAATAGTACTTTATCTTTATATAGGTACAAGTAAGAGGCCGGTTGAGAGCTTAGACACATTTGCATATTTAACAGATTTCTGTGCAGATTTAGCAGATTTAGCATTTGCCTTGACTGTCTCCTTTTCTCTTACAGAGGCCTCAGCAGAATTGCTTCTAGGCTTGGGAGAAAAGGATTCTTTCCTAGATTTAGGTGGACTAGCAGTCTTAGGTCTGTTATTTCTATCATGCTTTGTTTTCTTACTTTTATCATCATGTGAACAATTATTAACAGCAGGAGATGCATGTGTCACATTTAGAAAAGCAGTCATAAGATTAACAGTGCATGATATGCAAGCAGTTGAAGCACACTTAGAATGAACAGGCATGGCAGACATGTTATGAACATGAGCATTAATATTATGATTATTCTCTACTTTAACATTCTTACATGCATGAGTAAGATGGGCAGCAGAGTTGCAGTTGTTACATAACTTCCTAGGACCATTTTTGCCTATCCTTCCATTTCTGTTCTTCTTAGCCTTAGACTCATTTTGATCACCTAGTTCAGTTTTAGGTTTTACAAATTTGACAAACTTACTAGGTGACATTGCCTTTTCATTTCTTTGCTTTTTAATGTCCTCAACAAGTATTTCATTTCTAATTAATAAAGCATCAATATCAAAGGGCTCAGAGAGTCAGAGGTAACTTCCTTATATAGGGGACTATGTGCATTCTTAAGAACAGGTGGTGCATTACTGGATGTAGCCTTAGCTGATTCAGGATCCACCACTTGTTTCTTACATTTCTTAACATTATAGTCAAATCCAATAGCAACTCTTGGACCAGATATTTGACTATCAAACAATTCCCTACAATTCCCTAGCAAGGTTAGCTGAATTCTAAAAAGCATATAGCTTACCATCTATGTCAGCTATTTTCTCTTTAAGTTCATTCTCTGTCTCGACACTAACCTGGAATTTGTTTTCTAGATACTCATTTCTTTCCTTTAGATTTTCTATCTGCATATTAGTGAGTTCTAGTTCCTCATTCCTGGCTTGTATCTTACTAAGTTCAGCCCTAGCATTTTCAGTCTCAGATTTAGCAGTTGTTATATCTTTTAAAGCATATTCTAAATCCCATCTAAGATCACTTATAGATTTGCTAGAGTCTATCACATGCTTGACACAATCACGATTACGACATTTAAATCTATCAGCCATAGAAGCAGGCATGTTTTTTTACCTCATATCCGTAAGTAGGATCATAGTCTGCCATCAACGCAAGATTTCCATACTCCTCTTCATCGTCAGTGTCATCCCAGCTTTTGCCCTCGGCAATGTATGACTTGACAGGATACTTTCTCTGAGAGCTAGAGTCCCTTTTCTGAAAAACGTTCTTCCTTTCATTTTCTTGCCTGGGTTCTCTGCATTCGCTGGCAAAGTGCCCCATTTTATCACAGTTGTAGCACCGAAACTTGCTACGGTCTACCATCCCTGTCTTGTTACTCTTTCCTGATTCAGACCCAGAAGATGAACCAGTTCTCTGCGATCTGCACCTACTTCCAGAAGATCTGTACTTGGCATTTTCCTGAATCTGATTCGGCTAAAGTTAGCTGCTAATGTAGCCATATTAGGATCCTCCAGTTGCTGCAACTCCTCAAGAGTATAATACTCACTTTCGTCACCTGGCAGATCATCATTGTCCATTTCAACTTCAAAGAACACATCCTTCTTGTTCTGCGGTTTCACAACCTTTGTTTCAGGTTCTTTGTGGCTGGATGCAGTAAGAGCAGTTGTCTTCAATAATTCAGCATTCTTGTTGTCCACTGTTCCAGCACCATATATAATTTTCCTTTGCTCTTGCTCCATCTCATGAGTTCTTAACTTTCCATACAACTTCTCAAGAGTCATTGTAGCAAAGTCATCTCTCTCTCTGATGGATGACGCTTTATGTTCTACAGGGTGTGGTAGAGTCAGCATGAATTTCCTGTTTGTCTCTCTTAGAGGATACTTCTTCCCGTGAATGCTCAACTCATTCAGTAGCTTATTGTATCTCTCGAAAACTTGAGTGATACTTTCATCAGGAAGAGATTTAAAAGCTTCGTAATGAGACGTCAGAATATCCAGTCGATTTTCACGAACTTCATCAGTTCCCTCCATTATCATTCCAATCGTATCCCACATGTGTTTCGCACTAGTACAGTTCATAATTTGATGATTCATTTCATCATCCATGGAGTCAACTATGATTAGTCTAAGATTGGTATCCAATCCATCTTTTTCAGTTTCAGTAGCGGTATACTCCGATGGACGTTTTGGAATCATTCCTCCAACAGCTGCACTACTTTCACCATCCTCAGTAGTTTCAGAAGCAGCTTTCATTGGTTTAGACCAACCCTCAGTCAACGTCTCCATGTATCTAGGATTTGACGCTTGCATGAACAGTAACATCTTCATTTTTCACACGCTATAATTATCACGTTTAAATGAAGGAACCTTAATACTGCTACCTTTTTGAGTACTCATGATTCTGGATGACGAACGCAGATCTGATCTGTATGTCGATCAACAAGCTCTGATGCCAATTGTTAGGTCCAGAATAACGTAGAAGGGGGGTTGAATACGTTATTTCGAAATATTTGGATTTTTGAGATGTGAAAAATAAGGTCAACAACTGAATCGAAATAACACAATCAATTCGGGAAAATATCTTTGAATTGATAAAAACCGAGGGGTGTTACAACTTCTAATCCAGTGGATTAGCTTCAAAAACCAGAACACTCCTAAGGATAGTTTAGGCACGAGGACCTTCTACCCGACACTTCCTGAAAGCGGGCTAAGCCGGCTTTCCTACTAGATGGACTGTCTAGCAGCTTACACAGAGAAGATATAAGAGAGAGAAGAGAAAGTTGTGTGTTGAGGTGTGTTTTGAAATGAAATACAACAGGCATATTTATAGATTCTAGAAAATCACTATGCAGCTAATATACGTAACTGATGACGATATATTTTTTTTAAGCCGCCTGCTCTTTTCTTCATTTCAAAAGCCATCAGACGAATTCTTCTTATTTCAAAAGCCACCATTTGAATATAACATGTGTATGGGCTCCACCTATTTTTTTTATTGTCTTTGATTTGGCTGATTGAATAGTACTTTAGGTTACTATTCATGAATAGTAATTTCGGTTACTATTCATATGAATAGTAATTTTGGATACTATTCATTTTCCTCTTAATTTGACATCCTTAAATATTCAGCTTCCGAAATGGAGGATATCAATACTGCTCTAAACTCAATCATACCTCTTAAAAGTTTTTCTGAGTTAGATACTTCGATTCCTTTGTGAAGTGTTGACGCCTAGTGCAACTGGTCTGGTTCACAGACGACTAACATTCACTCGTGGTCTTCGTATCATGTCTTTAAGAACACTGCTAAGAATTGTGCAACCATAAAAACTTTATCTCTGGAATCTTTTGGCCCTTCAACTGAATCATCTATACATCTTATTTTGTCACTGAGGCTTGATCATGTTAATGAACTTCTTTCAGCGACTTGATCCTTGTTGATGCCTGTTCTTCAAGTTTCACGATCCCTGTATAGAGTTAATATTATTTATCTTTTATCCTAGTTGAGTTATATATGTCCTCTATTACATATTACATTACATTATGCCTTACATATACTAGCTTCATTACCCGTGCAAGGCACGGGAATATTCTAACTTTATTGCGAGATTTTGTTTTTTTAATAATTGTGACCATGAATGTTCTCCAATTTGTTGTAATGTAGCCTAAATATAGATTAAGTTACTATGTACTCTCACTTTCTAACAGTTTTGTCCAAAAAGTTCTAATATACAATCAATTAGTGATCTTGTTCAATGATTTTAGTTATAAATTTAAATTCAATATATTTAGAACTGAGAGATCACAATTTTGATTCTGGACAATGTAAAGATTAACTAATGTTTTCATAGCATTTGATTTTATGGATGGTTTTAGAGTAAAATCATAGAAAATTGGAAGACATAAGTGAGAAATGATATTAAATAAAATGTGGAATATTGCGATATTTTAACTTTTTGTAGTTCAAATTTGTGGTCGTGAACACCTTTCAATTTGCAGTGTTGCCTAAATATAGCTTAGCAAACTCTCTTATCGAGGGCTTCATCAACATGATATATGTCTAAGATTTATAATATCTACTAAGATAGTCATTTAATTCAATGTTTTGAGTTGTGAATTTAAATTCACTTTTTTCAGAACTGAGAATTCAAATCTGATTACTCGCTATGAACTTTTAAATAGTACTATATTTTACTACAAATAAGACTAATATATTAAATACAATTATAAGACTAATATATATATATATATATAGGGTCTTGTTCTAATAGAAACTAACTTAGAATAGAAACTAGAAACTAAACCTAAATTAAATATTTCAAGCTAATCTAATGACCAAATTAGGGGTATCCCAATACAAAAAACGTTTAAAATTATTGGTTCTATTCAACAAAAAAATTAAAAAAAATTAAAAAAAGTTACTGTTCACGTGATGACGTGGCACGTGAACAGTACTTTTTTTTAATTTTTTAAATATTTTTGTTGAATAGAGCCAAGAATTTTATAAGTTTTTTGTGAAGGTGCCCCTAGCGGGGCCATTAAAATAAATGAAATATAATTTATTTAGTGTAGGTTTCTAGTTTTTATTCTAAGTTTGGTTTCTATTTGAACGCTAGCCTATATATATAGGGTCTTGTTCTAATAGAAACTAACTTAGAATAGAAACTAGAAACTAAATCTAAATTAAATATTTCAAGCTAATCTAATGACCAAATTTGGGGTACCCCAATACAAAAAACGTTTAAAATTATAGCCTCTATTCAACAAAAAAATTTTAAAAAAATTACTATTCACGTGATGACGTGGCACGTGAACAGTTCTTTTTTTTTAATTTTTTTTTTTAAATTTTTGTTAAATAGAGCCAAGAATTTTATAAGTTTTTTGTGAAGGTGCCCCTAGCGGGGCCATTAAAATAAATGAAATATAATTTATTTAGTATAGGTTTCTAGCTTCTATCTAAGATTGGTTTCTATTTGAACGCTAGCCTATATATATATATATATATATGGTTATTATTCTTGTTATTCCCACGATTAATCTCTAATCGCGAACCCAATTGATTAGTTCTGATTCTCGAATTTTATGAGTATTTCTATACGGTTATTTTTTTTTTGAAAACAATTTCTATACGGTTATTATTCATATATTAGCGTAATTACATATTAATTTACAAAAATATTTTTAATCTAAATATATGCACCAATATAAATTATTAATTGCGAAAACTAATGGCTATTATTAGTTTGTTGTAATTAATTACGTAATATTTAAGTAGATATTAAATAAACATATTGAATGTAAGATTGTTAAATGATGTATATTAAATATATGAAGGGCTAAAATAGTAATTTTGCAAAGAATAAAATGTGATATGTTGTGGTATTATATATATAACAGACAGGTACGACTAATTTATAAAATATTTTTTTACATGATTATTATTCTCGCTAATTCCTGATTTTCTACTTATATTCTTAATCCAGAACCCAATAAGTTAGCCCCTATTCTCAAATTTTATGAGTATCTGTATAATTATTATTCATATTTTAGTATACTCATATACTAATTTATCGAAAAACTTTAATCTAAATACATGCACCCATATAAACTATAAATTGAAAATTTTAATGTGTCACATTTTTTCTCAAATGATGTTTAGTTTGTCCCACTTCCTAGATTCTCATTTAGGTAATAGATTTTGGGTGAGCCTTTTAATTAAATATTCTCAAACAAAAAATTCCGCAATTACTTAGAATCAAGTAATTTATTGTATTTGATTTTGCTGAATAATTAGTACTTGGAGTAAGACGCAAGAGTTAAAAAAAATATGTGAAATTTTAAGCATTTTATATGAAATAAAATAACAAGTTCTTAATAGAGTAGAGATG
The DNA here is from genome assembly GCA_037693485.1 of Kitagawia praeruptora. Taxonomy (NCBI): domain Eukaryota; kingdom Viridiplantae; phylum Streptophyta; class Magnoliopsida; order Apiales; family Apiaceae; genus Kitagawia; species Kitagawia praeruptora. Next base: position 48,124,334 of record CM075351.1, read on the forward strand.
TAAATTGATGTATATACAGAAACATAAATTAACAAAATCAATAAAGAATAGCATGTGAAGTGAAACATTTATTACATCGTGAATATAAATATGCAATAAATTAACAAATTATTAATAGAGTAGACATGTAAATTGATGTATATACAGAGACATAAATTAACAAAATCAATAAAAAATAGCATGAGAAGTGAAACATTCATTACATCTTAAATAAAAAAATCAAATTAATGAAAAATCAATATATATATATATATATATAATTATTTAAATTATTTATTTATTTTATTGTCGAAGAAGAAGAAGAAGAAGAAGAAGAAGAAAATTGAAAAAATGCTAAAAATAACATTTTTTTTGGATAAAAATGATGAAAATAAAGTTTTTTGAAGGAATTAATGCCCAAAATACCCACTTTTTGCCTACCCACTGCCCAAAATACCCAATTTTCAAAATACCGCCCTAATTACCCGCGGGACACGCCCATGGGAGAGGCGTGGCGTGTCCGGTCTACTATAGCAACACCGCCGACGTCAAAAGCTCAGTTTGGGGTTTTTGATTCCGGCAAATAAAACGATACGAAAGTGGTATGAATGTGTAGAGGGTGAAGAGGCGAGTCGATTGATGTGTATAACATGACTGGACAAGCATGGGAGGGGGATGAACGGAGGGAGAGAAAAAAGCGATCGCCGGAATCGCGAATTTGATTGTAATCGTCAGATCTCGATTTATGGAGTTCAATAGGTGATGAAACTTGTAGAGGATTGTAGAGGAGACGAAGGCGGTTCGATTGGTGTATAGGATTGTAGTGGACGACCACGGGAAAGGGCTAAACGAAGAGAGGAAGAGAAGTCGCCGACGATCGCCATTGGAGAAGAGAGGGAGAAAACTCGGGAATTTATGAGGAAAGTGACGGATGACGTTATCTGACGTCATCACGCATGTAGCGTATGCGTATCATCTGTTGCGCCGTTACAAAATGCGTATCTCGACTATATGCGTCGTTCATGTAGGCGTATTAGACTGCTTACTCTGTTGCTGTAGGCGTATCCATTCAATTACGCCTCCTCCATGGGCGTCTCTAACGACACTCCTTTGTGATAGGCATATCCAGTGAGTATTTTGGGCACCTGTTCGCGAATTTGGGTATTTTGGACAAGAAATAATAAAAAGTGGGTAGAAAGGGCAATCACCCCTTTAGGGTGTGAAAAATAATGTTTTGGATACGCATTTTCAATTTGGGTATCCTAATACGCATTTTGAATTTAGGTATCAATGGGCCCCGCAGGGGTAAAACCAAAAAAAAAATTAAAAAAAACAGTGATACGCATGTTGTAAATGCGTGTCAGGGTCAAATACGCATTTTGAAAATGCGTATCTGGCCTTGATACGCATTTACAACATGCGTATCACTTTTTTTTTTAATTTTTTTTTGGTTTTGTCATTACAGTATCCAGTGATACCCAAATTCGAAATGCGTATTAGGACGTATTTGACCCTGACACGCATTTACAACATGCGTATCACTGTTTTTTTAATTTTTTTTGGTTTTGTCATTACAGTATCCAGTGATACCCAAATTCGAAATGCGTATTAGGATACATATAACATGTACGCATGTATATATCTAATACACCAACAGGGGGTTTCCCTGAGCAAATGATTTCCTAGGCTCGGTTCCTCCGAACCTAATTCCAATTATTTGTAAAAATATTGTTATATAGAGGATTCGAACCCATGACCTTGGGAACTAATTTCACTACCATAACCAATTGATCTATCTTAACATTTGAGTCTATATTAAAAATCATTAGCTACATACATAAATATTTGTATAATGTATAATCCCAATAATTATACATACATAAACACATACATACATACATACATACATACATAATTATTAATTATACATATAGATACATAAATAATTATACATGCATACACACATACATACATACATACATACATACATATATACATACAACATAACTATTAATTATACATGCATACGTACATACATACATACATGCATGCATGCATACATACATACATATAATATATACATACATTTATGTTGTATAATCTATTAATATTTCATTATTTGTAATCTATTAATTATTGTATAATTAATATGCATATTTAAACATACATACATACATACATACATATACTATAATATTATATACATATATACATACATACTATATAGCATACATATATACATACATACATACATACATTTTTGTTGTATAATCTATTAATATTTCATTATATGTAATATATTAATTACTGTATAATTAATATTCATATTTATACATACATACACTTGTACAAACATAAATACATATATAAATTTATGTGGATATGTTATAATTACTATAATATTCACTAATCACTAACATATACCATATCTTATTAATCATTTTAGATCTATTGTAATTATTTACGAATTAAATATTATAAAAAAAATCCCAATACAAAAAAAGAACCTTCATCCGTATATAAGTATAATAGAAACTTGTATTAACATTAACTATCATAAAACTCTTCAATCACATATTTAATAAGTAAACGCACAAAACAATATAACACACACACGCACACATATAAATGGGTGGTTCCATGAGCAAATTTATTCATATAAAAAGTCATATTTACCCCTACTAATTATATCTATGTTATATTTCCGGGGGTATTGCAACACCAACATATTTATTACATAATAATAACTGATATGGATTAATATGTATTTATTATTATGTAATTAATATTTGTATGTATCTCTGTATCCATCCATGTTAACTCTATATATTTATATTTCGAAGTACGGTTTTGATTTTATCATTGACCAATTTATTACATATCATTCAAGTTTTTTTGAACAAAACAAAACATAGCGTAAAATTTAAAATAGATTTAATTTAACCAGAATTATAATTTGCATGTCACGATCGGGTATTGGATAAATTTTGTTTTCTCACAACAATTGCTGCAAAGATATGAACAATCGAAGATATCAACAAATCAATCCTACGTGATTACGAATAATTCATAAATTTGTAATTTAGAGCATGCCCGTGCCTTGCACGGGCTACAAAGCTAGTTGAAAATGTATATCCAAAACGTTATTTTTAACACCCCAACTCAGAAACTGTTATTTCAATTTTTGGATTAAAAAAATGTTATTTTTTTGATTTACCGAAGAAAATTTAAATTATTTATTTTTAAAATAGTGAAAAAACAAAACAAGTGTTATTTTCCGAAACATCGCCCGGCGGAGTTAACCTCTCTTATCCCCTCCAATTTTCTCCATTGAATCTCCTCCGGCCTTCCTCTAATATATATATAATGTATGTATCTATAACCCCTTAATTCTCTACATCTTCTTCATCATTTCGATGTATTCGACTCTCAGTTATACTCAAAACCCTTTCTTTAAAACCCCTTCATTTCATACACCTCATCGTCGTCGTATCAAGTTTCGAACCCATTTTTCAGTCAATTCATCGCATAAACACCAAACCCATCTCAGCAATGCTGTTAAATTTGTACCCTTTTCAGAAAATTTGAGACCTACGAGGAGTAGAGTGGAGAAAGAGGAGGTTTTGAGGAATGCAGATGAGGTGTTTGATAAAATTACTAAAAGAGTTTTGGTGGCTGTTTTTTGTTTTGTTGTTGGGTTATGTTCGTTTGGTGGAATCTTGAAGCCTAGAGTGGTTTTAGCCGCTCCTGTGGCTACTGAGGTGGTGAAAAAGTCAAAAAAGTCGAAAGTTAAAGAGAAGGAATTGAGTGAGGTTAGGGAGAGTGAGAAGGTGTTGAAGCCGGTTTCGGGGGATTATTATTCGGATTATACGAAGAGATTGTTGGAGATTGTGTCGGGTTTGCTTAGTAGTATTAAAGAGGTTGAAGCTGGTAAAGGGGATGTGGAAGATGTTAAGGTGTGGTTGAAGAATGTTAAGGTGAAGAAACAAGAGTTGCAAGATGAGCTTTTGAGGAAATTTGATAAGGAATTGGATATTTGGAAAGAAGAGGTGGACGTGTTGACTCGGAAGTCGGATAAAGTTCTTGATAAAGTGATGAGTGCGAAGAAAGAGAGGGAGAGTTTAGAGGATGTCAATGCTAAAGAACAGATTATGAAGTTGGAAGAGGAAATGAGTATTGGTGAGAAGGAATATAATGAGATTACGGCCAAAATAGATGAGATTGAGGATAATTTGTCAATGAAGGAGGCACTCGTATTTAACGTTGCTGTTAGGGAGATTTCTTATATTGAAAGAGAATGTAAGCTTCTTGTGGAGAATTTTAGTAGGAATTTGAGGCTGAAAAACATTGACAGGTAGTATTTTTCCCCTTTTTAACTATTACAATTATGTTAGTTGATGGATATGATTAGTTTGTGATTGATGTTTAGTTTTCAATTATCTGATATTTGAATCTGTATAGCTTGTCTTTTTGTTTCCGATTTGAATCTATGTTGTTTCATATATTTTTTCACCTTGGGTAATATTAGTCATCTTCAGTTGTAGCTTAAGAAATATGACTTCTGTACTGAGGTAGGCTTAATAACACAATGAACCTATGCTGTCCACACTGTTGTAAATGTTACGATTTTCCTTTTCCTTGCCTCGTGACTTTCTTTTAAATTCTTTGTTATTTTTTTCGCCAATAAAACTAAAAAGAGCTCAGAGTGTAATTACATAGCAAATGTGAAGAACTCTATCGAATATCTTTTTGTCTTTTTCTGGGAACTGTTGTTTAGTGTTATTATGATATATATTCTACTTAGCATTATATAACACTTCTTTCACTTAACTTTTTTGATTGGAATATATTTTGCTGAAAAGTTTATGGATTTTTAATATGATGTTGCAAGGAGTTGCTTAGACCTAGCCTAGGTATTATTTAATTTGCCGGCATCAGTCGTGTGATTTATGAAATTTTTGAAAATTTTAACATTGAAAATGGATTCAACTGTCAAGGTTGTTTGTTGTCAATAATTTACCAAATTAAAATTCTTGCTCTTTGTGTGTTTATTCTGGTTTTCTGTGTCCGTGATTGCAGTGGATCCAAAAGTCCTCTTACTAAGCTTTCTAGACTTGATATTCAGAATGAGCTAAAATCCACTCAAAGGCAACTCTGGGAACAAATGATTTTGCCAAGTATCATGGAAAATGAGGATTATGAACTTCCTTCTGATCAAGATTCTATTGATTTTGTCGAGCGTATAAAGAAAGTTCTTGAAGATTCAAAAGAGATGCAAAGGAATCTAAATTCTGGAATTAGGAAAAATATGAAAAGGTTTGGTGATGAAAAACGTTTTGTTGTCAATAGCCCAGTAGCTGACATTGTCAAGGGTTACCCAGAGATTGACTTAAAATGGATGTTTGGAGACAAGGAAGTTGTTACGCCAAGAGCTGCTAGCAACCATTTATTCCATAGTTGGAAAAAGTGGAGAGAAGATGTGAAGGCAGATCTTAAAAAGGATCTGCTAGAAGATGTTGAATTTGGTAAAAAATATGTAGCTCAAAGACAGGTTTGTTATGCTTGAAATATGAAGTGATCTTGGTTCATAATTAATCTTGCATTAGTGTAAAGATATCAATACTATGGATGCGTCTCCCTATCACTATACTCGGTTGCAACTTGCAAGATTCTAGCCGTTTGCTTTTA